>CM057449.1:275532500-277932500 GCA_016271365.2 Neoceratodus forsteri
TGTCTGCATTTTGTGAGTTATTTTGTTGCTGGGGTTCCAGTAGAGGTTCAGTGTCTTCTTCAAATTGTGTTAGTATTTGGGTTAGTTCCATTTGAAAGTTTACAGCAGTTTCCTGTGTTGCCATTTTGTATGCGGTAACAGTCTGGTTTTCTGTAATACTGCGATTAGGAAAAGGTATCGAAATCCAGAGTCACGAAGTTGTTGGTGTATTTATAGTTTTTATGGAAACAAGTGCTTTTCTGTATCGAAAATGGTTGTGCTGTTTACGATAGTAATGAGTATGGTGAAGTGTTGTTTGCCTGCAGTTTTCTTGTTGAGTGCACGAGGGGTTCTGCAGGTGGATGATTTACTGGTTGTGCCAGTGTTGATTGCGCTTATGTGTGCCAGCTGTGTGGGTGGCAGAATGTAGGTCCGCACAGTGTTTGTGATTGACAGTTTTATTTATTCTACATATGTGGGATAAATCTAGGTTGGTTAATTTATTCCACATATGGAAAATAAATGGATTTATTCAATAGTTTTTGGTCTCACACCATTGTATAAATATATATATATATATATGTGTGTGTGATATATAAATAAAATTTGGTAACTTTAAAAATAAAACTTCCAATCACTCTTCTCCCCAAGTTGGGGATGTTGACTACCTAATTGGGGGGCACTAATACTATGCCGTGTTGATTTAGAGGCAAAAGAACTCAAGGGCTGCAAGTCTACTTTTCATTAGCTTGTTTAAAGACCTGGAATTGATGGCTAGATTCATTTGTTTTCACCTTTCTGCTGTCTGGCCCTAGATTTCCAATCATTTGTTAGGAATTTTTCATCACTTTGCTTAGAGACAACTTTGAGTCCATTGCTGGCACTAAACTGGGCCCAGGCTTCTATAATAATATTGAAATTTGGGAGGTGGCATGAAAATTATTATCAACATTTATATAGCACTTTCAAAGACATAGTATCCCAAAGTGCTTTACAAACAATACTAGACTGGTAGTGAAATGACTGAATGTGTGGCAGCCATTTCACATATCAACCTACATACAGCCTTGGACAACAGCATGAACCGGTTTTATCGGAAGGGAGTGCTGGCCACAACACCAGGGAAAATCCCCAACTCTTGCACTGTCTTGGGTTCTTTTTACTTCCACCTGGACACCCATCAGAACAGCACCAGAGATGGGTACAAAGGACCTTGGTTTAACGTCTCATCCAAAATACAGCACCCCCTAGCTAGTACTTCACTCGGGTGCCAGTGTTGATGGTGTGAACCCAATCCCAATGTGGGACGAGAACCCATGACCTTCTGGCCCAGAGGTGGATGTGCTGCCAACTGAGCCATGTCGGCGATGCCGGATAATTAAGGATCCCCCTTGCATGAAAAAAAAAAATGGTGTACCTCAATACGGTACTGATGGGGCTAGCACACCACATGGTAAAATGACATACAGTGACACACCCAACAACGACAGCTTGGCAAAAGGCTGTTCAGTGCACACGGTCTAGTCGCACAACTTGAAAAGGTACTACATTCATTATTGCACAGTTCGATTGCACAAGCTAAATTGAGTCTCTCTAAACTTTTCTTGTTTCTGTGGTCAAATTAGACCTAAAAACATCTTGCTGCAAATAATTGTTCACCAATGATAACAGTGCTTAGGTTTGCTAAGTTGGCAGAGAAGGATGAAAATGGGTCTGTTTTAAGATCTAAAAGAAAGTAGCATGTTTTGTGATATTATTCTGTGGGGGCGCTCTGCTCCCTACACACACCACGGGTGCACCGATGATGCTGTAAATCTTGACTCTCAAAAATATTACAAACCATACTACTGTTTGTATTGCTGTCACTTGGAAGTGGACCTATTTTTAGTTGTACATATTTGTACCGCCTTATTACAATGTTGTATTATTTTTGTGTATTTGGGGCCCCCCCCACCCTATTATGTATTTTATTAGCTTTAAATTTCAGTAAAATATTTTGTATTAAGCAGTGCAGCATTAGTTCAGGTGGGCGTGCACTGGCGACCTCTGTTGCAGTGGTGGCGAGCAATGGCATCTGAAAGTGCTGTAATTATCCATGAGCACAAGAGGGTCCTTAGTCTTCAGTATTGTCTCCATGCCGACACGAGGAATATTTAATACCTAAAGTATGTATGTAATGTTGCTGTCAGTTATTGTACCTTTTGGGTTATGCCTAAAATAGCAACTGTTTGTCTAGTAAACTTACCTGTTAAATAAAACTAAATTAAATACTGCGCTCTGCGGTCGCGGATAAGGACCAAGGTCTTTATTTTGTGCCATGTGCCATTATTCAAGACTCCCCCACCTTCCCCAACATCACTCTATCATTATTATAGTGAGTGAAAAGTCTGTCAAAAAACTAGGCGATAGTCTGTCAATAATAGTAATAATAATATCATAAAAAAAAAAATTAATGGAAGGGTGGTGGATGCTTGGAACAGCCTTCATGCAGAAGTAGTGGAGTGCAGATAGTGAAGGAATTAAAAAATGCATGGGATTAGTTATAAGAGAAACTTTAGCAGCAGGGAAGAAAGGGTAAGCAAGGAACGCTGTAGACAGTAGGAAATATGGGCAGACTGGATGGACCAGTGGTCCTCATCTGCCATCAGAGTGTTTCTAATAAACTACTGATTTAAATTTTAAATTGCACAACAAATTTTTTTTTTTTTGTTTTGTTTTTTATGAACTGGAGTTTAAAGGAACCAGGAGTTTGACATCATTTTACTTGCTGTGAATTTGGCTTATGACACAATTCTCATGATGTGAACATTAGGTCAGAAGGTTGTTATCGGCTCATTTGCATACCTAGTGTGAGAGAGGCTAAATAAGGGGAATGGTTGGCTGAGTTGGTCTTCACTCCCTATGACAGTAAATAAAAGCAAGTAAGGAGCCCCCACCCATTAAAATGTATTTGTTGTAAGTGGAGAAAGTTCCCCGGTATGGTATAAGGTCTTTTAATAAATTTATCACTAAATTAAGATGCAAAAAAGTCTAAGGTCGCTGCTCGTCAAATGAGTCCATTGTGGCTGAACCAACCCATTTCTCATGTGGCAGCAGAGTTCTCTTAAAAATATACTAGAACTTACAGAACATGAAAGATAAAATTCATTTGACATAACTGGAATTTTATTGTCATACTCTGTGAACAGTGGGTTGTTATTATGCTGGAAACAGTAAAGTGCCAGGCTACCGGTAAGTTGCTGTGGCTGCAGCTTGAGGTCCATGAGATCAGCCTCGGAGGGACGGAGTGACACCCAGTTAGAGAATAGCTGTGCTTGAATTAATGCTTTGCAGCCACTGAAAGCAGGGATAGTGCCTTGGAAAATTCCACTTGAGCTTTTATTGAAAATTTCTGTAAGGCAAGACAATTGGTACCCAATCCCAGGGGCTCTGGGCACCTCACAATGTATGCAACAGAGGCAGTAAATGGCACTAAATACAAAATCTCAGAAAGATTACATGGCAGCGCCAAGCCCAAAACGCAAAAGTGAATTTTCAAAGACTATCTATTTATTTAAAAAGATAGCCAGTGAAGGAGCACCTTTCACCTCCCCAGGAAGGGCATTCCAAAGAATCGCGGCTGCCACTCCGGGTGTTACCGGCGATCTAAGGGTCTCCTTGTACTTCTAAATTTTTTTTTACATCAAGTAGGGTACCCACATAAACGTCAGGCAGATGCTGCTACCAGCAAACCAAATCGGTACATTCGGGGGCAAAAGAAATCAACAAAACCATTGCTATTCTATTAAAAAAAAAAATGTTTAAGTCTACACAAACCTGATGAAGATTATTATTGCACACATGGCTCAGCATCTCAGCAGTTGCGGGTAAGTGATGAAAATCAGTCAGTTTATTTCCTGTGGGGTGCTATAGCCCCCACAGCCCCCGGTGCTTATGTGTCCTTTTTTTGTATTTAGCGTTCGCCGTTATTTATTAATTTAAAGCTTTTCTGTGGGTGTGCTCTGCTCTCCCCACACCACCTGGGTGCTTATGTGTCTCTTCTGTGAGTTACAGTTTGTAAGTGTGTATATATTTCTTTATTTACTTTACGTGAGGGCGCAATGGCAGCAGATCAAGAAATGTATCACAACCGCATTCATCATCATACGTGATGACGCACAGTGAAATTAAGGATGTACCTTAATTCACCTAGTCATAAAGAAAGTGCACTGAGGACCCTTAGATCTCTGGTAGTGCCTCACTCTGAACCCCCTGTCACCTGAGAGTTTCAAATGGGATCTTGGAACAGGCATGAGGTCTGCCTCCACCAACCGGAGGGAGCAGCCAGAAGCAAGGGTACTAGGAGGTTCTTCAGGTAGCCGAGACCCAGTCTGTGCAGGGCCTTGAATGTTAACAAGCACACCTTCATGCTGATGTGCCACTGCACTGGCGACTAGTGAAGAGCACAGAGAACCGGTATGATATGCTTGAACTGGGAAGTCCCAGCAACTAGCTGGGTGCTGCATTCTGGACTAGTTGCATATGATGCAGCAACCTTACAGATAACCCAAGGTAAAGAGCATTACAGTAATTCAACCTTGATGTGAGAAAGGCATGCACTGGCATTGCTGGGTCAGTCAGTTCAAGATGGTACTTGATCTGAGAGATAAATTTTGCAAATGGTAAAAGCCACTGCGGACAACAGCTGATGCCTGATATTCTAAGGTCAGCTTGGAGTTCACGGTGACCCCTGCATTCCTCACCCAGTCTGCAGCTCCAAGTGTCGCACCATCCAACGAAGGTAGGAAGGCACTACTACTCATCACTGCTGAACTCAGCTGGCCTGGCTACACCAGTAATACCTCAACCTTCAATAAGTTTAATCTAAGCCAGCTGGCTGCCATCCGTTCTTGAATTTCCCTAAGGCACTCGCTCAATTCTGAAACGGCTGCACCATTATCAGGGGCACAATACACATACAGCTTGGTATCATCAGCATATCGATGAAAACCCAAGCTGTAGTGTCTAATGATCTCCCCCAGTGGCAGCACGTACTTGGCAATTGTGATTGGGAGCTAGACTCAACCCTTGAGGCATGCCATAACCTAGTGCAGTGCTGCTTGATGTAAAAGATCCAAGTACCACCTGCTGTACCCTGCAGGACATGTAGGACTCAAACCACTGCAACACCATCCCTGCAAGTCCCACATATTGCCTCAAATAAGCCAACAGCATCCCCTGAGGTACTGTGTTAAAAGCCAGAGAAAGGTCAGGCAGGACAAGGAAGGAACAATGCCTGCTATTGCTTACTAGAAGGAGATCATGGTGCACCCTGACTAGAGCAGCTCTCTATGTCGAGGCCAGAAACTGAACAGGAAAGGCTCATAGATGTCACATTTCTCAAGGTGGTATTTCAGTTGCACTACTAGCAACTTCCCCAAAAAGGGAAGGTTTGAGATGGGCCTATAGTTTGAGGGATCTTCAGGATCCAGAGAATATTCCTTAAGAAGGGGCTTAACCACTATCCTTTTTCAGGGTTCTTGGAAAAATCTCCTCCCTAAAGGAACACCTGACAATCTCTACCACAACCAGACCGAGCGAATTCCAGCATTCTAAAAGAAGCTGGGTCAGCCCAGGGTCCAACATACAGGAGGTGGGATGCATTCCTGAAACTACCCAGATGACACCATCTGCCAGTGCTGGCTCAAACTCTACCCATAAAAATAGAGTGCCTCTGTCCAGTATAGATTGAGTCCTATCAGCCAGTGACAGGCTGCATGAGGATATTTCAGCCTGAATGGAGGACACCCTGTCCAGAAAGAACTGGTTGAACTCCTCACATTTTATAAGGAGAAAAGGCTCTTCAGGATTGGAGACAGACTGGCTTTAATAGTTTGTCCACAGTGTTGAAGAGCTGACCTGTTCGGTTCCTTAATCACTCGTGACCGAAATGCTGACTTTTTCAAAGTGATTGCTTGCTAATAATCATTGTAATGAGCCCTTGGCACCAATATATCCTCTGAGCAATGCTCCAGCCTCTGCCCTTTGTCTTCAGCCTCCTCTGGTTACCATCAGACCGTGGAGTACTGTGATGGGAAGTCAAGTGGCAGACACAAGAGATGTGTTAAGGAGTCAACTGTGGTTGTAAGGGCCAGATTATAACCCTCCATGGCTGTCTCTGCTTCCATTACATAAGCCAACTCCGTGCCTGAGATGTCCACTACTACCAGGAAGCTCTGAGGGTCTAGACATTTAAAGAGTGGTAACTGACCATCTTCACGGGGGAGGTTAAATGAGCCCCACAAAGGAACCACATGGCACCTGTAGTCCAATACAAGCCAGTAGGATTAGTTAAAGGAAAATAATTTGACCAGTAACCCAGTGCCAGTTATTATGTATAGCTGCATAGTTGTTGTTGTTAAAGGCACACAGCTAGGGGCAGAGTAACATGGTAGTACAGTCACGTGGCAGTGCTGAGAGCCATGTAGCTCATGAAACAGAGCAAGAGTTCAGCTGTGTAGTTAATGGAATGCACTATGACATAGTGCATCACCAGAAGATACTAGGATTACATACTGCATCATCAGTTGTAATGTCTACTCTGTACTGGCACCCTGGGCCTCCAGGGAAAGGCGTGACAAATAAAATCTATTACTATGAAAACACTAATCTTTCCAGGGTGCCTGAGATAGCTTTTTTTTTTTTTATAGAAACTTATTAGACAATGATGGCAGAAAAAGATCCATGGTCCTGCCAGAGTTCCCTATTTAGGCCTGGGACCTATGGTCCCTGCACAAACCACCAACGCGTTATGCACTTACCACTTTGTTTTGGTAGATTGTTCCGTGGCTCTACCATCCATTCTGTAAAAATAATACTTCCCTTATGTCTTTCCTGAACCTCCTTCATGGTAGATTCACTCATGTCCATGTGACCACAGACTAGTAGTCAAGCTAAATAATCCCCCACAGTTCATTTTGTTCCTTTTAGGAACTTAAAAGTCTATCATATCTTCCCTCTCCCTTCTGGTCTCCAGTACGTACATGTTCAGTGCCTTGAGGTGCTCCTCCTAGGACCTGTTCTGTTGGCCATTAATCATTTTCATCACCCTGTACTGCACCATCTCCTGCCTATCCCTGTCTTTCCTGAGGTGAGGACTCCAGAACTGGGCACAGTACTCCAGGTGTGGCCTTACTTAAAGGATCTGTATGTGGGAAGTATTGCCTCTTCCTTTCTGCTACAAGTACCCCTCCCGATAGAACTCTGCATCCTACTCATTTTGCTATGCCTTGTTGCACTGACTGGAATGTTTTAGGGAGTCACTGGTAAGTCCAAGGTCCCATTCTTTGAACTGTTGTGCTAAGTCTCTCCCTGCACACCCAGACTGTGTTCTGGGATTCTGGCTCTCTAGATGCATTACGTTGCGCTTATTGGCGTTTAATTTCAACTGCCAAACCTTAGACCACTCCTCTAGCTTTTGTAAGTCCCTATGCATTTCCCTACCCTCCTGACTGTCCACCCTCCCACAGAGCTTAGTGTCATCCATGAAGAGAGACAGTCTGTCTCGGATTCCTGTAGGTTATCCCAAAACATATGTTTTATAACTGTGTGTTTCACCAGGATAGCCCAGCTGAAGAACAACATCTCATTTCCAGAAGAATCCTAAATACTCATTTCTGCCACTATTGGAACTGGAGCAATATGTATTTGTATTGCTTAAGGTCTAAGCAGAACATTTCAGGAAACTTCAAACATGCAAAGTAGTCGCTATCACCAGCCTGGTATAAAGTCCAGACAAAGCTGTTAAGTCTGTTAATGTGTTTTGAGATAGCAGCCTGTACGAAGGTGGAAAGAGATGCAAAACATTGTTTGCTGGCAGCAAGTCCGATAGGACCAGTGTTTAAGAAGTTGGTTATGATGGCTGTGTGGTAGTGATAAGAGAATAGAACTGTGAACTGGGAAGCCTGAGGTTGATTCCCACCATGTAGCCATTGACTTGCTGTGTGACATTGAGCAAGTCACTAAATATCCTGGTTAAATTGCCCCCCAAAAAGCACACAAAACAAAAAGTGCATTTTAAAACAGGATTCAAATACAAGATATAAAATTAGTAAGAATATTGCATATAGAATAAGGTGTGGGTCGGTGTGTGTAATGAGAGTTTACAACTAGGATAGAACTACATAAACTGGGAAGCGAAGCTCGAGGTTATGAATAACATCTAACCCAGGTGTGTAACTTTGAGTTTATGCGACACCCATATTTTATTTAATATAATTGTTGGCTTCCTTTTTTCGCTTCTGAGTTATATAAAATAAAAAAGAAGTTGCAGCGGCTGTGATCCGTTGCTTTATAGTAGGTGTTCTGTGGTCGCCTTTCAGTTTTTATTTTATTTATTTATTTTATTTATTTTATTTTGTTGGCTGTGTAAAGTTCTGTCATTGTGGTACATTTTAGTTTGTTTGAAATTACTTACTGCCGAGTCTGAGTGCCAGTTCAGTTCATCGAGAAGGGAAGCAGAGAGCAGTTGAGAAGTGAGGAAGTTGGGTGGGTGCATGCACAGAGTAAGGGAAACCATGTATGTGTTTGCCCTAATAAACACTTCTTTATCACAGCAGATTATACCACGATTTCCCTACCGGGGGGATAAAGGAAAACTCGGTTATTACAGATAAATCTGACACATTTCAGGACTAAGCCAAAGACCACAGTTTCTTGGTAGGACCAGACATGTGAAAAGGAAGGCAGTGTAGTTTAGTTTAAAGGTTAGAGCCTGAGAGCAGAGCCTGACTTCTCCCTATGAGCTGGGGGATCTGACTTCTGCCCAGTTGCTGCCGGGGGGGGGGCGTACATCTCCCAATGAGCTCATTCTCAGGCGATTCTGGCATCTGCCTAGGAGCTCAGTGGGATCAAACAAGTGAAAAGAAATGGGCAGACTGGATGGGCCTTGCAGTCCTTATCTGCCATCAACTTCTGTGTTTCTGTGTAGAAGAAAGGTAGTGCAGTTCAGAGCTAAAAGGCCAGGGAGCAGTTTGGCTTCTGCCTTGGAGCTGGGGGAAAGAGTGTCGGACTTCTTCCCAAGAGCTTGTGGGATTAATCTCTGGTTTCTCCCCTGGAACTGGGGTGTTGGAAAGCCATGGCTTCTCCCACTAGATCGGGAGGGGCGGGGAGAGTAAGGATTCTCCCATGGAGACAGAAGGAAGAGAATCTGGCTTCTCCCTGGAACTGGGGAAGGAGAGTCAGAGTTTACCTTAGCAGCTGGGGGTCGCCTGGTTCTTAGGAGCTGCTATGGGAGGAGTGTTTGGGCGTATCCCTAAGAGTTGTGATGGGAGAAGCATTGGCTTCTTCCCATCAGCTGGGGTGGGGAGGTCTGGCTCCTCCCTGAAGCTGGGGTGGTGGGGGGAGTGTTGGGCTCTTCCTCCTCCAGAGCTGGGGTGGGGGTAGAAGGAGTGTCCGGCTACTCCCTTGAGCTGTGTGGTAATGGTATCTGGCTTTACAGGAGTGGTGAGGGTGGTTGGGCTTCTCCAAAACCGCTGGGGTGGAGAAGAGGCCAGCTTGTCCTATGACTCGTGGAGTGGGAGGGAGATGTTGGAGAGTCTGGCATCTCCTTAGGATGGGAGGAGCTTCTTTTCTCTCCCACTGTAGAGGAAACTCTGGCTTCTCCATAGGAATTTATTGGGAAGAAACTCATGTTTCTCACCAGGAGCTCTACACAGCCTGATTTCTCTAAGTAGCTCTGTTGGAGAAAAGGTTGTGTGTGTGTGTGTGTGTGTGTGTGTGTGTGTGTGTGTTTTTTTTTTTTCCCTCCCCTCCCAGGAGCTGAGGGGAGGAGATGGCAGCTTCCCAGGAGCTTGGTGACAAGAGTCTGGCATCTCCCTTGGAGCTCAGTGGGGTCAAACAACTGACAAGAAAGGTAGTGTAGTTTAGGGTAGAGAACCCATGGCACAGTTGGGTTTCTTCGCGGGAGCTGTATGTTTCTGTGTCTGTGTGTATGTCTGGCTACTGGCAGGAACTTGGGGGAGGAAATTTGGAATTGTACCTGGAGCTGGAGGAAAGAGAGAGGCTTCTGCACAGGAGATGGGGGCTGGGAAGAAACTGCCCTTTCCCCAGGTGAGTGGTGGTGGGGCAAGTCTGTCTTCTCCCCAGGAGCTCGGTGGCTCGAGAGCACGTCAACTCCTCCCCCAGAGCTCTGTGGCAGGGGAGGAGCTCAGTGGGATCAAATACGTGAAAAGGAAGACAGTGTTGCTCTGGGCTGAGAGCTTGGGGCCCAGTTAGGCTTCTCCCCAGGGAGCCAGGTTGCGCGGGAGTGTCTTGCTTCTCCTTGAGCTGGGGGAGGTGGCGAGTTGGGCTTCTATGCAGGTGCTTGTGGGGAGGGTAGGGCTTTTCCACAGGAGATTATTGCATAGGGAGGAGTCAAGCTTCTCCCCATGAGCTGGAGGAGGAGAGTTGGGCTTCTCCCAGGTGCTGGGGGGCAGGAGAATTAGTCATCTCCTCAAAGCTGAGGAAGGTTAGATTAGTTTCTCCCCTAAAGTCAGTGTGTGTGTGTGTGTGTGTGTGTGTGTGTGTGTGTGTGTGTGTGTGTGTGTGTGGTCTGGCTTACCCCACAGGAGATTTGGGGAGAAGAGTCAGAATTCTACATGGGAGATATGGGCTTCTCTGCAGGAACCCAGTGGTAAGAGAGTCTGGTTTCTCTGCAGGAGCTCCATGCACTCAAACAAGTGAAAACTGAGGCAGTTAGTTCAGAGGTTAGAGGCAGTGGGGCATTGGATGTGCCCTACTTAGTCTTCAGCAAGACCTTAACATTGTACCACCTAGAAGATTCTTAAGTAAACTGTGCAGTTTGGGGGGTGGTTCTAATGTTGTAAACTGGGTGTGGAATTGGTTGATGGATAGGAGGCAGAGGATAGTGGTAAATGGCCCTCAGTCTGGGGAGGGGAGCGTGGCCAATTGGGTACCTCAAGGCTCAGTGCTGGGACCAATTGTCTTTGATATCTTTACAAGTTGACATTGCAGAAGAGCTGGAAGGGAAGATGTGCCTCTTTCCAAAATTTGCAACAGGATAGACACTCCAGAAGGGGTGCAGAGAATGAAGAGATACCCAAGATCTCCTCTACTACCACCCCCCTGGTTCTTTCAAATCTAAGCTCCACCTCCATCTCATTAACTCTAGCTCCTGTGACTGCTACCTATAATCTCCTCAGTCCACTCGCTTTGTCTCTCCTCCCAGTATTTACTATCCTCCTCCCTCTTTTTTTTCCCCACCCCCCTTTTTTTTTTTCTGACCCCCCCCCCACACACACTTCCCACCGTTTTTAAGAACTTTCCCCTGTTAGGCTAGCTAAGTTCACTCTGCTGCTAGTTGTTGACAGTGCCTCCGGCTGCACTTCCTGTGGTCACTTAACCATTCCTAACGTTTTGTCTTCACTGTCCCCTCCCCAATGTTACCCTGTTTTCTACTGTGTTACCACAGTCTAATACAGCTTATCCTAGCTTTTGCATTGATCTACCATTGTAACCAAATTTGTTATCCTAGTTACTGTACTGGTTTACTGAATTTGGTATTGTATTGTTCTCTGACACGGAACCTTTGTAAAAGAGTCTGGCTCAAAGGTATATTGTAATCCAAAATGCAAATAAATTGTATTTAAAAAAAAAAAAAAAATCAGTGGTCAAAGATAGCTGGGTTTCAGCATGAAAAAGTACAATATCGTGCACCCTAGGGTACAGAAACCCAGAGGTGGAGTATAAAATGGGGAAGAAGTTTTGACTGTCAGCAAACAGGAAAGAGACCTTGGATTAATCATATCTGATTACCTGAAGGTGGCAAGGCAGTGCGACAAGGCAGTGGATAGGGCCAGCAGGATGCTGGTGTGTATTGGGAGGGTTATCACCAACAGAACGAGGGAGGTGGTGTTACCACTGTATAGGTCATTGGTGAGACCCCAGCAGGAGTACTATGTCCATTTCTAAGACCGCGTCTCAGAAAGGATGTAGGGTGGAGGCTGTCCAGAGGAGGGCAACTAAAATGGTGGAGGTGCTGCACCAGCATCCCTATGAGGAGAGGCTGCGGGATCTCAGTAAATGCACCATAGAAGCAAGTGAGGACATGATCGAGACCTATAAATACCTTATGGGGTAAATAAGGTACAGGAGGGAGTATTTTTAAGAGGAGAAGGTGCTGAAGAACTGGCATGCACTGAAGCTGGAAGGAGGAAAATCTGAGGGCTGTGCGGAAGTACGTCTTCACTGAAAGAGTTGTGGATACCTGGAGTAGTCTTCTAGCAGAAGTAGTTGGGGCAAAACAGGTGGTAGGCTTCAAGCATGCATAGAATAGGCACAACGGCTCTTAGTAGGAAATGGGGGGGAGGGGTAGCTGGAGATCAGATGGGGCCTGCTGTCACAGAATAAGCAGAAGCTAAGTGATCTTACCTGCTGACAAATTCTGTGTCTCTATAGCCCTGTTTACACGGTCGCATTGGCACCACAGCAACCCGACCACTCGGGTTGCTGCGGTGCACATGCCACCATGTGGACACTTAACCAGATTGTGGTAAGCCTGTCCTTACTCGGCTCCCACGGTCTCATCAAATCTAGGAATGTGGTCGGGAGTTGGAGGTTTAAGAGGCCGTGTGGACAGGCTGCACCGCTTACTCCCATGCACTAGACCATGCAGGCATCTTTTTCCTTTTTTGACCGATCGCGATTATCTTGCAGCCTCTCTCCAGCGTGTCTTGCATCGGCACTGAGAGGGGCTGTGTGGACGCAGAAGCAGAGTGTCTTTTTCGGTCCGGGGTCACACTGCAACACTCCACAGAAGGAGCAAATCAGCCATGTAAACAGGGCTGTTTCAGAGTCAAGCTCCTTTCCAGGTCCAAGGGGTTGGGGGATTCTGTCTTTTTCCCAGGTGCTGGAGGTGGGGAGACAGGAGTTGGACGTCTTATTTATTAAATTCTGTTAACTGGGTAAGCCCACTGAGCCCTGAAGGTCCCTTTTTCAGGGGCGATCCAGAATTGGTTACATAAACTGAAACATTTGAATTGAATGGCACATTTTTGAACGGACCATACAGGGTTACAGTTAAGCAGGTTATACACAGCTAAACAACATATCATTGCAATCACATGTCAAGACGAGGGAGTTTTTAGGGTACAGCCAAGGCATGTTTCAGCTGTGCCGTAGATGAGTAGCAACTGGGAAAATAACAGAGGAAAAGATGGGAGGAAGAAGATACCAGGTGCAGGGAGGAAGTTAGAGCTTCTTGTCTCGTGAAGGGGGTTGGGTTTCTTCTCGGGGAGGGAGTCTGGCTTCCTCATGCTGGGAGGTGGGTGGCATGGAGCGTGAGCTTCTTACCAGATGTTGGGAGGAGTCTGGCTTTTTCCCAGGTGTTGGGGGTGGGCAGGGGTTGAATTTGGTACCTATCCACTAGCCAGATGCTGGTAGATTTTTGTATCAGGCTGGTAAGATTTTCCTTTAACTAGCTTTGCAGGCTTGTACTGAAGAAGGTAATATCTTAATAAGTACACCAGCTGGGCCAATGGATAAGTCTGTGGGGCTAGTGGATTTTCCCAGTCACTAGCCCTGTTGGCTAGTGGCTGCAAAACTTCATTTTGACCTCTGGGTGGAGAGAAGTTTGGCTTCTTCCCGCTTGGGGTTGTGAGTAGAGTCGGGCTTCTACCAGGTGTTAGGAGGAGGAATGGGGCTTCTTCCCTGGTGCTGGGGGCGTTGGGAGTCGGGCTTCTGCCCAGGAGCTCAGTGGCTGGAGGGTCTGGTTTGAGATTGGTGATGGGAGAGTCTGGTTTTCATCCAGAATCTTGGTGGCTTGAGAATTGGGCTTCTGCCTGGAGACTTTGGTTGCAGGAGAGTCCAGCTTCTTCCTAGCAGCTTACTTGGATCAAACAAGTAAAACAGAATGTAGCTCAGTTCTGTTTTTGTACCATTTTCCTTGCCAGCTGTCTGGTCCTCCTTCCACCTGCCCAATACCTTCTGCTTGATATAGGAGTTCTCCCATGGTCCAGCCAGACTTTGCTTGACATCCTCTCAAGAATCTGACTGCAGCCCATAGCTTGCCTCCCTCCTCTCCAGTTCCTCAAGCCAGGAGAAGGATACTTCACTCTGCAGTCTAGGCCCATGAGAAGGAGCTGGCAGGGCACAGGAGGAGCTGGAAGGACTCTACTGTGGTGTGGTTGGGAGGGGGCCAATTGGCTTCATCGTCCCAGTGTTCTGGGGTATTTTTTCCCCACTAAGCACTCCATTATCTCTTCCCTGGTTGTGGTCCTGAGAAACAACCTGACTGCATGCCTGTCAGGACCATCGGAAGGGTAGGTGAGCCCCGCCTACCTTGAACTCCGTGCACAGCACCACTTTGGAGTGACCAGACAGTCCTGCATCACCTGGGGGAGGCACCTTGTTCTTTCCTGTGTGACATCCCTTGGCATTCATGTAGCAGAGGTGCCCCCCCCCCAACTGATGCAGGAGGCATCCAGATGAATACTGCGACCCCCACCTTGCTGATCAGCACCATGCAACCTGGGCTTGGGGCACAAACCCAGTCTATCTGGGTGGCAAGTGGTAGCACTACCACTGTGATAGCCAGCTGGTTCAGAGTTTAGAGCTTGGGGACAGAGTTGGGCATCTCCCCAGAAGCACACTGGAGGAGTTGCCTGATGACCAAATGGTAGAGAAGATATAAAAAATGCAAGCATAGCATCTGCCATCACTCGGAACTAAATATAGTAGCAAAAAAAATTATGATGTTATGTTTTGCATGGGCCCGTTTGCAAACAAACTGCACTGCAAGTTTTGGCTTAAACTGGATTTTTATAATTTTTTTTTTATTATTTAAACAGTTTGTGGCTGAAGATCTGTCCTGGTGGCATGGGGGCTGAGGCACTGGGCGCCTTACCTCCTACAACGCAGGTGGCCTGGGTTTGGGAACAAGCTAGAATCAGTGAGGGGAGGAAGACTGAGCCCCCCCCAGCAGATGCCCTCCTCCCCAGGGAGTGGGGATAGCAGGTCCCAGCACTTTACTGCCACTTGTGTGACCACAGGTGGTAGTCCACAAGGAACAGCACAGAGTACTTGGGCTAGGACACTGGATGATGACATATTATGCCTGCCCACATGAGTGAGCTTGTGATGCCACCAGTCTGCATCCCAGCACAAACTGAGGGACAGGGGTGGGATCTCGGGCAGGGGTGTAGCAAGAAATTTCTGTTTTGTACACACCATCTCCAACAGTTTCACCCCCCCATTAAAAAATGTATACATCCTCTCCAAATGGTACCCCCTTCCAAACAAGTCCGATTGTATGTCAGATGAGTCTTCTAATCTCTAAAGCGGTTATACATGCATCTGTCTCCTAAACAACCGAAGTTTTAACAGAAAGACTCCTCAGTGGCCTACACTAACCCAAATACTACAGATTAGAATAAAAATGTTAACAGAAAGGTACAGTATATGGTTTATGAGGCACTCGACAAAACTGTGCACAAATGTGTACAGTGAGTATGCCTGTCTACACACTTTATCTCGGGCAGTGCAGAATGAGGACCCAACATTCGCAGACCCTGCACCAGTGGCAGGGTGCTCTCCCGGGTGAAACTGGATCTGTTTTTATTTTGTTTTTGGTTTTTATATTTTTATTGAGCTTTTCGAGTAAAAATACACACTTTACAAAAAGCACGTGTACACAGGCGTGTCCTCAGCACAAGGTACAATAGTAAGAATTAACCATACAACCACATCTTACAGTGGAATCACCCCTCTTATAAACCCATGGGGAATTGCCCACTTACCAGAAACCTCATGCTTCAAAAGCCTACAGCACAAGGAGGGTCCCAGAGAGAGAGATAAATGCAGCCCTAGCAAGTCCCTTTAAGAACCAGCCAAAGTGTGAGCCCTCAGGCCCACAGCTCCCTCTGCAGGATTTCAGATACCCATAAAGCAATAGTTCTTAGACTTTGTCACAGTGAGCCTCCCCAAATCCATGGAGAAGATTTTGAGCCTCCTCCAAAAACTGAAATAATCTTGGGCCTCCCCAAAGAAAAATAACATACTGTACTTTGCGCAGTACACAAAGAATACATTGAAACCCCTTTGAGTACTTGGCTCACTTTCAGTTCTTTGTCTTATACTAATGTGGAACCTTTGAAAAAGAGCTCCTGTGCTCAAAGGCGTAATCTGAATAACAAATAAAATAAACAAATATTATTCAGTTTATTGTACCCCCCCCCCCCACAGGCCAGCCTACTGTCTTTACTCGGTTATTTTCATTCTTGAACATTCGTTACCCCTTGTTACAGTACCTTCATAGGCCAGACTACTTTCTCTGTTTCCTCTTTATATGAAATAACCTTCCTACATGCTTTGCCTCTCCCCCTCCTTCCCTGCTCCTAAGCAACTTCTCTGGGATTACTTTGCTCCTTCCTGCTATTTTTCTTAGCACTTCTATGCTCAACCCTTGTGTTTGGGCTGTTCTACTGTCGGTCTGCAAATTGATCAATTATCACCGCTCATTATTAGTTTATTGTTCATATTTGTTTGCACTATTGTTCACAGTGTATTTCTTAATTGTTCTGCAGTTACCTTTTGAAATGTATTCACTCCCTACCCTTCCCTGGATACACCTGAAATGAGCCTTGGTTCATTCACCTTCCCTTGTCACCTATTAGTAAACAAATACATAAAATTTACCTACTAATGTCCTCTTCCAGTTTGCTCCATCTCTTCACACAAAATATATAAAACTCAAAATTTAAAAACAGTACTTTTCAGACTTGCTTGAGCCTCCCCTGGAACAGGTTGGGGCCTCCCCAGGGAGGCTGGCCTGACCATTTGAGAACCCCTGCCATAAAGCAAAAGCTCCAGTTTACATAAGATCCTCTTTACAATATAAGAAAAAACAAACAAACCCAAATGCCCTTCCTTTAATACAGAACATTAGTTAAATCCCCCAAACTCAAAGCAATGCCCCAGCCCACCTTTCTAATTTTGAAAACATATAGATAACCTAGCAAACATTTGTTTGGGTCCCCAAATTACAATGCAGGAAAGAAACAAGGACGACCTTGAGAGAGTTCAGAGAAGAGCCACTCGAAATATACAGGAGGTTAAAGGTCATGATTATCAAAAGAGGCTAAATATTCTGGGTTTATATTCCTTGGAATATAGGCGTTTAAGGGGGGATATGTGTTTAATCTATTAAGCCACTATTGATCCAGATTTATGGGAACTACTGGGTTTGAGGTACAGGGAATTGTCGGGTAATATTAGATCATATCCTCTACAACTATATGTAGAATGTCCAAAAACCAAAAAAAAGAAAATCCTGGCTCACACTGAGTTACCAATATTTGGAATAGGTTGCCATTAGAGGTGGTGGCTAGTGTAACTGTGAACGCATTTAAAACAAACTAGATAGCTTACTTAAGCATAATATCTAAGGTTATTAATAAATGGAGAGCAAAAGGACTAACATCTATATAGCTCTGTACTTACCTATGAGACCTGCAAATGTTATGGTAAATCCACAATGTTCCTTACTTCATGAGAAACGGCACATAATCATGCACAACAGTTCAGAGCTAGTCCTCATGCAAGATCCTGAATTGCTCAGTAAAATATCTCTCCCCGTATTTAGAAACAAGAAACCCAACATTAGAGACCACCCATACTTACACTTTCTGTTTACAAGACACTGGTTAGGCCCCATCTGGAGTACAGCGCAGTACTGAGGCCACACCTTCACAAGGACATTAACCAAATTGAGGCAGTCCAGAGAAGGGCAACCAAAATGGTGCAGGGACTGCATCAGAAAACAAATGGGACAGATTAATGGAGCTCAATCGTATACCCGAGAGCAGAGGAGGGAGAGAGGTATATGATTGAAACATTCAAACACCTTAAGGGCATTAACAAGATGAGAGTCTAACATGTTTCAATATAAGAAAAATAGCAGGACAAGAGGACACAGCATGAGATTAGAGGGAGGCCAATTAAGGGGTAATGTGAGGAAGTTCTTTTTCACAGAAAGGGTGGTGGAAGCATGGAATGGTCTACCTCAGGAAGTGGTGGATATGAATACAGTGCAGGGCTTCAGACAGGCATGGGATAGGCATAAGGGAGCAATACAGATGAGTATGAATAGATAGGCCACTGACAGAGCAAATGCCAGTGGCACATTTATAAGGTAGAAAAAAAATTGGACAGACTGGATGGGCCTTGTGGTCCTTATCTGCGTCAACCTCTATGTTTCTATGTTTCTATTTACTTAACCGGTACATTAACCAGAACCCTCAAATGAAGCAAAAAGGGTCATTATACTTTACTGCTTTCCATTTAACCCGAATTGGGGCTCTCCTTCTGAATCAGTATCTTCATTCACCTTAGACCCCTCCTGCTCATTGATGTCCATAATACAGCATCTTTCAGATCATTAAATAAGTAGATTTTCTCCTTCCATAATACACGAAGTTTGGCCAGGTACAGAAGTTGATGATGAATTTTAAATTGCCGGAGACGGGCTCGAATCGCATCAAACGCTTTGCGGCGCTGCCTGGTTCCAAAGGATAAATCGGAAGAAGTTGCAATTCATAGTCACCATACTTAAATTTCCTTCGTCTTCTTGCAGTGGCCAGCAAAAGGTCCCTGTCTCCTATGCCAGAACAGACCACCACAAAATGCGGGGTCAGTGGATCCTTTCTGTGCCCTTGGAGGTTGAAGCCTGTAAGCCTTCTCCAATGATAACGGCGTGTCCTCCTCTGTAAGACCACAATTACGCCAGGTAGGAGAGAGCGGCAAAGTCCAAAGGGTCATCCTTTCGCCAATTCTGGCAAGCCCAAAATTCTAATTTCGCTCCATTCACTGGGTCTGGTTTTCCAGGACCTCCATCCATTGACACAACCAGGTATTATCGCCGATTAATTTTGTGGTAACATCCATGGTTTTAGTTACGCTTTTGTTCCAACTTGGTCATCGACTGCTTAGTTAAATCAGTTTGTGTCTCCAGAGTTGCAACTCTTGGAGTTAAGATGTCAAACCCAGTCCAAATCCTGGACCATGCACTAGTTGCTGCAGAGTAGAGTTAACCATAGCAAGGGATACCTCTGCAGACTCCACACCACCGGAAGTCCCTGTCGCTCCATCTCTAGGAGGCCCACCGTCCCATCTCCCATCCCTCGTGGTTGGAAAAAGTCTGTAGAGACAGATGCTGATCCTTTATTTTTCCCCATTTTGCTCGCAGATAGGTCTCTGGGCATACCAAAAGCAGAAGAGCCAGGCTGACACAAAGAATGGGGCTCAATAATATAAAATAATAATCAGAGCTTCTGAAATATGTGTCCTCCTTCGTGGCTGCTCAGCAGCGCGCCCCCGCCCCAGATCTGTTTTTACTGTCTGGTTGAGGAGGTCTGCCACCTCCTGCTGGGGGGAAGGAGGGTGTGAGCCTGTGGAGGAACAAGCTCTGGATAAGGATGGTGAGTTCCTGAAGAAGTGGGTGATGGGGCTGGGGGTATCTAGTCTGAGGATGACCTGCACCAAAGTAAAAGCGGCACCAATTTTTTTTGGGGGAGATAAATCATTGGGGTATAGCTCAGTAGTATAGCATTTGGATCAAGAGGTTTCCGATTCAAATCTGAATGCACCCTTCAAGACATTCTTTCCCCAGGTCGCAACTGGAAACAAGCCTTGGCTCAGTGTGCCTATCCCGGTTACCAAGATTGTAAATAAAAATAAGAAAAAAATTAAATATCTGTGGCAGTAGGCACCCCAGGTCGCAACTGGGCCGAACCTCACTTTTGAGGTGTATACCAAGAGCCGGGGGGGGGTAGGTGAATTGCTCGGGGTCACACGTTATGCATGCGGAGGTTTAACCTCTAGACTTGTGTAGCAAATAATTTCTATACCTATTGTAAACAGTTTTGTGTAGCAGCAAATAAAAATGTGTACTCTAATAATCTACTAAAATGGCAGCAGAATAAGCCTAACAGTCTCTCGAGTCTGCTCGATTTTTTTCAGCACCAGCACTGAGGGTCAGTTTGGTGTCCCCCGAGCTATATGGTCCCCAGTCCCAGATGTTCCTCCTGTACTGGGCCTGGTCAGATTTACTCTTCCCTGTACCTATCCCATCCCCATTTACACCCATCCACAGTCTCCACTTCTACCAGCTCCCTGGGCAGTGCATTCCATGGCTCCATCACCCTTTCAGTGAAATAACATCCTTCTCTCCCTCTGAGCCTGCACCCTTCCAGCTTACACCTGTGACCTCTCGCTGTTCCACCTCCTTCCTTTGGAGCATCCTGACTGGGCCTCCTTTATTGATCCCTTTCATTTACTTAAAGACATCTGTCCTGTCTCCCCCCCGCCCATCCCTCCTCTCCTCCAGGGTGTACATGTTGAGCTCCTTGAGCCTCACCTCATAGGTCCTCTCCCCAGACCCCAGATCATTTTGGTTGCCCTCCTTTGAACCCTCTCTAGGAGTGTAATGTCCCTTTTTTATATGTGATCTCCAAAACTGCACACAGTACTCGAGGTGTGGCTCAACCAAGCAGTTGTACAGTAAAAGGATCACTTCTGCCTTCTGGAGGTAATCCCTGGCGATACATCCCAGCATCCTATTTGCCCTTGCCGCTGCCCTCCTACAGATCTCTCAGTTGTTTATTTTGACATCTACCACTACCCCCAGGTCCCTCTCACCTCTGTGACTTACATCATGTCTCCTCCCAGGGTATACCCCAGGCCTGGATTTCTGACTCTCGGGTGCAGAACCTTGCACTTCCTCACACTGAATTTTAGTTTCCATTTTCCCGACCACCTTTCCAGAGCCTCCAGGTCCTCTTAATAAATGCTTCCATACCCAGTGGTAGTGTGAACTATGGACATGGGGTTTCCAGCAGTTGAACTGCCATGACAAGGGAATACTACCAGCGACTGTTTCCTGGCCAAAGGAGCAATTGGGCTTCTTCCTAGGCGCTAGGATTAGCAGAGGGAGGAGGATATGGGAAAAAATAAAATTCTCTGTGGTTGATATGGTGTGATCTTTTTGTCTTGTCTTGTTCTAGTTTGTGTTCAGATATGCCTGGATTTTATTGTTGCCTTAGAAGTACTTACCAAATCCTCTATGGAACTGTTGCTCTGATATATTAGTTAAAACTCTGCAACGTTGTGACACTTCTCCACTTTTCAACTTGCTTGTTTATGCTGTAGCTCATTCACTCCTTTACCATATTGTAACCTCTTAGGGTGTGCCTGAAAATAGCCAATTTTGTGTATAGTGCACTTACTGTTCTCCCAAAGAAAAAAAAAAAAACTATTGGGTGCTTTCCAGAAACTTGACTGAGAATAGTTGAGTGCTGCTCAGAAATTGTGCAGGATGACTAGGTACTTCCTTGAAGCTCTGTAGAGGAGTGTGAGACAGATTTAAAAACTGATCAGCCAGTTAACTTTTCCTTGGCTTGGCCTGTCTCTCTTTCAAAAGTGTTTTCTTTGTTTTCTTTTGCATTTAGATAAGGTTGAAGAGAAGCTAACGTCTTTTGGGAAGGCATTCCTCCCATCTCCAAAAGAAAGCAGTCATTGAATGGGGATAGGATGTATTGCCAGATTCTCGACACACTGACTCATCCAAGGCTCAGGGGAGGCCAGTGACTTCATGTTAAGTAACTCCAAAAAACAAAAGCTGTTGCTTCACCCGATCGTAAAAATAGTTTTGGTACAAAACCATCCTGTCTAATTACACAGAGGCTCTAGTCTCTGTTCCAGTCTATTCCCAGAAGATCTGTCCACCTCCAGGCATGCAGTCTTGGGGTTCCCCTTTCTTTTACAGAGCCCAGCTTATAGTTTGTCAGCTTCAGGCCACTGGAAAGGAAGGGAAGAAAAGGAGAAAGGAATCTGGCCTGATATAATTCCTTTCATACATTCTGGGCAAGAAAACAGATGCTCAAAAGGCAGTGGTGCTCTCAGTAAAGCCTGAAGCACCAACAAGTAAGTGCAGTCCAAATAAACTGGCATAACTCTCCAGGCAAGAAAAGGACAGAGTGCTTAATCAGGGTAGAAAAACTATTAGATTCGCAGTTTACAGTGACCGTAGCATTTGCAAGGCACCAAGGTGTCTGTGTTGGCAACCTGTCCTTAACAATGGATTCCACTTACTGGAATTGACTGGCCAGGCTGGGACGAACTCTACCTGTTACATTGTTTCCTCCAGTTAACTTTAGCTGCCCATTAAAAATCCTGAAGGTTATCCATTCCTCTTTGACCCCTGACCCAGTCCACTCCCTG
This sequence comes from Neoceratodus forsteri, assembly GCA_016271365.2. Classification (NCBI taxonomy): domain Eukaryota; kingdom Metazoa; phylum Chordata; order Ceratodontiformes; family Ceratodontidae; genus Neoceratodus; species Neoceratodus forsteri. The sequence goes on from CM057449.1 coordinate 275,554,731, forward strand.
TTCTCCTGATGGATGGCTCACTGGTCTCCAGCCCTCCTCTGTTGCTGCCCATTTCAATAAATTCTTCACTACCTATGCACTTCCTCTCCTCCATCTCCTGATCACTCCCCTCTTGTGTTCTCTGCTCCTCCCCTCCGTCTCATCTGAAACATAGAATTTGACAGCAGATATGGACCGCTTGGCCCACCCAGTCTGCCCATTTCACTACCTAATGGATAAGCTGTAGATCGTAGTTAACCAACGGCCTACTTCTTCCTACCCCAACCCCTAGAATTGCCTTATGATTGTCCCATGCATTCTTGAATTCCACCACTGTTCACCACTGTTTTGACTCCACAACCTCCTCCGAAGGCCGCTCCATGCATCCACAACCCTCTGTTTGAAAAAATACTCCTTACATTACCTCTGAGCTGCCCCCATCTTCAAATTGTGCCCCTTGTTCTTGCACACCTCTTTTTCAGAAAGATGCTACCATCTTGGACTTTGTTGATGCTCTTGAGGCACTTAAAAGTTTCTATCATGTCCCTTCCTCCTTTCCTCGAGGCTATACATATTAAGCTCTTTAAGTCTCTCTTCATAAGTCTTCTGGTGCAGACTCTGCACCATTTTAGTTGCCTCCCTCTGGACTGCCTCCCTCCTGTTTATAAATCTTAAGTCCAATTAGCAGCCTCACTGCTCCCACAGTGCCAAATTATTGATTGTCACAATGTGCTATAATGTTATCGGCTACTTGTGTGGAGAAATAACTACTTCCATCACTGGGAACACATTAATAAATATACTTTTTATTTATAAACAGTTTTTGGTAGCACCCACCAACTCACGTCAGCAGTCATATTTGCCCACTTGCTCAACCTTGATAAAGAGCAGGGCTTGAAATGTTGACGTTGATGGTGTGAGTTGGTGGGTGCTACCTAAAATTTTTATAAATAAAAGTATATTTATTAATGTATTTCCAGTGATGGAAGTAGTTATTTCTCCACGTGAGTAACTACATTATAGCACGCTGGTCCATCCTGTTTGTCTTTATGGAGATTGGTCTCCAAACTGCACGCAGTACTCCAGATGGGATCTCACCAGCTGTCTGTACAGAGGGCCAACAACTTCCTGTTTTCTACTGGTGATGCCTCCCTATGCATCCCAGTATCCCCTCAGCCCTCTCTACTGCCCTCTCACGTTGCTTGCCCAACTTTAGATCATCTGATATGACTACCCCAAGGTCCCTTTCTATTTTTGTTGTCTGTATCTTACCCCCTATTGTGTACTCTTCCCCTGGGTTTTTGTTTCCCAGGTACATTACCTTGCACTTCTTAGCATTGAATCTAAGCTGCCATACATTTGACCATTCTTCCAACCTTGCCAAGTCCCTTCTTATCCTTTCCACCCCACCTTGTATATTAACTCTTTTGCAGATCTTTGTGTCGTCTGCAAAGAGACATGCTTTTCCTTCCAGTCCCTCTGTAATGTCACTTATAAAGGCATTGAAGAGGACTGGTCCTAGTACTGAACCCTGTGGTACCCCACTAGTAACCCCCTTTTCTTCAGAGTGGACTCCGTTTGCTATTACCCTCTGTGTCCTGTTCTCCAGCCAGTTCTTTACCCAGGCTACCATCTTGGGACCCACGCCCAGGTTGGCTAACTTGTATATTAATCTTTGTGTGGGACTGTGTCAGATACCTTGCTAAGTCTAGGTAGGCAATGTCCACAGCCCCTCCCTGATCTACTACTTTGGTCACCCAGTCAAATCTATTAGATTCTGCCTGACATGACCTTCTTGCTGTGAATCCATGCTGCCTTGGGTCCCAGCCCTCTGACCTCTAGGTACTCAACAATTCTTCCCTTCAGAAGTGATTCCATCATTTCCCTATCAATGAGGTTAAACCAACAGGTCTGTCATTTCTGCTTCTGCCCTGCTCCCACTTTTGTGAAGTGGAATAACATCTGCTCTCCTCCAGTCCTCGGGTCCCACTCCAGCCTCCCACAATTTGTTAAAGAGGATAGTCAGTGGTGTTACTAGTTCTACCCATGGTTATTTTAGAATTCTGGGATGAATCCCATCAGGCTCCATTGCTTTGTCCACCTTCAGTTTGAGTTCTTTCAGAACCATTTCTTCTGTGAATGGGCTGGTATCAACTCCTGTATGCAGAGTATTTCTATTGTTTGGTTTAGGTACCTCCAGTTCCTTCTGTTTCCCTCAGGAAGTTTTCTTTGCCCTACCTATCTTAATCCAAGTCCAGCCTGGACAGATTGGACCCCAAACTTCTACATATCTTGACTCTGGTCATTGCCTCCTCACTTACCCATCTTCTGAACCTCTCTTATTCCCTCAGTGCTGTCCCTCAGGCCTGGAAGGTTGCCAGGTTCTGCCCTGCACAAAGGTGACCCTCCTCCCGCAACCTTTGCCAATCACATTCCTCCCTCTTTGCAAAGCTTCAAGAGACTATTGTGTACACTAAACTTGCTGCTTCTTTACTCATCTAATTTATTCTCCCTCTTGCAGTCTGATTTTTTTTTGAAGCACCACTGTGCCATCTCCTGTGTGTTGCGTGTAACTGACTGTCATCACTGGGTGGATCAGGGCCATATCACCAAAGCTGTATTCACTGATATGGCCCAGTCCCTTGACTCTGTGTCCCAGCCTCTTTTCCTGCAGAGCTGGGCTCTGCTGGTCTTTCAGCATCCGCTGTTTACACTTTTTTTTTTTTTTTAAACTTGACAACAGGATTAAATATGCAATTTCTGTAAAATGAAGCCTAGAATTCAGAAGGTGAGCTTGTAGTCTAAGGCACCATGCAATCTGAATATTTTTTTTTTTTTTTTTTTTTTTTTTGTGGAGCGGTTTGTGTGTTTATATTTTGCCTGTTTACTTATCCTTTCAATAACAGAACACTGCTAGGAGTGCTGCTGGGAGCAAAACAACACTACCAGAAGGAACATGTCTTTACTGGTCGGACAGGTCCATGGGTGGCACTCACATTGAACCTCGGACTTTCTTTTCTCACACATAAATTATTTCTTTTTACTGCAGAACTATAAGTTAGCTTGATTTCATCTAAAATATAGAGCAGGCAATGCAGCAGACCCTGGAACATAAAGCTTTTGTGGCATCTGTTCATTGCATGTACTGGCTAATAAATAATAATAATAATAATAAAAAAAAAAAAAGTTCTAGCCAGAACTGCCACCAAATGCGTGTGAATGCCACACACGAGATGGTGGCACCGACAGAACTACGCATGCACCATTCCTACGCATGCGCGGTTCTTTTGAATGGCATATGCTATTCTCAAGATAGTGTCAGCGGCAGAACTGCATATGCATGACACATGCGCATGCGCAGTACTTCGCTGAATATGGAAGTGGCGGAGCAGCGTCGAAATGGTGCGACCATGGCAGACTGGTTCCGACCATTTTGCACTTTCAGAAGGATCATTCTGAAAGTCCAAAATGGAAGCATTCAGGGCTTGATCTGGTAGCTCATTTTTCTGATCTATCACAAAATGGCCGCTGCCTCCGCCTACACAGCCATAATGAGCTGCCTCACACAGCTTAAGTATGGCTCAATGCTGGATCTCACTCAACCGTATATTGTGCAGATGTGTGGACAATATACATACTGCTGATTGTAAAATATCATTCTGATTGAGCAATTGAAGAAATGATCCTCTTACTGGGTATTGGGTAAGGTAGCCAGGAAATCAGTTCTTACATATATGAAGTCTGCAAAATACTTTTCTTATTTGCTGGATGAAGCGACCAACTTTGCCATTCTGAAACAGCTGATTTTGTAGGGCATGTACTGCAAAGAAGGGAAAGCTGGTTCTCTTTCCTGGGAGTTGATGACCTGTTTGATGGAAAGGCAGAGATACCATTTGGTTTGTTTGTTTGTTTGTTTATTTTATTTTATTTATTTATAGCTGATAACTGGCAAAAGCATCATGAACTAAAGCTCGTTTCCAGATGCGACCTGGGGGAGGTGGTACATGACTGAGCAGAAAGAAACCGTATACAGAGTTAAAACCGGGACGGCTCACGAACATTGTCCAACTCTGGTGTTATGCAATGCCAACTCTGTTAAGAACAAAACTGCACTTACTGCTGATTTTGTTGGAACAGCAGATCTGGCTTGCATCACCAAGACCTGGTTGGATGGAAATGCTGCTCCAATTTTAGAGGCAGTTATTCCACCCGGGTACTCAGTGATACATCACCTGAGATTGGATTGGGGGTGGTCTGTTTCAAGGCCGAATTGGGCCTCACGGGTGTACCAGTCGAGGAGGCCGAATCCTTTGAGTGTGCTGTAGTAGCTGGTGCGGGGTGTAGGATAGCTCTCATCTACCATCCACCCAGGGATGAAAAGCGATTCCTACAGGAAGTAGCAGATTTCACCACCAACATGGCTTTGGAGTCACACAGACTAATGGTTCTGGGCGACTTCAATGCCTGGGTCGACGACGAATCTTCGCTTTTTGGACAACACTTCCTCCAGTTGATGATATCACTTGGCTTCACACAGGTTGTTTCCTCAGCTACCCATAATGGTGGTCGCTCTCTCTTGATCTGGTCTTCCTCTTGGGGATTGAGGCCTCCGACTTGGGGGGTGGAACCTGTTGGTTGGTCCGATCACTACACCGTGAGGTTCAATTTTCATGCCCCCCCTGAGTAGGTCTACTCCTGTGGAGATGGTCAGTTTCCGCCTTTTACGGATGTTATCCCTGAAGACCGCATGTAGTGATTAACCTCTCTGAGTTTGCTGATTCCTGCTCAGGCCCAGAGCTGTTTGGTTCAGGCCTATAATAAGGTCATTTCCTCAGCTCTTGACTTGATTGCTCTTGTCGCTCGTCCCTTCCATTTTGTCCTCAGGCCCCTTGGTTTGATGGGTCTTTGAGGGAGTTGTGGAGGGTGGGACGTGGGTAGGACGTCGCTGGCGAAAATCAACCTTGGATGCCGACATCTTATTTTTGTTAGAGCATTATCAGTTTATCAATCAGTGATCTCCTGTAAGAGGGCAGAATTCCTGTACAGGGAGATCACTGTCGCTCAGAATCAACCGCCCAACTCTTCCGAACTGTGGACAGATTGTGCAACCACCCTGTCTGCAGCTCTGTTGAGATTTTTCACAAATGGAGTGTGATGAGATTGCCCAATTCTTTGAATAAGGTGGCTGACATCAGGTCAGAGATCCATCAGACCCATTCTATGGGGATCTGATTGGTCGGTGTTTGGCCACTATGCTCTTGTTTCCTGGAGTACCTTTGACCTGCCAGAGTTTGTCGATTTATTATGAGGATTGTCCAGGGGATGCGCCCCATGTGCTCTAGTTGAGATCCGGGCCCTACTTCCCTGATTTTGGGTTGTGACATCATTGGCCCGGTCTTGGCTCAGATTGTACGGTGCTCCTTGGAATCGGGTGAGTTTCCAGGCTCCCTGAAGGAGGCGGTGGTGACACCCATCCTGAAGAAAACTTCATTGGACCCAGATACTCTAGCTAACTACAGACCCATCTCGAACCTTCCTTTTGTGGGAAAGGTTATCGAGAAAGTTGTGGCGATCCAACTGGAGAACCATCTGACCATCCATAGTATATACAAACCCCTCCAATCTGGTTTTCGTAAGAGGCATAGTACTAAGACGGCTCTGGTTTGGGTGCTCAATGATCTCCTGATGGCAAGAGATCAGAGAAACCGCTCCATCTTGGTACTCCTTGATCTCTTTTCAGCTTTCGACACTGTAGACCATGGGGTACTGCTCGAGCTCCTGAGGTCAGTCTGTGGACTGACTGGCACTGTGCTCAGATGCTTCATCTTTCCTCACTGGGAGAATTCAGAGTTGTCTTGGGAATTTCTTCTTCAGAGTCTTTCTCTGCATTGTGGGGTTCCCCAGGGCTCGGTACTGTCCCCCATGTTGTTTGCAGTGTATATGCTGCCCCTCAGAGACATTGTAAGATGGTATGGGCTGAGGTTTCACTGTTATGCTGATGATACCCAGCTCTGCCTGTCTTTGCCCCCACACGGTTATGTTTTCTCAGCATTCAACAGTTGCCTCGCTGCAATCCAAGACTGGATGAAATTGAGCAGGTTAAAGTTGAATGCAGGTAAAACTGAGGTTTTGGTGGTGAACCCAGAGCGAAGGATAGAGGGGTTGAGGACTGATTGGCCCTCCGGCTTATTTCTGGTGGGCACTCAGATCCTTACCTCTGAACGGGTGCATGACATGGGAGTGGTACTTGACGTTGGGCAGACCCTCCATCATCGGGTGTCGGCAGTCCTAAAGACAGCCTTCTACTATCTTAGGAACATTGCCAGGATCAAGCATCTTGTTCCGCCCAGTGATCTGCCCGTACTGGTCCACGCATTTGTGACCTTGCGCCTTGACTATTGCAATCTCCCTTTACTTAGGGCTTTCTGGGGTTGACATCCACCGCTTGCAGCTAATGCAGAACGCTGCTGCTCGCTTATTGACTGGAGTATCCAGGAGATCTCATTTTACCCCAGTGATGTGCGATGTGCACTGGCTGCCGATTCAGTGGCGGATCACCTTAAGGTAGGCTTATTAACTTACAAAGCCCCACACGGACTTGGTCCTGACTACTTGAAAGAGCTTGATTCCTCTTTCCCTTGTGCGACAGCTCCACCCAGCTGATTTAGGGGTTGCTGGAGATTCTGAGGGCTAGTTTGAATTCTCTGGGGCAGTGCCTTTATGTTCACTGTCCCAACCCTCTGGAATTCCTCTGCCCCATCAGTCTTCAGGAGTGCAGGACTGTGGGGAGCTTTTAAGCAGGCACTGAAAATGTTTTTATGGACTAAGGCATTTCCTGATCTGTTGTGATTTTAACAATGTTTTAATGTGCTGTTTGTAATTGTGTGACACGCCTTGATAATTTGAAAGGCGCCAACAAATAAAGATATTAATTATTATTAAAACAACAAGCAACATAGTACAAACTGATTGATATAGGACAGTAATAATTGTACAAGTGTTAAGATAATAGAATCATAAAATATACAAATACAGTTGGATGTGTATGATCAAACACTAAATGGAGAGGAAAGGGTAGAAAGATAAAGCAGGAGAGAGAAAGGTGCTAGGAGGGAGAACAGGTGCAGGAGATGGTAGAGGTTGGTCTGAGTAGGTCCTTGAGAGCAGAGAAGGGGGCAGGGTAAGCTATTCCAGAGGGAAGGAAGACTGAAGGAAAAGGAGAGTTTGCCAGCAGAAGTGCAGTCAGTGGTTACAAAAAAATGTGGAGTTCCCCACACACTACGGAATCTTGGATTGGTTGATCACCATGCAAGGCTGGGCAGTAATGGAGCAGCTGTTGTGCTGGGCAGGTAAAAACGAGCAGTCAAAACATTAAAAAGAAGTCCCATACTGGTCAAATATCACTGTGTGGCTCATCGGGAAGTGCTGGCTATAAAGGCAGCAGCAAATGAAGTGAACACCATTAAAAAGTTTCATCAAACTCCTGATGATGGGGGGTTTTTTTTTTTTTTAATATGATAGAATATAATTTATTTATTTGAGTTTTGGTGACTAGGTAAGACCGCTAAGACAATTGCAGTCCCTTTTTCAGGGTCAGTCCGGGGTCGTAAATGGTACAATAAGCAGCACAAATGTACAAATAGAGTGCAGAATAGTATCAAAATTGACATGCATTGTACAGTGGATACCATAATATAGAGCTAGTCACGAGCGTAATAGCTACATGCCAATAAATTCTATATACCTCAGGAATAAGCTATACACAGGCAATTTTAATGTCTCATATGAGCACTAAGAAAGAGAGGATAGAGAGAGGAGGAGGGCTGTCAGTTATAAGTGACTGATTAGGGAGGGGAGAGGAGGCAAGGTAGAGAGAGGAAAGGGGGAAGGTGTTAGTGGTCAGACAAGATAGGAGTAGTTAAAGGACTTCAGCAGAAGCAAAAGCAGGAGGTAGAGGCTGTGAGAGGGGCATGCAGATTGGACTTGAATAGAAGAGCGGGACTAGTCAGGATGTGGGGAGGGAAGGAGTTCCAGTCAGAGACATCGGCATAAGAGAAAGACCTCCTGGCGGAAAATAGATGTAGATTGGGGAGGACTAGCAGGTGAAGGGAGACAGAGGGATGTGTGTGTGTGGTGTGTGCGTGTGTGTGCGTGCGCACGCGCTATGAAAATGATGCTGTTCTCATGGCTGCCCTTAAAGAAATTCATCAGGCAATGGAAAACCCTGTTTTAAAGCCAGAACAGGCAAAAGCTGGTAAGTGTCTGTCCCATCTAGACAGCCTGTGGCACACTAAGGAAGATTTTTCCCCTGGTCAATATGTCCTTTATAAAGAAGTCCCTGAAAGGAATGGTACTCAAGCTGTGAGCCTACTAAAAATAGTAGAAAACTGGGAGTTGTTTTCTGTTCTCTACATGATGTGTGACATACTTCCACACCTCAGCATTATCTAAATGCTTTCAAACCTCCGCTGTGAATGGTGCAGATATAAAGAAGCATATTAATTCGGCTGTAAAGATAAATGGAACATGCAGTGGTCTGCCTTACAGTATGAAGTTTATCACTTGGGTGTGGGGGGCAGGACTTTCATAACTTGCTGGTGACAGCCTGTATATAGATTATGCATTTTGAGTCAGGCTGCTGCATATGCTGTTTATCTTGTAATTTTCTTCTGCTGGTGTTTTTGTCTAAAAATAAGAGTCTGCAAAGTTTTGTTGAAGGCAGGCATTTGGAAAAGTACTGAAAAGAAAAAGCTATGCATTTGTAGAATCACAGACCAACAGATCAGCGTGAAAAGTAATTTAGTACAGCACCATCAGAGTCCCGGTTAGCAGACATGCACCAAATTTAAGTCATAGAATTAAGGGATACACCCAAATCCATTATTTAAAAAAAAAAAAAAATACATATGGTAACAAACCCCAACAAAATTACAAAACATATTTTGATACAAAACAGAACGGAGACCAAATTGATTATTCCTATAAATGATACTGCAAAATACTATTTTAGTTGCTAGTGCATAATTAAAACATCTTGCTGCTTTCCTTTATTTCCTCTCCCATTTTCTCCCTTCTCTTTTGTCCATTACTTCCTTTAACATACTAACATACTAACATACTATTTGCCAGCAGATTAGGCCTTATGGTCTATCAAGTCTACTTTCGAACCTAGATCCTTAGTTGGGTGCGTAGACCCTCCCATCCCTTGTGCTCAGAAACCCCTATCATCCATCCCCACCCCGGGACAGGCCATCATCTGATACATCCACTTTCTGTGTCTGTCCCACTCTTTCTTAAAGCTCTCCACTGTGGATCTCTGAACCAGCTCACCAGGCAGAGCATTCAAAGGTCCACCACCCTCTCAGTGAAAAACCTCCTCCTCTTTTCCCCCTCACCCTTCCACCTTCCAACTTCAAACCATGCCCTCTGGTGATGCCTCCCTGCTTTAGTCTAAAGATCCCTCCATGTTTACCCTATTTATTCCCTTGAGTGTACTTGAAGACCTCAATCCCTGTCCCCCTGTCTCTCCTCTCCTCCAATGAAAACAGGCAGAGCTCCTCAAGTCTGTCCTCGTGAGTCAAATCCCTAGCCCTCATTATCATCTTTGTTGCCCTCCTCTGTACCCTCTCCAGGAGCTGTATGTCCCTCTTCAAGTGTGGTCTCAGTACTGTACACAGTACTCAAGGTGTGGTCTAAGCCAGTCCATTGTACAGTGGCGAATCGCTTCCTTGCTCCTAGGGTGATCCCCCTTACGATGCATCCCAACATCCTGTTTGCCTTGCTAGCTGCTCTCCTGCACTGCTCAGTGTTATTCATACATGTATCCACCATGACCCCTAGGTCTTTTCCCTATTGAGGCTTCCAGCACCTCCCTCCCAGGGTGTACCTGTGTTTAGGGTTCTCGACCAAGATGCAACACCTTGCACTTGGTGATATTAATTAATTTCCATGTGTGAGCCCAGCTTTCCAGGGTGTCCAGGTCCTTGCAGGCCAACCTCCCCTCTTCTCCTCAACTACTGCTCCCATCTTGGAGTCATCCATGAAGAGACTCATTTCACACCCTATACCATCCTGATGTCTGATATGTATGCATTAAACAGGATTGGACCCAGGACCGAGCCTGTGGTACCCCACTACCAACCTCTGTAGGGTTGAGAGCTCCCCACAGACCACTACTCTCTGAGTCGTCCAGCTATCCAGTTTTCAATCCATCTGACCATCAAAGGGCCTACTCTAACCCCATCAGTTTCTCCACAGGCCATTGTGGGGACAGAGTCAACCTTGCTGAAGTCCAGAATAATACATCACAGGCTTACCCTATCCAGTTCTGATGTTACCATTCATAGAACTCTACAAGGTTGGTTTGACATGTCTACCTGTGCAAAACCCATGCTGCCGACTATCCAGACCTCCCACCTCCTCCAAGTAAACCCCAATCGTTCCTTTAGTATACTCTCCATTAATTTTTCCACCACCGAGGTTAAACTGATGGGTCTATAGTTTCCTGGTACTTCCTTGACCCCCTTTATGGTAACCTTCGCTTGCCTTCCGAGTATTGCCATTCTAGCACTTGGGGCAATATAGTCTATCCAGGTCTTCCCAGTCATCCTCCCTTGGGGGTGGGAGGGTGCCAGAGAAGATCCTCAACCTTCGTAAGAGTCGTGACTAATGGCAGGTGCAGAAATAGGAGTCTGCATTGGTTCAGCCACCATTACGGGCACTGGAGCAGGAGAGGGTGTTGGGGAGGAACACCTCCAGGTGGCAAGAATAGTTTCTTCAAGTCCTCCACAGTTTTCCCTCTCAGCAACCATTCAGCAAATTTCTCCTCAAAAGTTTCAGATAGTGGTGGGGCTGATTCCCCGGTCTTTACTGTCCTTAGTTATCACTCTCCAGCAGTGAGGGCTCCCTCTGGGGTAATGGTCTGTGGCACTTTGGAGCTATCTATGGGATCCTTAAACTCTACTAGGGCCAGGAAAGTGTGGGTGAGCAGATTAGCATGCCGACCCACCACCACAGGGTTTTGTAAACCTTCCACCTTGGAAAGTACTCCTGCACAGTGTCCGATGATACCCAGGGATGTCCAGGATAAGCATAGCATTTTGGGGGTCGATCTCCTCCCCAGTACACCACTCCACCAGCCGGTGCACAGCCACTTCTGTCGGGTACCCATTTTTCTTAACAGTGGTTCATAACATGGCCACTAGAGGAACACAATCCCAGCGGTGAGCCTCCAAGATGTAACCCTAGATGGCGCTATCCCAGGGCTACTACCCTGCCTGATTTGCTACCAACAGGTTGAGGGGCCTGGATCCAATGGCGGATGCCTCCACCCAGAGGTCAGGGTTTGCAATAGTTAAACTAACTTGGTCACAGCCCTCTGGGACACTGCAACCCCCTTTCTTCCCACTAGTGGCCCACACAATATATCAGAATTACCTTCACAGTATACACTTACCCCCAGGTCTGGTTCTGGCACTGGGACCTCCTGTGAAATGAGATACAGTGCAACAATCACAGTACAGTACTTTAACATAGACAAATACCTCAGTCAGTATAACTTTGCTGAAACAAGCAGCTCTGATTTATTTAGGGGATATAACAAGGACAGGGGAATCAGGTTAATTAGCTTATCACTCAATAATCTACCTATGGCTCTGTGCAAGGCTCATTCCCTATCAGTTACTGTCCCTGGGTACCCAAGCCCTAGTGATAGTCCAAACCGTGGCAGCTGGTAGGGGCCCTTTCACACAAGAGAAAAGGAGGAATTAAACAGTCAGCAGTACAGTAATTCCATTTGGATTTAATGTGGCAATTCAACAGGGAGCTACCTTGAATTAGTACTCACGACCTCCAAATAAGATAGGGTCCTTCAATGTCAGCAGGGCTTACTTGAGGTACACAAACCTCTTCCACATCCATATAAAAGAAAGCACTATACCAGGCAGGCTGCATCTGTATCCCGATCGCAAGTACTGCACAATACCCGGAGAACACACAGCAGATTCAGTTCCTGACAGACCTGAATGCAATTTTCAGCAATTCCTCCAGTCTTCTACAGGGTGAGCCTGGTTTCTACTCTTCAGAGATCCTTTGATTCTTTTCACAGGACGGATTCAGTCCTAACAAGCTGTTACACAAGCTGCAGACCGGAACTCTGGGCCTTACACACGCTTTTTGACTAAAACTGCACACTGAAAAGCACAGGGCTCCTTCCTCTTCACTGCCAAAGCTCAACTGAACTTTCAACCGACAAAACCGGCACTTCCTTTGAGTTCCTCCCAGTTCTTGACTGGATTGGCTGTCACTCACAATAGACTGCTGCTGTTGGTCCAAAAGGCACTGAAGTCTAAACTACATCTCCCAGAGTCCTTGCCCATACAATCCTCTTGTGGCTGGCTCAGATTATGAGTCCAAGTTCTGATTCGCCCAAGGCACCATTTTAGAGCTAGCTTACCCCACACTGATTGGTCCAGTTCAGCAGTTCAAAACTAGAATGGGGAACTAGCAGACACAGTTCTGACTGCAAAGAAAGCAGGTTAGACAAACTGTATTTTCATTATTACTCTAAATAATTTCTGGCAAACAGTTACATCTTTCGATAGGTTCCTTTGCACTCCTAGTGACTGCAAAATGAAGTGAATTGGCAGCAGCTCGAGTGTACTCAGAGAAGCACACAGTCCCCCATATAACTAATTATGTCTGCAAGCAGACAGCTCTTAAAGAGACAGTACCAGAGGCTCTAAAAACACTCACTGATAAATGGCTTAAATGCCAAACACCATTCAGGCTTGGAGCATTCAAGCAAGCTCCTGAAGTCTTTTGGGAACCCCATTTGCAGGGGTTACACTTGAACAGGCAAAAGGGAAGTCAGCATGTTGTTCAGTTTTGGATACTGGTTGATATTTTAGTACAGGGTATTTATTATGAACAATATAAAATCTGTATGCTTTGATCACAAAGTATTAGTGAGGATATCTACTGAGTAGATGTTGAAAAGGTCACTTACCAGTATATTTGTAACTGTATATGTACTGGTATTTATTGTAATATATAGTACATGAATCTTACTGGATTCCTTTAGCTGAAATAATTTATTGTTCTTCCAGCTGTTTCATTTTTATATGCAGTTCTATTTTCATTAATTCTTGTGGAACTGTTTTGTAACATCTGCATGTCAAAAGCACCTCATTGAAAATGAGCTTGTCTCAGCTGAGTTTCCTGTTCACATTACAAGAATAAAGTTGCATTACTACTGCCACTACTGTGGAAGTATTATGATAGATGATGCTAAACAGCAAAGTATCACACCAAGATATTTACTTTTTCATGGCGGGCATGTCATGGAGCACAAATGTTTTAAAATGTCAAAATCCCATGGCTTAGTTCAGGAATGAAGGAAGGCAAAAAGAAACATGGGTATATTGATGTTTTTGCCAGATAATCATAATATGTGAAAAAAATTACATGGTGACTAACAAATACTGCTGCTTTAACCTCTAAGGTTAAAATCCCATTTGCAAGATAAACTTGGACATGTGGCATAAATATGACAATAGAAATTAACAAGGATAACAATCCTTGCAACAAACAGTCATAGACATCAAACAGAATGTATAGAGTATTCATAGGTAAAATCGAATACAGATTCCAATATAAAAATTGAGTACGCTGGTCTCTCTGTGGCCCAGTGCTAGTGCATTCCATTATAATGCAGTGGACCTGGGTTCAGGGACAAGCCGGGTGCCTGCATAAGGGGTAAAACCAAATCAGGGAGTGCAGCTGATGGTACCCACTTCCTGATTAGGGAGGGTTGGCACTGTACCCTCAGCACCAGCGATACCTGTGGTAGGCTGTGGAGGGTTACCACTGTTCACAGGAGACAAGACATGCCAATGAGGCCCAGCTGACACTGCACTGAATTGTGGGAAAGAGGGGAGGCTATGGGAGAAAACAGGAAGGGGTTCAGAAACCTCCCTTTCCAGCAGTATGATGGTGCGGTACTCTCAGCCCTGCTCTGTGGTCCTCAGACCAACGAGTGCTGCACTAAGAGAGTACCTGTTCACACCAAAATATGACTATGACTCTAGAACATCCAGGTAGCTGCAGGTTTGACCAGCAGTTATTTTGCTATATCAGCAGTGCAAATCAGGAACAGATGTCTGCTCCTCACAGTCCGATGCCCTGGCTCTGCAGTCAAAGGGTCTGGGTGTCCTGGAGTCATATTTTGCTGTAAGCAAGTACTCTCTTAGTGAAGCAGTTTCTTGCTCAGAAGGCGTAGCTACAAGGGGTGCAGGGGTGCAGTGGCACCTGGGCCCCTAAGGTTTGAGGGGCCCAAATCATAATTTTGATGTTTATTCAAACTAGGGAGGGCCCTGTAACATCGCCTACACCCAGTGCCTCTGGAAATTTGTTATGCTACTGTCCTTGCTCAGTGTATCTATTTTTCCAGTGGGGAGGCCTGCACTGCACAGTGCACATCTTCCTTGCCCTGCTCCATGGTGCTGGTTGAATAAGAGGGGATGGTTAGGGCAGTCAGGGCTAGGAGATCGATGCTTTGACAAACAAATGTTGTCAGAGAGCAGATGAGAAACAGTGTGCTGCAAGCAACAAGACAGAGTTAAGATAGCCAAAGCAGGCACAATAGGTCAGTGAGGAAGTCATCGATCTTACATTAAAAGTGCTGGATTGGATTATCGTGTCAAAGAATTTGATAAATAAAAGAGTACAGCAGGACCCAACTCATTTGAGTCTCAGCAGAACTGATTAGTAGCAGACAGGTCACCCCCACCACCACCACATAATAACAACCATTTCCTGTCGAAACTGTTCCTTGACTCAGAGACAGAGGAGCCACCTTCTCTGCATGCTAGTTGGTGAGAGATTTCTTATAGGTGCACAGTCCATGGGAAACAGGCTCTGAGGGAGAGGTATACTAAACAGGAGGCGGGGTAGGAAATTCATTTCAGCAGTCAAAGCCCACAGTAAATGTGTGTGTGTGTAGTATGTGGTTGCTTTGTAAAAAAAAATCTCAGCTAACCTTTCTGCACATAGCTGCTGGCGGATTCATGGCTTGTGCAGACCATTTTGGGATCTAGTGGGGAAGGACTGGGAGGGAAGAAAAGCCATTTTGTTTTATATAGCCCCTTTTATACAAAATGTTTCCCAAAGTATTGTACAATCCAGGAAAGGGAGGGAACAGAGGGACAGAATGTTGCTGCTGTGGAGAGGAAGGGAGAGAATGTTCCTGACATTTCGGGCAATGGAATATTAAAGGAGCAAAAAGAAATATTTCAGACAAATTAGAGAGTGGCTATGCATGGGTGGGTTACGTGACTTGCTCAGGGTTACACATGGAAGTATGTGGCAGTGATGGTGGGATTCAAACCTGGATCTGTAGGTTCACAGATCCGTGATCCACATTGAAACCTAAAACTCGTTGGCAGAAAAGGACTGCTTGGCCCACCCATCTCCCAGATATTCCCTGCCTAATCTGGTTTCCTCCTCCCTGTCAGTTTTCTAATACACAGCTATGTCTATCCCAACATGCTTGAAGCCCCACTATTTTCACTCCCACTCACTTTTGCTGGCAGTCTGTTCCAGGCGCCTGCCACCCTTCAGTGAAGAAATACTTCCTCACATCTCTTCTAAACTTCCCTCCCTCCAGCTTCATCGCATGCTCCCTGGTCTTGGCACTCTTCTCATTTTATAGGAGACTCCTCTCTTGTACCTTGTTCACCCCTGTGGAGTGCTTGTACTGTAGACTCTTATCATATCACCTCTCACTCACCTCCTGTACAGGGTGTACTTATTGAGATCCCTCAGTCTCTCTTTGTATGGCTTCTTGTACATCCCCTGCACCATTTTAGTTGCCCTCCTCTTGACTGCCTCCACCATAAGGTGCGGCCCAAAACTGGACACAGTACTCCAGGTGGGGTCTCACCAGCGAGCGATACAGATCTAACCACTAAGTCAAACCAGCACTATATAAAACCAAACTCCATTTAGTTCCTTTTTTTTACAATTTATTTATCCAGGATAATCCATCGTTTTATGATGTTTTAGTGTTAGTGTAGCCCCTCCAGCGCTGTCCTGAAGAGTGCCACTGCCCTGCTGTGCAGGCCTGACCACAGTTAAGGGGCCTGGGTTCCCATAGCTGACCTGCAGGGTCCTGTCCCAAAGATAACAATAAAATGACGGTGCCTCCACCCAGAGTACATATTAGTGGGTCTGACTGCTTGCAGTACAACCCCTGGGATGTTGTACCAACCCACCTCCCCAACAGTAACCCCAGGCATGGACTTACCAGGATTCAGATCTCCCCATTCAGTTACCATTTACCTTTTCCCTCTCAGCCAATTACATGCTCGCTAAAATTAAAGGGACAGGAAATTTGTACTAATTGGCAGCTGTTTATAAAGTTCTTATTCTCAGACATGATATACCATTCTCATAAGTATCCATATTTAACTGCACCTGAATAAAAGGGATCGGTAAAACTGTAGTTTGCATTGTGTTTTTATAGGCAGCATTCTGTTACAGTTCACTTAATGGAATCACTTATGTAGAGTTTGTCACTATGTGTCACGATTTGTGTACAGAATGATAATTATGAGTTGCTGACCTATCAGAACCCTGTTTAGAGTTCTGTGCACAAACCATGACATAGATAAAACTCAAATTATTGGTTCCATGAGGAGAACTGTAACAGAATGCTGCCCATAAAATGAGATGATGCAAAATAAAGCCTTTTTATCACTTTTTATCTAAGTACAGTTACATATTGAAAATTTAGGTGAATGCATATAATTTCTGGGATAAGAACTTTATAAACAGCTATGATTAGAAATGATTTCCTGTCTCTTTAAGCTCTGGATTAATCTCTGCTGAAAACAATAACATCCTGTTCATTTACAGGGGGAGGGCTAGGATGGGGTAAGTGGAACAGAGTTCAAGCATTTTAAAGATTTGTATTTCCCCAAATTCATTTCCCTTCTTGATTTCAATACCATGTTTCAATTATTGCAGCCATCAGATCTAACTTAGCTAGCTAACTGCTGCCAGGTGTGCTCAAACCCAGACCCACAAGTCCCCAGTCCATTTAACCCCAAAGTCCTGTCACTGGGTACCCACATTTTAAGTTGCAGACTCAAGGTGCAGCTGGTAGCGGTGTTGGCATGCTTTCTTGAATTAAATTCACTTTTACATTTCCCTTTGCATTTCTTCCAGCCCTAGGGAGCATACTACATACAGTTCCCAGGTTGTGCAGGCAGTTCCTGCCTACTCATGGTTCTGTGGAATCAGTCCTTGGATGGCACAGTTTACTGATTTCCTGGTGATTGATGGAACACAGGCAGAACCAGGCTAGATGCTTGAAATGGGCACAGAGGCTGTAGCTTGCTGTTTCTTCTTCTTGTTCTCAAATCTTGCAGCTTGTCCCTTCAGCCCATTATAGGCCTGTTGCAGGACATGTGCACCAGGCTGGCCAACTACAGAGGACCCAGACCAGAGAGAGGCCCCACAGCCCAGCTCCCTCCGATCATAGCACCCTAGCACTCAGGTACAAGACCTGTGATCCCCTGCAGCGGCAGACCCCACTTGATGGGGGTTAGCAAGTTCCCCACCTGGCCCTGGGTGTCAGCAGAAACATTCAGCACATTTATCTCTTGTCTCTTTTTCTTTCTCTATCTTTTCTGCCACGGTGTGCAGCCAAAGCAATCTGTTTCTCTCTTTTCTTCGCTGTATCTCAGGAGCAGACAACAGGTACCTGACCGAAAGGCACCTGTCCATCCTTCTGCTTTCATAGTCTCTCAACTTCAACACAGCCACATTCTCATTCTGGCTCACACATATTTCTGCACTCAAAGTCCCTTTTCTTACCATGCAGGTACATAAATTCCTCCACTTGAAGAGGCTCACTCTTCCTTTCCTTCTCTCAGCACATTCATATTATCTTGTTCCTCATCATTCCTCTGCATTCTGTTTTTTCTCCAGGCTTAGACACAACCTTTGTCTTTTTTCCAGGCTGAGGACACAACCACTTTTCACCTCTTCTCACTGCTCGGGTGCATCTTCATTTCAACACAAATTCTGAAATCTGCAGCTCTTCCTTTTCCATTCGAGCTGCCTTTATCTCACCACCGTGGTGCAACTTCAGAACAATGCTGAACAGTCAGCAACCTGTAGTTTTCCTTTTTCTCTAAGATGCTTCTTCCTTGCTTCTGCTTTTCTGGATGGGGCAGTACACTCCCTGCCCTGGGAGACAAATTGCTGGCAGCCCCAGGCAGGCCATCTTGCAGCCCTATCCTCTCCAGGGGCAAGAACTCCCTCCTTCAGCAGGGACTCTTTCCAGACTGACTTGAAACCCAACAGTCCTTAACTTTTGGGAGCTCTATGGCAGCTCCCCATTGGCTGGAGCCACTGTCCTCAAGAAAATTAGTATGTACGAGATTCCCTTGATGCCTCATTGGTGCTGGAAAAGGCGCCTAAACCTTTCCCGTATTTTTCCCCAAAGGTCTGTTCACACAGTCCCAGAGTCCCTGGCAAGAATCCTGACTCAGTGGTTGGCTGGCTGGTGTCACATGGTTGCTAAACATGGTAGCCAAGTAAACAGTGTCCACAGTTTACACAATGTCCCAAGATTGTAAGTGCCCCTGCAGCCAAACCCTTCACTTTTATTTATACATTTCTCCACACAGCTGTAGCCACCCTGTGCCCTGTAAAATGACTGCACCTTTATCATTTTATTTTGCCCTCTGCCAGTTGCTGCTGCCATTATACATAACCCCAGGCAGCCCACACAGTCCCAGTGCAGTCCATACCAATCCACTTTAACCTCCTGCTGCAGTCTTTGTAAGCCAGTTTATCTATTTACTCCCTCACAGACTGCCAGCCTCTTTTTCTCTTTGCACACTATATCTTTATTTATTTAATTATTCCTTTTATTTTCCTGTCGCAAGTGCCGCTCCTAGTGCCCTAGACATTGGACAGACCTCATTATCTTTATTCATGCAGCCTCATGAATATTAATAAGGAGGCATCTCAATTCCATGTGCAATTACTGCTCACTAAAATTACTCCTGCTGCTTCCCTGCTGCCTCCGGTTCTGCTAATAGTCCCAGTCCTAATCCCTCTCTGCTCTTATATATAAGCACTGTAACTGTATGGCTATATGTATGTTTATAATTAATAAAAATTATTAACTGGAAAAATAAAACAATCCCAGTCCTTCTCTTGACTTTCCTGAGACCGGGACCACCGTGAGAGGACAGCCAAAATGGCTGAGGAACAGCCAAAGAAAATGTGCTACTGCGCATGCGTGGAGCTCACTGGCACCAAAGTGCCCTTTCTAAACATGGTGCCTCGTAAACCGACTCCTCCAGCCCTGCTCTCTCTAAAAACCCATGCAGGGACTGGCAGGAGAGGCAGAAAACACAGGAGACAAGCCAGGACTCTCAAAAGAATGGGGGGTGGAAGCAAAACCCCAGAGAAACAAGCCTTTTAGGGGCTCACAGGTAAGCCCACGGTGGGGGGTGTTACACTAGTTATCCAAGAGACAAAGGCGATGCATTTTACAGTGAGGAAGAACAAAATCAGAACCTCTGTATCAAGGTTAAAGAGTGACTCTGCACGTCAGCATCGCTTTTTATAAATAATGTTTCAGCTGTCACAGTTTACTAAAGAATACATTTTTTCATTTTCAATATTACTTTCCAAGATTTACAGCAGATCTTGACAGTCCATCTAAAAAGTCTAGAAAACATTTGAAAAGATTTGCCTCTCCCTGTTAATCTCACAGTACCTTTGTTTATTTCATCATAGTGCTCACCATGACAACAGACAGTGATGTCACAAACAGCAATTGTGTGGTTAGCAGGGAGAGTCAGACACACTTTGAAAGACTCAGTGATATAATTACTGCATTGTCTACAATATTTCTTAAACTAACAGCAGGGAAAGTGACAAAAAATAACAAACTAGAAAACAATAAAGTTCAAACCTAAGTGGTGTAAGTCCAGTGTTTTAGGCTTTTGTTATAATAGAAAGTTGCTCTTTAAGAAAGGCGATTTCCTAGAGCTAGCCCACCCTGTTTGTTTTTGTGCACCTCTCCACACACAAGCAGTGCATATAAAGCTTCAAACCCACTGCAAGGTATCATGATCCAGTTTAAGCCAAGAAGGAATGACCACAGACATTTGTTTCGCCATGCTGAGAATACTAGTGCAACCAAGCTTTTGCCAAGTGCGAGGTCAACCCCAGAGGAAATCAGGTACAGTATTTAGTACTTTTAAGTACAGTAGCATGCCAAAAGGCACCTAATCTTAGTAGATAACAATGCAGACCAGAAAAACAGTGGAGCTATCAATTCATCTAACATCACTTTTCTCTGCTTCACTGTTTCTGTGGCAGTTTGCCAGGACAGCAGGGGTAGGCTCCATAGATGGATGCAAGGCAGGAACAAATATCCAACTTGTTTGGATTGTATGCATCTGTCCATAACACAGTCACACACATACGAGTCTAAAGCCCATACCCACTCACGGCATTGTGCGCATGCAAACCCTTGTGCAGGGCAGGCTAACAAGGCGCCACCACACCAACAGTCATCTTTTCAACATGTTTTTAGTCTGATCCAGTTCAGGCTGAAGACAACAAACCATGGACATGTCTCGTCCTGTTGGGACTCCGACCTGCTATGCAATCACTCCCCAGCTAAGTACCAGGTCTGCCCCAGGGACATAAGACATACTGAAGAGCAGTTTCCCAGAACAGCAGTGTGTGTGTAGCCATCAAATGATGAGAGAAAACAAATACCCAAATTTGCTTGGTTTCTCTGCATCTCTCCACACTGCATGCAATCTCTGCATCTGTGTAGAATTTTCATATTCCGCTTAGAAACATACAAAATTATAGCAAAAAAACATTGGTCCATCTAGTCTGCCCATTTTCAATGGGATGCCACAGAATTTTTGGAAAGTCCACTTAATTTGCAGAATTCTTCACATGTGGAATTCCAAAATTCTGAAAGTGGATTTTTTTAACACACTTAAATTGTGGAATAGTATCCCGCAGTTTATATAAACCACAGATTCCTTTTCAGAAACGTGGAATAATATTCTGCAAATTACATAATCCTCGAAATATTATTCTGGGGTCATATAGAAATGCTTCTCAGAATTCCACAGAATTACAAAATGAAATTCTGAAAGCATTTCAGAAGCAGAATTGGTTATTCGCACAAATTTTGCTGGTGGAATTCTGCAAAGTTTTAACGCTTAACCCAGCATGGGTTTGTGTCCGGGCAGTCCTGCTAGACTAACCTGATTAATTTCTGTGACTGGGTAAGCAGGACAGTGGACAGCAGACAAGCAGTGGATATTCCTGTGTCTGGATTTCAGTAAGGCCTTTGACTCTATTTTCCACAGGAGATTAATCAGGAAGATGGAGGACCTGGAGGTAAATAGTGAAGGGGTTATAGAAACTGGCTGCAGCACAGAAGTCAGACAATGGTGTTTGGGGAAGATTTCTCAGAGGTTAGCTCAGCTACTAGTCGGGTCTCACAGGGCTCAGTGCTCAGTCTAGTGCTGTACAACAATCTTTATCAGCAAAATTGCAAACAGGATGAAGGGTAAAATATGCCTGGCTATAGACAACACAAAGCTTTGTGCGACAGTAGATATGAAGGAAGAGAGACAGGACATCAGGAGGGACTACTAAACTAGAAAAAGTCAGGTATTTAGCAGCTGGGATTCAGTGCCAAAAATGTAAGGTAATACACTTGGGGACAAAGAACCTGGTGACCAGGTACTGGCTGCTGGGTGATATGCATGTTAACAGGACAGAGAAGGAGAAGGCCTTGGGAGTGATCATCATGAGTGATCTGAAGCACTCAGCACACTGCAAGAGAGCAGCAGCCAAAGCTAATTTGATGCTGGACTGCACAGCAAGGGGAATAACCAGCAGGAAAGCAGAGATCATTCTGCCACTATGCAGATCGTTAGTACAGCCACACCTAGAGTACAGTGGTCAGTATTGGTGCCCTTATCTAAAGAAGGGTAACAGTCTACTGAAGACGGTCCAGAGAAGGGCAACCACAATGTTCCAGGGACGGCAAGGCAGAACATATGAGGAAAGACTCAGAGATCGCAACTCGTGACTCCTGGAGGATAGAAAGAGTTGGTGACATGATCGAAACCTTCAAGCACCTTAAAGGTTTAAACAGGGTGAGCTCTGAGGGCCTTAGTGGGAACAGAACCACTAGGGGCACTGCCTCAAGCTGGTGGTGGTGGTGGGGGTTCAGGAGAGAAACAAGGAAGCACTTTTTCATGAGAAAGTGGTAGATAAGTGGAATGAGATGCAGAAGGAAGTGGTCTCCTGAAGACAGTGGACAGCTCCAAGAGACAGGTCCAATACTGGGCCAACTACTCATCTCCAGCTTTATCAACAAGCTACCATCAAACTGTGGAGAGGCATCAATACAGCTGTACACTGACGATGCCATACTTTACAGATCCTCTAATGATATCTTTTCCCTCAATATCAATCTAGAGCATGGCTTCCAGCAGCTGGAGGCGTGATTTAAGATCAACCTATTGGTGCTCAACATAAAAAAAAACAAGTCTATGTTATTTCACCACACCACTTTTGATAGGGCCACCCATCCTCCTTTGGTAATCAAGACCTCTTCCGTGAGGCTCTAGAAGGTAAATTCATTCAAATGCCTCGGTTTAACACTTGACGAACACCTGTCATTTGAAACACATATTGACAAGGTCACAAAATCCACAACATCAGAAGCTAGGCCTCCTATACCAGACTGCTCCCTACATTCGACCTCAGACCAGGAGAATCATAGCCTCCACTACCCTGCTTCCATGCCTCTCTATGGTGCTTCACTATTGCACTCAGCTAAGACTACTAACCTAAACAGAATAAGACAAGCTTATCATGACCAATCCTTGCCTTGTACTGCTCCAAAACTGGCGCACACTGTTTACTCTGCTGTACCTATTCTAACTAAATGTGTCTCATATGCCTTGTAATTTGTGTATTCTACATTATGATATTAGCATGTGACATACGGTTTGTTTTTCTAACCTGTACCTTGTTGTCTTATGACATGTAATCTTTTTACGTTCACATGGCATGCTAGAATATGTTTTGGGAGAGTAGCACACGGAGGTGTGCCTCCCATCCAATACACTGCTCCCTTGAGCAGGCGTGGCGGTCCTGCACCAATGGGTGCAGGAGCTCTGCATGACAGCGGTGTTCCTCTGCTTCAAAGCAAGCACGCTGCCATACTGAGCACCGCATCACGCCGTCCCCCTCGTGTCACGCGCACTCCCCCACGCGCATCACGCCGCCCCAAAGCTTTGGTGCCACGCTGGGAGCCCCCAGCATGGCAAGCGTTGTTTGCCGACGGGTGCCAATCCTCCGCGGCTCCATGGCCCCTCCAAGCCATCCTGCTGCCATGCTGGGAGCCCACCCCAGCGTGTAAGCGTTCGTTTTTTGCCGGCCAGGGTGCCCAATCCCCGTCGGCTCCTCGGCCCCACGTGGTTGCTGGCGAGGATGCCCAATCCCCGTCGACTCCTCGGCCCCCAGCCATCTTCTGCCCGCTGGGGCCCACCCCAGCGTGGCAAATGTTCCACGTTGTCATTTTTTAAACCTGTAAAATAAAAGCGGTCCCACGCGCGCCCCAGCCCCTCCCACAACCCGCACCCACCCACTGCGCACTTGCCTTCTCACACCCCCCACCCCATACTTACCTCCGGACTCCCACGACGATCTTCGTGGACCGGGAACACGCCTGCACTCTTCAAAGGCGACTGTGAACTGAGAAAATGCCGTAAGCTGTATAATGGGCTAGATAGGGGGTTTCAACTTTATTGCATATCTCAGGCATTTTGGAATTTTGCAAATTTTCAACATGGGGTTTTAGGACCTTCTCATGAATGATGTCACTGTCATGGCGTTATCAGGCCGGAGGGTGATTTCGCAGTCACTGCGCAAAATCACCCTTCAGGCCTGAATAGTGCCATGACAGTGACATCATTCATGAGAAGGTCCAAACCCCATGTTGAAAATCTGGTGCAAAATTCCAAAAATGACAGTTTCATTTAACATGCGTTACGCAGTTCCCACGCACGCGGCTGAGGGTTTGCGAATTTTCAATATTTCTACTCCAGATTTTCAACATTGCCATTTTATCACACCTTCTTATGAGTAGTACAGCTGTCATTTTTCACATCTCACCCAAAGCGTGTTTCTGCCCATGTGGCACACAATGGCACAGTCGGTGCGAAATCAGTGTTCGGGACAATTAAGAAAATCACAGTGACACTGCTCATGAGCAGAGGTCTTAAAATGGCTATGTTGAAAATTTGGTGAAAATTCCTAAATGACTGTTTTACGAGCGCAGCGTGGCGAGTTCCTATGCTCGTCATAAGTTTGCGAATTTTTCAATATTTTCAATCACATTTTCAACATTGCCATTTTACCACACCTCCCATGAGCAGTGCAGCTGTCATTTTTTACATCTTGCCCAAAACGTGTGTTTCTGCTCATGTAGCGCACAATGGTACAGTTGGTGCGAACTCAGTGTATGGGACACATTAAGAAAATCACAGTGTCACTGTTCATGAGCAGAGGTCTTAAATGGCTATGTTGAAAATTTGGTGAAAAATTCCTACAAATAACTTTGTAGTGCAGTGCGTTGCAGTTCCTACATGCCTTTCGTAAGTTTGTAATTTCCAATATTTCCACTCCAGATTTTCAACATTGGCATTTTACCACACCTCCTCATGAGCAGTACAGCTGTCATTTTTCACATCCTGCCCAAAATGTGTTTCCGCCCATGTAGCGCACAATGGCGCAGTCGGTGTGTGAAATCAATGTATGGGACACATTAAGAAAATCACAGTGACACTGATCATGAGCAGAGGTCTTAAAATGGCTGTGTTGAAAATTTGTTGAAAAATTACTAAAATGACTGTTTTACTGACGTGAGTGGCGCAGTTCCTACAGCGCTCGTAAGTTTGAGAATTTTCAATATTTTCACACCACATTTTCAACATTGCTATTTTACCACACCTCATGAGCAGTACAGCTGTCATTTTTTGCATCCTGCCCAAAACGTGTTTCTGCCCATGTAGCTGCTATTAATGACAAAGCAGTTCAAGAAACTCAATGTATGGGACACATTAAGAAATCACAGTGACACTGTTCATGAGCAGAGGTCTTAAAATGGCTGTGTTGAAAATTTGGTTACAAAATTCCTAGAAATTACTGTTTTCACGGTGTTCATTGCGTAGTTCATGCGCACGCCGTAAGTTTCGCGAATTTTCAATATTTTCACTCCACATTTTTCAACATTGTCATTTTACCACACCTCTATGAGCACTACAGCTGTCATTTTTCACATCCTGCCCAAAACGTGTTTCCGCCCATGTAGTGCACATATGGCGCAGTCGGTGTGCAAAATCAATGTATGGCACACAGTAACACAATCACAGTGACACTGTTCATTAGCAGAGGTTTTAAAATGCCAGTGTTGACAATTTGGTAGAAAATTCTAACAATGACTGTTTCACAGGCTGCATTGCACGTTCCCATGCGCTCCTAGCTTTGCGAATTTTCAATATTTCCACTCCACATTTTCAACATTGCCATTTTACCACACTTCCTTATGAGCACTACAACTGTCATTTTCACATCCTGCCCAAAGCGTGTTTCGCCTATATGGCGCACAATGGGGGTAAAAAAGGTCATGCTGACAATTTATTGTGCAAATACCAGCGATGCACAGGGGCACAAGGGTACAGCACCATACATGCCAAACACCACTGCAAATACCTGCAAGCGAGCGTTCGGCATTGACAAATGCTTGTCTAATTATGTACCATGTTGTCCCAAGTGTGTAAGTATGTAATTTCTGTACTCCTCCCAGGTCGTACCTGAAAATAGGCAAATTGTTTGTCTAGTGTACTTACCTGGTTAACAAAAGCTAAATAAAATAATAATAATAATAGAATAGCTCATTTCACTTCATTGGTCCCTGCTGCATTGCCCACCACTGCGATGTGCTTCTTACCATAGGATGGCTATCATTTGAAGCCCGCCTTGAATTCCTTTTGCTCTACACCACTTTTAAGCTCATACACCTGCCTTCCTGCCCAGTCTCTCCAACCTACTCATACTGAAACCCTTTACCAGATCCCTGTGATCCTCTGATATCCAATCCTAAAACTAACCAAGACTCGACTAGCTATTTGTGAAAGATCCTTCTCTGTTGCTGCACCTCAAAAATGGAACAATCTCTCACGGACCTACTCACATGTACATCTCTTACACAATTTAAAAGATTATACAAAGCAATAGTCTTTCAGCCTCCATTCTGTGACTGTAAATAATCCTACTTTGTTCTACATGCCCTCCCTCCTACAGGTCTTCCCTCCCTTTAAGCTTGCCTCTCTCCCAACCACCCTCCCTTCCTCTGCCCCATATGTCTTACTGAGCATGGCAATTTAAACTCCTCACTTATGTTTTTTTTCTCTTTAATTCTCCTAGATACATGTATAGAATGCTCAATAGACAATATTTATGTGTATGTACCACACTGCCTTTACTAGACCTACCCTGTACTCTAATCTGTGTAATTATGTTAAGCTTGTCTATTTTTGGATTCTTTGTTCTGACTGTTTATTGTATGATATATTGAGTATAACCACAAGTTACAATGTATCTCTGTACATAATATGTTTTCATTTCCTTTATTTATAAGTGTAATTTGTTTCCACTGTATAGCAATGTTTATCTTATGTATGGAATGCTTATATTCCTAGGTCGCTCCTGAAAAAGGGACAGCATTGTCTCAGTGGGCCTACCAGGTCAATAAAATTCAGATAAATAAATAAAAGAGAGGCTGGGACAGAGCAAAAGGGAAAGATGCATGTAGGGGATGGGGAGTGTGTGAGTGGGAGGATATCAGTGGGGAGGAAGGAGCAGATAGCCTGCTGGTGTGGATCCCTCAGTAGAACAAAGGAACTAAAACTGCACTGTAGAAACAGTAGCCAGGATGCCAACATCTGCTCAATATTCTTTTATTAGGCTTCCAGAATGGAGGACACGCGATGCCCAGATGTTTTGACCAGAATAGGTCTTCGTCAAGAGCTGCCACTGACCGCCTGCAGACTTGGGCAGTCATAACAGACATCAAGGTCTTTTTCTGTTCAGTCATATGTTCATATGTGTACACTTTAAAGCCTCAAACTCTGATAAACTTTGAATTAGGAGGCACATTTACACTAGGGTTGCTCAGATAAGCCATTATAAAACATATGCTTCAGATTTCAACAAGAAAGTTGGATTTCAGATTTTCAGATTCAACTGCCAAAATCCAAAATTCTAACACTTTTATTCAAAAACTCCTTCCCACCCTGTAACCCACCCAACATTACCAAACCACCCACCCAAACCACCCAGTAACCCACAACTTCCTCCCCAGCCCACTGCATCAATTACGGTAAATAATAACTGGTCAGCAATTTTCCTATGGGCTGAACCAGTTGATATTTGCCGCATTCACGTGTTGTGCCAATCAAGTGGTGCCGCCCCACATTGGCTTAACTAACAGATGTGGGCGTGTGAACACTCTCTAACATGGCGGCTCTGTCTTTCGCCTGAGAAATCCACTCCATGTCTTCTGTCCTGAGGAGCCGCCACAGCAAGAAGACATGACCATTCTTTCTCTAATTTTTAAATGTATCTGGTTGATCCAGTCTTTGTACCCACTAAATATCTGGTTGATCCTGCCATCTGACTGTTTATTTGGGCGTGCCTGGGGCGTCCTAGACTTTATCTCGGCAGAGGCAACCTAAGTAATCATCAAACAGAAACCAAACAACAGGCTTTAAAATAAAACAAAAAGAAAAGAATGTAAAAATAGTCAGTGAGAAGGAAGCAGAGAGAGGGAGTCAGAGCGTGTGTGTGTGTGTGTGTGTGTGTGTGTGTGTGAACACTAAAGACAGGCAGGAGAAAAATTGCTGCTCAGTATATTATAAAAATAAAAGATGGGGAAGTGTGTGGCACACTTGAATTTAATCAGCACCCTCAGTGTGGGATGCTTTAATAAGACCCTCGGGCTTCGTCCTTGGGATTTATGTAGTATCCCACACCTAAAGTGTGCATTAAATTCTCATAACACACACTTCCCATCATTTATTCTCTATTTGTCTTCCTCACTCCCCCATGCAAGTTATGGCTCTCCTATAACAAAGTTTATTATAGGACTAACTATAAATGCCACAGCCACACCCAGTCAAAAATCGTCACCTCAATTCTCCCACCCACTGCAATCATTAATAGTCTTTCTGTACTCAGTTCTCACCCCACCCCACCCCAAGTGCAAGTTACAGCTCTACTATAATCAAGTTTATTATAGGATTGACTGTAAATGCCACAGACATATTTAGTTTCAAAAATCATCAGTTGGCTTGGGGGAAGAGGAGGCGGGTGTTAGTAGGTGTGTTGGGCGGGCATCCACTGTATCATGGGGTAGAGCAGGGACATGGAGGGGGATGATTTTGACTGAGCAAGACTGCAGCATTACGGGATGGGAAGGACAATTAATGTATGCAGTGGGCTTGGGGACCAGGGAGGGGGTGTCAGGGTGGTTTGGGTAGGGGCCAAAACTTAATTACACAGTGGGGGTATCTAGCGTGGGATAATTAGGATAGTCAGATGTTAGGATGTCTGTATCCTTATCTGATGCCATCTGACGCTAGGATTGGAGGTCAGATTCAGATACGGATCATCCTACTATCTGACTATCCAAGCTCAGATCAGATTTTTGGGTATCCCAGCAATGCAAGTTTACACTAGGTGATCTTCACAGCTGTAAGCAATGCAGATGAGTGGCACCGTGCAGATCTAGTAGTTTAAACAACTGCTGGAGCATTGTAAGTCACTCTATTGCAGTGCAGAGTGATCAGTGTTTTCGGGGACATGTACCAGTGTGGACAATTTTGGTAGCATGTAAACATGTTGCTTTGTTTGCACTGGTTGCCGCCCTGTGGCACCCCGTGCCATCCATGTCCGAATATGAATTAACAAAAGCACAACTCACAAGCTACCCTGCAAGCTGTTCCCCAACAGGACTTTCATGCAAAACACACCAAAGCGTGCTGTAGTGAGACATTGGAGAAATGAATGAACAAGAAGCTGTCCATTTTAAAGGATAACACTAATTACTTGCTGGTACTCCTTGCTAGTTCCTATGCCCTTGATTAGTGGTTCTATATCAAAAAATTATGTTTCTAAGTTAAACTCTGCACTTCAGCATGTACTTTTATAAATAAGATGCTTCAGCTACAGTATTAGACTGTACCAGAGAATCAATTTTTTCATTTTCAGTGTTTCTTTCCAAAGTTTACAGCCCATCTTGGTAATCTATCTAAAACGTCATTATAAAAACATTTGCCTCTCCCTGTTAACCTCACAATACCTTTGTTTATGACATCATAGTGCTCACCATAGCAACAGACTGCTGTCACAAAACAGCAATTGTGTGGTTAGCAGCGGAGAGTCAGATACTTTTAAAGACTCAGTGAAATAAGTGCTGAATTACCTACTGTATGTAAGCCACCCAAAGTGGGCTTACCTCCGGTGGTGGTCTCTGGTCTCCCCTGTGGTGCTGGTGGTCCTGTGGTTCCAGGTAGAGCTGTGCCTGATGACCCCAATGATGGTACGGCTTGTGGCTATGGCCAGTTTCCTGTTGTCTTAGCCTTTCAGGGTCAGGTGGAATGTGTCCATGCCACCTGGCTTGGTGGGAATGGGTCTGGTTTGGGGGATGACTGGGCTCAGGACCACCCGAGTATAAATAAATATTTAAAGTTAAATAAAGATGGTGGATCCACATGCACTGCACATGCGCGGACACCGAGAATAGAAAATTTAAAGGAGCAGCTGCTCTTTTAAGGAAAGTAGTCTTGGTGCCAAGTGTAAATAGTTGAAATGTGATACCAGTCCCACAGGGCACTCGGGATAGTGTTTTAGCACCTCAGGATTGGTCCGTGATTGGACCTCAGAGAAGTTTGGTGCCTGTGGGAGAAAGGGTATAAAAGAGAAGAGAGCAAGGAACAAGGGATTCGAGAAGGAGCAGAGAGAGGAGGAGGAGTTTGGAGTGGGGCTTTGCCCGGTCAGCCATGCAGATGTGTTTATTTTTTGTTTGGCTATACAGCACTCAGAAGAAGGACGTGGTGGCTGCCATTTTACATGTAAGCCCCAGGGTGGGGCCAGACTGCAGTTCATTCCCTTCAAGGGACTGAATTGGAGTGTTCTTCCCTTAGAGAGAAAGTTGTTCCAGTAAGAGAAATAGAGGAGCGCCTGCTTGCCTTTTGGCACAGATAAAGGGCAGGGGAAAGAAAAGGAGGAATGGAACCTGTGAGGTGAGGGGACCAGAGGTCCAAGAACAGCCTCTTGTTCCAGAACTATTTAAAAGTTGGAGAGACTGGGCTTAAGGAGTCCTGTATCTATTTATTTCTGGGCTCTCGCCCAAAAGGAGCATGCTGTGAGGGTGGCTGCAGGCATGGGCAGCTGTCCCCCAGAGTTGCGTGCTTCTATATTCAGAGGAGGAGAAGCAAACAGAGCAACAGAGGCAGAAGTTGGTCAGCCATCCCATGAAAGGGCCATACTCCTCGTGGAAGAGGAGAAGAGAAGATGAAAACTGTGGCTGCTTACATTTAAAGGCCTGATTCGCATCAAGTTAAGCTTCCTGCATATGGACTGTTTTGGCTGTCTAGGCCATAGTCAGCCACCTGGACTTTAGCTCCATATGTGAACTACGGGTCCACAGCGCTTCGTTAAAGATGTGACCTGTCGGTCCAGAGTGAACTGTTAGTGTGTGTTTTACTGCTCCATGAGGACTGTTTCTTGTTTATTATCTGTTCATTAAATGGGATCCCCTGTTTTCTGCAGTTCAGAGTGTTGCCTTGTTTATGTTAGAGAAACTGTTTACTGCTAAAAATGTTGCCTCCACAGTCAGTTACCAGTGTACGCCCAGGGTGCAGCCGGAGGATCCAGAGGAACCAGGAGATGAACATCGAGAGGCCTGCCTGGTGAAGACTGCTTAGAAGGGCCTCTGTGGCAAAGATGGAAAGGCCAGGCAGAAAACCCTCATCTTCAATTCTCCAGTGATTCAGCTCGTGCCCAGTGGTCTGTGGGCACCCTGGTACCATCAGGTCTAGTAAGCCAGACTGACCAGGTATGTGGACTCTTTTTGTTATGTAGTGCCCCTCCCCAGGACATTTGCCACCATCATACCCCTAGATGTGGAGAGGGGTGCTTACACCTACAATACTTAGCAGAGCAACAGCAGGGGAATGTAAGAAAAATAGCAAATAACTAGAAAACAAAGTTAAAACATAATTGGTATAAATCTAGTGTTTTTAAGCTTTTATTATAATAGAGAGTTGTTTTAGTAATTATAATTAAGTTTTAAACTGCACCAGCAAACATCCATTTTCAAAGGTTGCCAGCAGCCATCTTGTGGGAGACACTTATTCCCTCACCTGGGATATGTTACTATACTGCTGCTGACTCAGCACATTAGTCGGCAGGGCATATTAGCATATCCCAGGTGAGGGCGTGAGTGGCTCCACAAGATGGCTGCTGGCAGTCTTAGAAAACAGTAGTTTGCTAGTACTGTTTAAAACTTAAATATAATTAACGAAATTAAGTTTGAAAAATTATTTTTGCTATAGAACTACTAATCAGGGGCATAGGCACTAGCAGCAGCACTGGCAGGTAAATGGTGTTTTCCTTCAAGGTGGTGGGAGTAGTATAGATGTCACTCATAGGCAGTTAAAAGGGACCCCTGTGATTGAGTTAATATTTAAATATACAAAAAAGTCTTTATCCCAAAATACGACAGGTACTCTATTAATCTCCCTCTCATCTCGTCATATCAGCAGTTCCTATGACAGAAACCACAGTATTTTATGAAGTTTATTAAACACCTGCAGTGCCACAGACTGATATGTCAGTCCAGAATTCCTATATGTTCCAATTCTGTTGGCAGCTTAAGGTCAGGCTTTCTTCAGTAGCAGTAGTTCTCAGTTCTCAGCCCCACTTAAGAGTGTCAAAATATGTGGGATTGATGGTGCTCTTTTACAGACTAATAAACAGAACTGTATTGTGTTTGTGTGTAACTCACCAAAACTGCAGTTACTGGACCGAATAAGAAGAATACGTGGAAGACTGGACAGCTGTCAAGTGTCAATTCCGTACCTGCCTTCCAACCCCAGAGGAAATGCAGTGCAAAACACAGAAGTACTCCTGCAGCGGTGCAGAACTCTGTGGTGTAAATGGGAATTCTTAGTGGTGCGGGTGGGGCTGCAGGCAGGCACAGATGGGAGCACACACGCAGTTACATGTAATGCACAATACAGTATGTCTCTCTGGGCATGGCTTGATTCATACTGTATATCTCATAATCTCCACACAGACAGCCTGGTGAAAACCATGCACCAGAAGCTTGGATTACTGTATCAGCAAAGACTCTGTGGCCTCAACAAGAAAAATACTACTAAGGAAATCTCTGCTTCCAACACTTTGTCGTTGCTATAAATTACATGAAAAGTATTCGTGTGTGCAGTTGAAAAGAAATTGCAGTAAATGCACTTGGCTTGATTACTCCCAAACTTTAGAAGTGGTCAGAGTACAATTACTAAGCAGATGAAAAAACTAAGTATCATAAACACACTTCACATAAAAAGCTAAAACAAGAGACAATTTATGCAAGAATAAGACATCGAATGTAATCCAATGGACAGTAAGGAAAATAATTGGAGTACAAAGTACAATTTATGCAGGGAGAGAGGCAGAAAATACCAATTCAGTGGGAGTCAAGGAAATTAATTTAAAGTGTAGAGGTAAACAGGGAATTAACAGTGAGCTAGGAGGGGTGTAGATTAGGAGGAGAGGGACAGTAGGGGTGGAAAGTAATGGAACAGGAACTGTATCAGGGGCAACTGCAGGAGTGTGAGGTGAAATCATGGTGAAGAGAGGAGAAAGAAAGCATCGGGAAGTGGCACAGCAGATAGATAGGGAAGAGAATTCCATAGTTTGGGGAAATGGTAGGAGAAAGTAGCCTGGCCAGGTAAGGTTTTCCTTGAAGGGAGAGCAAGGGAGCAACAGCCAGAATGACCTTTGCTCTTCCATAAATAGTGGTAATATGGTGGTGGTGGTCTGCCTTGACTTGACCAAGGCCTTTGATCTGCTAGACCATGCTCTGGAATTGAGAAGCTTTGTGATTTGGGTATGGTGCCACACATGTTACAGTGGTTCATGAGTTACTTGGGAAATAGAACACAAAGTGTAAAATTGGTGGCTCTGTAATATCATAGTAATAGTAATAGTGTTCTCTAGTCTCATGACGCTGCTCTCCTACTCTTATGCTAAAGTGCTATGTTAATCCCTTAAATTGTATTTGTCCCTAAAATTTTACAAACTGCTACTGCTAAAGCTTATAACTGTCCTGTCTGTATATTGCTTGCATGTATGTTTTATGCATTTGTACTGTTATACACTATAGGTCATCCATAGGGTCACCGTACATGTTGAAACTACCTACCTTGTAAACTATACTTATGTTATGTGAATTGCTTGTACAATATCCTACCATGTAATCTCCTTACCCTCTCCCCAGGTCGCATTGGGAGACGAGCAACTTGTTGTTCAGTGTACCTTATCTGGTAAAACTTTTCAATAAATAAATAAATTATCAGTTGTTAAATGACACATGGAGTACCCAAGGCTCCATATTGGGGTCAGTTCTGTTTTTTTTTTGTGAACAAGTTACCTTGGACTCTTGAAAATGTACAAACATTGTTAGATGCAGACAAAACTGTTTTGTATTTGGAGTCCAGTAACATTCAACAGTTATGTTCTTGCATAAGACTGTAAATCAAGAAACACCAAAAGTTCTGTGTGATTGATTTAAAAGGGTGAATAAATTGAAAATGCTTAGAAGGGTGAATAAATTCAAAATGCTTTGAACAACTTCGCTGAACTTATTTCAAGAAAATAGATTATCTACTAAAATAGCTGAATGATCTATAACAATTTACAGTTCAAAATTCTTAAATAATATAATAAAGCATGGGACTGACATTAATGAAAATAAATATTCCTTTAAAAAGGAGTTCAAAATATTTGGAAGAGCAATCAAGATGTTTTTGCAATGATAATACCTGAAGTTTGCACAAATACATGCAATTGTAATTGTAAATATTGTACTTGTATGTAAGTTTTTATCTGTATGACTGTGTGATTGTATAGTTTATTGTAATTTTTAAAAATGTTGTATTGTATTCGATCATCCTGTATGTAGTCCTATTGTTGTTACCCTTTCCCAGGCATGTGCTGAAAATGGGCTTTTGCCCAATCCACTTTCCTGGTAAATGAAATCAAAATAAAATTCAGGAGCTATATAATAATTTTACAAACACTTTTCATACCTTACAAAGTTGACAGGGTTTCAATAAACTGATTAGTTCATGTAATCTTAAAGGAGAACTACACTGAATCTATGTCATTTTTCCCAGTAGAAGCTGTTTTAAATACTGATTCAAATTCTGTTATTGCTCTAGCTATCCATGCTTTTTAGCTATCTTAGTGGTAGTTTCTGATTTACGTGCTGCTAGTAAAAACATTTTAGAACTGTATGATGTAGTTTATGTCCCTGTTCTACTCTCCTATTGTTGGCACAATGCATTCATGTTCTATTACAGACTCTGTGGCTGAGAAGGTAGGTAGGTAGGTAAAAGTTTATTTTTGTACAGGTAATACATGTCATTTGGATGGCTGCCCAGTTTACAAGACATACCTGTGTAATCCCTATCCTGATACTGCAGACAAAAATACAAACACACAAAACATGCAAGATACAATAAAAAATACATTCAACTCTTGTAAAGCATGTACAAAACACTTCAAA
Organism: Neoceratodus forsteri; assembly: GCA_016271365.2. Taxonomy (NCBI): domain Eukaryota; kingdom Metazoa; phylum Chordata; order Ceratodontiformes; family Ceratodontidae; genus Neoceratodus; species Neoceratodus forsteri. The sequence goes on from CM057449.1 coordinate 275,589,700, forward strand.
ATAAACATATAAATGTTACTACTATAGTGGCGTGTAATGACATAATTAAAAATAATTTCTATGTACAAAGTGCAGAGTGCAAAGACAGAAATAGACTTATAAGCCCAGAGAGCGATGGTTAGCAGTTACAAATGTGAACCTTCAAATCTTTTGTAATTAGAACAAACATGGAATGGCTTGAGATTTCCTTTGTATCTGGGGAGAGAGTTCAAAACAGTGTCAACCTTTTAAATTAAAGTCCTGTCCCCATATTTATTAAATGTTTTCTCCACAGTGATTTTATTTAAATGTGCCAATCTAATTAATACCTTTTCATATTTTGATCTGCTGGAAATAATAGTTTTGAGATAGGGTGACAATGACATATATATTTCATTTTGTGAATTAAAATTAGCTAATGATAAGTATAATTGGTTTTCAAAGGAAACCAATTTAGTTTACTAAGCAGCTAACAATGATAAGTGTGGTAATTCCCTGAGTACAAATCTGCTAATCGAAAATAGATTTTATCCAAGCTATCCAAAAGTGTTTTATTAGCTGTTCTATATGTCAACTTGCCATATCTCAGTACTGGAACAATCAACTGTTCAGCTAACTTCTTCCTGTCTGTTAACATCAGGCATTTTGTGGTTCTCCTAAAGTCCCCACCCTTTTGTTCACTTTTTTTACTAACGCTACAATATGTTGAGAAAAGGACATCTGCTGATCAACAGTCACCACCCCCCAGGTAATTATAGTCCTCACCTGTTCCAATTTAGTTAAATTCTTTGTGTAAATTTGAACTTGAGAGGGGTGTCTTTATTTTAATAGAAATTTACACATTTGTTTTTGGTGTGTTCATAATCAACTTTGACCTGGTGAACCCACCCTTGATCTTTAGAAAATCAGATTGCATCAGAGTAGCCAGAAGTAACAATTACCCTATCATCGGCATATAACATAATTCCTGTGTGCTCAGCCACCAGTTGTAGATCATTTCTGAAAATAAGGAACAGAAGGGGTCCCAAGATTGATCCTTGATTGATCCTTGAAGGACATTAAGTACATCATACAGTTCTAAAATGGTGCTTAACACCAGAATGTAAAGCAGAAACACCCACTGAGAATATTAAAAGGCTTGTATAGATGGAACAATAGCAGAAATTTAACCAGTACTTGAAAAACAGTTTATTTTGGGAAAATGACTTCCAGGTTCAGCACAGATCTTTAAGAAAACAAAGGCAATGCTGGTTGGGACACAGGCCAAATGCAAGACTAATGGGTAAATATATGATACAGGAAAGGGATGATACAAATGTAGATAGGGTTATGAAATGTAAGTACCTGGGTGTGTGGTTAAACCAAACTATGAATTTTGCATAGAGGGCACATTGTTTGAGTGGGGATACAACACGATACCGTACCAAGATGTTAGTTACTGCCTCATACTGTAGTATGATAGTGTTGTTATCTTTTCAGGATCAAACCATCTTTACAACCATATCAAAGATAATTGAATGGAATCACTAGATTTCTGTTGCCCATTCCCCCATATGCTTTCACTGTTCTCTCCACAAAGGAAACAATTGACTATCCATGGAAGCTTTCTTCCAAAAGGAGGTACGCATTCTGATTCATAGGCTTTTGCATAACAATATGTAAGATTATTTATTTAATATGATACCAGTCAAAGAAACATTTGCTCATTGAGACCAAACGATAAGCTGTTGCTTACTGTAATTGTTTAATAAGTGTAACTGAATAATTGTGATCTGTTATAGATTTCCTGTTTACTATATGTACTTTGTGCCATGTATGATCCAGGTTATCGAAGGAGGAAGGGGAGGAAAGAAGGAAGGAAGGAAGACCTTCATTCCTTATCCTGCACCCTCTGTTCCTGTAACACTTACTTTCCCAGCCCGCTCTCTCTTCCTTCCGACTTAGCCATTTCTCAGTACCCCGTCATTACCCCTCCTTTTCCTGCCCCTCCCTCTCCTGCTCTTTGCTCTCCTCACTCCCCTCTAACCGCCTCCACCCTCTCTGCCGCCTTCGGTTCCACTGCCTGTCAACAGGTTGCTACCTTGCACCGCTAATGCCATAACTTGCCCCACCCTTCCTACCTTTCTTTCACCTTTCTGCCCCTCTCCTGCCAGCTTTCCCTCCTTTTTATTCTTCCTCTTCTCCCTATGCTCAGTCGCACCCTCCCCTCTCCTATTTTATCCGCCTCCCACCAGTTTGCGTGACTCCCTCTCTCCTGCCATCTCGTGTTCCACTGCTCGGGCCGCAGGTTACTACCTACCCGCCTAATGCCGTTTTCACCGCCTCGCCTTCTTGTCCTCCTCCCTTCTTCTGCTCCGCTGCTCTCTTACTAGGTGCACTCTATCTCCCTACCCCCACTCATTTCCCTATCTGTTCCAGTGCCCTTCATCCCTTTCCCCTATACCCTGCCCTTCCCACCCTACCCTTCCCTCCCCATTCCTTTAGTTCAAACCTCCTCACCCTTGCACCTAGTCCCCCACCGCCCTCCCCTGCACATCACCTCTCCCTCTCTGTTTTTGCACCCATAGCTTCACTATCCTGTTCCCCGACCTCTCCGTCTCTCTTGCTGACTCCTGTTCCACCGTCCTGGCCACAGGTGGTAACCTTCTCCGCTAATGCCGCACTTGGCGCCTAACCTCCTCCTGTCCTCCCTTTGCTATTTCGCTTCCTACCACCCTGTCTCCTGCCTCCTGCCCTACCCTTACACCTGTCCCCACCACCTCTCCCTAGTTCTCAACAACTGAATACATGTAATTTTATCCTTATTGCTATGCTTGACTACACTGTGTGACTTTGTCCTTTGCAAATGTATCCTGCTCTGTGTAATTTCTTATGTATCCTGCAAATGTATCCTGCTTGTGTAATCTCTTATGTATCACTGTGTTCTGTAACTGCACCTCCTGGGTCGTGCCTGAAAATAGTCACTTGTTGGCTAGCGACTTACCCGTCAACAAAAACTAAATAAATAAAAATAAAATAAATATAACATTGTAATAGAATCAGAAGGATTAAAATAGTATATAATAAAAGGAGAAAACAGTTCAGAAGCCAACATCATACTCTTAATAATGCTGTATTCAATTCGTGAAATGTGGCAGCTTATTGCATTAGACAAATACTGCTTGTAAAGTACCGTGATCAAAGTGTGGATGTGAGCCATATACTGCTCCTAGAACTATGGTTACAGGTGAGTAACCCTGATTTTTTCGCCTTTGCCTGTTAACAGCGATTAGTGGTCTACATGAGTACTAAATGAGAAAAAGTGAAAATTGAAGTGAAAAATGAGTACAGGGTACTAAATGAGAAAAAGACCCGAGGTAGAAAGGTCAGTGGGGATGCTGCAACAGAAAGGCAGTTTTCATCAAAAATGGACAGCAATGAGTACCAATGCCCGTAGTCTGGGTAACAAGCTTCCTGAATTAGTGGCCTTGATGGAGGAGGAACATCTGGATATCGTGGCAGTCACAGAAACATGGTACACACAAACCATGACTGGGACGTAAACATACCAGGATACACTATCTACAGGAGGGACAGGGAGGGTAAAAGAGGAGGAGGAGGAGTAGCTCTTACATAAGGGAAAGAATAAAAGCAACAGAACAAAAGGGTAAACAGGGAGGAGAAGAAGCACTGTGGTAAATTTGGAGACAGGCAATGGCACCACAATCCGCACAGGGTTATACAGACTCTTCCCAGGGGAGGAAATGGACAAGGAAATGATAGAAAGTATACTTAGAATGGCAGATAAAGGGAGATATTGCTGATGGGTGATCTGAATATGCCAGATGTTAACTGGAGTGCAGTTGCAGCAGCCACTTAAGAGTGGGTTATTCTAGATGCCCTACAGGGGCATGCCTTAGACAACTAGTATTGGAGCCCACTCGAGAGGGAGCAATCTTAGACCTGATTCTCTCAAAGGAGATGGAGAGAGGATCACAGATATAAGAAGTAGGTAGCCATCTGGGAACTAGCAACCATCGACAGTATGGTTCACAATAAACACAAGCAACAGAGTCAAGCTTTGCCAAAGGCAAAAGTACTGGACTTTAGGAGGCTGACTTTGCTAAAATGGGTGAGTGCCTAAGGAATGCACTAGCAAATGGGCAGGAAGGAGGGTGGAAGAACAATGGGGAATAATAAAACTGCCATCACAGAGGTAACAAGCCTTTGTGTGAAGCAAATAAACAAAACAAAATGATAAGAAACCACTATGGTTCTCAAAGGAAGTGGCAGCAAAGGTTGAAGAGAAAAGAAAGCATTCAGGAAGTACAAGGAATCGAGAAGGAGCAGGACAGAGAAAACTATCAGTTAAAGCAAAAGGAGGCTGGGAAGGCAGTCAGAACAGCAAAGGCCCAAACCGAGGAAAAGATAGCCAACCCAATTAAGAAGGGGATAAAACTTTTATAGGTACATCAGGGAGCGAAGGAAAAGCAAGGAGGGATAGTGAGGCTTAATAAAGGGAGGGAGGGTGGGCAGAGGAGTCTGTGAAAAGGCAGAGATACTAAACAAATATTTTTGCTCAGTATTTACAAATGAAGAGGGGAGATACCTAAAACAAACAGTAGAAACACTCTGATACAGAAGTTGATACCAGCCCATTTACAGAAGAAATGGTTCTGAAAGAACTCTTAAAACTGAAGGTGGACAAAGCAATGGGGCCTGATGGGATTCATATCAGAATTCTAAAAGAACTAAGGGTAGAACTAGTGACACCACTGACTACTCTTTTAACATCTTGGGAGGATGGGGTGGTACCGAGGACTGGAGGAGGGCAGATGTGATTCCTTTCACAAAAGTGGGAGCAAGGCAGAAGCAGGAAACTACAGACCTGTTAGTTTAACCTCAGTGATAGGGAAAATGATGGAATCACTGAAGGAAAGAACTGTTGAGTATCTTGAGGCCAGAGGGCACAGAACCCTAGGCAGCATGGATTCACAGCGGGAAGGTCATGCCAGACGAATCTGATAGATTTCTTTGACTGGGTGACCAAAGTAGTAGATCAGGGAGGGCTGTGACATGCCTACCTAGACTTTTAGCAAGGCATTTGACACAGTCCCACACAAGATTAATATACAGGTTAGCCAGCCTGGGAGTGGGTCCCAAGATGACAGCCTGGATAAAGAATTGGCTGGAGAATAGGACACAGAGGTAATAGTAAATGGGTCCACTCAGAAGAAAGGAGGTTACTAGTGGGGTGCCGCCAGAGTTCAGTATTAGGACGTCCTCTTCAATGTCTTTATGGCGACATTGCAGAGGGACTGGAAGGAAAAGTATGTCTCTTGCAGATGGCACAAAGATCTGCAACAGAGTCTGACAGGGTGGGGTGAAAAGGATGAGAAGGGACTTGGCAAGGTTACAGGAATGGTCAAATGTATGGCAGCTTAGATTCAATGCTAAGAAGTGCAAGGTAATGCACCTGGGAAACAAAACCCAGGGAAGAGTACACAATGGGGGTGAGATACTAACAACAACAAAATGGAAAGGGACCTGGGGTAGTCATATCAGATGACCTAAAGGTGGGCAAGCAATGTGAGAGGTCAGCAAGGAGGGTTGGGGATACTGGGATGCATAGGGAGAGGCATCACCAGTAGAAAACAGGAAGCTATTATCCCTCTGTACAGACAGCTGGTGAGACCCCATCTGGAGTACTGTGTGCAGTTCTGGAGACCCAATCTCCATAAAGACATAGACAGGATGGAAGCTGTCCAGAGGAGGACAACTAAAATGGTGCAGGGTCTGCACTGGAAGACATTTGAAGAGAGACGAAGGAGCTTAATATGTATAGCCTTGAGGAAAGGAGGAGAGGGGGACATGATAGAAACGTCTCAAGTACCTCAAGGGAATCAACAAAGTCCAAGAGTAGCATCTTTCAAAAAAGAGGTGCAAGAACAAGAGGGCAGCTCGGAGGTAATTTAAGGAAGTATTTTTTCACAGAGAGGGTTGTGGATGCATGGAACCTGGCTCGGAGGAGGTTGTGGAGTCAAAATCAGTGGTGGAATTCAACATGCATGGGACAGTCATAAAGGCATTCTAGGGGTGGGGGTAGGAAGAAGTGAGCTGCTGGTTAACTATCCAGTAGGTAGGGAAATGGGCAGACTAGGCTAAGCTGTCCTTATCTGCCGTCAAATTCTATGTTTCTATGTTTATCCAATGTGCTGTGGAGAGTAACAGAGATCCACAACAGAATCTGCAGACTCATGCTTATCTCTAAGGTAACACACCACTGTGACCTGTATAGACACCCAGACTTCATAGAACCTTTCTCACTCAGAGATGCAGCAAAAACCAAATATAGAAAACTGGGCTCTTCTGTTGACTGTTACATAGAAACATAAAATCTGACAGCAGATAAGGACTGCCTGGCCCACCTAGTCTGCCCATTTTCCCCTACCTACTGTATCACTGCAGGCCCCACGTCATCTGTGGCTTACCCCCGCCTCATCTCTAAGGCTCCTTTATGCCTATCCCGTGCTCTCTTGAATTCCATTACAGTTTTGCCTCTCCACCTCCACTGGGAGATTGTTCCAGGCATCCACCACCCTCTCCATGAACAAGTATTCCTCACATCTCCTCTGAGTCTACCTCCTCCAGCTTCAGAGCTGTTAGCAATCCATGCAAGTAAGTAGACAAAGTAAATCAGCAACAAAAAGCCAGAGTACAGCAACCACAACTACTAAAACAAAAAACAGAGGTTCTGGTCAGGTGTAAGGAATCTATTTGATATGGACTATACTGAGCCCATAGTCCAAATCTTCTCACTGATGGTGGACTTTTCAGTGACTTATATTCAGTAGCTAATGAGTTCACTAACCTTGACGTTCCTAGAAAAGTATCGAATGTAGGACCCTTTCTTACCAAAACAAACAAAAAAAACACTAGTGCTGAGTTTTTTCACCCCCAAAAAAAAAAATCTGTCACTGTTTGTGGACTGTGGTCTTTGGGGAGTTCCCATTTTGGGGTTGCTCCCATTTTTGCTGCAAGCTGAACATTAGTGATGTGCAAAACTAGGGCAGTTCTGGTTTAGGTTTAGGTTTAGGTTTTGTTCTGGTTTTGGATCAATGGCCAGCATACATTCAGGTAAATCCCCTGTTTTTTTATTTTAAAATGTAATTAAAAAGGTAACTAGCACTGCAGGAAAGCACCATCTATTGATAGACTGGGTGTCAGGAAATCATAGTGAAAGGAATCTGAGAGCCCTATCAAGACTTTTATTAATTAATTTATTTGAAAATTGGTAACTGGGAGGCACACTGAACCAAGGCTCATTTCCAGGCACGACTTTGGGGGTGGGGGGTGGGTTGGGAAAACAGGAGGGAAAACATGTACAAAACAAGATAAATTGAAATGAACTATTTATAAACAGCAACAGCCCTGTGGTAACAGCAGAAATAACTACATAGTTAAAATTATAAGAAGGTCTCACATTATTGGGCAGTACAGTAATATAAACAAGCATTTGTCAATGCTGAATGTTGATTACGTTGGTCTGTTGAGCTCGCTCACTGCCCTTCTGTCAGTGACTCAGTCTTTTCTTCAGGTGCTGCAGCTACTCTTTGTACTGGGCTCCTGTCTGTGTTGGCAGCTTTTCTGCCCACTAAGAAATCCACAGCTGTCCCGACAGAGCTCCGTTGAGGTGGCTCACTCCCTCTCGCTCACTCGGTCCGTTTCTGCTGGCGCTGCAGACTGGCCTTTTGTATTGGGCTCCTACCTGAGTTGCTGCCTTTTTCTGCCAACAAAGAAATCCACAGCAGTCATGATAGAGCTCCGTTGAGCTCGCTCACTCCCTGACTCACTCGCTCTTTGTGTTTCCCGGTGCTGCAGGCTGCCTTTGTACTGGGCTCCTGCCTGTATTGGAACCTTTTCTGCCCACAGTGAAATCCCCAGCTGTCCCGACAGAGCTCAGTTGAGGTCACTTACTCCCCATGTCTCACTCACTCACTCATTCTGTTTCTCCTGGCACTGCAGGCTGCCCTTTGTACAGGGCTCCTGCCTCTGTTGGTGCCTTTTCTGCCCTCAAAGAAATCTGCAGCAGTCCCGACAAAGTTCGTTGAACCTCGCTCACTCCCTTCTCTCACTCACTCATTTCCATTTCTACTGGGGCTGCAGGCTGCCCTTTTCTACTGGGCTCCTGCCTGCATTGCTGCCTTCTTCTGCCCACAGAGAAATTTGCAGCAGTTACAATAGAGCTCCGTTGAGCTCGCTCACTCTCCCTCTCTCACTCACTCATTCTGGTTTTCCACCACTGCAGGCTGCCCTTTGTATTGGGCCCCGCGCATTGCTGCCCTTGCCCACAAACAAATCTGCAGCAGTCCCAACAGAGCTCTGCTGAGCTCACCCACCTCCCTCACTGCTTGTTCTGTATCTCCTGCTGCTGCAGACTGCCCTTTGTACTGGGCTCCTATCTGTGTTGGTGACTTTTCTGCCCACAAGAAATCTGAAGCAGTTCTGACACAGCTCCAGTGAGTTCGCTCCCTCCCCTCTCTCACTCACTCATTCCGTTTCTGCCAGGCGCTGCAAGCTGGCCTTTGTACTGGGCTCCTGCCTGTGTTGCCGCTTTTTCTGCCCACAAAGAAATCTGCAGCAGTCACAATAGAGCTCTGTTGAGCTTGATTACTACCACTCTGTCACTCGTTCGTTCTGTTTCTCTTGGCCCCTGCAGGATGCGCTTTTGTATGGGGCTCCTGGCTGTGTTGGCACCTTTGTCTGTCCACAAAGAAATCTGCAGCTGTCTCGACAGAGCTCCATTGAGGTCGCCAGTCTCCCTCACTCACGCTCATTCTGTTTGTCCTGGCACTGCAAGCTGCCCTTTTGTATGGGGCTCCTGCCTGCATTGGCGCCTTTTTCTGCCATAAAGAAATCTGCAGCAGTCCTGATAGAGCTCCATTGAGCTCATTCAGTCCCCTGTCTCACTCACTCATACTGTTTCTCCCACTGCTACAGGCTGGCCTTTGTACTGGGCCCCTGCTGCATTGGCCTTTTCTACCCACAAAGAAATCCGCAGCAGTCCTGGCAAGCACTCCTGTGAGTTCGCTCACCCCCTCCATCACTCGCTCTCTCTCATTTTTCTCCCAGTGCTACAGGCTGCCCTTTTGTACTGGGCTCTTAGCTTGGGCCTTTTTCTGCCCACAAACAAACCAGTAGTCCCAACAGAGCTCAGTTGAGCTCGTCACCCCCCACTCGCTTGTTCTTAATCTGTCCCAAACACTGATTTCCCACAGTGACCATGCTATTCTCTGGCAGGAGTGCAAAAACATATTTTAGCCAGGATGTGAAAATGACAGCTGTACTGTTCATAAGGAGGTGTGAAAAAATGCCACTGTTGAAAATGTGGCTGAAAATATTACAAATTTGCAAAGTTACAAGGGTCCATGGAAACAGTTCAACACACGCTTGTAACAGTCATGTTATGGGTTTGGCACACCAAATTTCAACATAGGGTTTTAGGACCTCTGATCATGGAACAGTGCCACTGTCATTTTCTTACTCTGTCCCGAACACTAATTTCCCACAGCACGCATTATTCTGTGCCGGAACTGTGAAAACAACTTTCGGTCAGGATGTGAAAATGACAGCTGTGCTGCTCATAGGAGGTGTGAAAAAATGCCACTGTTGAAAATCTGGTGTTACAGTATTACAAATCTGCAAAGTTACAAGGGTATGTGGAAAGTGCACAATGCACACTTGTAACACAGTCATTTGATGGGCTATCATCACCAAATTTTCAACATAGACATTTTAGGACCTCTGCTCATGAAAAGTATCACTGTAATTTTCTTAATCTGTCCCAAACAGTGATTTCCCACAGCGACCGCTCTATTCTGCGCCGGAAGTGCGAAACACATTTCGCCAGGATGTGAACAATGACAGCTGTACTGCTCACAAGGAGGTGTGAAAAAATGCCAGTGTTGAAAATCTGGTGTGAAAATATTGCAGAAATTCCGGTAAATTCTGGCGTGCATAACTGCCAATGCCTTCGGAAGAAACTTAATCATTTTTAGTTCTTCACAGAATTTGAAACAGGCTTTTGAGAGCCCACCTCATGAACACTGGCACTGTCATTTCATTAATCACCAAAGGTGATTCCGCACAGTGACCGTGGAAATCACCTTTCGCGACATTAGTGCCATGACCATTCTAGAATTCATGAGGAGGGTCCCAAAACATCATGTTGAAAATTTGGTGCAAAAATTCCAAAAATGACTGAGATATGCATTAAAGTTGGAAAAAAACATTTATTCCATTATACAGCGTACTGGTATTTCCTCAGTTCGCGGTCGGCTTTGAAGAGTGCAGACATGTTCCCGGTCCACCAAGATCATCGCGCCGAGCTCCAGAGGTAAGTATGGGGTGAGGGGTTGAGGGGAGGCAGGTGCGAGTGGGTGGCGCGGAGTTGCGGGAGGGGGGGGGAGACCGCTGAGAGACAGTTTTTTACATGTTAAAAAAAGACATTGGGGAACCATTTTTATTTTACAGGGCATGTGGCATGCTGGGTGGGCTCCCAGCTTGCCACTGGAGTCTTTCTTTGGGAAGCTGTAGCCGACAGGGTTGGGCACCCCGTCAGCACACAACAAAGGGGTGACATTATGCCGGCAGGGATAGGAACCCGTCAGCAGACAATATAAGGCAGAGGATTTACATAATGCTAATGGGAGTGTGCTCCCCTGTTGGGACATAAACATTGGGGCACTGAAGCCGATGGGGATTGGGGCCCCTGTCAGCAAATAAACACGGTCAGGATTAATATTGTTTGTGAACATGGCGGCAAACAATATCAGGCGATATCGAGATCACGCTTCGGCAATGGTCGTTCCCTCATTGCAGTGATATGGCTTACGCTGCAATGACGAGGCGGCCCCTGATTGCAGCAGCTAAATTTTTACAAGTTGGCAGCACGCTGGCTGAACTAGTGTCAGCAGCAGCATGCCGCAGCATTGGGGATGCTGGACAAGCCTCTTAAGGCTGTGGGGCATTAGCCACAACAGTGCTATGCCTCCGCAACTTGCTTGTGAGAAAGCTGCCACAATATGTTTCTTGGCATAAAAGTTTGATAACTGAATCAGAGGAGGAGAGCATAGTCAAATAAGGGCAAAAGCAGGATGAGTAGCACCTAGCTTGTAGGTCGCGCCTGCTAGCTAGCCATCTCTTTGCTTTTTAGTCGTGCTTGTTAGCTAGTCATCTGTTTGTTTGTAGTCATGCTTGCTAGCTTGTCATCTGTTTACATGAGTACTGTGATATGGTGATTGACATGAGATGAGGCAAGGTAAATGCCTATTTATTTAAAACGTGTTTTACAAGGTAAGCAAACAGAGTTCCGGAAGCTCATTTCCAGTTGTGACCTGGGGGAGGTGGGGACATGGGATGGCATAGGGCATGATTACAGACAGTTACAGAACACTCACTACCAAGGATAAACCTATGTACATAGTGCTAGTGGGTACTTTTACAAAGGAGCCCATTGAGGATTGCAGGGCAAGGAGCATACAGGTACACAGTTGCAGGTAAGCTTGTATGGCTTTCATAGTGAATAGGACAAGAACTTCTGTGGTGTCACAGCACAGAGATTATAAGACATACAACACATTCATGACTGGGATGCTAGAGCCTATGATGAGCTACTTGCTCCACAATGTAGACAAACAGGTTCAGAGAGGGCGGAGGGTCAGCGAGTGTCAGGGCAGTTGTGACAGGACAGCGGTGAGTTGTAATGCACCTTAATCAAAGCTTCTGGCCACTTGGAAATTAGGTGAGGTGGTGATCTTAACAGGGAGGTGGTTCCATATGTTGGAGAGCCTACAGCTGCTGTAGGCTTGCCCAAGATTATGCCTACAGCATGGGATAATGTAGCTGGTGGCCTTCCTCACCTGAGTGAATATGCTGAGTTAGAGGAGGGAGGATGGTATGCAAAGTACAGTAGCTGGGCAGTTTGCCTGCCCATTATTTGGCACCCATCAAGGTGGTGTGCAGCGAGTGTCACAAGGGAGAGGCTCACCCTAGGTTGTTGTACATGGAGCAGTGGTAGGTATGGGGAGGGCAGGCCAGGACAAATCTTCACAGGGCATTAAATAGTATGGTAAGCTTGGTTGGGTGCAGAGTGAGGCTCCGAGCACATAACATCCCTATAGTCCAACAGGGTAGGACTGAGCATTCAGCCACCTGTTTCCTGATGTTCAGTAGCAGGCAGCCTTTACTCTGTAGAAAGTTCCATGTTTTGCAAAACACTTGGCTACTACCCGAAAGCAATGCCCAGAGAAGTTGAGGTGCTGGTCCAAGTGGAGGCCATGATATTTTTATGTGGTAACAAAGTCCAGGTGGACACCTTGTGGAGAGAACAGAGGACCTGTGTGGAAGGGGTGAGTGTGCATAGACTGAGGATTTGGTTCATGGGACAGATAGGATTGGACCTATTTGGTCATTAAAGAAGAGACTCCAGAAGCCACAACCTTATTCAGGAACAAGTGATGGTCCATGGTATCAGAGGCCTTGGTAAGATCAATGAATATGGCTCCAGTGCCCATGTCCTTGTCCATATTTGAGTGGACATGACTGGTAACCCAGAAGAGGAAAGTGGAGGTGGAGTGGTTGGGTCAGAAGCCAGATTGACCAGCCTCTTGAGTACCTTGGAGAGGATTGGTAGCACAGATACTGGGCAGTAGCTGGTTGGCACATCAGTGGGACTGCCTTTACAGATAGAAACTACCAAGGCATGTTTCCTGCTATGGGGATGGTGCCAGTGCAGAAGGACCAGTTACAAATGTGAGCTTATCCACACTACACTTGAAGTTTTTTTTCATCACTTAATTAAAATGAATAAGGAAGGGCCCGATTCACAAAATATTTTTGCCGTATACACAAAATGGGAGAAAAACTGCTTTGTGGATTGGGCCCTAAGAAAGAGCAGGCCAAGGTAGTATACTAGCAGTGAGAAGGAGATAGGCTGAGGCAAAGTAACAGTTGAGTAGGTCCTTGCTCGTATGGTCTTGTAAACCAGTTGCCTACTGGCAAAAGTGAATTGATGACTGAAGGGTGACAGGGCACAGCAAATGACTGGTGATAAGTGGAGGCAACATATAAAAAGGAACAGTCAGCACCAAAGCCCCAGACCCAAGGCTGTGGTGAGCTTCTTATTTTATTTTATTTTATGAAGTACACTTTATTAGAGAAAAAGAAGCTAATTACAAGCATCCACCAATGTGAAAGTACAAACAGTGAGACCGGGGTGGGTTTTAATTTCACTTTGTGTGCAACAATATTTTGCTAATTGCAGTGTAATAGATTGCACTGGGCTGATTCTGCTGATTTCCAAGCTGCCATTTACTGTAGTCGGAAATCCAGGAATCCCCTGAAGTTGACAACAGAGCAGAGCTGCAGCAGTGGGGGGTCCGTGAATGCATTTGTTGTTTGTGTTCCATGGAGATTCAGTAGCCTGCAGTGCTTGTTGGAAATATTATAAACTCAGATTAGATGTTTGCTGATCCCACTGCAGTGCTTTCCTTGGCAGTATTGTCCTTTGTGGTTGCATTTAGCCCGAGGGCAGCAGGACTAGCAAACAAAAATCAGTGCTTATAAAAATACTAAAATGCACTGCAGCATATTAAGTCTCCCGCTACTGCAGCCCAGCTCCGAATGCAGGTACAGAAGATTTTGGGATTCCACATCACCTAAATGTCAGCTTGAAGTCAACACAATCATTCTAATAAAATGTACTACACAGCAAGTAAACAGTAAATAAAAATGTTTTTGCACAAACTGCAAATTTAGATCAGCCCCTCACTTTGGTGTGGGCTCTTAGTGTTGACTGTTCCCCTTAAGTGTAGCAGTAGCACATAGGAAATACATGTGGCCCTCCCAACCACTCTTTATGAATCTATGTAATTTTATTGGTTAACTGACTTAGTTGCTTGTTTTGTCAGCAATGGGCTCCCACATTATTGAATGTTTATTTTTCACTGTCACAAATAATGATGACAATGGGCACGTACACTACACTGTGTTGGCTTTATCTTGTATTTTGTTGTGGGTGGTGGAAGTAAACTCGATGGGGAGTTCAAGAGGGCATGGATACCTACATGGCATTAAATAAGAGAGGTAAGGGTATGAATCCAATTTGGGAAAAGGGGCTGGAGACTGCATTAGAGAGGAGGGCAAGAAAGTGGGAGTAAGGAAAATAGGGCAGAGGAGCCCATGGGGAGGAAGGGCAGACTAGATGGGCCGAGGGTACTTTTCTGCTGACAGATTTTTTATGTTTCTATGTTTATTTTTTCATCACTGAATGAAAAGGACAAAGAGTCTATCTACAAGAGATATTTGCCATTGACACAGAATGAGAGAAGTAAGCATTAGCCCACAACAGACCATGGTTCTACTTGAGAATTAATCCACACCTGCGGCTGGGGTTGGTGCAAGAGGCCACAGGCTGAGTGCCTCCAACCACCCAGGCGTGGATTAATTTTCAGGTAGAACCACGCCTGAGTGGGTTTATGTGTTTGTAACATGGCTAACAAAAGGGTTCTGGAGACTGTGTGACCCACTTTTCAAACTGTGACAAAGGCAATGTGGGAGAGGCACTGTCCACAAGCAACATGCAGTGCCGCTTCGACAAGAACGCAGTGCTTGCACCTATTTCACTTTGCAGACACTTGTCAGGCTTCAATGGAGTGCTCAAGCAATGCACCTGGGACTAGCTCTGCAAGAAAGGAATTAGAACAGAGTAACATGGCTCACTCACAGTGCTGCACTTGCTGACCGGCTGCGCCCTTCACCTGCCCGGCCCAATGTCTGCCATGTTGCCCTTACTGTGAGGGCTACACTTTTCCTGTGTGTCTTGGTCTCTCTCTCTCTCTCCGCTGACCTGGGGACTGTGTTTTGGTATGCCTATTTTCAGTTGGGCGCTGTTCCATGTGTTTATCTGTTTCCGCCACTCTGTCTCGCTGAACTGAACAGGCTGAACCTTTTCAAATATTTGCATACTCCTACTGCCTTTGTGAAATTTGCATGTAATACTATAGTGGTTTGGGAGATTCTTTCTGAACTGTCCTTTTCAGGTATGTAAGAGAAACTGACAAGTTATATAGCATCTGGCCATCGGAGAAGCAATGCACTTTTGGCTCTTCAAATGTTTGCTTCGGTACCTGCAAGTTTCAGCTGACAATATTACAGGCAAAAACTATGATATTTACAATAAATATCCTGAGACACAAAAATACAACTCCATTGCCCTGGATCTCTAAGGGCATTCTGCCATGCTGTGCTGTTCTCGCTCACTGCACACACACACACACACACACACACACACACACACACACACACACACACATGGGCTTCCAATAGTCCTGTCCCAGTATACATCCCAACGTCAACATGTTGACAGCGGAGTCCCTAGCGACAACAGTGCCCACGTCACTGTAGAAAACCGCTGGAACCCAGCACTGTCTGTCGGGGGTCCTACATCCCCTGACTCAGCTCGACTGGAGTTGAGAATCCTAAGTGGGTGGGGTGCGGGGGTGCAGCTCCCAGCGTGGGGGTTTGGGGTGAAGCCTGCCTTAGAAAGATTCTGCTAATAGCTTGGCAGAAGACACCAGGAGAAAGGACTGCTGTGTGACTGATCTTCTCTGCTGGGACTAAAGTAGAAGAACTTTGCATTTGGACCTTTAATTTAGGGTAAAACTAACATACAAAACAAAACAAAAAAAGTGTGTTTGGGTTAACTGAACTGAATGGGTAACTGAAAAGTCATCTAGGTGTAAATCTCAGGTGACTGAAAGGACTTAACTGCTGTGAGGTTTAAATTACTTGTAGAAAGATCTGGTAAGTAGGGGAGGGTTTAGCTAGAAGGAAGCTACATTTAAAGACTGCCTTAGAAAGATTCTGCTAATAGCTTGGCAGAAGACACCAAGAGAAAGGACTGCTGTGTGACTGAACTTCTGCTGGGACTATATTGCCCTCCTTCCTCCCTCCACACAAAGCTAGTTCTATTTTTATAGGCACAGGATTTGACTGACAACAGGAACTTCCTGTTTAGGGGCAGGGAGTGAGTGATCACAGAACCACCAAGGACCCACCATCCTAGAAGGGCAAGAGTAGCCTCCGCCCCTCTAGCTGCTGGAGGTCTGCTCTGAACAAGTAAGTGGTTCTACTGAGAAATATAGGATATTCTTGTCTCAGAACAGGACAATCAGGAGCTTAAAGGGCACACAGGCAGAAAGTAAGGAGAGAGAGAGAAAAACAGATTAAGAAGGATTGCAAACAGTTAAGGGGTCAGAAATAAGACATGATTGAGTGGTGCAGTGCAGTGGCTGTGGAGCAGCAGTCTTCGGGAGATGTTCTGGAGGATGCGGTGTTGTCCCATCTGCAGGCACCTCTCTGGGCTGAGGGAGGAGGTTGCTCATCTCCAGGCTGAGTTGGCCAGATTGTGGGACCTCTTCCATCCAGGGACCACCAGTGCCATTGCCGTTGCCTCAGAGGTTGCCAAGAAAGAGGAGCGTTGGACCACAGTAGGCTCAGGAGGGTGAGGGTGGTGGAACAGAGGCACATCCTCCAGTTGTACCTCTCCACAATTCCCTATGCCATTCTGGCAAAGTGTGGTTCCTCCATGGAGGCACCTACAGTGAGACCAAGGAGGATGCTGGGAACCTCCACAAGGAGACCCACAGGAGGGTGGCAGGGACCCTGCAGGGAAGGAAACAACCCTGGTGGGGACTCACTGTTAGGAAGGTAGAACTGGGCAAGGAAGGGAGAGGGAGGTAAGGTGCCTGCCTGGTGCCATGGCTTGAGGGACAGGAGCGAATCCTCAGGATTGCCAGAGTAGCTGCACAGGGAGGAGTTGGATGTCATTGTCCACCTAGGGACAAATGGCCTGGCTAAGAAAGGGATTAGAGAAGTGCAGGAAGAGTTTGTGGAATTGGGAGGGGCCTTAGTCAAGTAGCACGCACGGTAACCTTCTCGGAGGTGCTACCCATCTATGGCATAGGAGAGGCTAGGATGTTCCGTACTCGTGGATTCAATCAGTGGTTGAAAACTGGTGTGGAGCTCAGGGATTTGGCTTCATTGGGGACTGGGGGTCCACCTGGAGTGATGCAAGCTTATACTGGCATGATGGGCTGCATCTGTCCGGGAGGGAACCAGGATACTAGGTGATAGGCTTAAATGCTTCATTGGCAAGCTTTTAAACTAGCCAAGGGGGAGGCACTAGAAAGGGAGCAGGAAAATCCTAGCTACGCCCAAACAATCACGGTAGTAAGTGGCAAACACCAACATGGAGGTGTCAATAGGGAGAAGGGCAGGGGTAAATGGAGAAAGTGACAAAGGCAAGAAGGACAGAGATGGGGCAAAAGGGGTAAGGCCATCAGGAAATGGAGGGTAATGAGTACCAATGCCCGTAGTCTGGGCAACAAGCTTCCTGAGCTGGTGGCCTTAATGGAAGAGGGATGCCTGGATATCGAGCAGTCACAGAAACATGGTACACAGAGAACCATGACTGGGATGTTAACATACCAGGGTACATAACCTACAGGAGAGACAGGCAAGGAGAAGAGGGGAGAGAAGGCCTATGTAAAGGAAGGGATAAAAGCAACTGAACAAAAGAGTAAACAGGGAGGAGAGGAGGCACTGGGTCACCTTGGAGACTGAAAGGGCACCAACTACACAGCGGTTGTGTACAGACCCCCATGTCAGGGGAAGGAATGGACAAGGATATGATGGAAGGCATTCTTAGAATGGCAGAGAAAGGGAGATACTGTTGATGGGAGACCTGAATATGCCAGATGTTAACTGGAGCACATTTGCTGCAGCCACATCCAAGAGCAGGGCCATTCTTGATGCCCTACAGGTGGCAGGCATTAGACAGCTAGTTTCGAACCCACTCGTGAGGGAGCAATCTTAGACCTCGTGACTCAAACGGGGCAGTGAGAGGATCTCAGATCTAGAAGTAGGTTGCCATCTGGGGACAAGTGACCATCAAACAGTGTGGTTCACGTTAAACTCAGCTACAGAGTCAAGCCATACAAAAAGAGAGGGTACTGGACTTTAGGAGGGCTGACTTTGGCAAGATGGGAGAGTGCCTCAGAAAGCACTAGCAAACAGGCTAGAAGGAGGTGTGGAGCAACAATGGGAATTATCAAAACTGCCATCACAGATGCAACAAGCCTTGTGTGAAGCAAATAAACAAATCAAAAAAAGAAAAAGCCACTATGGTTCTCAAGAGAGGCTGTGAAAGTCAGGAAGAAAAAAAGATAGCATTCCGAAGTATAAGGAAACACAGAAGGAGCAGGACAGAGAGCTGTACCAGTTAAGGTAGAAAGAAGCAGGGAGGGAAGTCAGGAATAGCAAAGGCCCAAACTGAGGAAAAGATAGCCAACTCAGTTAAGAAGGGGGATACAAACCCTTTATAGGTACATCAGCGAGCGTGAGAAAGACAAAGGGAGGGATAGTGAGAGGCTGAATAGAATGAACGGTGGTGGGCAGAGGGGGACAGTGAAAAGCAGGAATACTCGAACAAATATTTCTGCTCAGTATTCACAAAAGAGGAGGGGAAGTGCCTAATCCAATTAACAGAAGCACTCTTGATAGGGGTTGATCCCAGTCCTTTCACAGAAGAAAGGGTTCTGCAATAACTCGAAACTGAAGGTGGACAAAGCAATGGGTCCTGATGGAATTCACCCCAGAATTCTAAAAGAATTAAGGAAGGAACTAGTGAAACCACTGGCTACTCTTTTAATAAATCATGGGAGGATGGTGTGGTACCCGAGGACTGGAGGAAGGCGGATGTGATTCCCTTCACAAAAGTGGGACCAAGACAGAGGCAGGAAACTGCAGACCTGTCAGTCTGACCTCTGTGGTAGGGAAAGTGATGGAGTCACTTCTGAAGGAAAGAATAGTTGAGTACCTAGAGGTCAGTGGAGCACAGGATCCAAGGCAGCATGGGTTCACAGCGGGAAGGTCATGTCAGACAGATCTAATAGATTTCTTTGACTGGGTGACCAAAGTAGTAGACCAGGGAGGGGCTGTGACATGGCCTACCTAGACTTTAGCAAGGCATTTGACACAGTCCCACACAAAGATTGATAGTCAAATTAACCAGCCTGGGAGTGGGTCCCAGGGTGGTAGCCTAGGTAAAAACATTGGCTGGACAACAGGACACAGAAGGTAATTGTAAATGGAGTCCACTCTGAAGAAAGGGTGGTTACTAGTGGGGTACCGCAGGGTTCAGTATTGGGTCCAGTCCTTTTAATGTCTTCATCAGTGACATTGCAGAGGGACTGGAAGGAAAAGTATGCCTTTTGCAGATGACACAAAGATCTGCAACAGGGTTGATACACAAGGAGGCGTGGAAAGGATGAAAAGGGACTTAGCAAGGTTGGAGGAATGGTCAGGACGATGGCAGCTAGGATTCAATGCAAAAGTGCAAATAATGCACCTGGGAAACAAGAACCCAGGGAAGAATACACAATGGGTGGGGAGCTAGTAACAACAACAAAACAGGAAAGGGACCTGGGGTAATCATATCAGATGACCTTAAGGTTAAGGCAATGCGAGAAGGCAGTAGGGAGGCCGGGGGTATACTGGGATGTATAGGGAGAGGCATCAGCAGCAGAAAACAGGAAGTTGTTATCCCTCTGTACAGACAGTTGGTGAGACCCCATCTGGAATACTGTGTCCAGTTCTGGAGACCCCATCTCCGCAAGGACATAGACAGGATAGAGGCAGTCCAGAGGAGGGCACTAAAATGGTGCAGGGTCTGCAAGAGAAGCCATATGAGGAGAGACTAAAGAAGGAGAGGGGACATGATAGAAACTTTCAAGTACCTCAAGGGAATCAACAAAGTCCAAGAGGGTAGCATCTTTCAGAAAAGAGACTTGCAAGAACAAGGGACACAATTTAAAGATAGAAGGAGGGCGGTTCAGGGCAATGTGAGGAAGTATTATTTCACAGACAGGGTAGTGGATGCATGGAACAGCCTTCCTGAGGAAGTTGTGGGGTCTAAAACTGTGGGAGAATTCAAGAATGCATGGGACAGACATAAGGCAATTCTTGTGGGGGCAGGAAGATAAAAGGCTGTTGGTTAACTAGGATCCTGGGCCTATCCTGTAGGTAGGGAAATGGGCAGACTAGATGGGCCTAGCGGTCCTTATCTGCCATCAAAGTCTATGTTTCTATGTTTTCTAAGCCCCAAAGAAAACACTTGTGGCTTTTGCAAACCCAGCTGCCAACTGCAAAATGCAGTCGACCTGCCAGTTTCGCTGTCGGTCGTTCAACAAATATTTTGTCGATGACCCGTCATGGATCCCCCTGTCCCTGGGACCCCTTCACTCCCCAAAGTCTCTTGTGGTGCTGCATGTTACATCTGAGAAAAAGGCAGCTCGACTTACAATGTAGCACGAAGCACATTGACTGAAAAATTATACTCATAATTGTTCACTTTGTATCACTGCTCAACTGTGCCGCTGCTGTCTCGCTGCTCAGACTGCTGTGTACCCTGCTCTGTTAGGCTGTTGTGCTGTGGCTGGTGAGGGTGTACTGTAAGAACAACTGTGGTTAATTAAGAATTAATCCATGGTCACCTGCTGCATTCACCCAATCTAGCCTCAGTATTCTGCACAGCCATGTTACAAACTGTTTTGTGGATAGGGCTCTAACAATGAACTGGTTGAAGCAGCATTGTAGAAATGACAGATAACTTCTCACTTCATGCATTGATGTAATTTTACTTTTTCCTCACTTTTAAATTTTTCTTCCATAAGTGGGTAGCCTATCCAGCACAACAGGTCAGTAAGCATATAGTGGAATTACAGGAAACATTTATCCAGGACAGGTTTTACATATGGTACAACCCAGTACTGGAAGGAGTCTAAGGAGAGTGTTACATGGAAACATAGAAATGTAGAATTTGATGGCACATAAGGACCACTTGGCCTGTCCATTGTGCCCCTCATTCCTACCTACACTATTACCGCAGACTGTACCCGATTGACAGCTTTCTCCCTTCCCTCCTTCCTTTCCACCATGATTCCCTGTGCTTATCCCATGCATTCTTGAACCCCACCACTGTTTTGTCCCCATCACCTCCACTGGAAGGCTTGTTCCAGGAATCCACCACTCTTTCTGTGAAAAGTACATATAGAAACATAGAAACATAGAATTTCATGGCAGATAAGTACCTCTTGGCCCATCCAATCTGCCCATTTCTCACTTTAATGGATAGGCTGCAGATCCTAGTTAACCAGCAGCCTACTTCTTCCTACCCCCACCCCTAGAACTGCCTTATGACTGTCCCACGCATGCTTGAATTCCACCACTGTTTTTGACTCCACAACCTCCTCCTGAAGGCCGCTCCATGCATCCACAACCTCTGTGAAAACATACTTCCTTACATTACCTCTGAGCCGCCCTCCTCTATCTTCAAATTGTGCCCCTTGTTCTTGCACACCTCTTTTCTGAAAGATGATACCCTTGGACTTTGCTTGATTCCCTTGAGGTACTTGAAAGTTTCTATCATGTCCCCCTCTCCTCGAGGCTATACATATTAAGCTCCTTAAGTCTCTCTTCATATGTCTTCCAGTGCAGACCCTGCACCATTGTAGTGCCATCCTCTGGACAGCTTCCATCCTGTCTATGTCTTTATGGAGATTGGGTCTCCAGAACTGCATGCAGTACTCCAGATGGGGTCTCACCAGCTGTCTGTACAGAGGGATAACAACTTCCTGTTTTCTACTGGTGATACCTCTCCTATGCCATCCCAGTATCCCCAGCCCTCCTTACTGCCCTCTCACAGTGCTTGCCCACCTTTAGGTCATCCGATATGACTACCCCAGGTCCCTTTCCATTTTTTGTTGTTAGTATTTCACCCCCATTGTGTACTCTTCCCTGGGTTTTTGTTTCCCAGGTGCATTACCATGCACTTCTTAGCATTGAATCTAAGCTGCCGTACATTTGACCATTTCTCTAACCTTGCCAAGTCCCTTCTCTCTTTCACCCACACCTTGTACATCAGCTCTGTTGCAGATCTTTGTGCCATTTGCAAAGAGACATACTTTTCCTTCAGTCCGCTGCAATGTCACTTATAAAGACATTGAAGAGGACTGGTCCTAATACTGAACCTCCGCGTACCCCACTAGTAACCCCCTTTCTTCAGAGTGGACTCCATTTACTATTACCCTCTGTGTCCTATTCTCCAGCCAATTCTTTACCCAGGCTATCATCTTGGGACACACTCCCAGGCTGGCTAACTTGTATATTAATCTTTGTGTGGGACTGTGTCAAATGCCTTGCTAAGGTCTAGGTAGGCCATTTCCACAGCCCTCCCTGATCTACTACTTTGGTCACCCAGTCAAAGAAATCTATTAGATTCATCTGGCATGACCTTCCTGCTGTGAATCCATGCTGCCTTTGGGTCCTGTGCCCTCTGGCCTCTAGGTACACAACAATTATTTCCTTCAGAAGTGATTCCATCATTTCCCTATCACTGAGGTTAAACTAACAGGTCTGTAGTTTCCTCACTTCTGCCCTGCTCCCACTTTTGTGAAGTGGAATCACATCTGCCCTCCTCCAGTCCTCAGGTACCACCCCATCCTCCCATGATTTGTTAAAGACAGTAGTCAGTGGTTTCACTAGTTCTACTCTTAGTTCGTTTAGAGATTCTGGGAGGGAATCCCATCAAGCCCACTGCTTTGTCCACCTTCAGTTTTAAGAGTTCTTTCAGAACCCTTTCTTCTGTAAATGGGCTGGTATCAACTTCTGTATCCAGAGTGTTTCTATTGTTTGGTTTAGGTACCTACCCTCTTCATTTGTAAATACTGAGCACAAATATTTGTTTAGTATCTCTGCCTTTTCACAGTCACCCTCTGCCCACCCTCCTTCCCTTTATTAAGCCTCACTATCCCTCCTTGGTCTTTCTTTTGCTTCCTGATGTACCTATAAAGGTTTTATCTCCCTTCTTAACTGAGTTGGCTATCTTTCCTCGGTTTGGGCCTTTGCTGTTCTGACTGCCTTCCAGCTTCCTTTTGCTTTAACTGATGCACTTCTCTGTCCTGCTGCTTCTGTGATTCCTTGTACTTCTGAATGCTTTCTTTTCTCTTGAACCTTCACTGCCACCTCCTTTGAGGACCATAGTGGTACTTCCTCACATCTCTCCTGAATCTACCCTCTTCAGCTTCATAGCATGTCCCTTGTTCTTGAGCACCTTTTCATCTGAAAATACTTCCTTCTGTACCTTTATTTACCCTGTAAGGTATGCAAAGGTCTCATTATACATCCCTCTCCCTCCATATTCAGGGTGTAAATATTTAGGTCCTTTAATCTCTCCTCATAGGGTTTTTGATGCAGACCCCGCACCATTTTAGTTGCTCTGCTCTTGTACTGCCTCCACTCTGTCAATGTCCTTCCAGATATGTGGGTTCCAGAATTGGACACAGTACTCAGGTAGGGTCTTACCAGCAATCCATACAGAAGCAACACCACCTCCCTCTTCTGCTGGTGATACCCTCTCTATGCACCCCAGCATCCCATTAGCCCTCACGACTGCCTTGCCACACTGTGCATCCTTATCACTAATCAACTGATACCATTACAGTTGTGTAATGGTATCAGTTGTGTATCATTATCAAGTGATGTCAGTATTCATTCAATTATCAGTTTTACTTGTAGTTATTACAATAAAACTTTTGAAATTACAAATAGTGCATGTGGAATTATTACATATAGGACACAGGGTAAGAGTAACCTTGACTTTTGTTGTCTTGTTAGCCTGTTGTCCACTGGCAAAAGGGAAATGGTGACTGACACAAGACAGGCCATGATGGAGGCAGGCTGAGGCAACATATCATTACATTTTCTCCATCACTAGTCATCAACATTACTGGCAACAGGTTCATCCTCACTACTGTATTGAGCATTGTTTGGGAAGTGCCCGAGTATTCAACAAATACACCATAGTTAAGCTTAATAACAGTTAGCGTTTCAACATTTTCTGGAGCAGTTTCTCCACCTATTACTGGTCACATAGCCAGCAGTGGTAAATATTCTTAATGAATAGACAGTCATTGAGGGCAACACATTTTTGCAGTGCTGGCCAAATGATCTCTCTATTTATGCCCATAAATGAAATGGGCCATCCTGAACATTTATCTTTCTGGGAGAACATTAATCTTTCTGGGAGTCCATCCACAATACTGCTTGCTGGGTAGCTGGTAATAGTGGAAGCAACAGCACTGTTCTAGCTATACATCATCCAGTACTGCCCAGGTGTTGTCCTTAGATGGGCCAGACACATTGTCCATAGTTTCTGATTCACAATGAAAGGCAGTTTTGTATAGGATGGTGTCTAGCTTCACTGGGATCTATTTCTTGGACAGCGGCATAGTGAATTTCATAATCAATAGCTAGCTGCAGCAGTGTTCCTATGAGTCTGTAATTCCATTTTAAGAGCAACTTATTTATTTATTTGGATTTTGTTACCAGGTAGGCCCACTAAGACAAATGTTCCTTTTTCAGTAGTCAGCATTGAAATCACAATATATTCAATGGGCCAGAGATACTGTATTTACATAGAACAAATACAGTTTTGTTAATTACAAAGAAAACCTTTATATGACAATATATTGTGTAGACATAGCTATAGTGTGAAACTTCACAAATCAAGGTACATGGAATTTGGAAGACATGGAAAGCAGGTGTAGAACATTCATTACAAGTGCAATGTGTTACAGGGAAGGTTGGTTCTAAGGAGATTTTAAATGACCCAATAGAGGTACACTGTTGCAGTTCTTTATAATGGTTGATGTCTATTGTACCAGTTTGGAGAAAACAGGACTAGGAGTTGAAACTGAGCAGAGGGTATGGTTTGGTTTTAAATGTCCTACTGAAGCACCCTGGGTTCCGACTGGAACAAAAATGTACTACACACTTAATGTTTCAGAGTAGACTTGCAGTATATTGTTTGAGGGTTTAGACATCAGACTGCTCACAAGGTATTTTGTGATAGATATGTAATAGACAAGTGCACTTTGACAAAAACTAAACCCAATTTATTCCAAAGGAGATGTGAAATAAACAACATTTGCAGTTTGACATATTCAACCATACCAAACATATTTCTGTAAAACATTGAAACTTACTAAATACTGATATACATACGGATTGAGAAATCGAAAAGTTCTATTTTTCCATAGGAGCTTTCAACTGCATTGGTTGTGTACAGATCCAAACGCACTTAGTACTTCAGAAGCAGATTTGTAATAGAATCTGTGTGGTCTGAAAAAAGTCAACTCCACCCAATTTGGCAACTCTGTTCTTATTGTAAAGGTGCTAACTTGTACTCCTGAAAATAAACATTTTATGGCTAGTCTAGTGCATCTACCTAGTTAACAAAACTAAATATATAATGATAATTTTGTTTTGAAACATGTCTCCAACATTGTTGCCAAAACATAATGTTCAGATTCCAACCATCATGGAAATCCTGGGGTCTATTTCCAAAGACAAAGATAGCTTTGTGCAAGTGTGACATGAAAGCTTGAGCCTTGCTCTTCAAATGTTGCCCGGAACCGTTCCAAGTTGTGCATAAGAAGATGTATTAATGAAGTGACTTGACTTATTGTTGCACTGTCAGTCAGCACTCACTTCATGTATTGCTTCCTCAAATAGCTGCAGCAATTGGACGAAAATATAAGATTCCACAACCCAGATGGGATGTGCCATCCTTTTTCCTATTGCATTGCCCATGGTGTACTCATAGACTGCAGTGCAATGTTCTTGGAGCCTCTGCAGCATGCAAATGTCAGACTTTCTCCTGGTTGTAACTTATTGATTTAGCTGGTGGAATAGTAAGTTATTCTGTTTTGCAGATCTTGCAGAATTGTACATGCTTTTGCAGAGCGCCTGAAGTATCCACATATAACCCAGCTGTCAGCACAGTGGGTGACGAGGACTCAGGTAACATGTCAGTGATTGGAGGCCATGCCCAATGGCCATTATAAACAAGGTACTAGACGAATAAAGTGCACCTATAGGGTTAATGTGGCCTATGCATGAAGGCAAGGGTCACTTACGACTGTAAATCCATGGTGCGTGTGGGCCACCCTAAGTTCTTGAGCCTGCATCAGGGTCCTGTATCCCCCACAGCTTGAATGGAAGGGACATGCATCCCTTTCACACCAGATCCCTGGCTGATCATACAGCTATGGTGCGGCTGGTTTGGTGGTGTATCTGGGGCATGCCTGCACCGCGCCATTCAGGAAGGCACAGAGTGATGGGCAAGAGGAGGACAGGATACAGCAGTGAAACCCTGCCATATCTCTTATGTGCCCACCCCAGCAACAACTGTTGGCTGTATGGACAGGAAATCCTTTCACCATGCTGTCCCTGCCCACCAGGCTGACAGGCAGGGTTGGGAGAAGGCATTCAGGCACTTGCCCATACTTGGAAAAAAAAAACAGTATCACACAATCCAGAATCCCCTGTTCATGCAGAGCAGGCAATCCACTTCAGGACTCAGGACAGGCATCCAATTGATGCCTGCCCATGCCTCTCAAACTGCCCCTGCACAGCTGTGAGGCAGGTGGTGGGGTCATGGAGAGCACCCCATGGAGGTGGGTGGTTGTGGATACCATGCACCTTGTGCCTCCATTGGTGCATAGCTATGTGGGTGGAATATATGTGACTTACATGTACCTAGCTTGCATTTTGCATAGGGCCCATTATTAGCCCAGCCAATGTTCTGAAATATGTTTCTGCAGTGTGTCATGAAATGTTAACAAGATGTATCCTCTGTATCCTGTTTACCTAACGTGTTCTGCGTTGAGCAATGTTTCTTGATAATTACATTTTGCAACCCTGGCTACCAGTGGTTTGGAGGCTTTCCCGGCAATGTTTCCCATCAGCCAGAGGCATATAAGTAGGGGCTCTGGCCCTTATTCCAGTTCCTGGCTCTAGTTTGAAGTGTGCAGTTCCTGCTTAGCATTTAAAAGTGCATTTCTCCAGTGACTGTCTAAGGTGGCCTGTGGGCACAGGGATGGTGGCAGAGTCTGTGGGTCTGGGTGGCACTGGCATAGAAACATAGAATCTGATGGCAGATACAGACAGCTTGAGCAATTCAGACTGCCCATTTTTCCCTGCCTATACCATCACCCAGACCCTACTTGACCTCCAGCTCCCCTCCCCTTGTTTTCCACTAAGATTCCCTTATGCCTATCCCATGCCTTCTTGAACTCCCACTGTTTTGCCCCCACTACCTCCACTAGAAGATTGTTCCATACATCCACCACTCTTTAGTAGAGAAGTACTTCCTCACATCTCTCCTGAATTTACCCCTTCCAGCCTCATTGCATGTCCCTTGTTCTTGTGCATCTTTTCTCTGAAAATACCCCTCCAGTACATTATTTACCCTTTGTGAGGTAATTAGCCCACTACAGTGTGGGTGTTGTCGAGACACAGGTCAGGAAGCATAGGAAGACCAGGAGCAGGTATAATACTCACAAGTAGCATTTTATTTTTTCCAATAACAGTAAAATAAAAGATATAATTGTTCAGTATAACTATTTACAAAGGCAGCACAAACAGAAAACAAAGTCCTTTCTCTGATGGTATCTAATTCCAAGTTTCAGTCTTGCTCTCTCTCTCTCTAGCAAAATTGTTGCTGCTTTTTTCTAAGCCTTTGCCTGGGAACTCATTAAGGAGACATTCTGTTTTTCAGAAAATGTTCTTGCCAGTTACCTTTCTTGCAGGTGCAACAAAACAGTACATGGTGTCCTATAACTGATCTCCTGTTGACAGCTCTGCAAAAGAGCTAGCGTTGCACTCAGATTAACCCCTAAGTTTCACACAAAGATTCACACATATTTCATAACTTCAGATGCAAGAGGGAAGAAAGATAGAAACAACAAGTGAAGGCAGAAAAACATTTGTCTGCATGAGTCAGACAAGAGACAGAAAAGAAGAGGACAGAACAGATCCTTGCGTTTAGCTCCCTCTACATAACAAATGGGACAGGGTCCAATTCAATCCTATGGTTCCATATGAAAATTGTGACTGAAAATCGTGATCACCAAATCGGCGAGTATTTAACTGTGCGAGCTATAATAGCTCGTTGTCTTTGAATAAGCATATATTAGCGGTGCCGTAATAATAGCAAGGCAGGTTTGCTGAACAACAAATCTTCACCTTTAATGCCATTTTTTTTAAATAGTTATTTCATATTTTTGTCTGCAAATTTCACTTTGGTAACAGGAATAAAGCTCCTAAATTATGTAGATTATTGGGACAGAGAACAGGGTCACTGACAGATCTGAACCAGGTAAATTGACTGGACTGGATCAAATCACAGATGAGTCACAAATGATTTCCAGATTCAAACCAAGGCAGGCCAGTCTGGGGTCCTGATCTGACACTGAGCTGGTCCTCCCATCCCTAGTTTAGTAAGCCGCCATTTTTTGGAGGTGTATCTTCCTTTAGTATTCAATAGTAAAATGAGACACGGCAGCAGGTACTCTCACAGTTTTGTAAGAGGGTGAGTTCCTGCCCAGTTGATCTGGGTGGGGAGGGGGATAGGTAGCTGCATGGACATCAGGAAACTACGAGAGAAAATGGTCAGTAAGGAGGTGGTATCAGAGTTGGAGTCCAGTTGCCAGACAGATGGTAAGCAACTAGGCTAACTCATACCTGCCAGCTATATGACATGGCTAGGCTGCTTAACCTGGACGAACGCTCAGATACCAAACCTGCCTCATCACAAAAACCTCCTTGACTATCCCCACCCGGCTGACAGTCTCTATCCACCTAGCACAACCCTTAGTCCAAACTCGTACTCCTCCAAGGCCACCCTGCTAGTCCCTAGGTCCAGGACACACATGGACAAAGGTCCTTCTGTTACAGAGCTCCCTCCTGGTACAATACTCTCCCACCTCCATCTCTGATACCCCTACAATCTCCTGCTTCAAAATCTCACTGGAGTCAGATATTTGACATGCATAGCTGTGCTTGTCTCTAGGTGTTCTAGCTCACTATGCCCCGACAAAACTCTCTGAGTGGCTCCTCACCCAAACTAATCACCAACCATGTCCCTAGCCCTCTGAATTTTTACCTCTAGCAGTCTGTGCTCAAGACTACGTGTCTGCATTACCTATGTAGTCTCTGATCAAGACTACGTGTCTGCATTACCAATGTATGCTTTATTCTGTCAATCTGTTTCCAAATAACTGTAATAGCTTGTGAATACCAAAACTGTAACACACATATTGTAACAAAGAAATTACTCCTTGTGTCTACCAAAGCTGTGACCACAATGATGTAAAAGTTGTAACCGCAGTGATGTAACTAAATGTTGTACTGTATTTGTCCTTTTGTGACGAGGTACCTTTGGAAACGAGCCTCTGGCTCAAAGGTCTTAAACTGATGTACAAATAAATAAATAAACTGTAGAGCAGGAATAAAAACGACTGAAGATAATAAATGTGCCACCTTCCTTGCTGAATTAACATTGATTTGGCATTAAACAGGTACCTCTGGACAGTCTCCCTGAGGATGAGCAGGCCTATTTTAGAAGGAATGGCTCCAGTTCCTCCAGGCACATACACTATTTATATGATGCAAACTTCCCAGAAGGTACTGCATTACTTTCTCTCAAAGGCAATCAGTTCAGATTGCTTTTTTGATCTGGTCTCAGACACCCTCCTATCGCTGCTGATGTAAACACATTCCGGGTAGGCTTGGCACACGGGCACTAACCCTGAAGTGCCTGAGTTAGGCACTCGCCAGTTTGTTTGTTGGGACGCCAATCAAGGGAAAGCTGAAAGTCACCTTTGGTACATCATCGATTATTGTGCGACATTGGCAGGTGGTAGTTATTTGTGCATAAGTGATGATTATGTGGCGCCGCTTAAAATCAAGATCGCTATTATTTATTCGCCATTTTTAGTTGCGATTTTGGCGGTCGTGGATTTTCTAAGTGGTACCCAATTCTATCACAGTGGGTTTCCGTGGTTTGGGCCCCAGCAGCAGTATGAGTCAGGGACATGTATGGTAACTGTGATTTAAACTGTTTTGAATGGGGCCCTTAACTGAAACTGTGTCGGCAGTTTCCACTACCTCAAGCTGTGTGCTCACCACCCTGTAAATAAGTGCTTGGAGTTTGCTAGCAACTGCTGCCTAAGTGTTCTGCCCTGTGTCTGTGAGTTTACAAAGGATACAGTGTTTTACTCCTGCAGTAAGTAATGCTACTGCACACTGAAAGTAGAATGTGTGGTGTTCAGTGAACATGCAAATGAGCTACATGTGCAAAAGTGAAAGTAATGGTCTGCAGCTCACAGTTGACTGAGTTAAAACTTATCCTAAGTTGCCTTGCTGGGGGCCAAAATGTACAGTGTGTGGTGCATGTTTAAAATCTAGTTTTTGGTAAATGAAAGGGTGGCCCCATTTTACCCTTGGGGCCAAAGGAGAGACAAAGAAGATGATGAAGACAACGACTGGAAACCCAGCATCCACAGACACTCTGGAAGCAACACAAGTATGGCAGCCTGAGGAGAACCCCAAGTTCAGTTTAAGCTCATCCTGTTGGAGAAGAATAACTGAAGAGGCACCACACAGGAAGGAAACTGAGGAAATACTGAAGAAATCATGTATGCCTGTAAGTTAAAATTGGAGTATAAGAATTTACAAATTAAGCTTTGAAATGTTTATATCTCATGTGTGTTTCTGTAAAAATCTGAATGAATAGTACTGTTCTGTGTGTACTGTATTGGCTGTAGTACTTTAACCATGTAAATTTTAAACAATTATTTTGATACTTTTGTGAACAGGACTACCTTGAAAACAGGCCCTTGGTCCTAATGGTGCATTTACCATCTACCTATATAAAATAAAGCTTTTACTATACATGGTGGCTGGGCATTGCTGGCAGCCAGTGGTGGGCAGTTATAGCTTCTCCTCCATCCCTGAGGCGCAAAGGCAGCTTAATGGAAAAAGGAAAGCGGTCCTCCTCTTAGTCACAGGAACAGAATGAGAAACCATACAAGGTCAGTGGGTTGGCTCCAGGCAACACTGCACCATCTTATATGCCTACACATGAAATTCACCCAAGCTATTGTCTGCCTCCCACCACCACCACAGGGACAGTGGTAGTGGCAAAAGGAAGGCCTGGCTACATCAAGTATCTTTTATGCAGTACCCAGCATATTTTCTACACTCCTTTTTAGTGAGGAACCATGTGCTACTAGTTTCAGTGTGTGTCTAAGCATAGTGTATGGCCAAACCCACCATCCTTTCATGCTTTCAGAATATTGGCTCTATTATTAGAACTACAAATTCTGGGGAAAGGCCATTAGAGGAAAGCCATCCTTCTTTTTTTTTCTTGATTTCTATTGCCTTCACTCTGTGCTGATCTCCTTCTGGTCCTCAAGACTAGCCATCTCTCCCCTTACCTGATCAATGTGAGGTGCTGTCCCCATGGAACCGTGGCTTACCCTCCAAGGTGGGGACAGGAGGCCCATTTCCACTGAGGATCTCTAGTTGCGCTCGTGGAAGGCTCAGAGGTTCAGGCAAGGAGATCTGATGGTGTTGGGGGACCATCGTCATTGAGTGCAGGATGCCTTTTCCACAATTTTCTGCCCTGGCCCCAGTAGCCACATGTGCAAGGGCTGCAAGTGTGCGAACATGCAAGCATGTGACATCACATGCAGCCAGCGCAGCTCCTCCCACCCATATGTTGTCAAGCCCTATTGTTCCCTGCATCCAGAGGGCAGTGTGGCAGTGGCAGACAAGACCTCCCACCCCAGAGAAGCAAGCATTCTCTGGGATGCTCATCTCCTACCCCAGTCCCCAGAGAGTTGGGCTCCTTCCCGACCCTGGGTAGCTGGCATCGTGAGCTGTATCACTACAACTGTGACATTGTGTTGGCTCAGAGGAAATCCATTCTGGTAACTGTTTCTTTAGCTCCCGCAAAATGTTCACAATACTGTGATTTTCCTTCTCAAAGCTCACAATACACAGAGTAGCCTGTTTTGAGGATGTTATGCATCCCTGATGGTGACGGCAGATGTAAATGAGACCTAGTAGGAATGGACTGTCAGGTAGTCTGCTGTTCAGCTACTTCTCCACATGTTTGTTGTCATTTGCACTTTTTACAAGCTGGTGATTACAAGGTACTGTTCACCTTCTGAAGCAATTCCTATGTGGAGCAGGCACAGCTTTAGTAGAACAATATATGGCAGCAGGTACTAAGGAGCAATTTTCACAACCTCTCAAAAGAGTCAGCAATAGAAAAGGGACACATGTCAGTGTTGTCACTGCAACTGTTGCTTTTTTATCTACCAGGCAGCTGGATGACTTTGGTCATATTTGGTTTTCTGTTTAAAATCCTGGTCCACTGTTGACTGCTTCTGAAGTACTGCCAGCAGACAGAAAAGACTGGAGGAGAACTCTTTTCTGTTGCTGAACTCCGGTCTAAACTGGCAATGGTGCGGAGAATCCTCTGCCCCAGCCAGAGACCACCAAGTCTGCCAGCGCTCCCTCAGATGATTCCTAGGCAGAGAGAAGAGGAGAGAGACAGAAGAGCAGTTGGACTTTGGTAGGCTCCAGGAGGATGTGGAGGTTGAAAGGATGCATGCTCCTCAGCCTGTACCACTGCAGAATTCCTTCGCTATACTGGCAGGATGGGAAAGCGGAGAAGACACCTATAGCAATGTGAAAGGATGATGTGGGAGTCCTCAGAAGCGGAGGTCACAAGGAGGAAGGAAGAGGCTCCAGCTGAGGAGGAAGCAGCTACTGGTGGGGACTCTATTGTAGTGGGATAGACTTTGGGTGGGGAGAAAGAGAGGGAGGTTAAGTGCCTGAGAGGAGCTTCTGCTTGGAGGGATGGAGAGCAGATCCAGAGGACCTCTAGGGCAGCAGCAGGAGGGAGCTAGATGTCATTGTCCTCCTGGGGACAAATGACCTGGCAAGGAACAGGGTTGGGGTAGTGCAGGAAATTTCAGGGAGCTGGGAGGGCCCTCAAGCATCTTTCAGGGGAGGACCACAGTCCTTAGGGGAGGTTCAAATGCTACTTGGATGAGCATTTAAACTAGCCAAGGAGGGCTGTAAAACTAAGGAGGCAACACCTGCAACCCTCCCAATGAAGCAACAGGGAGGAGAACCTGAGAGGTGTAGTTTCCCCAGGGCAGGGCAATACGAAGACAGGGATGCGGTCAAGGCAGAGGACAAGGGGTGTATAAATCAGAAAGGAAGAAGAAGAAAGGAATAAAAGAGTCAGGTGATGGTAAAGGTAACAAGGGAAGGGGGTCAGGAGGCAACAGGGAACAGCACAGGCAGCAGAGAGAGCGAAAGCAGTGAAGCTGGCAGGGAGGAGGTATGGGAAACCATGTGCACCAATGCAGCAAGTCTGGGAAATAAAATTCTGAACTTGGAAGTCATCAAGGCAGAGACTAACCTGCATTTGGTGGACATAACCAAGTTGTGGTTCACTGACAACAACAACTTGATATGGCCATGCAACCACTCTCTATTCAGGAGAGACAGGAAGGAAGGAGATGGTCTATATAGAAGGAGGGATCAAGGCTGTGGAAGTACAGGGGCACCTGGAGGAAAAAGAAGGGTTGGAGGTTCTGTGGGTCATCCTGGAGATAGGTACTAGGCTGCTATCCATACAGGCATGGTATACAGACCTCCAGCATAGGGTGAGGAGTTGGATGAGGCACGTGGAGAAGCCATCATCAGGATGGCAAGGTGCAGCTAGCTGGGGACTTCAGACTGACAGATGTGGATTGTAGCCTTCCACCTGCAGCTTCAGTAAAGAGCAGGGCCATCCTTGACTCCTTACAAGGGCTTTTCTCAGGCAGCTAGTCAAGGAGCGGATCCACGACGGGTGTTCGACAAAATTTTTGTCGAATGCCGCGAATCTGGCAGGTCGACTGCATTTGCAGGCCAGCCGTCGTTTCCAGTGCCAGTAAGTGTTTTCTTCTCGGGGCTTTGACCCTGAACACCCCACATGGGGACTGCACCCCCACACCCTCCTCACCTAGGATTATCAACCCGAGTTGAGCTGATTTGGGGGTGCAGGACCCCTGACAAACAGCGCCAGGTTCCAGCGGTTCCCTGCCAGGCATGGCACTGTAAACGCTGTAGGGACCTCACTGTTGAAAGTTGCTGTCAGGTGGGTAACCTTGAGGAACCCACCAGGGATGGGGCAGTGCTGGACCTGGTGTTTACAAACAGGGACTACACTGCACAATAGACAGTACCCTAAGTACCACTGATCACCACACAATGTGGTTTAACATTTTAACATTAAGATGGGAACAGAAGCAAACTATATGAAGATGAGGGTCCTGGACTTTAGGAGGGAAGATGTTAAAGAAATGTGAGACTGGCTCAGAAACGTCATCATAGGGAGATTGGCGGTGGGGGGGTAGAGGCACAGTGGGGAAAATAAGAGAGGGTATAGTTATGACAACCAACTTCTGTATGAAGGCAGTGAGTAAAAGTACAAGTAAAAATAGACCATTTGGTTCTCTAGGTAAGTGGCCAAGATGGCGAGGAAACTAAGGTGGCATTCAGGAGGTATAAGGAAATGCAGAGAGCAGAGGGAGGAAGACAGGAAGGTGTACCAACTAAAACAGAGAGACGCAGCAAAGGCATGAGGAGCTAAGGCACAGACAGAGTAAAGGATAGCCAAATTGGCAGCTAAAGGGATAAGACTTTCTTCAGGCACATAAGTGAGAAGAGGGATAGTGAAGATAAGGAGGGCAGCAGTGAGACTTCTGAAGGGATCAAGAAAAAGCCGACATCTTGAGCATGTACTTCTGCTCAGTCTTCACAGTGGAGGGACTCGGGAGGGGGTGGGGGAGACTGACCACCAGGAAGCAGCAGGAACAAAAGGGTGATGGTGGTGGAGATGGACACAAGTCCATTTTCAGAGGAATGAGTCTAGAAATGACTTGCAGCTCTGAAAGTGGACAAGGCTATGGGACAGGATGGGAAACACCCAAGGGTACTGAAGGAACTCAGGAGGTGCTAGCTGCCCCACTGACAGCCTTATTCAACAGCTCACTGGAATGAGACATGGTTTCAGAGGGACTGGAGAAGAGCATACATGGTCCCTCTTCATAAGAGCTGCAGAAAGGAGGAGGCTAGCAGCTATATGCTAGCCCTCACATTAGTGGTGGAGAAACTCATGGAAACTCTGTTAAAGGAAAGGCTGGCAGAGTATAATGAATCCAGTGAGCTACAGTACATGACCAAAGGCAGCATGGATTCATATGGGGGTGGGGTGGGGGGTCATGCCAGGTAAATCTTTTTTTATATTCAATTTTATTTCACACTTATTCAGGTGCAATGAAGCAAACAGTTGGTACACTGGGTATCATCTGTTTATTCTTATTACTTGGTTTACTTGGTTTTTAGGACAAAAGAAGGCCAATAGCATATCGAGATTGTCCTCCATATTGATGGATCATTTACCCAAGTCCCATTCATTTATCCATTTATCCAGTTTATGCTTGAATATTGTAATATTTGTTGAATCAGTAATATCTTGGGGTAATTTATTCCATAGTGTGGGTGATCTGATAGAAAAAGTTTAGCCTTTTACTGTTATTAACTTTTTCACTTCCAATTGTCTATTATAGAAGTCTTCGTACGATTTTTCTTACTGAATAATCAATACGCATTGTTCCATTTGTTCAGGTGATTTAAGTATTTTAAACAGTTGTAAAGATCACCTATAGTTCGCCTCCGCTGAGAGAAGTGTAATCCATTTTTTCAATCTAGTATTGTATTCCAAGTGAGTTAGATGGGGTACTAATTTGGTGACTCTATGTTGAATTTTTCAATCTTGTTTATATCTGTCTTCAAGTAAGGACTCAAAATGGAGATCCATAATCAAGATAGGGCCTAATGTGTCCCCTAAAATAATAAAAAAATAGTTTAATTTGCTTTTAAGAAAAAAAAAATCTCGCTGCAGCGTCTTAGTCTGGGATTTAAAACTGGTTGCTAGGGTCAGTGGTGTGGTTGTTATGGACCAAACGTCACTACATCTATAGCGATCTATCATTGGTTGTCAGTTGTGTTTGGGAGGGATTTCCAGAAAAAAACATGGCGACTGTATCTCTCGCTAAGCAAGAGAACTGTAACTGAGAGGAATCACTTTTGTTAATGTGACTAATTTTAAATATCTGGTTAATTTTGCAGTTGTGTTTTTTGTTATAATTGAAACTATCTGATTGATCCTGAATTTTTCATTGTACCCTGTTGCAGCTGGGGTTTGGGTGATCATGCCGCCCATGGCTGCCACAAGTGTGCTATATCTGGGTGATTCTACCATTTCTCTGTCTTGTATGCTTTTAAATGTAGCTGAGCCACGTGGAACCTCTAATGTTTTTGAATGTTGTTGTACCACAGTAAGGTACAATCATGTTCCATAACCTTTGAACTGTGGTACAACAACATTTTGAAAGCATCTGATTTCCATACACAACAAGCCCTCACCATACACCATAACCAGATCTTCTTCGAGGATATCTCCTTCATCAGGCCAGACCTTTGGAACTTACAGCCACCAGGCTCTAGAACCACATGGAAACTTTTGCAAGCAGTCAGCCAGGGGTTGCCCACAATGACGTCAGATGTCGCGTATACATAAGCGTGGGCAGCCCTCCTCCTCTCTCAGTTCTTTTCCCACCATTGATCTGTACTCATCAGACAACTGTGGGAACATTGCTACATTTGCTGCCATTTTATTTCTTTACTGAAAAAACTCTCCTTTCCTGCACTTGGTGGGATAGTAGCTAGTCTGTATATGTTGTTTTTGTGTGGGAGGGTAAGCGGGTTTGGTTTCCTTGTTTGCTGATACCCTAAGATGTCTGTACTTGTAAACTTATTTGTATTTACCACTGTTTGCTGCCTATGACTCTGCATTGTACATTTGTTTGCTGCCAATTGCTTATGTTTTGCACCTTATTTATTTGTATCTCTATTATTCGTGTCTTTGGCGGGTCATGCCTGTAAATGGTCCCTTAGATCAGAGCACTTTACCCGGTTATCGAAGTCATAAGTAAATAAAATCAAGTTCAGAATGATTTTGGCGACCTGTAAGTCATCAGAAGAACCATCTAAACTTTTCTGGTACTGTGGGTGCAGACAAAAATATACACCTGCGACTCCTCTGACGTCTGTGTCTGCTGCCTAGGCCTAAGCCACAATGTGAAAGCTCATGACATTTGCCAGGGGTTTAACTCTGCAACCAGGCAATGCTGAAAGGCGCTTTGGAGACATTTTGCTCCAAAAGCAGGTAATAAGAATCATGGGTGTAGGCAGGCATACTCCAAGCACTCCATGGTGTGCAATTTTATTTAAGGGAGTAGCAAATAAGCTCTGAACTGCTTCCTTTCTCCATGAA
Organism: Neoceratodus forsteri; assembly: GCA_016271365.2. NCBI lineage: Eukaryota > Metazoa > Chordata > Ceratodontiformes > Ceratodontidae > Neoceratodus > Neoceratodus forsteri. The sequence continues at coordinate 275,627,090 of CM057449.1, forward strand.
AACTAAAAAGTACTGAACCTTTCTGTAATTTTATTCATAGAGTCAAAACTAGAAGGACTGGTCACTAATACTGTCTTTGCATCCCAAGGACAATACAATTTTACAGGCTCTGGGCTAGTATGTGGGTGTCTTAGGGAACAATGCATGGCATTTGTTACCCATGCATGGCAACAACCATCGTCATGAGATACAAAAGTTGTATTTATTGTGCCAAATGAGGCAACAAACACAGTCCTGGTGTACATTTGTATATTGTCTGGCTGAACCGGGGAGGGGGTAACTCACCCTAACAAGGGAGGGGTAGCAGAGAGTCCACTTGGTGTGCAGATCTGAAATCCTGGCTACACCCTGATAAGAATGGAGAGAGAGCTTTTCAACAGAAAGCAGCATCGCTGACTCCATCAACCAGATCAAGGCCATGAAATCCTGGGAGAAAACATCTAGGAGTCACAAGCACCAGGACAAGGAGAAGGGTTCCCCAGCATGCTGCAGGTTGCTCCTGTGCAGACAGGTACAACCGCCTCTTCAACATTATCTGCTCCAGCACCACTGCCAATGCCACCCCGACTGCCGACAGTACACCAAGGTTGAGGGTTTGGTATTGCACTATGGGGTCTATTACAGTCGGTGCATCACCATCATTGTCAGGGACTCAGCTTCCCTGTTCACTTTGTCAGTCATGCACATCGACCAAAGGGGCACCGGCGCTCAAGCAGTTCTCATCTTTTTCAGATATGATTGCACACCTACTGCCCGGTCTCCGTGTTCCAGGGGCCCATTGATGCAGACTTCCACTAATTCGCCATTGGTGCTGCAAGGAATTCCTTGCCAGCAATCCTGTGCCGCCACTGACGTTTCTGGCATGGTCCATAATTCCCACTCGACCTGGCCAATGATGAATATGAGTACAATCCTGATCTCATGATGCATGATGAGGAGGATGAGGCTGGAGATTATGCTGAGAGCCAGTATTGAAGACTGTGGTGAACATACCAAGGTCCCTCAGAGGACCCTACTTTTGCACCATTATGCAGGAAATGTAGACTGCCATGGGTTTTGTTTTAGAAGAGCAGGATACCACTAAAAGAACCTGCTGGAGTTCCTGGAGCTCCAGGATCTCGTGTCATCATGGTGCCTCCTCTGCTGCCAGCAGTACAGGATGCCACATATGCAACTTGGTATAGAACAAACAACACACCAGCTGTTCCTTGGAAAGCAGATAAATGTATTCTGCCCTTCTGGGAAGCCTTTCTATGCTACACCATCTGAAGCAGATTCAGGGTGGTTAGCGTCTCATGACAGATCCGGGGCACCTAAACATTTGAGTTTCCTTCCACCTGATGAGGAATCTAGGAGGTTGGATGTCCTAGGTAAGGGACGATGCCTCTGCATCATTGGACCTTTGATTTCTAATTACCAGGCCCGTATGATGAAATATCAGAACACCCTCTGGAAGAAAGCCAAGGCTGCTGCACAGGCCTTGCTTGAGGACACTCAAAGCAAGAATTATTGAAAACTTTGACCACTAGAGCTGATGTGGGCAACATTCGCTCTGCACAGCCTGTGCTGTTTCTGATGCTTCTGCCAGTGCTGCAGCTTCTGGCATCTGTCTCAGGAGATATTCATGGCTCAGGGAGGCAGATTTTGTGACAAATGTCCAACAACAATTAGAGAGCAAAAGTTGTTTGGGCATGATGTCCAGGAAACTCTTAAAGATCTCAAACCTCGGGCAGGACTTTGTAGTCTATACACTCCCTATACCATACCCAACCAAGGGATAGGAGTAGGGGTTCCTTTTGTTCAGCTGGGATTGGGGACAATGTCCAACCCCAGACAGCAGGGTAGGGGCAAAGGAACAAGGGCCTTGCCAGTCCCCACCACTACCCTAGGTGTCCATTCAAAATCACCTAGAGTGGGGAGCCAGTGGAGCCACCCACACTGGCTCCACCTGACTCCTTATACACCCCCAACCACCATTGGTGGGTGGTTGTAGAAGCGACCTCCCCTTCATCTGGACCTATGGAGGAGTGACCACAGATGCATAGGTCCTGGAGATCATAGAAATGGGGCATGCTCTGGAACTTCTGGACAACCCTTCAGATCGTCCTCCACCTGTGACAACATATTCCCAGGGCATCTGCCCATGTTTCTGGAGGAAGAGCAGACTTTGCTGTAGAGAGGGCCATATAACCTGTGCCGCTACAACAAAGGAACACAGTGATAGTAGACAACCTCTTGAAATGGGGTCATCCAGAGTTGGACTTTTTGCAACCCACACAATGTGAAACAACCACTTTTCTGCTTGCTTGCTCCAGGGTCTAGAGTTTTCTGGCGAGACTCATTGTCCCTCTCTTAGAAAGGGAGGTTGCCCTCTGTTCCTTCTAATTCAGAGAGTGCTACTCAGGTTGCAAATGGAGGGCAACTCTGATACTCATTGCTCTCCTATGGCCTCAGCACATCTGGTTTCCTCTGCTGCAGCAGCTGGCAGTGGAACCTATACTCCCTCTGCCCATGTGCAAGGGTCTTCTGTCACAGTAACAGGAAACCATGGTCCATTCAGGCCTGAAGTTTCTTCATCTGCACACATGGGTCCTAATGACATAGCCATAGCTCATTTAAATGGCAGGTTCTGGTGACTGTTTGAAAATATTCCACTAGAGCCACTTACTTCATGAAGTGGAAGCAGTTTGCATTATGGCTGCTACCCATCACCTGGATTCATTCACTAGTCCAGTTAATCAGGTTCTAGAGTATCTGCTGTCCTTAACGGATTCAGGACCTGCAGTATTCTTCACTCAACATGCACCTGGCTGCCATGCCAGCATTCCATATGCCTATAGATGGTCATACAAATGGTTCAGCTGGAGGTAGCACGATGTTCCTGAGGCATTCTACATCTGAAGCCTCCTATTTGCAATCTAGTCCTAGCTTGGGACCTGAATTTTGTTTTGGAGATGCTCACTTTGGCTCTGTAGACCAGTTGTGACTCACGTGGCTTATTTTCTCTCTTGGAAAGCGTTGTTTTGTGGTTGCATGCTCCACTTCTACTCGGGTATTTCAGAGCTACAGGCTCTAATGTGTGAGCCTACTTACTTGATTTTCACAAAGACAGGGTGTGTTTGCACACTAATCCTAAGTTTCTTCCAAAGGTGGTGTCAGAGTTTACTTTTAAATCAAACCATCCACCTTCCAGTCTGCTACCTAAGACATGCCAATTCAGGGAAGCATTGGTCCATACTCTAGATGTACATAAAATATTCAGGTACTATATACACCATATGAAGGACTGCTGGAAGTCTTCACAGCTTTTGTTTTTCAATCAATCAATCAATCAAAATCTTTATTTATCTGAGCGAACATCGTTGAGCAAGCTCATTTTCAAGATGGACCTGGTTAAGACCTGGCCAAGTACTAAAGTGCATATAAAATATTTACAATGAGCACAATAATACAAATGGATAACAATATTTTCACCATTGGAAAAGAGGTGCCCCTGTTTTCTAAACAGTGCTTGTCCAAATGACAAGCAAATTGTATTACTTTTGTTACTGGAAGTATGGTAAGGAACTTCCTGCAGTGGTACAGTATGTGGTCAGTCCACAGGAGGCATGGCCACATCTGTAGCTTGTTTTCAGAATGTCTGCTGCAGAAGTTTGTTCAGCTGCCACTTGAAGTACTGTCCACACTTTCACTAAGCACTACAGTCTGGATATTGTCTCTCACAGATGAGCTGGCTCAGGCTAACAGTACTACAAGGCCTATTGTCATAAGCCTGTAGGCTCCAGCCACCCAGACTGTTTTTGATACCGCTGTTAATCGTCCAATAGTGTGGCCTGATGAAAGAGATATCTTCAAGGAAGATAGACCAGTTACGACTTACCTTTAACAGTAGATCTTGAGAGAATCTCTTTCATCAGGCCATGCCGTCCACCCTCCTCCCCTTTTAGGTCTGCAACACTGGAATTCTGTGTTGTTATCTCCATTCTTTCATTTTCCAGCCCTCTGTCTTGCATGCTGTCTAGAGTGTTTGGATCTCTTCTGGTTCCTTGAGGAGATCCTCCAGTAGATCTCTGGAGGGAACTGAGAAAGGAGGGCTGCCCACTTTTATGTATATGATGACATCTGACATCATCAACAGCGACCCCTGGTTGACTGCTCAAAAAGTTGCTATGTGGTCCTTGTGCCTGGTGGCTATAGGTTCCAAAGATGTGGCCTGATGAAAGAGATTCTCTTGGGAGAACTACAGTTACAGTAAGTATGTAACAGTTCTTTTGTCTGATTCCACATCAGTGTCCTCGTCATGCTCTGCCTCTTTTGCAGTAATACACAGACTGCTATTTCTATCCACATGCTCTGATGAACTGGCAGAGGAATGACAAAAAGAATCCTGAGAAAGAGGTACATTGTATGCATGTGTGCTTATTCTTTCATATTCAGTTGTAGTGCCTGCAGCTGCATTTGTTGTTTATTAACTATACATTTATCAAACCTACTTTTCCTAACTGCTGAAACATAGAAACATAGAATTTGATGGCAGATAAGGACCGCTGGCCCACCTAGTCTGCCCATTTCTCTGCCTAATGGATAAGCTGCAGATCCTAGTTAACCAACAGCCTACTTTCTCCTACCACACCCCCTAGAACTGCCTTGTCTGTCCCATGCATTCTTGAATTCCACTGTTTTGACTCCATAACCTCCTCAGGAAGGCTGTTCCATGCATCCACAACCCTCTTTGTGAAAAATACTTCCTCACATTACCTCTGAGCCCCCCTCTATTTATGTTTCTATGTTTCTATACTACCCTCTTGGACTTTGTTGATTCCTTGAAGTACTTGAAAGTTTCTATCATGTCCCCTCTCCTCCTTTCCTCAAGGTCATGCATATAAAGCTCCTTAAGTCTCTCTTCACATGTCCTCTGGTGTAAACCCTGCACCATTTTAGTTGCCTCCTCTGACTGCCTCCATCCTGCCTATGTCCTTGTGGGAGATTGGGTCTCCAGAACTGCACACAGTACTCCAGATGGGGTCTCACCAGCTGTCTGTACAGAGGGATAACAACTTTCTGTTTCTACTGGTGATGCTCTCCCTATGCATCCCAGTATCCCCCAGCCCTCCTTACTGCCCTCTCACATTGCTTGCCCACCTTTAGGTCATCTGATATGACTACCCCCAGGTCCCTTTCCATTTTTGTTGCTGTTAGTATCTCACCCCCATTGTGACTCTTCCCTGGTTTTTGTTTCCCAGGTGCATTACTTGCACTTCTCAGCATTGAATCTAAGCTGCCATACATTTGACCATTCCTCCAACCTTGCTAAGTCCTTCTCATCCTTTCCACCCCACCTTGTGTATCAACCCTGTTTGCAGATCTTTGTGTCATCTGCAAAGAGACATACTTTTCCTTCCAGTGCCTCTGCAATGTCACTTATAAGGACATTGAAGAGGACCGGTCCTAGTACTGAACCCTCATGTGTACCCCAATTAGTAACCCCTTCTTCAGAGTGACTCATGCATTATTTACCCTTATGTCCTGTTCTCCAGCCAATTTTCTACCCAGGCTACCATCTTTGGACCCCTCCAAGGCTGGTTAACTTGTATAAACATAGAAACATAGAATTTGATGGCAGATAAGGACCACTTGGCCCACCCAGTCTATCCATTTTCTACATAATGGATAAGCTGCAGATCCTAGCTAACCAACAGACTGCTTCTTCCAATCTCCACCCCTAGAATTGCCTTTATGTCTGTCCCATGCATTCTTGAATTCCACCACTGTTTTGACTCCACAACCTCTTCAGGAAGGCTGCTCCATGCATACACAACCCTCTCCATGAAAAAATACTTCCTCACATTACCTCTGAGCCGTCCCCTCTAGCTTCAAATTGTGCCCCTTGTTCTTGCATACCTCTTTTTCTGAAAGATGCTTCCCTCTTGGACTTTGTTGATTCCTTGAGGTATTTGAAAGTTTCTATCATGTCCCCCCTCCCTCCTCTCCTCGAGGCTATACATATTAAGATCCTTAAGTCTCTCTTGATGTCTTCTGGTGCAGACCCTGCACCGTTTTGGTTGCCCTCCTCTGACTGCCTCCATCCTGTCTATGTCTTTGTGGAGATTGGGTCTCCAGTATATTAATATTTTGTGCGGGACTGTGTCAAATGCCTTGCTAAAGTCAAGGTAGGCCATGTCACAGCCCCTCTCTGATCTCCTACTTTGCTCACCCAGTCAAAGAAATCTATTAGATTCGTCTGACATGACCTTCCCACTGTGAATCCATGCTGCCTTGGGTCCTGTGCCCTCTGGCCTCTAGGTACTCAACAATTGTTTCCTTCAGAAGTATTCCATAATTTTCTCTATCATTGAGGTCAAACTAACAGGTCTGTAGTTTCCTGCCTCTGCCCTGCTCCCACTTTGTGAAGTGGAATAACATCTGCCCTCCTTCTGTCCTCATGTGCACCACATCCTCCCATGATTTGTTAAAGGGGCAGTCAGTGGTGTCACTAGTTCTACCCTTAGTTCTTTAGAATTCTGTGATGAATTCTATCATGCCCCATTGCTTTGTCCACCTTCAGTTTTAAGAGTTCTTTCAGAACTCTTTCTTCTATGAATGGGCTGGTATGAACCCCTATCCAGAGTGTTTCTACTGTTTGGTTTAGGTACCCCCACATTTGTGAGTACGCATCTCCCTCTTCATTTGTGAATACTGAGCAAAAGTATTTGTTAGTATCTCTGCCTTTTCACAGTCACCCTATGCCCACCTCCCTCCCTTTATTAAGCCTCACTATACCTCCCTTTCATCTTCCTTCACTCCTTGATGTACTTAAAAGATTTTATCCCCTTCTTAACTGAGTTGGCTATCTTTTCCTTGGTTTGGGCCTTTGCTGTTCTGACTGCCTTCCTGCTTCCTTTTGCTTTAACTGATACAGTTCTCTGTCCTGCTCCTCCTGTGATTCCTTGTACTTCCTGAATGCTGTCTTTTCTCCTAACCTTCCCTGCCACCTCCTTTGAGAACCATAGTGGTTTTACATCGTTTTGTTTTGTTTATTTGCTTCACACAAGGCTTGTTGCCTCAGTGATAGCAGTTTTGATTATTCCCATTGTTCTTCCACCCTCCTTCCTGCTCATTTGCTAGTGCATTCCTTAGGCACTCACCCATTTTGACAAAGTCAGCCTCCTAAAGTCCATGACTCGCCTTTGTATGGCTTGACTCTACTGCTGTGTTTATCGTGAACCATACTGTTGATGGTCACTAGTTCCCAGATGGCTACCCACTTCTAAATCTGTGATCCTCTTTCCATCTCCATTTGAGAGTACCAAGTCTAAGATTGCTCCCTCTTGAGTAGGTTCCAATATTAATTGTCTTAGGCATGCCCCGTAGTGCATCCAGAATGACCCGAGCTCTTTGATGTGGCTGCAGCAAATGCACTCCAGTTAACATCTGGCATATTCAGAGCCCCCATCAACAATATCTCCTTTTCTGCCATTCTAAGGATACCTTCTATCATTTCCTTGTCCATTTCCTCCCTCTGAGTTGGGGTGTGTATACAACCCTAATGCGGATTGTGGTGCCATTGCCTGTCTCCAAGTTGACCCACAGTGCTTCCTCTCCTCACTGTTTACCCTTTTGTTCTGTTGCTTTCATTCTTTCATTTATGTGAGAGCTTCTCCTCCTCCTCCTCTTTACCCTTCCTGTCCCTCTGGTAGATAGTGTACCCTGGTATGTTTACATCCCAGTCATGGTTCTGTGTGTACCATGTTTCTGTGACTATACAATATCCAGAATTTCCTTTTCCATCAAGGCCACTAGTTCAGGAAGCTTGTTACCCAGACTACGGGCATTGGTACTCATTACTCTCCATTTTTGATGGCTTTACCTCTTGTAGCCCCTCCCTGCCCTTACTGACTTTGCTTTCTCCATTTACCCCAGTCCTACTCCCTACTGACCTTTCTGCCTTGGTCTTTACCTCATTTAGTACCCTGTGCTGGTTCATTAACCTTTTGATTGACCTGTGTTTTGATCGGCATGTGTTTCATTAGACATTATCTGCAGCGCAGACAAACAGGATGGGATCTCTGGCAATGAGGATTCAGAGGATGATGAAAATACAATAGAAAAGGGCCAGATTCACCATCTGCAGTGGAAAAAGAATGTAAGTTTGTGTACAATTTTTTTTCTTCTGAATGTCTGTCTTTATCTTGTTCTTACTGATGCTGACAGATTATTTCACAGACACCCTCCTTCCATCTTGATATGGTTTAATACATTTAATTAAATCAACAGCTGCTGAACAAATAAATCAGCTCCCATCCAAGAAAGCCCCTGTGTGCTTGTTCACACTGGGTTACATATTAGCAAGACTGAGTGCAAGCCAAAAGCAGGTAACAAATGGTTGGATTACAACACTGTATGGCTACTCTACTGCCAGAGAGCTTCAAATGCAAACAACATGTGATGCAAGTCTGGTATGATTTATTTTTTATTTGTCGGATAATATTCCTGCTTGCACACAGAGATTGCAAGCTAAGGGCTACCAACTGTCACAGAGGGGTCTATGTGATAACAACGAACCCCTAAGGCAAACTCCATTATCGCACAGTCAGAGTGCCGAAAAGATTTTTCATCACTCTGACAACCCCAGTGCACGGGACAACGGACCAGGAGAGTTTTTAATGCTTTCTGAGGGCGGCTGTGCCCCCCGCAGGGTTTACACCCACACCTATTTAAGGATTCTCAACTCAGGTGAGTGCATGTCGGGGGTGAAAGCATTAAAAAAAATAAAGGTTTGGGTCAGGCACAATAAAATCACACCAGCGCTTAGACCGAACCGGTACCTCACCCACCCCAGCCACTACTTCCAACCCCCAATATGGCCAGCTTGACCATCCACATAGCACCACCCCTACAGCCCCTCCACCCCTCCCATCCCACGCTCCCGTGCTCGCTCCTCCATGCGCCCATACACATAGCAACATCCTGTCACCCAGTTCGCCCGACCCCTCATCCGGTCCTCTACCCTCTCATCGCCATAAGGGATTGCACCGGAAAGGTGTCACCGTCATGGATGGCGCCTTCCTCATCGCCCACCTCACGGGTTGCAAATCACGGAGATATAGAAAGGCTTCACTTGTGTAATGTAACCCTTATCAAGTCTATTTAATATTTCTTTTTTTTTCTTAGGTTAAGTACTTCAAACTAAAAAAATGTGTTTACCTGACTGCTGATGTTCTTGTTTGTCAGGAGCTGGAGGAGAGGGAGCATGGTGGCCATTCCCATGGGGAGGACTATAGGTGGCAGTGCTGTGCTGCTCAGGAGACAGTTTTGTTTGTTTTGGCAGTCATAGCCACAGACTGGAAGGTGGGCAGCCATACCTGCAAGCTGGGAATTGGTGGCTGTTGCCACAATTAAAAGTGGAGAAGGGCAGCACCAATCAGAGCAAAAGGTGCCAAATGTATACTGCAGCTGGGGCTTTAAATAGCAGAGCCAGCCACAGTTCTTCCAGCTTGTTGTCCGGGAGCTGAAGGAGAGGAAGCATCTGCGACTGTTGCCATGGGGAAGACTACAGGCAGCCATGCCATGCCACACAGGAGACAGTTTTGTTTGTTTTAGCAGCCATAACCCATGGACTGGAAGGGGGGGCGACCATAGCTGCAAGCTAGGAATCAGTGACCGTTGCTGCAAATAAAGAGCAGAGTAGGGCAGCACCAACTGGAGCAAAAGGCGTCAAGTTTAAACTGCAGCTGGTGCGTTAAATAGCAGAGTCAGCCACAGTTCTTCCAGCTTGTTGTCCGGGAGCCAGAGGGAGCATCAGTGGCCATTGTCATGGGAAGAACTACAGGCGGCCGTGCCACACAGGAAACAGTTTTGCTTGTTTGGTGGCTGTAGCCATGAACTGGAAGTGTGGCTGTGGCCACAAGCTAGAGAATTGTCGTCCGTTGCAGCAGTTAAAGAGCAGAGGAGTGCAGTACTAATTGGAGCAAAAGGAGCTAAGTTTAAACTGCAGCTGGGGCTTTAAATAGCAGAGTCAGCTGCAGTTCATCCAGCTTGTTGTCCAGGAGATGGAGGAGAGGGAGCATTGGCAGCTGTTGCTGCGGAGAGGACTACAGGTGGCCATGCTGCTGAAGACAGTTTTGTTTGTTTCGGTAGCCATAGCTGCGGGACTGGAAGGTGTGGCTATAGCTGCAAGCTGGGAATCGGTGGCCATTGCCGCAATTAAAAGTGGAGGAGGGCAGCATAAATAGGAGCAAAGGTGCAAGTTTAAACTGCAGCTGGGGCTTTAAATAGCAGAGCCAGCCACAGTTCTTCCAGCTTTGTCTGGGAGCCAGAGGAGAGGAGCATCGGCAACCATTGCCACAGGGAGGACTGCAGGCAGCCATGCCACACAGGAGATAGTTTTGTTTGTTTTGGTGGCCGTAACCATGGACTGAAAGGGGAGTGGCGTAGCTGCAAGCTGGGAATCGGAGGCATTGATGTAACCCCCATCCAGGTATGCCATTTCTATCTGACAGCTCTACCTGGTGGGCTGGGTTTGGGAGGAATATGTTACTCGGCACACTGGCTAGGTTTGGCTACTCTGCAGGGGCACCCAAGTAACTCCGGACAAAGGAAGCAATAACTATAATGTCCAATACCAGAAGTGGGATTCTAAAGTGTGGCTTTTATTCCATCCAAACAGAATAAACAAAAATAGATGGACCACCATGGGGCTACACTCCTGGTAATGCAGATTTAAGGAGACCAAAACACATCCTCATCACTTTAGCCCTCAGGCTCTAGAAACACACTGGACACAGCCCAAACTTGTAATGCCATCTGGTTTCCGGCTCGGCTCCCTTGCCAGCCACTTGGACACTTTCCATATAGCATGGAAACATTTACTGGTGGCTCCTAAACCACCTATGAGCACTTCTGCTCCAAAGGAATCTTCCTCATTAATCTCATGTCTGGGGTACTTTCCTCAGGCACTGGCAAAGTAGCCAGGAAAGCAACAGGTGTCCCAGAGCAAATCCTGAGAGTGAATTTGGTTACTACTGATGGGGTCTCCCACCTCTCACTCCATAATTCATATCCGCCATTTCTCTGGACTGTAAGCCTCATTCTTTAACACACTTTGCTGTGTAGATTCTTTTTAAATGTATCTCACATTCAATCTACTGTCTTTACATCCCATTTGTGCTGGTCTTGAACATACTTAATAAGTGGCTTTGTCCATTACTCTAGACCCCCCTACAGAGTTAACAGTCCTCCCACATCTTCCAAACTGTACTTGGCTGTCTTTCCTGACCCCACAGTAACAGTCCCTTTAGTTTCATCTTGATGCAGGTGAAACGCATGACCCTTTAGCAGGCGAACTCACCCTCGGTTGCAGGTGCCCAGGCGTTTCCTCCTCAAGGAACTCTCTTCTTGAGCTTCTGGTGCCTCAGCACGAACTTAAACCAGGCAGCTTCTTTCCCTAGCCGGACCAAGGGGTTGCCCTGGAAGCAGGCTGATTCCTTCCCCCATCCCTGCAGGGATGGGGCCCTAATCATTGAAAGCAGTCTCCACCACTTCAGTATGCAGTCCTTGTGTTCCTTTTCAGGTGAGACACACTCCTAAAACAACAAAGTAGCTCTTTGACAGAGCTTAGAGCTCTGAGGGCCTGCCTACAGCAGAGCACCTCTTTCAGCCTGTCCACACTCTACTGAACTCTAACAGACTCTACTTCAAATTCCCCAGCGTTCTACTCTAACCTCCAACTGCAACATTCCAGTGTGGTTTATGCAGCTGCGACAGTTCTAAATGATGTCATCCCTCAGTCTCAGCTGAGACTGAGAACAGAGTGAGACAGTGTGAAATCCATTTAACTGGAGTTTCACAAGCTGCCTTCCCTGCCTACCACTAGGTCTTACTGGGATTCTAGTAACCCCGGTAACAGGGGGTTACAGACGCAATTAAAAGAGCAGAAAAGAGCAGCACCAATCAGAGCAAATAATCCCACCCCTACTCCCTCCATTGATTAAATAGACTCTATGGACTCCTCCCAGACAGGCTACCACACAGAGAGGAGATTCTTACAGAAGCAGGAGAAACCACAGGGGAGAAATCTGCTTTGGCTGGGAGGAATTGTTGGATGTGACTTAGAGCCTTATCCACTAGGGGCAATCTACTATGGACACAGGAGGGCACCGAAGCAGAAAAGTGACTTTTAAAAGTGACTCCTTAGGTTTGTTTGAGGGCTGCAGTAAGGGAACTGGAGGAAACAGGGCATGCTAGTTAAATTTTTAAAGTGACTTTCTAATTTATAACCAAGGGCTTTACAGATCTATAACTTTCATTAGTAAATTACCAGATTGTCTGTATTTTTAGGATTGTTTGAGGGCTGTAGAAAGGGAAACCAAAGGAAACAGTGTATGCTGATTGAAATTTTAAAGGTGACTTTTAATTTATAACCAAGGGAGGTGCTAAAGAACTGTAAAGGAAACTGAAGGGAACAGTGAAAGGTACCTCGAAGGAAAGGATCAAATGGAAGAGACAATGGGGCTAGAGAGGGAGCAGGAGCAGGCATATGGCAGGCCCCTTGGTATGATCATGGGGCAACTAGGGAACGGGTACTCTTTGGTAGGGCGGTAGGGTGTAGTGGGTGTGGATCAGCCATGATGCTGGATATATAGCATGGGGGCGGGGAGGCTGTATAGTATGCAGGCAGCTCACACAGTTGAGAGAGAGGAGGTGCGATGGTTGGGTGGTCACTACACAGGGTTGAAGAGAGGGAAGAGAGGGATTGGAGAAGGTTCAAAGAGAACGCTCAGCTGGAAGGAAGAAAGAGAGAACATAGGTGGGCTATGGGGTATTTGGATCAGGTGGAGAAAATGGAGTGCAAAGGACAGTGTAAGATTGGAGGCCCGGAGGAAGTACAGGGAGAGGGTGGAGAAAGGCAGAACACAAGGGGAGAAAGAGGCTGCAAATAAAGGATGGCAGGAAGTGGTCCGGAAAAGGGGAGAGTCTGGGGAAGGTCAGCCTGGACAGGGCAGGAGAAATAAAAGCAGCAGTGCCACAGGAGGTGTTACTCTTGAAAACAGGTATTTACTACTACAGGAAAGAAGGGACATGGGGATCTGGAGAGCACCAAAGAGTCTAAAGCTGGGAGGGAAGGACAGGAGAGAGAAGAGGACATAGGTCTAAAGGTAAGGACAGGCAGAGATCCACATCCCACTTGCATATAGTGTGACCCTGAGTAAGTCACTTAACTTTCGTAAGCAAGCTTCAGCTTAGTGTGTCTCACCTGGTTTAAAAAAAAATCAAATAAAGAAATGGAGGCAGGGCATACAAGCACAGAAAGTCAGAGGTTGGAAGGGGGACAAGAGAGGAAGGAAGAAGTTGGACGGGGAGGATAGGGAGACAGAAGTAGCAACGAAATTGGGAAAGGAGGGCATGAGAGAAAGGGAGAGACAGGCAAGGGGCAAACTGGACCCCAAAGTATCAGGAAAGGACAGGAAAACGATGAGGGGAGGGGCTGGATGGACAAGGTAAGCGGAGGGAAGCTGGCAAGAGGAGTTAGGCATCCGGGGTGGGGCAGGTCGAAAAAGAGTAAACCAGTATTCCTCTCCAGAAAGAGGAAAAAGAGTGGAAGTGGGCAGAGGGAACAGGAGGGAACTAGAAGTGGGAATATGATAGAAGGTAATTTGGACATCAAAGGTTCAAGGTGAAGGAGTGAGGTTGCAAGGCTGTGCTAAGAGGACTCAATAATAAAAGGAGTCCAAATGGAGCAGTGAGGAGACATTAGAAGTGCAATATGGGTGAAGTGCATGGCAGGTATGATGGCACTCAAAGTCAGGCATCATATACCCTCTTGGGGCAAACAACAGGATAGGAAAACTCTATGGTGATACACCTGGGCACCAATGATTTAGAGATATAGCCTAAAGGAGGTACAGGCAAGATTCAGGGAGCTCACTAGGTTCTCGGGGACACAGAGTTCCAGTCTATTGAATTCTTGGAGGTGCTGCCAGTGCCAAAAGCAAGCATGGCAAGGACAAAAGACAGAGGAATTCAACAGATGGCTGGAGGGATGGTGCAGATAGAATTTGGGTGGGTGGGGGACTGGGGTTCAATGTGGGAAGATGAGAGCCTATTTGCCCGTGATGGATTGCACCTAAATAAGGAAGGGTCAGAGGTGTTTAATAGCAAGTTAGGGAGTTTATTGAAAGAGAGTACAATTTAAACTGAGCTTCAGGAGGGCGTTACAACAAGGTCAACTCAAGGAGGCAGGATGTTGAGGAAGCAGTCAATCCCCGAAGGAAGATTTAGGGCTCATAACCAGCAAGTTAGGGTTATAGAAGGAGTGGAGGGGGAGTAGGGAAATGGTGGAAAGGATTATTAACAAACGCCAGAAGTCCAGGGAACAAAATGGTGGACTTGGAGGCCATCATGGTGGGAGAGGGTCTTGATATAAAGGGTAGTGAGACCTGGTGACACAACATCCAACATGGGAGACTGTTGTACTGGGCTACAGACTGTTTAAGAAGGACAGGACTGGGAGGAAGGAGGAAGGGTGGCATTGTACATAAAGGACAACATAAGGGCAATGGAAGGGAGGGAAGAGACAGAGGAGACTGAGGTCCTCTGGGTCACATTAGATAAAGAAATGGGAAATCACTGAGGATGGGAGTATTATACAGACCTCCAATGCAAGGAGAGGAGGAGGATAAGCAACTGATAAACATTTTCACATATGGCTCACAAGGGAAGCTTCTGCTAGTGGGAGATCTAAACCTCCCGATGTGGATTGGAGGATCCTAGCAGCAGCAACAGCTAGGAGCAGGGGATCCTTTGAGGCACTGCAAGGGATTTCATGCAACAACTGGTATGGGAACTGACTAGGGGATAACTTACTGGACATGGTCCTGACAAATGGGGAAAGTGTGGAAGAGGTGGTGGTAGGAAATGGTCTAGGTACAAGTGACCACAAACGGTAAGTTTCAGGGTGAAAATGGGAGGAGACAACCCGGACCAACACGAAGTCTTAGACTTCAGAAAAGCGGGCTTTATCAGAATGAGGAGGGTATTTGGGAGGAGATAAAGGGAAGATGAATATAGAGGGAGCAGAAGAGCTATGGGAAACTATCAGGAAGGGATACTGAAAGCCACAGAAATTTGTATAAGGAAGGTAAGCAAAACAAAAAAAGAAGGAGACCACTTTGGTTTACAAAGGAGGTGACAGGAGCAATCAAGGAGGAAAAGGGCCTCTCAGGAAGTACAAAATGATGCAGAGTAAAGAGGATAGAGAGGCTTACAGGGAGAAGCTGAAGGTAGGGACAGAAGATAAGGAAGGCCAAAGTCAAAATGGAGGAGAAAATTGCAAAGCAAGCCAAAAGTAGGGATAAAACATTTTTAGGTATGTAAGGAAATAAGAAAGGTGAGGCAGGGGATAATACAACTGAAGGGGAAGGAAGGAGGAGGATAATAAGAGGGTGACTTTGAGAAAGCAGAAGCACTAAATAGTTACTTCTGCTTGATATTCACTGAAAAAGGGTGGGTGGGGACCTGAACTGAAAGGGAGGGACAGCGATGTCAAAAGATGGAGCCTATTCTGTTCAGCGAAGATATTTATTTATTTATTGAAATGTTTCACTAGGAAAGGTACACTGAGCAAAAGATGCTCATCTCACGGTGCCACTGGGGAGCATTTACAGAGGAGACCAACTGTACACATTTGTACAGGAAACAAAATTACACGAGTGAAATTACATGATGGTACATAGGTGTAGCACACCAGGAACATGAGGTAGGAGTAACATAGGAAACATTGCCACAAGGAGGTATCCACATTGTTGTCCACATTGTTACATGGAGAGATTGTACAAGGATTATAATGACAAGAGTGTAAAATATGTCTCCATACATGTCAGCTACTAGCTATGGTAGTACAGTGCACAGAGAGTCAAGGTTAGAAGTGCAGTAGGGGTAAGTGCAGAGGTTGGGAATATAAGCCATCGTTTGTAGGCTTTGTAGCCATGCTAAGGTCGTTGGTCAGGCTGCATAGGGTCTCTGGATAGGCATTGGAGGGAGGAAGGAGAAGGTAAGACAGTAGGAGGGAGGAGGGAGAGGTCAGTGACACTGGCAGTTTACAGCGCAGTAATTTGTCAGGGCAGAGGAGATGGAATACCTAGAGGAGGAGTGCCAGATTGTGCTGGCAAGTCATTCCAGAGCCTGGTGGTGGTAGGAGAAGGCCGATTGGCCAGCATTGGTCTGGCAGTGAGGGATTACTAACAGTCGAGAGTCAGTAGATCTAAGGACATGAGAAGGGGTTGGGGTTGGGGATAGGGAGGAGGTGAGGTAGGGTGGAAGGGACCGAGCCAGAGGTTAGACGCAAATTTAGCACAGTGGACCAGGCCCCGGCTGTCAAGGTAGGAGAAGGCCAGCGTGATGGTAAAGCTTGCAGTGGTGGATGCGAGGGGGCATTGTCGGCAAAGCAGCAGAAAGCATTGAAGAGGGGTCCAGTCTAGATAGCATCCATTTAGAGCAGCACTGTAGACTACATCACAGTAGTCGAACATAGGTAATATCATTTTCTGCACAATTTCACATCTCACCAGTAGGAGGAGGCAACTGTGGTTTCTGTTGAGAACACCGAGCTTAGGGCACAGTTTTTTCAGGATAGCATCCACATGAGCCGAGAAGGATAGATGTCGGTCAAGCCAGACACCAAGGTACCTGAAAGTTGGCACGCCCTCAAGGACAGTCCGCCAAGGGTGTGGAAGTTCAGGGAGTAGTAAGCCTGGATAATCTCTGCTTAGTGCTGAAGGTCATGGAGACTGTCTTTTGGCATTAAGGGAGAGTTGAGGGAGCTAAACCAGTGCTGAACTTTGTTGAAATCTGCCTGGAGACCGGTAGTAACCTACCGGGGTATGGCCAGAGTAAGTGGATGATGTCATCTGCATACATGTGAATTGAGGCAGATGAGCAGGTTTGAGGCAGGTTGTTTGGGAGGATGGAAAGAGGATAGGGACGACTGCTGAGCCTTGGGGGACACCAGTAGCTATAGAGATAGGGTAAGGAAAGAGCTAGAAGGGCTGAAGGTGGAGAAGGCTATGAGTCGGATGGTTTACACCTGAGGATACTTAGGGAACTGAGGGAAGAGCTAATGGCCCCACTGACAATATTATTTAACTTGTCCCTCGATACAGGGAGTGTGCCAAGGGACTGGAAAGCAGTGAATGTGGTGCCCCTGCACAAGAGGGGTAGCAGGGAGGAGGTGGAAAATTATTGCGTGGTCAGCCTCACTCACAGTAGGAAAGGTGATGGAGGCACTACTAAAAGAAAGGGTGGTGGACTACTTGGAAAGCAGGGCTTGCTAGACAATAAGCAACATGGATTCACAAAAGGAGGTCATGTCAGATGAACCTGATAGAGTTCTTTGATTGGGTGGCCTGGGTAGTCTAACATGGAGGGGCAGTGGATGTGGCCTGTCTGGACTCAAAAAGCCTTTGGCGCTATCCTTCATAGAAGGCAAATTAATAAGCTCGAAAGTTTAGAGGTGGGACAAAAATTACTAGGTGAGTAGGAAACTGGCTGACAGACAGAAGCAAGAGCATGGTAGTTAATGTAGTGTACTCTGGGGTGGGGAGGGTGGAGAGTGGGCTACCGCAGAGTGGGGTTCTGGGACCACTCCTTTTAAATGTACATTAGTGACATAGCAAATGGGCTGGAGGTGAGGGTGTGCCTATTTGTGATGATATGAAGATCTGCAATAGGGTGGATATCTCGGGGAAGAGGCCATGAGGTGGGACCCAAAGACACTGGAAGGGTGGTTGGACAAGTGGCAGCTAATTTCAATGCCAAAAAGTGTGGTTATGCATATAAGGTGTAAAACTCACAAGCCACTTACACACTAGGGAGAGAAATGAAGAAACACAGCAAGAGCGGTATCTGGGGATATTAGTATCCAGCAACCTGAAGGTAGGAAACCAGTGCAGCAAGGCAGTGGGAAGGTGAACAGAATGCTGGCGCAAGGAGGGCATAAGGGCAGAAGAAAGGAGGTAATCATGCCGCTTGTAAAGCCATGATGAGGCCACACCTGGAGTATGGGGTCCTGTTCTGGAGATCACATCTGAAGAAGGGCATTGATTGTATTGACAAGGTGCAGCACAGGGCAACCAGAATGGTGCATGGCATGCAGGAAAGGACATATGAGCAGAAGGAGGAACTGGAACTGCACCCATTGGAAACAAGAAGGAAGAGGGGAGACATGATTGAAACATCTAGCATGTTAAAGGGATTAGCAAGGTGAAGGAGGTGCTTATTCAAAGGAAAGGAGGAGACTGGAACAAGAGGGCATAGTCTAAGATTGAAGGGGAGATATATGGGGAATGTGAGGGGCATTTCTTCATGGAGGGGTGGTGGAACATGAGCAGACTACCAGAGGAGGTGGTGGGGTGGAGATGGTGGAGGGATTCAGGGGCCCATGGGACAGACGCATGGGGTTGGTAAGTAGATGGAAGGAGAGCTTATGATGTGAGATGGGTAAAAGGGGAGAATAGGGCAAACTGGATGGGCTACTTAGGTCCTTTTGTTCTGTCAGATTTCTATGATTCTGGGTGTTAGCCGTCCAACCACTGTGGGAACATTCTACAAAATGGTTTTGCCAGCGCTTGACTATGCTGATGTGATCTATGGAGCATCTCCTAAATCCACCCTTGTGAGGCTGGACCCTCTCATCTTTTTTTCCACTTTGCTTCTAATGCACACACATACACACACACACACACACACACACACACACACACACACACACACACACACATATCACTGTCTCCTCAACCAATCCCTTTCTTTCCTGCTCTTGACTCCTGTGTCTGTTACACTGTGCCTCCTTTATTTTCAAATTGTGGTTCTCCTCTTACCTTAACTGCCTGTTATCCCCTTTTCCCCTTCAACCATTCTCTCTTCTAAATGTTCTGTTCCTTCCTGCTGGAGACTGCCAACCACTGGGCAATCCATGTTCTCTGTTTGGCTTCCTGTCACTTGAAAAACTCCCAGTCTCCATTTGGTTCTCCTGCTCTTGTATTTCTCTAAAATTTCTACTAATCAACTTCATTTCTGCCTCCTGCTCTCCCCATACTTTGATCTGTGCTGTTGTTCTGGAATACCTACATTTGTTCTTCTGTTTCAGTCTGTCTCTTATTTATTTTATTTATTTATAAGTTTGGTAATCGAGTAGGTGCGCTGATCCTAGGGAGTGCTTTCAGGCATGACCGGGCCACATACTGTGGCACAGGAACTAATGTAACAAACAACAAAGCATGGAACAGTTGACAAAAATAAAACAACAAGATAAAGGTTACAATAGTGCATGGGAATAGTAACTAGAAGAGCAACAAAAATACAGGATGCATGCATGACTGAGCTTTTAATTGGTATTCGCCTTATGCAAATTTCAACGAACTGCTCTTACCAGGCTCGGTATGTTAAATATTATGTTTATTTATTTATTTATTTAAGAATCAGTTTACAACCTTTGAGCCAGAGGCTTGTTTCCAAAAGTACTTAGTCACATAAAGACATACATTACGTTTGGTTACATAGCAAAGATTTGCAAAATCAACAGGCATTCACCAGAGGTGCCACGCCTCACTGTGGTCAGACAAATACAATTGGTGCAGGGTACATGTAATTGATAACAGGTATTACACAAGTCGGTATCATGAGCATTCTGGTAGATAAACATTGAAAACAGCTGGCACTGCCAGGTTAAACTCAGGCATGGTGTACAGGGAAGTGGTGGAGGGATGGTTGGGTGGAGAGCTGCCCGGGGAGCATTGTCAAGAGAAAGAGGTGGAGGCTATGTTCAGAGACAGGAGCAGCTTGAAGTGCTGAAGATGTGGTTCAAGTGCGGTTTTGAAAGTGGAGATGGTGATGGCATTGGTGATGGTGGCAGGAGAGAGTTAAACCAGGTTGGGGCTCTATAGCTGAAGGACCTCTGGCCACGGCTGGTTCTCGTTCTGGGGACCTTTAGAGTGGTCTTGTAGGAAGACCGTGTTGCAATGGTGGGAGGGCTCTGGTGGATGGATGCCGTTACCCCAGGGGGAGAGTCAGTAGGGTTTTTGGTGAGGAGACAGGTCTGGTATCGGAGCCGTTCATCCAGGGTAAGCAGGTTAGCATCGACATATAGCTGACAGGTGTGTGTGAGCCTGGGGGCACCAGTAATCAATCTGCACACTTTATTCAGGGTTAGGTGAATTTTGTTGAGTGCAGTGGTGTCGGCAGCACAGTATACTGGTGAACCATAGTCTACAAGGGACAGAACGGACGATGTAACAGCTAGCCGGAGAGCATTTGGTGGAAGGCAGGTTTTATGGCGGAATAGGATGCCAAGCCGTGTGTTGGTGGCAGATGTTAGGGCATCGATGTGGTTGTGAAATGTGAGGGCTGAATCAAGGTAACCCCAAGGTATTTGTAGACAGACTTGTTCCAGTGGTTGGTTGGTGTTTGGAAGGATATAGAGTGGGTGGTTGCTAGCTTTGTTTTGGGGTGTGAAAAGAGCATAGTTTTGGTTTTCTTAAGATTGAGTCTGCGCCCTTAAACCAAGCCTCGGCACTGTTGAAAGACTGCTGTAGGGAGTCCTGTAGGGAGATGGGATTACGGTGGGTGGCAAAAGGACAGCGTCATCTGCATACAGCAGAATTTTGCCAGAGCATGCACTGGGCAGGGTGTTCAGATACAGTGAGAGAGAGGGGCCCAGGATGGAGCCTTGGGGACCCCAGAGAATGGGACGAGTATCGGAGAGTAGTTATTAATCTTGACACACTGGGATCGAGTGTCAAGATAGCTAGCACACCATGCCAGGGGCCAGCCGAGAGACCAGTGAGGCAGAGTGCATTCAGCAGCAGTGGATGGAGAGACAGTGTCGAAAGCCTTTGAGAGGTCAATGAACACTGCACCAGCTAGGAGCTGGTATCCAAGGAGGAGTGTAGGAAGTTGGAGAATTAATAAGGGCAGTGCTGGTACTGTGACCCGCACGAAGCCATGTTGCTCTGGGCATAAGATGTTATGCTTAGCCAGATAACCAGTGATTTGAATGGCCACCACTTTCTCCAGGGCTTTAGAGAGGGAGGGAGGATGGAGATTGGCCGGTAGTTGTTGGCCGATGACCTGTCACCTCCTTTATGAATAGGTGTGATAATGGCTGTTTTCCAAGCTGTGGGAATTGTCCCAGGCAGAGTGACTGGTTAATTAGGCTTGTGAGAGGTGCAAGGACTTCATCTAGCACCAGCCTGGAGGATGCTGGGGTCCAGTGAGTCACTGCCGGGATTGTTGCCATTGAGAGCTTTGATTAGGATGGGTCTGGCTTCCTGGGTGGAAATCTTTCGCAGGAGGAAGCTGGGGTGCTGGAGGACAGGGAGTTTGGCTGGGGAGGGTCAAAGAAATTACTAGGGAGGACTGAGCTAAGGTCAGTGAAAGTGGTGTTGAACCAGTTAGCTATGGTGGCAGGCTCGTGGAGGTTGTGCCATTTCTAGTGAGCTGGGATGGGGCAGGGGAGCAAGCTTTACCATTGAGTTGCTTAATATTATCTCAGAAGGTCCGGGCTGAGCCCAGGAGGAGGTAAGGAGGCCTGGTAATGGTCTGCCTTGGCTTTCCTGATGGCCTATGTGCACTTATTCGGGCTGCATTGTATGCTTGCCTATCAGACAGACGACCTGTTTCAGTGGCAGTGCTGGGAGGTTATCCCGTTTCTAAGTAATTGTAGGAGGGCCGGGCTAACCCAGGATGCGCTCTGTTTTTTGGACCGGTTTTGGTTAAGGGTGCAAAGAGATCACAGGCCATGTTGAAGGGTGGGTGAAAAGGTGAGGGCAGTATCAATGTTGGTTTCCTGCTGAATGGGGACCAGTCTATCTGGGTGAGGAGTGCTTAAGTTTCTTCAGCCCACCAGGCGGAGGCGCCAGGAGGGTGGTCTGGGCTTTGGGCTTGGGATTGGGGGCTACCCAGTGGAATAGGACAGGGAGTGGTCACTCAGGGAGTCTGGGAGGACCTGGATGTTTTGGATTTTATGGGGTCGGTTAGTTATAATAACATCCAGCAGGGTGCTGGTACCACTCTTGGGTTAAGTCTCGTGGCTGGGTGACGATGTTAGTGCAACACTGCCATGTGCATAATGTTTCGCTTAACTACCTGTAATTAGTCTTGCATTTTTGCTAATATTGTGCCTTTCAACCTGTTTGTTATCACTTGTGTACCTCCCACATTCCCATGTCACACATGGAAACGAGCCTTTTCTCAGTGTGCCTTTCCACCAGCCATCAATTTTCAACTAAATAAACAAATAAATAAATGGCTGGGTCAGAGCTCAGAGCTGCTTGGCTGCTAGAGGAAATGGTGCTGAATAGATGTGAACGATTCGTTTCATACTGTCCTCCTCCTCTGTGCACACATTCAGTTGCACAGTCCCCAGCCAGGAGGAATGGCATGGCATGTGTGGCGTGCCGCTGCTTTCGCCCCAGAGCCTGTCTTGTGACTTGCAGCTTCTGGCATGGGAGTCACATGACAGGCAAGCAGAGGATGGTTGATGAGCTGACAGAGCATGGCTGCGGAGCTAGGAGAAAAACTCTCTCCACTGCCAGACCTGAGCCAGACTGGTAAAGTTTGGCTTGAGTTTTAGTAAAAGCAAACTATCAAGTTTTGAGACTCTCCATTTTCTGTGCAGAAGCTTTGCATACCACTTCTGAACATATTGTCAAATCTGCAGCTCAAATCAATACCTACACCCAATGGATGCAGTTGAGTGCAACCAGGTCTAATAGCTACTTACAGTCTCTCCCCAATGACTCTTACTCAAGGACTACATATTCCCTGCTGTTCCAAAAGGACAAATGTAGATTTTAAAGGAATTTTTCGATTTTCCAGCAAAAATCCATAGTTGACATCAGCAGAACTCAGTAACTCAGCAATTCCCCAAATCTGAGTTTCTGGACATTTCAATTTTATAACTGAATCTATTTGCATGAAAACAGACTATATGTCCTAATGATTTTCTCTGTACCTACTGCTGGTCCTACTCTGACATCACAATCCTCTGCTTGTGGTTCACCACCTTTGTGGAGGGAGAACTTATTTATTTTATGTATTTATTTATTCTAGGATTACAAATACCTTTGAGCCGAGGCTCTTTTACAAAGGTTCCATGTCATTGGTACAATTGAGACAATCATAAGCAAAGATAACAGTTTATAAAAAAAAAAAATTAAAAACACATAGTCTTGTAGATGAAAAAGAACAATAAGGTGAAACTTTGGGGAGGGGAGGGAAGGGAAAGGAGGAGGGTGAAATCAGG
This sequence comes from Neoceratodus forsteri, assembly GCA_016271365.2. Classification (NCBI taxonomy): domain Eukaryota; kingdom Metazoa; phylum Chordata; order Ceratodontiformes; family Ceratodontidae; genus Neoceratodus; species Neoceratodus forsteri. The sequence continues at coordinate 275,650,386 of CM057449.1, forward strand.
AGACTAAGTGGATGGGAGAAAAGGGGAGGTAGGTGGGGGGAACAGAGAGAGGAGAGGTGGAAGGCAGATAAGAATAGAGGTAGTGCAGCCGGGTGGCATTTGTCATGGGCCAGCAGGGAGGTGAAGATGGGGGTGCTGGCAAAGTGCAGGAGTAGATGTGGATCCAGAAAGGGCATCTTCAGCTATGGAACCAAAAGACACGTTTAGCCACAACAGTCATGGAGGTTGGAGGCAGTGAGTGTTAGGCGGAGATGAGTCTTAGAGCTGAGTGATAGTGAGGATGAGATGTCGCTGGGAAGACCGTTGTACCAACTAGTGGCCTGGTAAGCAAAGGATCTTTGGCCTTGTGTTGTGCGGCAATCACAGGTTGCAGAAGCTGAGGTTTCGATCTGGTTATGTCTGGTGTGGATTCTAGGTTGTATGAGGGCACAGACTCCAGTGGGAGCAAGGCCCAGCAAGATTTTTCTTAGTAGTGATACAAGTTTGGTGTTTTATTTGATTGGCAAGATTCAACCATCCAGTTTGAGAATAGGGGTCACTGGTGTAGGTTAGGCGTTGGGAGCCAGTGACAAGTCGACAGAGCCTTGTTGAGGCGGTGGATACACGTTTGAGTGCGGTGGTTGCAGCAGAGCTGTAAATGATAATGCCATAATCGATGATGGATATGATAGAGCTCTGGACAACGACAGCGAGGGCTTCAGGTGTCAGGTGTTTCCTATGACGGAATAACAGGCCTAGCCATGAGTTAGCGGCTTTGGCGACATGGTCGATGTGGGCAGTGTAGGAGAGGTGAGGTCAAGGTGATCCCGAGGTATTTAAAGTTTTTGACCTGTTCCAGTGCGCACCTTGTCTGGTGATAACGGAGAGTTGGAAGTGCTTATGTTTAATATGGGAGCTGCTGAAGATCATGGCCTTTGTTTTTTTGATTAAGGATCAGTTTGTGCTTTGTGAGCCAATTTCAACCAAGGAGAAGCCAAGTTGGAGATTTTCTTGCAATTTCTTGGTCCTGGTGTGTGGCAAGGATTACTGTATCATCGGCATACAGGGTGATATGTTCAGTGCAGGAGTCCGTAGGGTGTTAAGGAACAGGCTGAAGAGTAGGGCCCAGTATTGAACCCTGGGGACTTCAGAGAGACAGGTTTGAATCAGAGTGCACATCTCCAATTTTACATGCTGGGTGCGTTTCAAAATAGCTTTTGAACCAAGAGATTGAATCATTGAGAGACCAGCATTTTTAGTTGGCTCAGCAGGAGGGGAGTGGTGGACAGTATCAAGGCTTTGGTCAGGTCGATGAAAATAGCACCAGTTAGTTGTCCATTGTCGAGGGAGCTGTGAATGGAGCTGGTGAATTTGAGTAAGGCAGAGGATGTACTATGACTTTTTCTAAAGCCATGTTGCTGTTTACAGAGAATATTATAATTGTCCAGATGCTCGAAAGTTGGTCCGCCACTATACGCTCCAGTGCCTTCGATAGAGGAGGCAGAATGGAGATAGGGTGGAAGTTGCATGGTCAGCCTTATCACCACTTTTGTGAATCGGGTAACAGTGGCCATTTTCCATTTGTCTGGGAATTGGCTAGAGGAAAGAGAGAGATTAAAGATCTTGATGAGGGGCCCAAGTACCTGCTGCCGTTAGGCCAGTAGCTTGAGGTCAAGTGTGTCATTGCTTGTTCTAGATTTGCTGATGGCTTTGGCAATGTAGTTCGGACTTGATGTTTCTTTAGTGCTTTAAAGTAGAAAGGTGGGTGACAGGCGGGTGGAGGAGTTGGGGGATGGGAGGTGACACATCTTGGAAGAAGTCGGGGAGAACACTGCTAAGGTCAGTGAAAGCAACGTTAAAAGTGATGAAACAAAAGTTGAGAAGAAAAGAAAGAGGAAAAATTAAAACAAAAAGTAGACTAGGGCCCAGATATTCAAAGGGGCTGTGCCTGGTGCAACTGAGGTGTGCCAGCGCAACCCCAGACATGTGCCCCGTGCAATATTCATAAGAGGACTTAGCAGCACAAGTCCCAATGTTTTGGGTGGAAAGATATGCATATGTGGCACAATCCCAGGGGGTGTGCTCCATGTGGTGCATCCCGATATTCAGGCTGGGATGTGAGTGTATGCTGGCACAACCCTGGGATGCGCCGCAAACCAATGCCTGAAGTTGAGCCAGAAAAAAAAAGGCTCAAATGGTGGTCACCTACAGGTGGACTGCTGCAATGGGCAGCAACACAGCAGCCTACCCCAGCACACCGTGCACAAGCACCCAAATGGCCCTGGTAGTCTAGTGGTACCCCCACCCAACGCTCCAATCACTGACCCTGAATGAATACCCCAGCCCTGGTGGTCTTGTGGAACCCCTCCTCTCCATAGCCACAATCGCCGAGAATGGAATAGAGATATAACCCTGGTAGTCCAGTGGTCCCCCACCCTCCCGATTCCCCCAATCCCTGTAGAAATAAATAGATGCACTGCCCTGGTAGTCTAGTGGTCTTCCCACCCCTCCCGCAACCTGGATCGCCGATTATATATGACAGTCACATCCCTAGTGGTCCAGTGGCACCACTTTTGTGAATCGGGCAACAGTGGCCACCCACACAGGACCCCTGCTCAACCAGTCCCCCAGTTATTGGTGGCAGCACAAACTCATCCGCATACCACCTGGCTGCCCACTGAATGATAGCTACAGTAGCAGCAGTAAGGCCTATTGGTCCACACTGTGACCAATGGGCTTGCAGTGCATACTGTAATCGCTATTCACAATACCAATGATGCTTTGTATTATAAAGATCAATGAGCTCTGCAGAGACCCAGAGAAGGTGGTCTCCAGACACAGGTCCTCCTAGGTGGGGTGTCACTATCCCAGATAGAGGTGAATTTTGATTGGAAGAAGCAGAGCCTCATCGGTGTCTGTGGTGATCAGGGAGGAACTAGTCGTTGTAATGGAGGTCATCAAGGAGGGAATTTAGGTTGAGTAACCGTAATAACCTTGACCAAACATATTTAGGTGGTGACGAGGCACGACAAATTTGTGGCTATACAGTAGACCATGCCATGGTCATCAAAAGCATCTGGAAGAGCACCAGCAGCAAATGATACAATGAGGATGGGAGAAGAGAATCCAGTCTATAAGTGAGTAGTTCATGGAGTGGAAATTACAGAAGCGTAAGGCACAGTTATGAGCTGGGTGAGATTAAGGTTAACTGTTTGAATAGCCATTTGTCACATGGGGTGAGCCCATTTATGTTAAAAATCTACAAGAAGAGTCAACTCCCAGGAAAGATAAAGACAGACAGGTCGAGATGACATCTGATAGGGCAACACTGTTAGCCTTGGGAGAGGCATAGACACTGTGGACAAAATGAGTCGGAACAAGGAAAATAGAGCCTACACAAAATATATTTATTTGAGGAGGGGGCAGCAACTCTGGATAAAATGGTGTTAAGGTGAAATGGTAGATGCTCAACTCTTCAGGAGGAAGAGGTGAAGGAGGGGGCCCAGGGTTCAGTTCCACAGCAACAGCAGTAAAATGAATAGGAGTCAAATGGTGTAGGATTTTTGTTGGTGGGGAGGGAGAATGGGGGGAGGGCGAGAAAGAAGACAGTCCTGTAAAGGCCATCGGCGATGAGAGATGCAGAGGATAGGAGGCTGCTTGAATGTAGTAGTAGCAGTAGTAGTAGTAGTAGCAGTAAAAGCCTTTATTTCTGTAAGCACCCTTGGGAGCTTACTAGTTAATTTTGGTTACTAGGGGTAGCTACACTATGCAGAGAGAGCTAGTGGTGCTGTTGAGTTTGGGATGTGGTGCTGCCTGCTGACAGCAGGTGGGGCCCTTCAAAAAAGGTATAAATAGCAGGAGAATTTGGCACCAAGGAGGATCAAGGAAGAGACTTGGAGAGAAGAGCTAGTGGGGGGGGGAGGATTCAGCCCACAAGTTCGGGCTGGAGGGTCGTGGCAGGCCGGGTGGTCTGCTTCTGCCCCAGCCTCCACCCTTGTAGACCCATGAGATGGAAAGTGATGGTTCGGGAGTAGTAAAGGGAGCAGTGGAGCAAAGCACAAGGGGTCTGTTCTGCATTTGGAGCCGGAGCTCTGGAGAAATAAGAAAATGGAGGCCCGCCAAGTGAAGTTTGGCACCTTGATAGGGTGGGCACTCACAGGCCCAATTCGCTCAAAAAGAAGGAGTATCCATGGCTAGTCTAGCTGTTGAGTCAGAATGGTTCACTGTGGTGGGTCTGCTATGACAAATAGGCCTGGGGCGCCGGCTTGGAAGTGGCATCCCTTGCAGTTGAGGGTGTAACGTCGCAGAGTTACCCTATTCTCCAGGCTGGAGGCTGCTGCAGAGTTGGGACCCATGGTATGAGATGCCTATGGAGGTGGGGAAAGTCCATTTGGGAGTTATGTTTGAGATCCCAGCGGGGGTAGTCTGTTGGGTGATCTGTGTGGTACTGGCAGAGGTCCCTGATGAGTCAGTTCGGAGGTTGGAATCGCTGTATGAGTGGAGTGTGCTGGTAAGGACTGGGCTCAGGTCCAGGGCACCCAAAATCCCAGAATAATGCCCAGCCACCAGCTGAAGCATTAGCGATTGGATGTCATTGACAACTTAGAAGAGTTAAAAGCACACTAGATAAATTGTAAACTGTGGTAAGCTTTAGACAGGGTAGGTAATAATTGGAGTCCCAGAGAGTAGGGAGTAAACACTATGAGGTACACTCAAGAGCAGCAGAGGTGACTATGGACAAAGGCCCAGCACAAGCACAAGTGATAAGTGTGGGTCGTCGGACAGCATAGCATGCCACCACGCAACCACCACAAGCTGAAACTAAGGACCACATGCGTAGGGACACTGCTTGCACCAGCAGGTTTTTATGTGAGGGGGTTCTAGGTACCAAGTGCTATTGGATTGGCAGGAAGGCAGAGTCTCTTTAGGCAGCTGGGGAAGGGATGGCCTTGCCTGACTCTCTTGCAAACCTTGGTGACTTTAGTGGCTCTGCCATGCAAATAGTTCAGGCCCAATTGGCAATCTTCGCAGACTCCTGCAGGTTGGCAGGCAGTATAGTGCAGTGGTTTAAGGCTCTGAGCTGCAAATCTGGAGACCTGGATTTAAATCCCACAGCCCCCACTTGCATACTATGTGACCCTGAGCAAGTCACTTACTTCCCTGTGTTCCCAGGTTGCACCTGCACACAAGCTTTCAGCTTAGTGTGCCACCCCTGGTTAAAACAATTGCAAAAAAAACATACTCCTGGACAGCAATGGCACCTCCTGCAGCCTGACTGGCTGGGAAGTAGGATGTGCCAAAAGTTGAATATTGAACCATTCCCTTTAGCGACTTGGGAGTGATGACTCCCACCCCACTCCTTGCAACCCACCAGTGACATTTAGTGGCTCTGGCTGCGCAGACAGTTTAGGCAGGACTGACCTGCGTTATGACTCCCACAGGTTGTGGGAAACAGTTTTGAACAGCACTGGTGCTCCTCTTACAGCTTGATTACTGGAGTGTAGGAGGGGCTATAATTTGAGAGTCCCCTTAAGCGGCTTGGGAGAGGGATATGGCTCCTGTCTGGCTCCCTCATCAGTTCCAGGGGCTTCAGTGGCTAGGCTGCAGAAACAGTTCATGCCCTACTGGCCTAACTTATGGACTGTTGCAGGTTGCAGGAAACATGATCCCAGCCTGCACAGGTGCTCCTTTTACAGGCTGATTAGCAGGGAGGTAGGAGATGCCACAATTTCAAGGTTAAACACAGTCCCCTTTGGCAGTTTGGGGGTGGATGGCTCCTATCCAACTCTTTTGCAACCCTGAAGGCTTTAGTGGCTCCAGCTGAGCTGCACAAACAGTTCAGGCCAACTGACCTAATTTAGAAACATGGAAACATAGAATTTGATGGCAGATAAGGACCGCTTGGCCCACCTAGTCTGCCCATTTCCTACCTAACGGATAAGCTGCAGATCCTAGTTAACCAACAGCCTACTTCCTCCTACCTGCTAATTTCTCAGACTTCTATCATGGAGGGTTCCAGGCTGGGAATTCCACAGTTAGACCAGATGTGTTTCAGTTTTACAAGCAGTCCAAAGGGAAGCAGGTCAGAGAAAATATCCAGGGTGAGGGACCCAGGAGAAACTGGGAGATCAGCAGATATCACACTTTAACAGTGAGCCATTCAAAGAGGTTGCAAATTACTTCCTCAGGATAGGAACTTTCAGGTTCTTTGTCTATAAAGTGTGGCAGATCTTTGAAGTTTCCAGCACCAGACAGTTCTGTGTATTCCATGCTAACAGCTTTTGGTGCAGCTGCAGCTGAGTACTGTATGTGTTTCACTGTGCTGAATGAGATACCTTTTCTTAGTTTTGCTTATCAGGGCTTCTAAGAAGTTGATGTAAAATAAAACTGCAGATACCTGGTGGTGATGTTTTGCAGAAATTCAGTCCAGGAGACTTTCACAGATGTCATGTGCAGGAATAGTATAGCTACTGCAATCAGAACACATGAAAGCCCTCACAAACTGGGCTTATAGCATAGAAGTTAGAGTAACAAACTGTGTAGGAGCCTGGTACATCCAGCAGATCAGGCTTTGATTCCCATACCCCCCTGCATAATGCGTAACTGTGAGCAAGTTACTTAACCTCCCAGTGCTCCCAGGTCACCTGTGACAACAGGCACTTGTGCCTAGTGGGCCTTATCTGGTTATACCAAACAATTAAAAAGAAAACTGACAGTGTCAGTGATTCAATCAATCAATCAATCAATCAAGTCTTTATTTATCCAGGCGAACACCATTAAGCAGGCTCATTTACAAGGTGGACCTACGTTACACAAGGTCAAGAATAACACTTTTATGTACAGATAATAAATAGACATAATTATACAGAAATAGAAAAAAATACACAGAGCACTAATAAGTATTTTAGGTATAGGGTTAACAAGGTTAGGAGAATGGTATGAGAAGGGAATTAAAATATTCTGAAACAGCCAGCATATTAAAACATTTTCAAACAGCGCGGCATAACATTGGTAAGGACATATACAAACTTAAGGGCAGATATGGAGAGGAGAGGTAAGGACTGAAGTTGTTCTAGAAGGGGTGCTGTAGAACGGCTAGGACATATATATTAGGAGTCTGAGGGTAAGAAAGGTTGTGGATTAGCAGAAAAAAAAGGGGGGTATAGGTGGAGACAATCAAGGGACCGGGTTAGGTGGAGATGTAGTGGGCAGGAAAGCAGTAGGTAAACACACTTGTCTCTGGGTTGGAAGGTCATATGATCGTGGGTTCTAGCCCTACACCACACACTTGGGATAATACCATAACTGACACTGCAGCGCAGTACAAGGGGGTGCTGCATTAGTAAGGGTATGTCCTTGAAGAGATATTAAACTGACGCCCTTCTGCCTGTCTCTGGTCACTGTCCTGATAGAAGTAAAAGATTTTATCTATTTCGTCCTTTGGACATAACCTTTGAGCAAAATGCTCTTTTCAAAGGTTCCATGTCTTGACAGGAGGACAACACAGAAATATAGTTACAGAGTATGGGTACACAAGTACAGAGACAAAAATACAAGAAATAACAGCAATTGGTCTGACTATTTACAATTGTAAGCTATCGATATAGAGGTAGAGCATATTGCAGTTTGTATAGCCCAAGGTACATGGTGAATGCTGTGGTTTAAGAAATTAATTTTAGCAGAAGGTAAAGCAGCCAGGGCAGGCATTGCCGTTACACTTCATAGTACTTATTAAAGACGGCAGGGAGTTTCCCAATATCCTGGCCAACATTCCTTTGCGTTCACAAACAGGTCCATGCAACCCACCCTCAGGACGCACCTGGAAAAAGCTATAGTAGCTCAATGTGCCCTTTCTGGTCAAAAAATGACAAACAAATGAACATAAATAAAATAAGCAGAAACTGACACAGTCAAGCACAAACAACTACCCACACAGACCAGGGAGGCATGGCACAGCAAATGGCACCTTTTTTTTCACAAATCACACTTTTTAGAAATGTGAGTTCTTAAAATGTGCAATTTCAGCAAATAATAACAAAATCCCAGTGTATTCACTGCAACATCTGGGCCAGAAGGTCGGTGGTTTTAGTCCCACACCGGACTGTGCTTGTAAGATAATCACCGACACTGGAGTGCAGTATAAAGGGATGCTGTATTGTTGGGGTGTGCCATCCTTTGGATGAAATGTTGCACACTACCTGTGTGGTTGTTCAGGGACATTGACAACCCATGGCACTTCTGAAAAGATTAGTGGCATTTCCTAGTGTTCTAGTCAAATTTCCCCATTCACTAAAAATACTAGCAACAGCTGGTTCAGTTTCAGTTGTTTGCAGTGTATTCCTGCATCTCACCCCCACGCCTCGTCAAGGCTGAAAAATGCAATGTTGTCTAGTTGTCATTTTATGGTCAACAGAACATCATAAATTACAATAATGACCGAAGAGCAGGTCATTTCTAGAGATTAATGACCAATCCCACCCAGCTGGTCATTAATTGACAGGAAATGACCAGTTTGAGGTCATTATTGTGATTATAAGTCTAATCGCAATAATGATAGTTGTTTTCCGTGTTTTATTTCTTTTTTTTTCCAGGCAGCGCGGCGCCACTCTGCAGTTAGTGTCTAGGAACCTGTGTCACTTCTTGCTGGGAGCGATGTTGTCATGGGGTTTACAGGAGAGGGTAAGAAAACAGAGGAAGAATCCACAACTGTTACTTTTTTAATTATTATTTTATTTTATTGAGGAAACTTTGGCGATAACACTATTGCCGACCAAATGCCGGACCAATGTTGAGGGCAGGGGTTTAAGAAATCCAGAACTGTTTCTTCTTGTTTTATTATTTTAATAAGGATGCATTTGTCACTACAGCATCTCTGAGGTATAGTGACAGCGGCAAAAACAATTGTTTTGCCACCGCTGCTGTCAGGGTATCTAGCTGCCGTGTCAGGCACTTTAGGGATTTCAGACCGGCACAGCAGCCAATCAGTGAGCTACATTAGCTCATGAATAATCAATCAGATTTACAAATAGTACAGTTTCACTGTGCAATTTATGCTGGCACTAATGTTATATGGTGAATCCCAGTGCTGACATCTGGGAATTTGTTTATTTGGTTTTATTTACCAGGAAAATGCACTAGAGAAACAGATGCTCACTTTCAGACACAATCTGGGAGATTATAACAGGAGAACATTACAAAAATAATGACATAAAATTAAGCAGAAACATTGGGCCCCATGCATGAAGGCGAACTGGATGCACGTGATTTGCATGTACCCTGGTTTTATGTAGTTATGCACCCACAGACAGGTGCAGGATGCATGGTATGCCTAACTGCACATACCTGCAGGGTGCCAGTCCACAGCCCCAGCGCAGCTGCAAGGGCAGGCGAGGACACAGGCAGGCATCCAGTCGGATGCCTGTCCTGGGTCCTGAAGTGGATCCTCTGATCTGTGTGAACAGGGATTCTGGGACTGTGTGGTACCATTGTTTTGTAATGTATGGTGAGTGCCTGAGTGGCTACCCCCTGTTTTTGTCAGCCCTGTGGGCTGGGTCATCATGATGAAGGGATTACCTGTTCCTTTGCAGCTGGTGGGTGTCATTGTGAGGGCAAGTAAAGGATATGGCAGGGTTCCGCTGCCGTATCCTGTGCCCCTGCCCAGCACTCTGTGCCTTCATGAATGGCATGGAGTATGAGCACATCTCCAGATACACCCTGGATGGCTGTGTGTGTAGCTGCATGACCAGCCGGGATCAGGCGGAAAGGATGCATGTCTCTTCAGTGCATGTTGTGGAGGATTGTGACAGGGAGATCCTGCCACTTGAGGACTGACCTTTTCTAATTCTGTTGCAACAGTTCTTCTATTTCTTAGCCTAATCTATCCTTTACAATTTCTAATCCATAGGTTGGCCACCTATGGGCACCCCCTCCCTTTCTTGACTATGCTATAGCGTCCTCTTCAATGTTCCTTATCCCTCTCAGGTCCTCGTACAGGAGGTTATTGGTGACCTCAAGCTGATGTAAAACAACAGGCTGTGCTCCTCATTGTTGGATTTAATGTGCAATAACACTATGTCATAAAATACCTGATGTATATGCCTTATGTGTATGAAACCTGTAAATGTTGAAAATACCATGGCACTAGGTGTTTATAATAAAGTTAAAAAGTTACTAGGGGACTGTATTATAAATATTAAGTTAATGGGTAGAGAGATCAGAAACCCCCATTGTGTTATTTAAAATGCATATAAATTACAGATTGAGTAGCCCTTTGGCACCATGCATTCCTGCTTTAGCTGAATCAGCCTAAAATTTCATGGTGAGTTGATACACATCCCATGATGCTTTGCATTATGGGGACATGTGTGATGTGTTTCTTTGAAACTTGACTTTATTGCCAATGTCCTTTGAGGTAACCCTTGCTTCAGTACTTTACACTGAGGTTCTTTGTCTTTAGCTTGTTTTGGGGTTTTTTTTTGAGCTCCCATCACCAAAAACACACAAGACCAACACAGGAATGAATTAATTTTCACTAAAGAGATAGATCAGTAGAGCAATATATCAGTAGATGCTGACTAAGTGCAGAGAAAGGACGGGATGGTCTGTTGCTGCAAACTGATGTTTTGAAGAAGGGATATGCCATTGTAAAGGTTATCATTTGTGTTTTAAATAAACATCACACAGAGATTGTGTGTTGAACCTGAAGTTCTGTGTCTGGTCCATCTGTTATACCACAACTCCTTCACAAGGATACACGGACCCTGATACATGGCTCAGGGATGTAGGGTTGCGTATGCACTGTGGATTCACGGCACAGAGGCAACCCACACCTTCGTGCATAGGCCCAATTATGCATAAGCAAGGGTTGGAGTACAGAGTATAATACACGAGACAATGATGTAAAAGTAGGGAGTAGGAAAGTGGAAAACATTTAGCAAGCAATCATACACTTCCACATTACACATAGAATGAACCTGTGCAAACAAGAACAAAGTAACCAAAGCATTTCTGAGAATCCATCCAGACAGAGTCCTCTATGGGTAAGTGCACAGATGCTTTGAGTAGGTACTGTAACTATGGTAGCTGTTGCACAAAGTCTGAATTGTTTGGCAGAGCCAGACCTCAGCCGTGATAGAATTTCAAATCTTAGGAATAGAACAAGAGAAAGAGATATTGGCAAGATTCATTCTGATTTAGGTGTCGACAGTGGATTATCACTGGAGCAACCTAAGGGCCTATTTACATGGCTGATGTGCTGTGACTTCTGCAGCACTTTAACTTGCATTGACCACTGGAAATGATGTAGGGTTGTCCACACTGCCCTGTCAGTGCTGATGCAAGCCACACTTTAGAGAGGCAAGTTCCATGGGGGTCAGCTGCTAGTTGGTGATGCGGCTGATGATGCTATGCTACTGCAAGAGCAGGTGAATTACAGTCTGTCATGCAGCTGTCTTTAGTAGTTTTAGTAGATGCCATTTCTGTTTCTAATAACTTGCATCGTATTCAGGTTGATTCCTAGCACTACATATTAAAACACTGGATGCAGCAGACAATGGATATAGCAGATAAATTACAAAGTGTCATTAAATTAATATTTGTTTCCATGCTTCTTTACTTATGATATCTATTTCCTTATGATGGGTCAAAAGTAGGATTCTCAGACAAGGGAGAAGGATACAATGTCATCTTTAGCATTTTCGGAGTTTTGGAGAGTAGGAGACATTGGTGGTTTCTGGGAGGCATGAAACGTAACGGGACTGTTCCTCTTAGATTGGAGCAAGTGGTACAGCCTGTCCATGTGGCTAACATCACTTTCTCTGACCAGCATCCACATGACTGCTGCATATTGTTGATTCAGTAAGTGTTCACACTGGTGCTGTTCGAGCAACCCGAGCACATGGTTTGCTCCAGAAAAAAGCAGAGGTGTAAACAGCCCTTTAGGGGGGTAAATCTACTATAAGGCAGAACAAGTGAGGCCAGGGATGAGGGCAACTACTTATACACTATATTGTAGATGACAGCTCCCAAAATGAGGTCACACAGAGCTGAGGGAGGAGCTAGTCATGTGGTATATAACGACAGTGACGGACATAATTTGAGGTCAGGGCAAAATGACAATGTTATATGCCACATCCCACTTCTGTAATGTGAATTTGGTTGCTACTGTTCCCAGGAAGGGATGGAGCTTCCACCCATCCATCTTCTGAAGCTTTGTCTCAGGGTCCCTAATAATGATAAACATTCTGTCATAAACATAGTGGATATCATCATTTTACCCTGAGGCATTAACGCATTTCTCAACACAGGCTAACGGTACCTTTCCTTCTTTTAGGGAAAGTGTGTCATATTTTTAACCAAAAATCTGGACGGCTGTAAGTCCAGTACCATAGAAAGACTTTCTCTGGGGTGAGTAATTACCTGCTCCAACCCCACCAGGCATGTCTGTTTTAAGCAGGGGCCCTGTCCTAGGTTCAACCCCTCTACATAAACCCACTATGTCTTTTGATTCATTCATTTCACTTGCTACTGATACATACACCTGGTAGAACACGCTAGGGTGCCCCAACACAGGTTCCTATCCATTTTCACCCACCTCCTCCTTTGTAGGTTTTTCATCAAAAAATAAAACACATATACCACCTCCCGATCTTAGCATATTGTAATATTTTGATAATATTAGCATCTTTAGCCTGCAGTATACCCCAGTCAATACTGTTAATAGGTTTAGCTGAATTAATACAAGAAACAGTGCCTTCAGCCTCATAGGCTTCTTGTTATTTATTTGAAGTATCGGATTTACAACCTTTGAGCCAACGGCTCATTTACAAAAGTACCTCATCACATGGAGGAACAGACAACAGAGAGGTACAGTTACAAAGGAATAGCCAGTCATGTATAGATTACAGACATTGTTTACAGATATTATGTACAAATTTCATGTATAGATTACAGACAATGTTTACAGGTATTATATACAAATTTGGATACAAATATTTACATAAGCACATAAAAACATTGTTACCATGAGAGAGCATCTGTTACAGTATAATTCATCTTAATTCATGAGCCAGCGGAGGATTAGACATTATTGTAAGTGGTGGCAGTCCATAATGGACCTTGTCAGGGGCTTTAGGCCCAAGAGGGTGAGAAGAGCACAGGCTAATTGCAGTTACAGGAGCGAGTATTGAGGAGGTGGTTGCGGAGAGACACTTTGAATGGGGCAATCTTGGGAGTGCGGTGATGGTGGCTGGAGTGCGTTAAACCAGACAGGGGCCTACAATGGAAAGATCTCTGGGCAAGGAGGTTTTACCCTGGGTACCGCCAGGATAGCTTTGTCCGAGTTGTGGGTGGAGATAGCTGGGGTGGCAATTTGGAGGAGGCGGTGACCCCAGGAGGGAGTGACCGAGCAGAATTTTCTTGGTCAGTAGGCAGGTCTGGTAGTGGAGTCTTTCATCTAAATTGAGGAGATTGGCAGTGGAATAGAGGGAGCAGGTGTGGGTGAGCCTAAGGGCACCACTTAGAGCCTGCAGACCTTGTTGAGGGAGATTTGAATTTTCTGGAGAGCGGAGTTATCTGCAGCACAGTACAGGGAGCACATAATCCACTAGGGACAGTATAGAGGAGGTAATGGCAAGCCTAAGGGCATCAGGAGGAGGCAATCCTTGTGCCAGTAAAGGAGTCCAATCCGAGTGTTTGCAGAAGCCGCTAGGGTGTTTATGTGGTCATGGAAGGTAAGGGCAGAGTTGAGGTAAGTCCAAGATATTTGTAGGTGGATCCTGTTCAAGGGGCTGCTGGGGAGGATTAGGAGGGTGCACATTTTGCTTTGTTTCGTGGTGGGAAAAATCATCGATTTCATCTTTTTAGGTTTATGACCAATCTACAGTCCTTGAACCATGTTTCAGCCTGGTGAAGGCGTGTTGGAGGAGTTCTGGAGGGGCAGGTTTATGGTGCGAGGCAAGAGCACTGCATCATCCGCATACAGTAGGATTTTTTGAGCAGGCCTTGGCAAGGTGTTTAGGTAGAGGGTGAAGAGTAGTGGGCCCAGGATGGAGCCCTGGGGCACCCGGAGTGGACAGGTAGTGTGTCAGATAGGGTCCCATTTATTTGACACATTGGGACTGGGTGGAGAGGTAACTGGCACACCATGCCAGGGGGCCCGTGGAGAAAACTGAGTTGGTGGAGGAGTCAAGAAGTAGTGGATGGCAGACTGTGTCAAAGGCCTTGGAAAGGTCTCACGACAGAGCTCCAGCAATGTTACCTGAGTCTAGGGTGGAGTGTAAGAAGTTGGTGAATTCTAGGAGGGCTGTGGTTGTGTTATGGCCTGAGCAGAAGCCATGCTGCTCCGGCATAAGATGTCATCTTGCTTAGGTATTCAGTGAGCTGTGTGGTGACCACTTTCCTCAAAGCGCTGGGGGGAATGGAGATGGGTCGATTGTTACTGGGGAGGATTTGTCTCACTTTTATGAATGGGAGTAATGATGACTATCTTCCAGGCACTGGGGAATTGCCCCAGGCAAAGGATCTGTTGATTAGGTCCATGAGAGGACTAGGACCTCCTTCGAGATTAGCGAGGGAGCCTAGCGCCTAGGGATCATTGCTAGGTTGTTGCTGTTTAGTGCATTTTGCAGGTATGGACGGGCTTCTGGGTCGATATTTTACGAGGAGGAAATGAGGGCACTGCAGGGTTGGGGATTTGGATTCGGCACAGGTCAAAGAAGCAACTGGGGAGGACAGTGCTGAGATCTGTGAAGGAGGTGTTTAGACAGTTTGCTATGGTAAGTGGGTCAGTGGAAATGGTGCCATCTGTGGAGAGCTGGGAGGAGGTGGGACCGAGATTTCCCATTAAGTTCTTTGATATTACTCCAGAAGGTCGGGCATACCCCATGTGGCGGTGAGAGTAGATTGATAGTAGTCTGCTTTTTGCCTTGCAGATGGCCTGCCTGCAGCCATTGCATGTGGCATTATAGGATTGTCTGTCAGCCGTCCTGCCAGACTCTGTGGCTTTGTACCAGTGATTGTCCCTTTCCCTCAGTTTTTGGAGTAGGGAGGGGTGATCCATGGTGCATTTTGTCTTTTGGGCGGTGTTTGGTGAGTGGGGCATAGAGATCACAGGCTTTAGTGAGGCCTGTGTGAACAGATCAAGCGCAATGTCAATGCTGGGGAAATTTTAATGGGGACCAGTCCCTTTGGGCGAGGAGTTGTTTGACTTTTCTTAACCTCCCTGGGTGGAGACGCCTGCAGAAGGTGGTTTGGGCTATGGGTTTGGGGGTGGAGGAGGTCCATAGGATAGGATGGGAGAGTGGTCGCTAGTGAGTAAGGAAGAACTTTTAGGTCCTGGATTTTGTGGGGCAGTTAGAGATAATGACATCCAGGAGGGTGCTGGTACCAGTAGAGGATAAAGTCTAGTAGGTTGGGTGACTAATTGGACCATGTCGAGGGCGGTGAAGGAGTTCTTCATTGGTGCAGCCAAGGGACCAAGCCAGTTGACATTTAGGTCCCCTACTAGTGTCTGTTCAGCTTTGTGTGGGAGGGTAGAGAGATAATCGGAGAGGATGTGATGGCTGGCTTTTGGTTCTTAGGGGAACATAGGAGACTGTGAGTATAGTGGGCCCTGGAGGAGTCCGGGTGATTTTTTAAGGTGAGGGCTTGAGCACCATTTATGAGCTTGGGGGCGGAAGCATGTACAATAATGTTATCTCTGATGTAGATCACACAGCCACTCTCCACATTTTCTGCACCCGGTCTTCCGCGGTATAGGTGTGAGACAAAGGAGTCAGGAGTTGAGTTGGAGACCAGGTCTCAACTAGTGCAATGATGTCTGGTTGGTGTAGGATGGCCCAGCATTGGAGCACTGCAGATTTTGTTTGGTAGGCTGTTTATGTTCAAAGTGGCGATCGGAGTCCTGTGGGTGATGTCCTGGAGTGCGCAGGTGGGGTGAGACCTGGGTTGGGGTGGATATTTCCGAGGTAGTAATAACAGTGTGAGGTTTCTCTCAGGGGGCTAGTGGTTGGTGACCCTGCCTCAGCGTCGAGAATGGGGCTGAGCAGTTAGTGTGCAGGGAATGGGTGAGGCGGAGGGTTGGAAAGGTGGGGAGGTGGGTCCAGGGATGGCCAGAGGGGGTGAAGGAGTTTGGAGGGTGGATAGGGGTGGGTGCCAGGGCCCAGGATCTGTGATGAGGGTGGGGGTTGGGAGTGACATGGTGGTCATCAGATGCTGACCTTGGTGGACTACCAGTGTGTCCGATTGGAGGGAGGCGAGCATCATGATGGCTGAGATGAGTAATGCAGTGGTAGTGGAGAGTGCATGTTGCCTAATAGTGGTGGTGAGTTAGAAGAATAAGGGTCAGAGCTGAGCTTGGTGAGGGTGACTGCCACTTTGGTGTAGTGGTAGGGTTGTGGGCTTTGTGCATAAGGTACCAGGTTCAAAACCCTGTGGGTGGATGTCTTTGGGCTGTGGTAGAGTAGAGATCCAGATGTCCATGGTGGCGGGCGGCAGGGTCAGGAGCTGAAAATAGGGTGCACATAGCAGCTCCAGTGGCTGCAAAGAGGAGTGGGTGGTTGGGAGGGAGGAGGGTAGGGGAGGGTTTGGTGTGGAAGTGGTAGAGGAGTGGAGCCGAGGTGGGTATCAGGCTATAGAAAGGGGCATAGCTTAGGGCAGTGACTGGTAGGATATTTTTATTCTATTTTATTTTATTTTATTGAAATCTAGGATTATTACCTTTGAGCAGGGACTGCTCATTTACAAAGGTTCCATGTCGAAGGAATGGGGATATACATCTAAGGACAAACATAATAATACATAGTTACACAATAGAAACAAGTGACTATGGTTAGAAAATCACAGTAATTCAAAATGTGTCAAATGTTATGTAGTATGACATTCAGCCAGGCAAACTTAGGAATAAGTGCTGTGGGTGAGAGGAGGGGCTGAGTGCAGGAAGAAGGCCATTTTCAGAGGGTAGAGGGTGGGAAAGAGCTCTAAGAGAAGGGAGGAGGGGATAAAGGTCAGGAATGTCCAGGGGGTGAGGAAAGGGAGAGGGGTGAGAGGTGGAAGGTAAGGCAGATAGAAGGTGGACAAGGTGGGGGAAGTAGCTATCAAGGCTGAAGTGGAGGGCAGTGGACATTGGGCCCCTGATTAGGCGAGGCAGTGGAGTGGAGGGACGGGAAGAAGAGCTCAGCTCAAAGAGAGTGGCAGTGGGTAAGTGGGGTCCAAGGAGGACTAAGCCCTCTGGTGGAAATCAGGTATAACTTGCAAATGGGAAATGGAGACTTAGAAAAAAGAGTGCCAGGAAGTGATGTCATAGGAAGGGGACAATAAAGGAGGGTCGGTCTTGTGTAGGAGGGTGCCTGGGGTGGGCAGGGCAGTCGATGACAGTGTCAAGTGGCTAACACCCACCACAAATGCTGTCTGAAGGGAGGAGGTCTTTACCTTCTGGCGGCGCTGTCTAGTGTTCCCTGCTCCAGGAGGGAGCTTGTTGTGAAGGCTGGTGTCTGCTTGGGGATGGGGGTCTGGTGGAGGCCTATATACAGGTACAGAACAAAGGAAACCTCATTAGTATGCAGCGGTAGCTTTCTTTTAGGCAGGACCCGACTGCGCATGCAAGAACTTGTAACCCAGTCCCTATATGGGATCTCTACTGCACATGCTCGAGAACGGGTCCCAAGATGGCGATAGTCAGAGTACCACGACAAAGAACAATACAGGTAAGGAGAAACATCGATCACTGTACAGGCCCTTAACTGCACAATACTAGGCTGTAAGAACACTCAGTTAAATCCCTAATCAGCAAAATAACCCAGTCACTAACAACAGCACTCTCGCTCTTGAAGCACCTTGCCTGACCAGCAAAACCTCGTGAATAGAGCCCCAGAGAACAATGGCAGCAAAACAATCAGTCACTGCGTGGGGATGTAAATTCAAAGTCCTCAGCCCACCACAAATGCTGTCTGAAGGGAGGAGGTCTTTACCTTCTGCTGCGCTTTCTAGTGTTCCCCTGCTCCAGGAAGGGCTTGTTGTGAAGGCTGGCATCTGTTTGGGGATGGGGGTCTGGCAGAGGCCTTCTGTGGTGCTCTCTAGTGTTACCCTGCTCCAGGAGGGAGCTTGTTGTGAGGCTGGCTTCTTCTTGCTTGCTTGCTTGGAGTCTTCAACCCCAGCACAATATCACTAGGCACAGTCTTACCTGGGTCTCACATTCAAGTTCCGTGCACCTCCAACCTCCAACAGGTAACATCCTGGGAACACAGGAAACAAAGAATATCCTGCTCAGTCAGGAGGTCCTCCTCCAGCTGAGCCCATGATAAATCCTCCTTGTGAATGAGCTTGCTCAATGGTGTTTCCTGCAATAAACTTGAACTTGAACTTGATTCTTTCTTTATTCAAACTTTCCAGCAGGGACCTCTCAAGCACCTGCCACTGGTGTTCCGCCTCTGCATAGTCAGTGTGCCTCAGTCATTGCCCACTTATCCACAGTATAAGCCTCATTGGGTTTTCCACCATCGTGGTGTTGTCTTGCATCTCTGGTCTTCCTCAGCCCCATGATAGCCCTTGTCCCTTTGCATCTCTTCATTGTCTTCAGGCTAGGCCATCCTCTGAGCTTCCAGGTCCAGTCCAGGCAGCAGCTTCTCTCTCAGTCTGTCAGCCATGGTTCTGGTCAGAACTCCATGGACTTTCTTCTCCAGGTTCTCCTCTGGCAACTCCTGGTGCATCGGTCCACCTGGGATATCTGGGCGATATACACCAGAAAATGTCCCCTTCAGCCAGTCCAGATGCTTCCAGCAAGTTATCCCACTTTGACGCCAAGTCTGTGGAGGGGTTGTGGATAACAGATGGATCAGACATCGAACTTCAAGTTCAACCCACAATCTCTGTGTGACGTTTATTCAAAATACAGAAGATTTCCTTCAGCAATGGCATATCCCTTCTTCAGTACATCAGTTTGTAGCAACATACCATGTAAGTTTCGTCTACACTTAGCCAGCAACTACTGACTCACTGAACTGTGATCTAACTTTTCAGTTGAGATTCAGCCTCCACTACAGTATGCTGGTCTTGTTTGCTTGGGTGGTGGGGGCTCAAATAAAAACAAAACAAGCTAAAGACAAAGAATCTCAGTGCAGAAGCACTGAAACAACAGTTACCCACAGGGCATTTATAGTATGTAAGCTAAGTTTCAAAGAAATGCAACATCACACATTTTATTTATTTATTTATTGGAAACAATCAGAATTACAACCCTTTGAGTCACAGGCTCTTTTGCAAAGGCTCCACGTCGGTTACAAGGGTGGAGGGTAGACAAATACAGTAGAGAACATACATGTAACAGGCAGAATATACATAAAAAATCAAAGGAGCAGTCCAGTCAAACTTAATGACTGTTGAGGAAGTTAGGCAGCAATCTTGGGATACCCAGGCGGGGATTCTTGGTGAGATACGTGGGGCCTTGTGTGGCCCTGAGTCGAGAGTGGGGAGGAGGGCAGTTAACCGGGTGAGCAGAGTTAGCCGCAGCCACATATGGTCTCTCAAGGAGGTGAGCTTTGAGGCCTGTTTTAAATTGAGGGATGCTGTGGGTCTGTGAGGAGTGTGGTAATGCATTGAGCCAGAGAGGGCCGGTATCTGAAGGATCTTTGCCCTAGGAAGTTCTACATTGAGGTACAAGGAAGGGGAGCTATGGCAAGTCTTGTATTGCACGGTGAAGTGCAGAACTGATTAAGGGAAAAGTCCGACGGGGCTAGGTGAAGCTGTATTTTTTTTGCAAGGATGCAGGTGTGGAACTGTAATCGATGTTGGAAGTTTAACCAACCAGATAACGCATAGAGATCACAGGTGTGGGTTAGCCATTCACAACCAGTGACTAGGGCGGCAGGCTTTGTTCAGGGCAATGTTTATCCTGTTCAGGAGGTGGGTTCAGCAGAGCCATATATAGTGATCCCGTAGTCCACCAGGGAGAGGATGGAGGAGGTGACTGCGGCCGTACGCCTCGCGGGGTAGGCAGTGCTTGAGCCGATACAGGATGCCTACCCCAGAGCTGATAGAGGAGGAGAGAATTGTGTGTGCCTCTGGTAGAGGGAGGTGTCTAGAGTGACACCTAGGTATTTGAAATTGGATACTTGTTCCAGAGGGGCACCTTGAGCGTTCTTGATGAGGAGCAGACTGACTATGAGGACTTTACGGTGGGCAAAAATCATGGATTTAGTTTTATTATAGTTGATGATTAGGCGGTGTTCAGAGAACCAGGTCTCAAGTTCCCGGAAGTGCCTTTGAAGGGCCTGCTGAGGGCGGTAGGTGGGTGTTTCAGAACAGAACCGCATCATCGGCATAGAGGAGCAACTGACCACTGCAAGCCTTGGGAGGAGTTTAGGAAGAGGGTGAACAGCAGTGGGCCTAGGATTGACCCCTGAGGACCCTGAGGAAACTGTTTTAGGGGTGGAGGGTGGAGCATATCCTGACTTGTTGCGAGCGGCCTGTGAGGTAATCTTGAACCAGGTCAAGGTCTCCGGGACCACATTTAGTTTAGGGAGGACTTGAAGCAGAAGCCTGTGACTGACCGTGTCTGCTGGCCTTGGTTAGGTCCATATATGGCCCCGCAATTGAGCCATGGTCGAGGGCTTCATGTAGGAATGAGGTGAGCTCTGTGAGAGTGGTGATGGTACTATGACCTGAGCGGAAACCATGCTGCTCCTGACTGAGGAGCTTATGCTTAGATAGGTGTTCGGTTAACTGGTCAGAGACTATTCTTTCAAGGGCTTGAGAGAGGTGGAAGTATTGAGATGGGTCTGTAGTTGCTGGTGTTGGTGGGTCTCCCCTTCAGGATGGGTGTGATTATAGCTCTCTTCCAGGTAGAGGGAACTGGCCTAGGCAGAGCGAGAGGTTAAGAATTTTAGTGAGGTGTGGTAGAGTGGCATCAAGGGAGAGCCTCAGGGTTTAAGATCAAGGGAGTCATTGCTGTAGCGTGTATGAGAGATGGCCTGGAAATATAGCGTTTTGCCTCGTGGTAGGTGATGACTTGGAGCCGGAAGGGGGTATTGGTAGAGCTCAAGTTGGGGGAGTTAGGAGTGGGGATGTGGGATAGATCCGAGAAGGCCGAGTTAAGGGCTTCAGCGATAGTGGTATGATCTTGGGTGACCTCACCATTAATAGTGAGTTATGTGAGGACATACTTGCATAATCAAACCATCATGGGATATATACAAATCACCATGAAATTTCAGACTTGTTCAGTTTACAGCAATTTACATGTATTTTAAATAGCCCAACTAACTTAATTTTTATCATACAGTCCCTAGTAACTTTTACCTTTATCAAAAACACCTAGTGCCATGGTATTTTCAACATTTACAGGTTTCATAAACATAAGGGTGAGATATTCAAAGGGGTTGCGCATGGGCAAGGCGCCATGCACAACCCACTGATGTGATCCGAGCAATATTCAAAGAGGGATGTAGCCGCGCAATCCCGATGCACCAGGACTTACCAGTAATGTATGCGGCGCAAGGCGGGGACATGCCCATGCATATGCGGCACATCCTGATATTTAGCCTGGGATGGTGGTGCATGTGCAGGCACAAACCCACCTTTGCGCCGCACAGGGGATGCAAAGATCCGCCCTGAAAAGCAGGAACAAGTCCTGGCCACCCACAGGTGAGCTGCCACGATAGGGCGCAACATGGCAGCCGCCAGCTGTGGGTGGCCATCTGACCTCCCCAGACACAGGCCAGGCATCATGCCCTCACACAATCGCGGGCATACTAATATATTAACCCTGGTGGTCCAATGGACCCTACCCCATCGTCTGATCATGGGCATAGTGTAAACAATCCCTGGTGGTCCAGTGGACTTACCCCAGCCTGATCGCGGGCATTAGTTGAAATTACAGTCCTTGGTGGTCCAGTGGACCCGAACCCCAGCCCGATCGTGGGCAAATGAATAAAAAAATACCCTGGTGGTCAGTGGACCTGTTCCCCTGCTTATCGTGGGCTGTATTGAATAACATATTCCCTGGTGATCCAGTGGACCCGATCCCTGCCCAAACATGGGCAAATGATGACATTAATTCCCTGGTAGTACAGGGTACCCCCCTCCCACCCGCCCTCCGACCCACCATCCCACCCCCGGTCAGCGAGCGGGTGGCAGCTCCCACCGCGCAAGCCACCCGGCCGCCCGCCGACTGACAGCGCCAAAATGCGGCTGTACACTTATTGGTCCTGCATGGGCCAATGGGCATGTAGACTGTACTGTACTCACAGTTCCAAAATGTGAATGGTTCATTCCATCGTGGGTCTGTGTAATGCGCTATGGTCTGCACTCCATTGGCCCACACAGTGGATCAATAGTGTACAGCCGACTGCGCGCCTGTCAGTCGCGTTGGTGGCCAGGCGGCTTGCAGGTGGGGAGCGCCACCCGCCACTGACGAGGGGCAAAGGGGTGGTGTCAGAGGGTGGTGGTGCTGGACCACGAGGGAGTTAATGTCATCATATGACCGCGATCGGCAAGGGACCAGGTCCACTGGACCACGAGGGAATATAAGCCACTACTGCCCACGATCGGGCAGGAGGATTGGGTCCACTGGACCAACAGGAATATGTTTCACTACAGCCCGCGATCGGGCAGAGGATTGGGCCCACTGGACCACCAGGGAATATGTTTTTCAATACTGTCCACGATTGGGCAGAGGATTGGGTCCACTGGACCACCAGGAATATGTTTTCACTCAGCCCGCTGAGCAGAGGATCGGGTCCACTGGACCACCAGGGAATATGATAACTACAGCCCACAATCGGGCAGGGGAGCAGGTCCACTGGACCACCAGGGATTACATTTTGTCATGCCCATGATTGGGCGTTATGGCGCATTGCCTGCTGAGGGGCAGGGGCGTCGGTCCCCGATGGCTGCAGCCTGCCAGGCGCCAGCCATCGGTCACCGGGATCGGACACCTGGCAGAGCGCAATGGCCACGACATGCAGATGGTCTCTATTTGTTCCCTGCATGCATACGGCCTCATTTGCATGCCCAGCACTGAATATCATGGTTGATCGCCCTGAGTGCACCGCACTTGCCCTGCTTCTCACTTGCCACTTGCGTTGGCGCGGTGCCACTGTGCGGGTGCAGTGTGGGCGGCACCAGTGCCATATTCAACGTACTATAGTCATGACGCAGCACCGCTGAATATCGCCCAGTCCATGTCCTGGCACATCCTAGTTGTGCTGCGCCCAGGCTTGTGCCCATGCCTGGTGCATTCTGAATATTCCACCCAAGGTATATACATCAAGGTATTTTATGACATAGTGCTGTTACATACTAAATCCAACAATGATCAACACAGCCTGTTGTTTTTATATCAGCTCGGATGTCACAACAAGGCAGTATAGCGAGTGGTCTAAGGCTCTGAGCTGCAAATCTGGTGACATCCAGCAGTCCAGACCTGGGTTTGAATCCACAGCTTCCACTTGCATACTGTGTGACCCTGAGCAAGTCACTTAACCTCCTTGTGCTCCCAGGTCGCTCCTGTAAAAGCTTTCAGCTTAGTGTGCTATACCTGGTTAAACAACTAAATAAATAAAAAATAAACAATAACCTCCTGTACAAGGACCTGAGAGAGAAAAAGACAATTAAAGAGGATACTATAGCATAGTCAAGAAAGGGGGGGATGCCCATAAGTGGCCAACCCTTATGGACTGCACATTGTAAAGGATAGATTAGAATAAGGAATAGAAGAACTGTTGCAACAGATTTAAGAAAGGTTGGTTCTCAAGAGTGGCAGGAGCTCCCTGTCTCAAGCACCACACAAATACTGGGCTTTACTGCATGACACAGGACTTTCACTTTAGTGGGACACTTTTTCTGCTGCTGGCTGATCACAAAACATTATTTTCCTTCAAATACACAACTTTAAGCAACATTTCCCTATACAGTTTCGTCTGGCACTATGGCGGTATGGTGAGTTTCAGTGTTGATTCCTGGGAATTACAGCACGGCATGCATAACGTGCTACTATGCATGATGCAGGACCCCGCTTTAGTGGTCTGCTTGTACTACAACTGGTTGATCACAAAACAAACACAAAAACAGAAAAAAAAACCTCCAGTTTTTTTTAAAATGGATCTCACTCAGCCCCAGGTGGCCATTTTGAATAAAGGTTAAGCATAGAACATTTCGAGTCACATGTGAGTTCTGGGGCTGAGTGACGTGTCAGCCATTTAATTACTTTTCTGAAGTTATTCCTAAATATACCAACACTGCCTGCATCAGTCCCTCTGTGATGCATCTCCTATAGCAGCTTTCTTCCACATAAAATAGTTATTTTTACTAATTTTACTACAAAACAAGACCTTCTCAGTCTGGTGCTATATACCGCTCCCAATGCCAAAGCTGAGGTAATCGAAGGCTTGTCCACTCATTGTTCCACCCTAATTCAGCTAAACAAATATTTTAATAGTATAAAGAAAGCTGAACTTGGGAGAGTGCTGCTCTTTGAAACAAGTGCTCAAAGTTAAAAATCATGACCCTGAAAGTTGAACCATGATACTGGACATGCACCTACGCATATGGCAGGTTCTAAATGAGACATATCTAGTAGCATTAGAAACAACTGGTCTCAAAGATGGGATCCTCTCAAAGCTATTGCCTGTGACTAAAGCAGTGGTAAAGTTGCTAGAGTGATGGAAGGAAGAAGCAACATCAGAGAGGGCATTCACTTCCTTCAGCAATCACCAGCAGGCATTCTTACTACAGATGCCTCTCCTGGGAAGAGGCACCTACCACAGGACTTCACAGTGAGTGGCACATGGAGCTCACAAGTCACTGGAACACATCAGTCTCCTGGAGCTAAGGGCAGTGCTGTCAGCAATGTAATCTTTCTCCTCCAGCTACAGAGTCAGTCTGTTCAAATCAGAGCAGACAACATCACAACATATTACATACATAAACAAGCAGAGAGGACAAGAGTCTCCAAACTGTGCTCAGAAGCAATGAGGATCTGGGACCTGGCATATACCTTAGAAGCAAACATTTATGTGGTGCACTTGCCAGGCAAAGAAAATGTCCTGGCAGATTCCCCAGGCAGAATCAGTCATGGGAATCATGAATGGGTCTTGAACAGACAGTTTCTGGCCACAGTGTTTAGAAGGTGGGGCACTCTAAAATAGACCTGTTCACGTCTTGGTAAAACAATCAGCTTTCACAGTTTTGTTGTAGACCACGAGCCAAAGGACAGTCCTAGAGGATGCCTCGGTCCTGGACTGGACAGGAAGGTTCCTGTATGCCTCCCACCTTTTTCACTCATCTGAAAGGTCCATCAGAAACTTAGGAGGAACCTGCAACACTGATCCTAATAGCTCCAGACTGGGGCAGACAGATCCGGGATTCAGTTCAGCTGGCCCTGTCCAGCAAGCCTCCAATCAACCTGCCACTAAGTCACAGTGTGCTGACCCTATCTCAGGGCAGGACAGCATTCCCAAACTCCAGGACAGTATACCTGAGAGCATGGTTCTTGAGGAGTTAGAATACTCTGAATTAAATCTCTCAGAGGCTGTCCTAAAGGTGCTTAGAGTTAAAAAAACAGCAACTAGGAAAACATACAACTCTAAATGGAAGAGATTTTCTTACTGGTGTACTCCCAGAAGAATAATTCCAATAGAGGAAGGGCTGCCTACAGTCTTAGAATACCCATACCTCTCAACTGCTATGAATTTGGCATAGCACTGTGATTTTCACACTCAGATTTGCCCTTGCTCTGCATAGGTTTACTGATGTTCTTAATAATGTTAGAGACTATTTCTAGACACACAAACTATTAAATCATTGAACTAAGTTGATAGAAACCTTCCTTATCACAAACTATACGGGACCCAGTATTTATAGACTTATTAAGCCCTATTCACCATGGGTGGGAAATATGCACCGGAGGCACGTATCCTGCCCGCGGAGGACTGCACCTGCGGACAGGTGTGCACTATCGGTATGCATCACTGGGCACCACTTGTTCACAGCCCACCCCCGATGCACAGAACTCTGCAGGGTGGCAGGAGGCGGGTCCTGTATCCAGCCGGGCATCCAATCGGATGCCAAGACCGGTCACCAAGTGGATCCCTATGGTAGGGCGTGCATTGGCAGTGCGCCCTGCAGAAGCCCAGTGGCTAGTGGCTGGGGAGGTGAGTGGTGGGCTGTTGCCTTTCATCCTGTGATGTGGCATGGAGCAATGACACAGTGGGGGACAGTTATCAGGCCATGCCTGGAGGGGCCAGTGGCAGTGGTGGCCTGGCGGTGCCATGGGGGTGAAGTAGGCAGCATCCTTCTGTGCCTATGTGTGGGTGTGCATTGGGTGGGGGCACAGGGTTGGGGCCTCACACTGCTGTGTGCTGTGCCTGTGGTACCATCAGCCATGGGGGTTCAGTAGCAGTAATCCTGGTGGGTGGGGTGCTATCCACCCTATCCGGTGGTGATCCAATGTGCGTGGGGCACATAGGGGCTTATGGCAGGGTTCTCCTGGTGTACCTGTGCCCTCTCTGCACCTGCTGCCAGCATTATGCACCATTGTGCATGGCGATAGTGCTGGCATGCCCCCGGCATGGTGCCTTCCATGCACCACGGAATCCCATGCATTGGTGCTGTGTGCCTCCTCTGTGCATCCTGTGGGGGGCACAGTGGGTGTGGACTGGCTACACGTCCCAGATATGCATGCATAGCCACTCTGCCCCAATTCATGCATAGGGCCCATCATTCTTTAAAATAAGAAAGTGTTCCATATTCTGGCCATTTGCTATGATTTTGAAGGCCAGTGCTATGATTTTTAATACTGAGAAGTTGAGAGGTATGAGAATACTTGGTACACCTGTAGTCTTTAGCCCTAATGCCTCAACACTATACACTTAGCAGTGTCAGCTGTCCAACACATCAGCAGGCATTGGAAATTACTGGCCTCTTAACCTAGTTTCTAAAGGGTTTTTAAAGGCCTCAGCCATTTGTACCCACCAGTAATGGACCCATTCCCTCCATGGGATCTCAATGTCTGCCTTGCCAAACTCATGGAGGCTTCTTTCAAGCCTTTGGACACTGCTTACCTGAAGTATGTCACATTATAAACCACATTCCTAATTGCCATGCCTTTGTTAGGAGGGTGAGTAAGCTGCAAGCCTCTGCACAGAGCTAAATTACATGATTTTCCACAAGGATAAGGTAGTCCTTATACAACTAATAGTAAATTTCTACCAAAGGTAGTGTCTGAGTGCCACTTGAACCAATCACGATCTGTGCTCTATCCAGTACATACTACTACAGCTGAGCAGAAACTGCACAGACTTGACTTGGAAAGAGTTCTGGGTGTATACATGGACCAGGTAAAAGAAACAGGTGCAAAAACACTCAGCTTTTTGTTACCTGTGGTGAAGTTAGCACAGGTAAACCAGCAAACAAGATGACTACTGCACTGAATAGACTCTTGTATACAGTTTCGTTATGAAAAAATGGAAATAATACCACTCAAGGCCCTGAGGCACACTCACATAGGGTACCTCTGCCTCTGTGGCACTCCTAAGGGGCTGCCCACTCATGGACATTTGCAAAGCAGCTACCTGGAAAACAGTGCCCACCTTCACAAAGCGTGCCAGAAAGGATGCTGAATTTGAAACTGCTGTCTTGCAGAACGTTTTTACCCCAAGTAGGTTCTGGACCCATCCTTCCAAGGTAGTGCTTTGTAGTCTGCTTAGAGTGTAATCATGAAGTGAGTGATTCCTACGGTTAGAAGAAAACAATTACTCACCATAGTAATGTTGTTTCTTCTCAGGGATCCCTCACTATGGTTACACTCTCCACTCTGCCTCCTTCAAGACGCTGAAACTAGATTCTTACAGTAAATCAATTCATACTAACATACTAATTGCCAGCAGATTAGGCCTTACAGTCTATCAGTCTGCTCGAACCTCAGATCCCTAGTTGGGTGCGAGGCCCTCCCCTTGTGTTCCAGAAACCCCGTTCATCCATCCCCACCCCCTGGGCCAGGCCATCATCTGATACATCCGCTTTCTGTGTCTGTCCCACCTCTCTTGAAGCCCTCCACTGTGGATCTCTGAACCAGCTCGCCAGGCAGAGCATTCCAAGGGTCCACCACCCTCTCAGTGAAAACCTCCTCTTTCCCCCTCACCCTTCCACCTTCCAATTTCAAACCATGCCCTCTGGTGATACCTTCCTGCTTTAGTCTAAAGATCCCTCCATGTTTACCCTATTTATTCCCTTGAGGTACTTGAAGACCTCAATCATGTCCCCTGTCGCTCCTCCAATAAAACAGGCAGAGCTCCTCAAGTCTGTCCTCATACGTCAAATCCCTAGTCCTCATGACATCTTAGTTGCCCTCCTCTGTACCCTCTCCAGGAGCTGTATGTCCCTCTTCAGTGTGATCTCCAGTACTGTACACAGTACTCAAGGTGTGGTCTAACCAGTCCATTGTACAGTGGCAGAATCACTTCCCTGCTCCTAGAGGTGATCCCCCTACGATGCATCCCAACATCCTGTTTACCTTGCTAGCCGCTCTCCTGCACTGCTCAGAGTTATTCATACATGCCTCCACCACGACCCCTAGGTCTTTTTTTCTCCTGTTGAGGCCTCCAGCCCCCTCCCAGGGTGTACCTGTGTTTAGGGTTTCCGCCCAAGATGTAACACCTTGCACTTGGTGATATTGAAATTAAATTTCATGTATGAGCCCAGCTTTCCAGGGTGTCCAGATACCTTGCAGGGCCAACCTCCTCTCTTCCCCTTAACTACTGCTCCCATCTTGGAGTCATCAGCGAAGAGACTCATTTCACACCCTATACCCTCCCTGATGTCCGATATGTATGCATTAAACAGGATTGGACCCAGGACCGAGCCTCTGCGGTATCCCTACCAACCTCTAGGGTTCGAGAGCTCCCACCGACCACTACTCTCTGGGTGTGCCCAGCTAGCCAGTTTTCAGTCCATCTGACCATCAAAGGCCTACCTCCAACCCTGTCAGTTTCTCCACCAGACCGTGTGGGGACAGAGTCAAATGCCTTGCTGAAGTCCAAGAATAATACATCCACAGGCTTTCCCTGTCCAGTTCTGATGTTACCCATTTGTAAAACTGCACAAGATTGGTTTGACATAATCTACCTGGCACAAACCCATGTTGCCGATTATCCAGACCTCCACCTCCTCCAAGCACACCCCAATCGTTCCTTTAGTATACTCTCCATTAATTTTCTCGCCACTGAGGTCAAACTGATGGGTCTATAGTTACCTGGTACTTCCCTCGACCCCTTTTGGATTGGCACCATGTACCTCTCACCAATCCCTAGGTACCCTCCCTGTCTCAAGCGACCTGTTGAAGAGCTCCGCCAGTGTGCAGCCAGTTTGTCCCCAATTCCCATAGTACTCTCGGATAAATGCCATCCGGTCCAGGAGATTTATCTTTCTTTAGGACCTTGAGGGTTAACCACACCCTTTCGGTGGAGATAGCATCATCCGTCTCCTCCACCTTACTGGCCTTTTTATCCTTATCCTGATGACACCCTGGGGTACCTCTCCTCCTTCTTGCTCCATTTCTGTTGCTCCCTGATCTCACTCACTACCGCTTCTATCCCCATCGTGCTTGCTTTGTAGATATCCCATCCCTCCCTAGTGAACACAGAGGCAAAGTACTGGGTTTAATACCTCTGCATTGTCCTCACCTCTTCCACCCACCCTCCTTCTGATCTCAATCTGCCGAGATGGCCCTTAGTTTTTCTCCGCTCCCCAATGTACCGGAAGAACCCCTTTCCCTCCATGTATCCCCTGTGCCAGCCGCTGCTCTTTACTGGACTTTGCCCCTCACCATCCGTGTGAATTTTCTAGATGCAAGATGGTACATTTCCTTTTCGCTATCCCTCTTGTTGTTTTATATTTTTGTAGGCCTCCTTCTTTTCTCTGACCGCTACCTGAACCTCACTGGACCACCAGCATGGTTTATGTGACCTTGCTCTCTTCGTTTTACCTTAGCGCATGTCCTGACTGCCTCATGAAGTCCCCATTTTATGACCTCCCATCTCTTTTCCACATTTGTCATTGATGTAATCCCCTCAAGTAATCCTTGAGAATATTTCCCATGCCCACAAAGTCTGCCCCTGAAGTCCACTGCCAGTGTCTTAGATCTCACCCCCAAAAATTCCTTTACCTAGCTTGCTTGAACATTGCTATTGCAGTTCCTCTATCACTATAAGTTGTGTTTTTTCTTTATATTTGATATAATTTTCATTTACATGTCTGCTTCAATTTTTTTATACTTGTATTTTATTCCTTTTATAATAAAGTTGCTCAAAATACAGACATACCATGTAAGGAATATCTGCAGAGCTGAATATCAATTGGATAATACATCCACATATAATCAGGTTAACAGTATCCCTTACTTATACCCAAATCAGGAGGCGACCTGTAATGATAAAGTCCATTTAAAACTATAAAACATCGCTATGGAACTGTAGCCCAGAGCACATGGCAATAAACGGATATGAAAAGTCCATAATGTTCAGCAGAAAGTCCTGTGCTCTAAAAGGGCATGAGGTGCCATGCTTAAAACGACATGTATAATATCTAAACAATACAAACGGAGGCAGTATAGCGCAGTGGTCTAAGGCTCTGAGCTGCAAATCTGGTGACATCCAGCAGACCAGACCTGGGTTTGAATCCCACAGCTTCCACTTGCATACTGTGTGACCCTGAGCAAGTCACTTAACCTCCTTGTGCTCCCAGGTCGCTCCTGTAAAAAAGCTTTCAGCTTAGTGTGCTATACCTGGTTAAAAAAACAACTAAAAATAAATAAAATATAATCATTCGCCATCCCATCACTTCAGCTTATCATAGGAATTGGCAAAAAGAAAATGTTAACAGACACAGTTACACCTGAGGTATCCCCATATTTAACAACATAGATCTTGTAATTCCCAAAAGTAGCCATGGAGGGAAGTATAAAATCAAAATTTCTACCACTGAAATAAACTTCCAATAATAGAGAGAGCTTAATTGGGGTGTGGCTTAGACCATATAAAAGCAGGTGACTCCAATTACAACTTCCTGTTGCTAACCTGTTTTCTTACTAACTGCCCTCCAACCCACCCACCCAAGCCAGCTCTACTTTTATAGCCACTGTATTTGACTGACAACAGGAACTTCCTGTGTGGCAGTAGGAAGGAAGGATCATAGAAAAACATTAGTTTTGTCAACCCTAAAGGAAAAAGTGCTCATTCTCCCCCCAGCTGTTGGTGGTCTGACACTGAGCAAGGAAGAAGGAGGCTACTGAAGAATATAGGAAGTTGCTGTCCCAGAACAGGAAGGGTGAGTGTTATAAGGAGAGGAGACAGTAAGCATACAGAGAAACAGGAGAGAGGACTAAAATAAGACATGATAGGAGTGGTGCAGTGCAATGGCTGTGGGCAGTGTTCTGGGAAACATTCTGGAGGCTGCAATGCTGCCCTATTTGCAGGCACCTCTCTGGTCTGAGGGAGGAGGTTGCCCGCCCAGGCTGACCTGGCTAGATTCATGAAACCTCCTCCACCACCCAGGGACCTCCAGGGCCAATGCCACTACCTCAGAGGTTGCCAAGAAAGAGGAGAGGCTGGACCAGGGTGGGCTCAGAGAGGGAGAGGTGGTGGAATAGAGTTGCATCCCTCCAGCTGTACCTCTCCACAATTCATACACTCTTCTGGTGGATAGTGGTTCCTCTATGGAGACACCTGCAGTGAAGACCAAGGAGGATGCTGGGAACCTTCACAAAGCAGACCCACAGGAGGGTGGCATAGGACCCCACAGGGAAGAAAACAACTCCTGGTGGGGACTCAATCATTAGGGGATAGAAGTGGGGGTGGAAGGGGAGAGGGAGGTAAGGTGCCTGCCTGGCACCATGGCTTGGAGGGACAGGAAGTGAATCTCAGGATCGTGGGAGCAACTGCATGAGGGAGGGAGTTGGATGTCATTGTCCACCTAGGGACAAATGATCTGACTAGGAATGGGATCAGAGCAGTGCAAGAGGAGTTTGTAGAGTTGGAGGAGCCTTAGACAAGTAGCGATATGGTAACCTTCTCGGAGGTGCTGCCTGTCTATGGCAAGGGTGATGCTAGGGTACCTCACCAGGGAATTCAATGAATAGTTGAAGAACAGGTGTAGAGCTCAGGGTTTGGCTTGTTGGGAACTGGGGAGCCACCTGGAGGGTGCAGACCTATACTGGCATGATGGTCTACATCTGTCCGGGGGACCAGGATCCTAGGTGAGAGGTTTAAATGCTTCATTGGCAAGCATTTAAACTAGCCAAGGGGAGGCACTGAAAATGAGCAGGAAATCCCAGCCTCTTCCACAAAACATGGTAATTAGTGAGGTAAACACCAAGGTAGAGAAGTCATTAGGGAGCAGGACAGATGTAAATGTAAAAAGGCAAAGGCATTAAGGACAGGGATGGGGCTAAAAGGGTAAGGCCATCAAAAAGTGGAGGGTGATGAGTACCAATGCCTGTAGTCTGTGTAACAAGCTCCCTGAACTAGTGGCCTTGATAGAAGAGGGTTGTCTGGATATTGTGACAGTCAAAGAAACATGGTACAAAGAGAACCATGACTGGATGTCAACATACCAGGATACACAACCTACAGAAGGGACCGGAGGGTAAAAGAGGAGGAGGAATAGCTCTCTATGTAAAGGAAGGGATCAAAGCAACAGAACTAAAGTGTAAACAGGGAGCCGATGAGGCACTCTGGGTCACCCCGGAGACAGGAAATGGCACTACAATCCACATGGGGTTGTATACAGACCCCCATCTCAGGGGAGGAATGGACAAGGAAATGATAAAAGACATCCTTAGAATGGCAGAAAAAGGGGAGATATTGTTGACGGGGGACCTGAATATGTCAGATGTTAACTGGAGCACCTTTGCTGCAGACACTTCCAAGTGCAGGGTCATTTTTGATGCCTTACAAGGGCATGCCTTAGACAGCTAGTATTGGAATGCACTCGGAGGAGCAATCTTAGACCTGGTACTCTCAAATGGGGACTGAGAAAGAATCTCAGATTTAGAAGTGGGTAGCCATCTGGGAACAAGCGGCCACCAAACAGTGCGGTTCATGATAAACACAGCCATACAGTCAAGCCATACAAAAGCAAGAGTATTGGACTTTAGGAGGGCTGACTTTGGGAAAATGAGAGTGCCTCAGAAAAACACTACCAAACAGGCAAGAAGGAGGGTGGAGGAACAATGGGGAGTAATCAAACAGCCATCACAGAGGCAATAAGCCTTTGTGTAGCAAATCAACAAAACACAACGAAGGAAAAAACACTATGGTTCTCAAAAGAGGTGGCAGGGAAGATTAAGGAGAAAAGGATAGTGTTCAGGAAATATAAGGAAACACAGAAGGAGCAGGACAGATCATTTTATCAGTTAAAGCAGAAAGAGGCAGGGAAGGCAGTCAGAATAACAAAGGCCCAAACTGAGGAAAGGATAGCCATCTCTGTTAAGAAGGGGATAAGACCTTTTATAGGTACATTAGGGAGCAAAGAAAGATCAAAAGAGGGATACTGAGGCTTAATAAAGGGAGGGAATGTGGGCAGAGGGTGACAGTGAAAAGCAGGGATACTGAATCAATATTTCTGCTCATTATTCACAAAGGAAGAGGAGGGAAGGTACCTAAACCAAACAAGAGAAACACTCTGAAGATGGGGTCAATACCAGTCCATTTACAGAAGAAAGGGTTCTGAAAGAACTAGTAAAATTGAAGGTGGACAAAGAAATGGGGCCTGATAGGATTCACCCAAGAATTCTGAAAGAACTAAGGGTAGTGACACTGCTGACTACTTCTTTAACAAATCATGGGAGGATGGGGTGGTACCTGAGGACTAGAGGAGGGTGGATGTGATTCCTCTTCACAAAAGTGGGTGCAGGACAGAGGCAGGAAACTACAGACCAGTTAGTTTGACCTCAGTGGTAGGAAAATGATGGAATCACTTCTGAAGGAAAGAATTATTGAGTACCTAGAGGCCAGTGGGGCACAGGACCCAAGGCAGCATGGATTCACAGCGGGAAGGTCATGTCAGATGAATCTAATAGATTTATTCGACTGGGTGACCAAAGTAGTAGACCAGGGAGGGGCTGTGGACATGGCCTACCTAGATTTTAGCAAGACATTTGATACAGTCCACACAAAGATTAATACACAAGTTAGCCAGCCTTGGAGTGGGTCCCAGGGTGGTAGCCTGGATAAAAATTGGCTAGACAACAGGACACAAATGCTAGTAGTAAATGGAGTCCACAGTGAAGAAAGGAGGGTTACTAGTGGGGTACTGCAGGGTTCAGTACTGGGACCGGTCCATTTTAATATCTTTATAAGTGACATTACAGAGGAACTGGAAGGAAAATATGTTTCTTTGCAGATGAGAGAAAGATCTGCAACAG
The DNA here is from genome assembly GCA_016271365.2 of Neoceratodus forsteri. Taxonomy (NCBI): domain Eukaryota; kingdom Metazoa; phylum Chordata; order Ceratodontiformes; family Ceratodontidae; genus Neoceratodus; species Neoceratodus forsteri. The sequence continues at coordinate 275,684,776 of CM057449.1, forward strand.
GGTTGATACAAAATGGAGTGGAAAGGATGAGAAGGGACGTGGCAAGGTTGGAGGAATGGTCAGATGTATGGCAGCTCAGATTCAATGCAAAGAAGTGTGAGGTAATGCACCTGGGAAACAAAACCCAGGGGAAGAGTACACAGTGGGGGTGAGATACTGACAACAGTAAAATTGGAAAGGGACCTGGAGGTAATTATATCAGATGGCCTAAAGGTGGGCAAGCAATGTGAGAAGGCAGTAAGGAAGGCTGGGGAGATACTGGGATGCATATGGAGAGGCATCAATAGTAGAAAAAGTTGTTATCCCTCTGTACAGACAGTTGGTGAGACCCAATCTGAGTACTGTGTGCAGTTCTGGAGACCCCATCTCCATAAAGAGACATAGACAGAGTGGAGGCTATCAGAGGAGGAACACAAAATGGTGCAGGGTCTGCACCAGAAGACATACTGAAGAAAGACTAAAGGAGCTTAATATGTATACCCTTGCGGAAAGAAGGGAGAGGGGACATGATAGAAACTTTCAAGTACCTCAAGGGAATCAACAAAGTCCAAGAGGGAAGCATCTTTCAGAAAAGAGATGTGCAAGAACAAAGGCTCACAATATGAAGATAGAGGGGACGCCAGAGGTAATGTTAGGAAGTATTTTTCACGGAGAGGGTTGTGGATGGTGGAACAACCTCCTAAGGAGGTCGTGGAGTCAAGAACAGTGGGGAATTCAAGAATGCATGGGACAGACATAAGGCAATCCTTAGTTGGGGGTAGGAGGAAGTAAGCTGTTGGTTAACTAGGATCTGCAGCTTATCTGTGAGGTAGGAAAATGGGCAGACTAGGTGGGCCAAGTGGTCCTTATCTACCGTCAAATTCTATGTTTCTAATAAAAATACTCATCCCTCCAAGACTATCTCTGTGTATTGTTAAACATTAAACAACACGAATCTCACTTAATAAAGGACCCAAACCAGAGCCCAACAAGCCAGCCAGAGAAGGAACACTCTCTAAAGGGAGAGCATTATTTCTACTACAAAACAAAGAGAGACAAGAGAAAATGTAATTTCTTTAGGGTTTCATTTTCTGATTCCTCAGCACTCAGTTTGTCTTTTGAGCAGCAGCCGTCTTCACAGCCCACTTTCCGCATCTCCTGGGTCTGTAAAGAGATAGACTTTGGCATCATGAATAATTCTCAATTTCACTGGAAATGGTATGGTGTGGAATACTAAGCTCCCTAAGGGTAAATCAGATTTTTCTGTCTGAGTCAAGTTGCATATGATATGTCTGGAAATATATGTACAGTTTCACCTTCGACATTTAGGTGGCCCAAACGTTTGGCTAAGTTCAGGATAGTGTCCCAGGTTCCCATGTTGTCTAGGATAACCACCATAATTCATGGAAGCTCAACTGGAGGCTTGCCTCTGTGTGGTATGAGGTAAGCCTTCACCACTAAAAATTCCATGTGCTCCATATGCACATGAAATTGCTCAAGAAGCCAGTCCTTGATGAAGAGGTGGGCAGAATCCCTTCCGACCCATCCGAACTGATTAGCCTCAGGTTTTGACTCTCACTTGATTCTCGAGGATCTCTAATTGGCGTCGGCATACTGCCCCTTGGCTCATTGTGTCAGGGCACTTTTACAAACTTCTGAATGCCACTTAATATCATCCTGTGTTACCTGCTACCTGTGTTATCTAAGATGCTGGAGAAATTAGTGAGTATTCAGTTAAGGAATATCTGGACAATGCTAATCTATTAAATCCAGCTCAGTCTGGATTCAGGGCCAGACATAGCACTATCACTGCATTAGCCAAGGTCACCAATGATTGGCAAACCGAACTGGATAAAAGAACAATGTCTGTGGAGTATTCCTGGACCTGAGCAAAGCATTCGACACTGTGGACCATGAACTGCTACTCTCATCCCTACACCATTGGCCTAGATCCATCCTCCCTTAAGTGGTTCAGATGCACCTCTCCGTAGATCACAGCAGGTAAAGCTGAAGGTGACCTCTCCCATTAAGACCACTGTCAAGAGGAGTCCCCCAAGGCTTTATTCTGGGTCCTATCCTTTTGCCATTTATATAAATAAAATTGATTCAACCTTACCAAGTCCTCAGTACATCTCTTTGCTGATGACACTGTACTGTATGTCAGCAACCCTTCACCTAAAGTTGCTCATGAAATCCTACAAGCAGAATTCTCCCTGTTACAACATCAGCTTCTCGAGAAAAAGCTTCTGCTAAATGCAAAGAAAACCAAAGCAATGATGTTCACAACCCAAACTCCACCAACACATCCTCTTCAATCAGTCTCCCCAGATATGCACTATACTTGGAGAAAATCTGGAGTATGTTGAAAATTTCAAATACCTAGGTGTGTGGATTGACAACAGACTTGACTTTACTCAGCATCTAGAACAACTGCTGAAAAGCTTCGCCTAAGGCTTGGCCTCCTCTACAGATTAAAACCCTTCCTTAATAGAGATTCAAAGATGAGATTAATCCAGGCCATCTTTCTATCAGTCATTGACTACGCAGACTTCCTCTATAGTCACTGCCCCACTCCCTACCTTCAAAAGTTGGATACCTTATACCATAGAGCAATAAGGTTCATTACAGACCTGCCATATAATACTCACCATTATTCTCTCATGATGCAGTTGGATGGGTTTCCTTCATGTCAGGAGGAGCAGAAATGCAGCTCTATGGATCTACAGAGCTTTATCAAAAAACTCCCAAGATATATCCTGGACTGCTTCAACCTGACCACTCCCAGCTCCTATGCCCTAAGAAGCAACAATATCATCCTGCTCAAATTGCCCATAGTCAACACCAAAATAGGGAGGGCAGCAATCAGCTATTCTCTAGCCATAACGGAACACCCTACAAAAATCCCTAAAACTGTCCATTATCATTCCATTTACATCCTTCAGGCAGCACTGTACAGCATTCTTCACAGAGAAATGCAGTTGCTACCGCTAGAGATAGAATAGTCATCCCACAAAACCATATTCCAATCACATATGGCATATTCCTTCCAGCCAGACACCGCCAGTATATGGCACCCAATATTCCCTTCACCATCCTTGTACTCATTATGTGAGTGACTGTCATGGCCCTCATTGTGATATATATGTACTGTACATATTGTAGATGTTAGTTTAACTTTCTCTTGCCAAGCTTTAACATGTGAATTCTCTGTATATTATTGTGTTATAAATAACATTTTCTTTTTTCTGTATGTATAACTGTCTCATAAGTATGTGATGTAACTGCTGTGCACCAACTCGAACCTTGACCTTATCAGGTCCATCTTGTAAATGAGCCTTGCTCAATGATGATCGCCTGAATAAATAAAGATTTGATTGATTGATTGATTGATTGATCCATCTCCCTGCAGGAATTCAACTGTTTGTTCCATTGTAGTTATACAGCCAGTCAGAAGATCCAGCTTCTGATTCACAAGGGTTGACGATGCAAGCAGCTGTTTCATTTTACCCCCAGAGACTGGAGGGTCTCTTTAGACATTCTCCTTCTGCCATGCCATGTTGTGTGGACCTGGTGCTTGGGCCTGCTGCCAAACTCTTACTGGAGTCCTTCCGACTGTCTGTAGAACGTTGATTTTTAGGAATTTTCACCATCTCATAGCCAGAGGCGTGAGCTCACCAGGAAGGCAGGTTAGATCATTCACTTAGGCTTATAAATCATATTTTTGTTGTTTAAGGCTTAGAGTTCACAGAGCAGTTTCAGGTGACCACACAGCTCTGGCTCCACAGCCCCCGCCCGTCTGCTTCAATTTAATTAATGTTTTCTAAAATGTTTGAATTTTGCATAGTTTTTAGTAGCTCTTTAGCTAACTTCACTGGCCACCATTCCACTCTGGCTTTAGATGCAAATCTGACAACCGCGAGTAGAAGGTCACTGCAGAGTTTTTCAAATTCTATTCTAAATTCTTAATTCTGCTAATTAGAATAGGGTTCTGGTCTTTGGAGCATCTGTCTCCTAGGAGTTGATGTTAGACTGTGACGATAGTGAAGGATCTCTGAGAAGAAACAACACTACTATAGTGAGTAACTTTTTCTTACCACTGATGGTGTCACGGCTGTGGAGCAAACCACTGGTCAGTAGGCACCCGAATGACAAGGTGCCCTGCAACAGAACTCTACAGCACATAGGAAGCGGCTCATGACACAGAGCAGCAATGTTGCATATGCCACCTCAGAGGACCACCGGCCTCATTTGATGTGCCAAATACACCCTGAAAACAGGAGTGGGCATACAGAGTAGGACTGGCTGACAGACTGTCCCATGGTAATTACATCTAAAATAATTCCAGTTTAGCAGGCCACCACTGGTCGCATACCTGAAAACTCCCCTGACACTATAATCCTCCAGCTTGAGGAATGGCTGGTAACATCGATGCCTGTGGTATGGTATGCAGCACCACAGGCTTTGGCTGCTCCCTCTGTGTTGTATATTTTCCTTGTTGTCTAGTCCAGCCCTCTATTACCCACTGGAAGTATGCATGGCAGTTTACTGCCCTGACGCCTGGGCTATAAGCCCCAGCAGGTCGGCACTGAAAACCACCAAGACCAAAGGATAGGCTCATGAATATGTATGAGCAGCCTGACTGCCGGATGCAGAGTTCTAACCACTGTATGCTGCCATCGAAGTCTAGAAGCCTGCATACCATGTTAGGTGGGTATTGCTATTATACAAGGTAGAGGCAGCAGTAGGGTGGCTAATCCTGAATCAGCTCAATGCCCTGTGTGATTTTAGCTGGTGCTACCGCTAGATGGTGAATTTCAGTGCTGGCACATGGGATTACATCACTGCATGTGTACTGTGCTGCACATGATGCAAGACCTCCTTATGGATTATAAGCTAAATTTTCAACTTGGAATAAAAGCTGTTCCTTCCTTAACTACTTTTCTATGACAAATGAAAACTTTCTAAATAAACCCTATAAATTGAAGGCACTAATAATGGACTGTCAAATCATATCTGACAGCTTGCAACAAACAAAAACTGATTTTAAGTTTGTTTCATCAAGGATTGATCTAGAGTGCAGCTGTGCTGGTCTAACTACTCTTACAGTTCTCACTTTCAAACGCATAGTTGTAACCAGCATCTCTTCATTCAGCTTGAAGCAAGTTACTAGAGAGACACTCAAAGGGTTAAACCTGACCCTACTTGTGGTTCTCTTGTGGGCCCTAGCTTGGAGACATGGGACCCCATTTTCAGAATGACATGCTTGATGCAAGGTACCAGCACCAAATGGGTATGGCACAAATGGCACCTTGCATCAAACTTTGCAGCAGTCCTGATTTATGAATGCTGGCTCCGTCGAAATCAGAATGCCTTGCCCCAAGTCTTGTGCCATCCTTGCATTGAAACACCCATGTGCTGGGTTGCAAAGGGCTTGCACCACAGTGGGGCTGCAACATCCCCTTTTCTGCTATTTTTAGAAGCCCTGCCGTGGACACACCAAGGGCTCAATGTAGACCATCCAGGAGGCTGTCTAAGCAACTTGTGCCAGTGCCACACACTGTGGCAGTTTGGGGGATCTGTCAGTGGGGGGGCCAGGGGCAGAAGAGGCACAGGGAGTCCTAAGGATGTATCATGGCACCAGGTGGGGTGCCATTTGCAGAGCATATACCTGACTGGATGGGACCACTTCATGGGGATTGCCAGGGATGGACAGTGACATGGCCCAGGGTGGGTACAGTCCTGGCTGCTGTCCCATAGGTGCACAAGTCAGAACCCAGGAGACTACTAGGGAAATGTTTTATTTTTTCAAAACATATTTTATCCGGGGGCATATATGATCACAGAGGTAAAACAAATATACATAGTGCAATGCATTTACAATGCATTCTCCATTTTGACTGCAGAGGAGAAATATATACAGATACATGTGTTTATGCTTCTGCAAAATAGGAGGGATGCATGGATAGCAACCCCGAGGCAATAATGGTTATTTATTTATTTACTGATTGATTCATTAATTCACTCAAAACATTTACTAGGAAAGAGACACTGAGCTGATCAAAAACTTATTTCCAGATGTGTCCTGAGGAGGCGGAAAGGAAGGACAGTGGGGACCACAATAACAATAATAAATAATAGATACATAAGCATCTTAAATAATAATTGTGCAAAACAAGGATTAAATAGAGTACATTACATAAGGAATAAGTAGTAGGCACCCACACAATGAGCCTGTGTTTCATCGAGGTTGAGATACTCAGCATATGGACCCTGAGAGTAAACTCAGGAGGTCCATGCTGGTATCTCAACTCTGAGGATGGAAACACAGACAAGTTGTGTATGGGTGCCTATACTTTATTTATTGTAGTATATGATTTAAAAATGACTGAAGCAGTGTGACTTATAAATTATAAGAACCACAACTGCATAAATAACATTTGTTGATAGGCAGTGTGTTTTTTCACTAACTGATTTATTAGGTCTGCAGTTGAAACAGTTGAAAGATCTGCCAGAGCACCGTATAGAGACAGAGTGAGCCATTGGAGTGGCTCTGCTGGTTAGGCACTATCATTCAGAGGGAAACCCCTACACCTGCTAAGACGGGCATCGCGAAACCAGTAGTGCAGTCCTGAAGGCAGGCTGTTGCCTGTACTAGTCAGTGCCAGTATTAGTTTATAAAATGTCTACAAATTTTTTTGTTTAATGTATGGCCTTGGAGTGTTTCAGTGCAGAAGAGTTGCCAGAATCATAGCTAGAGTGCCTCTATAGCATGTGTAGCACTGATGGGAGAACAATTTGAGAGAGAGGCGGAGATCATCGAAGGTAAGCACCAGTGCACTGATGGGGAATCCACCACCAGCAGGCATTGAAACTGCTAGTGCAGCTGGAAGGCAGGCCATGGCCAATAAAGCCAAGTGGAGCCACAACCACTGAGTGAAAGCGCTGCAAGTCAGAGTCGACTCAATGTGGTACACAGGTGCAATTGATGATGGAATGTGCACATCAACTTTTAAAACGCACAATAACTTTTGGAACGTACACAACAACTTTAGAATGTGCACAACAACTTTTGAGCAGCCAATGTTTTCTATACATAATAAGTATATAATAAAATAAAAATAATACAATAATGTGCTATAGGATTTTTTGAACTTGTATTTGTTGGGGTATATTGTTGCTTTATTTGTTTATTTTCCTTTTGGTTTTCTTTGTACAGGTGCTGTAGGTATTAGAGGAGCACCTCATAAAAAATTAAGAAAAGGATAACAACATCTGCAAAGTGCAGAGGAAATATTGAGTTCATGGTGGGAGCAAAGGAGGTCAGTTGGGAGGGTGGAAGAGGGAACTGTACTAATGTAGGTGCAGAGAGAAGAGCAGAGGTAGGAGGTGGTGGCAGCAGTCCAGGGACCAGTATCAGGGCAACTGCAGGAGTGAGTAGTGAAGTCATGGAAGAGAAACAAGAGCAAGTAGGGGGAAGAGGCCAAGCTGATGGTAAGAGTGAGGAATCCCATAGTTTGGGGAATCAAAGGAGACGGCAGCTTGACCAGCACGGTTTTTCCTTGAGGAAGTGTGAGAGAGTAATAGCCAGTGTTGTAAAGGAGGTAAGAAGTGGCAGGGGATGTGAAGTGGAAGCAAGGTAGGAGAAGATGGAGCCAAGACAGTATTTAGAGATGAAGAAAACACAATGGGCGAGTGTCTGACCTCAACGGAGGGGAAAGAGAGGAAAAGTGAAGCAGGCAGTGGTGGGTGCAGGGGGAGAAGTCCAGGGCAAAGGAAAGGAAAGTGGAAATTGTTTAACTAGGAAAGGCACACTAAGTCCTGGGTGCACAAGGAAGTTAAGGACTTGCTCAAAGTCACACAGTATGCAAATGGGGGTTGCTGGGATTCATACCAGATCTCCAGGGTTGCAGCACAGTGCCCTAACTACTGTGCTACATTGCTTCCGCAAGTGACAAAAGGGGTGAAGAGGGGATCCAGCCTGGCCAGGCTGGACTTGGAAGCAGCATTGAAAAGTATGTCACTGCATAGTGAAAAATGGGGAATAAAATTTTGAGATGATCTCTCTTCAGGCAGGAAGTGGGATACACCCTTTATTCCTATGAAGCCCACCAAGTTTGTGTGGTGAAGCTCTTGTGGATGGCATTCACATGTGCAGAGAAATTGAGGGATGGTCCAGCCAGATACCAAGGTATGAATGTGGGGACATCCTCAATTACAGCGCCACCAAGGATATGGAAGGAGGGAGGAGCCTAGCAAGCCTCTGCCTAGTGCCAAAGTTCATGCAGATCATTTTCTCATTAATTTGAGGGACAGATGATTTGTCAGGAACCGGTTCTGGATGTTAATAAAGTCTAGCTGGAGCCTGGCAGTGAGGTCATAGGCAGAAGACCTGGAGGCAAAGAAAGCGGTGTCATCAGCATACTGTACATATGGATGGGCACAGAGGAACAGGCAGTGGGGAGTTTGTTCAGGAAGATGCAGAAGATTATTGGGCCAAGGACAGACCCTTTGGGGAATGCCTGAGCTGATAGCACGGGGGTGGACTGTCCAGACAGCTTGGGACCTGTCCTCATGGTAGGAGCAGAACCAACTGACTTAGTCGTCAGAAAGCCCCACTATCTTGAGCTTGTCCAGGAGGAGGAGGTGGGTAACAGTTTAAGGCTTTGGAAAGTCAACAAATATGACAGAAGTGACCAGGCTCTGATTGGTGCCAGACAGAATAGAGTGAGTAAGCTGGAGGAGGGAGATGTAGGTGGACTGGAACTTCTAAAATCCAGACTGGAAGGGAATAAAGAAGGAGGATGAATCAAGGAATGGGGAAAGCTGGGACAGTGCAAGGTGTTCTAGGGGCTTAGCCAGAGGAGGGATCAGAGAGATAGGGTGATAGTTACCAGGATAGGTGGAATCGTCTCCTTTGGGAAGGGAATGACTGCAGCCTGTTTTGAAGGGACAGAGAATAAGGAAAGGATAGATAGAGCAATGGTATGGGTGGAGAGATGCAGGAGACTGGTGTCAGAACTATCAGGGCTCACATCCTTTTGAGGTTTAGATCCAAGAGAGCTTTAAAGCAACAGTGCAAGATAAATCATACCTGAGTTGTTTGCTTCCTGTTGCAGGTCCCCGTCCCCGATTCACTCTTCTGTGCTTATTTTTTCTGATCTGCTCGTTTAAGTACTTAAAATTTTAATGTATTATTTTGTGTTTGTTTACCCAACTGTCATGATTGCCAGCCATTTTTGTCTGTTGCAAACACTGGGAGCAGCACTGTGGGAAGAGAGCGGCCAGTCCAGCTCCCTCCTCTTCCGATTTTACACAGTAACTCTAACAAATTTCAGTAAGCCTACAAGTGATAGTGACCCAGCATAAAATGGGACTGAAGATTGACTACTTGCCACCAGAGAAAGAAAACAACATACTGGCAACACAGATTCACATCCAATGCAGACAGCCATGAGACCAGATGGAAGTAAACGCTGTATGTCCAAGTCAAGTACAGAAGGTAAACAAAGGCAACACGGCAGATGCCATCTTTCCTGTAGTGCTACAACAATGGCAAACTTTCATTTTTAATTCAAAATAGAAAATGCGGCACACAAAAAATACAGATATGTGAACTGGAATTTTAGCTGAACCAGACAGGACAAAAGTAGGATATTCATAAGCACTTCCTGGTTATCCAGCACTGCTGCTTTAAGGGATGCAGCAGGAGTGATAGGAGAGAAGGAAAAGAGGTGTCGGTAGTGGCAGAAGGGGGTGAGAGAACGGCAAAGGAAATGATGGAAGAGTTGAGCGCTAACGTGACAGAAGAGGGGTCAGAAATAGAGTGTCACCCACCTTGAGGACATGGGAGGGGACTGGGTTGGGGGAGAAGAGGGCATGGATAATGTTGCAGAACTTGAAGATGTATTAAGGTTGTTCTGGAATGTGGATGTGAAGGACTTGGCAAGTGTGGCACCTCTGGCACAGGCATTACAAAGGGTCCAGTACTTGATAACATTAACAGAGGAGCCAGAGGACATCTGGGTCCCTTTAGCAAGGTCATGTGGATGGAGGCAGGCCATCAATTCTGCTGAGATCCATGGGATGTGTGATGCTGGAGTCTGATTGGAAATTCTAGACCCAGGGTCTAGATATTGTAGCATCCCTGTACAAGCTCCAGAGAATCAGGATTCTGCCATGTCACAGAACATTATAGTCAGGACACAGATATGAGGCTGGTAACACTATAGACCCATTGCTATGAGGTCATGAGGGTGGTATTCAAGGAGAGAGGCTATTCATCACCACTTTTTATGCCCTCCAACTTAAGTGTCACACTGTATCTAGCCAAGCAGACACAGTATCCCCATCAGCACCCCTCCCATTTTCTAGGCTGCTTATGGACATAGCACATTGGTAAATAAATGCACTGCAATAAATACTGTACTTACTATTGCCTGTCATAACAATACTGGGGCATAAGTAGGACATGGCATTTATAGCAGGGCCCAGACCCCATCTGGTTTATGTAAGGAACTGCCATATTTATTTTTTCAATTCAATTCAGTTTTATTTTACCAGGATAGCACCATTGAGACAGCTCATTTACAAGGAGTTCCTGGGAGAACATACACAGGACAGATACAGAATAGTTTCTAGGAACAAACAATAATACATGACTGGAATACACAGGTATCAAACAGTGGCAGGAATAAACAAACTCTAATCTAGAAAACTGAATACAAGGATGACAACAGTAGTAGGGATAAACAATAAAAATAAAATTGCTAGTCAAAATACAGGAATACAAAGGTCTAAGATACAAATCTAAACATGGATTGACCAATTCAGCAGGAGGGTAAAAGAGGAGGAGGAGTAGCTTTTACATAAGGAAGGAATCAAAGCAACAGAACAAAAGGGTAAACAGGGAGGAGAAGAAGCACTGTGGGTAAATTTGGAGACCGGCAATGGCACCACAATCTGCACAGGGTTGTATACAGACCTCTCTCAGGGGAGGAAATGGACAAGGAAATGATAGAACGATACTTAGAATGGCAGAAAAAGGGAGATATTGCTGATGGGTGATCTGAATATGCCAGATGTTAACTGGATTGCAGTTGCAGCAGCCACTTCAAAGAGTGGGTTATTCTAGATGCCTACAGGGGCATGCCTTAGACAACTAGGTATTGGAGCCCACTCGAGAGGGAGCAATCTTAGACCTGGTTCTCTCAAATGGAGAGGAAGAGAGGATCACAGATGTAGAAGTGGTAGCCATCTGGGAACTAGCGACCATCGAACAGTATGGTTCACAATAAACACAGCAATACAGTCAAGCCATACAAAGGCAAAAGTACTGGACTTTAGGAGGGCTGACTTTGCCAAAATGGTGAGTGCCTAATGAATGCACTAGCAAATGGGCAGGAAGGAGGGGTGGAAGAACAATGGGGAATAATAAAACTGCCATCACAGAGGTAACAAGCCTTTGTGTGAAGCAAATAAACAAAACGAACGATGTAAGAAACCACTATGGTTCTCAAAGGAAGTGGCAGTGAAGGTTCAAGAGAAAAGAAAGCATTCAGGAAGTACAAGGAATCACAGAAGGAGCAGGACAGAGAACTATATCAGTTAAAGCAAAAGGAAGCTGGGAAGGCAGTCAGAACAGCAAAGGCCCAAACCGAGGAAAAGATAGCCAACTCAGTTAAGAAGGGGATAAACTGTAACCCCTATGAATGGGGTTCCTAAAAGTTCCCGGAGCTCGGGTGAATGCTCCGCCCTGATTGGGGTTCAAGGCCAAAGCCGCTTAAATGGGTAGCTAGTGAGTGCTTTTAAAGCCTCCGTATGCTGTCTCTTTAAGGGCTGCCTGTTGCAGTCATAATTAATTGAAATGGGGGGCTGTGTGGTTGTATGCCCGAGTCCCACCGCGAAGCTGAAAAATAGCTCCCTTCTGCTATCGCTAGTGGTGCAGAGGAGCTCTGCTAGGGCATGTGATTGTTTGCTAAAGAAAATGTAAAATGATAATGATAATGTAGTTGTTCTGACCTGCCTTCCTTTGCAGTAGGAACTGTTCGACTGTTTCCTCCATTTTGGTCCAGAACTGCTGAATTGGGCCAATCAGTACCCGGACCCTACAGAGTCAGATGACCAATAGCGGACTACTTGTATTTTGGGAAAGGTATTATGGGCTATGGTGCTTTTTGCACCACTGAGGCAGGAGGAAATGACTGGCATGTTCAGCCAGCTAATGGAAGCGGGTGGGCCGATCTGTAAGAGTGTAATGCTGCCAAGGCCAGATGCGTTGTGGCTGGTGAGAGAGAGGAGCTCTGTGCTTCTGCGTTGAGGGAGGTTCACGCGGGAAGCTGCGGAAAGGCTTCCGAGGCGATCGCTTCCTGTTCGAAGCCCAGTGACAACAAAATCCGCCGGGCGGCGGTCAGAGGAGACTGATGCCAGCCCAGCTACCTACCAGGCTCAACCTGAAAAGACTGGAGAAAATTGCTGAATTGCGCCGGGCCGTGCGTGAGGTTGAAGTTGCCGCTTATTGCCCGAGTCTACTGCAAGTGTGTGTGTGGGGTCTAGAAGCAGCTGCCTGGTATGGTACCCCTCTGCTAATTGCCATATAAATGTGTGAGGAGGCTGGTGAAATTCAGGCTCAGCCCTGCTGGTGGTGACAGAATCGGTATCTGCTGGAGCTGTGAGTACTAAATCAGGGTAGCTCCTGCCAAGTTTGCAGACAGTGGTCTTAAGTGGTTTGTTACACTGCTGACTGCCCTAGTGGAACTTTCTTCTTATTTTGACTTTTTCAGGATTTCAAAGGCTATCTGTGTCAGGGCCCCAACCAGCTGCCACGTTGGACTAGCCATTAGGGCTTGGGTACCCAGGGACAGTAACTATTAGGTTCAGGCCTGTGCACAGTGCCCTAGGTAGATAATTATAGAGTAAGCCAATTGCCTTGATTCCCCCACCCTTGTTATTGGCCTCCTTTAATAAATCAGATTGATGTGTTGCAACTACACCCTGATTTGTCTGTGCATCTCTGGTGAACTACTGCATAGTGATTGTGACATAACTGTACCTTACTTTACAGGGATCCCCGGAGCGAGCTGAGAGATACCATCCTGGGGTAAGTGCATGTGGGAGAAGTATTGTTGGAACCCTATGTGAGCCACTAGTGGGTCGAAAGGGGTTGCAGTAACCCAGAGGACTGTGATTGAGGTAAGCTACGCTAGTCTTAACTCCGACCTCTGGGTGGAGGCACCCGTCAATGGATCTGGGCCCCTCACCCTGTCTTCATGGAGATAGACAGGGTAGTAGCCTTAAGGGTAGTGCCCTGGGGGTTACAAATTGAGGCAACGCTGGGATTAGCATCCCCAAGTGGCCAAGTGGGAAAGTGTATAAGAAATGGAAAACTGGAAGGGGGTATGGTGGAAAAATTAGTTGGGGCCTATCAAGACAATGGTACACAGACTGATGAGGTGGGGTGAAGCTGAAGAGCTGGACTCCCAGAAAACTGTATTATTGTTAGATGTGCCCTGGAACTCCAACAGCGGACATCATTTCCGCAGCTGAGTAGTAAAATGTTTAGGCAAAGTGGAGTTGAAAGGGCGATGGCTGACCTGCTCGACCAGACATTGCAGGTGCTGCTCCTGTGTAGTGTGGCCATCGACTCTGAGAAGGTACCTCCAGCGATTTACCCGGAGGGTGCCTCACAGGGATGGAGGCTGATTCATATTCGGAGGGTCCGCTACTCCTGGAGGGTCTCCCAGACTAATAGTTTTAAAGATAAGCTGCTTAAATTGCTAGCTGTGAAGGGAAGGACTACCCAGGAATTGCTGCAAGCCTTGGATTTGTCTAGTGATGCTACCCCCAGGTCTCCCAGACAACTCCCCGCCTAAGAGTTCTATTTTGGCTCCACTGCCCTTAGTGGTCCCTCCTATCCAACGTGATTCCTACTGCAGGCTGAAGCTTTTTCTGGCACAGTGCCAGTGCCTCCAGGGAGGATGACCTGGAAGCTTGGATGGACTATGCCACCCCTTAGTTCAGGAATGGCAATGCTCTGAGGGGAGAAAAGGAAGAGACTGATGGAGAGTCTCGGGTCCCGCTGTAGAAGCCATTAGGTTTTGTGGGGCCACCAGCCAGGAAGCCACCGCCACAGAGTACCTCTCTGCTTTAGAAGGGTGTTTGGGAGTACTGAGACTGGTGAAGATTTGTTATGGAAATTCAGGTCTACTAAACAGTGGAGGAATGAGAAACTGTCCGCCTTTGTCACTAGGGTGGAGCGGGCTTGCAGAAGGCCTATAGGAAAGGGGAATCACTGCCGCAGCCTTGAATCAGGTCAGGTTAGAACATGTTTTAAAATCTGCCAGATTCTCTAGCGTAATACTGTTAAAACTTAAGTTACATGATCAGCGGGCCACCCTGCCTGAATATTGTCAACTAATGAGGGAAATTAGAGAGGTGGAGACCGATGAAGAGGGTGGGAACCATGTGTTGGGCGGTGAACCCTAGTGGGACCCCTGAGCCCAGCACCCCTGAGGAGATCAGCCTGTCTAGAGGGTTTGAGGAATCCCCGATTTTCCAGGTGCTGTGGGATGCGAGTTATTTCTCCGACCCCCACATAGAGAGTGAGTTGAGGGACGAGGTCAGAAATTTACGGGATCTGGTGAGGGACTTGAAGCAATCTACTATGTACCCTGTTAGGTCCGGGGCCCCTGAGGCAAACAGAAACCAGACCTCGCCCAAGGGAGCCCCTCACCCTCTCAGGGTCCCCACAGATAAGGTGTCAACCGCCCAATAGTGACCCCGGACCCCAAGTTCTGTTACCATTGTGGGGAAGATGGGCATTTCCAACCTGAGTGCCAGAGGCCGAGAATTTAAGGAAAGTCAACAGGCAGACTGATTGCCCGACATCGCAGGCCCAGTCTTGGGCCCCCAAGAAAAGTTTTTGGACTCAGGCCCATGCTCAGTCGACTATCAGCGCTGTGGCCCCTGACTGGTCTGATGTGGTCGGGCCTTGATGGAGACCCCAGTGCAGGTAAATGGAATTCCCACCGAGCTGTATTAGACAGTGGCTCTCAGGTAACCATCATGTTCCAGGACTGGTACCAGGCACACTTACCTGAGGTGCCCCTGCAACCTTTGAATGGCCTACATGTGTGGGGGTTGAGCAACAAGGCCTATCCGTATTTGGGGTACATCCGAGTCTGGCTATCTTTCTCTGCATCTGTGGCTGGAATGGATGAGCAGGTGGAAACCCTAGTTTTAGTTTCGCACCCACTGGACTGTATGATGGGGTGCCTTTGTTGATTAGGACGAATGCGATATGTTGGATGGTTGGCCCAATTGTGTTCCAAAAACAAGCATTCCAGACTGGGCGAGCATTAAGCATATCTGCTGTGATTCAAAAGGCAAGTGCTACTCAAAGAAGGTTAGTTGGAGGAACCTGAAGGCCGTCGGGTGTGATGTGGAAAAGGATCCGGCCCGGTGACACTTGCCCGAATGCTCAATGTGTCTTGCATGGGAAGTACGACTAAAAACAGATGTTAAGAATAAGTTGCTGATGTTGGATGCGCCTGGGAGGAAGCTTACCTGAGGGACTGTTGGTCAGACCCAGCATCTTGCCAGCTAGAGCTCATGCTTATGTTAAGAGGGTGATGGTTCAAGTGCATAATGTGTCCAACAGAGAGATTAAAATAAGAAGATGGTGCACCTTGGCAAGTGTACATTGTGCAGATACCACAGTACTACCCAACAGCAAGGGTTTCAGGACCAATGATAGAGTTACTCCTGATATGTTTGACTTCGGTGACTCCCACTGCCAGCTGGATGGAAACAAAGGGTCAGTGAGAGGCTTGCCAAGAGAGACCAGGTTTTCTCCCTGAAAAGTGGGATGTGGGATGTGTACAGGGGCTGAGTATCACATTCGGCTGCATGATGAACGGCCTTTCCGAGAGATCCCAGCTTGGCCCCATCGATATAGATGATGTAAGGCGGCATCTGCAAGAGATGTTGGCTGCTGGGGTAATACAAGAGTCCAGGAGCCCTATGCCTCCCCATAGTAGTAGTAAGGAAAAGAATGGGGCAGTTCGGATGTGTGTAGACTATCGCACTTTGAATCGGTGGACCATTCTGGACCAGTATACTATGCCACGCATACAGGATGCATTGGATTGTTTAAATGGTAGTAAGTGGTCTTCTGTGTTGGATCTCCGCAGTGGATACTACCAGATCCCGATGGCCCCAGACGACCAGGAGAAGACTGCATTCATTTGCCCCTAGGTTTCTACGAGTTTGTTCGGATGCCTCAAGGGATCTCGGTGCCCCAGCCACTTTTCAGCGCCTGATGGAGTGGGCTGTGGGACATGAATCTACTCGAGTGTCTGGTCTATTTAGATGATGTCATAGTGTTTGGCTGATCGTTGGAAGAACACGACAACGATTATTCAAGGTTTTGGATCGGTTGGAGAATTTTGGCCTCAAGCTGATAATTAACAAGTGTCAATTCTTCCAGACTTCTGTGAAATACATGGGCCACATAGTGTCCACTGAGGGCATAGAGACTGACCCTAGCAAAGTGGAGGCTTTGACCTTGGCCTCAGCCCAGGAATCTGAAAGAGCTGCAACAATTCCTGGGTTTTGTGGATATTATAGGCAGTTTGTTAAGGACTATTCTCGAGTGATTCGCCCTCCTCAACCTCACTCAGGGTATCCGCCTATGCACAAAAAGTATAAGAAGGTTGTGCGTTCTGAGACAGAAAAGAAGTATTTCCAGCGATGATGTGTTTGGGGATCGTTGGACTGCTGAGTGTGAGGAAGCTTTATGACATTATATATCAACTTACCCATGCCCCGTGTTGGCTTTATGCTGACCCAGCCAAGCTATACACTCTTCATACTGATGCCAGTCTACGCGATTGGGGCCGGTTATATCAGGAGCACGTGAATGGTCTGAGACTTGTAGCATTTGCCAGCAGAAGCCTGACTCCTTCAGAAAAAAATTATCCAGTACACAAACTAGAGTTCCTGGCTCTGAAATGGGCCATTGTTGATCAGTTCCATGAATATTTGTATGGTGCCAAGATAGTGGTAAAGACTGATAATAATCCTCTGACTTATGTACAGACCTCTGCCAAGTTGGATGTTACTGACCATAGGTGGCTCTCTGCCTTGGCCACCTATGACTATGCTGTTGAGTACAGGGCGGGCCTAAACCATATAGATGTGGATGCTCTCTCGAGGCCTCACGCCACACACTGATTGGGCCAGGTTGTCAGAACCTGACATAAGAGCCCTCTGCTAGAAATTTGACAAAGAGGAACAGGTGTCTCCTGATGCGGTGGACTGTATGGTGGATTGTTTGGGGCCATCTGAAAACTGCCTACCTGCTGCCTACTGTCATTTCTCTGCATTAGACACTAGCTCACTGCCCCAATTCAACAATGATAGTCTCCAACAGGCTCAATCCTGTGATCTTATGATAAAAACGTCTGTGGAGGCTTTGCAGGTCGGGAGGATGTGCCCAAGTTACGCCCACTGATCTGAGGACTGCCCTGTTATATAAAGAAGGGCCCAAATTGAAGCTGATTAACCAACTACTATATAGAGACTGTGAATAAGGAAGGCCGGGTAGACAAACAACAATTGGTGCTGCCCTCAACTTTTAGAGAACTGGTCTTAAGGTGCTTGCATAACCAAATGAGGCATCTTGGCATAGACTGAACACTTGATCTAGTATGGGCCCGATTTTACTGGCGAAAATGAGTGCAGATGTGAGCAATATGTCAAGACCTGTAGCTGCTGTTTACAAGGAAAGCTCTACCCAGAGAGCTGCCCCATGGTCAACATTACCACTAGTGCCCCTATGGAACTGGTCTGTATTGATTTCTTAAATCTAGAACCGACCTGAAAAGTGTCAGTAGCATATTGGTGGTCACTGATCTTTTACCCGGTATGCACAGGCTTTCCCAACTAAGGATCAGAAAGCAACCCACGGTGGCTAAGATACTTGTTGAAAATGTTTTCGTCCACTATGGGGCCCGCAGCAGATCCATTCCGACCAGGGAAGGGACTTTGAGAGCCGCTTGATTAAAGAGATGCTGTCTTTGTGGGGTGTGAAAGTAAAGAACCACCCCATACCATCCTCAGGGAGATTCTCAGCCTGAAAGGTTTAACTGTACATTGCTTGACATGTTGGGCACATGCAACCAAAAGACAAACCGAGATGGAGCCAGCAGATTAGCACCTAGTTCACGCTTATAATTGTACAAAAGTAACGCCACAGGATTTTTCCTGTACCGATTGATGTTTGGGAGAGAGGCTAGCCTGCCAGTGGATGTGTGTTTGGGGTTTCCTGATGGGGTGCAAGCAGAGAACCATCTACAGTATGTACAGAAATTAAAGGCCCAATTGAACCATGCCTATCAACTGGCCCAGACCACGGCTGCTAAATGAAACCTGGCCAACAAGGAAAGATGTGATAAGAAAGTGAAACAATGGAGCTAAAAGAAGGGATAGAGTGTTACTGAGAAACCTGGGGCTGCATGGAAACATACAATTGCTGACAGATGGCATTACCTTCCCACATTGTTGTGGGAAAATTGACAGATTTGTCTGTATATAAAGTGCGGCCTGAAAACAATTCCAAAGATGTGAAAACTATACACAGAAATCATCTGCTGTCAATCGGCAAATCCTGATTGAAGCTGAATCTCCAAATGCCCCCCAGGCCTATGACTAGATCTGCTGCCAGGAAAAGCACCAAACCTGTTGATTCTTCAACAGGCCCACGAGAGGGCCTCGCTCAAAGTCTGCAGAAGACAATAATCAACCATTGGTGCCAGAAAATGATGAAGACGATATTGAATACTACCCTCTTATGAACTGAGCCAAGTTATTTCAGGGCAATCTGCTTGTTAACTCTGGAGATGAGGTTGGGCCTGCTGGACTGTCAGAGCCCCTAGCTTTGTCTCGGAACCCATGTTTCCAGAGCTTAATGAGTAGTAGCAATGAGAGGTAGGGTCCTTGAGCATGGCTGAGCTGTCTGGCCTGGCTGAATTATCTGACTTTTCAGAAGAAGAGAGGAGATGGGGAACAAGCCGTGATATGCCAGAACGGAAGAATATTTAGAATGACCTGATGGTTTCTCACCTGTACCTAGACAGCACCGGCTGAGCCGCAGTGGGGTGGGTCTGAGGATAGAAGGTCAGGCCCCGATAGTACTATGAGTGCTGAGCCCTTTTCCCCGTAGAGATCCCTGATGCTAATGTCAAGGAGACTGAAGTGGAATCAGGGCCTGTTTCAAGGTCTCCCGAGACCCCTAGGCGATCCGGCTGAGAATACGTCTGGTAATAAAGTTGAGTTATGAGTCTCTGGGTCAGCTGGTGGACCTGCCTTAAATGTGGTCCACAAAGGGTGTATGTGTCCCAGTTCCTTGCCTAAGTTAGCCTTGAGGATAACTCCAGATTGTTAGTATTGCCCTTGAGTGTGGTGCCTCTGCTTCCAGTGACCTGCCAGTAACTGAAAGAGAGGGTTCCCCAGTCCCGTGTCATGAGTAAAACTAATTTATTTATTTATTTATTTAGCTTTTGTTGACCGGTAAGTGCACTAGACAAATCCTGCCTATTTTCAGGCATGACCCGGGGAGGGAAACAGATAAGTGCCAACTGACCTTGAACCAGATTAAGCTGTTGGTGGTATTTTAGTGAATGACCTGAGTTAAAGGGAACAAGAGCTATGTGTACAATGTTGCTTAAGCCATAATACAATGTGAATGTACTATTCAGATATGTGATGCAAAGAGTGATATGGTGTTAACTAAGCGGTTTGTTTTACATGTGATGGGGTAACTACTTGACGTGGACGTCCAAGCTTTCCCAGCCAGGAAGGTGTAACCTCCCTATGAATGGGGTTCCTAAAAGTTTCCCTGGAGCTCGGTGAGCGCTCCGCGCCTGATTGGGGTTCGCGTCAAAGCCGTTTAAATGGGTAGCTAGTGAGTGCTTTTAAAGCCTCCGTGTACTGTCTCTTTAAGGCTGCCTGTTGCAGTCATAATTCATTGAAATGGGTGAGGCGGGGCTGTGTGGCTGTATGCCGAGTCCCCGCGGATGCTGAAAATACCTCCTTCTGCCATCACTAGTGGTGCAGAGGGAGCTCTGCTGGGGATGTGATTGTTTGCTAAAAAAACGTAAAATGATAATGATAATGTAGTTGTTCTGACCTGCCTTCCTTTGCAGTAGGAACTGTTCGACTGTTTCCTCCATTTTGGTCCAGAACTGCTGAATTGGGCCAATCAGTACTCCGGACCCTACAGAGTCAGCTGACCAATAGAGGACTGCTTGTATTTTGGGAAAGGTATTATGGGCTATGGGCTTTTCATACCACTGAGGGCAGGAGGAAATGACTGGCATGTTCAGCCAGCCAATGGAAATGGGTGGTGCCCGATCTGTAGAGTGCTTCATGCTGCCAAGGCCAGATGCGTGTGGCTGGTGAGAAGAGAGGAGCTCTGTGCTTCTATGCTGGTGGAGTGTTCGCGTGGGACACGCGGGAAAGGCCTGAGGCGGATGTTTTTCCTGTACGAGTCTGTGGACAACAAAATCTGCCAGCGTGCAGTCAGAGGAGGCCGTGCCAGCCCAGCTACTACCAGGCTCAACCTGAAAGGACTGGAGAAAATTGTTGAATCTCGCTCGGCCCACCCGTGAGGTTGAAGTTGCTGTTATTGCCCGAATCTACTGCAAGTGTGTGTGTGGGGTCTAGAAGCAGCTGCCTGGTATGGTACCCTCTGCTAATTGCCATATAAATGTGTGAGGAGGCTTGTGAAATTCAGGCTCAGCCCTTCTGGTGGTGACAGAATCAGTATCTGCTGGAGCCGTGAGTACTAAATCAGGGTAGCTCCCTGCCAAGTTTGCAGACAGTGGTCTTAAGTGGTTTGTTACACTGCTGACTGCCCTAGTGGAACTTTCTTCTTATTTTGACTTTCTCAGGATTTCAAAGGCTATCTGTGTTAGGGCCCCAACCAGCTGCCACGTTGGACTAGCCATTAGGGCTTGGGTACCCAGGGACAGTAACTATTAGGTTCAGGCCTGTGCACAGTGCCCTAGGTGATAATTATAGAGTAAGCCAATTGCCTTGATTCCCCCACCTTGTTATTGGCCTCATTTTAATAAATCAGATTGATGTGTTGCAACTACACCCTGGTTAGTCTGTGCATCTCTGGTGAACTACTGCATAGTGACTGTGACATAACTGTGACATTACTTTACAGGGATCCCGGAGCGAGCTGAGAGATACCATCCGGGGGTAAGTGCATGTGGGAGAAGCATTGTTGGAACCCTGTGTGCCACTAGTGGGTCGAAGGGGTTGCAGTAACCCAGAGGGCTGTGACCGAGGTAAACTCACTAGTCTTAACCCCGACCTCTGGGTGGAGGCATCCGTCATTGGATCTGGGCCCCTCACCCTGTCTTCGTGGAGACAGGCAGGGGTAGTAGCCTTATGGGTAGCGCCCTGGGGTTACAAACCTTTATAGGTACATCAGGGAGTGAAGGAAGACCAAGGGAGGGATAGTGAGGCTTAATAAAGGAGAGGGGTGGGCAGAGGGTGACTGTGAAAAGGCAGAGATACTAAACAAATATTTTGCTCAGTATTTACAAAGGAAGAGGGAGGTACCTAAAACAAACAGTAGAAACACTCTGGATACAGAAGTTGATACAGCCCATTTACGAAGAAAAGGTTCTGAAAGAACTCTTAAAACTGAAGGTGGACAAAGCAATGGAGCCTGATGGGATTCATCCCAGAATTCTAAAAGAACTAAGGGTGAACTAGTGACACCACTGACTACCCTCTTTAACAAATCATGGGAGGATAGGGTGGTACCTGAGGACTGGAGGAGGGCAGATGTGATTCCCCTTCACAAAGTGGGAGCAAGGCAGAAGCAGGAAACTACAGACCTGTTAGTTTAACCTCAGTGGTAGAGAAAATAATGGAATCACTTCTGAAGGAAAGAATTGTCGAGTACCTAGAGGCCAGAGGGGCAAAGGACCCAAGGCAGCATGGATTCTGAGCAGGAAGGCCATGCCAGACAAATCTGATGGATTTCTTGACTGGATGACCAAAGTAGTAGATCAGGAGGGGCTGTGGACATGGCCTACCTAGACTTTAGCAAGGCATTTGACACAGTCCCACACAAAGATTAATATACAAGTTAGCCAGCCTGGGAGTGGGTCCCAAGATGACAGCCAGGTAAAGGAATTGGCTGGAGACGCACAGAGAGTAATAGTAAATGGAGTCCACTCTGAAGAAAGGCGGTTACTAGTGGGGTACCCATAGGTTCAGTATTAGGACCGGTCCTCTTCAATGTCTTTATAAGCGACATTGCAGAGGGACTTAAAGGAAAAGTATGTCTCTTTGCAGATGAGAGAAAGATCTGCAACAGAGTTGATGCACAAGGTGGGGTGGAAAGGATGAGAAGGGACTTGGCAAGGTTAGAGGAATGGTCAAATGTATGGCAGCTTAGATTCAATGCTAAGAGTGCAGGTAATGCACCTGGGAAACAAAACCCAGGGAAGAGTACACAATGGGGTGAGATACTAACAACAACAAAAATGGAAAGGGACCTGGGGCTAGTCATATCAGATGACCTAAAGGTGGGCAAGCAATGTGAGAGGGCAGCAAGGAGGGCTGGGGGATACTGGGATGCATAGGGAGAGGCATCACCACTAGAAAACAGGAAGTTGTTATCCCTCTATAAAGACAGCTGGCGAGACCCCATCTGGAGTACTGTGTGCAGTTCTGGAGACCAAGTCTCCACAAAGACATAGACAGGATGGAAGCTGTCCAGAGGAGGGCAACTAAAATGGTGCAGGGTCTGCACTGGAAGACATATGAAGAGAGACTTAAGGAGCTTAATATGTATAACCTCGAGGAAATGAGGATAGGGGAACATGACAGAAACTTTCAAGTACCTCAAGGAATCAACAAAGTCAAGAGGGTAGCATCTTTCAAAAAGAGGTGTGCAAGAACAAGGGGCACAATTTGAAGATGGGGGGGGTGGCTCAGAGGTAATTTAAGGAAGTATTTTTCACAGAGAGGGTTGTGGATGTATGGAACGGCCTTCGAGGTTGTGGAGTCAAAAACAGTGGTGGAATTCAAGCATGCATGGGACAGTCATAAGGCAATTCTAGGGGGTGGGGTAGGAAGAAGTAGGCTGCTGGTTAACTAGGATCTGCAGCTTATCCATCAGGTAGGAAATGGGCAGACTGGGTGGGCCAAGCGTGTCCTTATCTGCCGTCAAATTCTATATGTTTCTATGTTTCAGGAGAATACCAATAGAAGGGAATTAATAGGAGAGGAAGGGATGGAAAGCTAGACACCAAATGAGGTACAGTAAGTAGAAGGAGCAAGAAGTGCCTTAAAAAGGAGGTAAGTGGATGAGAGTATAGATGAGGGAGTGCAGGGTCTGCGGTGATATGGATAGGGGATGATACAAGGGGTAAGATACTATAGGTTAGGTGGTGATGGGCCAATAGTAGGAGGGGATAGGTCAATGGTTCAAGGGGTAAGGCGAAAGAGGGCGGTATAAGTACTAAGTTCCAGAGATATAGGTAAAGGAGGCATCATGCAGTATACACAACTGTACAATTCTAGTATAGAATACATGCAGTGGCAATCAGGCAGTGGGGGCATCCACACAGCGCCAGGAAAAAACTCCTGTTGTGTTTTGATTCCTCATCACCTGTGCAGCTTAGAGCTGCTGAAATAACTCCTTAACAGTGGAGCAGCGATTGTGCTACAAGAGTGTAAATCTGTGCCTTATGTCTCTTCCTTTTCTGAGTGGGTCCCTCCATCTATAACCCCTCTGACACTCTCTCTCTCTCTCTCTCTCTCTGTGTCTGTCTTTCACTCTCTGTACTCATGAGAACTCTGCTACTTAACTGCCCATTCACGTCTGCTATTTCCGTAACGCTTCTATTACAAGTTCACAGCTGGGTGACAATCTTCTTGTCCCTGAATAGCCAGGGCTGCTGACCCTGTTCCCAATGAAGGCCTTGTTCATCTGCAGGATCCTTTCAGGGGCCTCCTGTAGGTCAACTGCAGTGTAAGTGGCAGAGTTAGCAGAAAACAAACTCAGGATCATAAAACAAAACAAACCAGAAAAAATCCTCTGCATCCTCTGCAAAACTAGAAAAGGAGTTCTTCATGGGAAAATCAGGGTTGAAAGTTTAACCATCCTGTCTGAAAAGACAAACACAAGAAAAAAAAGATCACACTTACCCACAGTAGCAAATTTAAAAGCAACCTGGATGTGTGAGCCTTTTGGAGGCACATACTTTTTCTTTAATTTTGGCAGAAGGACCTTCGACGTGAAGAGTTAGGTCTCAGCTGCTGGAGTTTCCTGGGCATAGCACTGACTTTCTTTCTTTCTTCCTACCTACCTACCTAGCTACCTACCTTTCTATCTGTCTGTCTCTACTTACCTACCTACCTATCTTTCTATCTACCTACCTGTCTATCTGTCTGTCTGTCAGTCATTCTATCTACTTATCTTTCTTTCTATCTACCTACCTTTCTTCTTTCTTTCTTTCTTTCTATATATCCATGATTTTGCACAGGTTATCCATATTTAGGCTAGGGCTTAAGTGGCAAACTTGGGAGACAGCTGCAGCAGTTGTATTGACTAACAATAACTGGCTAAGTATAAGCAACACAAGTAAAATAATATGCAGAATAATATAGACATGATCATATATAGGTGCACAAGATAGTAGAAAACTAATACCAAACATTTACAACAACAGTAGAACAGGTTAGATCTGAGAAGAAATGGCTATGGGGCAAGAATAGAACAACCAGGGACCTTGACAGGATGGAAAGTGAATTGGTTAGTGAGGGAGGATTAGGAGCAAGTGCAGGGGGTTGTGTTACGCTGTAGTAAAACAAAAACCGAGTACTCACCAACTGAATCCATGCCACAAAGCAGTGTGTTACGTGAAAATACATCTCTATTTAAGTGGCAGACTGACAAAATTAAAAAGACCCCTCAGACAGGGATTGCCTGATGCATCTCAAAGGCCTTTGAAAAGTGTGAAGTGATGCAAAACATCAGGTGGCAGCAGAAGGGTTGCTGCTTGTTATCTTTTATTTTCATAAATTAATGGTTTAAAAAGTCCAAGGTGTTGAAGAACTTCTGTACATCTCCCATGATGATATTAACTCCACTTTTCTGACTGTACTAATTTTTTTGTTAAATCTCAGCTGCTAAACCTTTGACCACCTCTATAGCCTTTGTAGATCTCTTCTGTATCTCCCTGATCCTGTTGTCGCTATCTGCCCTACCACAGAACTTTCTGACCTCTGTGAAGGGACACAACTTATCCTGGATGCCCTCCTACTGTCCCTCTTGAATATATTGAAGAGGGCAGGACCCAGGACAGATCCTCGACACTCTATGCAATGCAAAAGTGCAAAATCATGCACCTAGGGTACAGAAACCCGGCCCGGGTAGTGTATAAAATGGGGGCAGCATCGATAGTCACATGCAGGAAGTGACCTTGGGACTATCATATCTGATGACCTCAAGGTGATGAGGCAGTGCGACAAGACAGCAGGCAGTGGCCAGCAGGATGCTGGGGCATAGGGAGGGGAATCAACAGCCGGGATGAGGACGACGGTAAGCGTTACCTATCGATCATTGGTGAGACCTCACCTGTCCAAAAGAGGGTAACTAAAATGGTGCAGGTGATGCAGCACAAATCCTATGAGCAGAGACTGAGGGATCCCAATGTGTACGCCCTGGAAGAGAGGAAGAAGACGAGGGGACATGATAGACACGGTTAAATTGGGCAGGTACCACAGGAACTCAGTTCCACCACCTCTTAAAAACTGTATAACAGTTCCACTATTTCTGTCATCTTTCTTCTTTGACTACTATAGGAGAGTTATACCACCTAAAAATGACAGTTCCATTACAAAGAAATCTAGATCTGGGAGTTTTCCCACCTAAACATTTCCAATTTGGCGCTGGATAGACACCTATAAGTACCTCACTGGGGTAAACAAGGTACAGGAGGAGTAGTTTTCAGAGGAGAAGGTGCTCTGGGACAGGGGGCATGCAATGAAACTGAAGGCAGGAAGTTTAGGAGCGACATGAGGAAGTGCTTCTTCAATGAAAGAGTGATGGGCAACTGGAATAGTCTACCAGCTAAGGAGGAGGGGCAAAACAGTGGTGGGCTCCAAACATGAATGGGATTGGCACAAATGGGGTAGCCAGAGATCAGGTAGGTTCTGTGGTGACAGTATAAGCAGGGACAAACAAGGCAGATTAGGTGGACCAAGCAATCCTTATCTACTGACAAATTCTATGTTTCTATGGTGGTGGCTCATCCTCCATAGTGAATACTTAACAAGTATTCATTCAGTAAATCAGCCTTTTCCCCATCCTCCTCCACACATGTGCCTTCCTTCTTTGGTCTTATAATTCTCTCCATAGTTTTGTTTTTTCCTAATGTGCCTAAAAATGTTTTCGCTACCCTTGACCCCTTCCACTATTCTCAGCTCTGTCTCTGCTTACTTATTACCATTATTTTGGCCTCTTCATGCTTTTCAAATAATCCTGGTTTGCCTTACTCTGTTTCTCCTTGTATTTTGGATAGCTACCCTTCTTGTTCCTACTGCTTCTCCCAACCTTCTGAAAAATCAGATTCACTTTTGTGCTTTTTGTGCTTTCGATAGGTCTCAAGTATGATGCCATCACCTCCATTGCTCTCTTCTTTATGACATGCCACTTGGCTTCCGTCCTGTCCTCTCCCTCATTCCCTACCAGTTTATCTTTCAGCATTTCCCATCTCCTTTAAGTCCACCTTTCTGAAATGTGCAGGACCACATTTTTGAACAGGAGTGATGTGTTGCTATTGTTCTTGAACCACACTACATAGAGATCATTGGACTGAGTGGCTCCCTCCTCTACTTATCTATTAGTACTTAGCAGAACCAGATCAAGGGTCCCCCAACAGTCTGTGGTTGGTTCACTGATGCATTGCACAAGAAAGCAGTTTTACAGCACATACATCAGTGTCTGACTTCTTGCACTGCTGGCTGCCAGGATTTCCCAGTCCACATCCGGCATATCTAGGTCATCCACCATCACCAAATACTCTTTGAATGATGCCTTCCAGATCTCCCTAGTTCTCTGTCCCAATCTTCCTTCTTGTTTGGTGATCTGTACACTGCTCCCACCTGATCTTTTTACCCCCTTTTGTCAGTAACACCCAGATTGTTTCTATTCCATGCCCCTCAGCATCTTCTGTGGCTTCTGCACCTTCCTAATGTACCACCACCACCACCCACTGCCTTTTTGTCTGTTACTCCTGAAGAGCAAGTAGCCTGGTACTGCAAAGTACCAATCATGGTGTCCTGTGTTACCCATGTTTCAGTTATGGATAGCAGGTCTACCTTAGTTTCTGCTCACGACAGCCTGGAGCTCCACCATTTTGTTCCTTAGGCTTCTAACATTTAAGCAGCCCACCCTCCAGGACCCCTGTCTCCTGCCCTGCCCCTTCCACTGACCAGAGCTATTATTACTCATTCCCTGCCGAATGTCATCTTCACTACCAGCCCTTCTGCCTGGTGTGATCCCCAGTCTATGATGTGTCTCTTCACCATCCCTATCTACATGATCTTTTCTCCACTTGACCCAGCAAGTTGCAGGAGTACTAGGTAAGTCATCTTCACCTGATGTGTCCTCACAGATTACCCTAACTCCAGACTCCCCACTGCTAGTTTAAATGCTCTGAAATGTATGCCCATCTCTTTCTCCCCTACCCCATCCTTCCTCCCCCCAGCCTCCCCACCCTATCCCATTGCCCCTGGCATCCTGGGTGCAGTCTCTTCCCTAACCTTGGCTTCACCTGAAGCCCCTCAGGTGCCTCCATTCCTCCTACCTCCCTCATGTTATTTCCACCTCCCTACTTCCTCCTTTCTCTTCTCCCCACAGACAACTCATAGACTCTTTCAAGCTCCTAGTCTCCATGCTGCTTATAGAAGCAGGTGCTGCTGAGCTCAGTCCCGGACTCACCTGACATTTCCCCTCATCTCCCCAAGGGCTGAGAGTGACTCATTAAAACATCTACAGACTCCTGCCTCAGCTTGACCAACTGCAACCATACATAGTTAACTTTATATCTGATCTGCTAGTGATCTCAGAGTCTTGGCTTCCCCAAGATCCCTGATATCTCTGTTGCCATCACCAGTTTCAGCATTGTCAGGCAGGGTTGAGCAAAGGGGTAGTGGGCAGCAATCTACCTTTCCTCTAGCATTCAGTTTCAGCCTGTGCTCACTGCCACCTCCCCTCTGTCTATGAGTTGCTCTTTCTCAAACTCTCCTCCCTTTTCTGCCCTGATATTCATTGTCAGATTTTACTGCTGTCCTGGTATGTTCACTCTGTCAGTTACTGAGCTCCTCTCCAGCATCTCATCCAGTGTCTCCTCTGGTGAGTTACTCATCCTCAGTGATTTCAAACTCAGTTGGTACACCCATCCTTACATAAATTATATCAAAACATACTGTCCCTCCAACTCTCACAACTGCTCACTGACCACCTCTGGCATAACCATAAATCACTCAACCACTCCTTTCTGTATTGGTCTTCTCCTCTCAACCCCACTGAATCATGGATGACGGTATGCTTGCCACTTCCCCAGTGACCAACATACTGTCTCCCTGTGCGCAAGATTGATCACCCTAAAGCTACCCTAAATTCATCCAGATCCAGTCCTTCAGGTAACTGGACTTGTCCTCCTGCATGCTGACTTGGTGGCTACTGACTTATCCCTATCACAACAGAATGCAACATTTCTGCCCTCCAGCTCTTTAACTTCATATTCATGCCTGTTTGGAATCATTATGTCCCCCTTAGAAGAAACAGGTCCGAGGTTCCCACCTCCCATGGGTCTCAGCAGAATTGCTGGCTTGCCTCAGTGCAAGAGACCTTGCCTGGAGGACCCTGATCCACACCCCTTGAGCCTTCCTATAGTATGTACCAGAGTCTTTGTAATGCCTGTACCAGAGCTACTAGGCTTGCAAACCAAATACTTTGTATACACAAACACACCCTCTAAGTTCTGACATTTATTCAAGCCTCTGCTCCCCCATCGATCCATCCACCTCTCCTGTCCTCCAATGAGTGGCTCTCTTATCTCAGATCCTGCTGCTGTTGCTTCATCTTTCACATCCTTTTTCATCGCCAGTGCCCTCTCTCCTCCCCGCCTCATCCTCCTTCTCCCCCACCTCCACTTCTCCTCACCCCACTACTGCCCTCCACTCCACCCACCTTTTCTCAATCTGTCTTCTTGTTGACTTCTGTTCTTAACACATTGACACAAGCTACAGTCATCCCCCTTCCCAAAGGGGGCAATCCCTACACTCTGGTAACTACCATTCTATCTCCCTCCTTCCCACCCTGGCAAAGCTTCAGGAAAACACTCTTCTTTCCCAGCTCTCCCTTCATGATTCATCCTCTTATTCACTCCTTTCCAATTTGGCTTTTAGAGTCTCACTTCACCTCCACGTCACTCCTCTGGCTCACTGATGCCATTATCTATCTTGGATCAGGTCTGTCACCTCCACTATCTTCGATGACTTGGCCAAAACCCTTCAAGACTGTTGCCCACCCACTTCTCCAGGACAAACTTAAGGCAGTGGGGCTCTCTGTCTCCTCTGTTTGGTGGTTCTGCTCCTACCTTGTAAGCAGGTTTCAAAGCTCTCCAGATTGGAGATTCCTTATCCGCCCACTCCTTATCTGCTCAGGCTTGATCTAAGAGTCCATCCTTGGCCTAGTTTTCTTCTCCATTTTCCTGAATGATCTTCCCACTGACTGCTCTCTGCATCTCTATTTTAAGCAGCTGATATGGTACTTTTGCCTCTGGCTTCTCTTCCCCTGACCTCATGGCCAGGCTCCAACTGGACTTTATGAACATCAAACCTGGTTCCAAGCTGATCAGTTGTCACCAGTGCCAAGAAAACAGTCTCTGTGACCTTTGACACTGGGCAGAGGCTTGCTAGGCTCACCCTCCCTTCCTTCTAGACCCTTGATGGTGCTGTGATTGAGGATGTCTCCTCCTTGAAGTATCTGGGGTCTGACTGGACCATCACCTCCATTTTCTCAGTGCATGTCGATATCATCCATGAGAAGCTCCACCACAGACTTAGTGCACTTTATAGGAATAAAGGAAGTATCCTTCTTCATGCTGGCAGAGAGACTGTCTCAAAGATGCTACTCCTAATTCTTTGACAATGGGGACATTGTTTACAACACAGCACTGCTCCCAAGTCCACCTTGCCAGACTGGCCCTCCTCTTTCCTCTCTTCTGCCACTTTGCCCTGGGCAGTTCCCCACATCCACCACTGCTCATTTTACCCTCCCTCCCTCTCCCTCCCTGCCAGGCAGCTTGCCCATTGTATTTCTTCATCTCTAAATTCTGGCTCGGCTCCTCCTCACTCCAACCCCCACTACTGTACCTTACATTCCCTTCACAACGATGGCTCTCACTCTCTCGCACAATCCTTAGTGAAATCCTGTGCTGGTCAAGCTGCCTTCTCCTTCTGCATCTCCAAACTCTGAGGCTCTCTTCCTTTTACCATTTACTCTGCCCCTTTTCTCCACTTCCTCAAATCTCTTTTCTGTGATGTCACTACTCACTCCTGCAGTTGCCACTGATACTGGGTCATGGACTGTTGCCCACCACCCATCATCCTCTTCCTCCATTCCCCCTGCACTTATATTAGTGCTGCTTCTCTCATACCTTCCCCAAATTGCTCCTACCCTGAACTCTGTAGTGCCTTTTCCACACTGCAGATTGTTCTGCTTAGTACTGTACTGCATTGTAGTGCAGTTACTTACACAGATTCATTGTCTTTGCACAACTGTAATTTTTTAATGCTTGTTTATCTATTATTTGTAGTATTGTACTTATTGTACCTCATTGTTCTACTCTAGTCTATCTCTCTCTCCTCCCTCCTCCTAGGACGTATCTGGAAACAAGCTGTTCCAGCTTAGAATGTCTTTCCGTAAAACAGTATACCTTTGAAATAAATAAATAATAAATAAACCTCTGTACCAGTTCCTTTGTCCCCCTCTATTAGGGTGAATGCTGTTCATTTGAAATAGGCCTTTATCCCATAGCAAAGCACCCCAGTCTCCCAGGAAGTGAAACTCCTCCTCAGCACACCACTCCTTTCACCAGTTGTTGAAATAGACAATTTTCAGCTTCCTTACCTTCCCCAACCCAGTCACTGTGAGGACCTTGAGAAGGTCACAGTACCAGCTAACTTCCTAAGACTGGAACCCAACATTCTGAAGCTAGCCTTTACTGCTTCCAGTGACCTTCCTATCAGATCATTTATCCCTAGATGGACAGTAACACTTTCATACTCATTTCTGGACACTCACCCCACCAGGTCACCGCTGCAAGTGCACACTTGGGGAGCACTTAGGAAAGGAGCTGAGAAGACCAGTAAATATATAAGCCTGGCTGAGCACTCTAGATGACTGTCACCCTTCCCGGCCACACATACACACAACGCACCGTCCAACCTCCACTGCACCCCACTTATCCCATCAGTCAAATTAGCTGTATCTCATGTGCTGTCTCTCCTTCATGGCAAGAGAGAAACTCCTTGGGAAGAGAGACACCCAAACAAGCAGGTTGTGTTGGACCTGGAAAGTCTGATGGTGAGCACTTGTATGTGGGGTTTTTAAATTGTATTTTATTCATTTACAAAATGAAAATATAAAAGTTTATAACTTAGTTTAGAGTGTAGAATATCAAAAAGTAGCAACATTACATTAGGAATACAAATCTTTCTCCCATCTGTTACAACATTGAGATTAGACTTAATGTTTTTTTTTCAAAGTCAGACACTGATCACCCATTAGGCCATTGCAGCATGACCATGAGCGAGCTGCTGAAAATACATTCTAATAAATGTCCTTATTCAATTCTCTTTGATACTAATGGGCTTACATTAGCCCTGCAGTCCATGAACTTGCATAAAAAGACAAGGTTGAATTTTACTATCAAATCCCTTTGCTTTGTGAGGAGACACTCTCAAGTTATAACTCTCCTCTCTCTTTTGCAACTCAGACTGAATTTCCTGCTCAGGATTATCAACGAGTGAGCAGTGTTACCTGTAATCAGTTAACAGGTACAGTATAACCAAAATATGCAGAGTTATAAAAGTTATTGTTCAATTTTCAGTTCAATTTTATTTTTATACTGGAAGATATGTGAGCAAAAATGCCCATTTTCACAAACTCCAGTGGTACAAAAATTTGATAATACAGAGAGAAAGGTAAAACATTTGCAAAATGTTACGTATTTACAGTAGGAACAGTGTATATGACAGGATAATCTAGAACAGAAAAAATACAGAGCACACAACAACAGAGCCAATATACAGATATTAGAAACTCTAAGGTAACTCAAGGGTTGGTGGAAATTCAGGAGGGGTTACCTACGGGCAGACACAGGTGGTTGATTGCAGGAGGTGGTCCTTGAGGGAGGAGGTGAATGAGCCAATTGAACTACAGGCCTAGAGTTCAGGGGCAGTTTATTGTAAAATTTAGGACCCTTGTGTGTGATGGAGTTCTGCACATGCTCGGTGCAGTAAAAAAGGTGTCAAAGATATGACAGGCGGTCCCTCTAGTACTGCACTTGGGAACCGATAAGGGAAAAGGGAGTTAACATTGATCGGCAGTACGTTACAGTGAACTTTGTGTAGGTAAGAGAGCATTTTAGTTGGAACCTGCCTTCAAGTGTGAGCCAGTTGAGGAGGCATAGTGGGTCAGAGATGGGTCATCCAGGAGAGGCCAGTCACAAAGCATGCAATATTATTGTATGTAGTCCAGAGTTTGGAGAAAAGGGGGATGTGTTGGGGGAGGAGACAATAGAGCTATAATCAAGAAGGGGCAGGAGAAGGAAGCGGTGAGGTGTAGTCTAGAGATGGGGATAGGAACTTTCTGATTCAGTATAAGAGACCGGCTTCATATGGATTTTCTTGATGAGGTTGGTAATATGGATATTGTAGATCAGGTGAGGGTCTAAGTACAGTCCAAGGTATTTTAATTCATAGACTTGTTCTATGATGTTACCAAGATTGTCTGAAAGGGATTCACCCATGACTGGGGCTTTTCTTGGGCCAGAAAAGATCATAAACGTGGTCTTCTTGGAGTTGAGAAATCATGCCTTTGGTAGAGAACCAAGTGTGTAACTTGTTGAAGTCAGCCTGCAAGTTACTGAACATTATAACAAGGCTAGTTTTGCTGTAGTAGAGGGCTGCATCGTCAACATAAAGAACTAGTTGGGTGGTTTGGCAGATGGAAGGGAGGTTATTGATGAAGAGCGAGAACAGGAGCGGCCTAAGATGCAGCCCTTGGGTACTTCTATATTTAATCGGACATTCAGCAGAAAATGACCATTGATATTAGTTTTCTGTGATATGCTGGAGAGATAGCTCTGACCCATTTGACGATGTTTTCAGATATGTGCAAGCCCTTGAGGGTGTCCAGGAGAAGGCAATGGTCAACCAGGTCGAATGCCTTGGTCAGGTCCACGAAGACAGAGTCTGTATACTGGTCCTTATCGCTTGCCTTGAGGATATCACTGGTGAACCTGACCAGGGTGGTTTCAGTGCTATGTCCAGATCTGAAGCCATACTGAGCAACAGAGAGCAAATTATGATGGTCGAGGAAGGTGGTGAGCTGGGTATGAAAAGCTTTTCAACGATTTTGGAGAGGGGAGCAAGGAGGAAATAGGTCAGTAATGCCCCTTCATTCCTTGACTTGAACAATGGTTTGACAGTGGCAATTTTCTAGGTGCTTGGGAAAAGCCTGAGCAGAGTGAGTGGTTTAGTATGTTGTGATGGGGACCGCTAATGAATTAATGGCCAGTTTAAGGATTTTAAAGATGATTCCATCTGCCGCTTTGCTGGGTTTAGGTTGTTACTTTGGATGAGCTTTATGGTATCCGAGGGTTTTAGGACCCTAAAATAGAATCTGGGACTGGACTTGGATTTAGAATTGGGGGGGGTAGGGGTGGATGGGGGAGGGAGTGGAGGGGAGGTTTGTATTATCAGGGTCACCAAAGAGTGAGTTGAAAATGTTTGCTACTTCTGAGGGGTCATTAGTCTGCTTGCCACCATGGATCAGAGTGATTGGTTCGGTATTCTTGTGTTTCCGAGTAGTGAATTTAGTGTAACCCAAAGTTGACGGGGTTGGATGTTTCCCTGAGTTGTTTATTATGGAAAAGTCAATTTTGACTTTTCTGATGACTAATTTGCACTTGTTTCTGAGTGTTTTGTAGAGGAGACTGAGCAGAGTCCTGTGCTTGGTGTAACAGGCCTAGGCCTTGTCCCTGGTCCTCATTAATTTAATGATGTCGGACGATAACCATTCATTAACACGTCCCTTAATCCTGATTTTTGAGAGAGGCATATTTGTCACATACACTGTTGATGAAACAGGAAAGGGCTGGGATTACTGGGACCAGCGTTCGGATGGATGGTTCCAGTGAGGAGTAGGAGGAGGATAAGGGTGCTGGGAAACCTCATGATGAAGGGTAGTGACTTTGGTTTGCATGGAGCCTTGAACGTTCAACTCGAGTGACAGATACGTGCTTGGTAGAGAGCCAGGGGTAGAGAGGAGGCAGGTAGTTTGAAAGGTAATGATGAGTTGAATTGGCCGGGTGGGGGTTGTTCACAGGAGATGAAGTGTGAATTGTGGGAAGAAGCTCCCACATTTAAAACATTAAACATTAAACACATGGTACCCTTCCATTACCAAAAACTGTGACACTAAGAATTGACTGCAGATTATGGTTTGGTGACGGTGCTTTAAAAGTCTAGGTCCCTGCCTTAACCACAAGTTACTTCACTCACCTATACAGATATACCACACCATTGGGTTACCACCAACCTGCCTAGATATAAGCTCTTCTCAACCTGACCTCTAAAGCCATGCACCAGCTATCATGAGCCAGGAGATAATGGCCTCTTGGGTCACTCACAACCACATGGTCTTTGCCATTTTATAAACCAAAATGCTGAGGGAACAATGGTCACTCTGGAAAATTGTGCAGTTAGACATGTGATATACAAGTTTGGATATGGAGCATATTTGCACCTTAGGACGAACAAAACAAATTCTTAAATTTGCACCACAGGTTATAGTCCGAGGAAGCCGATCAGACAAAAGTCATTTTGGTAATAAGAGCCAAGCAGTATTTAGTTGCTAGATCAAGACAAGTGTCTGCAGCTCAAATTCATCCTCTGGCTCATTCTTTTCAAAATCCTTCCTGATGGCCTCTAACCTGCAACCTGCTTCTGTCAGGTCTCTGTACAGAAACACTGTGCCAGCATACATTACCTTAAGTTTTATCGTAGTTGCAAAGTGTAAGAAATACCCAGTTCACAGAGACCCATCCACAGCATCAAATGCCCATCGGCACCGTGAGGTAGAATAACTTAAGTTCAGGAAACAATGTGTAACCCCTTGTTACCCGAGGTTACTAGAATCCCAGTAAGACCTAGTGGTAGGCAGGAAGGCAGCTTGTGAAACTCCAGTTAAATGGGTTTCACACTG
Organism: Neoceratodus forsteri; assembly: GCA_016271365.2. NCBI lineage: Eukaryota > Metazoa > Chordata > Ceratodontiformes > Ceratodontidae > Neoceratodus > Neoceratodus forsteri. Next base: position 275,720,348 of record CM057449.1, read on the forward strand.
TCTCCTCTGTTCTCAGTCTCAGCTGAGACTGAGGGATGACATCACCAATAGAACTATCGCAGCTGCATGAGCCACATTAGAATATGGGCAAGGGAGTTGGAATAGAACGTTGGGAGGTTTGAACATTAGTCAGTGGTCAGTTGGTTGGGAGCTTGCTGAGAAAGCAGCTCAGCAGCTCAGTAAGGCTCTAGGAGCCTCAGCCCTGACAGAGGGCTACTTTTGTAAAGGGTGTGTTCTCCACCTTAAAGAGACACACAGAAGATAATTGAAGTGGTGGAGACCGCTGTTTTGGTCTCACGCCCCTCCCTTCGGGGATGGGGGCAGGAAAGGGTTCCTGCAGATTCCTGGGGCAACCCCTAGTTCTGCTTGTAAAGGAAAAGCTGCCTATGTGTTCCAGAGTTTATTTGGGAGAACAAGAAGACTTGTGATTACGCCTGTGAGGCACCTGCAACGTGAGGGTGAGTGTCTGCTCTTGCTAAAGGGCCTATGTTTTCACCCTGGGACTTGTGTGACAATGTGGAATTGAACTACTAAAATAGTGGAAGCCTAGAGTAATGGGCTAAGCAAATTAAAAGTAGGTTCAAGTCCAGAGCTTGTTGGGATGCAATGATATGTAGAGGAGATGTGACAGACATCTACCCAGAATCTACATTTGAAAGTTTTCAGTAAAGGAATGGTTCAGTTTCCAGAGAAATGGCCAGGTATGGGCTGTGGGAGCTGGAGGTGGATGGCCCCCATCTTTAGTGACCAGGTCCACCTCTACGGATTTCTTCTGTGGATTTCTACTTTACCTCAGGCACTTGGCCAGTGATGAGGGAAGTACCCAGATGTGGGATTGTGAGGAAAATTCTCTCTAGGAGTCAAGGCTCTAGTGTGGTTTGGGGAACCACAACAGGATAATTGGTTCATTCCTCAAATGGACCACCGATCAAGTGGGCGGCGGGGAGCCAGGGCCAGTGGGAAACCCAAGAGGTACAAGTTGGGCTGTGTACCCAAAGCTGCGTGCAAGTCCGGCTGTGTGCCTCGGTGGGTTTAGAGCCTGAGGGCTGGAAATAGTGATAAAGTGTTCTGTTGTCTCTAATCTGCATTACCAGGAAATGTAGCCCCATGGGGGTCCCTCTATGCTTTGTTTGTTCAGCTTGGATGTGAATAAATGCCACACTGGAGAATCCCATTCTTGGTTCTGGACATTACAGTTATTGTCTCCTGTGTTCGGATTTACTTGGGTGCCCCTGCAGAGTAGCTAAACCTAGGTCCCCTGCGCTGAGTAACCTCATCCTCCCCGAACCCAGTCCCCACCAGGTACTGCTGTCAGCTTCAACAGCATGCCACCTGTCGCTTTGCTAGAATGGCAGGGTGAGGGGTTACAAATGTATGGCTGTTCCATCTGGCAATGTCAAAATTCCAACATTTTGGCCTTCTGTAATACAAGATCCCTAATATGCACTCCTGTTGTAATAGTAAATAAGTTGTACACACGTCATGATTATTTGGCTGTTTTCATGGAGTTATTCAGTAAGCTCTGGTAATTAATTGCTCCACATCCAACTGCAGTAAGTCTTTTAATAATCTTTATATGTACTTGAGCTGATCACAGCCTCTGGTCTGTTCAGAAATCTTATATTGGGAGCTCTGACTCTGTTTTCAGGATATTCCAGACAGGCTGTCAGTAACTTGTTTTCTTTTATAACCCCGTTGACTGCCGCTTGGGATTTATCAACTGATGCTAACATTTTATGATTTGATTCTAGTCCTTCCACTTTTGCTTTGACCACTTAGACCTGGGTGTTGAAGGCCTTTACTTTCCTATCCAGATGCCTAACTGCTGCCAGGGTGGCCTTTAGTGTTATCAATAAGTCCCCACGGCTCCATCTTTTGTTTGACCGTCCTTACTCTGTGTGCATACGGCTGCTTTCCCTTACCACCATCTCTTGTCTGGTCTGATTTTGGTTTCCATGGTTCAGTTCCTCCCTAATGTTTGTCAATTTGTAGCAATACTTTGTCTATCAGTTCAAGTAGTTTTTGCCCAGTAAATACCACAAAAATAATGACACTGTTTTAAGCAAAATTAGTGAGCGGACTGCCCGGAGAGCATCTACTTGTGTCGGTTGCTAGCCATGCCCTCAAGCTGTGGGGTTTTAAACCAAAAATGAACCAAGCTTTCTGACTGTGAGATGAGTGTAGCAATGGACCTGTGTTGGGAGGAGTCTGTTTCTAGACCCTGTGACCAAGGGCCACTGGAGGCACTATTTATCACATCACATGAAGAGTGCCTCTGTAAGAGCACTGCAGCCCCACAGCCTGTTACAGTAACCTTGGAACAACAGTCTTCTGTCTACTAAAAGTACTGAGCTGGAAAAAGCTGCAGATTACGAACTGATGCTTAGAGGGTAAATGCTAGTGTGTGAGAAAGAGGGCTATGTCATCAGTGAGAGATTTAATGATAGGAAACTACAGGGAAGTGAGCACAGTTTGAATGTGGTCTGCAATTAGGACAAGAAGAGTGAAAACATGTGTTACCCTAAGCCCTTTGAGGAAGAATTCTGGTCTCACTAGGAGGAACCATACCTTCGACATGGAACCTTTGTAAACGAGCAGTTCTTGCTCAAAGGTATTTGTAATCCTAGATTTCAATAAAATTAAAAAATAAATAAAACCACAGTATGTTGGCGTAGTGTAAAACTGTTGCCATCTACCCAAACATGAAAATGCTTCGCCTGTCACACCACTATCTCTTCAACAATACCCACTGTCTCTTTTCAGTGGCACCGCTGTCAACAGAAGTGCCCACTGTCACCTTCCACTCACATGCCAGAGAAGCATTGTCTCACCATCTGGATCCACTGACAGCTTCTATCCACATGCCACGACCAATGTCTGCTTTTGCTTTTCATCAGCAGACCAGGGAGAAAGCTGTCACACTAGCTGTATCTGTTGATGACTTCCACCCGCATGCCAGGGATAGATCTTTCTCACTTGCTCTACCTGCTGTTGCCTCCAGCCCACAGACCAAGGACAGCACTGCACTCATTGGCTGATCTATACATACTCTCGCCTTCTGCCTGAACACCAGTGACACTCCTGTCTCTCAACTCTTGTACCAGCATAGATCCAACTCTGCTCTCATCTCACTGGCTGTACCACAGTCATCTCCCTCTCCATACTAAACAAAGTTGTCAGCTTGACGGGGAATGCATTGCCTTGTTGACACCTAGGTGAGGTGTGTTTCCAGGCACATCCAAGGGCAAACACCTAGTCAACCAGCACTGTGACATATTTGTTAGTGCATCACAAAAAGCTAGTAGTCTTAGCAGGTTTTGATATTCCACAGTGATCAGTTCTGGATGGTTCAAAGGAAGGAGGCAGTGTAGCCGAGTGATTAAAGTGCATAAGTGTAACCTGAGGGGCCCTGGTTGGAATCCCACCACAGCCACGTCACATACATCAAGGTAACCTTGGACAAGTCATTTAAAGCAGCAGTGCATATTATGATGAAGATTTTGACCTATACTTTTTACTCTATCTTAGTGTGCCCTTTAGCTCATGTCTTGTACCTTACCATTCCTTCCACATTCTGAGTCTGCTTTAGCACTTTTTTACATTTGAAATAATAAAAGGAACACTACATTTGATATGGCTCAGGCTAGGTTTTCATCAGTAATCTCAAGTGTTTCAATACACCTATTGTCCCATAATGTCAGGGAGCAGTGTCTGGTCTGTGCATGCTTGTTCTTTTCAGTCACAAAGTAATGTTAGACAAATTGGCTTTCAAAACAACAGGGAATATGGATGAAACCAGGACTGAGCCATATTAAAATTAGAGCTCCTTTTAGTATTTCAGATTTTTTAAGTGCTGAATTAGACTAAAATGGGGTAATGGTATCATGCAAGTTAGTAGATGAGGGCAATCTGACATGGAATAAGTATAGGTCAAACAGTCTGACTGCTAGCATGTACTGCTACTGTAACTTACCTGAGCATAACTCTGGGGCTGGATATTCAACGGATGGCACACGACTTGTGTCTAGTCCTGCATAAAGCCCTTTCATTACCTCAACTGCACCATTTCTGTTTGCCACAACTGCACCTGAGTTTACAGTTTGAGCGAGTTATGACATTTGACCTGCTGTGTGGCAGCATTCGCCAGATTTCAGGCACAAGCTCCATTAAAACAGTCACCGTCATTGATGCAAGCTAGACCACAACAAGATGGCCTAGCAAGTGTCAATTGCCACAAGGATAGAAAATCCTTTAGAGTGTCAGAAGCCGCTGCACCATCTCTCTGGCACAGCTGGGATTGCGGCAGTCTCAAGCTTTGAAACTCCAGACTCTCTCTTTTTCTTTTAGTTTAAAGAGCAAGCTGCCTCTAGGAAAACTTTGAGAAACTCTGTTCTTCTATATTCTCAGATTCCTCGCCTCCTTATTCTTTATTATTAATGATGTTGGCATACAATATAAATCAGTCAATCAATCAATAATTACAAACGGGGTACCAGAACTTCAGTTATCTCCTCTGCTGCTCAGTCCCCACTCCTGAAGCCAAAATCCTCTCTTGTGACATCACAATCTGCTGCCATGGTAGCAACTGTGATGTTACAAACAGGAAGATGATGGTCAGAGTGGGACACAGCAGCCTGGCTCTGACCAGCAGATGCCACGGGGCAGAGGTCTTATCCTATGTAATATCCCTAGCAAGAAAGAACAAGGGACAGAGAATGACAGAAAACAGATGACATTGAAACAGAGTTATGGCTATTATGTTTTCACATTTTTCCGGAAGAGTCCTCAATCTTCAATCAATCTATCACTTAATCTCTCTGTGGGCAAAGCCTACTGCTGCCAACTGTTCATGAATTGTGAAGCACTTTAGAATACAGCATGTATGAGAGATGCTATAAAAAAGAAATTCCTTTTATGTTGGCTCGCGCATGCTCAGCAGCATAATGAGGGTAGCACATTTGGAGATGCGGTCACTGTTGGCGAATGCAGGGCACGCATCAGTAGGTGCGTCCCTCATTCCCTAATCAGACTGCATGCCGGCACCACGCCATGCGGCAAGCACATCTAAGAAAAGGTCCGCTGCAAAGCTCGTCCGTGCAGCGGACCTCCTGACATGCTTACCCTGCTGAGGCAGAAAAACATGGCGGCACACTGCCAGCCATAATGCCAACTTCAGGAGTGCCCAATCCTCCTGTCTGCATGCCCTGCCCCAAAGCACTGTTATATGCCAAGGAGTGCACAATCCCCTCGGCTGTTGCCCCCTGCTTTCCTTGAGTGCTGACGGGGTGCGAATCCCCCATTGGCTAAAGCATCTCCCCCAAAAATACTTTAGGTGGCATGCTGGGAGCCCACTCCAGCATGCCAAATCCTGAAAAATAAAAGGAGTCCTGCAGTGTTTTTTTTTAACCTGTGAAAAAGAAAACAGTCCCTTGCCGTCTCCCTGCCCCTCCACGCAACCTCTGCCCCTCTGTGCACCCTGCCTCCCCACAGCCCCTCACCACACACTTACCTCTGGAGTCTGGCACGACGATCTTCGTGAACTGGAACACGATGCATTCTTCAAAGCCGACAGCGTAACTGAAGAAATGCAGGTAAGCTGTATAATGGCATAAATAGGGTTTTTCAACTTTGGTGCATATCTCGAGCATTTTTGGAATTTTTGCACCAAATTTTCAACATGGGGTTATTGGGACCACCCCATGAATTCAGTCACTGCCATGGCATTATTCGGTCCCAAAAGGTGATTTCGTGGTCACTCGCGTGAAATCACCTTTCAGGCCTGAGTAATGAAAATGACAGTGCCACTGTTAATGAGGGGGCTCTCAAAAGCCTATGTTGCAAATGTGGTGGAAAAATCCCCAAAATGGCTGTTTTACAAGCATGCGCTTGTTTCCACACATGCTCGTAACTTTGTGCACTTGAAATGTTTTACCCCAGATTTTCATAATCGCCATTTTTCCATACCTCCTGATGAACAGTACAGCTGTCATTTACATATCCTGGAATCAATGTGTTTTCACACGCTCATAATGAATAGCGCCATCGCTGTGCGAAATCAGTTTTCAAGACAGTTTAAGAAATGACGGTGACACTGTTCATGAGCAGAGGTCCAAAAATGCTTATGTTGAAAATTTGGTGCCAAAGTCCATAAAAGACTGTGTTACAAGCGTGTGTTGCGCAGTTTCCACGCACCCTTGTAACCTCGCAAATTTGCAATATTTCCATGCCAGATTTTCAACACTGCCATTTTTCCACCTCCTTATGAACAGTACAGCTGTCATTTTGACCTCCTGCCCAAAATGTGTTTCCGCACCTGTGGTGCACAATGCGTGGTTGCTGTAGGAAATCAACTTTTGGACAGATTAACGCAAAATCACAGCACCACTGTTCATGAGGGAGGTCCAAAATGCCTATGTTAAAAATGTGCCTAACAAACTCACAAAATAATTGGGTTACAGACGTGTGTTGCGCAGTTTCTATGCATGCTCATGACTTCACCAGTATTTCATACTTTCACTCCAGATTTTCAACATTGACATTTTTTATGCCTCCTCATGAACAATACAGTTGTCATTTTCCACATTCTGCCTAATGTTTTGTCCCTGTGTCGCCAAATGGTATAGCCACTGTGCAGAACCACCTTTCAGCTAACAAACTGATTGTGCCACTTTTCATGAAGTGGGCTCACAAAAAGCCCATACTGGAAATTTGGAGTGAAAATACCAACACCGTCTGTGGTGTTAGGGTTCCCAACTGTAGCACCTCACCCTGTAGAGACTGACAGGCGTCTGGGGTGTGACTTGGGATGATCGTCTGTAATGCTCACCATTCCAGCCCCACCTCCACCCTGCTTCCAGTGACAGGCATCGTGGTGTGCCTTGCACTGTTTGGCCACAGTTCACCCCATTCTCCTATACTGCACCCACCTCAAGCGTATTTCCTTATGGAATGGGGTAAGTATAACGTCTAAAGACACCAAAGCACACCACAACACTTGTCAGTGTCTACAGGGTAGGATGAGGTACAATGGCATGAGTGTCATAGCTGATGACCCAAAGGCACACCCCAATGCCTGTCGGTCTCTACAGGGTGGGGGTTGGCATCACTTCAATACTTCACTGCCATTCCTATTATGCGTCTCTAACTCCAGCACTACCAATGCCAGCGAGACAACATTCGGCATTGACAAATGCTTGTTTTTATTTATGTTTACGGAGTTAGAAGGTAACATATTTTCAGCAGGTTTAAAAATACAGCAGCTATACAGGACAACATAACACATAACTTAGGAAGCAGGAAAGTGGAATGTACACATTGGCTACAAAACCAGTAGGAAAATACTTCTTTACATTTATACCAGTGAAAGTTTATTGTATATGTAAATCTACATGTCTAATACCTTCAGTTAAATGACCTGGAACCCGCGAGGAAAGAAGCATGGACAACACTGAGACCTAGAAAGTCTTTGGACCTAAGTCATGGAATGGAACAAAGAGTCATCGCAGGACATAGCATACATGACCCAGCTTTCCCTTGGCCTGAAACTGGGGTAATCTGCCTCGCAATGAGGCCTTGATACATTCCATAGTATGCATATCCATGAGGATCTGTCATGAAGAGTCCACCAAGGGTGGGTGCTGTTGCACCCATAACCTTGTGATGGTCTTTGGCAGCCAAAATATACAAAATACCATAGAGCAGGAAGCAACTCGAAAACCAGGGAGAGGACTGGACAAAGGACCATCAAGTGGGAGATAAATCATGCAGGAAAGGACAAAAAATTCCTTTTCATCCAGTCAGATGTGTGACAGCAGTACACAGCTCATTCATTTCATGGTGGTGGTGGTGGCAGCCAGTGGTACTAATCTGTCACTGAAGGCTCCTACAGCAGTGAGGTTTGCAGTGTCCACTATGCCCAGCCACTGTGGCGCTGGGCTATCGAAGTGGGATTGATTTGCCTTATACTCTTGTGAATTTTGATGCTTTGGCACTAAATAAATAAGCAGCCACTATAAACAGAACTCAAATGGATCATACTAGCCCTACAAAGTATGTAATTCAGAATTCTCGCTGGTGCACTGGCCCTGTGGAATGTAAGAAATAGCTACCCCACACCTCCCACACCAGTGTAAACACTTTGCTGAGTAAGGATTGGGGGGCGTGTAGGTATGCCGCAGTCATGTTCAAAGGCTGATGTGGGCCACACATGGGGCTGGAAGAAGAATGATATAAAAGTGCCATTGTACCTGCTGCCCCATTCAAGTCCTGCTGCTGAGCATGCCTGTAAATTAATTAGGACCTGCCCACAAGGCATCATGTCAGAGAATTACTTCCTCCAGTACAGCCCTGTGGAGCATGTTAATCAATTATCCCCAAAACAGGCCCTGTAGTGTGTGTCAGTTAATCCCATCCTCCTGCAGTGCACAAGACTGTGTATGTTATCTTGCATTTAGAAGTCAGCTCTAGAAACTCTTTGCTTTTCTGTTTTGGGACTTTGGGAGGAGGGTCTGGCTCTGCTTCACATCAGTAGATGGTGGGTTAAACCCTAGGGTTGTTGGGGAGGGGATACAATTCCACAATGAGATGTCCAGAGAGGAGGGCTCAACAAGGGGTGGAAGAGTGAGTAAATATCTTTGGCAGTTCCTTGCTGCTGTCCTTTAGTATGCCTGTCTGTTGCTACAGTTACGGCTAGCTGCTGCCAATTCATGTTATTGATTGCGAAATGAGTAGAAAAATCTAGAAACTTGACTGGCTATGGACCTCGGAATCCTGTGTCAATATCCCAGCACGACAGTACCAGTGTTGAAATTATACTTTCAGAGCTACCAGGGCCCATAAGTTTTGGATCAGGGGCCACCTGCGTGTTTCACATTGGTGTGTAACGACATCAATGGGTCAGATGGAAGGCAGTGGCACACTGCACTAAACAGTAGTTCCTTAGTGTGTGCAACCCATTTTCTTAGTAAATATAACCATACAATGCAAAGCCTTGTGTTACATGACTTTCGCGCATTCTCTATAAAGTACTGTATATATCTGAGCATAGCATAACTGGGAAAGGCACACTGAGCAAAGCTAATTTCTAGGTGTGTTCGGTGAGAGAAACAACAGGGTTCCAAACCAAAAAGAAAAAAAGTTACAATGCACACTTAGTTATTCATTTATATATTTATTTATTTATTTTAGGATAGGAAGGTGGTGGAGAATAGTACAATCTAACAAGGTGCAATAAACACAAAATAATAACAACTGTAGAACCACATACCATTCTTTGATGACAGCCAGTTTCTGAAAGGAAAGTTGGTTGGTGGGTGGGGGGTTAAATGGAAATGTTCAACAAGCATTACACAGAATGACTTGTAGCTAATCCAGAATCAACAAATTCTCTGTACTCATTTTCTAAAACAAGTACATTACCCTGTCATCCTTGGGGGAGCATACCTCAAGTGAGAGCTCGGGGTCTAATTTTCAAAGGGCCTGGCATGGTTGTTTGACTAAAAGTCCCCATGTGTTGATGCAGAGAAGAACTTCACGCAACTGAAATGTTATTTTCAGCATTTTTGTGTATTGGTGGGGATCATCGCTTCTCTTAAAAATAGTTACAGTGACACAGAAAACTGGGAAGGCTCAGTTCTTTACTTTTAAACTGTCTTCTAATCATTTTAGGTGGACATTCTTTATGTGACCTATGTGCTATATGGCATGTATTGACCTGCAGTACCCCAATAAGGGTTATTTACCAAAAAGAAACATCTTTAGTAGAATGTAAACCTATATATCATCAGGGATCTATCCAACTATCATTTATGCTCCCCTTCTTTTGTATTTCATTTAGGAAATAGACAAACCAAAGGTACATGATGTGTTGCTAGATCAATTCTGCATTATTAGAATTTGATATTGTCATTTATCAGTGTCAGTGGCTCAGTAGGTAGCACACTCGCCTCTGAGGCCAGGAGATCAGAGGGCTGTGGGTTCAGTTCCCACATCTGGCACTTGGGTTAATATCCTAGTACTGACACTGTAGTGCAGCATGAGAGGGGTGCTGCACTTCTGAGGTGCCGTCTTCGGATGAGACGTTAAACCGAGGTCCCATCTGCCTGGATTGGTGGTAGTTCAGGTGGATGTTAAAGATCCCATGGCACTTATCGAAAAGAGTAGGGAATTTCCCGTGTCCTGGCCAAATTTCCTCATTCACTAAAAATACCACCAACAGCTTAATCTGGTTCAAGGTCAGTTGGCATTCATCTGTATCCTCCCGGTCGTGCCTGAAAATAGGCAGGATTTGTCTAGTGCACTTACCGGTCAACAAAAGCTAAATAAAAATATTTTCTTATGAACATGCAGAACTTGCCCTTTGCAGAATATATATTTTGCTGTAAAAATGCCAGCTGTCTCTCTCTCTTTTGGGTTTATATATCCCTTTTAGGAAATGGCTGCATCATGTGGCTTTGTTTTATCATGAAATGAAATCCATTATTTAAAATGGCAATAAAGAAGAGTCTCCAAAAGAAAAAAACAGAGCAGTAAACAACTTCTGACAGAAATTGCCACTGTCACTCCCATACATAAGGGTGGGGATAGGGCCTTTCCGGTAATTATAGTCCCATCTCAATCCTCACCACTCTCAAAGCCTTAGAGAAAGTAGTATCCTCCCAAATATCTGAGTTTCTTACCAAATACAGTATTCTTTGCCCCGAACAACATGGCTTCCATGCTGGACACAGCACCAATACCGCCCTCATCGGGTTTTCTAACTTCCTCCATTCCTCCCTGGACTCGGGCTCTCTTGCTGGTGCAGTGTTCATCGATCTGTCAAAGCCTTTGACACCATAACCCATCCTCTCCTGCTGGATGCACTCAGCCATGCTGGCTTTGCTGCAGGACCTGTCTCATGGTGCTCCAGCATCTGTCTGCCCGGTCCCAGCGTGTAAAAATCAATGGCACCCTTTCTGACCTCTGCCCTATCCGATCTGGGGTTCCCAGGGCTCTATTCTTGGGCCCCTGCTCTTTCCCTTTATCTCAACACCCTGCCAGGTGCCTGTACTGGTAAACCCTCCTTTATGCAGATGACACTGTTATCTTCACTTCTGACCGTAACCCACCACCTCCAAGATTCCTGCAATTATCCTATAAAGACGTGGAAGCCTGTTTAAAGAACATAGACTGGTTATCAATCTTAAAAAGACCAAATCTATGATCTTCTCCCACCACCAAAACAAAGCTAGTAATTTCCAACTTCAAGTCTTTGCCAGCTCTATGTTCCCACTCGAACAAGTTTACACATACAAATACCTTGGGATAACCTTTGACCCTGCCTCACTTTCCATTCCCATATCTCCGCCTTAGCCTCCACCACCAATATTAGGTTGGGAATCCTTTACTGCCACAAACACTGTCTCCCCGATGCCTCAACTTGCAGTTATGTCGTCCATTCTATCACTTGTTGACTATGGCTTACCAGTCTACGGGACTGCTGACCAGACCTCGCTAAACAAAATCCGCCTCACCTTAAATAAGGCCTGTCGACTAATCTTATTTGCTCCTAGACTTACACATACCTGCCATCTTTACTCCCAGGCTAATCTGCTCAATTCTGACGAATGTCTTAGGTATCAAACCTGCATCCTTACTAAAAACTCTCCTTGGGCTCTCTCCTCCTGGTTTGACTGCCGTTATCCACTGTGTTAACTCCTAGCTACAACATGGTCCTCCTGTAAAACCAAGTTGAAGGTACCTAGGGCAAGGACCTCTCATGGACAATGGGCTTTCACTACTGTGCCCTTCCTGGTACAATTCCTCCCTGTCAGTATCTTAGACACCCACACAATCTCTTGCTTTAAAACTACCCTCCAGAATCACCTTTTCACCACTCGTAGCTGTTGCTGTTTCTAAACTATCTTGCTCACTCTCTGACAAAGCCCCTGTTGGCTGCTCAAATCCTCTACCCCTCTACCCTTGATTCCTGTTACCTCCTGTTAACTCCACTAAACGCACTGTATTGTTATCCTATGTTTTCTGATGTTCTATTGATTTCCCTGAACAATGTTAACTTCACCAACCCTGTATGTGGTAAACTGTTGATCTCATTTGTCCTCCTGTATCCTACAAAAAAAAACTGTATACTGTTTCTCTGTACTAAGTTGTTATCACTGTATTGTCTTCTCTGTGGACGAGGTACCTTTGTAAACGAGTCTCTGGCTCAAAGGTTGTAAACTGATGCTTAATAAATAAATAAATAAACAAAACAGAGATCATAACATGCATTTGTCAATGCCGAATGTTTGCTTGCTGGTATTAGCATTGGAATGCATGAGTTAGACAGATGCAGAACAGGAATGACAGTGAAGGACGCAACCCACCCCCACCCTGCAGAGATGGATTGGCATGTCAGTCTGTACAGGGTGGGACGTTATGGTTAGAAACTCTAACACCCGGTGTTTGTTGGTATTTGCAGTACAAATTTAAAGGCATGGCCTTTTGTGTCCCCAACCTCGTGAAAGCATTTGGGACCTCTGCTCATGAACAGTGGCACTGTGATTTTGTTAATCTGACTCGATGTTGATTTCCCACAGCGACGTGCCATTCTGTGCCAGATGTGTGAAAACACAGTTTGGGCAGGATGTGAAAATGACAGCTGCACCATTCATAGGGAGGTGTGAAGAGATGTCAGTGTTGAAAATGTGGAGCACAAATATTAAAAATTCTAGAACTTATAGCGTATGTGGAAACTGCATGACACTCGTAACACAGTCATTTCATGGAATTCTTTCACCAAATTTTCAACACAGGCATTTTGTGATGTCTGCTCATAAACAGTGTCACTGTCATTTTCTTAATCTGCCCTGAACATTGATTTCCGACAGCGGTCGCATATTGTGCCGGATGTGCAAAACACATTTTGGCCAGGATGTGAAAATGACAGCTATACTGTTCATAAGGAGATATGAAAAATGCCAGTGTTGAAAATATGGAGTGAAAATATTACAAATTCTTAAGTTATATGAGTGTCGTAGAAACTGTGCAATGCACACTCATAAGATCATTTTTGGAATTTTTCAAGCAAATGTGCAACATAGGCTTTTTGGAGACTGCCTCTTGAACAGTGACACTGTTATTTTATTGGTCGAAAAGGTGATTCCATGCAGTGACCGTGAAATCACCTTTTGGGACTGAATAACCACATGACAGTGACCGAACCATGAGGTGGGGTCCCAAGAACCCTATAGTTGAAATGTTGGTTATAATTCACAAAATGGCCAAGATATCCACCTAAGTTGAAAAAAACATTTAAGCCATTATACAGCTTACTGGCATTTCTTCAGTTCACAGTCAGCTTTGAAGAGTGCAGACTCATTCGCTCTACTGAAGATCATCGCGCCAGGCTCTGGAGGTAGTGTGGGGTGAGATAGGGGTGTGGGGAGGTGGGGTGCACAGAGGATGAATGCGGGTTAGGGGAGCGCTCTGGTGACAATGAGGGACTGTTTTCTGTTTTCACAAGGAAAAAAAAACATTGTGGGACAGTTTTTTTCTTTTACAGGACAACTGGCATGTTGGGGTGGCCTCAGCATGCCACCTGGGTATTTGTTGGGGCCTGAGCAGAGGGGGATTGGGCACCCCATCAGCACATAAAATGTGTCTGTCTTTGGGAGAGGCGATGAGCCGAGGGGATTGGGCACCCCCGGCACACTACTAATAGGGGACATAATGCAGATGGAGATTGGGCTCCCCATCAGCAAATTAACAGGAGGGCATGCTGACAGAAGATTGGGCACCCTGATGTCAGCTTTCATGGGGACTGTGAAAAGAAGAAGGTTATGTTTTGTCTGATTACAAGAGGCAATGCAAGGTATTTGTTTTAACCAGGGCCCCGAAGTTTCTCACGATTCGATGGATAGCAAACCCTGGAAATATCCACGAATTTGCCATCACCACGGAATTCGCTCAAGGAACAAAACGTCACATTTGCCACGGGGTGCCTAATCCCCCGCCGGCTGAACGCCTCCCTCATTAAATCATTGAGCCAGCTGGGAGCCCACCCCAGCGTGGCAAGCGTGCCAATTGTTTTTTTTGCCGATGGGGTGCCTAATCCTCCGCCGGCTGAACGCCTCAAAGTCGTTGTAGCCACGCTGGGAGCCCACCCCAGTGTGGCAAAGCGTTAATTGTTTTTTGGCGACGGGGTGCCTAATCTCGCCGGCTGAACGCCTAAAGTCATTGTGCCATGCTGGAGCCCACCCAGCGTGGCAAGCGGTCCTGCGACGTCTTTTTTTTTTTTTTTCCTAAACAAAAACTGTCCCACGGCCTCCCGAGCCCTCCCACATCCCGTACCCACCCTACGCACCCAGCTCTCCCAACTTATACCTTTCTCCGACCGCGCGACGATCTTCGGTGGACCGGGAACACGCTTGCACTTTCAAAGGCGATCGCGAACTGAGGAAATGCCTGTAAGCTGTATTATTTTATTCTTGTTTGTTGAAAAGGTTTGTTGTCTCAGAGGTGTTTCAGTCTCCTTCTCACATTGAAGGAGCTAATTGCTTTTCCTCCCACAGCTCTTCCAAAGGATTAGGTGTGTATGTGGGGTGGAGCTGGCAAACTGTCAGTAATTTCAACAGAAAGAAGGGTTAAAAGTCAGGTTAGTTGATATCTTGTAGGTAGAAGACTTGGTTTGCTGGCCTAGGCACCTAGCTTCACCTGAGCTCTTTCCTTCTAAGACTGCTTGAAAGGCAGAGTAGAGAAACTTACCAGAGCAAGGAGAAGGATTAAGACTTAGTTTGGCTAAGCAGATTTACTGTGTGGTGGTGTTTTGATTTTTACTCACAGGGATTGCTACTGTTTGGCTAACATTTCATTGCTTTATTTTTCTCTGATTCAAATTGTTGTTGCTGGTATACCTTCTTCTGCATTATTACAAGGTGTGCCTACAGGTGTGTGCTAACAGATTACTGCTGTAATCTTCTGATTCAAATTGTCTTTTGCAAGGTATATCTTCTGTTACTGCTTTATTTTTCTCTGGAGCAAAGTGTTTCTTACAGGTATATCTTCTCTGAAATTATTACAGGTGGTGCTTTACAGGTTTTACAGTTTTATCTAACATTAGGATAAGCTTTCAGGTTACTCCATTTGTTGTTGACTGATTGTTTCTGCCTCCTTCCTTGTTCTTTCCTGTCGTGGTTCTTCTTTTTAGGCAGGGAAGGGCCCAGCCACCCACCCATCCCCAACCACCCCACGCTACACTCCTTTTATAGGGTACCACAGTTGTGACATTTCCTGTGGCAGAGCAGGAAGGGCGGATCAGTGGGGCCTCCACAAGGTGATCTCATTTACAGGGTATCTAGTAATTTAACTTTGTTATAACAAGTTGAAATAAGCACAATTAAACCATTACTTGCATTTTTTCCTTTTTCCTTCTAATTACTCTGACTAGGTTACAAACCCAGCAACTTATTTGAATGGATTTCATTAACTGCAGGTACTGTGGAACAATTTTCAGAAGGACAGTCTTACAGATTTAGGACACTGTCCTACATGCTGGGCCTTTGGAGATCTTGCTCTCCAGCTCCGGGCAGCATGGCAGAGATTGCACGCCTCAAATTTCATATTGAAGAGGAAATACATTATAAGAACCACCCGCCATTTCCCCAGCATCCAACAGAAAAACCTCGACCGCAGAGGGTAGTTGGTCCAGGAGGTTGGCAGGTGGTTAGAGGAGCAAATCAGGTGCCCCATCACTCTCTGCTCTCCAACACATTACCTCCAAAACCATATAAACGCTACAAACAGGTATCTGCCTCTATCTCTGAAATCAAATAAAGAGGCAGAAGACACTGCAGAGCAGGACACTGCGACACAGGAGCTAACACAACAATACTCACCCAAATCAGGAACCAAAACTAAACAAGCACAAAGGAAACTCAAAAAACTTCTGATCATAGGAGACTTCCATGATTCTGGGAGTTGATACCCATCTCCAGCCAGGGTGATGGTCAGATGTCTCCCAGGTACATCAGCATGGAGAGACACTGACCGATTACAAAAATTGTTCACAAAGCAGGAGAAACATTGATGTCCTAGTACACATAGGGACTAATGATCTCCAGCCGGTCAGTTGTGGAGACCAAGGAACACCTGACTAAGCTGGGTGACAAACTATCATCTATTTCGTCTCAGCATCTCCTTCTCTGAGATCCTGCCAGTCTGGGAGAAGGGAACAGATGGACGGAAGGTCAGAGAAGGAGAGATAGGGAGCTAAACACGTGGCTCTAGGACTGGTGCCAGGAAAAAGGACACAGATTTGTAGGAACTGGCAACAGTTCTGGGAGCTGAAATTCTTTAAATTTGATGGACTGCATCTGACTAAAGAGGAGTCAGTGCATTGGGGCAGAAGTTTGACGCCTTGCAGAATATTTAAACTAGCAAATGGGAGAGGGTGCAGCACCTACACGTCGAGGGGAAGAACACTTCCCTCAGCTAGTGGTCAAACAGGAATTCAGCGTGTTTGCCATTCATTTGCATCACTAGGTAAGAAAAAGGTTTGTCTCCCATACGATGCACAGGGTAATGCCAAACTTCACCCAACAACTAACACACCAAAATCTGGCCAATGGAAAATCATGTATACAAATGCTCACAGCCTGGGAAATAAGATCCCAGACCTGCAGGCAATAATGTCAGAGGCTAAACTGGACATAGTAGCAATTAGTGAGACGTGGTTTACCAGTAACCACACTTGGGAGACTTCAGTACCTGGCTATGTATTGTTCAGAAGAGACCGAGGTGTGAAATGGGGGAGGAGGGCCTGTAGTTAATGAAAATATCAAAGCTACAGAAATTCAGAATACACATAAGGAGCCAGAAGAACTGTGGGTCACCCTGGAAACAGGAAATGGGACAGTCATAAGAACTGGGGGTTGTCTACAGGCCCCCAGACCAGAGGGAGGACATAGACACATTACTGTTAGAAGATATACAAAACATGACAGCTAAAGGGAGGTTTCTGATAATGGGAGACTTCAACATGCCAGATATAGATTGGTCAATACCAGCAGGAACATCTGCAGAACTAGACTCATAGTGGATTCCCTGCAGGAGGGCCTCAAACAACTGGTACAGCAACCCACAAGAGACAGGGCTATCCTAGATCTAGTACTGACTAACAAAGAAGGATCACAGATCTCCAGGTAGAAGGTCACCTGGGGTCCAGTGACCATCACATGGTATGGTTCAATTTGGCTACTACATCTAAATCATCCCATTCCAAGGCAAAAATATGGGACTTCAGAGGAGCTGACTTTGATAAGATGGCCAACAGAGTTAAGCTAGCCCTGGCAAAAGAAACACAGGTGAGGAGGTACAGGCAAAGTGGCAAGCATTAAGGATACAATACTTGAAGCAACATCCCATTGTGTTAGACAGAAAAGGAAGTGCAAAAGAAGAAGGAAACCACTTTGGTTCTCAAATAGTAGCAGAAAAGGTCAGAGCCAAAAGGCTGGCCTTCAGAAAATATAAGGGAACACAGCGGGATGAAGATAGGGAGGCATACCAAACTGCCTAAGGGAAGCAGGTAAGGCAGTAAGGCAGGCAAAGTCCCAAACTGAGGAACACACTAGCACGAACAGTAAAAAGAAGGTGACAAGACTTTCTATGGATACATTAGTGAAAGGAGAAAGTTCAGAGGGGAGTAATATGTTTAATGGAGAAAGGAGCATGTGAGGAGGAGGACTCTGTAAAGGCATCTATCCCTAAATAGATACTTTTGCTCAGTATTTACTGAAGAGAAGGTAGGGCAGGGCCCACAGCTCAGCATCATGGACACAGGGGGGGAGGTGAGCACTACTCTCTTCACAAAGAAAGGGTCCTACAAGAGCTTGCTAAGCTAAGGGTGGATAAGACAATGGACCTGATGGCACACATCCCAGGGTACTTAAGGAGCTAAAGGAGGAACTAGCAGAGCCATTAGCAGAATTGTTTAGTGAGTCTCTGAGCACAGGAGAGGTCCCAGAAGACTGGAGAAGAGCGTTTGTATGATCCTGCTCCACAAGAGTGGTAGCAGGGAGGAGGCGGGAACTACAGACCAGTCAGTCTTACCTCAGTAGTGGGCAAGATTATGGAGGCACTCCTTAAGGAAAGGATAGTGCAACACCTGGAATCCATAGGGCACAGGATCCAAGACAGCATGGGTTTACAAAGGAAGGTCCTGTCGAACTAATCTCATAGATTTCTTTGACTGGGTAACCAGAGTGGTGGACCAAGGGGGAGTATGATGTAAGCCTACCTTGACTTCAGCAAAGCTTTTGACACTGTTCCACATAGAAGATTGATAAATAAGCTAGGTAGGCTCGGGTGGGCTGGGAAGTTGGTCAACTGGGTGGCAAACTGGTTGACTGGCAGAAAACAGAGAGTGGTGGTAAATGGTATAGTCAGAAGAGATGCAAGTCACAAGTGGGGTACCTCAGGGGATCAGTCCTGAGGGCCAGTCCTATTCAACATCTTCATTAGTGACCTGCTTGATGGACTTAGAGGTAATAGTTTGTCTGTTTGCAGATGACACCAAGATCTGCAACAGAGTAGATGAATCCAGATGTGGGTGGGCAGAATGAGAAGAGATCTGGATAAGCTAGTAAAATGGTCAGAAGAGTGGCAACTGGGATTACTGCAAAGAAGTGCAAAATCATGCACATAGGAAGAGAAACCTGAAGCTGTTTTATAGGCTGGGAGGGAGTTAAGCAGTCACAAAGGAAGAAAGAGACTTGGGCATCATCTCACTGATGACCTAAAATCATCCAAGCAGACCTCTAAAGCAGTAGGTAAGGCTAGGGGTAAGTAGTGGTGTGCTAGTACAAGTCGTAAGAGGAGGTAATATCCCTCTGTACAAGACATTGGTTAGGCTCCCATCTGGAGTACTGCGTGTGTGTATTGAGCCACACCTTCACAAGGACATTATCCAAATTGAGGCAGTCCAGAGAAGGGCAACTCAAAATGGTGCAGGAACGTAATCAGAAGACATATGGAGGGTTTCGATTACAAGTAAGTCAAGGGGCCATGTGCAACCAACACTGTCCAGGCGCAACCCACAGGCACACAGGGTAACACACCAGGGGTGCATGACGGCAAGAGGAGTGTAAGAGTCCAGGCACATGAACACACCACCAGGGAGGGGTGAACAGTCATATGGACACACACACACACACACACACCAGGCACAAAGCGTACATGGGCAGGTGCACAGCAGAGCAGGAACAGACATGTCAAACACAGATACACAGACCACTCCCACCACCTGTACTGTCCAAGTACATGTGTCAGATGCTGGGCACCCTTGCACCTTGGTGTACAGTACAATGCAGGCATCATCATGCACACGCACCTGTGGACAGCAGTCGGGTGGGTGTGCAGGTGGTTCAAGTGTCGGCGTGTTGGGAAGGGCACCTACCAGTGCACTGCCCACTATGACACACATTGCACATAGGGCAGCACCAGACAGGGCCCGCATTGGGAGACAGGTCAGTCATGTTGCACTGTGCCATGGCCACCTCGGATGCGTGGGTGGCCCCGCCATGACCCAGCAGCACTGGCAGGTTGAGTATGGGCCATATGGGGTGGCACTGATGGACCACCAGGGGTCCCACTACACGATCGCGACCGTGTCTGCACAGGGGTCTGCAGCATGCCAAACATACCTGCACCAGGGGTGCTCAGGATGGCCACATCAGAACCCGGCGTCGACAGGCTGGGTGTCGCATGACGTCAGGAATGGGGAGTGGAGAGCATACTGTGTGGGGTGCGTGGTACAGGGGCACCTGACTGTGTGCCCAATGCAGCCACGACAATGACCAATGCCTCGGTCTGCCTGTCAATGGCGGCGGTCACATCCATCCACATTTGGACCATCTCTGCATGGATCAAAGCAATTTCCCTGCTGTGCCGCTCCACAGCCATGCACAGTGCCTCCACGGATGTTGCAACCCACCCCTGCTGCTGTACTGATTCCCACAGCAGGTGGGTGTGCTCATCAAATGGGCCCTGTGCCACATCGGCATCCTGTCCCCCAGGGTATGGAAGGTCCTGATGCTTAACACCCCTTGAGGGTGGGTGCTGTTCACCAGGACCAGGTATGGGCATATCAACGGGCGGTGTGCATGTGCCACTGCTGGACCCTGTACCCCCAGACCTGGTGGGTGACTGCTGCTGCTGCCCCTCCAACTGCTGTGCCCCAGTGACCACTCGTTCCACTGCTGTGGCCGCAACAGTGCCAGAGACCTGCACAGCCACTGATGCTGCCCCACCAGTGCTGACAGGCACAGCCTGGGACTGTGCTGACGTGCTGGCACACACGTTGGAACCAGCTAGGTCCAGGGGTACGTGCTGGCCTGCTGTGTGTCCGTCATGGGACACACATGTGTCACTGCCCATTGCAGTCCTTGCATCGCCAATGGTGCAGGCACTTGCAACAGCCACAGTCACAGCGTGCTGGCATGCTTGCATGCCAGACTGCTGAGACACAGGCTGTGCACCCCCCACACCTGACTCACTGACAACAGAGGTGGCAGCCAGGTGTGCATGCTGGCTGGCGACAGAGGTGGATGGACCCTCCTCCAACTCTGGCAGGTCTTCCTCACTGCATGGTCCCACCACCACCATCCCCTGCAGATGAATGGGATCTGTAACAGAAAGTGAGGATGTGTTAGTGCATGTGATCAACCTCCCCCCCTCCAAACACCACCACCATGGCATACCATGCAGTGATGGGCTTCCACCTGTCTGGAATCCACCTTCTGGTACGCCCTCTATAGCACTCCACTGCATTGATGCAGCCAGTCGGTCCTCAGCCGGGGTCAGCTCTGCCACCGCTGGCTGGCCCCTGCCTGTGCCAGCATGTGCCACCCTGAGGGCTGCCACCTTCTCCTTCACCCTTCTGTGGTCTGTCCCCATCTTCTTTTTGCATTCCTGCACGGAGCGCTGGTGGCTTCCATGCAGGTTCACTGCCTGAGCTACCCCCTCCAATGCAGCCGCACTGGCCTGAGGGGTGCCCCACCGTCCACTCAGTAGTGGCTCCTCTTCCAGGTAGGCCTGGAAGAGGGCCTCTGTCTCCGCCTTGGTGAAGTTGGGCCTCCTCCTTCGCCCACCATCCTCACCCTCACCTTGGCTCTGCTCGGTCATGTCGGTCTGTATGGGTGGAAGTGGACACCTGTCACTGTGCAGTCTACAGCGTTATCCCATGACCATTGGCCAGAACATCACACAGCATGCAACTCACCCTCACCTGCAGTAACCTAATCTGGCCAGCGCAGCCCAATATTCCGTGTTTATAGCGCAATGCATGCAAATTAGAGTGGCTCAACTTTAATGACATGCAAATCGTGCCACTGTGCCTTTGAATGGCTGATCAGATGATTTGCATGTGTCGGCTGAATATCGCATACCGTTAGGCTGCTGCTCTGATTGAGCCGGCTGAGCCAATGGCGTATTCTGTGACTGTATGTGGTACACCGCATTAGCATGCCCAGGTAGCTTACACAGGCGTCTGCCGCGCTGATGATGTGCTGTGCAAGATCAGCAATTCAGGACACAGCCACCATTGTGCCAGTGGCGCTACGGCGCTGGGCACCAAATGGCGCTGTAGCACAACTGCGCAATAGTCCACTGTGGCACTGGCATGCAGGTGACCATTGGCGCAGGACGTGTAGATGTCTGATGGTGCTGTGCGTGGCCTTGCGCCACTGACCCCTGACCTTGTGCCCGACCTTTGCCCCCTGGCACTGTACATCTGGCATGTGTGCAGCTCTATCGTGCTGTTCGGTGACAGTGCAATAGGGAATGGCAGCGCTGTACCGACAGCACGATAGGGAATGGCGGTGATGTACCGTGCAGCACTTCCACTTGGGGTTGCCGCACTGTGGAGCACCATATTGTCTACTATAGCATTAGAGATGGCATGCAGGAGAGCCCCTCAGTGGGGTGCCCTTGACCTGGCCAACCTTGTGGCCACTGTGAAGCCACACTATGGCCCACTGTTTGGTGAGGTGCCACTGGACAGGGCCAGGACCCAGGTCGGGCAAGAGGTGGCCACTGACCTGGAGGTGGCTACTGGCCGCAGGAGAATGGCTGAACAGTGCAGGCACTGGTATGGGGACCTGAGACGGAAGGAGCCGGAGCTACTCGCACGTCTGCGGTCGTGTGCCAGGAGGGGCGTGGTGCCTCGTCCAGGTGGGTGATACGTCTACACACTTGTATGGTCCATATGGGTAACACTGTCTTATGTGTCCAGCACATAGGGGAGGGATGGTCTAGGGTTGGCTGGGCGGTGTTTACAGGATATGGGATGGGTGGGTCTGGCTGGGTGGGTGGGCACACATTGGGGCAGGGGAATATGCTTTGGGTTTGTACTGATGTATTTCTCTCTTTGTCTCCCACAGGCATGGCCGAGCGGAGGAGGAGGAATTTGGAGCAGCAGCAGAGGGTTGGGGACACTGCACAGAGGCATGTCGGGGACCAACCCCAATGCCAGCAACATCCCGATGAGGGTGAGTGCCATGACACCATGATTGCTATTGCATGCTGTGTGACAGGGTGGGAAGCAGGGCATGGCCACCATCCATGGACACCACTGCCATGCACACAACATGTGACAGTCGACACTGTCCAGTGGCACTCAAGTCTGGGAGTGTGTCAATGGTGGTCCATGCATGCACTGGGCACATGGCTGTGGCACTGCCTGCTCACTGCATAGCCATGTTACTGTACGGCTTTGGTTGTGCTGTGCTGGACATGGGCGGTGGGTGTGTGCAGTGGTACACATGACTGTTGCTGCCTGGTTGGGCATGTCTTGTGGACACAGTCACTGTGGGTGGGTGCACACCATCACAGGAGAGTGGCACATGGCTGTATGTCATGCATAATGGGTGGGCTGCAGGGGGATGGACAGTCACACCCATTGACTCTGATCCCTTGTCCTAGGTGTGCGGATACTCCTGCATATGCAGCAGTCCATCCAGGATCTTGTGCAGGTGGTGCAAGAGTCCCTTGCCATCCTGAGGGATCTTCAGCAGCATGGGGTGAGGAGGAGGCGACCCAGGCAACAGACCCAGGCAGCAGAGGACCAGGCTGGCTGCCAGTGAATACAGACAACCTCCCCCCTTTGACCAACCCTCACACCCCGCCTTCCCTCTCCCATATGTTCACCCCTGCCCCTTACCCACCCCCACCTTGTTCCTGTCCCTCCACCCCATGTTTGTACATAATTGTAAATAGTTGTTGTTATATTTTTGAATACAGTTATTTTGATATGAATACTGTGGTGGTCTCTGATTTGCAGCTGGCTATAGGTGCTCAGTTGCAGTGGTGTGCATGGCATCTGGGGTGGTTCAGTCATGGGTATGTGTGTGTGTGCGTGGGGAAGTGTCTCTGGTGTGGGAGTGGCTATCAGTCAGTATTTGTGGTGTGTGTGTTGTTCTCTGTGCATTGCATTACTGTGTGCAGAGGTCCATGGTGCCTGCTCTGTGTCCATTGTGCCGCTGTCAACCCATCCTTGGCCTTTGCAGCTGACACCCTTGCATGTCTGTGGCCTGCGAGATCTGCTGCCTTGTCAGTGGTGGCTGTCCCTGCAGGTCATCCACTGTGACCATCACAATGCTGGGTTGCCTCCTGCCAATGGTGTGGTGCTTGTTTGCCTCGGGTGACACTATGGCCTCCGCAGTTGCTGTCCCACCTCCATGCTGTGGCTTGTGTGTATTGCAGGGGCTGTGCACCACTGTCTGTGACCTGTGATCCAGGCATATGCTGGTGACATACAGGGCCACAGTTCATGCACAGGGTGGGTGTCACCCCTGTGCCATGAGGGACTGCAGGCTGTGTGTGCACAGTTTTCATGGGCCCACACTAGGGGCTTGGTTGCCACACTATTGTGTCCCTGTGTTAGTGTCCCCATGGGTATGGGTGTGTGTTTTCCCCTGCACTGTGTTGCATCCAGTGTGCTGCATGCTTCCACACACCACTGTGGGTGTCTGTGCTGGCTGCTGTGGCTCATGGTGGGTCTGGCTTGTATGGTTCTGTGGTACACGAGGTTGCAGTGTGGCAGTGGGGAGGTGGTGGTATGCATGGGGATTCCCACAGTGGTGGTCACTGCTCATGGGGGGTGTCTTGGGGTCACGGTGCAGGGTGTGCTGTGCACGGGGGCTGCTGTACCATGGGGTGGTCCGCCCTTCTTGTGTGGCAGTCTCAGCTTGTCAGTGGGTGTGCTGGGGCACCATGGCCCAGCTGTGCTTTGTTTTCTTGTCCCCATGGGCCGGTGGATATTCCAGCCTTCCATCAGTTGTGCTGTGCTTGTGGTGTGGGGGTGCATTGTCAGTTCTGTAGTGTGTTCCTGTGCTCATCTGTGGCATGGGTGGTGGGCCCCTACCCACCTCCCTGGTTGTGCAGTTCCATTGCTCTGCTGCTGGGGGGCTCCCTGCTTGCACTATGCACCTCTGGGCTGCTCAGCTGGGCAGCCCTTGTTGCGCCATAGTGCATCGTCTCTGCTCAGCTTCCCCTTCCTGGTTGCGCTATAGCGCAGGTTGTGCAATATTCAGACGTTGGCTGGTTGCGCAATTTGGCTTGCTCCATGTTTGAATATCGTGTTTATTGCGCATGTGCACAATTGACTTGTGCTTGCTCCTGCTGTTGCGCACTTTTTGGACGCAGTTTGAATATCCGGCCCTAAGTCATTTGTGTTGCATATCTTACTTGAATGTGAGACCTTAAGGGAAGAGGGAGAAAAATGGATAACTCCATTGCTGAGTGCTAAGGAATCCCTGTGATACAGAAAAATTATTTTTTCTGTTAAAGATGGATCATATTAAAAAAAAATTTATAGCCTGTCAAATTTTTTCTTAATTGCATAATGTCACTTTGGGGAAAATGTTATGATAACATAAGAATATAATTTATAAAAATAGTGGATGGTGATTTTTTTGTGACTTGTTCATTGCTTAATTAGCATGATGATGTGATGTGTTTATTGTATAAAATTGAATGCTTTTTAAATAATATATGAATAATTGAAATTTAATAAATTCTGTGGAAATTAATGCATTTTTAAATAAATTTGAACCTTGATTTGAACCTTGCTCTTTTAGCAAACAGTTCTGCAAATATCTTCTCTAAAGGGTTCTCTGATGACCATAGAAGCCAAGTTTCTAGAAAAAGGGAGAAGTTTTTTTTTTTGCCTGGTGGCTTTATGTAATGTCTGTCAAGCTACATAACAATTTTTTCTCTCCACTGAAGGCCTGGCTTTTTGACCAAAATTACATTAAAACATTCATAACTTTGGCATGTCTGGTGGTATTAATATGAACCTGGAAAATCTTATTCCCCAAAGAGTCCCCTGATGACTACCTGAAGCCTGGGTTTCAACAGAAAAGGTTAAAGTGTTTTTTGGGAGGTGCATCCGTAAGATGTTAGCAAAATGAAGGAAGAATCATTTCTGTCCTGTCAGAGTCTGCCTTTATTTCATAACCTGACACTGAACCATTCAAAATGTTATCATCTATTGTGGAATTAACAGGAAGTTTGGGATACACATTCCCCAAAGGGTGTTCTGAAGCTCCCGAATGACTCAGGTTAAATTTTGATTAAGTACTTTTCATGGGGTACATATGCATGGGGTATTTGTAGCTGCAGTTTGCCATTGTATTACCTCAAGTGCCTAAGATTTATGGACATTACACAAAAGCACTATTTACTTTGGTATTTCTTAGTCTTTTAGAAATGTAGGTATCATTCCCCAAAGGACAAAGAACCTCTGTGTACAAACACTGAGGCAATGGTTACCCCAAAGGGCATTTGGCTGGGAAGCCAAGTTTCAAAGAAATATAAAATCACACATGCCCCCACAATGCAAAGCATCATGGGCTGCATATGCAAATCACCACAGAATATTATGCTGATTCAACTTTAAGCAGAAATGCATGGTGCCGAAACAATTCTCACACAGTTTGCAAAGGGTGCCAACAGAAGACCTAGACACGTGTTTCATCCTACCAGGACTCATCAGTATGCCTCGTCTGTCTGACACCCCAGTGGAATGAACCAGCTACCCTAAGATGGTCTATCTGGGTTATGTTGTGGTGAACTCAATTAAAACAAAAAACAATTTAAAAGACCTTTGTGGTAACCATTGCCTCATTGCTTGAGCACAGCGATTCTTTGTCTTTTAAATTGTTTTTTGTTTTAATTGGGTTCACCACAACATAACCCAGATAGACCATCTTGGGGTAGCTGGTTCATTCCACTGGGTTGTCAGACAGACAAGGCATACTGATGAATCCTGGTAGGATGAAACAAGTGTCTATGTCTTCTGTTGGCACCCTTTGCAAACTGTGTGAGAGGCCTTTTGGCACCATGCATTTCTGCTTAAAGTTGAACCAGCATAATATTCTGTGGTGATCTGCATATGCAGCCCACGATGGTGGGCAGAGGGTGACTGTGAAAAGGCAGAGATACTAAACAAATATTTTTGCTCAGTATTTACAAAGGAAGAGGGGAAGGTACCTAAAACAAACAGTAGAAACACTCTGGATACAGAAGTTGATACCAGCCCTTTTATAGAAGAAAGGGTTCTGAAAGAACTCTTAAAACTGAAGGTGGACAAAGCAATGGGGCCTGATGGGATTCATCCCAGAATTCTAAAAGAACTAATGGTAGAATTAGTGACACCACTGACTACCCTCTTTAACAAATCATGAGAGGATGGGGTGGTACCCGAGGACTGGAGGAGGGCAGATGTGATTCCCTTCACAAAAGTGGGAGCAAGGCAGAAGCAGGAAACTACAGACCTGTTAGTTTAACCTCAGTGATAGGAAAATGATGGAATCATTTCTGAAGGAAAGAATTGTCAGTATCTACTGTAGAGGCCAGAGGGCACAGGACCCAAGGCAGCATGGATTCACAGTGGGAAGGTCATGCCTGACAAATCTGATAGATTTCTTTGACTGGGTGACCAAGTAGTAGATCAGGAGGGCTGTGGACATGGCCTACCTAGGGCTTTAGCAAGGCATTTGACACAGTCTCACACAAAAGATTAATATACAAGTTAGCCAGTCTGGGAGTGGGTCCCAAGATGACAGCCTGGGTAAAGAATTGGCTGGAGAATAGGACACAGAAGTAATAGTAAATGGAGTCCACTCTGAAGAAAGTGGTGTTACTAGTGGGTACCATGAGGGTTCAGTATTAGAACTGGTCCTCTTCAACGCTCTTTATGTTTACATTGCAGAGGGACTGAGGGAAAAGTATGTCTCTTTGCAGATGACACAAAGATCTGCAACAGAGTTGATGCACAAGGTGGGGTGGAAAGGATGAGAAGGGACTTGGCAAGGTTAGAGGAATGGTCAAATGTATGGCAGCTTAGATTCAATGCTAAGAAGTGCAAGATAATGCACCAGGGAAACAAAAACCCAGGGGAAGAGTACACGATGGGGAGTGAGATACTAACAACAAAAATGGAAAGGGACCTGGGAGTAGTCATATCAGATGACCTAAAGGTGGGCAAGCAATGTGAGAGGGCAGCAAGGAGGGCTGGGGGGATACTGGGATGCATAGGGAGAGGCATCACCAGTAGAAAACAGGAAGTTATTATCCCTCTGTACAGACAGCTGGTGAGACCCCATCTGGAGTACTGCGTGCAGTTCTGGATACCCAATCTCCGCAAAGACATAGACAGGATGGAAGCTGTCCAGAGGAGGGCAACTAAAATGGTGCAGGGTCTGCACTGGAAGACATATGAAGAGAGACTTAAGGAGCTTAATATGTATAGCCTCGAGCAAAGGAGGGAGAGGGGGGACATGATGGAAACTTTCAAGTACCTCAAGGGACTCAACAAAGTCCAAGAGGGTAGCATCTTTCAAAAAAGAGGTGTGCAAGAACAAGGGGCACAATTTGAAGATAGAGGGGGCGGCTCAGAGGTAATGTAAGGAAGTTTTTTTTCACAGAGAGGGTTGTGGATGCATGGAACGACCTTCTGGAGGAGGTTGTGGAGTCAAAAACAGTGGTTGAATTCAAGCATTCATGGGACAGCCATAAGGCAATTCTAGGGGGTGGGGGTAGAAAGAAGTAGGCTGCTGATTAACTAGGATCTGCAGCTTATCCATTAGGTAGGGAAATAGGCAGACTGGGTGGGCCAAGCGGTCCTTATCTGCCGTCAAATTCTATGTTTCTATGATGCTTTGCATTGTGTTGGCATGTGTGATTTTGTATTCCCCAAAGGGTTCTCTGATGATCACCTGAAGTCCAGGTTCCTGCAAAATGGGTAAAGTGGATTTTGAATGTGTACAGGATCTGTGTTGTGTTTAACAAGATTCAGGAAGAATATTTTTCTCCTTCTTGTTCCTGCTTTTGTTTCATAGAGACATAGAAGTTGACAGCAGAGAAGGACCGCAAGGCCTGGCCCAGTCTGCCCATTTTTTCTGCTTTATAAATGTGCCATAGGTCTTTACCTGTCAATGACCTATCTATTCATACTCACGGTATTGCTCCCTATGCCTATCCCATGCCTGATTGATGCCCTGAACTGTATTCATATCCATCACTTCCTGAGGTAGGCCATTCCATGCATCCACCACCCTTTCTGTACAAAAGAACTTCCTCACATTACCCCTTAATTGGCCTCCCTCTAATCTCATGCTGTGTCTTCTTGTCCTGTTATTTTTCTTATAATGAAACATGTCAGACTCTTTCACCATGTTAATGCCCTTAAGATGTTTGAATGTTTCGGTCACATCACCTCTCTTCCTCCTTTGCTCTAGGCTATACATGTTGAGCTCTGTTAATCTGTCCTGATATGTTTTCTGATGCATTACACAGATGCTTTAATAACTCTGGAATTTCTTGTGTTGTTAAGAAGAAATTCAGGATACTGTAGATGTTCCCTAAAGGTCCTCTGAAATTCCAAAAATGCCTACATTAAAAATGTGAGGGTAGAGTGATTTTATCTGTAGGGTGTCCTTTAAACTGCAGGCTGCCTTTGCATTGTATGAAAATGCCTAGGTTTCATAGAAGTCACACAAAAGCACTCACAACTTTGGTGATTCTTGGTCTTTCAGCAATCAATTCTGAAAACATGTTCCCTAATGGGTCCCCTGATTATCCTAGAAGTTGGGTTTCCACAAAAAAGTGTAAAGTGTTTTTTTGAGTTGTGTCAAGCTGCAGGACACATTTTTATCTGCACTGATAGTCATACTTGTTTGACAGACATCATATAAAAGCATTCCTAACTTCGCATTTTCTTGTAGTATTAACATGAAGTGGGATACATATTTTCCAAAGGGTCTCCTAATGCCTTCCAAAATGACCAGGTTTAAATTTTGAGGATAAAGTAGTTTTCAAGGTGTGTAGCTGTACTGCATCTTTCAATCTGTAGGCTGCAATTTCAGTGTTTAAAGTGCGTATGATTGAAATACATCAAACCAAAGTACCCATAAGCTTGTAATTTATTTTCCTTTTAAGTAGAAGCTCAGGAAAAATGTTCTTCAAAGGACCCTATGATGATCACCAGAAGCCCAGGTTCGCACAAAAAGGGTGGTCATTTTTCGGGTGCATCTGTATGGTGTTTAACAGTGTGCAAAAAGACTTCTGTCCTCTCGGGTTCTGCCTTTGTTTCACAAGCATCCCCAGAAGCTTTAATAAGTGTGTAATTCTGGTGGCATCAATAAGCATCTTCAGATTAAATGTTCCCCAAAGATCCCAGAGCTTTCCTAAATATTCAGATTTGAATTTTCAGTGTAAAATGCTTTTTGAGGGATGCATCTATATTCTCTTTTTTTAAACCACAGACTGCCATTTCATTATTTTAAAGTGCCTACATTTCAAATAAATCACACACAAGCCTTCATAACTTTGACATTTCTTGATCTTTTTACAAGCAGTTCTGGAAACATGTTACATAAGGTGTTTCATAGATGAGCATAGAAGCTGAGTTTCTAAAAAAGGGTAGTATATGTGTGTATGCATGTGTGTGTGTCTGTATGTGTTGAGTGGTGGTTTTGTATAATGTCTGTCAAGCTGTTGGACAAATGTTTCTTTCCACTGAGGACCTGGCTTGATTGGCTGATATCATATAACAGCATTCATAACGTTGGCATTTCTTGTGGTCTTTTTAACTCTCTTTCCTCTGGTTCATGGACCGAGGGTCCTCTCAGGCACCCAACCAGAACCTGCCCTGCCGAAATCTGCCTGTCTAAGCCTCCCTCCCCTCACCTTTCAGTGGGCCCCCAACTTAACTCCTTTGGGGGGCCGCTCTCGCCTTTGAGCACACTTACAGGCATCATTCCCAGCTGCTTGGTGAGGGCCCGGGCAAAGGAACTGAAAGGCCATCCAGGATGGACACAGCAGTGGGCATAAGGACTGGTGCCATTACCTACCCCAAGGTCTGCATTTTTCCCTTGTTCTGCAATCACCTCTCCCATGCATGGCACACAGCAACCCTGCCTGTACTGGCCACATTGAACCCATGCTGCTCAGCATTCTGCAGTGCTCCCCAGTCTCCACATGGGGCCGCTGGCATGCCAGGCCTTCCCCACCCCTCCCTCCCTCCCAGGAGGAGAGCACCAGAATGGCACTAGCTCCTCAACCCTCCCTGCCAACCCTGGCACCTGAGCTTGCTCCCAAACTCAGGTCACCAGCATAGTGCAAGGTGTGGCTGCCCAGCACTCAACCTGCAGCACCACCAGGCCGACTCCATCTCTTGTGGTCTTGACATAAAAGTTGGGATACATACTTGTATGGTCCCCTGTCACGTTCTGAAGTTTAGGTTCTAATAACAAGAGCAAAGTGGATTTTGGTGGTGCAGCTATGAGGTGTATGCAAAGTGCAGAAAGACTGTTTTGTCTCTGGGTCTGCTTTTGTTTTAACATCAAGCAGAAATATGCATAACTTTAATTTTGTGGCATTAACAAGAAGTTTGGTGTGTGCCCAAAGGGTCCCCTGATGTCTCTCCAAATGAACAGGTTGAAATTCTGATTGTAAAGTGGATTTCATGTGGGGCATTTTCATGGTGTTTTTTAAACTACAGTCTGCCATTTTACTGTTTAAAGTGCCTAAGACACAAAGACATTGCACAAATGCCCTCATAACTTTAGTATTTCTTAATATTTTAACAAGAAATGTGGGAAACCTGTTCTCCAAAGGGTGCTTGATGACCACCTTAAACTCAGGTTCCTGCTAAAAGGGAAAAGCGGATTTTTGTGGTGCACTTGTATGTTGTTTGCCAAAGTGCAAAATACTTATTTTCTCTGCTATTTGGGTTTGCTTTTGTTTCTTAAACATCACATAGCAGGTTTAAAAATGTGGACTTTTTGTTGTATGAACAAGAAAATCGGATACATGTTTCCCAAATGGTACCTGAAATCCCCCAAATCAGGTAGAAATTTGGGCAAAGTGGTTTTAGAGGAGTGTATCTGTATTGTGTCTTTGAAACAGTAGGCTGCAATTTCACTGTTTAAAAATTCTTCAGATTCAAAACTTTGCACAAAAGCACTAATAATTTTGGAATTGCTTTGCTTTTAACATGAAATTCAAGAAATGTGTTCCTCAAATGATCCACTGATAATCACCATAAACCCAACAGGGTACATGTTTGCCAGTGGGTGCAACAAACCATTGCTGAGTTCTATATGATTTTCCTTCAAATTTACTTTCACTGTGGTGGAGACATTAAATGGCTATGTCAGAGGAGTAGCAATTTTGTACACCTTCCACAGCAGGATAGAAGAGTTGGAAAGGGAAATTAAATTGTTCACAACTGCTGATGAAAAAGGACAGCTACCCTCACCCAGAGAAAAGTTACCATGAGCTTCAAAAAGCCAAAGTCAATCTTAATATGTCAGAAAGGATCAAAGGCAGAAAACCAGTCCTACAATACTGAGGGGATACATGATGGGCATTAGTGTCATATGGAAAATATCTTTACCCTTTAAAGTGACCTTTGGATATTCATGAGTGGTGAATCCAGGAGTGAGTATCCAGGGGTTACTCTAAAGCAGTGAAGCTATTTCCCATATCACATGAGAGCACATCATATATCTGTTTTATACAATAGGGGCCCCTACTGTTGCAAAAGTTACCATTTGCTTGGGGTTGCGCAGGTTTGCATGAGTATTGCACGGGTGTGATACCTGGCATTTTCTCCAGTTACCACACTGTAGTGACATAATCACAGCATGATAACTGGAGTGTAGTGAGGATACCTGTTTTTATCTAATGGGTTATCAGCTCACTGCTATTGTATAAAATGCTGATAACTATTTTGGGGAGCTTAGAGGGTAAGTTACTGGGCTGGTAGCAGTAGAACAAGGCAAGTGAATAAACAATTAGTAGGTAATAAGCCATGACAGAGTGTGCATTATAGGATTTTAATGCATGTCCAAGGGTGTAGCATGGCATGAGGCCTAGGGACGAGTGTATTATACCCCTGAGAAGTGCATTATATTCTATGTTTATATGGTATTTTGTTGTCTTCGCCTCTTCTGGCTATTCATTGGTCCAGGCTGTCTGGGAAGGCTTGGCATCACCCTATATGTACAACTGGACACTAAGATTTTACTGCATGGTAACACAGCTGGGCTCCAAGACAAGGCCGAGACCCTGCACAAATACCTTATCTCCAGCATCCAAACAAATCACACACTCCCAAATGCTTGTATCTCAGGGGGCACAGTCTACACAGTCTGATTAAGTTTAAAGGCTGCAACATCGAACAACAGTGAAGTTTGATTCTTACACAGGGAATATAAAATCATCAGTTCACTTTATCCATTGCTGAATAATATTGTAGGTGCTCTTCCAAATATATTTGTGCCTCAGAGTGGACTAAACACACCCAGATTTGCCTATAAGCTTGGTACATCCATTCTGCAGTCTCTCCCTCTCAGATCTCTCTATGGGGAATGTCCCCTTTTACAGGCTTTTCACTCCCTTTTTATAAAATCCCAGACCTCCCTTTCTGATTGACCAGTCATTTCCCAGGCTCAGATTGGTGCCCTTTGCTCCCCTTCCAAACAGCATCTGCTGCAGAAAAATTACATGGGCACCACCATTATTATTTATTTTATGCTGCTTGTTAGTGCAAATCATAATATTTAAATTAAACCCTTTCAGTGACTAACAATTAAATACCCTGGCCCTGCTTTCCCTGTGAAGGCCAGGAGAGTCCTCCTTTTGCTTGGAGGGAGCCCCATTTGCCCATCAGGGCTCCCAAAATGAGAGATGACAATTTTGAACTCTTTACATGCTGCCAGAAATGGTGGGTGCCACTGCTCCTTTAAGATTCAAGGCTGCACAAGCCTGATGCCTAAATATCCAGATTATGTGCAGTACACATACATTCTCAATAAACATTAGCTGTCCAGACAATTAGTATCTATCTAATGACAGTAGTTTTTTTGATTAAAACATGCAGTTCCATCCCTAACAGTTTACAACACATTGGGGGTATATCACAGAAACAGTATGCTTGTGGACCACATGAAGGGGGTATCTTATGAGGTACCAAGGATGCCATAAGTCAGCTTAATGATGGGTTTGGGTTCTCAACCAATCCTTCTGGGCAATACTGCATCTTCCCTAAGAACAAGTGGTGCCCCACCCTCTTCCAGCTCTGTATCCAATATAGGGGTACTGTCAGGATTAACAGCACTTGTGCCAGTTTCTGGAAATTGCTCATCACAGTTTGAAGCCATTTCATTATCCATCAACAGTTCTGCAAGTTGATCAAAGGGCCTCCACTCGGGTACAAAAGGTTCAGACTCAGGGTTCAATTGATGTACTGGTTCAAAAGTTACAAATTCACCATTTGAAGCTGGAAGGGAGTAGACTCAGAGGGGATGTGAGGAAATACTTATTTTCTGGTTAGTACTGAAATGGTAAAATATTTCAAACATGCATGGGATAGATAAAAGGGGACCTTGGTAACAGGGCTGGGGGTAAGGCCTGAGATCAAGTATGGTCTATGTAGCAAAGTAGGTAGGAACCTTAGGGCAGACTTGGTGGGCCAGTAGGTACTTTTCTGCTGACACCTTCTAAGTTTATGTATTTCTGTTAAACTCTATGATACAAACCATCGAGCGACTCATTACACTTACAAAATGTCTGTAAGTAGGTTTTCTTAGGAGGAAAATGAGATTTGGCTCCTGATCTTGCAATTATACAGATTTAATGCATGGTCAGGTGATGTCTCATGCTCAATGAAATTTCTAAATTTTTTCTTGCTATTTTATAAATTCTATTAAAAACATGGGACTAGAAATACCATACTGAACCAAAAGAAACTGGCAACAATTCCAGCTGTTTAACTAATCTCTACACTTGAGAGATGTCTTCACTGACTGTGTCTCCATCTACATTCCTCAACACAGTTGCTTGAGTTTTTAGTTCAAGATAGGGCTAAGATTCACTAAGAAAGTTGGAAGGAGTATAAGGCCAATGCCCATGAACATCAGTCACCCATAATACCCCAGGGAATGGTAATGTAATAAGTAGTTTTCTAGGTGTAATTTTCTGAGAAAAGAAATATCCTCTTTTTTTGTACTAAAACATTGTCTTTTTATTTGAAGTGGTTGTCCTCTTGTGTTAATGTTTAACTGCTTGAAATTGATGCCAATTTCAAACATTACATTTTTGTCATTTATAATATCTCTAGTGAGCATAAGGTCACCCCTAAGTTTTCTTTTTTCAAATCCAAATTTGTCTAGTCTTTGTTCATAATTTAAGGACTGTGCACCATCTATTTATTTTGTAATGTTTCTTTGATTTTTTTTCAGTTCTTATGCCATCTTTCTTATTGTATGGACACCATAATTGAGAAGCATAATCAAATATGGGGTGAATATACGATCTATGCAGTGGAAGAATAACCAGTTCATCTCTTAATTTAATATTTCATCTTATATTCCACTAAATGCAGTTTGAATTATTTATGTTCTCAGTTATTTGAGTATTGAATGTTAATATAATCTCTATTGTTATTTCCAAGTCTTTTTCAGAGTCCACCACTTTTAAGGGTAAATTTTTGAGTGAGTAGGGTGTGATAGAATTTTCAGTACCAAAGTGCATGACGTTGCATTATTATTGTTAAATTTGAGACTCCATTTTGGACCACTCAGTCAATATATTTTAGTCATTGTGTGTAGAACTTGATTCAGACAGTGTCTTGCAAGGACCTCCAAGTTTGCAATCATCTGTATGTTTTATAATATAATTTTCTAGATTATCAGATAAATCAGTTATAAACAGTTCGAAATATTAAGGGTGTCAAGACTGATCCCTGAGGTACCCATTAGTAACCAGTCTCCATTCTGAAGCATGACCATCTATCAGGACTCTTTAAGACTGATATAATAACCAGTTTTGTATCCTCTTTATAATGCTAGTGTGTATGTTATAGAGATTCAGTTTTATTAGAAAGCCCCAATGAGGAACAGAGTCAAATGCTTTTTGAAGTCCAAAATACCACATCACTTGGTGTCCTGCTATCAAGATGCTTACTTATTAATTCTTAAAAGCATAACAAGTTTGTAACACAAGATCGACCTTTACAAAAATCATGTTGTTTTTGAATGAATTTCTGATAAGTTGTTTATTATTTTGTCCTTAAGTATGCATTCTATAATTTTACAGAGAATTGGGGTAAGGCAAATAGGCCTATAGTTATCCGTATCCCCTCTATCTTCCTTTTTATGTTGGCTTGCGTTTGCACACCAGCCAACATATTGCATTAATAGCAGATTTGGAGGCACAGTCACTGTTGGGTGAATGCAGGGCATGCATCAGTAGGTGTGTCCCTCATTTCCCAATAAGCCAGCATGCAGGCGCCACACCAGGAATACATAATGTGGTAAGTACATCTAAGGAAAGGTCTGCTGCAATGAGAGCAAAGCTCGTCATATGCAGCGGCACCTCCCGATGTGCCTTCCCTGGTGAAACATTAGAGTAAACTTGGCAGCACACTGTCTGCCACAATGCCACCTTTGGGGGTGCCCAATCCCCCTGTATACATGCCCTGACCCAGTTTATGTGCTGACAGGAGAGCCCACTCCCCCTGGGCATAGTGCACCTCCCCATTTGTTATGTGCCAGGGTGCCCAATCCTCCTCAGCTCTTGCCCCCATGGTATGCCATGCAGGGTGACCAATCCCCATTGGCTAGCTCCCCAAACACTCAGGTGGCATGCTAGGCCCACCCTAGCATGCCAAATGCCCTGTAAAAAAAAATAGCAATTTTTTTTAACCTGTAAAAGAAGAAAACGGTCCCTCATGGTTTGTCCAGCCCCTTTGCCCCAACCTGCACTCACCATCTGTGCACCCTGCCTCCCCACACCCCCTTACCCCATACTTACCTCCGGAGTCTGGCATGATGATCTCCGGTGGACCGGGAACACGTCTGCATTCTTCAAAGCTGACCGCATACTGAAGAAATGCTGGTAAGCTGTACAATGTCATAAATAGGGTTTTTTCAACTTTG
Organism: Neoceratodus forsteri; assembly: GCA_016271365.2. Classification (NCBI taxonomy): domain Eukaryota; kingdom Metazoa; phylum Chordata; order Ceratodontiformes; family Ceratodontidae; genus Neoceratodus; species Neoceratodus forsteri. The sequence continues at coordinate 275,756,827 of CM057449.1, forward strand.
GTGCATATCTTGGGCATTTTTCTGGAATCTTTGCACCAAATTTTTTACATGGGGTTATTGGGGCCCCTCCTCATGAATTCAGTCACTGTCATGGCGTTATTCAGTCCTGAAAGCTGATTTTGCAGTCACTGCATGGAATCACCTTTCCGGACTGAGTAACGAAACAACAGTGCCACTGTTCATGATGGGGGCTCTCAAAAAGCCTATGTTACAAACTTGGTGAAACAAATCTAAAAAATGGCTGTTTTATGAGGGTGCATTGCACTGTTTCCATGCACGCTCGTAACTTCGTGAATTTGAAATATTTTCACTCCAGATTTTCAAAATTGGCATTTTTACACACCTCCTTATAAACAGTACAGCTGTCATTTTACATATCCCGGATGAAATGTGTTTCCGCACATCCAGTGCAGAATAGCACGGTCGCTGTGTGAAATCAGTTTTTGGGACAGTTTGAGAAAATGACGGTGACACTGTTCATGAGCAGAGGTCCTAAAATGCCTGTGTTGAACATTTGGTGCTGAAAGTCCATGAAATGACTGTGTTACAAGTGTCTGTTGTGCAGTTTCCACGCACCCTTGTAACTTCTCAAATTTGCAATATTTTCATGCCAGATTTTCAACACTGGCATTTTTCCACACCTCCTTATGAACAGTACAGCTGTCATTTTTCACAGCCTGCCCAAAATGTGTTTCCACACCTGTGGTGCATAATGGTGTGGTCGCTGTGGGAAATCAACTTTTGGGACAGATTAACAAAATAACGGCACCACTGTTCATGAGGGGAGGTCCCAAAATGCCTATGTTGAAAATGTAACTAAAAAAATCCCCAAAATAATTGGATTATGGATGTGTGTTGCGCAGTTTCTATGCATGGTCATGACTTCATTAATTTCTCATTTTTTCACTCCAGATTTTCAATGTTGCCATTTTTTATGCCTCCTCATGAACAATACAGTTTTTATTTTCCACACCCTACCCAAAATGTGTTTTCGTCCCTGTGTCACCAAATGGCATAGCCACTGTGCAAAGCCAACTTTCAGCTAACAAACTGATTATGCCGCTCTTCATGAGGTGGGGTCACAAAAGGCCTATGTTGAAATTTGGGTGAAATACTCTAACGTCTACAGCGTCAGGGTTTCCAACAGACACCCAACCCTGTAGAGACTGCCAGGCATCAGGGGTGCAACTTGGGATCATTGGCTGCAATGCTCATGCCATTCCACCCCCTCCCACCCTGCAGCCAGTGATGAGGCATTGATGTGTGCCTTGGAGTGTTTGGTCCTAAAAATCACCCCATTCTCCTATACTGCACCGTCTCCAGCATATTTCCTTATGGAATGGGGTAAGTATAAGGCCGAAGACCCAAAGCACACCACAACACTTGTCAGTGTCTACAGGGTCGGGTGAGGTAAAATGGCATGAGCATTATAGATGACACCCCAATGGCACACCCCAGTGCCTGTCATTCTCTGCAGGGTAGGGGTGGGGTTGACATCAGTTCTGTACTTATAGAATTTGACGGCAGATAAGGACCACTTGGCCCACCCAGTCTGCCCATTTCCCTACCTACTGGATAAGCTGCAGATCCTAGTTAACCAGCAGCCTACTTCTTCCTACCCCCACCCCCCAGAACTGCCTTATGACTATCCCATGCATGCTTGAATTCCACCACTGATTTTGACTCCACAACCTCCTCCGGAAGGCCGTTCCATGCATCCACAACCCTCTCTGTGAAAAATACTTCCTTAAATTACCTCTGAGCCACCCCCATCTTCAAATTGTGCCCTCTTGTTCTTGCACACCTCTTTTTGAAGATGCTATCCTCTTGGACTTTGTTGATTCCCTTGAGGTACTTGAAAGTTTCTATCATGTCCCCTCTCCCTCCTTTCCTCAAGGCTATATATATTAAGCTCCTTAATCTCTCTTCATATGTCTTCCGGTGCAGACCCTGCACCATTTTAGTTGCCCTCCTCTGGACAGCTTCCATCCTGTCTATGTCTTTGCGGAGATTTGGTCTCCAGAACTGCACACAGTACTCCTGATGGGGTCTCACCAGCTGTCTGTACAAAGGGATAATAACTTCCTATTTTCTACTGGTGATGCCTCTCCCTATGCATCCCAGTATCCCCCCAGCCCTCCTTGCTGCGCTCTCATATTGCTTGCCCATCTTTAGGTCATCTGATATGACTACCCCCAGGTCCCTCTCCATTTTTGTTGTTGTTAGTATCTCACCCCCCATTGTGTACTCTTCCCCTGGGTTTTTGTTTCCCAGGTGCATTATCATGCACTTCTTAGCATTGAATTTAAGCTGCCATACATTTGACCATTCCTCTAACCTTGCCAAGTCCCTTCTCATCCTTTCCACCCCACCATGTGCATCAACTCTGTTGCAGATCTTAGTGTCATCTGCAAAGAGACAAACTTTTCCTTCCAGTCCTTCTGCCAATGTAAGCTTATAAGACATTGAAGAGGACCGAGTCCTAATGCTGAACCCTGCGTTACCCCACTAGTAACCCTCCTTTCTTCAGAGTGGACTCCATTTACTATTACTCTCTGTGTCCTATTCTCCAGCCAATCTTTACCCAGGCTGTCATCTTGGGACCCACTCCCAGCCTGGCTAACTTGTATATTAATCTTTTGTGTGGGACTGTGTCAAATGCCTTGCTAAAGTTTAGGTAGGCCATGTCCACAGCCCCTCCCTGATCTACTACTTTGGTCACCCAGTCAAAGAAATCTATCAGATTCGTCTGGCATGACCTTCCGCTGTGAATCCATGCTGCCTAGGGTCCTGTGCCCTCTGGCCTCTAGATACTGACAATTCTTTCCTTTAGAAGTGATTCCATCATTTTCCCTATCACTGAGGTTAAACTAACAGGTCTATAGTTTCCTGCTTCTGCCTTGCTCCCACTTTTGTGAAGGGGAATCACATCTGCCCTCCTCCAGTCCTCGGGTACCACCCCATCCTCCCATGATTTGTTAAAAGGGTAGTCAGTGGTGTCACTAGTTCTACCCTTAGTTCTTTTAGAATTCTGGGATGAATCCCATCAGGCCCCATTGCTTTGTCCACCTTCAGTTTTAAAGGTTCTTCAGAACCCTTTCTTCTGTAAATGGGCTGGTATCAACTTCTGTATCCAGCGTGTTACTACTGTTTGTTTTATGTACCTCCTCTTCCTTTGTAAATACTGAGCATAAATATTTGTTTAGTATCTCTGCCTTTTCACAGTCTCCCTCTGCCCACCCTCCCTCCCCTTTATTAAGCATCACTATCCCTCCTTTGGTCTTCCTTCGCTCCTGATGTACCTATAAAGGTTTTATCCCCTTCTTAACTGAGTTGGCTATCTTTTCCTCGGTTTGGGCCTTTGCTGTTCTGACTGCCTTCCAGCCTCCTTTTGCTTTAACTGATACAGTTCTCTGTCCTGCTCCTTCTGCGATTCCTTGTACTTCCTGAATGTTTTCTTTTTCTCTTGAACCTTCACTGCCACTTCCTTTGAGAACCATAGTGGTTTCTTACATCGTCTTGTTTTGTTTATTTGCTTCACACAAAGGCTCGTTACCTCTGAGATGGCAGTTTTTATTATTCCCCATTGTTCTTCCACCCCTCCTTCCTGCCCATTTGCTAGTGCATTCCTTAGGCACTCACCCATTTTGGCAAAGTCAGCCCTCCTAAAGTCCAGTACTTTTGTCTTTGTAGCTTGACTCTATTGCTGTGTTTATTGTGAACCATACTGTTAGATGGTCGCTAGTTCTGAGGCCGGCTACCCACTTCTAAATCTGTAATCCTCTCTCCATCTCCATTTGAGAGAATCAAGTCTAATATTGCTCCCTCTCGGAGTGGGCTCCAGTACTAGTTGTCTAAGGCATGCCCCTGTAGGGCACTCTAGAATAACTGCACTCTTCGATTGGCTGCTGCAACTGCACTCAGTTAACATCTGGCATATTCAGATCACCCATCAGCAATATCTCCCTTTTCTGCCATTCTAAGTATACTTTCTATCATTTCCCTGTCCATTTCCTCCTCCTGAGAAGGGGGTCTGTATCAACCCTGTGCGTGTTATTGTGCCATTGCTCTCTCCAAATTTACCCACAGTGCTTCTTCTGCTCCCTGTTTACCCTTTTGTTCTGTTGCTTTTATTCCTTCCCTTATGTAAAGAACTACCTCCTCCTCTTTTACCCTCTCTGTCCCTCCTGTAGACAGTGTACCCTGGTATGTTTATGTCCCAGTCATGGTTTTGTGTGTACCATGTTTCTGTGACTGCCACGATATCCAGATGTTGCTTCTCCATCAAGACCACTAATTCAGGAAGCTTGTTACCCAGACTATGGGCATTAGTACTCATTGCTCTCCATTTTTTGATGGCTTTACCTTCTGTTGCAGCATCCCCCACTGACCGTTCTACCGCAGTCTTTTTCTCATTTAGTACCCTGTTTTGTAGGGAGAGGCTGGGATTTTCCTGCTGCTTGTCAGTGCCTCCCCCTTTGACTAGTTTAAAAGCTTGCCAATGAAGCATTTAAACCGATTGCTCAACAGACTTGTTCCCTTCCTGGACAGATGCAGATCATCCTGCCAGTATAGGCTGGTGTCCCTCCAGGTGGAACCCCAGTCCCCAATGAAGCCAAACCCCTGTGCTCCATCCATTTTTCAACCATTCGTTAAACTGCATGGTGCCAGTGCCCTCGCCTCCCCATGCTTTTGACAGGCAGCACCTCTGAGAAGGATACTGTGTGTGCTACTCATCTTAGGTCCCTCCCAACTCTGCAATGTCCTCCTGCACTGCTCTAATCTCATGATGAGCCAAGTCATTTGTCCCTAGGTGGACAATTACGTCCAGCTCGGAATCCCTTGCAGCTGTTCTCGTGATCCTGGAGGATGCACTTCCTGTCCCTCCAAGCCATGGCACCAGGCAGGCACCTTACTTCATTTCTCCCAGCTCCCCCAGTTCTATGCCATTCCTATTATGCATCTGTAACTCCTGCACTACCAATGCTAACGCTAGCGACAAATATTCGGCATAGCCAAATGTGTGTTATATAGTGGTATAACATGCTTTGTTCCAGTCTGCTGGTACTTCTCCTGTTTTAATGCTGTGATTGAATAAAATTTGCAATGGTTTGGTCAGATGCGCTTGAATAATTTTGATCTTATCTGTGGAGATGCCGTCTGGGCCTGGGGAAGAACCAGGTTTTGCAAGTTTAATTTAGATAGAATTTCTTCCTCAGAAATAATAATATCAGATTCAATTGTATCTTGCATGGTATGGGTATTGGATGAAGGTTTATCAAACGATTTACAGAAATGGTCAGTTAGCAAATTGGCCATTTTTGATGGTTCTGAAATCACATTATTTTCAAATGTTAATGGACCTACTTCACATGATTGTTTCCTTAAGGAGTTTATATAACTGTAACATTTTTTGTTGTTTCCTTTATTTGTTTCTGCCGCCAATTGTAACTCTGATGCTTTTTTTGCTTTCCTGCTTTCTTGTTTGCATATATTTTGGATCTGTTTAAATGCTGCCAATCTAGATGGAATTTTGTTTGTTTTTTATATTTATTATAAAGGCGATGTTTTTTCTTAATCAATTTTTTAAAGTTTTACAGTTAACCATTTTGGGTTATTCTTAGCAGAGCAGTGTTTCCTGATTTTTGATATGTTTGTATTAGCTATTTGCAAGACTTTTGTCCTTAGGATAGTCCATAAGTCTTCTCTGATGCATTATTAAATGATTCATCCCAGGTAATATCAGTGAGTGCTTTATTGATCATATCTAAACTAGCCTTTTTTTTTATAAAGAACGATTTTAGAGACATTTCTAAACAATGGAAATGTTAAAAATTATATTAAATTAAATCATATTGGTCATTACATACAAGTGGTGCTTGTACTGTACAGTTATTTTATTATAATATTTTCTGAATATATCACAATGTCTAATATATTTGAACCCCATGTTGGGGTTGATTGTGTTAAGTATAAGTTCACCACACAAATTCAAAAAATCTTTGGAGATGCTTGATTGGGCAGTACCTTTGATCCAGTCAATGACACCAAAATTTAAATCTCCCACAAACACTGTCTCCACTTGGTCTACAGCTTTTTCCAATTCATTCATAATTTCTTTTGATATTAGGGGGGTGGTATCTGGTGGATGGTAGCATAAGCCTATTAAAATAGTTTTATTATTTTTATTAAATAGTTTTATCCATAAGGTTTTAGTATGATTAGATTTTTGTTTTTATTTTGTATGCAATATTTATAGGTTTTAGTTCAGGTTTTATATATAATGCAATTCCTCCTCCTCTCCTGTTTTCTCCACAGTTAAAAAACAAATCATAATCAGAGATTACTTTATTTATTTATTTCAACCTAGGATTACAATACCTATGAGCAGAGGCTCTTTTACAAAGGTTCCATGTCAGCGTGTGCAACAGTCATCATTTTTACTTACAAACATATAGGCATTGACTTACAGACATGTAATAACCTGTACAAAGACTTGAGCTATGGAGCAAGACAAGGGAAGGGTGGGTGGGGGGGGTGAGGGTAGGAGATCAAGGAGGAAGGAGTGCAGGGGCAAGGGGAGTACAGGAGGTGGCTGGGGGTGGGGGCAGGAGTGGGAGATATGGGGAGAGGTGGGTGATGATGGGAGACAGTGCAGCCAGGGGGCCTTGTCAAGGGAATATGACAGGTAAGGTGCTAGGTGTGCAAAGACTGATTGTGTGCTGGAATTGCTGGGGTATGTGCCTGGAATGGTGGAAAATATTAAGATAGAAATCACAGAGATACAAGCAGTAAGAGGCACAGCTTGAACTTAGAGAGGCCGAGTGTTGAAGCAGTCACTATGTCGCTGCCAAGAGAGTTGAGCCAGTTGGATGCCCACTAGATGAATGATCTTTGTCCTTGTGTCAAAGACATCATGGGATATGTAGTAGATGGAATTGGATCTCCTTGGTGACATTCCTATGTCTAGGTTTAAGGAGGGCACAGACACCGGGTGAGACAAGCCCCATTATAATTTTCTTGGCCGTGATGCAGGTTTGGTATTTTAATGCGTTTGTCCACTTGAAGCCATCCAGATTGAGAATAAGGTCACATGTGTAGTTACTGATTGCTGTGAGCCAGTGATGAGATGACAGGCCTTATTCAGGGTGGTCATGATACACTTGAGAGCAGTGGTAATTGCAGACCCATATATGATAAGACCATAGTCTATGATGCTGATGATGGAGCTTTGGATGGCCACGGACAGTGCTTCTGGGGTTAGGTGTTCCTGTGCCAGAATAATATGCCTAAACTCACATTGGCAGACTTTGCAACATTGCTGATATGGACAGCGTATGAGAGGTGGGGATCAAGGGTGATGCCGAGGTACTTGAACAATTGTGTTTGTTCTAGGATGGGTCCTTGTTCGGTTGCAATGGAGAGGTGGAGTTATTTGTTTTTGTTGTGGGGGCTGCAGAAGACCATAGACTGTTTTTTTTTCTGATTGAGAAGCAGTTTATGATTAGAAACCAGCATTCAAAGGAGGAGAAGACCAACAGAAGTTTATTTTGTAATTGGATTGGATCAGGGTCCGAGGTGAGGATCACAGTATCGTCAGCATAGAGAATTATTTGTTCTGGGCAGCTGTCCGGTAGTGAGATTAAGAATAGGCCGAAGAGGAGGGGTCCCAGAATGGAGCCATGGGGGACTCCCGAGCAGACTGTCCACTACATTTCTTAATTAGGCCACCAGGTTTCAGTGATGGCAACAATATTTGGGCTATGCAAATTACAGCAAGTTCTGGTGGTGGTTCAGGTGGATGTTAAAGATCCCATGGCACTTACTGAAAAAGAGCAGGGAAATGTCCCAGGTTCCCTTGCCAAATTTACCCAATTCACTGGAAATATCACCAACAGCTTAATCTGGTTCAAAGTCAGTTGGCATTCATCTGTTTCCACCTCCCCCCAGGCCAGGCCTGAATATAGGCAGAATCTGTCTAGTGCAGTGGGCGGGTGGGGAGGAGGGTCCACTGGACCACCAGGGATATGAGGGTCAGTACTCATTTACTTAAGCCTGCAATCAGGACCACCAGGGATATAGGATATCTCTTTTATTTACTTAAGCCCGCGATCAGGAAGACTGCGGTCCACTGGACCACCAGGGATATAGGAGAGTTTATTTCTTTTACTGATGCCCATGATCAGGCTGTGGGGCACATTGCCATGCTGCAGGGGGAGTCGGTCCCCAATGGCTGCTGCCTGGCAGTGCACCAGGCACAAGTCATCGGAGATTGGCGCACCTGCATGCAAATGGGGCCATAATGACATGCAAATGGCTCCATTTGCACCTTGCATACATTATGGCCCCATTTGCATGTCAACTTTTGAATATCGCGGTAGCTGAGCCTAGCACAATGGAACTTGCGCTAGTGCATCCCCATGCTCCACTCTGGCCACTGGCGCTGGTACAGTGCCACTGCGCCATGTGCACTGCAGGTGACCAGGGTGCGATATTCAATGATGCTGAGCCATGGCGCAGCTCTGCTGAATATCACCCAGTCCATGCCCCTGCACAGCCTAGTTGAGCTGCGCCCAGGCTTGCGCCACAGCGTGGTGCAGTTTGAATATCTGGGCCCACATGTCCTTTTCATGTGTGTGTCCCACATTATTAGACTCTACATGCATGATAATTTTAGTGTTTTCTTCTTTTAACAAATTGTCCAGTTTTGATGCAACATCTTGCATTTTTGTCCCTGGCAGACATGCAACATCGTTTCTTAGTTTTTTGGTTGGTGGCAGGTGAGAATCAATGTGTTTAATAATGGAGTCTCCAATGATTTTATGCTGAATTATATCATTAGAATGAGAATTATTATCAGTGACAGTGTCAGGAATTTCCATAGTCTCTTCTAAAGATGCAAATCTGTTACTAGTTGGTAATGAATAAGAAGGTGTGTGAAAAATATTATGTAGAACAGGAGGTTTATAGACCTCTATTCTCCTCCCTTTTTTTAACCTTCTATGTTGTACTGTTTCCCAGTACCCAGTTTCAGTATTAACTGGCTCTGGTTCCTATGATCTTTTTTCTCTTCATGTGTTGCTTTCTGCTTCAATATCAACACCCTGAGTTATATCTTGTATTTTGTTAAGGATAAGAGATGCACCGTTATCTGTGGTAACATCTGGCTTAACAGTTGGAGGCCTATATTTCTAATCATGTTGTCCATGCAACAGTCTAAACAGCGTAATTTTTACGTTAGTCAATTCAGTGCAGTCTAGTAATTTCCCTTTAAGGCTTAAGATAACTTTACAGTTAGCACATGAAAAGGAATGGTGGATCCAGCAACGGTGCTATTCTTTGCGATTAATTGTATTGCAAGTTTGACAGACTATCATCTTGCTTCCATTTCCTATCTCTAAGATGTTAAACTGATTTTGTTTGCTCTTTTCCATAATAGAAAATAGGAGGGTTACTTACAGACTGCTTGTAAGAACACGATATTAGGGCCAAATTTTTCTTCGGTATTAAAGTGACATGGTTGCAGGCCTAGCTCTCTATGCTAACTAGGCAGACACTGGCAGATGCTGCTTGCCTCTACCTGTGTTACTCCACCCTGCTCACACTTTGGCTGTCTGGGGCAAGTAATATATAGGGAGGAAGCCCAGAAGTGATGTCACTTCCACTCCTTGTCTCACTGAAGCAATATTTAAAAGTTTTAACAAGTAGTTTAGCAATTTACTAATGCAGCTACAGGGCACAGTGCCTTTAAAAGGACACTATAAACCTGTCTTGGTGCTCTAAAGGGCAAACCAAAACTGCAGAAAATCTACAGTAGCTCTCTGTGTTCTATTAAATGGTCCCCCTCAGTTTCACAAACAGTGACGCAAACTGGAGACAAAAACACAGCTCTCTCTTGAGTATTAGTAATAAAAAAGGTCCCTTATCATGCACAGAGAGATTAGATTACTCTGATTCAGGCTGATCTAGAAAATCTTTAATTCAGGGATGAAGTAGAGAAGATACTTGATGCTCTAACACTTCTAGTTCTGTCAGCAGTGAGCTTGGTGGCTTAAAAGAGAACTCCCACTTACCTCAGCTAAATTCCACTGGTGTCTAGGTAAAACCTCAAGCAATCTGCACATAAAATAATCATTAGATGCAAGGAACCATTCCATGCATGGAATGGGCCTACCTCAGGAAGTGGTGGATATGAATACAGTGCAGGGCTTCAAACAGGCATGGTTTGGCATAAGGGAGCAATACAGATGAGTATGAATAAATAGGACGTTGACAAAGTAAAGGCCTATGGCACATTCATAAGGTAGAAAAAATGGGCAGACTGGATAGGTCTTGTGGTCCTTATCTGCTGTCAACTTCTATGCTTCTATGTTTCTATATTACCAGCAGTAACAAAGTGCAATCATGCAAGGACCAAAAAAGAGCACAACAGAAGTTGGCCTCCATATCTGGCAACAAGCACCAGGAGTCAAGGAGACATAACCTGAGCAATTCTTCATCAAGGACTTCAGAATATATTCAGTTCAACAGGCATGATGCTTGTCTGTTAAATAAAATTATGTTTTAACATGTACTAACTGTGTGGTGTCCTTCTGCAACATGAGGTGGTGAGTGGCAGAATTTTATGGTTTAAGGCCTCAGAAAACACTATAGTGCCTGGAGATAAGGAGGAAAACAGGAGATCTGGAACTAGCATCATTTATTGCACAGATGCATCCAACATAATGCGGATGCTACACTGAATTGATGGGACATCTCCGACATACAGCTGTAACCTAAACAAACTGGAACAAAGGACCATAGCCATCGAGGACCATGTGGACAGCAACCAGGATGAGTGCCCAACACATCTTCAGGAGGTTGCTTACCTAAGTATATGAAAGAAAAATAGACCTACATAAATGAGCAGAAGACACAGAAAACTGGAGCAGAACAACCATCCAAATTTTTGGTTTCCCAGAGGGGAAGAACAAGATAATCTTGAGAAATTACTTTTATCTTGGCTATTTCAGAAGCTGCTGTTAAGGGAAGACTTCACTCTGGGCACAGAATGAGCCCATGGAGGACTCAGACCAAAACCAAGGCCTGGAACCCCTACCCTATTCAATGATTGTGAAGTTCTTAATGTACCCAGTAGAAGAACACATTTTGAGAAAAGTCTAGGGAAAGAAAAAAATAGATTTGGATTACTGAAGAATTAACATAGATCAAGATTCCCTCATATATGCTGGTGATACACAAAGGTGCAAAGTGTCATAAAGGTTCTGAAAGAGAAAGGGATAAATGAGTAGTTATGTTATCTGTCTATAGTAGTAGTGCACAACTAGTAGGGCCGAGTATATGATAACCTCTTGGCTCTGCCTGGTATCTCATCACCCAGCATATTCAGTTACTTGATTTACAGGAAGAGACAATCAAGAAGGAACTGGCAGACATTGTGTGGGATCTGGCAGCACCAAAATGAGCAACACAACACAAGCAGGGAGACTTGCTTGCACACCTGCAGGAAGACGTGAGGTAGGTATACCAATGGGGTGGTAAAGAAATCAAAATGAGGTACTGTTAAGCTCCCATTTCTCTCCCATGTCAGATCTCTAACCCCTGGTTGTTTAACATCATGTTGTGCTCCTACATGTTAGTACCTCTGGGCAGTGGTATTCTGAACTTGAGGAAGATCCCTGGTGAAGCTGGTGACTGTTGGGGCAAACATCCTTATTTCCCAGCCACAAGTGAACTTCTCTCTGAGGTGGCAGCCTTCCTCCTAGGCTGATTTTGTTCTTGTGGGTACATACCACCAAAGGCAACTTATCAACACCCTGTGGAACTTTTATAAAGCACCACAGGAGTTAAGGGACACATAGGGTAATAGAACCAGACTGTGCAGTGAGTATTGGTTCTCCTAAGAGTAATGTAAAGGCATGGAATCCTTGACCATGAATTGAAAAGACTAGTGCAAAAACTGAATGAATTCCTATGTGAGAACTTAATTAGAAAAACACCTTTCCTGATAGCAGTGGTTTGAGGCATCAGCCTGATCTGGATGTCTTTCTTTTGTTTTTGATTAGGGGCCAGATAACAACTGATAAGATTTAGTAAACAGTTGCTGGACTAGTTAGGCAGTCTTACTAGCTCACACTGCATACCTTACTACCAAATGTGTACTGAAAAGTGTGACTGTACATAGAGAACAGTAGCTAATTTGTCATAATTAAATGGGCAAATAAAGGGAATATGTGATACACCATCGAGTGGCAAGATTCATGATGGTAGGAAGGACCTGCAATGAGGTAGCCAGATCGCTGACATTCTCAGAGATGTTGCCAGTACCAAAAGCCAACATGATCAGGAAAAAATGATGGAAGAGTTCAGTGATTGGCTGAGGGAATGGTACAAGGAGGAAGGATATGGCTGTATTGTAGGCTGGGGAAGACATGGACAAATAAAAATCACTTTTCACCAGACAGATTGCACAACAATAGCGGGGTGTTGAAAGTCCTCAGGGACAAGCTGGGGGTACATCAACCAAAACCTGTATATAAACTACTGGGGAGGCAGATGGGCCTGCATACCCTGAGACTCTGGAAGGAGGAGGAGGTCAGCAGACCTCCCCCATACCAGTAGGAGGGGACTGGAGGGTGGAGGGGGAACAAAACCATAGCAGCAGGTTGGTCACAGGTAATAAAGAGAAATAAGAAGGACAGAGAGGAGAGAAGTGAAGGATGCTCAGAATCTAGATGGAAGGTGGTGTGACTCAATGTAGAAAATACTGGAAACAAGAGACCTGTAGGCATTGTTGCTAGAGAGGGGAGAGAACATTCCAGTGGTAACAGAGACACAAGCCACACCTAACCATGACTGGGACCTCTCGATCCCTGGCCATAATTTATAAATTAGGAATGGGGGATAGGAAACGGGGTGGGGAGGTGGTTTCCATTAGAGAAGGTATAAAGTGCACAAGGGAGGAGTCAGAGAAGGGTACGTTGGAAGCAATGTGGATTCAGTTACTGTCTAATAGAGGGAGGAAGGTGAGGTTGGGAGTGGTTTATAGACCACTCAACCAGGAGGTGGAAAGAGACAGGGAATTGAATTTGCAAATAAAGACTGCTGCAGTGAAGGGAGTGGTGGTAATAGTGGGAGAGTTCAACCTGCCAAAGGTTGATTGGAGAGTACCTGCCATGATCTGCTCAAGGAGTTAGGTGTTCATAGATGCACTGCAAAGAAGGTTCTTGACTCAGGGCACCACAAAACCCATCAGGGAGAGGGAAATCCTTTATCTTGTGCTGACAAATGGGGATGTCATCCAGGATACAAAAAAATGTCAAGGAGCCCTTGATGGAAGTGATCATCACTTAGGTGGTTCTGGTTGGACATGGGCAGAGAAAAGACCTCTACTAAGACTAAACTCCTGGATTTTAGAAAGGTGGACTAGAAGGATGAATGAGTTGCTGAGGAGTCTCCTGGCAAGCATCTGAGTGAATACTGGGGTGGACCAAAGGTGTTCTGTCATCAAGGAGGGCATAGTGGTTGCCACAGAGAGTGCATTGGGCTCAAAGAGAAGAACTTAAGGTCCAAAGCACCCAGCTGGTTTACTACTGAGGTTGCCCAGGCAATAAGGGATAATGGGTAGCCTACAAGAAATTCAAGCGGACCCAGAGGAAGGAAAACTGGAAGGATTACCTGAAGATGGCTAGCGTTGCATGTAAGGTAGTCTGGTGGGCTGAAGCTGAGAAGGGACTGCAGCAAGCTGAGGGAATGAAGAAGGGGAAAATTTATTTGCTTCAGTATATTAGTGAGAAAAGGTACAAGAAAAAATAGGATTGATAGGCTAAGGATAGGGGGTGGTGGGTGGAGAAGAATGGGGGCAAAGCAGAGGTGCTGAACAATTACTTCTGTTCCATCTTCACCAGAGAGAGAGAGAGACAGAGTGCTGCCATTAGTGGGAAAGAGAGACTAAGGAGAGGTTGGGGACACAGATGTTTTTGTAAGGGTGGATAGGGTGAGAACAGGGCCGCTAGTATTGGGGGTAATAGCTCCAAAACACGTGTGCTCTGCAAATATAGAGCTGGGTGCAGGACAGAAGGGTTACAACCCCTACATACAAAATCGAAAATCCAAAATAGTCCTGCACTCCAAGTGCAGTTGACCCCAAAAGGCAATATCAATTCAATCCAAAGATTTTATTTTGAAAAGGTTCAAATTCAACAAAGCGTGTTGCTCCTACAATGCAGCATGTCCACAATCAAGCTGTCTCTCCAGCGCTTCCACCAATGGTATGGTCTTCCTCAGGGGGTGGAGAATGTTTGATTATCCCTCCCTTAAGTAGTCATTCCATAAACATTTTAGTGCCCCTACAGTTTAAGAGCAGAATAACAATTTAACTTTTAAACACTATTAAGTGTCCCTGGAGGGATGAGGACCCTGAAAACATACAAAACTTAATTAACTCTATCATGTAACATTTTTTAGACTTGGAATGCAGGACTATTTTGGATTTTAGTATTGAGGGTAGATGAATTCCCAGGCCATAATGGCATTCACTCAAGGGTCCTGCTGAGGGAGCAGGTGTTGGAACTTGCAGATCAATTGGCTGGCCCATTCAGCATTTCACTGGAGCTGGATGTGGTACTGCAGAATTGAAGAATAGCACACATACTATAGTAGCTCCCCATAAGAGCAGTCCTATGTGGATGACCCAGGGAACTACAGATCAGTCAGTCTGACCTCAGGTGTGCAAGCTCATGGAAACCATACTTCAGGAAAGGTTATTAGAGTATCTGGTTGAGCATGATCTCCAGCATTAGAAGAAATATAGGTTCATGGGAGGGACGTCATGTCAAACAAGTCTGAATGACTTCTTTAACTGGGTCACTAAAACACTGACCAGAGGACAAGTGGTCAACATCCTTTACCTGGATGTTAGCAAGGCCTTTGACTCTGTAACCCACAGGAGCGTTGATCAGGAAGTTGGCAAATCTTAGGCTGGAGTGAAGTTGATCAATTGAATTCAATTCAATTTTACCAGGATAACACCATTGAGACAGCTCATTTGTGACGTTGTCCTGGAAGGACTAATACGTAGGGGTATATAGAATTAAAATCACAATGGCTAATGCAAAAACAATAATAACAATACCAGTAGTACAAAACAAGTAATGTGCAAGTTCAGCTTACTTAGGTTCTATACATAAAAAATCAGGGTGGCAGATACAAAAACAATGCTAACAGTAAAGGGATATGAGACAGATAATGTTGATACAACTTATACTAAATACAGAGAGAAAACTATCATTAAAAAGAGTCAGAAAATAGGAAGAGCTGCTAAAATAAGGTGTGAGAGTATGGAGAAGGGGCAATGAGAGAGCTAGAGACAGGTAAGGGATGGGGAAAGGAAATGGTGGGAGGGTATAGGATAGGCAAAATTAGAAAATGAAGATGCAGAGAATAGGGAGTGATTACAAGGTATTTAGGATTTGTATAAGAAGCAGGTTAAGTAAAGAGGAATGACCTACAGGATCCCTCCACCGGAGAAGAAAAAGAAGGATAGACAGAGTGTGGAACACACGCCACCATAGTAGCAATAAGTACAGTAGAGCCTCTTTAGTACTTTGGCCCATTGTTTTGCAAAGCAAAAGCACTTGCCCTTTGTCTGCAAAGTGAATTTAAGAAGGTGCTTAAAGGTATACATCCCAATAGTATGCGTAAGTTTTCATGTTTTTTGCAGGGTATTCCAGAGAGCAGGTAGTGCATATCCCATGGATGCAGAACCAAAGTGGGTTCTTATCTTTGGCATATCAAATGTAATATAGGAAAGTTTTCTGAGGGAATACTTGTAAGGGGAACATTTGAATGGGTTACAGATGTAAGGGTGAAGCTTCAGGGTGATGGCTCTATACACTCAGAGGGACACACTGCACCACATCCTAGTATTGAGAGAGGGCCAATTAATCTGTAGGTAAAGAGAAGAGTGGCTATTGTTGAAAGGTGCATTTAAGATGACTCTCAAGGCTCTGTGATAGAATGTGTCTAGCGTACATAGGACTGTATTGGGACATTGGCTGTAGAGGAAATCCACATAGTCATTTAGGGAGGAAAGTTGTCTAGACTAATCTTACTTTGGCTTCATAAGTAAGTAGGTGCTTGATGTGGTAAAAGAGTCCAAGTCTTTGGCATAGTTTTTTAGCTAGTTCCTCGATATGGGTAGCAAAGGAAAGTTTAAAGTCTATCCAGAAACCGAGATATTTGAATTTCTCTACTAGTTTGAGTGGTTCCCCCAGAATGGTGACAATCTGTAGGTTGGTATTTGAGAAATGGGGAATTTGATCTTTGGAATAAGGGGAGAGGAGCATAACTTTTTTTTTGTCATAGAGAAATAATTTCAGGTGAAGCATATTTTGTTGGAGAAGGTCAAATTCATGCTGTAATTCAAGGCAGGCAAGTTGTAAGGAGGGCACAGAGCACGGTGTCGTCCACAAAGAGGTGGATGTTTGCAGTGTTAATATTAAGGTCAATGTCATTGATATAAATTGCAAATAATAATGGCCCTAGGATGGGCCCCTGGGGAATTGCTCCCTGCAGTGTTTTAAGAGGAGAGAATGTGCCATGACCTTTTACCCTCTGCTGTCTACCAGTAAGGTGGCAGAACCATTTTATAGCAACATCATCCAACCCAAGGTTACATATCATTGTTAGAAGTATTTGGTGGTCAACAGTATCAAAAGCCTTGCTCAAATCTAAAACAAGAGTACAAACATAATTTTTAACATCAAGGGAGGTTTGCCAATTATTTGTGACTTTTCCAGAGCGAAACTGTGCTATGTTTAGGCCTGAATCCAGACTGGAGGGATTCAGTAGGCTTGCAGATTCAAGGTGATCTTTAAATTGGGAGCTTACCAGTTTTCCAAGATGCTTGATAGGATGGTAGAAAAGAGATTGGCCTAAATTATTAAGATCACTTGGATCACCAGATTTGAAAAGAGGAATAACGACTATTTTCCAATCAGAGGAAAGTGATCAGATGGGTGAACAACTGCCTCAAGGACAGGCCCCAGAGTGTGTTAGAGGGGTGAACTATCTAGAATCAGGAGGTCACCAGTGGGAGGCCACAGGGTTTGATACTTGAACTGGTGCCATTCTGTGCCTTCATCAGCGATGTTGGGGTGGTATTAAGAGTAAAGTTTGCCTATTTATGGACAACACCAAGGGGTTTGTGGACAAAATAGAAGAGATACATGACCTAAAAGAGGATATAGAAACACTAGAGAGGTGTTCAGGGTTTAGCAGCTTGGCTTCAATGCAAAGAAATGAAAATTATGCACACTGGTGCCAAGAGCCCAAGTACTGTGTACAGTGAGGGAAGGTATGGGTAGTTGCATCAGAAGGAGAAGGACCTGTAGTGATGATCGCTAGTGACCCAAAACACTGCACACAATGTATAAAGCATCATAAAAGGCTTGCAAATGTTGAATGCATTTCCAGCAGGATCACCAGCAGGAAAGAGGATGTACTACTACTACCCTTCTACAGGTAATTAGTGATACCACATCTGGAGTAATGTGTACAGTATTGGAGCCTGTCTAAAGGAGCACAACAAAGATGATCATGGGCCAGCAGGGTAGGACATATGAGGAGAGTTTGGAGGCCCTGAATGCGTACTCCCAGAAGGAGAGAGGAGAGGAGAGGAGTGGAGAGAGGAGAGAGAGAGAGAGAGAGAGAGAGAGAGAGAGAGGAGAGGGAGAGGGAGATGGGAGGGAGAGGGAGAGGGGAGGGAGGAGAGAGGAGAGAGAGAGAGAGGAGAGAGTTGGGACATGATTGATACTTTGAAGTATTTGAAAGGAATAAATAGAGTGAATAAGGAGGGTCTCCTAAAACTTAGTAGGAACAGAAACACAAGGGGGGACACAGTCTCAAGTTAGGGGGAGTAGTTTAGGATAGAGGTTGGGAGACACTTTTCATGGGAAGGTGGTGACAGGTTGGAATATGCATCCGGAAGAGGTGTCTCATTGAATTCTGTGGGCAGCTTTAGAAGCTGGATATATTTAAGGGGAAATAATGTTCATGGGAGGGCAGATGGAGGGGAAGAGCAGATTGGGAAGGGGGCAGCTTCAATAGTTTATGCTGAGGACCCAGTATTACAAGCAGGCTAGACAGAATGAATGGTCTTATTCTGCTGGCTTTGTCATATGCTTGTATGTTGATATAACAGGCTCTCGAGATGCTGCTCTGGAGGTATATAGAAATGAAGTGAGGGGGATGGAGCAGTTTCTTAAGATGCTACATTTGGCCTGTGCCCCAGGTGGGGGAATTGAGCTCCTAGGAGGATGTTCTCCTCAGTATCTTCACTTACATTATTTCTTGTGGTTACTCTTCAGGTTTGGTGTTGTTCTTGTTTTAACTGTTCAGCTGTCTTTGACTACTGGCTTCTTACATACTTGCAATATGCAAGGATGCCATTGTTAGATCAAATATGATAAGGGACCCCACAGTGACTGAGAAGGGATGGAGTAGCATCCTATGGTGATTCCTGGGGAGTAGAAATGGGTAGAAGTATGATTAACTGAGGTGAGGAGGGAGGGAGAACCAGGTGCACAGTCCAAAAGTATGTGAGGCATAGGAACACAGAGCATTATATTGCCAGTAAGCAAATATTTTTACTGTAATAAATGTTAATACAAAATGATGTATGAACTACAGAAATGCTAAGTGTGGTAGCCCCTAGTGCCTCGACTACATGAGTCTTGAAGAAGTTTGCACATCATTTTGTATTAACATTTATTTAATAAAAATTTTGCTTACTGAACAATATTGAGTTCTGTGTTCAGCACTTATATACTTTTTGGACTTCGCTATTTTGTGGACGTTAGCCACCTCATTTGAGGTGCTTGCCACTGTGCTGTAGCACAGAGGAGTTCTGTTTGTGTGTTGAGAACCAGGTGCACCCAGGTCACTGAGGCCACCCTTGGGAAATATTCCAAAGATAAGCTCCATTAGAAGCATTCCTCTGTAATGGGTATTGTACCTGTGGGAGGCAAGGATCATCTAACTGTGTCTGACTGCTTTTGTAGAGGCGTGCTTCCATCTGTTCAGATTATTCTGTAAAAAAATGTTTGTTCACTCTTACATGTGTTCTTTAAGGTACAGTGCAAGATTACTGTTGGGTTGTTCCAGCTGGTAATAGGCCAAAGGTTTAATATTAATAATTATGAAGTCTCACCATTATGAATTCTTTGACAGTTTTCTCCCTTGATGTAAAAGGAATTAACAACGTTGTAAAGCAAGCTAAGATCCTACAGGAGCTGGGTGGAAAAAAGTAATGTGTTGTTTTACAAGAAACTCATTTGTGAAGGAATGAGCACTTGAAACTCAGAAAAACCAGGTGGGGTCTGTCTATGCAGCTGTACTCTAGGGAAAAAGCAGGAGTCGCTATCCTGATCCGTAAAGGAATTCTTCTCAAGGTTACACACAAGATGCCTCAGCAGGCTAGAGATGGTCTCGTGCATGATAGGAGACAGGGTGCTGCACCTGGCTTCACTGTATTCACCCACCCCAATCTCATCAGAATTCTTCCAGTGGACCTCCTGCAAGGTCTCTCAACTACCAGAGGGACAGATTTATGGGGTGTAGTGTAACTGCATGGAGAGCCCTTAGTTAGCAGACCAAGTAGTTCAGTGGGTTATCAGGAGTCCTTATAGGGTATTGGTGCACCAGCATTACAGTGTTGGGCCATTAAGGTGCTGATTTTTGATTCACCACCCTCCCTGAGGTCTGCCCCCACAGGAGTTAGAATAATTAGAACGGAGGGGTGTGAGGGGTGCAGAGAAGATGGCAAAATTACCACTTGGTGTCATAATGGCCAGGCGCCCTACTGCCCTGAAGTGGTGGAACCATCAGGAGCATGCGCCAGGCTCCTGAGGAATTTATTATGTTAAGGGAGAGGTCAGATATTTGGCACCTTCACAATCCATCAGCATGGAATTATACCTTTTGTCTGGCCCTCAACTCCACCTATTCTTGCTTAGACAGATTTTACATACAAAAGTAGTGGGTCTATATGATCACTGTGGCCAAAATTCACACCATTAGCATTTCCAATCATGACCTTATCTCAGTTAAGTTTGACTTTGGTCCCACAGATAGAAAGCTTCTGGAGGTTTAATGCAAACCTGTTCAAGACAAAATTGCTAAAACAAAGCAAAAGAGATGATCTAGAACTATATGAGGGAGAACAAGGAAGGGATATCAAGATCAGATTTATTTCTGAGGGTCCAAAAGCTGTATCTGTTTGCCTATGCATTATTTGTAGAATAAAATATTGAGCGGTTTGTGTAACAAGATGTTTTCACACACCTGAGGTGTTAGATGCTACATAAACCCTGATAGTGAAGCTCAAGGGATTTGTAAAAGCATCTAACAGTGAGGGTGTATATAAACCTTGAGTTCAAACACCACCACATATTTTATTTTGCATAATAGCTGTGTTTTCCTTTTCTGCCACAGCAATCATATAAAATAAAAAGATGTCCCTGTGCCTCCATGGTCCAGTCAGGTTTGAGGAAACAGTCAGTGGCTGCCTTTATTTATTTAAAGTTTTTTTTATTCATTTCTTTTGGTTGGCAGCTGAAATTGTTTTTTTTATTTCTTGGTTGTGGATTTTGTTTCATTGGTTCAGTCGCTTACTGCCGAGTACAAGTGGCGGTTCTGTCTCTGGGGAGTACAAGGGAGTTAGCAGTCAGAAAGTAAGGGTTGAGAAGTGTGAGCATGTGCAGAGTGAGAAAAACTGGGAGGCATGTTTTCATTATAAACACTCCTTTATAAGGACAAATTATGCCATGATTTCCATATGGAAAAAAAGGAAGACCTGGTTATTATACAAAAATAAAAGACACTAAGAACAGGTTCAGACACTGGAGGAAAATCAAGTCCAGCTATATCAGGAATATAGAAACATACACAGAAAGATAGACTTTGATGAAAGATAAGGACCACTTGGCCTACCTAGTGTGCCTATTTCCTACCTATTGAATAAGCTGCAGATTCCAGTTACCCAACAAACCCTGCTGCCTCCTTCCCTCACTAAAATTGCCTTGTGTCTATCTCATGCATTCTTGAATTCCCCCACTGTTTTTGACCCCACAACCTCTTCAGGAAGGTGGTTCCACCACCCTATCGGTGAAAAAGTACTTCCTCATGTTGTCCCTGAGCCAACCCCCCTCTATCTTCAAATTGTGCCCCTTGTTCTTGTATATCTCTTTTTTCTTAAAGATGCTACCCTTTTAGACTTTGTTGATTCCCTTGAGGTACGGTACTTGACAGTTTCTATCCTGTCCCCCCTCTCCCTCCTTTCTTCAAGGGTATACATATTAAGCACTTTTAGTCTCTCTTCATATGGCTTTTGTTGCAGACCCTACACCATTTTAGTTGCCCTTTTCTGGACTGTCTCCATCCTGTCTATGTCCTTGTGGAGAAGGGGTCCCCCAAATGGTGTGCAGGACTCCAGATGGGTTCTCACTAACTGTACAGAGGGAGAACAACTTCATGTTTTTCAGGCGATGCCTCTCCTATACATTCTAGTATCCCCAAGCCCTCCTTACTGCCTTCTCACATTGCTTACCTACCTTAAGGTCATCTGATAGGACTACCCTCCTATCCCTTTCCACGTGTGTTGTTGTTAGTGCCCCTATTGTGTACTCTTCCCTGGTTTTTGTTTCCCAGGTGCATTGTTTTGCTCTTTTTGCATTGAATCTAAGCTGCCATATTTTGACCATTCCTCCAATCTTGCCAAGTCCCTTCTCATCATTTGCACCCCTTCTTGTGTATCAACCTAGTTGCAGATCTTTGTGTCATCTGCAAAGAAGCATACCTCCTTTCCTTCCAGCCCGCTGCAATATCACCTATAAAGACATTAAAGATGACCTGTCCTAGTACTGAACACTGTGGTACACTACTAGTAACCCACCCTTCTTCATAGTGTACTCCATTTACTATTACTCTCTGGGTCCTGTTGTCCAGCCAGCTTGTTACCTAGGCTACCACCCTGGGACCCACTCCCAGGCTGGCTAACTTGTTTATTAATCTTTGTATGGGACTGTGTCAAATGCCTTAGTAAAGTCTAGTCAGGCCATATTAACAGCCCCTCCTTGGTCTATTATGTTGGTTACCTGGTCAAATAAATCTATTACATTCATCTGACATGACCTTCCTGCTGTGAATCCGTGCTGCCTTGGGCCCTGTGCACCACTGGCCTCTAGGTACTCAACAGTTCTTTTCTTCAGAAGTGATTCCATCATTTTTCCATACCACTGAGGTCAAGCTAATAGGTCTGTAGTTTTCTGCCTCTGCCTTGCTCCCACATTTGTAAAGAGGAATCACATCCACCCTCCTCCAGTCCTGTGGTTCCACACCATCCTCCCATGATTTGTTAAAAAGGGTAGTCAGTGGTGTCACTAGTTCCACCCTTAGTTCTTTCAGAATTCTGGGATGAAATCCATCAGGCCCCACTGCTTTGTCCACTTTAAATTTTAGGAGTTCCTTCACGACCCTTTCTTCTGTGAATGAACTGGTATCGACCCCCCTGTCCAGAGTGCTTTTATTGTTTGGTTTAGGTACCTACCCTCTTCTTCTTTTGTGAATACTGAGCAAAATATTTGTTCAGTATCTGTTCTTTTCACAGTTACCCTCTGCCCACCCCTCCCTTTTTAAGCCTTACTATCCCTCCCTTGGTCTTTCTTCACTCCCTGATGTACCTATAAAATGTTTTAACCTCCTTCTTAACTGAGCTGGCTATTTTTTCCACGGTTTGGGCCTTTGCTATTCTGACTGCCTTCCCTGCTTCTTTAACTGATACAGTTCTCTGTCACGCTCCTTTGGTGATTTCTGGTACTTCCTGAATGCTATCTTTTTCTCCTTAACCTTCCTTGCCACCTTCTTTTGAGAACCTTAGTGGTGTTTTACTTTGTTTTGTTTATTTGCTTCACACAAAGGCTTGTTGCCTCTGTGATGGCAGTTCTGGTTATTCCCCAGTGTTCTTTTACCCTTTCTTCCTGCCTATTTGCTAGTGCATTCCTTAGGCAGTCACCCATCTTGGTAAAGTCAGCCCTCCTAAAGTCCAGGACCTTTAAAAGCAACTCCTACTGTAACCCCTCTATTGAGCATTCAGACAGTAAGGGAAGAACTAAATAAGTTACTGCTAGGACAGTAAAGAGCAACTTGAGATTTGCAAACCAAAAGTACTGCAAATGTGGTAATAAAGTGAACGGATTGCTAGCATATAGATTGTGAAAATGGGAGGCTGATAGGTGCATCCCCAAATTAATCAGGGAAGACAACACCCAAGGACATGTATCCCATCCTAAACAGATAGCTTGTGAGTTCTATAAATTTAATACCACATTTTATAGGGAAGAAACCCGGATCGGGAGTTAGGACAATTTTGAGGGAATGCTAAATAATGTAGACCTACCCCAACTTACACAGGAGCAAATCACAGAACTACAAAACCCCCTTCAACCCAACAGAACTTGCAGGAGTAATAAAATTCCTAAATACAGGAAAGGCCCCCTGGACTTGATGGCTTTATAGCTGAATTGAATAAAAGTTAATGAGTACCTGTCCACAGCCCTTACTAAGGTTTGTAACAAGGCTCACAAGGAAGCTGAGTCTCCTGATATTTGAAACAAAGCAGTGATTATCATGATCCTCAATCTGTGGAAAGATCCCACCAATAGAGATGTTGCAAAGTTTTAATTCACTGGCATATTTCCTTTGAAAAATCACCTATCAACCTAAAAATGTGCCTGTGACTTCGGCAAAATTCTGTTGTTTGAGGAGCAAAATTCCAGTCTTTGCAGGTGAAATTCTGTTATTCATGGTAAAATTTTACACTTCACACTACTGATTCAGGATGCAAAGATTTTTGCTAAAGCCATTGCAAACCATCTACAGTATGTAGTGCACCATGATCAGACTGTATTTACACCTGGAAAAAATTTGCAAGATTGCTGTATGTCTGTATACTACTAAATGTAGTATTGGCATGCAAAAATATTCCAAAAAGGAGAACACTGGCGGTAATACCCGTCGATACAGTGAAAGCGATTGACTACCTCTACTGGCACTTCCTAGATGCCACCCTTCAAAAATTCAAATTTGGAGACAAATTTAGGGGTTGGATACAATGTCTCTGTACTAGGCCAGGAAACTGTGTAAGGGTACATTGCACACTGTTGGATAGAGTAGATATAGGAAGGGGACACAAAGAGGGGTGCCCACTTTCTTCTCAGCTGTTTGCTCTGAGCCTACAGTCAATGGCTGAGCTTATCAGGACCACTTAAGGACATAACAGGCATGAAGGTGGAGGGGTGAAGAGGTTCATATGTCTTTTTATATCATTCATACACTACTGTATGTAGCTAACCCGGGGTAGAATATTCCTAAAATTGTAGAATTCATTTAAAAATGTGAGATGTCCATAGTATTCAAAATAAATGAAGAAAAATCTGAGACCATGTTGCAGGGTTTACCCTTACTCAAGCAGACTGCTAAATTAATAGTATAATAGTATGGAAATGGCCTTTTGTTAGCAAAAATAGAGTTACTTAGTAGTATTTTAGCAGTCAATCAGTTTAGCATTCAGTTTAACAGTCATTTTGAGCTAATATTAATGGTAAATACTGCTAACCATGTTTACTGTTATTAATAGCCATTAGAAAACAGAAGCAGTATAAAGATTCCACAGAAAAACCCATGCAGAATTGCACTCACCAACACTTCACTCATAGTAGCTGAGCATCAAGAAAACATGCATTGACATGATTTGAGTGCTAGGTGTTGATGATTTGAACTAAACATGCACTTAACAAAAACTCAACTTGTGCAGCTGAATGCTTGTTGAGTATTTAAATTAGTAATTGAGTATTGGTTCAGGATTTTAGTTTCAGAATATGTTAATTACAGATGCATTTGAGCACAGATTCAGATCTTAAACTTTCAGAAAGCACTCAACAGAAACTCAGCTTGCCCAATTGCAGGCTCCTATAGTCCCCATGCTCCAACAACTGCAGCTGTATACTGGTCCCCTCAGCCTTGACTGTTAGTACCCAAAGCCCCCAGCAGTGGCATCTGGTTTGCCCCTCAATTCGCTGCAGGCTCCCAGACCCATTCCCAAGCCATGCTGGGACTCCACACACTGCTCACTACACGTGGATGTCAATGTGATCACTTCTGTCTCTAACTGTTACAAGAAGTTGGCTCATCATTCATCAATGTTCATCACATGCAAAAGGACACTCTTATGTTGCAGGACAGTAATTACATTTACTAAATTCAATGTACAGCATCATACACTCCCACAGCCAATATTTCAAAGGTGCTCTATGCATTTTCTCAAGGTGTGATGTTGAGAATGCACAACCCTCTATTTATAGTGCGTAATGGTTAGACATTTAAAGGGATAATGCAATTCCCCATCAAGATGCTTGTATACAGTGTGTGTGTGTGTGTGTATATATATATATATATATATATATATATACATTTTTGTTATCATACAAAGGTGCTAGACCGGTGGTGCTGAGGGTTGAGGCACTAGATACAACATGTTGCTCCATGCTGATGACCTGAGTTTGGAAGCAGATTACGGTTGCTGGGGCCGGGGAAACTGAGCTTTGGAACTGCTCTCCTTTTCCAGCAAGGGAGGGCTTGTATGCCCAACCACTGACTAGTAATAGCATAGGCTAGGGTGGCACAGAAGTGAAGTACAGTGGGCTGGTGGATGCCTTGCGTGTTCCACATGCATGCCTCTGCTGGCTGCAGAAGTGATGTGGGAGAAACTGAAAACGGAAGCTGGCATTTCAGTGAAACCCTGCATGTTTGTTTGTGGACCCATACTGCCACCATGACCACCATGGTCTGAACTAGACTGTGTCTCAGGTGGGGGGGTGGGAGTATGGCCCTTCCTCTCTTGACCCTGCCATGGGGGGAATCTGTTGTGGTGCCCCTCCATGAGGTAGACCCCGGGAAAGACAGGCACTGGTCTGTAGGGATGGGAACAGTGCTGAACCCCCCCCCAAACATTCCACTGAGGAGATAAAAAAACATCCAAAATATAATGAGCTGCAAAGGACTTTTTATTTTTTTGTCATCGTCCAGTCGCCATCTGTCCAACCCCACCACCTAGCCCCCATGTCCTGGGACTTACCCACCCTGCCAGAATGCATCTTGACTTACCTTCTAGGGTTGGGCTGTTGGGGAGAGACTTCTCATAGAAATATAGAAGTTGTCAACAGAAAAGGACCTCTTGGCCCACCTAGACTGGCCTAAAATGCCTTCTTACTGTGCTTTCGCAAGTGCTATTCTTTCCCCAAATGGAAACTGCTTCATGATCCTGGGGAGGGGGGAGTGCCTTCGTTGGCTGCATGGGTCTAGTGGAGAGTGAACATCCTCCTGCACAGCTGATGTTGTTTTATGTATATGCTGACTCCCAAGGAGGCATGGCTTGCAATGACATAGTGGCACGAAGAGCACAAGATGTCTGCCACACTTCCCAAAGATCTCAAACACTGGCTGTCAGACCCCCAGTCTCCACCACTGGTTGGTCAAATGCAGGATGCTTCCATCCCCCCTGTGGAGGAGAGCAGTCTATTGGATGTTCAGTCCTCCTCTCCCCAGCTAGCCCTCTGACATTCTGGGCTTGCTTCTAAACCCAGGACATCAGCATCACAAGTAGAAACTCAAACGCTGCATTGGCAGGCCAGCAAAGAGGAATTGTAAAGTGCTCGGCTGTGCTGTTCATTAATTTCACCTGCAATATATGGCAAAACACAATAATAAAAGAAGGCAAATGACACAAATGAATTTTTGTAGCATTTTAAAGTGTACTCCTCACACACCATATTTTGCTATTTGTATGTATCAACATTTGGTTTTACTCATCAAAGTTCAAAAGTGAGCAGTACCCCCTCTGAAAATATTTTATCAGGAGCTCTGCATGGCACAGCACAATGTTGGCATCACATGTGACACAGTGCAGTGTCTGCATTGCATGTGCAAAGTGATGTGTCAGCATCACAATGGCACAACACAGTGTTGGTATGTCTACATGGCAGTGTTGTGTCAGCATTGTGCATGGCACAGTGATGTGCAAGCAGTGCAAGTGCGTACAGCTTTCTGATGACAGTGCACAGTGTGGGGTTGGCAGTGTATGTAGCACAGCACAGTTTCTGCATGTAATGGCAAAATGTGATGTCTGCACAGAACGTGGCAACATAACTGGCAGCAGTGCACATGACACAGTGCTTTATCAGCAAGTGTACATGGCACTGTACAGTGTTAGCAGTGCATATGGCACTGCAAAGTGTCAGTTCTGCACCTGGCACAGTGCTGTGTCAACGCTGTATGTGGCACATTGTGGTGTCTGCACTG
Organism: Neoceratodus forsteri; assembly: GCA_016271365.2. Taxonomy (NCBI): domain Eukaryota; kingdom Metazoa; phylum Chordata; order Ceratodontiformes; family Ceratodontidae; genus Neoceratodus; species Neoceratodus forsteri. Next base: position 275,784,241 of record CM057449.1, read on the forward strand.
CATGTGGCCTAGTATGATGCTGGCATTGCACGTGGCCCAAAAGTGTCCGCACCATATATTGTACATCACATCTTTGGAAGTGACAGCAGTTCTCATGGAACAGCAAAGTATCAGCAGCACACATTGCATAGCAAAGTAATAGTAGTACACATGGCACAGCATAGTGCCAGTAGAACATGTAGCACAGTACAGTGATACTGGTGCAGAAGCACATGCAGTGCAACCACAGCGAAGTGCCATGTGTAGTGCCTGCCACCAGGGTAGGTTGTCTCAGGAGCCTGCTATTGGTGCTGAGTGGTCTCGGGGGGAAGGGCCATTCCCCTATGTTGGGAGGAGTGGTTCAAAGTGAGACAAGCCTGAGGCACATGTGTCACTCAAAGATGGCATCTACTCCCTTAAGCTGCCCGTATCTAAGTCCACATGAGCTACTCTGTACCATTGCTAGACACATAGCACCCCTCAAGTCAAAGCATGGTCTATGGGTCTGAACCCCCAAACAGCCTATCCCCTGACCCAAGCAGCACCCCTTCCCAGTACAGAAAGCTGAGCAGCACTTATCTGCTATGGATCTTCCACTCCCTGGGCCTCTCTCAATGCAGAGAGGGGGTGGCAGCTGCAGGGGGTAGCTTGTCTATGAGAGAGGAGTTCCTACTGTGGGGTGGGGTAGGATACAGTACATAGTGTCTCCAAGTAGCAGTGTTCAGGATCCCTACTAAAAGAAACATCAGGCAGGGCATGATTGGGTGCTTGTGATCCCTTTTAGGCCAATTTAGTTTGTCTGCAGGAGATAGATGTCTGTAGGAGCCCCTTGATGCTGGGAGCTGCACTGTGGGGAAAAACATGTTTACTTTAGGCATATTCTGCCCAAACAAGTTGCCAGTAGCCTCAGCAGTCCCCATTAGCAGCTACTGTGCCCAGTAAATTCTTCCACAGCTTGAGCACCACCAGTGATGCAGCAAATTTAAATTTCACCAACGAAATGCTCGTGAAGTGGGCACTTCATGTTGTCACTCCACTATGCACAGTGGCCAATGCAAAAGGCTCACTTTGCTTTTTGATTATTACTTCACGTTATCATTCCACCTTAACACAAAGTAAGGCAAAGTGACAATAATATTGGCAGTCCTTCACACATGCAGTCACCAGAATTAATGTGTATCCCCAAAATGCTCATGTTTTGTGTCCAGAAAACTCCCCAGTGCTGACGGTGATGAAGTGCAATGACAGCACAAGAAATGCAAAGTCTCCCAGAATTAATGGCACACTCAGATGTCATGAATGCAGTAGCCACACAAAGTCACCAGAATTAATGTGCATCCCTAAAATGCTACTGTCTTGTGTCCATAAAATTCCCCAGAGCTGATGAAGTTAAATGAGAGGGTAACAAAAAAATGCAGTCTCCCAGAATTAATGGTGCACTCAGTCATGTACCCAGTGGTCACATACAGTTACCGGAATTAATGTGCATCCCCAAAATGATACTGACTTGTGTCCAGAAAACTCACCAGTGCTGACGAGTGAAATGAGAATGCAAAGTTAATGGTGTACTGCAAACAAACAGACAGATTAAGATTGCGCTGTGCACTCAAGAGATGCAGATGCAAAGGCACAACAACACCTAACCAGTGCTCACAAGTCACAAATCCAAATCTGGAAAGAATATCTTTTGCCAGTTTTGAAGGCACGGCAGTAACAGTCCACTACTAGTAAAGATACCACAAAGCAGTATAAAAATTCATGCAGGTGCAGTGGATAGAAACATAGAAACATAAAACACGGAAGGTGACAGCAGATAAGGACTGCAAGGCCCATTCAGTCTGCCCATTTCTTTTCTACCTTATGAATGTGCCATTGGCCTTTGCTTAGCCAATGGCCTATCTATTCATACTCATGTGTATTGCTCCTTATGCCTATCCCATGCCTGTTTGAAGCCCTGCACTATATTCATATCCACCACTTCCTGAGATAGGTGGTTCCATGCAAGCACCACCCTTTCCATGAAAAAGAACTTCTTCACATTACCCTTAATCAGCCTCCTCTAATCTCATGCTGTGTCCTCTTGTCCTGCTGTTTTTCTTATATTTAAACATGTTAGACTCTTCCACCTTGTTAATGCCCTTAAGGTGTTTGAATGTTCCAATCATATCACCTTTCTCCTCCTTTGCTCTAGGGTATATAAATTGAGCTCTGTTAATCTGTCCTCATATGTCCTCTAATGCAGTCCCTGCAACATTTTGGTCGCCCTTCTCTGGACTGCCTCAATTTATTAATGTCATTGGTTAATGTCATTGTGAAGGTGTGGCCTTCAGTACTGCATGCAGTACTCCAGATGGGGCCTAACCAGTGTCTCGTAAAGAGGGATTATTACCTCTCTCTTCCTACTTGTGATACCCCTACTAATACACCCCAACATCCCCCTAGCCTCACCTACTACTTTAGTGGTCTGCTTGGATGATTTCAGGTCATCGGTGATGATGATGCCCAAGTCTCTTTCTTCCCTTGTGACTGCCAGCAACTCCCCTCCCAGCCTATAGGTGGCTTCAGGGTTTCTCTTCCCTATGTGCATGATCTTGCACTTCTTTGCATTAAACCCCAGTTGCCACTCTTCTGACCATTTTGCTAGTTTATCCAGATCTCTTCTCATTCTGCCCACACCATCTGGATCATCTACTCTGTTGCAGATCTTGGTGTCGTATGCAAAGACAAACCTTACCCTCCAGTCCATCTGCAATGTTACTGATGAAGATATTGAAGAGGACTAGCCCCAGGACTGATTCCTGAGGTACCCCACTTGTGACTTGCATCTCTTCTGACTGTATACTGTTTACCACCGATCTCTGTTTTCTACCTGTCAACCAGTTTGGCACCCAGTTGACCAACTTCTGACCGACTTCAAGCAGTAATAATAAACCCAGTTTATTAATCAATCTTCTATGTGAAACAGTGTCGAAAGCTTTATTGAAGTTAAGGTAGGTGACATCAACTGCTCCCCCTTGGTCCACCACTCTGGTTACCCAGTCAAAGAGATCTATGAGATTAGTTTGACAGGACCTTCCTTTTGTAAACCCATTCTGTCTTGGATCCTGTGCTCCTATGGATTCCAGGTGTTGCACTATCCTTTCCTTAAAAAGTGCCTCCATAATCTTGCCCACTACTGAGGTAAGACTGACTGGTCTATAGTTCCCTGCCTCCTCCCTGCTACCACTCTTGTGGAGTGGGATCACATGAGCCCTTCTCCAGTCTTCTGGGACCTCTCCTGTACTCAGAGACTCACTAAACAGTTCTGATAATGTCTCTGCTAGTTCCACCCTTTGCTCCTTTAGTACCCTGGGATGTATGCCATCCAGTCCCATTGTCTTGTCCACCCTCAGCTTATTGAACTCTTGTAGGACCCTTTATTTTGTGAAGGGACTAGTGCACACCTCCCTTCCCCTGTGTCCATGGTGCTGAGCTGTGGGCCCTGCCCTACCTTCTCTTCAGTAAATACTGAGCAGAAGTATCTATTTAGGATAGATTCTTTTACATGGTCCTCCTCCTCCTCACATGCCCCCTTATCTCCTTTGATCTTAGCAATGCCCCATCTGGACTTTTTCCCTTTCACTAATGTATCTATATAGAAAGTCTTGCCACTTTCTTTTACTGTTTGTGCTAGTGTTCCCTTGGTTTGAGCCTTTGCCTGCCTTACTGCCTTCCCTGCTTCCCTTAGGGAAGTTTGGTATGCCTCCCTATCTTCATCCTGCTACGTTCCATTATTTCCTGAAGGCCAGACTTTTGGCTGTGACCTTTTCTGCTACTGTTTTTGAGAACCAAAGTGGTTTCCTTCTTCTTTTGCACTTCCTTTTCTCTCTAACACAATGGGAGTTTGCTTCAAGTATTGCATCCTTAATGCTTGCCCACTTTGCCTGTACCCCCTCACCTGTATTTCTTTTTACCAGAGCTAGCTTAACTCTGTTGGCCGTCTAATCAAAGTCAGCTCTTCTGAAGTCCCATATTTTTGCCTTTGAATAGGATGATTTAGTTCTAGTGGCCAAATTGAACCACACCATGTGATGGTCACTGGCCTCTAGGTGAACTTCTACCTGGAGATCTATGATCCTTTCCCTGTTAGTCAGTACTAGATCTAGAATAGTCCTGTCTCTTGTGGGTTACTGTACCAGTTATTTGAGGCCCTCCCTGCAGGGATTCCAGCATGTATCTAGTTCTGGCAGATGTTCCTGCTGGTATTAACCAATCTGTATTTGGCATGTTGAAGTCTCCCATTATTAGAACCTCCCCTATAGCTGTCATGTTTTGTATACCTTCTAACAGTAATGTATCTATGTCCTCCCCCTGGTCTGGAGACCTGTACACAACCCCAGTTTGTATGGCTGTCCCATTTCCTGTTTCCAGGGTGACCCACAGTTCTTCTGGCTCCTTATGTGTATTCTGAATTTCTGTAGCTTTGATGTTTTCATTGATATACAGGGCCACTCCAACCCCCTCCCCCCCTTTTGCATCTCAGTCTCTTCTGAACAGTACATAGCCAGGTACTGAAGTCTCCCAAGTGTGGTTACTGGTGAACCATGTCTCACTAATGGCTACTATGTCCAGTTTAGCCTCTGTCATTATTGCATGCGGGTCTGGGATCTTGTTTCCCAGACTGCAAGCATTTGTGTACATGATTTTCCATTGGCCAGATTTCAGCGTGTTAGTTGTTGGTGTGGTCTGGCATCTCCCCTGTGCATCTCATGGGGAGCTGGACCTTTTTTCCTTACCTGGTGATGCAAATGAACTATAAACATGCTGAACTCCTGTTTGATCACTAGCTGAGGGGGGAGGGTGTTCTTCCCATTTGATGTATGGGGTGCTGCACCCCTCTCCCCATTTGCTAGTTTAAATATTCTGCAAAGATGTTAAACTTCTGCCCCAATGCACTGACTCCCTCCTTAGTCAGATGCAGTCCATCAAATTTAAAGAACTTTCGCTCCCAAAACTGTTGCCAGTTCCTTACAAATTTACGTCCTTTTTCCTGGCACCATCCCTTGAGAAACACGTTTAGCTCCCCTATCTCATCTTCTCTGACCTTCCATCTATCTGCCTCCCCTTCCAGGCTGGAAGAAGCTCAGAAAAGGAGATGCTGGATGAAATGGATGATAGTTTGCTTCCCAGCCTGGTCAGGTGTTCCTTGGTTTGAACAACTGACCAGCTGCAAAGATCGTTAGTCCTATGTGTACCAGGACGTCAATGTTTTCTCCTGCTTCCTGAACAATTTTAGTAATGTGGTCAGTGTCTTCCATACTGATGTACCTGGGAGACATTTAACCATTACCCTGGCTGGAGATAGGTATCAACTACCTGAATCTTGGAGTTTCCTATGATCAGAAGCTTTTTGGATTTCCTTTTGCTTTTATTATTTTGGTTCCTGTTTTGGGTGAGTTTGTTGTGCTAGCTCATGGTGCTGCATCTGTCCTCTGCCACCTCAGTTAGACCTTTCAGAGATGAGAGGCTTCTGTTTGATGTTGGAAATGGCGGCAGTTCTTATAATATATTTCCTCTTAAATATGCAATTTGAGATGAGCAATCTCTGCCCATGCTGTCTGGAGCTGAGGCCTTAGATCTCCAATGGCTCAGCATGTAGGACAGTGTCCTGAATCCTGTAAAACTGCTCTTCTGAAAAGTGTTCCGCATTACCTGCAGTTAATGATATGCATTCCAGATAAGCTGTTGGGTTTATAACCTGGTCAGAGTAATTAGAAGGAAGAAAATGAAAGCAAAAGTTTGATTTTGTGTTTTGTTTGATTTTGTATAACTTGTTATAACAAGTTAAATTACTAGTGCCCCTGTAAATGAGGTCATTGTGTGGATACCCCTCTGATCCGCCCCTTCCTGCTTTGCTATAGGAAATGTTACGACTGTGCTACCCTATAAAAGAAGTGTAGTGTGGGGTGGTTGGGGATGGGGATGGGTGGCTGGGTCCTTCCCCTGCTGAAAAAGGACTACAGACAAAATAAACAAGGAGGTAAGAGTAGAAACTATCAGCCAGCAACAAATGCAGTAGCCCAGAAAGCTAGTACTGATGATATATAAAACTGTAGAACCTGTAAAGCACCACTGGTAATAATTTCACGGAAGATATACCCTGTAAGAAGCACTTTGCTACAGAGAAAAATAAAGCAGTAACAGAAGATATACCTTGCAAAAGACAGTTTGAATCAGAAGATTACAGCAGTAATCTGTAAGCACACCTGTAGGCACACCCTGTAATAATGCAGCAGAAGGTATACCCAGCAACAACAATTTGAATCACAGTAAAATAAAGCAATAAAATGTTAGCAACAAACAGTAAAAATCCCTGTGAGTGCAAAGTAAAGATAACAATACACAGTAAATCTGCCTAGCCAAAAGATGCCTTAGTCCTTTTCCTTGCTCAGGTAAGTTTTTTTTGCTCTGTCCTTTCAAGCAACCTAGAAGAAAAGAGCTCAGGTGAAGCTAGGTGCCTTGGCCAGCAAACCTAGTTTTCCACACTGCTTCAATGACTCTGTGGCACAATAAAAGGTGTCTGATTTAATGGCATTCATCGCACACACACTACAAGTAACACGTAGCAAATTGAAAACCTTTAGTAATGTAACTAAATATTCTAAACAAACTTGAAATTATACACTGCTGCACCACAACAATCAGCAAAAAAATGTCAAGAATTACTAAAAATATTACTGTGTGTACATTAAAACAGTTATACAAGAAAAATATAACCAAAACAGAAAGACTGCCTTTTTCTCCCAGTTAATCTACTACACCACAGATATGCCTCTCCCCCAAAGCACACTTCACAGTACACAGACTGATTGTTCCAAAGTAACATTCAAAATCCACGTACAAGCAATAAACACTCGATGATATGAGCACAGCAGGGTTTCCTACAATCGATGTACTAAATTGTGAGCAAAAAAAAAACTATCTCAAAAAGGTTTTTTTAACAGCTTTTAGAGGATTTGAAACACAGAGCTCTGAAAGGAAACTGTCTCCATCTTCCACTACACACACACTACATAGAACTGAGGCTACATGAGAACAATCTAGAGCCCATGTGACCTGCAATCCCATGGAGCACTGCAAAATTCACCTTTGGAGCTCAAAAACAAGAGAAGTGAGGTGAAGTACATTGATTTCAATGTACTTCACTCTAAAATGGTGGAGAAGTAGTTTGGGAAGGCAGAATAATGCAAAGTCATTGTTCTCAATGGACTTCATGTTCCCATTATGACGCAGGTAGTCTGCTTCACGCTAAGGGATTAATGATTCTGCATTACTCTGGCGAATCACTCGTGAGCAAACTTCGGCCACTTTGCCCACCCCTAAACACCACCTGTGGCAGATTAGTGATGGCAGTGACATTGTGGGTATATACAACATCAACTGTCCCTGCAAAGTGACCTGCACTGAAGGTGGTCATTGGTAAAAGCTGGGAGGGTGCAAAAGCAGGATACAATTCCTCAGTTGGATGGCACTCAGTTCCCCCTCTCCCATACTGTGGTTACCCTCCTTGATCTCATGCCCCCTCCTCCCATTTTGCTTTGTAGTCTCAGGTTAATTTCTTTGAACCCTTTCTCCATTACATTGGAGTCCTCACTTCTTTTTCATTACTGTAGACTCCAATTAATATTCTCCCTTTAACTGTTGTGCCCTCTCTCTTAAAGTCCCCCTTTCACTATAGCCACATTCATGTTTTTTTTTTTTTTTTTTTGGTGCTGCCCCTCCTTTTACTGTAGTCTTCTTTGTCATTTCCAGGAGGTGAAACTAACTTTCAAACAACATAGAGTCTTGCTGTGTTCTGACTATTGCAGTGATATCCAACCTTTGAAATGCTCCGGAGAGGAAAGAGTTAACTTTCCATGCAAGGCATGGAATGCTGAGCTCGAGCTCGGTTGAGACTCTGTCTGTTGTTGTTTGAACCCAAACCACCAGATTCTTTACTCTGCCTCACTGAACAGTCGCTCTGGAGATTTCTCCTTTGCTCGGTTCAAATTAGTCAAAGTGTCATTTTTTCCCTTGGTTTCAACCGAATGTTTTCCATCTAACCTGGCGGTTCAGTCTCTGTCTGTGGTACCGTGAGTATTAGATAGGTTTATTATTGTTTGCTTCTGTGTGGAACCTGTAAGCGTCGGATTGGTTCGGTTTGAACCGATCAGGTTTATTAAAAAGTTTGTTCTGCTTTTAGAGTGTGGTAACGGTCCTTATCGGTTCTAAAAAAAGTAATTCATCAAGTTTTTCCACGACCCGTAACACGGTCAGGAGCCGATAAGGGTGTCTTGCCTGGTGGATTGCCAAAAAGGGTAAGTTTAGTTAGGACTGGCCATGTCTGAAACCAAAGAGAAAAACCGGGCCACTGGGTTTCAACACTGTAGTGTGTGTGGGAAGCCTTTGCTAAGGTTGACCCCCACACCACCTGTGTTTAGTGTCTGGGGTTTGACCACCTCAATTCAGACTGCCAGATTTGCAAAAGTTTTCCCACAGCTACCCTGGAAAAGAGAGTAGGTAGGCTGAGGGAAAGGGAGGCCAAAAAGTCCGTTGACCCGGATGGCCAGCCTGGTTCGGTTCCAACCGAACCAGAAGGAGTGCCCTCTAAAAGGGCAAAACTTCTTCAGGCAAAAGGAGAACTGACTTTGAGGAGTTGGTTCCGGTTAAAAGAAAAAGAAGGGATAAGTCAGCCTTTTTGGATCCACAAGTTCTTTCTCCAACAGCTGATGAAAAAGCTAAAACGATAAGCATTGTTCAACCGCTAACTCCGGTTCTGGCCAAACTGGCTCCATTGGTTAGGGGCTCGGTTCGGTCAGTTCCCCCAGTTCTGGATTATAACTTAGAGGATTTTTATGAACCGGAGGAGGAGGAAGGAGAGTATGAGGATAGTGATGGTGATTATGAAAGTCTGGATGTGCCTATTGACCCGGACATCTCCCCAGACAGACCTTCAGAGGTTTCTCCTCCTAGGTTTTCTGAGTCCCCTTCCCACTTTATGTTTTACAAAAAAGTGGCTGAAACTCTTCAGCTTCCTATGGAGGAAGCAGTAGAGGATCAAGAGGAGCCTGATTATGTTGAGATGATGGACATCCCAGAGCCCAGGAGGCTGTCTATTCCCCTCCATAAATCTTTTGGGAAACAGACATTTAAAAATGTTAAAGACTCCTAATTCTATACCTCCTGTGGACAAAAGAATGGACAAGAGGTATACTCTTTAAACGACAAAGAACCTCGGTGCGCAAACACTGAGGCAAGGGTTACCCCAAAGGGCATTTGGCTGGGAAGCCAAGTTTCAAGAAAATACAAAATCACACATGCCCACACAATGCAAAGCATCATGGGCTGCATATGCAAATCACCACAGAATGTTATGCTGGTCCAACTTTAAGCAGAATTGCATGGTGCCGAAGGCTTCTCACATAGTTGCAAAGGGTGCTAACAGAAGACATAGACACGTGTTTCGTCTCACCAGGACTCATCAGTATGCCTCATCTGTTTGACAACCCAGAGTATACCAAGAGGTATAACTCTTTCAGGCTCAGATTCAGAGTTCCTTTCCCAGCAATGCAGCCATGTTGGGGTAGTGCAGGCTGCTGCCTGTGATAACGTAAATATACCTTGGCTTCACACCCCAGATAAGGACTCTAGGAGGACTGATGCCATGGCAAAGAAACAGTACATGGCAGCATCTTTGGGACTCTGGCAAGCTAATTATATGGCCTATACAGCTAGATACCAGAAGTCTAGATGGGACACTGTCATGGCTCTAGCTAAACAGGTCAGCTTGTCAAGGAACTGGAGCAGGTGGCTACAGATGGTATTGAGGCATTCAAGGTGCAATTTCATGCTGCAGTGGACTCCAATGATGTTTCATCTAGAGTCATGGCTACATCCAATGGCCCTTCATAGGATGGCTTGGCTCAGATGTACTAGCCTGTCTCAGGATACCCAGACTAAGGCCATGGATTTTCCTGTTGTTGGTAATTCTCTGTTTGGGGAGCAGACAGAGAACTACATGAAGAAAATGGATGAATATAGGACCACCTATAGGAGTGCTCAAGCCAAGGAAAGGCAAGCCACTCCCCAGAGGCAGCATTCCAGGGGCAGGGGCAGGCCTTTTCGTAGGCCTTTCTACCATGCCCAGGCCTTCTCTTCTGCCTTTGCCCAGAAGGGGTTCTTCAGAGGGAGAGGCAGACGGGGTACAAGCAGGCCTGCTACCATCCCTCAGCCTAAAGCCCCTGCCAAGCAGGCAACCTGTTGGGTTTGCCGGGCCGATTCTCCACCACCAGTAGGGGCAGGCTGGCTTACTTTGTTCAGGACTGGATGTCTTTAACATCAGACAATGCGTCCTGAAAGTAGTAAGCCAGGGACTGGTTCTCAGCTTCAAACAATTTCCCAAGATGAGAACCAGGTCCTTTCCACCTGCAAATCCTTCAGAGGCCCTTGCCCTAGAGGCAGAGGTCTCTTCCCTCTTGGCTCTGAGAGCCATAGAAAGGGTTCCACCCCTACACAAGGGAAAAGGATTGTACTCCAGGTACTTCTTAACTCCCAAAAAGACAGGAGAATGGTGGCCCATCCTGGATCTCAGATATTTAAACAAGCACCTTTTAAAGCCAAAGTTCAAAATGGTGACTCTGGGAATAATTCTACCCTCTCTAAGCCCAGGGGACTGGCTAGTTTCCCTGGACCTCAAGGATGCCCATTTCCACATTCTCATCAGATGCTCCCACAGAAAGTACCTCAGGTTCGAGTTGCCCTCAGGCCACTATCAATTCAGAGCAATGCCCTTTGGCTAACATCAGCTCAAGGATGTTCACAAAATGCCTTGCAGTAGTGGTTGCTTTCTAAGGAGAGAAAAGATCTCCATCTTTCCATACCTGGATGACTGGCTCATAGTAGGTCAGTCTCAGACCAGATCAGTCACACCTACAGATAACTCAGCAACTGTTCACTTCTCTAGGATCCCTTCTGAATCTTTCAAAGTCAGTTCTAGAGCCAGTACAGCTCCTCTCCTTCATAGGGGCAGAGCTGGATACAACAAAGGCAAGAGCCTTCCTTCCCCTGGACAGGGCAAGGACTCTTGTTACACTGGCCTCTTCATTCACCCTCCAGGTGTCTCAACCAGCAAGGCATTTTCTGCAGCTCCTGGGCCACATGGCTGCCTCTACAGCAGTGGTCCAAGGAGCACGTTTTCAGATGAGGGACATTCAGTTCCACTTAAGAGCCTTCTGGTCCCAGAGAAAGGATTCTCTGACCAAGCTAATCCCAGTGACTCGAACCCTGATCCAGGCTTTGCGGTGGTGGCTGGATCAGGACAACCTAGGCAAGGAGTTCCTTTGTCACTCAATCTCATTCTCTAATCCTTACCACAGATGCCTCCCTCTTGGGCTGGGAGCCCACTTGGGAGATCTGACCACCAAGGGTTGCGGTCACCTCAAGAATCTCTGCTTCACATCAATCTCTTAGAACTCAGGTAGTGTTTCTAACACTTCAAGTTTTTCCAAGTCTGTTCAGAACAAAGTAGTTCAGATCAGGACAGACAATACCACCACAATGTGGTACTTCAAAAGCAGAGGGCACTTGGTCTATGGCCTTGTGCACAGAGGCAATGAAGTTGTGGTCTCTGGCCTATTCTCTGAATACCTCTCTGATAGCAGTGCACCTCCCAGGGAAGGACAATGTCCTGGCAGATGCTCTCAGCAGGATATCTCAGGGCCATCACAATGGTCCCTAGATCCCCTGATTTTGAAGGTGATCTTCTCCAGATGGGGCACCCCACAGATAGATCTTTTTGCAGCCCCAGACAATCACCAACTTCCTCTTTTTTGCTGCAGGCCCCCAGTGTTGGGCTCAGTCCCCCTGGATGCCCTAGTTCTCAATTGGGAAGGGAAGTTCCTATATGCTCCCCCTTTCCCTCTCCTGTTCAAGGTACTAGTCAATATCAGGTCTCAACCCTGCAAAGTGATTCTGATTGCTCCAGACTGGGCCAGACAGCCCTGGTACCCTCTCTTGCTGTCCTTAGCAGTCCACCTTCCCCTGTCTCTTCCCAGGAATTACAACCTGTTAACATGTTCTCAGGGGAGGGTTTGGTATCCGAATCTCAAATCTCTCAATCTCAAGGCCTGGCTCTTGAAGAGTTAGGATTTGCTGATTTGTATCTCTGTTAAGGTGTTCTGGATATTTTAAAAGCTTCTAAAGCCTTCCACCAGAAAGACTTACAACTCCAAATGGAAAAGTTTACTATTTGGCACTCTGGAAGCATATTTCTCCAGAGTCTGCTGGGTTGCCTACAGTCCTTGACTATATGGTTCATCTCATTAGCTTGGAACTCAGACCAGCTACACTTAGAGTGCATCTGGCAGCTGTCTTTGCCTTCTTGTCAGCAGGCAAGCTCTCTTCCCTTTCAGCTCATCCTGTATTCTGTAAATTCTTCAAGGGATTGCTGCATACCAATCCTCCCTTCAGGGATGCTGCCCTGCTTGGGACCTTAATGTTTGCATTGCTCAGCTTATGTAACCCCCTTTTGAGCCTTTGCCCTCAGCAGAACATAAGTACTTGACTTGGAAAACTGTGTTCTTGGTAACCATTACTTCTGCCAGGCGACAAGTAAGTTACGGCCCTGTCAGTGGAGCCTGATTTTATCTCTTTGCATAGAGATAAGGTGGTCCCTCAGGACTAATAGGAAGTTTTGCCTAAGGTGGTTTCAGATTTCCACCTTAACCAGTCTATGTCTCTTCTGTCTTTCTTCACAGACCCTCCTGCCACTAAGAGATCTATTGCCAGGTGGATTGTCTCTTGCATACAATTCTGCTATGAAAAACTAGGTAGGATCCACCCTCAGGCCTGAGGGCTCACTCTACCAGAGGTACAGCAGCTTCCTAGCTGCTGCCAGAGATATTCCTATCTTAGAGATTTGTCAAGCAGCCACCTGGAAAACAGTACATACTTTCACCAAGCATTACTCTCTGGATATCCAGGCTAGGAGTGATGCTCGGTTTGGCACAGCAGTGCTTCAGAGCCTGTTCCCGAAGTAGGTTCTGTCCTCCTCCATGGAGGTACTGCTTGGTAGTCTGCAATAGTCAGACTACAGCAAGACTTCATGTTGTTTGAAGAAAAAATTACTCACCTTAGTAATGTTGTTTCTTCTGATGGAGTCTTGCTGTATTCTGACCTTCCCCACTGCCTCCCATCTCAGAACCTGGGTTTTGGGATGTGGGTGGGCAGGAACAGTGTTGGCACCCTAGAGGTGCTCCCCCCTTTTCTCACCCTCTTAGTTTTTGGTATGTGTTGTGTTTTGTTTTTTGGGTTTCCTGACTTGAGTCTTTGCCTTGGAACCAAAAAACCTTTTTATTAGATTTAGTTGCCAGTTGGCTAGTGTAAGTTTACAGTTTCCTCCGGACGCCCAGTGAGTTTAGCTGGTAAAGATCTGGCGGTTTGGGTTCAAACAACAACAGACATAGTCTCAACCAAGCTCGAGCTCAGCGTTCCATGCCTTGCATGGAAAGTTAACTCTTTCCTCTCCGGAGCAGTTCAAAGGTTGGATATCACTGCAATAGTCAGAATACAGCAAGACTCCATTAGAAGAAACAACATTATTAAGGTGAGTAATTTTTTATTTTCAGTCACTAGCAGGCATGGCTAGTTGATGGGAAAAGCCCACCTGCCTGACAAAATTTTCAGTAGCTCAGAACAATTAATTTCAATAATGTTGTTTTGTCATGCATATAGCTTTCCTACCTTTTATTTTTTCCTACTTTTTTCTGTTGGGGGACCTTATATAGGTTCCTTCTAACAAATGCAGTAAAATGTAGAAAAAATATCAAATAGCAAAAAAGTTATGAGTAAAAGAAAAAAAATTACACTTAAAATGAATGGATCGATTTCTATAACACTGTAGTACACAGGAAGGTGTTGCATCGAAAATACGCTGGCTTGGAAAAAGGAACACAAATTTTAGGTCCAGTATTAATATTCCACAGAGGAGATAGGTTAAGCTGTACATGTGAGGCCCCTTTTCATTGTGGCACAACACCAGAAGTGATCAGAATGATATGTCTGGTTGCACACACTGAGCAGTTGAAAAGTAATCAGAGACCAGCCACTACAGACGGACATCAAAGCATTCTTATACCAAGCAACAAAGAGAAATGTTCATGCTGCAAACAGCAGAAAAAAATTGAGGGAGGATGATGCATACAAGAACTAAAATGTAGGATTTTTTTTTAAATCTTTCAAACAGTAAACTCTAATTTGATGAAAAACATCTAAAGTCAAAACTATACCTACGAAGCAAGATCTTAGATCTGAAGGATGGGTCACAAATGGTTGTAAAATAATTTACAAGTAAAAGTCAGTACATTTCTTGCTCCAGAATCCCAGCCTTAGCTCTGAAGAGGCTGCTGCATCTCTACAAATTCAAATCTGAGTGAGTGTGAAGGGAGTTGGGTTTACAGTAAATTAAACTTTGAGCTATGGAAGACTAGCTCTGAGGGGGTCTCTACTATCTGTGAATTCAAACCTGAGACTAAGTATGGGAGAAGGAAAGACTTAGAGCTTTGAGGGTGCTGCTGTTCTTTTAAAATTGAAACTTAAGGAAGGGAGCTGGGTTTAATTAGTGAAGTATTGGATTCAAACTTTGAGCTATGGATCTGTGGATCTATCTTCCCATTTAATAGCAGTGATGTGTGGGCTACAGGAATTCACTACAGAGCTTGAGGGCTGATAGGTTGGAGGGAGGCAGGGGGTTGGAGACAGTCGGGAGGGTTGTAGAGAGCTGGGGGTAGGGGTTGAAGGGAATCTCTGGGTTGAAGGAAAGTGGGTGGGAGGGAGTTTGGATGTAGTCTGAAGTTGCTGAGGGAAGAGGCCAAGAGAGTCTATAGGTGTCGGTGCAGAGGGAGGCTGAGGGCCAGTTGCTGCTGGGGGCTTATCCTTAACTTTATCCATGCATCTGGGCAAATGGTTGGGTCCAGGATCTGCAGGGCATGGTCACACTATGGCTGTGCTCAGCACTCTGTGCTGAGTAGGGCCCTGGAAGTATCCACCACACTGCACGTTTTACACTGAGCTACAAACCTGAAGACCAGGGTTTGAATCCCACAGCCCCTCACTTACATACTGTGTAACCCTGTGCAAGGCACTTAATTTCCCTGTGCTCTTAGGTCACACCTGGAAACAAGCTTTGGCTTAGTGTTTTTTTTTTCTGGTTAATCAGTTTCCCCTTCCCTTTCCCTATATTATTAAAGCAGGACCATTTGCCCATCAGAGGCTCCACTAACTCACCTGGGCTACTATTCTGAAATACCGGCCGCTTGGCCATCCAGCACACTAAGGGGATTTAGCAGTGTCTCTCCCCAAAAACCTTCACTTGTCTTTCCTGTATTTATCATTTTATTTCCCTTCTCTAAGTGTCTTTTTTTCGTACTTTGACCCAACTGTACCATTAATTCTAAATTCATCCTTTCCCTTACTTATGTGCTTTTCTATACCGCTTACATTTCTTAGCTCTCTGTTTCTACTCTTGCTGCTGTATTTTTCCCATATTATCCTGATTTTCTTTATTTTATGGGTCTGACAGGACACAAACTGCCCTTCATCAGATAAGTATCATTAAATCTTTAACTTGTTGCTTCTACCCTATTTACTTTCTAAGAACTACAGATCCTTTGTGACCCCCTTTTTGTATTTTATTTTACAGGGTCCCATGGACATCCTACCTTAAATACCTGCCTCTAGCTCCCTATTACTTAGGTAAGAGACTCCACTTCTACCTATACATGGGTTGACTGTAATGCTGTGGTCATGCCTATTACAGTGTGTGTCATAGTTGGGCATGTGGAGGAGGTGAGAGTAGTAGTGAAAGTGTGAGTGTGTGAGGTGTGAGAGGGTGTGAGTGTGTGAGTGTGTGTGAGTATGTGAGAGTGTGTGTGTGAGAGTGTGTGTGAGAGTGTGTGTGTGTGAGTGTGTGTGTGTGTGTGTGTGTGTGTGTCAGGGACCTTGGAGGGAGAGGGTTAGTATTGCGGCTATGAAGGAAACAGGATCATTTATGGGGACAGTGAAGGTGGGAATATTGGCGGTCATCATGGAGGGAGGGTGCTGTCTGGGGCAGTGGAGGAAGGTGGCTAGTTTAGGGTACTTTGGAGGATGTGGGCTAGTTCTGGGCAACTGTCTTGTGTTGTGGAGGAAGGGGCTAGTATTGGGACATGGTGGGAGGAGGCTATTATCCAAAGCTGTGGCATGAGAGGCATTTGTATTGGGGCTGTGGAGGGAAGAAGCTAGTATGGTGGGGAGCCATTGATGGAGGTGGTTTGATGTAAGGTACTTTGGATGGAGGTGGCCTGATGTGGGGTTCTGTTGATGGAGGTGGGTTGGTGAAGGGTTCTGTGGACAGATGTCACAAAATGTATGAGCATGGGGTGTGGTCACGGACTGGGAAGTGAAAGGGATCAGCTGGCCAGTAGTTCAGCTAGAATTACATTCCCTTCCCTCTCTTACAGGACAGCAATTTTGACAAGTAGGGACTATCGCTGCAGCAGAGTAATGGGCTATGAAGCTCAAAAATCTCACACTTTTACTTTAACAGAACTGTGTTGTATGTTCACAATAACCTCCAAAACACCACAGTGCATCTAAAACCCAAGAGCACTTATATAACTATTTCCTCTGGCAAAACTACTGAAATTATTTAGCAAAACATAAGGGCTCCTTCTATTTGTTGCTGTGTATTATTTATTATGGGCGCTCCTGGTTGTTATGCTTTTTTCCTCCCTCCAATCCTTTAGAGCACCGGGGGCTAACTAATTAGCCACTGCACAACTCTACTGTGTGGTGCTTGCCACTTTCATGTTCTGCCTCAGGAGCCCACTGATTCCCCTGCCTACCTCCCACAGCAATTCTATTTTTTTTTTTTGCTCCCTCAGCTCCAGGGCCAGCCTCTCCTTCGGGCCTTCCTATGCTTCTTGCTGCCACACTGCCCTGATGCAGCCACCTGCTATGCCACATTGCAGCCCACTGGGTAATCCAGTGTAACCCTTCGCTGGATGTGTCCCTCTCCTCTGAGGGGGAAGGCGCTAGTGGGGCAAGCCAGCATATGTTCTTGACCTGGGTGCTGCTGAGGTGGTTGGTGGACTGCTCATGGTCTCACAGCAGTGGAAGCTGTCAATGGTGATCCAGTTGACCATGGAGCTCTTTTTCTGCTTTGGTCTTGAGGCATGTCAAACCACTAACGTCAAAGCGCTTCACGCTTGATGTTCACCAAGTCCCATTAGTCAGGAGGACCCAGCACATTGTTGTTCCCCAGCCTCCACCAGGAGTCAACAAGCCAGGCCACCTTCCTGCCCTCCCCAAGAGAAGGTGAGCAGTCATCCGATGCTCGAGCTGTATCTCCCTGGCCAGCCCTCCAGCATTCTGGGTCTATTCCTGAACCCAGGTCACTGGTGTTGAAGCAGAATTCCAACTGCTGTGCCCACAGGCTGGCCCACAGCTACTTCTAAGCCCATTATGGACATTGGCCTCCAGCCACAGTGCGGCTTTTCTATTGTGGCCCTCATCTTTTTTTTTTTTTTTGCAGTCTCTATTTTTGCACTCCGAATGCCCAGATCATCCTTCCAGAGTGCTCACTTAACTCTTCCCTCTACTCCCAGTCTGAAACCCCTACACACATCGGTCTCCCTCCCAATCCATGGCAGGTCCAGTCCCCAGAATCAGCGACTGGGGAGGGTCACCCACCCTTGGCAGCCTGGTCTTGAATTAGAGGGCCCTACTGTGAGACCAGGTTGCCTGTGGGAGATCACAATGTGGGCGTGTCTGATGGCGGGATGTTGGCAGGTCTCCGGTGTCTCCTTCATCTCCACTGATCATCAGAGGGTTTTCCCTACATGGTTGCCCCTCAGAATTCCAAACGTGCAATGATGTCCAATAGCACTATGTGCCAATGTCCACCGTAACTCTGCCCCTTGCAGCTGCAATGCC
Organism: Neoceratodus forsteri; assembly: GCA_016271365.2. Lineage (NCBI taxonomy): Eukaryota > Metazoa > Chordata > Ceratodontiformes > Ceratodontidae > Neoceratodus > Neoceratodus forsteri. The sequence continues at coordinate 275,802,208 of CM057449.1, forward strand.
GCTTACTCCTTACACTGCCCCTGACCACCATCAAAGGCTACCCAGGAGTGACATATTCAATGGATCCCTCTCTGGGAAGGGAGAGCAGTCCTCCGGATGCTCAATTCCTTCCCTCCCTTGCTGACCCCCAATGGCCCAAGCTAATTCCTGAACCTGGGTCGCCAGCATGGTATGAGGTGTGGCATCCAGGGCTTCAACCCCTTAGTGCCACTGGGCTAGCCTTGTGGACCCCATCTTGTGCTTTTTTCTCCCAGTCCCTTCCTGCCAAGCCCCTCAGGACATGTGCAGCTAAGCTAGTGTTTCTTGCTACTTCTTGCTGGCTTCCCTCCGATCTCTCATAGTAAGCCCCTTGGTAATCTTCACATAGGCACTGTGTGGCTGATTGGTAGAGTGAGGTATATTTGCTCTAGCCACCTCCACCTCCCAAACATTCCCATCTTTTTTCCCACCCACATTTTGCAGGCCACAGTCCGAACTCTGTGCATGCCGAGAGTTGAAAGCACCTGCCAGCAATGTCACTGAGGCGAACTAGCACTAAACTGATTGCTGCATAGCCACAACATTTCTGATGGGCAGTTTTCAGACCAACATACCTACCCGTGTCATACAGTTGGAGCCCACAGACCCCTTCTTCCTCCTAGATGATAGGCAAATGTTAAATATAATTAAAAAACACCATTTACCACTTGCTACAGGGGAGTTAGCCCACTGCACTGCCAGGGCTATACCTTTAAACCACTGGCCTCCTGGGACAACTCAAGACCCCTGAACTACCAGTGTCCCTTTTTTTAAATAATTTAGGGACTACTAGCCTAAAAGCATCCTCACTAGCCCATCAGGGCTACCACTTAAATCTGCTGGTCACCAGCAGGCCACCTAGGTGTGCTATGGGTGGTTTTGCTGAGCCCCTACTGTCACTTTATTCTCTTTGTACCTGTTTGCATTTTATTTCGTTATTCTCCTTATTTTAGTTTGACCTAAAGTGTATCTTTTCCTTTAAAACTCCCCTTCCTTTACTCCTATACTGTACTGTATTCTTTTTCTATCTTTCCACTCTCTGTGTCTGCTCTCTCTACTAGAAGTTCCCCATACTAATCCATTTTTCCCATTAATCATATACATATCTTTGTTCAATTCTAACCCCCAATCTCTCCTATGACCTCTGACCCTTTGTGTCTATTTAAAAACTTCTCTGTTCTTCCCTTTCAGGTCCTACCAGAATACCCGAGCCCAGGATATCCCAGCTCTGGACTCCCTGACAGAGCAAGTAAGTCCTAATTACTTAACTGTCTTGTAGGGTGAGTAGCAAATAAAAAGGTGCCCACACTCTTGTAATGTTTGGCAGCTTGAGTTTATTTATTTAGGCAGGAAAGGAGAGCTATTTTCAGCCGAGTACCTACCTGATATTTGTTGGAATTCTGCAATAACCAGGCCCGACATTACTTACTTATGAGATTTGATAGAAGGCTGCAAACAAATACAGGGAATAATGAACCCCCTCTGTGTAGAAGAAGCCACATTGACTGAGGTTAGTGACATTATGGGAACAAGAGCAAAGCTTGTATGCCCTCATGATGTCAAAGCTGTGAGGTTGCCAGTATATTCTGCAAGGAGACTGATTCATTATATATAATAATGTGAACAGGCTGTATCTAAAACATACAAGTAATGGGCAAACCCAGTCATGGGTGCTGATTTAAAAACAGCACCAGGTATTGTTTTTTACTGGCTGCTATTTTGAAATTGGCACTCGTGAAGGGGTTTGCTTATCATTATCAGCTTGCACTCCAAGCCCTGTGTCTGGTCTGCTGGAGTGCGAGTGTGATCAGTGCAGCTGTCCAGAGAAATAATTCATGTCCTGAAATATGAACTAATTTCTCTGTTTCTAAAAGGTGAATTACTGGGTTTAGAAATCACCATAGAAACTGGCTTTCAATTGATATTAAGGACAACCCGATTGCCACTCCCCACTAAACCCAGAGCATGGCCACCTGCTCTATCAGTCAGCTACTCAACACAGCATGAAAGCACCAGTGAGTGACAGGAGTGGCCAGAGAGGTGAGTGTCATTGATATGCTAGGAAATATTGATTTCTGCATAGCTTCATGAATGACATACACGCTCTGCCTCCCTCCCAGTCATACACTATCACGCTCTGCCATTCATCTTGTGAACTAATACAGCTGGTGGCAGACTGTGCTCTGGGTTAGGAGGGAGCAGGCTATATTGGATATATTACTAGACATGGTCCCATATCGTGGCTTGGAGGTCAGGAGGGAGCCTAACATCTAAATAATGACTGTTTGATAGTGTGGGGGTGGCTAAGGAGGATGGGTTTAAAAATGCCAAAAGAATGCAATTTTTAAATGTGGAAGAACAGGAAGGAGTGAGGGTGGTTAAATCACAGCGGTGAGTAGCGTGTGGCCTAGGAACTAGCCTTTAGCACCTGGAAAGGACAGGGTTTTTAAATTTTTAATTTTTTTAAATCACTTCCTGAAGTACCGTCAATAGAGGGAATACTTGGGATGCCAGTTGTAATTCTGTGGTATCTGAAATTATTGTTCAGGATGTGCACACATCTGCTGGTGCTTTGCTATGTATTCATTTTACCCTAACCTTACTTACAAATATTTTTCTGTTTTAAAGTACTGGCCAGATTTGAGATGCACTGAAACAGCACTGCAACACTGCTGTCTGGAGAGCTACTGAGCATAAAACCACACTGTACACTGCAGAGCATCTGAGGTGTTGTTTCAGTCTAATTACCATAATAGTACACACTGAAAAAGCCCTACAACACTGCTGAAGGAAGTGAAGAACAAGACTGCACATTGCAGTGCGCTGTGGTGTGATTACAAGGTTAACATAATTCATACACACTGTTCTGACACTACATGCATGCTACCATAAAAATACAAGGAAAGCAGTATAGCGCAGTAGTTTAAGGCTCTGAGCTGCACATCTGGAGACCTGGGTTTGAATCCCACAGATCTCACTTGCATGCTGTGTGACCCAGAGCAAGTCACTTAACCATTATACCCATTAGTGCCATATGGCATCAGAACCATCCTTTGCTTAACCTGACACAAAATGGTGGCATCAGATAGAATGAGTTAACTTCCCTGTGCTCCCAGGTCACACCTGTAAACAAGCTTTCAGCTTAGTGTGCTACTTCTGATTAAACAATTGAAAAACATATACATGTACACTGAGTAACCACTCAAGGAGAACAGACTGAAATGAAGTGCACAGGAAGTGTACAATGCTACTGTAACTCTGAAATAGAACTATTTAGTGACTTTCTTGACACTTCACTTCCCTCGAGTCTGAGAAGGTGGAGGGAAGCGCTCCTAACATTGCCTTCTCCACCTCCCACTGAGCATCTGCCTCCCCTTCTCCCACTGACATACAACAGGCCACAGCTGGAGCTCTGTATGTGCTTGGAGTAACAAATGCCTTCAGGCACTGTCATTTTTTTTATGCAGTTGTGCTATAGGGATGACTGATGCAGCTGCAGCCCCAGTTTGTCTTCCTCCTTTACTCTCCTCCCTGCTCTCCAACACAAAATCGGGGCCCAGGCAGCCCCCTTGACCACATGGAGGGTTCCAGTTTTATTTAACATCATTGGCAACTCGTCTGCAGAACTAGCCCACCTGAGCTCCAATTCTAGAAGCAGGCCTCCCTAGGCATTCCGAGCCCATGGGACTACCAGTGCTAACTTTATTTGTTTAAGAGCAGTATAGCACTATGGTTTAAGACAATAAGTTGCAAACCTGGAGACCTGGTTTTAATCCCACAATCCCCACTTACATAATGTGTAAGTGGGGTTGTCAGGAACCTGTTTAGTGGAGGGATCCAGGGTTGCTCGGTGTCCTGGTGGCCCCGATGGAGATTAGGGGCATTGCAGGAACACCAGTCAAAAACAAAACCGTAAGGGAGAGTGTGGCAGACACCAGCAGGGCAGCCATATGCAGGTGTCATTGCATGCGCACTCCCAGAGGAAAATTAAAGAAAATCCCAATCCTCGGGATAAGCGGCATCACCTCGCCCTGCTGAACCACACTCCAGCTCTGGGCTTCTCTCTCCACCAGGTCAACCACCCAGCCAGCAAACTGGATTATAGATAGACTGCCTGAGTGGATAGGGCAGCCCCACCTTAGTGGGTGCAGAGCTGGGGGTTCTACCAGGTTGGTGCAGGTGGAGGAGAGCTTCAGGTAGGAGGTAGAGCTCGCAGGTGTGGTGGATGCCCAGGAGAGTTCCCAGTAGGAACAGAGCAGAAAAACAATCTGAAAAAAGAAACAGGCTACCCCAGTACATTTCAGATTGTCTGACTACCTGCACCTCTGGAAGTTATTCCTTGAGGAGTCTTTTTTACTTTTCTCTTATCATCCCTAGAGTCAGAACATGTTTCAGTAAATCTTCCATAAGTCATGATCTTCCTGCCCTGTGAAACACTTTACAAAAACCTAAGCTCTCTTCCCTATCAAATTGTCCACCTTTAAAACTCTGTTTTCATGCTCCTTTAATGAGACTTGCAATTGCATCCCTTAACTCCTACTAGGCATTAAACCCTTGTATCCGCTGGGCCTTATCCTTGATCTGTGACTGTTAGTTCTTTAACACCTCTAATCATTTGAATTATCCCTCAGGGGCCTTATTTACATATTTTGTTTCTTTTTTTCTTTTCTTTCTTTGCTTTCTAGCCTTAGCCTAGTTGCATAGTTTTGTAATGGTTTAGTCTTGCATACACTGTATATATTGTTTTATATTATCATTCTTTATTACTGTTGAATAACTGTTTGCTTGTTGTCTAATTGCTAAATGCTTACTGAACTTTTATGTTGTGCACTGTGTTATGGATTCTGCTTTCTGTGTATGCATTGACCTATGTGTAACTTCCAGGTCCATTTTGCAAGGGAATTCGCCTCAATGGTGTTTCACCTGGTAAAATAAAGATTGATTGATCGATTGATAGATTGATTGATATGCAACCTGCTTCTGTGGAGAAGCACCCAGTAACACCTGGACTGCCAGATGTAGTACTTTAACAAGGCTCCAAGGACCTGTAAATTGGAGGTGTTAAATTTAGACCAATGTGCACCAAACATTCCCAAAATCAATTCAGCATGAGTGAATACCAGAAACAGTGGCTTCTGCCACTGCCTTGACGAATAAGTCTAAAATGCCTGAATATGGGGGTAATCAAAGAAAAGGTGATCTTGAGTTTCTATCAGCTGTGCACAACCATCCTGTGGGCAGAACCTTTCAGAAACCTGTTTATATTTGTGGGAGTTATGAACCTCCACTTTCCCATATACACTCAACCATTGAGTATCCCTGACATACAAAGGCAGGGGCTTATTATTCAGGCAGCCCAGCACTGTATCCCGATGGTGGTCCACACATCGAGGAATTTCAAGGGGACCCCAGAAATGAATAGACTGTACCTCGGCATACACCTGTTTCCTACTGATAGGAGCCTCGCCAACCCAAGCTTCCACTGTTTTATCTTATATAGGTATCAACAATGCACTCAGGGCAATATCCTGTTTTTAAGATTCTGAAGTGCAGCTCTGCACCACTCGCTCAATTATGGCTGTAACCATTCTAAAAGACCACCAGTCCAAACCTTACCATTTGATTCAACTAAACCAATGTTAGTAGTTATAAAACTACTGAGGCAGTATAGCACAGTGGTTTAAAGCTCTAAACTGCAAATCTGGAGACCTGGGTTTGAATCCCAAAGCCCCCACTTGCATACTATGTGACCCTGAGCAAGTCACTTAACTTCCATGTCCTCCCAGGTCACACCTGTAAACAAGCTTTCAGCTTAGTGTGCCACTCCTAGTTAAACAATTGAAAAAAAATACTATAATAACAGACATTGTGATTTACCTTGCCCACACCTCCTTCCCGTTTTGTGCGGTAAGTAAGATTCCGCTTCAGGGGTTTCAGGCAACTTCCCCAAAGGGCTTGAAAAAAAATGTTAAAAAGTCTGGTTTCCAGAGCTTGGTGAATCAAAAAACATGACTAATGTACAAAAAAATAGAAATTAGCAAGGTTTAAATTTTTACAAGCATCCTATTCAGTTTGGAGATACCCTTGTTCTTCTAAAAAAATGACTTTTGCCTGTGCGACCTGGAGTCCAGCTTCCCATTTTTTCTTGGCCATAGATTGTAACCCATAAATAACACCTAGCAATTTCATGTACTGAGCCAAGATTGAGACCCTCAATATTTTGAGATGGAGGTGGTCTGGGGTCTCAAGTACTATTCTGGTACTTTTATGGTAGTTCGTCAACCAAGAAGCCTCAGCAGATTCCTGCAACTTGTTGCAAATAACAGGACCCATGTCAGACCTTTGTACCATCACAACAACATCATCTGCATATGCAATGATCGATACTGGAGGTAAAGATGGTCCAAGAGAAAGAACCACAATTTTTTAATTCTTCTGTATTTTTCATAGGAGAGGGTCAATAGCAAAGACATGCAGCAAGGGTCCCACAGGGCACCGTTGCCTCATCACTTTTCCTAACTTACTAGGCCACCCTAGCCATCCATTAATATATTGTCTCACAGCAGCATAATTATACAAACTTTTTATCCAGAAAACAAAACTTCTTGGAATATGGTAGGCATGCACAACTTGAAGTAAGAAGTCATGGAAGAATTTGTTTAAAGCCTTTTTCTGGTCTATACTTAATAAGTACACAGTAACCATATTCTGATGCCCTCTGATGAATATTTTACATAGCCAGATTAAGGCATCCTGCACGTTTGTTCCTAATGGAACACATTTGTTATGAGCTTATAACTTTGACAGCAACAGCTCCCAAACAACTAGCAAAAAATGTTTGACAGTATTTTGTATTCCATATTTAGCAAACTCAGTGGTCTCCAATTCCTAATGTCAGCTCTGTCACTCTTCTTAGAGAAAAATACCATCATAGCAAATAATTATGAATTCAGGAGAAGTCCAACATAAAAACAATAATTAAATAATTCTGCTAGGACTGCAGTCAAATTATCCTGAAACTTCTGGTAAAATTCAGCACTAAGGCCATCATCACCAAGAGCTGTATTACAGTTCAATTATTGAATAGTAGTCACAACTTCCGCTGGAGTTATTGGTAATATCAAAGGCCTGGTATCTTCGTCTGTTAAAGGTGGAACATCCAGATTCGCTAAATATGATCTAATGCTGAAATTAACCGAGTCAGCACAAAAGGATGTGCAAACATGGTGTTGCACCACAGCCATAATGTCCTTTCAGGAGGTCACAACGTCCCCCTGACTATTATATATATCCATAGATCTCTGTTCAGTCCGGGAGTTACAGTCCCTATAGGGATCAAAAGTATGTTTGCATCCTTAATTCCAGATTCTTATTTCTTGGTATATTGATTGGGCCTGATCACATTATAGTTTTTGTATATGAAGCTTTATATTCTGAATCTGTTCACTATAGTCCATTTTTCATTCTCAGTCTGGGAACCAAGCTTCGAAAATAAGATCTTAAAGTAAGGTACTGGAAAAGTCATCCTGAGATTTTGTGCCAGAATACGATTTGAGAAGCTGCACAATATCCCTTTTACTATCCTCCCACCAGTCTTCAATACTATCATAAAAAACCCTAACTGATAGCTAAGCTGTCCCAAGCTGTGTCCATTGGTGTATGTGAGCTGGGCCTTCTATCCTGCTATTGTACAGATGCCATTGTACTTTTCATTGAATTGGGGCCTCCCCCAAATGCAAAGAAGAAGTAGCCATGTTATGATTCAAAAATGTGTAACCAGCAGTAATAGCCATGAGTACCTTAATCACATGAGGAACAAAAATAAAATCAATCCGAGTTAACAAGGCTCCTCTAAAATAGATATTCCCCACAAATGAATGTATTGCCCCATATGTATCCTTCAGTTTAGAGTTCTAGTGATATCATTTAATCTATTAGAATCAATGAACAGTTTTGTAGTGGAGACATCATGGTTTATTTGTTGGTTCTGCAATTAGAGTCATCCCCATAGCGCCCAGTGGCGCTTGAGGGTTGAGGCACTGGACACTACAATTGCGCTATGCTAGTGACCCGGTTAGGGAACAGACTTGGGTTGTTGGGGTCGGATGGGGAAGGAGGATTGAGCCACCCAATGGATTCTGCCTCCTCCTCCTGGGTGGGTTAACAGGTGCTTGTAGCACCCATCATGACTATGCCTGTGGAGGTATGGGCAGTAGGGGCACATGGCTCTCCAGAGTCAGGGAAGGGAGAAAGCTGTTGAGCACTTGACAACGGCATGCATCTGCATGTCATCTGTCTGGATGAACATCCTCTGCACCGACGTCCTCAGAGGATCAGGAGAAAATGGGGAAAATGCATACACCCTGGACTCATGAACACTATGAAACCGGGAGGGGAACCTTGGTCATGACCTGCCAGATGAAGTAGGAGGGTACAAGGCCCCTATGAAGCTGAGGAACTGGGCAAGTAAAAAAAAATAAAATAAAAGTCAATTCCCCCAGAGGATTATTCTGGAGGTGTGAATAAAGGGCTGGATAGCTGAAAACAAATTAGACATCAAAGCTTTTTATCTGAGGAGCATGAGTTGCAATAATGCATAAGAGTTCAGAGCCTAATGACAAATCCAATGATTGGGCCCTGCCAGGGTGAATGTGAGTTAACTTCGACAACTTCAACCTGCTATCATTAAATAAAATTCCCACCCCATCACATCTGTCAGTACCTATGGAACAAAAAGCTAGGCACTTTGTCCAGAATTTGGCTGCCTGACAGAGTTTGTGGATTGTTTAAACCTGGTGTCTATTACTTGGACAATCTGACTATCCAGGTCACACAGGAAGTAAGCACAGATGAAAATTTTGTATACCCTTGATACTACTAACATTAATAGTAGAACCCTTGATAGAGTATATAAAGATCTAAAAGAAAAAAGGTGTAAGAGCTCATGTAACACTGGAAGTCTGGGACCTAGGTGCTGGGAGCTAAATCAGCGGGGGAATTCAAGAGGGTATGGGATACCAAAATGGGACTGAACAGAAGAGGCAAGGGAACGATAGAATGAAGGGATTAAGGTCAATATGGTAATAGAGCCATGGGGAGGAAAAATGACAGGCTAGATAGGCCAAGTGGTCCTTTTCTGCCAACAGATTTCTATGTTTTTATGTTTCTATGTAGTTAGTATCCTCTGGGGGAGCACAGGCTCTGCTACTAGTAGATCCTCCTGTTTAGAGGAGGGAGCGATTGAAGAAACAGTTACGGGCAAAATGTTCATGTCAGAAGCCTCAGAATTCAATGCATGGCAATCTGAAGCTCTATCTAAAACAGAAAACCTATTTTAAAGGGTATACTGTTGATACAATGACTCCCCCCAAAGCAACTTCGTCACAGTGACAAAAACCCATTTGACATTCACAGTGTTGAACAGATTGTTACAGCAATGGATGTTTACAATGATGCCGCTGTAAGCCACTCTACTCACATAATCCACCCCCCCCCCAGAGTTGACAATCATTAATTTCCAGGGGGTGTGGGGGGGCAGAGCCCCCTACATTGCTACTCAAACTGTATCAGTCTGTTCCCCATTGGTGTCAGGACACGGTTGGTCGGGTATGTCAGCAGCATTTTGTTGCTTTGGTGGATGTCGCAAATTTACATTCACTGCGATGGTGGAACCTTTTAAAGGGTCAAGTTGTAGGGTTTTAAGTTTATTCTTCTTGGGATAGTCTTACCACCTACCCATTTCTTTTTATCCTTTATAGAGCATGGGTTGAAGACCTCAACTGGGGGGAAGGGGGTAGAAGTAAGGGAACCTGCACTATATCCCCTTGGATGTGCTCAAAATTATTTTCCTCCACAACAGCTGCCACACCTATAGAGGAAACTAAGGGAAGGTCTTCTTCCAAAAGGGGGGGATCAGAACCCATCTGTCTACAATCCTGACATACAGTACAGTCTTCAGGATCATTACTCAGTTCAGTCACAGGGATTTCCTGAGCAGCAAACCTCCAGGAAGATGCCTGGCTGCTCCAAGTCTGCTGCATCTTTGTGACAAATGTTTCTGGGAAAACACTTTCACCTTTATTATGAGAAGCCCGCGGGCATCTCACATAGGAGTGTCCTCTCCATTCACAAAGGTTGCACTTAAATGTATTTAAGCAATCTTTTGTCAAGTGACCGTTATTTCAGACATTTTGCACTCTCACATGCATTATTTATGTGTGCTGTGGAACCACATTTAAGAAAGATTTCTGCTGACCATAATAAAATAATGTTCCCCATCCCCTATTCCTCACCAGGAAAAAAACACTGGGCTAGTGCTTAACCCCAGTATCAGTATTTTGCAATTTCACCTTAATCTTCTAACCATCTGTCTAGATTTGTTCTGTACCAATGATTGGAACTGCCGCATCCAGTACCTCACACCTGTTTTGTAACCAGAACAACATGCCCAATATATTAACCAATTCATTCTTGAATAATACAGTAACAGCCCTAATCTGTGGTTTAGTCAAGCAATGGCTAAAATGGACTCCAGAAGGAGCTTTGAATAATTCATTATAACAAGCCCAAAACCTATCCAACCCTGATATCTGTTTGAAACTAACATCAAACTAAGCATCACCCGTATATAGAGCATAAATTTCAGAAGAAAAAATGTCATTGAGTCTTTAAGTAGAGTTCTTGCAATATAAACCCAGTCAGGAGGAGTCTAACCCCTTTGTAGATCAGTCAAACTGCATTCTTTCATGGGGCTGGTTCCCTTCAAGTTCAAAACAGTTCTGAGAATTTTAGAGGAAGGTCCCCCTCTTGGATTTCAGGGGCCCTAGGATCAAAGTCAGCAGATTCAGAAACTGCACCCTGTATCTGCAGTGTAATCAGAGCATGACTAGAAACAATATAAGCAGCAGCCCCCCTTTTGTGTGGAGGACCCATCAGCAGGCTTGAAAGTCACTGTAGATATCTCATTATGAGAAGAATGAATCTTGTGTTCCTCAGTAGCAACAGTCAGGTTATACCACTGCACAGTAAGGTCAGTCTTATCAGGTGCCCAATGTTCAATCCCATTCTGGAGCCATCCAGCATTCATCAAAGCACATTCAGTTGACCATGCTTGGCAATCTGTGACTTTAGTAGATAAGCCACTAGTCGCTCTGGCAGGGGAAATAGAAGTGTCTCCCATCCCCATTGTACTGCAGCCACCCCCACCCCTTAACTGATTCAAAAGTATTATCAGGGGAGTCAAAGTTAGGCATTGAGGAGGAAATATCAAATGTAAGGACTGTACCTTGCTTAACATCAACTGTTATTGTCTCGGCTACAGTCTGGGGGGTGCTCACCAATACCTGAGGCTTTATATGATTGGTCTGCCATTCTAAATCTTGAGCTGCAGTCTGCCATTGCATGTGAAGCTGAACAGCTAGAGTGGTCCCCACACATTCTGTGTTCTGGCTAGGTCACACTAGCATGCTGTAGAGTTATTGTTACAGAAGTCAGAATCCATTGTCATTTCCTATTTGCCTGGTCCTAGCCTTACATTCCAGAGATCCTGCACTCTATTGCAGCAAAGTTTCATGCTGGGCAATAATTTCTAGTAATTGCCTTTGTCTGCCTTCCAGCTCCAGAAAAGATTGCCATCTGTATCCTGTGAGGTTCTTGTCTGTAAGTAATGAATCTTAAAAGTCTGAGCACTTTTCATAACTGAACTGTTTGCTGAAAGAGCTCCTGGTTCCTTACCTCCCTGAGCGACCACTTTGCTCGGCCAACGAGTGGTTGCTGGAGATTCTGAGGGTATTTTTAAAATCTTCTGGGGCCCAAGCTTTTATGTTTGTGGCACCGACCATCTGGAATTCTCTACCCCATTGGATTAGGGAGTGCATGACTGTGGGGGGCTTTAAACAAGCACTGAAAATGTACTTATGGAATAGGGCATATGGGGACGGTGTTGATATGGATTGACTGTAATAGTTTGGTTGTTTTGTAATGATGTATTGTGAAACTGTTTTATTTATTTATTTATTTATTTATTTAGCTTTTGTTGACCGGGTAAGTGCACTAGACAAATCCTGCCTATTTTCAGGCACGACCCGGGAGAGGGGAATACAGATGAATGCCAACTGACCTTGAACCAGATTAAGCTGTTGGTGGTATTTTTTAGTGAATGAGGGAAATTTGGCCAGGACACCGGGGAAATTCCCCTACTCTTTTCGATAAGTGCCATGGGATCTTTAACACCCACCTGAACTACCACCAATCCAGGCAGATGGGACCTCAGTTTAACGTCTCATCTGAAAGATGGCACCTCAGAAATGCAGCACCCTCCATGCTGCATTACAGTGTCCAGTACTGGGATATTAACCCAAGTGCCAGATGTGGAACTGAACCCAAAGCCCTCTGATCTCCTGGCCTCAGAGGCAAGTGTGCTACCTACTGAGCCACTGACACTGCTAATTATGTTTTAATTATGTACTGCTCCTTGATTTGGAAAGGTGCTTTATAAATAAACTTTATTATTATTATTATTATTTCCATAGGGGCCTCTTGCAGATTAGAAGCAGGAGGGTAGGCCACCCCCTTCTCTGCCCACCTCCATCTCATCACTGGCATCAGTGGCCACCATCCCAAAAGGACAGCAGCACCCCCTACCAAAGAGTTGGGAAATTTTTATTAAGGCAACACTATCAAAGTAAGACAGGCATGTTAACATCACAGCTCAAAAAAGAAGCACAAATCACTATTGCAAACAGAACCCTCAAAATCCAAACAAGGAGAAAGTAAACTAAAAAAGAAAATCCTGTCCATCATATGGTAAGAAATGGAGGCAACAGCATCACTAATAACCAAGCTGAGAAACTAAAAAATTAAAATCTCAAATAAAAAAAAGAAATGGAACAATGGAAATAATGAAACTTAAATAACGTCAAACTAACAGTAGCATGTTAAGGATAGAATCAAAAATTGGCAGACGTGCTACAACCATTCTTACTGTAATATATATAATACAGTATCTACAGTAAACAATGTTGCACACTTGCAACCAGTGTGACTCGAAAGGTAATCAACATGGAAACTCTATATCATGTATTACACTCACCCAAATGTGAGAGTTACTGATCAAGACTGTGAAACTAGCAACTGTCAGTCTCTGGGCCAAACAAATTTAAGGTGTTAAATATGCAAAATGTCTCTACCAATCTTTTTTTAAAAAGCAGAAGGACTTCCTTGTCGATCATATGCACTAAACCATTGAAAGGAATTACTTTTTGCTGCAAACAATTTTGACATCACACATGCATATACACCATTTGATACAGGCTAATACCAGACTTAAGGTACCAGCATGAAAGTTTGTCCACCCATCTGTAAAAACAGAAACTAGCACTTCATACGTCATGGTTTGCAATCAAGGAAGATGCCACTTAACAGCTAAAGCAGGCCAAAGGTCAAAGATGTATTGACATTGTAAAAACAAATGTAGCATAGTCTCTTCCTGTACTGTACATTTAGAATGTACAATAAACAGTTTCCTTCCTGTATAGCTTTATGTCAATGATTACTCCAGAAGTTAAGTTTTCATGGCAACCTAACCAAATCAAATCCTACACTTTCGGTGGTATTCAGGGCTCTAAAATCTGATCTAACAAACATTTCTCCAGCCGATAGGATGGCACTGAAAACAAGACTCACCAGAAAAGTAAGACTTAATAATGCTCCTATAAAAATGTTTTCTAGTATTGTGATGTAAAAGGAAATATCGAATCTCAGTTTTTGAATTTCTGAAAATGTGAAACTAAATCCCCTCCACCCCTCTGTAAATTTTAAATACCTCAATGGCCCTCCTCCCATTTTCAAAGAACTGGCATTGGGCAAAAAACAACCGAGCCCAGACATGCTGCTTCAGTGTAATCATGGGTAAAATATTGGCATATACATAAATAGAAAAGAAAAACACAATTGTTTTGACCATTTGAAGGCCCCCCTTTTAACAGGTTGATACATAACTGCTCTCTTAATTTGGTTTAGCCTACTCCCCCACAAAAGTCTAAAGACTACACTTTATACCCGCACTTCCAGTTTTACAGGTAAAGGAAAAACATAAGTAATGTACCAAAAATGGGAACAATAAAGGTTTTCACCAAAAAGACATATTTCTTTTTTGTCATAGGCCAAGCCTTCCATTTCTTCACTTTGTGGTCTGCCTCTGTAAGTGATGCTGTCCAATTTAAGAAGCCAAATCACCATCACCAAACAAAACATCCAATATTTTAAACAGTCCTGGTACATTTCAAATTCCCTGGATATTACCACCCTGAGGTTGCTGTCTGAAATTCAAAAGCAAACATTGACTGTTGTCTTTATTAACAGAGGCTTCAGAAACCTTTTAAAAAACAGAAATGATATCCAGAGCTATAGTAGTTGATATAGTATCAGCCACCGTCAAGCAGATATCATCTGTATCTGCCATAGCACAGGGGAAATGTAACCCCCCCCTTCCCCAATATGCCTAATATTCAGACTCTGTTCTAAACTACAAAAGAGAAGATCAATATTAAATATATGTAACAGAGGGCTAAGAGGGCACCCTTGTTGCATCTCTTTGTGTATCAGTACTGCTGCTCTGAAGACCATTGACAGCTAATCTGGTATAAATGTCGGAATATGATATTTTAATCCACCCCACAAAAGCAGGCAGTAACCCATAATACAATAAAACCTGAAATAGATAATCATGATCAACTGCATCATATACCATAGTATGATCTAAGCTCAAAATTTACCCTTGGGTCTCTGGCTCGGCTTACGTTTCATGCAACAGAAACAAGTTATCCTGAATAGATCTATGTAGAATAGCACACATTAGTGTAAAAGTAATCAACATTTGAGCCTCATCTTTCAACCTATTACCCATAATTTTATATAATAACATCCAGTCTACATTCAGTAAACTAATAGGATGCCAATTCTTTAAATCTGCTTTATCTCCCTTTTTAAAAGGTAAATCCGGAAACTTTCAGTGAGTGCATCTAATACCACCATATGACCTTGAACTATATCACTGAAAAATGGCACAAGAAAGGCATTCAGCCCATCTATATGTTTTTATACACTTAATAGGAGACCATCAGGGCCTGGGTCATATCCCTGACTAGCTTCCATCACCCCCAGATTCCCCTCTGTGATGGGAAGCAATAAACTTTTCTGAAGCTCAGCTGGTAATTCCGAAGAAGAAGACCAGATAAAAAAACTGACACCTCATCAGGGGCTTTGGATGCTTTAGCAAAGAGGTCAGAGGTGTGATTAAAACTATATTGGCCATCTCTAAATTATATGATGTTAAAGAGCCATCCTGCCTGTACAGGCTGGGCATATATTCACATCAGTACAGTCTTTACAATGGTCAAAGGATTCACTTGTTCCTCTTGCACTCGAGAACCATATTTCTGTTCTGCTATTAAAGAGGCTGCTTGTTCATACTGTACCTAACACATATCAGCTTTTAAATTAGCAGTTTGATCCTGATAATCAAAGCCCATTCCAAAGACCATGAAATCAGAGATTAGAGGTGTTTCCAAAGGTCTAGGTAATGTATATAATAAGTCATGTGTTTATGTTTAGCCCACATATGAAATAATGATTTCAGGTCAAATTTAGTGTCAACTCACCACTGTAAGAAGTCATCATAAAGAGCAAAGACTATGCTATCAGACCATAAGAAAGGATAGAGCAGGAAAGAAGGAGGGGGGTTCTTATCTACCTGAAATCCTCTCTAAATGCTTTCCTGGTTGATCTCCCCACTCCTAGTGGATCTCTGGGTGAGGCAGTACTAGTGAAGATTCTCCTTGGTAGCAGCAAACCTTTCATTATTGGGTGTGTCTATCTCCCACCTCAAACTGCCACCGCCTCCTTGAAGCCCTCATAAGTGCCATTCACAATCTCCCATGGGTGAGACCACCCTCCTCGGGACTTCAACCTAAACTGGCTCTCCCAAATACCTCCAGATCCAGGAAACTAATAATGGATGTATCACTTACCCAACTGATCAGCTTGCCTACCCGGCTCAACACCAAATCGGGCAACCACTCCCTACTTGACTGGGCGCTGGCCTCCCACCCTGATCGGATACTGACTGCTGGGATCATGTCTGACTCCCTAAGCGACCACTCCCCTATTTTCTGTACCTGGTCCAATAAACCCCCCGCAGTCTGCCCCCAGAGTGATTGAAGCTAGGAATTTCAGCCACTTTGTACCCGCTGATCTCTGCTCTGATCTACTGAAGGTAGACTGGGGCCCCATTGTCTCCTCCCACTATTGACGAGGCCCTAGACTATTTCACCAATTGTTTCCTCTCAATCGCTCAACCAACATGCCCCTGGAAAAACTCAGAGTACAGGGTAACTGCCACAAGTGGTTAAACCCTAAACTTAAATACACCATGCATCTTCGGGCAAGGCATGGGGTCACTACAAATCCTCCAGATGCAAACCCGATTGGGAGAAGTACCAGTGCCTGAGGAACCAATGTAAACCAGATGTTAAACAGGCCAAATCAAAATACCTCAGGGACCTCCAAACTGGCCACCTAAGTGACCTAAAGAAATTCTGGGGCCACATAAATGCTCTTCTTAAGGGCTCCTCAATGGAACATGATGCCCCTCTCCAAGTTGGGGACTCAGTCTCCAATGACCCTTCTATAGTGGCGGAAGCCTTCAGTGCATCCTTTGCAAACCCCAGCAGCCACCTCCCAACAGTGCCTGTGACACCCTCCCTCCCCCTCACAGACTGGGTGCCGCCTCGCCCCTTATTCCACCTGAAACCAGTTGAACCCAACTCAGTACTGCCCCTCCTGTGCAAAATAAAACCTGAGTCCTCTCCTGGCAATGACCTCCTGGAGCCCCGGCTGCTGAGGGTCACAGCTCCAGCCATCACCTACCCCATCACCCTGCATATCAATAGATCCCTCCAAGAAGGGACGGTCCTCTAAATGGAAGGTTGCACCATTGTTCCAGTCCACAAAAGGAACTTGGGACAGGGTGGAACACTACAGGCCTATCTCTCTTCTCTGCCCCTGGGTAAAATTCAGGAGAGACTTGTCTATGACCAACTACAATCCTACCTGGAACAACACCTGCTCCTCTCCAAAGTACAGCATGGCTTTCAGAAAGGTCACGGCTACCAACACTGCCCTCATCTGGCTAACATCAGACATACTCCATGCCATGGACCTAGGCACCCCAACAGGCGCCTATTTATTGACCTATCCAAGGCCTTTGACTTGGTCAAACATGAGCTTCTCCTTACCAAACTCCTCTACCTCGGCCTTGATCAGCTTGCACTCTCCTGGATCTCTAGCTGCCTTAGAAACTGATCCCAAAGCGTCTGCTGGCGGGGAGTACACTCTGACCCCAGACCCGTGACCTCCGGTGTACCCCAGGGCTCCATCCTGGGCCCCCTACTATTCTTGCTATTTCTAAATGACCTTGAAGGAGCTTGCTCACCATGCAACCTTATCCTCTATGCGGATGACACTGTAACCTATTACAGCGACCCCCAACCCTCGGTTGTCACTGCCAAACTTCAGGCCAGCCTTTCAACACTCGAACTCTGGTTCACTACTAATCACCTAAAACTTAATGAGGAAAAAACAAAGGCAGTCCTCTTTGGGACCCGACGGCTGGGCAAAGTCCGCAGTGGGTTGCTCCAACTCTCATCAGCCCTTGGTAGGCCTGTTGAAGTCACTGATCAGTTCAGGTACCTTGGTGTACTCCTTGACCAGGGTTATCCTACAAACCTCATTTTGAGGCCTTAACTAGATCCATTCACCAGAGCTTGGCCTCTTATGCCGCTTGGGCAATGCTCTTTCCGGAGAAGCACGGCGAGCCATTACAACTGCAACCTCATTCCCTCACTGTTATATGGCTCTCCCTGTTCCTGTCGCTCAGAGGCAGGAGCTAAACAAACTCACTACCCTTTACCACCCACCCTTGTAGCTTTGGAGACTAACTCCTCCCTAGGAGGCATCACTGCGAGGCCCTCAACGACCTACGCTGGCCAACCCTACAGCATAAACTAACCTATGCCTCAGCCTGTCTCACATATAAACTCATCTCCCTTGGCCACCCGCCTCACCTGAGTGACCTGCTCACCCCCAATGTCTCCCTCCATAACCTCTGGTCCACCACTAGTCAACTTCTGAACATCTCTCGCATCCGGACTAACCAAGGTAAATGCTCCTTTCAGTTCACGGCCCCCCACCTCTGGAACTCGCTCCCCACAAGCTTGCTAGACATGCCCTCCCAATCCTCATTCAAAGCAGGTCTTAAAGCATACCTCATTGAGCTGAGCCTCTGTGGCTGCAACCGCTAGTTCTTGCCCTTATCCACATACCCCTCCCTATGACAAAGGACTAAAATCTCTCTCTCTCTCTCTCTCCTCTTGACTGCCCAGAAGCAATAATCCAATTAATGTCGTAGCCCTTATGTTATGAAACTGTAGTTGTCTTATTGTACCCTCTGACTATGAATGTACTCTTATACTGTGTTACTTTGTGCATACCTAATGTAAAGTGGTTGGTTTTCTCAACCCCGGGTCGCCCCTGAAAAAGGGACCTTGGTCTCAGTGGGCTTACCTTGGTTAACAAAATCTAAATAAAATAAATAAAAATAAAAGACTGATTCTTGGACCACCCTCCAGTTATCCTGATCTTCTAAGAGGGAAATATTTAAATGTCACATGTAGTGGGTAATAGGTTTATTAATAGGTTTATTATGCAGCTCCCATAGAACAAAGTAATAAACCATGATCAGTAGTCTCAACAGGAACCACCTTAAACCCAGAAGCCAGAACACATAGTGAAACAAAGAAGAGATCAATTCTGGTGGATAGGAGTCCTTTGAAAAGGTATGGCTTGGAAGTTGTTGTCCCCATTCAGCCCCATTCCCAAGAGCAGCCCCAGTAATTAATTCATGCAAAAATTTTTAATCAGCATACGATTTCAGAATCTTCCCAGTCTTATCTTGTAAAGTCCATATGCAATTAAAGTCACCACCAAACACCACAGTTTTTGTGGTATATAAATAAGGCTGAATCACTCTCAAAACTTCCATTCTTAAGGCTTTTGTATGTGGTGCATAAAGTGTGATCAGGCAAAATTCTTGTTGATAATAAATATCAAGTAACAAAACCCTCTTGGGAACCAGATCTGTTAATCTAGTTAACACTATTCCCTGTACATTAAATAAGATACCCACCCCAGAACAGGGGTCTTCCCCCATGGACCAGAGGGAAGGACCTCCAAACCAATCTCCAGCAGCTATAGCAATATCCCCTAATTTATGTAAACAGGTATCTTATAAAAAATACACATGGCACTGAAAGTCTCTCAAAATCAAAAAAAAGTGGTATGTCGATATTTAGAATTTTTAACACTCTTTGTATTGAGAGGCAGCCAACAAAGTCATTAAGACAAAAAAAAAAGAATCAATGCCCCTCACTCATATCAAGGTTTTCCAGGTTTCTTAAGTTTAACCTTCTTTTTTCCGGGCACCTTAGAGTCTGCCAAAGTGACATCCATGTCTGTTGCCATGGAAGAAGTGACTGAGGAAGTATCTGACTCTTCATCACTATCCCCCCAAGCTTTACATTTTGCCAAAGATGAAAATCTATTGTCAATGGGGAAGGAACCTTTGTGAAGCAATTTACCCAGAGGTGGCTCTTTATGCATTTTATTCCTGGAATTTCTCCTAGGCAGAACCTGGTTCCATTGCCTTGGAGGGGGTGGGGCCATGACTTCTGCAGGTGGCAGATCCATGGAAGCCTGCAAGTCACTAGCCAAAGGAAATACAGTGGGTATTGGCATCAGGTCAGGATCAGCTTTGTCCCCAATTTCATGATCAGACGATGAGGCAGACTGGTCAGAAGCCTCACAAGGATGAGGTAGCAAAGACAAATCCATCAAAGAAGGAGTGACAGGAACAAAAGCCAGCCCCTAGGTCTGCCATTCCTGGGCTGTAGTCATGATGTCATCTTGGCCAGTCTGTTCAGAGGCAGGTTTGTTATAAGCTGCCCAGTGTCAAGCATGAAGGTATGGCCAACCTCCCATATAAATTACAAATCACTGGCGTAGGACATCCCACACTGTTGTGCCTAATACCCCACATAGAGAACACTTCAACTTGTCAAAGGCACTACTCAGATGCATCCAGGCCCCATCAAAACAAGACTTTGGCTACCTGGGATAGAAAATAAAACCTCTGTCTCAGCCAAGATGAAAACAGCTAGGTAAATGATAGATAGTTCCGATCAGGGTGGGCAGACAAACACGGATATGCCAAACTCTGTCCAGAGTTGTTCCAAATCCATAATCAGATCTAGGTTACCCGATATCATGCATCTGGCCTTTAACCAATGCAAAATATCCATCACACACACCCTCATTCTTGAAGAGTATAGTAATCACCTTGAATGCAGGTTTAGTCAGAAATAACAATAAAAGGCGACCCTATAAGGGGTATAGCTTGCTGGTATCGATTCACAAAATTTTTAAAGATTTATAGCAGTCTTAAAGCTGAAATTAAATTAGTATCCCCAGTGGTATGTATTAGTGCATAGCTCTCACTGGCCTGGAACTGTAAACTTTGTTTCACCAATGAGTTCCCAACATATAAATGATTTGAAAACTCATCTAACCCACCCCGATATTTAATGTGTACCACTTTCCTTCACTTAGCCAGTGCAGGGGGAGCATGAAATAACCCAGCATGCAATTGAGTTGGAGAATTGTTATGGCCCCTAGTATTAGTATCCACACCTGGACCTGTAGGACACTTTTCCCCAGAAGAGGAGGTTTGTGAATCTGCTGAGCACACTTATCTAGCAGGTCACCATTAATAAGGAGCTGAACATCGTCCCTGTGTATTGGATGCCCCTCACCCAAAGAAAGGCTGGGAGACATACTTGTGCATTCTGGATTGGAGAAAGAGGCCTGTAGCACAGTAGAGGTGACATCTGGACCAGCACCGCACTGTTGACCCCCCTCAGGTAGCAGGAGAGGGCCCAAAGCCTCCTGCTCACAGTTGTGGCATTCATTTTCCACAAGTTCCATGCTCTCCTTGTAGCAGCTGCCTTTTCTACTCAGACCATGATCCAGTGGAACTGTGACCATTTCAGCTTCCAAAACAGTCCCCTGTGAGTCAACCATCTGTAAATTACTTTCTGACCTTTCAATAGAAGGCTTTCTTCTGCAGCAATAACCTCCAGTAGTTGTCACCATTTACCTTCCAATTCAAGGAACAAATCATCCTCTTCATCATTCATCAACTTCTGGCTGGCCATTAAGCTGGCCTACTGGTCCCCTTCAGGACCGATCATGGACATTCCTCCAAAAAAAAGTCATGGATGAGGCTGGAAGAAGATAGCCCCTCCACACCTTCCAGACCTTCTTCTTCCATGAACTCCATGGCTTCTCTGCTACCGTGAGCTGCTCACAGCAGACAGTAATGTCCCCTGCCAAACCAGTAGGGCAATTTTTATTAAGCAATAAATACATCAAATCAACAGTATACAGGGCAAACAAAGAACATAAATTATATCATACAAAGGAAAGAGCAAGCAGTTCAAAGAAAAGCAAAAATAAGGCCAATTTACATGCATTGCAGAAAAAAATACAGATTTTATGGACTATTCCATATCCTGAAAATAGCCATAACTAATATCAGTTAACCTCCTAAAGGAGATGCCCATAATCCAATCACAGTTCTTCCAATATGTTTTATGTAAAATAGTAGAGCTTCACTTTTTCAGATTGGTAGATAGTTTGTAACTGAGATATAATCTGATTCAGCACTAGGCTGTCGGGTACAATTTTAGTTGCAACAAATATGCACACCGTGCTTGACATAAACAAAACCTGCAAAATGCAAATATTAGTCTTAATGTACTGGGATGATACTTGGATAATACAGAGGAAAAGATAACCATATATTAAAATTTTATATGTAAGGACTGAAAAATGTTTTTCTTTCCATTTGTGGAACAGTAAAACCCAAAGAGATACACTGTAAGGACAGCCAGTAAAGAAATGTCACATAATCTCAAGGATTCCAGAACACGTACTCCGGGGGCACATTCTTTCCTCTATAGGTTTGTGTTTATGGTGCAACATATTCCAAGCCGTCCATGACAGGATAACCATGTGATATCCCAAAGTCTCAATGGAATCCTTTGATCAGTAAGCTGCAGGAAAACTATGCTAGGATTCAAGTCATTCCCTTGAAAGTCTTGAATTTCTGAGTTTCTGAAAAGCTATTCTTCGGTATGTATTGGTATACCAGTTTTCTGGTAGAAGTTTGTAATTTAAGAAAGGCAGGCACCAAATATTGTAGGATTTCACATTTTCTAAAGTTTCTAGGGATTTCAAAGGGTTCCTGTTTCAAAACTAAAACTAAAGGAGTAGTTAAATGTCTACCTATAGAGTACCAAAGGGGAGAAAGAATTCAGAATATGCAAGATGCCATACATGAAAAATAAACTGTGAAAAAAGGCAATGGGATTTAGTATCCACACTCCACCAAAGCTGTAATCTGAGCAGGTATACAACCTCTTCAGGGTTCAATCTACGAAAATCCCTGAAAAAATACATTGTGCACTTGTACCTCCAATGAAAAGGGCAATGGATATATTGAGGTAACATGTAAAAATAGGGGCAGTATTAATGTTTTAATAAAATACCCTTTTTCTCTTGGATATGGAACAGCCTTTCCAGGACTGTACTATCTGTTCTGCTTTGTCAGTAGCCAGTGTCTGATTGTATAAAGCATTATCTGCACTACCAAAAAATAATCCCAGAATGTTAGTGGGTGTGGTGGCAATCGGGATTCTAGCTATCTGTGTAACCTGTGCTGGTGCTACAGCAGGTGGACGATAGAGTGCTGAACTTTTATTGTAATTTAATTTTGATCCCGAAGGAATCCTTGAAGCTAGAAATAATGGCCGTCAGGTCAGATTCTTTAAGAAGGTGGGGTAGTGCAAATACATAAGTCATCTGCATAAGCAGTGATGACTGGTATTTGTAAACCCATGAGGAATGTTATTTTGGGGATATAGAGGTGCTGCATTATTTTCCATAATAAGGGGTCTATTTGAAAGGCATAAAGGAGAGGACTAAGTGAACACACTTGCTGAACTTCATACTGCACATATTCAAAATAAGGCAGCATAATTTAGTGGCAGCAAGCATGAATACCAGAAAGAAAAGAGGCTAATGTACCTTAATCACCTTTTTGGAGGAAGCTTTTTAGTCTGTTCAGCAGCTTGGAAAGGGTTAGACTGGCTTTCAGATGAAACATTTATTTTTGAGGAGGATCCCTTAGAGGAATCTGAATCTGCATGCTCCTTCTCAGAGTCTCCCTACTGTTTTTGTTTTTTGGACAAGGCCTGAAACTTATTTCTAGTCAGGATAATTTTTCTGGGGGTATGGACCTCTGACTTCCTTTTCCCCTTACCTCTCTGAGAACTACAAACTGGAGTAAACACATGTTCTATGGGGGGTGGCATAGTTTCTTGATCTGAGATCCTTCTAAAGCATCTTCCTCTGCCCCAGGTCCTACAGAATTGGAGGAAGGAGGGTTGTCCTGTCCTGTTTGAGTTGAGACTGATTGGGAGTTTGAGACTCAGACCTAATAACTGGAGTACACGGTTCTGCCGACTCCTGGTGTGCTGGAGCAACTTCCACTAAGGGTGGGATCTCTTCTCACCTTTGAATGACCCACATATGGGAGTCAATAATGAGGGCAACCTGGTCTTGGGAGGGTGTTCTAACCTATTATGGTCCACCCAGGGGCATTGTTGATACATATGATCTTGTTCATCACAAAGGTTACAAAGTAATGGGTTAGGACAACCAAGACTCGCATGACCATATGCAAGACATAAGGTACAATGGGATTTATCACAGGTGTAGCTAAGATGTGTCCTGGACCCACATTTATAGCAGGTTCGGGGCTGCCCTGGATAAAAGCAAATTCCCTTATCCCTGCTGATATAGAAGCTGCTAGGGAGGTGTAAAAGGCCCTTCTCATTTTGTTGCAGCTGCTCTTTAACCTTCCAACCCCCCGTGCACACTAAATCATCATCCAAAATCAGGCAGGGAGTATCTAAAATATCACATCTCTGTTGCAGCCAGTATTGCACATCCACAATACTCACCCCCTCACTTCTAAATAGAAGAGTGATGATTTTTATTGCAGGTTTAGTTAGTGGAATGAGTAGGAAGGAAGCCCAAAGTGGAGATGTCTTTACCTGCTCATATTTTACACCAAGGTGCTCTAAGGTTGACACATTTTTAAAAGTTTCCCCATGCACATGTATAAAAGCAAACAACTCAGAAGGACTAACGCCTATAGTGTCTTTTAGCATATTATGTAAGACAGTCTTCCTTGAGGGAGCAGTATTCATATCCCCAAGATACTTTAGCTGAAGAGCATTCCGGCGTTGTGCAAGCTGTCCAACAGAAGCAAATAGGTCATTCAATTTAAAAGTGTTGTCTGCAGTAGCGGTATCAGCATGGAGTGCCGAGTAACCAAGTGGTGCATCAGGAGGCTGTTCGTCCTCCAAAGAAGAGCTGCTCAATTGTTGTGCACAGTTGGGGCCCACAGAATGAGAAGGAACAGAGTCCTGTTGAGGCTGAGAGTCAGATGCCATAATAGGGTGTGTGTCCAACATGTCTCCAGGTGCAGCAGTAGAATGTTGTGGACTAGGTGGCCTCGGGTGAGAGTCATGCACTGATGTTTAAGCAAAATTAATTATTTCAGTAGTGCTGACGGGTCCAGGAGAAGACATGGGATCATTTTCTGTTCTGTGCTGCCACCCAGCAGCTTTAAGAGCGGCTTCAGGAGACCAAGTGTTATTTAGATCTGGTGGAAGTCTACTCATACTTCTAAGATGCAGCAAGGTATGTTGCTGTGCATCTCCTGCTGTAAGTAAGCCAGCAGTAGTTTGTAATGGTGGAGTAATTGTATTAACAGCAGACACACTTGAAGCTGCAGAATATGTAGCATCTGGGATATCAATTTTCAAAGAAGTGTCCTCTTGAACCAGTTGCATTAGAAATTGCTTGTGCATGTAAAACTTGCTACAAATGCTCTTGAAACAAACCATTTGAAGATACTGTACATATTTACTATTTGAAACAGTACCTTGTGAATTTCTTCTGTCCTGCATAGTAGTTGCCATAGTAGCAGTAGAGATACCTTCTGTAGCTGATAACCTTTCTGCATTAAAGTCCAGAAAATTAGGTTCCATAGAGATTGGTCGGCTGGAGTTAGACCTCCCAGCTCCTCCACCATCCTGCTGTCCACCATCTTGGATGTCAGCCATCTTGGCAAATGGCTGACAAGGGTCCACCTACTGTCAGAGTAGGAAAGATTTTTATTGAAACACATAATGAAAATATTGATAAAAAGCATCAAAACAAACCCATCACTAAACAAAATAATGCAATCAATCAGATCAGAAAAAAAAATGAACAGAAAATATTAAACACACAACTACTAAATGGGGTCACCAAATTCTATAAGGGTCCTATTTATATTTAATGAAATAAGTGAGACCCCTCCACCAATGCAACACCTGCTGTGATGAACACAATATACAATCTGAATCATAAATGTTCCTGAGTTCACTGGAAACTAAAATACTAAGACAATCATATGACATCCTTTTTTGCTGCGAGACCCATTGACATCGGGCTTGCCATAAGTAATATCTGATACAGCAAAATAATACAATTAAAGTATCAGGACAGTATCGTACCAAACCAGTCCCATATTTCCCCACAACCAGAGTATCACACGATAAATATTGAACCCAATTTAATTGCCATTTACTTGCAAAAAAATCCAATAAAGCGGTAACATAAGAACAATGTAATAAAAAATGTTCCATAGTTTCCAGTTTTGCAACACATTCCATGTAAGGACAGTTTCTTTCCACCATGCTCTTATGTTTTATGCTCTCTAAATTTAATCTGCCATAAACCATGAGCCAAAGATCTTCCCACACTTTTGGGGAATGCTGTGAAGAAGTGAGATGATGAAGGATGAAGTGGTTATCTGAAGGACAGTTCTTAAACTGGGTTCAACAGGGTAAATTCTGGACATTATATCCTGATATTGTACAATGTTTTTGTGGTATGCGATATGATGCAATCCTTTGTGATACCCTAGTTATACAATTTTGAGCTGCTGAGTGTAAAATAAAGGGAATTTGAAGACGGAAGCAATTTGGGTGCCACCTGAAACCATGTTTTAATGTATGTAGCAAGGGATTTCTGAATCTAAGCAATATGTACACTTTTAGTAATGTGAAGTGCTTTACCAACTGAGTGTTTAAAAAAATAACGCATGTAAAAATACAACAGGTTCTATCATGTTTAAGCCTCCCATTTTGATCTCCAAATAAGTGTAGTGTCTTTTAATGGGATTTAATTTAGCGCCCACAACATTTGAAAGCACAGACTATACAATCTAGTTTCAGATGAATGGTAAGGAGAATAGGAGCCACATACTGTAACAGTAGTACTTTTTTTTTTTTTAATTGCAACCCATTTAATTTCGGAGAGCTTCCATTGTTTTACTCTATTGACTTTCAATTTGGCTTTATGTAAAGCTAGTTCCCAATTATTCTCAGGCAAATTCTGAGGTCCAAAAATTATCCCTAGAATTTCCAAAGGGGTAGAAGAAACAGTAAGTCCTTGCACAAGAGTGGAAAGGGCCATACCTGGCCCAACAAACATCCCTTTACTTTTCTACCATATTTAGTTTAGCATTAGAAACTGTCTGATACTTTAAAGTCTGCTGTAAAAATAAACTGATCTGCTCTTCATGTGAGAAAAATGCACAAATGTCACCAGCATAGGCCTGGACACATAAAGCCTGTGGGATTCCAGTCTCCACCAACCCTTTCCATTTTGGCGGTGTTGAAATGGAGCGAAGCAATGGATCAAGTGAGAAAATATACACAAGAGGTCTCAACGGGCACCCCGTCACACTCCATAATGCATCTCAAAGCTATGACCAAGAATGCCTTTTAAAAGTGATCTAACAGTAAAAAAGGAATGTAATAACTACAACTCTTTAATATAGGATAAAGGTATTTTGTAAGCTTTTAAGACTAAAAATAAATATTGATGGAAAACCCGATCAAAGACTTTCTCTGGTCAGCTGTCACCATGCAGCCAGAAAGACCTGAAACATTACAATAGTTAATTACATCTCTCAAGGTCATTAAGGCCTGCTGAATATTTCTGTCCAACAACCCACAATATTGATATGGGGAAATGACTAAAGAGGCATAAGCCTTTAAACGGGTATTCAAAATGTGCGCTAAGATTTTATAATCTGTATTCAAAAGAACAATTAGTCTCCAATTGCTGATCTGAGAACAATCTCCTTATTTTTAAAGGTAAAACAATAAACCTTCAGAAAAGTAGGGATGTATGATATTATTGCTAAACCAATGCATATAAGCTATTAACAATCCCTCTGCAATTTGAGGGCAAAAGGTTTTATAAAACACATGAGGAATTCTATCCAAGCCTGGTGCAGTATGTTTTTAAGGTCTTTATTGCCTGTATTATTTCCAACTTGGTAATAGGGGATTGCAACTTCAAGAGGTCTGTTGGGAAATCTGGAACCACAACAGTCTGTAAAAAATCTGTCATATCGTTTTCCTGAATAGGTGCTTGTGGTTTTAGTGACTCATAATGTTGTTAAATAACAGCTTCTAAATCCTCATGCAAGCTCACCCTTTGGCCTTTTGGAGAAAGTAAGGATTCCATAGAAATTTTGTTTTTAAGAGATTTACAGGCCTCGTAGGGGTCTCCTATGGGGGTGGTAGTGGTTTCAGTAAATAACAGTGACTGAATTATCTTAGCTGTATCACTTTGAAATACAGTCATAGCCTCCTTAACAGTGGTGATCCGAGAAGAATAACCAAACTTTGAAAGGTTAGTCAGGGAAAATAATCTTTGTAACTGCTGTGTAAGGTACACATACTTTAAAAATGTGTTATTTCCAATTATTTTGCCATACTTCATAAACCATGCTGGAATGTCATTTTTGATGTCCATCCACCATTCCCCTTTATCAGGATACAAAAATATGACTGACAATCTTGCCTGAAGCAAGGCTATCATATCCCTAATAACCATTGAATCTTTCAAAACTGAAGTATTAAGCTTCCATCTACCAAGTAAAGTGGATCTCTCCACCAAATGATCTAGTGACAGTACCAACAATGAATGCTCTGAGAATGCCACTGGAATAATAGAGACCCTTGAGGTACATATGAAGAGATGAAAATATAATCAATAATAGAGGTATATGCATTCCACTTATAAGTGAAGTGAGGGCCTTTTACTTGAAGTGAGTGACAATCAGTCAGGTCAGCCGTGTTAACCAGCTGAGCCAGTGCATTGGAGTCACAATATTTTTTTTTCTTTCATCTCGTTTCCATTTTTATCAGTAACAGACTACAATTGAAATCCCCACATAGAAAGATTTTATAATTAGAAACCATAAATGGCTGGATTGCTTTCATGAGACTAAATTTTTCTGCTTTTACTTGCAAATTATAAATTGAAATAAATCTACAATCCATGTCATTCCAAAGGCTATCCAAAATCAAGGCCCTCCTGGTACCAAATCAATTAATTTACATAAAGTAAAATGTTAGGAGTGAAAAAGGATCCCTAACCCATCAGCAGAATCCAAATCAAAGGACCCATAAGATGGACCCCAAACCCATTCTCGCTTAAACATTCAAACCTGATCTTCAGTATACATCCAGGTTTCCTGGAGTAGACAAACTTCAGTAGTCATATTGTGAAGAAATTGAAACACAGCACATCTCTTAACAGTATTTAGTAGACTATACACATTAAGAGAACACACAGACCCGGATATTCAAACTGCGCCAGGCTGTGGCGCAAGCATGGGTGCAGCTCAACTTGTTGTGCAGGAAGGTGGCCTGGGCGAGGCTCAACGGAGCTGCACTATGGTGCAGTAGCTTTGAATATTGCACCCTGGCCACCCCCACTGTGCATGGCGCAGTGGCACTGCACCAGTGCAAGTGGCCAGAGAGGAGCATGGAGATGCGCTAGCACAAGTGCCATTGCGGCATTCACAGCACCAGCGATATTCAAAAGGAGACATACAAATGGGGCCATAATCTATGTAAGGCGCACAGGGGGCCATTTGCATCTCATTACGGCCCCATTTGCATCCCATTAGCATGCAGGTGTGCTGATCCCCAACGACTTGTGCCTGGCGCCCTGCCAGGCAACAGCCGTAGGGGACCGACGCCCCCTGCAGCCCGATCTCGGGCATTCCTGTAATATAAAAAAAAACCCATCCAATATCCCTGGTGATCCAGTGGACCTCTATGTGCCTGATCGCAGGCATCAGTATAATCCCCCCAAGGCCAATATCCCTGGTGGTCCAGTGGGCCGATCGCAGCCCGATTGTGGGCATCTGTAACACATAACAGACTCCTACTACCCTGGTGGTCTAGTGTACCCCTCCCCACCCACCCACTGAGCCCCACCACCCCACTCCCATCCGTCAGCGGTGGGTGGCAGCACCCACCCACCTACCACCCCGCCACCCGCCGGTTGACAGCTTGGTAGGGCTGCACACCCATTGGTTCACAGCATGAGCCAATTGGCATGCAGCCCATATACCATACTACTTCAGTCCAGATATGTGATAATGTGTGTTAAATTACATTATTCAGCCTCTGGCAAACTCAGATCACGAGAGGAGGACTGCTCTCCTTCTGTAAGACATCTGCACCTCTGGTTCTCCAGCCAAAGTGGCTATCCTGCAGATGGATGGTGAGTCCCCTACTGTCAGAATAGGAAAATTTCCTGGTGTCCTGGACAGAGTTCCCATTCACTAAAATGCCTTCAACAGCTTAAACTGGTTCAGTATGTTAGTTTGCATCTGTATACCCCCACCCACGGGATGAGGCTAAAAATAGGCAGACTTGGTTAGCCCTCCTTTCCCAGTCAACAAAATGTAAATAAATAAATAAATAAATAAAAATGGACTTCCATTGTACCATTCCCCATGGAACAATAAGGGTGAGGTCTTGTTTTAAAATGTATTAGTTTTATTTTAAAGGAAACTTTCCCACCCTGATATACACAGGCAGACTAAACTCTGGAGGTATTAATAAGGGGCAAAAGAGTCATCTTTGGTGCTAGCATAGTAACAGTCATTCAGTCATCATCAAAATGGAAAAGGCAGAGCACACATGGACTCATCTCAAAATAAAATGATTTGGAGAAAATGAGGGCTCTAATTTAATCCTTTAGGCCTCTTTTGGTTAATCTTCTGCACAGTAATATGTTGCATACCTTTTTAATGTTCTGCTTAATAAACAGCAATTTGCAAGAACATTCTGTTATTTGTAGTACCCTGGCCATGCCTGCAAATAAACAACATATGCCTAGTGCACCTTCCTGGATAACACAAACTATACAAATAAATAAATATAGTTTGTTCTCCAAATTACGTTCTTTTGATGTGAGTCTGTAGGTATATTACCTGTACCTTACCTACAGACACCTTGACAGAATCACTGTGTGGGGAGGCTTGCTGTTGACCAGAAGGCCCAGCTTGGAACATACAGCTGTATTGCCCTTCATGTGAAATGCTTAGGTTGCTCAAAGTAAAGGTAGTAGTGTTTTCCATTCGTGAACCAGCCACTGTATAAATAGAAGTGTTTCTGCTGTCCTTGAAAAAGGAAAAGTGAAGACTTGTAAAAAGCTGAGGGGCTGTACAAGTAACACTCAAGTCATCTCCAACAGAAAATATCTTGAATACAGAATCCACCGAAATATTTGGCTTTACCATTTGTCCTGTAAAAATAGAAAAGAAAATTATTTTAACTTTTGTATTTGGCTCTTATGGACAATATTAGCACCCAAATAAATATTGATGATGGACAAAAGGCAGAGTTCTTAGTGGTTAATGGGCAGTTAAAGCAGTTGACCTAGTTGGTCATTAATTTTCCTGGAAATACCCTCCTAATATGACACTATTGCTAGTCTGTTACAAATTAATAAAATGTTTTCTTCATCAGTTGTTGAATGTACCATAATTCATCTGCAGAACTGAGATAACAGTCAATGAACCTAGCAGTTATTCTAAGATATTTGAGTTAAGATTTCCAGGATACCCTCATTTCTATGAAACATATATTTTTTTTAAAGAAGGCAGTGGAAGATCTATTCAGTAGATGAATCAGTACTTAACAGTCACATAATTACAGATCTAATAAGTTACAATAGTGGTTATTACATATGTATTTAACTTTTGTTTATCTGGTAAGCACACGCGGTATAAAAGCCTATTTTCAGGTATAACGTGACCCATTTATATTGTCAAAAGCCTGTATCATATAACAGAAGTATACACACAGTTAGAAAGGTTTCCACAAGAATAGACAGAGTAGGGTGAAACATGGTGGCAGTATAATGGAGTAAGAAGAGCCAAGCAGTCACAATGGCTTTGTAAATGTTATACATACCTCTTAACCTCTCAGCATTAAAATGTGTAGCACTGGCCTTTATGATTCAGAACAAATTACCTGAATTCAGTGTGGATTTTCAGTTAAAAGAATAGTAAGTTTATAAACAGTGGACGCCACGGACCTGATTCTCAAAGCTCCTGGGGCAGCACAATGGATTTGTGTCCCAGTGATTGGTACAATGTGCCCCTAGTGCCAAACTATACCCTGGGAGCAATTCACTAAGGCAATCTGCATCTGCCACATGCTGCCTGTCCCAAATGGGGTTTGCACCACCTTTGCACCAATAAATGGGCTGACACACATTGCTAGGGGGCATGTGGCAGACACAAGCTGCCATATCCCCAAATGTAAGATTCTCAGAACAGTCTCAGAGGGAATAATTCTAAATACCCTTAGACCAGCAAGAGGTAGTCTAAGGGTACTTAGAAATTTCTCACCTGGTAGAATTGCCTGTTTGCGGCAATGTGCTGTGGGAGGCAGCCTCCCTTCCCAATCCCTGATGTGACCCCTTACTTGGTTTACAAGGTATATAGGACATAAGGAGATCAAGATGGTCCATCGGGAATGTCCCCATAAAATGGGAAAATTAAACCATCATTTGTCCAAAATAGTACAGTTCATCTAATTGTTTTTTAAACATTTAAACATTATGAATATCCACTAGAATCTGTGGTAGCCTATTCCATGCCACGGTAGTGTGTATAGTAAAGAAGCTGTTTCTTTTATCAGTGATAGCTTTAGGGAATAATCATTTTTATTTTGAGATCAGAAAGCATTGGGGTGTGCCTTCGGATCATGGACCCTAACGCTCACCCCATTCTCCTATACTGTACCATGTCAGGTTCCTTACAGATGGAATGGGGTGAGCGTTAGGGTCCATGACCCTAAGGCACACCCTGACACTTGTTGGTGTGAGGAGGGTGGGGGTGGTGTTGCAATGGTAGGGTTAGGTGGGGGTGGGGCCCATGACCCTAAGGCACACCCTGACGCTTATTTGTGTGTGGAGGGTGGGGGGTGCAGTTACAATGGTAGGATTTGGTGGGGAAGGGGTATAACAGTTGTAAACCCTAACATCCAATTTCCTGACCTGTATCACTTTGGTTGAAGACCTATGCCTAGAACCCTAACTTTATTTTAAACAATGTTTTTGTTAATTAATAATATAATAAGCATGCCCCTTCCCTGATTGTAAGGCACACCCTGATGCTTGTTTGTGTGTGTTTTGTTTTTCTTTTTTAAATAGTATAATAGTGTCCCAGTTTTGTGGGAGTTTTTTGGTATTTTTGCTGCAAATTTTTAACACGGCCATTATGGGACTTCATGAACACTGACACTTTTATTTCGTTACACAGTCCCAAAAGGTGATTTTGAGCAGCAACTGCACCGTTTCATGCCACTTCTGTGTAAACAGAATTTGGGCATGATGTGAGAAATGATGGGTGTATTGTTCATGAGGTGGTGTGAAAAAACCCTAATGTTGAAAATCTTGAGTGAAAATATAAAAAATTGGCACAGTTACGAATTTGTGTAGAATCTGTGCAATGCACACTCACAACACAGTCATTTGTGGTAAAATCATTAATAAATTGTATGCCTCTCCAAATAATAGTCATACATTTCAAATTTGTGGGAATTGTTGCACCACATTCTTAACATGGCCTTTTTTGGACCCCATCTAATGAACAGTGGCACAGTGATCTCATTAGTACATCCCAAAAGTTGATTTCACACAGCGACTGTGCCATTCTGGGCCACAGCTGCAAAACAAATTTTGGGCAGGATTTGAAAATGACAGCTGCACTGTTCATGAGGAGGTGTGAAAAATCTCAATGTTGAAAATCTGGTGAAAACATTAAAATTGTCAAAGTTATGAATATGCGTGAAACTGCACAACACAGACTCATAAAACAGTAATTTTTGGGAACTGCACCACATTCCCAACATGGGCTTTTTGAGACCTCCCTCATAAACAATGGCACTGTCATTTAGTTAATCAGTCCAGTCTCCGTGAAATCACCATTCAGGACCAAATAATGAAATGGCAGTGACAGTGTTCATGAGGTGGAGTCCCAAGAACCCTATGTTGAAAATTTCAGGTAAAGTTCTAAAAATTGCTGAGATATCAGCATAAGTTGAAAACCCCATTGAGAGCCATAATACAAGCCTACCTTGATTCCTCAGTTTGCAACTGGGCTTTGAAGAGTGTGGCTGTGTCCCAGTCCAGGAAGATGACAGCTGCCGACCTCCAGAGATAAGTACAGGGTGAGAGGGTGTGTGGGGAGGTGGGTGTTCAGTGGGAGGGTCAGGATGGGGGAAGGGGACAGGGAAGACGATGAGGGACCGTCTTCTTTTTTCTAGGATTAAAAAGAAAGACATTGTGGGACAGTTTTCTTTTTATATGGCAGGGATAACTTTATTTTAGGACACTGGGAGTGGGCTCCCCATTGTCCCAAAGTACTGTGGTGGTTCATAATGTCTACACAGGGATTGGGGACTACAATGTGGGTGAACACTATTAATATTTGAATGGGTGTGGGGGCATTTGGCATGGGGTGTGGGCTTCCCTGTGTCAAAAACAACACTGAAAAAAAGTTAAGGTTTTTGGCACACTGGGGGTGGTCTCACCAGTGTGCCACAGTAATAGAGGGAGAAATAAATCCCAACATGGTAATTGGGCACCCTGGTGTCAGCAAAGAATAATAAGAATGGGCTGTACGGTTGGCAGGGGCATCTGACATCAGTGGAGGGCATCCCAGTGTCGGAAACCACAGAAAGTTAATGATTTTGGTGCACTGGGGTGGTCTCCCTAGTGACACAGTAGTGGAGGGTTAAAGAAATGCCAACACGGGATTAGGACCCCGATGACAGGAAACAATAATTACAAAGGGATATGCCTGGAAAAATTACAGTTCGATGCAGGACTCTGCATTGTAAAATGTCACTTTGATGAAGGGTTCTTTCTTTCTTTCTTTCTTTCTTTCTTCTTCTTTCTTTGTTTATTGAAGAGTTTTACCAGGAAGGCATTCTGAGTAGGCTACTGCTCGATTCCAGATGCATCCTGGGGATAGGAGGGTATGTGAAAATACATATAGTGTGCAGTGTACAATAACAGCTGGCAAGACAATCCAAGAGACAATATTACATTCAAAAGACAATATAAGAGCAAAATAATCATCATCATTCTGAATCTAACATGGCAGTTTATTGCAGGATTCTGCATCAAACTATAATCCTATGCTGATGCAGGATTCTGCATTGAACTAGAATCCTATGCCGATGCAGGATTCTGCATCAACTATAATCCCACGCCTCCTGGGACATCTACCATATATACTGCATATAAGAAAAATGTTTTTGACCACTTTTCCATTGCTATATCAGGTACCTGCCATAATGCAGGTCAGTCGGTAAAACCAGTAATCAATCTTGCTGTAACAGAACTTCAGCTAAGTACTGGTACACCCTCCCTGCCGGCACCACTTCACAAATACTAGTACAGCTCTAGCACATTCATCTAGCTACCCAACTAACACAGTGCCGTATATGTAACATATAATCACATTTTTTCCCTTTAAACAAACTCCTGCCACACGCTGAAGCCTTTGATTGCACCCCACCTCAGCTTCCTTGAATTATGTTCATCTGGTGTTCTGACCCCTCCTAGTAAGTCTTCATGATTCCTGTAAACCAGAACATTGAACCCTTGAACAAATACAGTACCTGTGCAAAGGTATTTGAAACTGTCCTTCCAGGCCAGCATTTCTCTCCCTCTGCACTGCTGTCTCAGTTGTGTCTCCACTAATGGCATGCTTCACTACCTCCTCCCGATGGACCCGATATCGCACTGGTTTGGGAATGGGTTGAGATAGGCTTTTGTGACATCAAGTAGGACAGCTTGAAATTAAAAACAGGACTGCAAGTACTAGCAATGACTTTTTTTTTTATTATGATCATGTGGTTTTCAATCAATGTGCAGTGTTTGTCAAAACTTTTCGTAATAAGTTTGCCTCAGCTTATACGCAGGTCGGTCATGTTTACAAAATTACTTGCTTGCATTGGGGGGGCAGCTTGTCAGCTTATACGTGAGTTCGCTTATGCAAGAGTATATGAGGTATTTTTTTCCCATAGGAAATAATGGGAAAAAGAACATTTCATATCATTGGAACAGATTAATATTTTTCCACCAAACCTTCAAAAGGCACATCTGTGAGGCCATAGTTTTCAACCCTGAAAATTTCAGCCCCATTGCTACAGACATTTTTTAGATATAGGTTGACAAAGAAACAGCAAAAACATAAAAATCTCTTATTTTTCAACACCCTGTATCTCAGAAGCCACAGAAGGGATTCAAACCAAATTTGACATATCAATAGACCCGTGCCTTCTGAAGATGCTAGCAGATCTATTGAAACCTGCCCAAAGTTACTGTATTACCCTGCAAAAATTGGCCTTTAACATTAAATGCTTGTGCTAACCCTTACTATAGCTGCACTACCAAGCAGCTATAATAATAGGGGCTCACATAGGGGAGGGAGGACACAAAATGACCAGGTGTGGGGCATACTTATATATTACAAAATGGGGACACACTGGGGATCTGGGAGGGGGGACGCTAGCCACCAGGGACTAGCTTGAGTGGCGCATTGCCACCACACAACTTGTGGCTGATCCTCAGGATGTGCCCTTTGTTTGGCACACTGCCAGGGTTGCTGCAATCCATGGGACTTTGCTCCAGGACCCTGCCCAATGTAGAATTGGGTACAGGGTCCCTGGTACACAAGACTTTGATGTAAGTGGCCTTTGGTGGTAGCTTGCACAATTCTCAGGGATCTTTGAGAATCTAGCCCCATATTTGTAGTGGCAAGCACTGCTTCTGTCAAGTGAGTCTATTTCTAAATAATGTGCATGTTCAACAATAGCTGTAATATTATGAGGAAAATTAATAAATCTTTGTGGAGCATGGGTAAATTTGGTTGTAAGATACATAGGGCTATGCAAAATGAATAGCAGTTGAGAGCTATGGTGGTAAAATATAGCCCTTTTAAATAATTGTAATATGAGGACTTGTTCCAGGTGATTGAAGCTGTTAAGCAAATGCCTTTTAAACAAATAATTAGTGCATCCTAAAGGATGCAAGAGATTACTTTTCTTGTAGCTCAATTTGTACCACATTTATATATTGAATTTAGCACCAAGCCTGCACTAGTATATAAAGGAGTTAGGAGTCTTAGGGTCCCATATTCAGACTCTGATGGCTGTGTGCACTCACAGGTGCGTCATGTGCAAAAATAGGGCAGACCGACTATGGCTCAATATTCAAACTGACTGTGCTATCCATCTAAATGTCAGGCCATATTAGTGTGGTACACAGCAGGCAGTCACCATGCTGTGTGCCACACTAAAAGAATGATGGGCTGAAGACCACCCACAGGGGAAAGGCGCAGCACACACTGGTTAGCTCAGTGGTCCTGTGGTTGATATTCATCCCAAACATGGGCTCATCTGCATGTTACTCATCGTCCAAGTGTGCCTGGCCAGTTCCCCCTCCCTAACCCCGTTCCCCTAGTACAATACATGTAAGTAATCCCTTTTGGTCTTGTGGTCCCTCCCTAGCTGCAGTCCCATCTCATAATAGGAGGCAGTATAAGCGGTGGTCTAAGGCTCTGAGCTGCAAATCTGGTGACATCCAGCAGACCAGACGGGTTTGAATCCCACAGCTTCCACTTGCATACTGTGTGACCCTGAGCAAGTCACTTAACCTCCTTGTGCTCCCAGGTCGCTCCTGTAAAAAAGCTTTCAGCTTAGTGTGCTATACTTGGTTAAACAACTAAATAAAAATAAATAAATAAATAAATAATATAAAACAGTAATCCCTGGTGGCTTAGTTGTCCTAATCTCCTAATAAAGTACAGTCATCCCTGGTGGTCTAGAAGAACCCCACCTCCCCACTTCAGCAAGTACTATCTCACCACCCTCTCCCCTATCCTGGCCCGAGAGTCAAAGACTGGCATAGTTCTCCACTCCACCACCATGGCTGGCTTCAGACTGAGCACTCATGAAGCGTGTACTGCACAATCAGCTCATTGTACAGTATGCACTCTAAGAGAGTATAGTCTGCAGCCAGCTGTGGTAGTGAGTGGAGGGCTGTGCCAGTCACTGTTCTCAGGGCTTAGATGGGGTGAGGACTCGGACAGTAACTGAAGGAGTAGTGTTCTATTAGACCAGCAGGGACTGACATCTATATGATACAGGCTGGTCTAGGTTAGGAAGTGGGAATTTCTAGATCACTAGTGCTTGCTGTACTATATTAGAAGAAACACAGAAACATAGAAGTTGATGGCAGATAAGGACCGCAAGGTATATCCAGTCTGCCCATTTCTTTTTCTACCTTATGAATGTGCCATCGGCCTCTGCTCTGTCAATGGCCTTTCTATTCATACTCCTCTGTATTGCTCCCTTATGCCTATCCCATGCCTGTTTGAAGCCCTGCACTGTATTCATATCCAACCACTTCTTGAGGTAGGCCATTCCATGCATCCACCACCTTTTCTGTGAAAAAGAACTTCTTCACGTTAACCCTTAATTGGCCCACTTAATCTTATGCTGTGTCCTCTTGTCCTGCTATTTTTCTTATATTAAAACATGTTAGACTCTTTCACCTTGTTAATGCCCTTAAGGTGTTTGAATGTTTTGATCATATCACCTCTCTCCTGCCTATACTCTAGGATATATATATTGAGCTCCATTAATCTTTCCTCATATGTTTTCTGATGCAGTCCCTGCACCATTTTCGTTCCCCTTCACTGGACTGACTCAATGTGGGTAATGTCCTTGTGAAGGTGTGGCCTCCAGTACTGTGTGCAGTACTCCAGATGGAGCATAACCAGTGTCTTGTAAAGGAGGATTATTACCTCCCTCTTCCAAATTGTGATACCCTACTAATACACCCCAACGCCCTCTAGCCTTACCTACTGCTCTAGTGGTCTGCTTGGATGATTTCAGGTCATCGGTGATGATGACGCCCAAGTCTCTTTCTTCCCTTGTGACTGCCAGCAACTGCCCTCCAAGCCTATAGGCAGCTTCAGGGTTTCTCTTCCCTATGTGCATGGTCTTGCATTCTTTGCATTAAACCCCAGTTGCCACTCTTCCCACCATTTTGATAGTTTATCCAAATCTCTTCTCATTCTGCCACCCCCCCCCCCATCTGGATCATCTACTCTGTCGCAGATCTTGGTGTCATCTGCAAAGAGACAAACCTTACCCTCTAGTCCATCTGCAATGTCACTGATGAAGATATTGAAGAGAACTGACCCCAGGACTGACCCCTGAGGTACCCCACTTGTGACTTGCATTCTTCTGACAGTATACTGTTTACCACAGATCTCTGTTTTCTACCTGTCAACCAGCTGGCCAATGTCTGACCCACCCTGAGCCTACCCAGCTTATTAATCAATCTTCAATGTGGAACAGTATTAAATGCTTTGCTGAAGTCAAGGTAGGTGACATCAACTGCTCCCCCTTGGTCCACCACTCTGGTTACCCAGTCAAAGATATCTTTGAGATTAGTTTGGCAGGACCTTCCTTTTCTAAACCCATGCTGTTTTGGATCCTGTTCTCCTATGGGTTTCCAGGTGTTGCACTATCCTTTCCTTAAGAAATGCCTCCATAATCTTGCCCACTACTGAGGTAAGACTGACTGGTCAGTAGTTCCTGCCTCCTTCCTGCTACCACTCTTGTGGAGTGGGATCACAGGAGCCCTTCTCCAGGCTTCTGGGACCTCTGCAGTGCTCAGAGACTCACTGAACATTTCTGATAATGGCTCTGCTAGTTCCACCTTTAGCTCCTTTAGTACCCTGGGATGTATGCCATCAGATCCCATTGCCTTGTCCACCCTGAGCTTATTGAGCTCTTGTAGGACCCTTTCTTTTGTGATGGGACTAGTGCACAACTTCCTCCCCCCTGTGTCCATGGTGCTGAGCTGTGGGTCCTGCCCTACCATCTTTTCAGTAAATATTGAGCAGAAATATCTATTTAAGATAAATGCTTTTACATGGTCCTCCTCCTCACATGCCCCCTTATCCCCTTTGGACTTTCTCCTTTCACTAATGTATCTATAGAAAGTCTTGTCATCTTCTTTTACTGCTTGTGCTAGTGTTTCCTCAGTTTGTGCCTTTGCCTGCCTTACTGCCTTCCCCGCTTCCCTTAGAGAAGTTTGGTATGCCTCCCTTTCTTCATCCTGCTGCGTTCTCTTATATTTCCTGAAGGCTAGACTTTTGGCTCTGACCTTTTCTGCTGCTGTGTTTGAGAACCAAAGCGGTCTCCTTCTTCTTTTGCACTTCCTTTTCTCACTAACACAATGGGATGTTGCTTCAAGTATTGCATTTTAATGCTTGCCCACTTTGCCTGTGCCCCTCACCTGTATTTTGTTTTGCTAGGGCTAGCTTAACTCTGTTGGCCATCTTATCAGTCATCTCCTCTAAAGTCCCATATTTTGCCTTGGAATGGGATGATTTAGTTCTAGTGGGCAAATTGAACCATACCATGTGATGGTCACTGGCCCTCAGGTGATCTTCTACCTGGAGATCTGTGATCTTAGAAACATAGAAACATAGAATTTGGACGGCAGATAAGGACATGGCCCACCCAGTCTGCCATTTCCCTACCTACTGAATAAGCTGCAGATCCTAGTTAACCAGCAGCCTACTTCTTCCCACTCCCCACCCCCAGAACTGCCTTATGACTATCCCATGCATGCTTGAATTCCACCACTGATTTTGACTCCACAACCTCCTCCAGAAGGCCGCTCCACGCATCCACAACCTCTCTGTGAAAAATACTTCTTAAATTACCTCTGAGCCGCCCCTCTATCTTCAAATTGTGCCCTCTTGTTCTTGCACACCTCTTTTTTGAAAGATGCTACCCTCTTGGACTTTGTTGATTCCCTTGAGGTACTTGAAAGTTTCTATCATGTCCCCCTCTCCCTCCTTTCCTCGAGGCTATACATATTAAGCTCCTTATGTCTCTTCATATGTCTTCCGGTGCAGACCCTGCACCATTTTAGTTGCCCTCCTCTGGACAGCTTCCATCCTGTCTATGTCTTTGCGGAGATTAGGTCTCCAGAACTGCACACAGTACTCCAGATGGGGTCTCACCAGCTGTCTGTACAGAGGGATAATAACTTCCTGTTTTCTACTGGTGATGCCTCTCCCTATGCGTCCCAGTATCCCCCCAGCCCTCCTTGCTGCCCTCTCACATTGCTTGCCCATCTTTAGGTCATCTGATATGACTACCCCCAGGTCCCTCTCCATTTTTGTTGTTGTTAGTATCTCACCCCCCATTATGTACTCTTCCCTGGGTTTTGTTTCCCAAGTGCATTACCTTGCACTTCTTGGCATTGAATCTAAGCTGCCATACATTTGACCATTCCTCTAACCTTGCCAAGTCCTTCTCATCCTTTCCACCCCACCTGTGCATCAACTCTGTTGCAGATCTTAGTGTCATCTGCAAAGAGACAGCTTTCCTAGTCCTTCTGCAATGTGCTTATAAAGACATTGAAGAGGACCGTCCTAATACTGAACCCTGCGGTACCCCACTAGTAACCCTCCTTTCTTCTGAGTGGACTCCATTTACTATTACTCCTGTGTCCTATACTCCAGCCAATTCTTTACCCAGGCTGTCATCTTGGGACCCACACCCAGGCTGGCTAACTTGTATATTAATCTTTTGTGTGGGACTGTGACAAATGCCTTACAAAAGTCTAGGTAGCCATGTCCACAGCCCTCCTGATCTACTACTTTGGCCATCCAGTCAAAGAAATCTATCAGATTCGTCTGGCATGACCTTCCGCTGTGAATCCATGCTGCCTAGGGTCCTGTGCCCTCTGGTCTCTAGATACTCTGCAATTCTTTCCTTTAGAAGTGATTCCATCATTTTCCCTATCACTGAGGTTAAACTAACAGGTCTATAGTTTCCTGCTTCTGCCTTGCTCCCACTTTGTGAAGGGAATCACATCTGCCTTCCTCCAGTCCTCGGTACCACCCCATCCTCCCATGATTTGTTAAAAGGGTAGTCAGTGGTGTCACTAGTTCTACCCTTAGTTCTTTTAAATTCTGGGATGAATCTATCAGGCCCCATTGCTTTGTCCACCTTCAGTTTTAAGAGTTCTTTCAGAACCCTTTCTTCTGTAATTGGGCCGTATCCACTTCTGTATCCAGCGTGTTACTACTGTTTGTTTTATGTACCTCCCCTCTTCCTTTGTAAATACTGAGCAAAATATTTGTTTAGTATCTCTGCCTTTTCACAGTCCCTCTGCCCACCTCCCACCTTTATTAAGCCTCACTATCCTCCTTGGTCTTCCTCGGTCCCTGATGTACCTATAAAGGTTTTATCCCCCTTCTTAACTGAGTTGGCTATCTTTTCCTCGGTTTGGGCCTTTGCTGATCTGATTGCCTTCCCAGCTTCCTTTTGCTTTAACTGATACAGTTCTCTGTCCTGCTCCTTCTGGATTCCTTGTACTTCCTGAATGCTTTCTTTTCTCTTGAACCTCCTGCCACTTCTTTGAGGAACCATAGTGGTTTCTTACATCGTCTTGTTTTGTTTATTTGCTTCACACATCCTTTCCTGTTAGTCAGTACAAGATCTGGATAGCCCTGTCTCTTGTGGGTTGTTGTACCAGTTGTTTGAGGCCC
The DNA here is from genome assembly GCA_016271365.2 of Neoceratodus forsteri. Taxonomy (NCBI): domain Eukaryota; kingdom Metazoa; phylum Chordata; order Ceratodontiformes; family Ceratodontidae; genus Neoceratodus; species Neoceratodus forsteri. The sequence goes on from CM057449.1 coordinate 275,844,500, forward strand.
TCCTCCAAAATCCACCATGTGACTAGTTCTGGCAGATGTCCCTGCCGGTATTGACCATTTTGTATTTGGTATACTGAAGTCTCCCATCATCAGAAACTCACCTTTATCTGTCATGTTTTGTATATCTTCTAACAGTAATGTGTCTATGTCCTCCCCTGGTCTGGAGGCCTGTGCACAACCCCAGTTCATATGGTTGCCCCATTTCCTGTTTTCAGGGTGACCCACAGTTCTTCTGGCCTTATGTGTGTATTCTGTAGCTTTGCAATTTTCATTGACATAAGGCCACCTTAATTTCCATTTTGCACCTCACTCTCTTCTGAACAGTACGAAGTCAGGTACTAAAGTCTCCCAAGTGTGGTTACTGGTAAACCATGTCTCACTAATGGTTGCTATATCCAGTTTAGCTTCTGTCATTATTGTCTGCAAGTCTGGGATCTTGTTTCCCAGACTGTGAGCATTTGTGTACATGATTTTCCATTGGCCAGATTTTGGTGTGTTAGTTGTTGGGCAAGGTCTGGCATTTCCCCAGTGTGTTGTATGGGGAGCCAGACCTTTTTCCTTACCTGGTGATGCAAATGAACTACAAACATGCTAAACTCCTGTTTGATCACTAGCTGAGGGGGAGGGCTGTTCTTTCCATCCGACGTACAGAGTGCTGCACCCTCTCCCCATTTTCCAGTTTAAATATTCTGCAAAGATGTCAAACTTCTGCCCCAATGCACTGACTCCCTCCTTAGTCAGATGCAGTCCATCAAATTTAAAAAACTTTCACTCACAAAACTGTTGCCAGTTCCCTACAAATTTGTGTCCTTTTTCCTGGCACCAGCCCTTGAGCCACATGTTTAGCTCCCCTATCTCCCCTTCTCTGACCTTCTGTACATCTGCCCCCCTCTCCCAGATTGGCAGGATCTCAGAGAAGGAGATGCCAGATGAAATGGATGACAGTTTGCCACCCAGCCTGGTCAGGTGTTCCTTGGTCTCCACAACTGACTGGCTGGCAAGATCATTAGTCCCTATGTGTACCAGGACTCAATGTTTTCTCCTGCTTCCTGAACAATTTTAGCAATGCAGTCAGTGACTCTCCACGCTGATGTGCCTGGGAGACATCTGACCATTACCCTGGCTGGACATACGTATCAGCTCCCCAAATCATGGAGTCTGTTATGATCAGAAGTTTTTGGATTTCCATTTTGCTTTTTTGTTTTGCTTCCTGTTTTGGGCAAGTTTTTTGTGCTAGCTCCTGTGCTGCAGTGTCCTGCTTTGCAGTGTCCTCTGCCCCTTTGCTTGATTTCGGAGATAGAGGCAGATACCTGTTTGTAGTTTTTATATGGTTTGTGGAGGTGATATGTTGGAGAGCACCGAGTGATGGGGCAACCAATTTGCCCCTCCTAACCACCTGCCAACCTCATGGACTAACTATCCTCTGTGGTCAAGGTGCTTCTGTTGGATGTTGGGGAAATGGCGGGTGGTTCTTATAATATATTTCTTCCTGAATATGTAATTAGAGGTGCGCAATCTCTGCCCATGCTGCCTGGAGCTCAGCCCTTAGATCTCCAATGGCCCAACATGTAGGACAGTGTCCTAAACCCTGTAAAACTGACCTTCTGAAAAGTGTTCCACAGTACTTGCAGTTAATGATATCCACTCCAGATAAGTTGCTGGCTTTAAAACCTGGTCAGAGTAACCAGAAGGAAGAAAATGAAAGCAAAAGTTTGATTTTGTGTCTTGAGGGGATTGGGGCTGGAAGGGACAGCTAGACCACCCTGGAACCAGCCTTGATGGCTCTTGGCCTGGGTGTGGGGAACCCAGCCACTCTGTGCACCATTAAGGCTGGGTTTTCCACAATGTGAACTGTTCCAGGCTAGTGGCAATTTAGCACATCTGAAAACAGTAAATATGGTACTGCTACATATGCATGAGGGTTCCCTCATCTGCATGTGTGCAGTGCAATATCTGCACAATGGTGCTATAGGGGTTCTGCTGCACATAGGCAACCTTTGAATATGGCACATCCCGAAGGCCAGTGCTATTCAGATTAGTGCAGTGCAAACCCAGTCTGTGCCATGCTAACCTTTTGAATAAGTGACCCTTAGCCTGCTGCATATAAGCCCTGGTGACTTCACTTTTTTGGCAACCAGTAGGAAATCTGTAAATGTTCTTGCATGCAATGTAGATTTTATGTTCAGTTATGGCATTAGTAGATATGCAGATTTTGCTTCTGTACACCCTCACAGGTAAGAGTTACTGTTTTAAGAGTATAGTAGTTTTCAGATGCTGAGGTTAATGTGACTGTTAATGCAGTGGAATAGTCATAATCTTTGCTGTGCATTTCTGATAGTCGTATTGAAATGCTCCATGTAGGAATATATAGAATCAAGCCAATAACCAACACAGTTAAAATAATGCACCATTACTGGTGATGTCCTGTTGCAGGTGGGACTTCAGCAGTGCAAAAAAAATGCTTTCCAAAAATCTAGTTTCAGCTACAATTAACTAACATTAGCATTCCTATCAAATGTACTTATCTAGGTACCTTCTATGCTGTGCACAGTGTCTTTCTTTTTTTTTTTTACTTTTTGATCCTAGTGCTTGTCAGGCCTACAATGAACTTCCTATGCAAAATGTGGTGGCCATCTATTTTCTTGAGAAATAATTCAAAATAAAATATTTGTAAAATATTTGCATTTTGGAGGAATTAGAAAACTGTACTACCAAATAAAACAGGAAACTATCTGGAATATTTTATAGTGAAAAATGGAGGTTCAAATGTTTGCACAATTCTGTTGCACCGCCGCATTAAAGAGTTATGGAGAGGCTGCCCTTCCTCCCACTGAAAAGTCTGGATTTAATTTACAGTTGCTCAATAGAAGCCAATATGCAGTCATCAAGGTGTCTCAAGGAATACAGTTTCGCACAGTCTTGGCTATGGTATAAACAGCTGTATAATTCCAAGAATCATAGATGTAAGGGTCTGGATTTCTTTTGTACAGAAAGATTGTATTTCATTTGCAATATAACCTGACTGAGGAGAAACTGACACAGGGTGGACTCTTATAGACATCAAGGTTGACTACCTTAGAAGGAAATTACACTGTCAACATTGATAACCTGGAATCATTTTTTTTTGAGGGGGGCAGATCTTGAGCATAATATGAGTATTTGACTTACAGTAGCCTTATGTCATATAGTTTTGTAAGAAGCTTGTGATCCACAGTGTGACTCCTTGGTAAAATCAGTCATGATAGCTCCAAATATGTGTCCTTCTAGAGCAGCCACAACATCATTTGTTAAAATTAGCAGTGTGGCTGGTTAAGTGGTTGGGGTAGAATCCAGATTCTACAACAGTTAGGATACCACAAACTAGTATGAACTCCATCAACAGCATGTAATATTTGCTCATGTATCATGTTGATTTCAGCTAACACTGAGATGGACTGGTAATCATGTTCTAAGAACATATGAACATACAAAATTTGCCAGCAGATAAAGGCCCAGAGGTCTATCAAGTCGGCTTAAATGTGCAGATAGCACCCCTTATTCTGCAGCTGCCCCTCCCTTCCACCCTTCCCCTCCACTGACCCTCCCCCTTGTCCTTTACCATCCCCTTTTGAAGCAGTCCACTGTTCTACTGGATTCCATTTCTGCAGGTAATGCATTCCACCCAACTACCACCCTCTATGTAAAAAAGTCTATCCTCATCTCCCTCCTGAACCTTCCTCCCTCCAGTCTCATATTATGGCCCCTGGTGTCCCTCTCCTCCATTACTTTGAACAGCCCGTCTGTACCTGTCTTGTTTATTCCTTTCATGTACTTAAAGGTTTCAATCATGTTCCCCCCGTCCCTCCTTTCCTCCAGTGAGTACATGTTCAACTCCCTCAGCCTCCTCTCATATGATAAGTCCCCCAGCCCCTTGATCATCTTTGTCGCCCTGTGCTGCACCCTCCAGTAACTTAATGTCCCTCTTCAGATACAGGCACCAGTACTGCATGCAGTACTCCAGGTGTGGTCTAACTAATGACCTATACCATGGCAGAATCACCTCCTCCCTCACAGCATTTTGTTGGCCTTTGCAGCTACCTTCCTACATTGTGCCGAGTTGTTCATTGACCCTGTAATGAGCACCCACAGATCCTTCTCCTCCTCTGTCTGGACCAGCTGCACTCCCCCCCCAGCTAGTAACTCCTCCTTGGTTCTTCACCCCAAAATGCAGCACCTTGCACTTTTTGGCATTGAACCCCAGTTGCCAGGTGTCTGACCAGGTTTCAAGCTTTGCCAGATCATCCTGCAACCCATGCCATCCCCCTAGGTCATCCACCACCGCTCCCATCTTGGTATCTTCAGCAAACAGACTGATCTTGCCCTTGATGTCCAATGATATGTCTGCAATGAATATTCCAAACAACACTGGTCCCAACACCGAGCCCTGTGGAATACTGCTCGTCACTATCCTTGGGTGTGAGAGCTCACCACCCACCACCACCCTCTGTTGCCTTCCTGAAGCCAGTTCCCCTACCCATCTCACCAGCTTTGCCCGCCCCTGTGCCTTCTAACTTACTTCCCAGCCTCCCATGTGGCACCAAGTTAAATGCCTTACTGAAGTCAGATACAGGACATCCACTGCATGGATTTTGAACATAGAAACATAGACTTTGACAGCAGATAAGGACCACTTGACCCACTCAGTGTGCCCATTTCCATACCTACTGGATAAGCTGCCGATTCTAGTTAACCAACAGCCTACTTCCTGCCTCCCCCCACTACAATTGCCTTATGTCTGTCCCATGCATATTTGAATTCCACCACTGTTTTAGACCCAACAATCTCCCCAGAAAGGTGATTCCATGCATCCACCACTCTCTCTGTGAAAAAAAAACATTCCTCACATTACCCCTGAGCCGTCCCCCCTCTATCTTTAAATTGTGCCCCCTTGTTCTTACACATCTCTTTTTCTGAAAGATGCTGCCCTCCTGGACTTTGTTGATTCCCTTGAGGTACTTGAACATTTCTATCATGTCCCCCCTGCCCCTCCTTTCATCATGGGTATACATATCAAGCTCTCTCAGTCTCTCTTCATATGGTTTCTGATGCAGACCCTGCACAATTTGAGTTGCCCTCCTCTGGACTGCTTCCATCCTGTCTATATCCTTGCATAGATAAAGTCTCCAAAACTGCACACAGTACTCCAGATGGGGTCTCACCAACTGTCTGTACAGAGGGATAACTACTTCCCTTTTTCAACTTGTGATGCCCTTCCTATGCATCCCAGTATCCCCCTGGCTCTCCTTACTGACTTCTCACATTGCTTACCAAACTTTAGATCATCTGATATGACTACCCCCAGGTCCCTTTCCATTTTTGTTGTTGTTAGTACCTCCCCTTCTATTGTGTACTCTTCTTCTGGGTTTTTTGTTTCCCAGGTGCATTACTTTGCACTTCTTTGCATTGAATCTAAGTTGTTATATGTCTGACCATTTCTCCAACCTTGCCAAGTCCCTTCTCATCCTTTCTGCCCCCCCCCCCGTGTATCAACTCTGTTACAGATCTTTGTGTCATCTGCAAAGAGGCATACCTTTCCCTCCAGACCCTCTGCAATGTCACCTATAAAGATGCTAAAGAGGACTGGACCCAGAACTGAGCCCTGAGGTACTCCACTAGTGACCCCTTTCTTCAGAATGTGTCTCATTCACCATTACCTTCTGTGTCCTGTTGTGCAGCCAGTTTGTTACTCAGGCTACCACCCTGGGACCCACCCCAGGATGGCTAACTTGATTATTAATCTTTGTGCAGGACTGTGTCAAATGCCTTGTTAAAGTCTAGGTACGCCATATCCACAGCCCCTCCCTGGTCTATTACTTTGGTGACCCAGTCAAAGAAATCTATTAGATCCTACTGTCATGACCTTCCTGCTGTAAATCCATGCTGCTTAGGTCCCTGCCCCACTGGCCTCTAGGTACTCAACAATTCTTTCTTTCAGAAGTGATTCCATCATTTTCCCTACCACTGAGGTCAAACTTACAGGTCTGCAGTTTCCTGCTTCTGCCTTGCTCCCACTTTTGTGAAGGGGAATCACATCTGCCCTCCTCCAGTCCTCAGGTACCACCCCATCCTCCCATGATTTGTTAAAAAGTGTGGTCAGTGGTATCACTAGGTCCTCCCTTAGTTCTTTTAGGATTCTGGGGTGAATCCCGTCAGGCCCCATTGCTTTGTACACCTTGAGTTTTAGGAGTTCTTTCAGGACTCTTTCTTCTGTAAATGGACTGGTGTCAACCCTCCTACCCAGAGTGCTTCTATTGTCTGGTTTAGGTAACTCCTACTCATTTTCTTTTGTGAAAACAGAGCAAAAGTATTTATTCAGTATCTCTGCCTTTTCACTGTCTCCCTCTGCCCACCTCCCCTCTCCCTTATTAATCTTCACTATTCCTCCCTTAACTTTTCTATGCTCCCTAATGTACCTATAAAAGGTTTTATCCCCCTTCTTAACTGAATTGCCTATTTTTCCTCGGTTTGGGCTTTTGCTATTCTGACTGCCTTCCCCACTTCTTTCTGCTTTAATTGATACAGTTCCCTGTAGTGCTCCTTCTGTGATTCCTTACAGTTTTGAATGCATCCTTTTCTCCTTAACCTTCCCTGTAACCTCTTTTGAGAACCATAGTGTTTTTTTCCTCCGCTTTGTTATCTTTATCTGTTTCACAAAAAGGCTTGTTGCCTCTACGATGGCAGTTTTGATTTTTCACCATTGTTCTTCCACCCCTCCTTTTGGCAATTTGCTTGTGTATTCCTCAGGTATTCATCCAATTTGCCAAAGTCAGCCCTTCTAAAGTCCAGTATGCTTGTTTTTGTATGGCTCATCTCCATGGTTGTGCTTATTGTGAAGCACACTGTGCAGTGGTCGCTTGTTCCCAGATGTCTACTGACTTCTAAATGTGTGATCCTCTCTCCATTTGAGAGTACCAGGTCTAGTATTGCTCCCTTCCGAGTGGGTTCCAACATTAGCTGTCTAAGGCCTGCCCCCTGCAGGGCATCGAGAATGACCCTGCTCTTGGATGTGGCTGCAGTACATGTCATCCAGTTAACATCTGGCATATTCAGGTCCCCCATCAACAGTATCTCCTTTTTCAGCCATTTTGAGAATGTCCTCTATCATTTTCTTGTCCATTTCCTCCCCTTGAGATGGGGGTCTGTATACAACTTCTGTGTGGATTATGATGCCATTCCCTGTCTCCAAGGTGGCCCAGAGTGCCTCTTGTCCTCCCCCTTTACTTTTTAGTTCTGTAGCTTTGATCCCTTCTCTTATGTATAGAGCTACTCCACCTCCTCTTTTCCCCTCCCTGTCCCTTCTGTAGACTGTGTATCCCGGTCATGGTTCCCCATGTACCATGTTTCTGTGACTGCCACAATATCCAATTGTTCATCTTCCATCAAGGCTACTAGCTCAGGATGCTTGTTTCCCAGACTATGGGCATTGGTACTCATTGCCCTCCATTTAATGTTGGTTTTATCCTTTTTTCCCCCATGCCTGCTCTTTTTGGCCTTGTCTATTCTTCCATTTACCCCTGTCCTGCCCTCTGTTGAGCACTGTACCTCAGTGTTTACCTTACTACCTGGCATGTTTTGTGGGGGGAGGCTTGAAATTTCCTGCCTCTTATTAGCACCTCCCCCATGGCTAGTTTAAAAGCTTGCCAAGAAAGCATTTATTTATTTATTTGTTTAGGGATTTGGATCATACTGTTGAGCTCAGAACTCTTTTGCAAAGGTTCCACATCAAACAGTGACAATGACAGCAATAACAAACAGTTTACATACAACAATCGAATAGTAGGTAGCTAGTATACAATAAGGTTACAATGTCATTCATAGTACCAATGGTGATAGTACAGCATCAAGAGCATTCAACTAGGGTAAAGGTAGTGTTTATATGTAGCAAAGGAGATGAAGAGGTCTGACACCTAGTGTGAGGGTCAAGGAGGAGTCAAGATGGGGGCTGGGGGAGAGTGGGCGGCTAAAAGAGTGGCTTTGTCTAGGAGGTTGGGAGGTAGTGGTAGTATGTTGGTTTACAGTTGATCCAGTGGGAGAAAAGGCACGGGGTGGAGAGGAAGACAGAGGGATAGGGCAAGAGGGAAGAGTGGGGGTTAAAAGAAGGAAGGAGAATGTGGATGAGTGGGCATTATAGGTGTTAGAGTCCTAGGGCAGTCACAAACTGTCCTAGTAAGAAGGTGTTTCCTTAGGCCATTTTTCAATTGTGAGATGCATTGGGAGTTTAGAATGTGCACTGGGATTTCATTGAGCCATTGGGGGGCCCTATAGCTGAAAGCACGCTGTCCCTGCACAGTTTGACAGAAAGGTGTAGATAGGGCCCCTCTCATCCTGCCTCTGGTAGTATAGCTGGTAGCACTTAGTGTTAGGATGCTAGAAATTCATGGGGTGGTTTTACCCATTAGTGCCTTTTTTCCAAGGAGACATGTTTGGAATATAATCCTGTTCTTTAGTGGCAGCCAATTGGTCTCCTCGTATGAGGAGCAGGTGCGGGTATTTCGATCTGCAGCCATTGTGAGCCTATATGCCTTGTTGAGGGCAATGTGAATCCTTTTTAGTGCAGTGTCTGTTGCTGCACCGTAGACCACCAATCCATGCTCGATGGTAGAAAGGATGGAGCTGAAGACTGAGAGACAGAGGGCCTCTGGAGTGAGATATTTTTTATACCTATATTACACCCCACTTGGTGTTCACTGCCTTTACCACTGCGTCGATGTGTTGGGTGAAAGTGAGGCAGTCATCAATGGTGACCCCCCAGGTACTTGAAGGCCTGAACTTGTTCCAGCGCTCAATGACTTTATTGGAGATGGTGAGGGGAGGGAGCTTCTTTTTGTGCTGTGGGCTGGATGTGAGCATCACCTTGGTTTTTTTGTAGTTTAATAGAAGTTTATGGCTACAGAACCAGTCTTCCAGCTTATAGAAGGTTGCCTGCAGCCCGGAGTGGAGGGCGACTATTGATAAACTGCTGGTGAGAAGCACAGCGTCATCTGCGTAAAGAATCAGTTTAGTGTCACAGGCTTCAGGAAGATTATTTAGGAAAAGGCTGAATAGTAAGGGCCACAATATTGACCCCTGTGGGACCCCTAAAGATACCTCATTGGAGTTAGATACTGTGTGCCCAATTTTTACACGTCATTTAAACCTGTCACTTAGAATCTTGGTTCCCTTCGTGGGCAGATGCAGACCATCGTGCCAGTATAGATCTTCATCTCTGGTTTTGATTTGCGGAAACTATAGTGTTTTATATATTTGTGGTAATTTTCAGATGGAAGAGTACTGTGAAAGGGGCATAACTATTCAGTAGCAATTCTGATCCTCAGTGCTCTAGCCCATCAGGACTTTAATAATTTAAGCCAGTAATATTTCTTTGAAGTAGAATGTAGCTTTTAGTCATTCACTTGGGTTGGGTAGTTAACTTCGGGGTGGGACTGTTATTAATGGGATGATAGTATATGTTGGTTTGGAATCTTGCATAGGGGCAGGCTGATGTTGGTGGTGTAAATACAAAACATGTTCACGGTGGAAGGGGAAGGGAAAGGAGGGAGATCAGGGAGGGGGGAAAGCTGGGGAGGGTGTGAACACCTGCCTATTCAAAGTGGAGGGGCTCCTAAAGGAACTAGCAGGACTAAAAGTTCACAAAGCCGTAGGACCTGACAGGATTTACGCCAGAATACTGAAGAAGCTGAGGGAGGAGCTAGAACCATTATGGGCAGACGACATGGGCCAAGTGGTCCTTATCTGCCGACAATTTCTATGTTTGTAAGTAACTGACCTGTTCAATAGATTGTTAAAGATGTGGGTGGTTTCAGATGACTGGAAGGGGAAAAGACATAGTCTCCCACCATAAGGGGGGAAGCAAGGAAGAAGCAAGTAACTATGGGCCAGTCAGCTTGACATCATTGGTTTGGAAGTTGATGGAAAAATTACTGAAAGAAAGAATTATCAAGTAACTTGATTCAAATGACCTAAAGAATCACAGACAACATGGTTTCAAGGAACCGAGGTGATGTCAAATTAACTTAATTGAATTCTTTGACTGGCACTACAGTGATAGATCAGGGCAGTTCTATGTGATAATGGAGATCATGGAAAGGCGATCACCATTTGGGCAAATGTACATTTGCAAAAATCCATTTTGCCGATGTACACTTCCAGAACACAGCAAAAGGGTGCCAGGGACTTGTTATTCTCTTGTTTGTGTGGTAGGCTGCACCTCCCACATGCCCCTAAAGGATTCTCAACTCCAGGGGGTGCAAAAGCATGGAAAATGTTTTTTAAGCTGGGCGAGCAACAAAATGAACATGCGCCAAGAACCAAACCTGGCACCCTTGCAACCCTAGCCTGCAACCGACCCACCCACCACACCACAGGGCCAGCTCAGCAACTCATCACCGCACTATGCCTCACAAACCCTCCCTTCCATCCATTACATGGCATGCTCACTGACCCCCATGTATGTACATATAGCGACAGGATGTCACTATATCTGTATTCACCCCCCCGTCCAGTAGCCCTGTGAACAGGCATTACTATTGAGTCACCCTTATTGTAGGCACTCAACAGCAAATGCCCTTATCACAGGATACCATCAGGGTGGGGCAGTGTATGTGATGTACCTAGACTTCAATAAAGCAATTGACACTGTGCCACGCAAAAGGCTTCTGCACAAAATGAAAGACCTAGGAGTGGGACCAGAGGTGGAGAAATTAGTAAAAATTTGGCTTGAGGGAAGAAGGCAAAGATTGATCATTAATGGAGTTCCATCAGAGGAGTGAAGTGTGCCTAGTGGGGTACCACAGTGGTCAATATTGGGACCAATCCTGTTCAATATTTTCATAGAGGACATTGTGGAAGGGCTTTTTGGGAAGGTCTGTCTATTCACAGGTGATACTAAGCTGCAACAGCGTAGACACTGTTGATGAAGTAGAAAAAATGAGAAGGATTTGCACAAAGTAGAGGAGTGGTAAGGTGTGGCAGTTGAGCTTTAATGCTCAAAAGTGCAAGTTATGCACTTAGGGAGTAAAATCTAAACACAGAGTACAGGATGGGTGATCAGATATTGGAAGCCAAAGAGCAGGAGAGGACCTTGCTATAATCATAGTTAAGGATCTCAAGGTGGCTAAGCAATGCAAGATGGCAGCAGCAAGGCCAGCAGAATGCTGGGATGCATAAGGCAGGGGTATTATGAGCAGAAGGAGGAGGTGGTGATGCCCTTGTGCAAACAGCTGGTGAGGCTACACCTTGAATATAGTGTCCCGTTCTGGAGACTGTACCTCAGGAGGATATGGATAGAGTGGACAGGGTTCTGAGGAGGGCAACAAACATAGTGCGAGGACTCAGACATTTGACAAACAAGGAGAGGCTGAAAGATCTCAACATGTTTACCAGGAGCAAAGGATGGAAAAGTGGACATGATAGAGACCTTTATTTTATTTTATTTCATTTATTCTTTGTTAACCAGGTAAGAGGCATTGGACCAGAGGTCCCTTTTCAGGCCCGACCCAGACAAAGACACAAATATATAACCATGCAAAACAGTTCTACAAACATTCAGATTAACATTCACTTATTACAATGACAAACAGATTATTGTAACAAATACTACTTCAATCTAATTTTAAAAATAGGAAGAGACGGAGGAAGTCTAACTAATTTTGGTAGTGTATTCCAACAACAGGTGCTGCTATAGAAAAGGCCCTTATACTAACTTGTAAATGATACCTAGGAACAAGATATAATGGACCATCAGCTGCCCTTAAATGTGAAAGTAGTTCTCTCCTAACAACTACATTAGAAAGAGGAAAAATAGAACCAAAGTGAAAACATTTATACATCAGACAACTCAAGGAATAATCCAGATGACAACTAAGGAGAACAAACCAAGACTAAGATAAAGACTCGATGATGGGTTCAGCTAGAGAACCCAAAATAAATCTGCATTATTATTACAAACAACATTTAGTTCTTGCCATTCTTTTCCCCCTATATTATGATAAATGCTAGCTATATAGTCATAGTGAGGAAGAAGAGATCCAGTGGCTATAGACAACCTGGTATCCTGAGAGACATATGACTTAAATTTGTACAGCGCCCCTATTTTTTGATAAGCTTTTTTCACCATTGCAGATACCTGTAAGGAAAGAGTCAAACATGATCCAGAAGTATATGAAGATACTTAAACTGAGATACTTGCTCCAAAGAATCTCCATGAAGAGCAGATATCACCAGTTGTGGAGAATTATCCTACATGGGTTGTGTACCAAAAAGGATGACTATAGTTTTGTTAGCATTCAGTACCATGGCATTATTAGTTAACCAGCAACAAACCTTCTCAAAATCCCTTTCCAAGGAATAGCAAAGTTCAGATATCGAGTCAGTCTTGGCATATATTATGAAATAATTTGCATATAGCAGTGATTTCCACATTTCACAGACTTTTGGTAGTTGATTAACAAAAGTAAAAATAACAGGGGTCCCAAATGGATACCTGAGGCACCCACAAACAATAGACATTAATTCTGAAGCAATGGAGCCAACTTGTATGAATTGATTTCGATTACTTAAGTAATCATGAAGCCAAGTAATAGCAGCAGCTAAAAAAACCCAAGTCATATAACTTTGTACATGTTAAACCATGATCTATCAAATCGAAAGCCTTGGTCAGGTCCACGAACACCGCCCCCGTCATCAAACCTCTGTCAAACCCATGCAGAACAGTGTCCATGAACCCAACCAAGGCTGTCCCCATTCCATGATACTTCCGGAAGCCATGTTGCTGCTCAGACATCAAACCAAATGTCTCTAAGTAAACTTCAGTCTGTTCTGCCACTACTTTCTCCAGTAATTTACTAAATGGATTCAGAACTGAGATTGGTCTATAGCCATCCGCGATAATAACATTACTCTTTTTAGGGACAGGAACCACCCTTGCTTTCTTCCACAATGATGAAAAAATATCAGAGCTCAAAGACATTAAATATATAACAGACAGGATCAATAAGGAAGGGGAATAGCTAACTTAATAAATCAACCATCCAGTCCCCCCCCCCCCACAATCACTATGTCTATCAGGTAAGGTTCTTAGCAGTTGAGCTAACTCACTAGGTATCACTTCCCTGAACTGGAACACAGGACTATTCGATGCTGGGTTAAACAAAGGAGGTTCAAAAGAATCAGGTGAAAACAAGGAAGACCAAAATTTAGATAAGTCAGAAAACCTAATATTTAACAACCGAGCAATTTCAGATGGATCATTAATTTCAGAATTGTCAACTTGAATACTCTGGATATCGACATCAGATTTAGGAGACAATAGAGAATTAACTTTGTTCCAAAACCTCTTTGGACTGGCCCAGCTACTCTCAAATCATTCCGTATAATAATCTTTTTTTTATCTTTTCTTACAGTAGAGGAAACTTGGTTACGAGATTTACGATAAAGATTCATTGTTGCAACACTAGGAGCTAATTTAAATTTAGTCTGACAAGAGTCCTCTGCTTTATCAATTTCTTAATACCAGAACTGAACCATTCAGTTGGAGAACCTCTACAGCGAATAGTCCACTGTGGAAAAAAGTGATCCTGGATTGGAACAAGTTGGTGTCAGTGCCTAAAGGGTATAGATGATGTCCTGGTTAGCAGTATATTCCAGAATAAGAGGCTCTCACTTACAAGGGTTCATGACATTTAGCTAGAAGGGAAGATTCAAGGAAACATTATTTCACAGAAAGGATAGTGGATGGGTGGAATGCATTCCCTGAGGAAGTGGTGGGGCCATCACAGTGATGGAATTCAAAGTTGCTTGGGATAGGTATAAGGGAATTCTGGAGAGTGGACAGGGACAAATGACTTGGATCACCTAGGGTCCTTGGGTAACATGGAGATAGAACACTTGGGCAGACTCAGTGGGCCTGGATATCCTTACCTGATGACAATTTCTATGTTTCTATGTTTCTCTCTATTATCTTTTCACAGTTGCCTGATATTAGCATCTCAGACTCAGTGTGGAGTAAATGTGATATGAGCTATGGCTGATTGTTGTTTATGTGTGTGGTGATATCTCCACTATGGAAGCTGAAGATGTTGCCTCTAATGGCATGACTACAATCAGCAAGGATAGTCCAGAAGGGAGGGGTCTGGAGCATTAAGGTGATCAAGAAGCACATCAGATAAGTAAGGGCTCCTTATTTAAAAGGACAGGAAACTGGTATGCCACTCTGGCCAGGTGAGGAGATACCCAATACATCTCTCTGGTGTGACTACAGAAAAATACCTCCTCAGCAGGAGAGGGTAAGCAACATAGAGGGGGGAAATCAGATATTTTACAACACCTAGGTACCAATGACCTGTCTAGCTTCAGCAAAATTGAGGTAAAGCTCAGCTTCAAGAAGGTAGAAAGTAGTTTGAGGTTGATATCAGATATGGTAGGCTTCTTGGAGATAATTACCAATGCCATGTGCAAAACAGACTAGAAGAAATGCAAGCAAAGTATTTTAACTTGTGATTAAAGAGTTAGTGTGAAGATGAGAGGTTTGGTATCCATTAAACTGAGAATCCTTCTGAAATAAAGGATGGATGTTCAAGAAGAAATTCCTGTATCTAAACAATTGGAAATCAGTGTGTTATGGCATAATCAGGATGTAACAGTAAGATTTTAGATTATACATGCAGAAGGATGGTATATACAGTAGATGAAACAAAACAAGCAAGAATTTGCATAGATGGCTTAGTTTGATTTCCTCAGTAGATACAGAACGTAAGAACATAGGAGAGGAAGTTAGGGACATTGTTCAGTTAATAAAAAAATCAAAAAAGTTAAGAGGACAAGAAGCAGGAACAAGAACAAATGAAGAGCAATATATTTAAATTCAAAAAGATTATATAAAGAAATGGACCAACAGCTATCAATAACAACTACAAAGTGTATGGATATAGTAGTAATAACTGAAACTCTGGAAAATCAGAACAATAGCTGAGGTACTGTATGAATGTCCCTTACTACTGTATGCTCTATTTTTCAAATCTAACCCCAAATTGTTTTTCTGGCTCATTTCACAAAATGACATTTTGGTCAGGATTTCATTAAAGACATCTTTTAATTTCATAAAGTGCGGTCATAAAATGATTATGCTGAAAATGTTTTGTCAAAATCTCAAATGACAAAGTTATGAAGAAATGGTGATTTATTCAATATTTACCCATGTTGTTGGAACTTCTCCAGATTCTGACCCCAATGGTTCAAGATAGTCATTTTTCACCACCTCATAAACAAGGGAGGTGTTATTTTTCAAACCCTGCCCACAATGTTTTTTTTTATGTTATTGCTGCAAATTGACATTTTGGCCAGGATTTCATAAATGTCACCCATTATGTTCATAAGGTGGTGTCATAAAAAGACAACACTGAAATTTCAGAGTCAAAATCTCAAAACAATAACACAGTTATGAAGAAACATTCATCAGCATTTCCTCATAACCTTGATTTTTTACTTTTCAGATTTTGACTGCAGATATTACACACAGTAGTTTTTTACTCTACCTCATAAACATGGCAGGTGTCATTTTTAAATCCTGTGCATGTCTTTTTATGTTTGTGCCACCTAGAGATATTTTGAGCAGAATTTCAAAAATGACAGCTGTCATGTTCATAAAGTGGTGTCTTAACAAGAGGATGTTGACAATTTGTGGTCACAATCTCAAAAACACAATACAGTTATGAACAAATGCTGACATCTTTAAACATTTTTTCATAATGTTTTTTCTTTACTTTTTTAACCCACATTTAAAATATACTGTACTCATTTTCTACCCCATCTTATATGCATGGTACATGTTATTTTAAATTCCCATCCAAAGCCTGTTTTCACATTTGTATCACAAAATCACATTTTGGGTGGCATTTGATAAATGCCAACCGTCATATTCTTATGTATGGGTAATAAAATACTATCTTGCAACCTGAGGGTCACAATCTAAGAAAACAACAGTGTTATGTGTGAACCACTTCATTTCTTAATGATAATAATTTAATGATTAAGATGCACATTATTAATGTGTCCATTTTTTTTGCTGTGCATTACATTTCCAACTATACTGCAAATACAAGGAAACAAACAGTTGGCCTTGAACAATGCTTGTTTTACAGAAAGTGTAAAACTGATAATGTGCATAATGTTGGCAATCAGCATGACATGCAACAGTGAGTGATGAGCATGTCTCAGTGCTAACTGCAGATACAGTGTACGGTAAAACGTTTTGTATGGAAATCCATACACCGCAAAAAGTCATTCTGCTGCAGTAGTGATGTAGCTACTAATGCAGAATTACTTTTTGTTCTGCATTAGTAGCTACATCACAGTGCAGGCGTTCCCATCAGCACTGCTAGTAGGGCTAACAGTGGTTGGATGACAGCATGAGTTAGCTGGCTGGCAGTAAGTTAGCAGTGAAATTTGGGTGCAGAAAGCAAGGACAGTGTGGGCCCGATTCCAAGGTGTCGTATGCCAGCGTAAGCCGAGATATGTCAAACCCCTTGGCGTATCTGGCAACTTATGTTAAGTGTTACACCAGCTCTGATTCCAGGGGCAACTTGCCATGTCATTTTGAGCTCGCCAACTGCGGATTCGCCACCCACTATGCTGCAGCCCACAATGACATAGTACAAGTGTGGGTTAGGCAGCAACAGCAACCTATTCAAGAGGGTGGCTGCTGTAAACTGCTGTGGTGATTCCAGGTGCCATACTGGCAGAGCTAAGTTGGAGCAGCTCAGAGCTGCTCTAAGGGCATCAACAGTGCCATCCATTGAATACCCACACCACAGCACTGTGAAATGGCACCAATGTGCTCCCCTTGCCCACACAAGCACATCCATGCTTCCTACCCCCAACAGTCATGAGCCTCTGTGGGGTCCATTCTGCCAGTGTGCCCACCCCAGACTCCAATGCCACCTGTCCTGCATTGCCCTTGCCCCAAGGTGCATGCGTGGTGTTCTGGGGTGGAGGGTCTGAGTCTGTCAGTTGTGGGCCACAACTTGTGACATATAGGGGTATTTATGCCATGACCGTGGCATTAGCCTCCACATGTAGTAACTTACATAGCACACATGCTGGGACCCTGCCACTACTGGAATGCAGCGCGGGGTCCCTGGTGTAGCAGCAAATGTTGCAACTCACAGCTGCCAGCGAGTTGCGACATTTGTCCGAAATGAGGCCCCCATGACCCCAGGTCTTATTCAGGAATTATCTAAAAGAGGAAAAAGAAAAGTTAGTTGAGAGGTAAGGGTAAATAAAGGAGATAGACAGACATATATTCTTTGCAAAAACATTGTTACTTCACCAGTTAGGGTTGAAGTGACAAAAGTAAGGAAATGCAGCATTACGGTTTCCAACCCTAACACCCACTCCACCCTCTATATAGCAACAGGAAAATAAATATTTTCACCTGTCGTGTGCAAGGTGAATTTATCTATCTTGGGTGGCTTTGTACCAGGCCTGCAAATGTCTTATTTTCAATTGTGTTTATCCACTGTCAACCTTGTTTACTGCAATGTTTGCTATGATTCCTCTGCTGTGCTTTTATTGTATAGTTGCACTTGTATCTGTTTATTTGTATAGTATGTACTTGGACTTCCCAGGATTACTTTGAAAATGAGCTTGCTCAATGGTGATATGATTGGTTAAATAAAGTTTTTGATTGATTGATTGATCCTGTGTCTTTACTAATCAGGCATGGGGTGTGCCTTGCGGTCATCAGCCAAGTGCTACCCCATTTAACCATGGAAAAAGCTGATATATATAGAGTATATGAGGATGGGGTGGTGTTATGGCTGACAACCACAAGGCACACCCATGACTGATTAAAGAAGATGCAGGAGAGGTAAAACACTAATGTTTTTTCCTGTTGCTTTCTGATGAGTGGGGGTGGGGTGCCAGGATCGGAAACCCTAATGTCACATTTCATTATTTTTGTTGCTTCAACCCTAACTAGTGCTATAACAATATTTGTGCAAAGAATTTCCTTACTTTATGAGACAGTATAATTGTATCCTCATTTATCTGTGGGAATGCAAAGCCCTCAGGCCCTTCCCTCATTAGATGTGTGTTTATATATACAGTATATCTATATGTCTATATATATATATATATATATATATATATATTTATTTATTTATTTATTAAATTTTGATAACCAGGTAAGCCTGCTGGCCCTGAAGGTCCCTTTTCAGGCGACCGAGGGAGTTACATGGAATAATACATGGGGTAGCATACAGCACAGGTACATTACACTAGACAGCAAGGAACATAATACACAGTAGTTTTTCAGCAGTTACATTTAAGAGGTAAGACATAGTAACTTTTTAGCAGTTAACATTTCCTGGGTAAGCTCTACAGATGGGGTGCAGTGCTATATAGATGGCGTGCAGTGATAGTCACTATTTCCATATGAGGGAGAGGGGTGGGCTTCCACTTAGGAGCCTCTCACTTTAGCAGTTGCATATGGAGGTGACCATCATATGAGCCTTCAGCCTTGTGTGGAAGGTGTGGGTAGAGGTAACATCCTGAACACCAGGGGGCAGGGAGTTCCATAGGGTGGGTGCTGTGATGGCGAATGACTTACCCCGCCTTGGTTCTAACCCTTGCACTGCGAGGGAGAGTTCTGTCCATAGTTCTGAGGAGCCTAGAGTTTCTCTTTTGGGCAATGAGTCCAGTGAGGCTGAGAGGAGGATGGGCTGAGTAGTTTATGAGTGTGGCAGGTAGGGGGGTGTGGGCCAAGCCTCCCAGGAGGGCCAGTTTAGTTGGGACAGAGTGTCACAGTGGTGAGCCAGGAGCTGGATAGAGTGGTGAAGCAAGCCACCTTGTGATAGAGAACTTGTAATCTGTTCATTCCTTGTTTGGCAGCTCCCTATATCACCAGGGCCGCATAGAAGAGAGTAGGGTGGAGGATGCTTGTGGCGATGGAGGCCCTGGCCGCGGGTATCAACTGGTCTTTCAGCCTATAGAAGGTCCCAAGTTTGGCATGAATATTTTTGGTTACCTGGTCAACATGATCCTTGAGGGAGAAGCACTGATCCAGGGTGAGGCCAAGGAATTTTATTGATTCAACCACCTCACGTCTTTTTCCTGATTTAGTCATCAGCCTGAGATGTGGGCTTCTGTCCCGGCTGAGGGTTCTTGGGCCAAATAGCATGGCCTTGGTCTTGTGAGGGTTAATGATCATTCTGTTGGTGACAAACCATTGCTCAAGGAACCCAGGTCTTCCTGTAGCCGGGCAGAGATCTCAGATTAAAGGAGGGTGGTATATGTTAGTGTCATCCGCATACTGTACCACTGAGCTACCCCACAGTGTTTACTGAGATCGTTTGTGAAAGAGAGAAGAAGGGAGCCAAGGATAGATCCTTGGGGCACCCCATCTGTTAGGGAGAGGCTCCAACAGGAGTCTTTCCATTTTACCCTCTGCGTCCTCCTGTAAGGTAGCTGTTGAACCATGATAGGGAATGGCTGTCTAACCTGACCTGGCTCAGTTTTGTAAGGAGCAGGTTGTGGTTTACAAGGTCATAAGTCTTAGAAAGGTCAATGAAGACTGCTCCGATGGGGATCCCTTGTCCAGTTCTCTGAGAACATCAGTGGAGAATATATATATATATATATATACAGTATATATGTACAAATACAGTATATACACATATATACACACACACACACACATATACATAAAGTATATGCTGCAGTGGAAGTGCAGATCCCTCCAGGCCCTGTGCTTGCATTTGTAGTAAAACAGGGATGAAATTGTCAGCATAGCCTTCTTATTACCCCACTGCATAAACCCAGTAATGACAATTTTGAAATCTCCAAGAAAACATTATTCCATGCAACTTCAATGCAATTGCCTGATGCAGGTGCAAAAACACAATTTGGCAAGGGTTTGAAAAATGATAATTGTCATGTTCATGAGTTTGTGTAAAAGAGGTTTATGTTGAAAATTTTGGTGAAAATATTTAAAATTGCCCAAGTTACAAGGTGTAGCCAAATGTTAATGTATATGCATAACTTTGTCATTTTGCATACTTTGACTTAAAATCTCAACATAGCCTTCTTATGTCCTCACCTGATGAACAAGTGTGGTGAAAATTTTCAAATCCTGCCTGAAAGGTGATTTAGTAAAGCAACTGCAAAATCACATTTTCGGTCAGATTTGAGTAATTCCACTAACATTGTTCATAAGGTGAAGATCTTATAAGACCATGTTGAAAATTTGGTTAAAATATGTAACAAATAGCAACATTATGCATACATGTTGAAACCCCTTTAAAATACATTGATTTCCTATTTGAAAAAATATCTTGTTCATGATTCATCATATGAAACAAGAATCTTATTTTGAATCACATGATATGAAACAAGATTTATAATTGTAAAAAAAACATATTTTAAGGGCATTTCTGGAACAGATAAGTGCAGAATCTAGATAAGGGGGTCCCAGTATGCAAGTTACATGTATTGGTCCCTCTCAGGAATGCCATTTTTCTGGGTTTTCAAATTTAAATTTGATGGGAAAACAGGGAAAACTATGGCGGAGAAAACAAAACAATAATTTTCCCTCATGAAGAAATATGTCATCAATATGAAACAAGAATTCTTTTTTCATTTCATACAGATTTTTAAGTCCTTATTGAGCATGTTCAGAACTCATTTATAAAAATTTCAAAATTCAATATCTTTGGAATGGATTAATATTTTTTCACCAAACAAGCAAAAGACACACATCTGCCCACCCTTTCTACCCTGAAAATATCTAACCAATATTTCAAACTGTTTGGGCTGTAACCAAATTCAAAGAAACCCCAACTATGCCAATGGAAAAACAAAATGAAAAATTCACTTTTTTCACTATACAGATCTTGGAAACCACACATCTAATCAGAACAAAACTTGGTACAATCAAATATCTATCACATGAGACTGCACATGCAAAGTTTTATGCAAATCCATTGAACAGTTCAAAGATATTAAAGTGCAAAACTTCAAGTTTAACATAGAAACCCAAGTTCCACCCTAACTATAGTGTTGCTAATGTGCCACTATAACATATCTGAAGGAAGAAAATGGGGGTAGAGTTTGGGAGAAATAATGATTATAGATAAGGCAAGAACAGAAACTGGAAAGCAGAAAACTGATGATGGGTACAATATGAAAAGGCATAGTAGGAATGAATGAGTTGGGAGTCCTGAAGCAGGGACCAATTAACAGGGCCTATTAAGAAGACTGAAAGATGACAAAGCTGGGAGTAGGAGAGAGTGAAAGCAACATCTGTGAAAAATGAAAATACAGTAGATGCATACACATAGCTAAAATACACATGTGACCATGTTCATGAGCGCATGCAGACACACATACACACACACACACACACACACACACTCACATGCACACACTGGATGGAAGTGTGTGCAGGCATGCCTACACATGCAAACATACCACTGTTTCAGCCACCTTATGGGTTCCACTGTAGTCTGTCCTTTTACCACCACCAGGATAATATCTTTGCATGCATGTGTGCTTATACATTACAATGTGTGGGCAGCTTGCACACTTCCATCTGGAGGGTGTGTGGGCATGCTCATATGGGCATTCCGGCTACTGTACATGTGTACATGTATTTTAATTTTCCATGGATGCCTCTGTCTATGTCTCCTTCCCCACATTTGCACTTTTCAGTGCTCTTACTAGGCCCTTTTAATTGGTCTCCACCTGAGGACTCCTTAACTTATTCACTCCTACTCTTCCTTTTCATGGTCATCATTACCTTTTTTTCCCCAGTTTCTATTCTTGCCTTTCCAATTATTACTTTTTCTCCTAGATCTTCCTCCATTTTCTTCCCTCACATATATATCCCTTAGTTCCCCTTAACTCACCACTAACTTTATTGTGTTCTCTTTTAAATAATTCCTGAAAAAGATGTAAGGTCAGCATATTGATTCTATCTCTATTATCTATTTTCGATTGCATTTAATATTACCCATTTTGTTTTACATTCAATATGATTACACCTCGTCTCTTTCATGCTTAGTTGTTGTGAATACCTTTCCACCCATTGTGTACTCCATCCCAGGGTTTCTGTGCCATACTGTGTGTGCATTATTTTCCATGTTTTCACATATTAACCCAGATATGATATCCTTAACTACTTCTCAAATTTTCCCAGGTATCTTCCATCAATTCCATTCCCCACCGAAGTGCCTACCCTATTGCAGATCTTGGAGTCATCCACAAAGGCAGACCTTCTCTTCAAGCTCCTCTGCAGTGTCACATACAAAGACATTAAAGGACTGGTCCCAGCATTGATCACTGTGGTACCTTAATGGTCACCCTTCCTTCGTTGGTGTGAACTCCATTTACCACTACTCTCTTTCTTTCTCAGTTTACCACCTTTTACCTACTCTGAGCTACCCAGTTTGCTTACTAGTCTCCTATGTTGAACAGAGTCAAAGCCTTACTGAAATTTAGGTAGGTCATGTCTACTGTTTCTCTTTAATCTAATTCTTTGGTCACCCAGTCAAATAAGTGTGTATTATTTCTTTGACATGACTTCCCCTGTAAATCTGTGCAGCCTTAGACCCTAAAACCTGTTGGTTTCAAGACATTCTCTCTCCTTTCTTTCAGCAGTGTTTTCATTATTTTCCACCACCAATATAAGGCTGACTGGCCTATAATTGTCAACATCCTCCTTGCTACCACTTTTGTGAAACTGGACTAATATCTGCCCTCTTCCAGTCCTTTGAACCACTCTGGTTTCCAATGAAAATGTTAAAATGAACTCTCAGAGGTGCAGCCAGTACCTCCCTGAGCTTTCTCAATGGCCTTGCATGCACCCTGTCTGTTTTCCACTTTCAGATTTGTGAGTAACTTCAGGACTGTCTCTATGAAGCAGGACTAGTGTCTTCCTCCTCCACTTCAATGCTTGAAGATGCCACTTAATGTAGAATTCTATAGGTAAAATTTGCCAAGAATACTTGGACTTGTGTTCAGAAGACAGACACTTTAGTTTAGTAATAATTATACAATGGTGTGTTATGTTTCCAGCAAGCAAAACAAATGTTGCTGTGTAATGTATTTTCATGTCTCAGTTAGTCTTTAATGCAGTGTTAATTATTGATGAGCCATACCCTAAAAATGGCAACAAATTATTAGTTGTGATCTTCAGACATGACTCATAAGAGGGATACTTCTTAACATAATACAGCTGAGCAAGATGCTGATGGACTTATCACCTACATTTCTTAAACTAGCACAGCCCAGACTCTGCCTTGGTTGGGTTCACAAACACCACATGTCATTATTCCAACATCCATGGCCTCATGTATAGTGTTTGTGAACCCAACCAAGGCAGAGTCTGTGCTGTGCCCCTTGTGAAAATGATGGTATTCATCGCACAGGAGACCATACTGTTCTAGAGTCTGTCAACTGTGCACAAACATTCTTTTCTTAAACTTTGGAAAGCCCAGGTAAAACAGATAGAGGGTGATAATTATCAACAGACTTAGTCAAAGCCTTTTTATGCAGTTGTACTGTGTGAGCCAATTTCCATAACTCCAGTACGTGCTGTCATTAAAAGAACATGCTCAATATTTTAGACAATGCACAATAGCTGGATTCTACTAGTTTAAGAAATGTAGGTGATAAGTCCATCAACATCAACCAAATTCTCATTTTTGAGACCATATAATTATCTGAAAATGTGACATAGAAGCAACATTTTCAGATGAAATTGGATCAAGAAAACTGCAGAGTTTCTGTCACATAAGACCTGAAACAGCTTTTGCAATTCATGTTTGATCTATAAATACAAAGATCTTAAAATGATTATTAAAATATATTTTGCTGGTAATCTTTTGTTAAGAAAAGAGAAACAACTATTTAAAAGCAGTACAGTTCAAATATTAGTTCTAAAATGTAACAAAACAGTATGTACTGTACAAGCGGTATTATAATAATAATAAACAGTATTAAAAGGAACAGCAAAACACATTCCAAATATTTAGCAAATGCCTGAAGACACAACACAAAGCAAAATTTAAGAAGAAAGATTATGCTGGACAATGGAAAAGACACTAGGTAACTCAAACTTAAATTGATTTCAGGGGATGTGGCCTGGACCCTGGCAAGATGGCTTCTGGAGTCTTCTGCTCTGTCCCTTTCTGGACACTATCTATCTGAATCCTATGTGAACCCAGCCACAGGCAGGTTACAGACAACTGGGGAATCTCCCCGCAACACCCAGCCACCTACCATGTGACGTTATTTAGCAGTCTTTCTTCCATACCTGAGCTTGCAGACATGTTTTAGCCAAGCCGCCAGTCCACACTGCTAGGCCTCATAGATCTTAAGCTCTTTCCTCCGAGGAGCGCCAGAGGGTCAACCACTAGATTACTGGTTGATGCTTGAACTTTACTGATGCCATGCTAAAGACCTTGCCTGCAGCCAATCAGCAACGCTCCTAACAGAAGCTTATTTGGAGGAGCTCTTTCAGGTAGCGGTGGGGTGGTGAAGGGCAAGCTTGGCAGCCTCCTCCTCCTCCTCTGCCAGCATGCTGGAAGTGAACTGTAACGGGGGTCCCCAAGCAGCATTCACAGGTGGGGACTCCTTATCATATATTACTAAGATGCTGGAAGTTTTGTTGGAGTGAGTAGATGGGATCAGTTCCTCTCTTGTGAGCAATGCGGCAGATGTTTGCTGGCTTGAGGACAGATTCAATGTTGCAGAACAATGCACCAAGGAGATTGAAATACAGCAGAACTTGATGTGGCAAAAGCTGAGGGAGCATGAAACCAGGTTGTATAAGCTGTGGAATCATGCTAAAGATCAGAAGAACAGGGGGAGGTGGAATAATATAAGGATTCTTGGTGTGCCAGATTGTGATTACTCTCATGAGGTGGCAGCCCTGAGGAAGACATTTGTTCCCATGAAAAAATTCCTGCAAGCCAATGACTTTCGGTACCATTTTAAGAGTCGTACCTCTCTGTTCAGGGCTAAGGAGGGCAGGAAGTATGCGACTGAATCCCTTCAAGACACTGAGGCTTTGTTGAAAAAGTATTGGCTCACACTAATGGCCTAAACTGCATCCCCAGATGCCTCTGGGTTCCTGATGAAACTAATGGCAGGTGGAATGAAAGGAAGGGGAAGGAGTTCCCCAGGGACTAACCAGCTAGACGGACCAGCCCTCCTACTCAGTCTTCCCCCAGGCCTCAGGCAAACTCTACTAAAGGGTTGGTGGACCTCAGACCCACAGATTGAGCATAGCAATATGCTGGAAAGCACTTCAACTTCACAGCCTGCCTTTGGCTCACTCGAGGCCTAGATCCAGAAGCCCACAGTCTCATAATGCTCTCCAGTCTGCTCTTTTCCTGCGGCCAAAGCTCTCTGGGTGGGCAAACAGAATGAAGGGAGGTCTTCAGGAGGATTCACAGCAAGTCACGAACCCATAGATGCTGTTGCTCCCTCTTGATTTGGGCCACAGCAGTGCAGCATATGGAGGAAGACTTGGCCACTACTAAAGGTCTGCGTAAACCACGGGTGAAATAATTCACAGAGGCAGTAACAGAACCCCCACTGCCCCGTAGAGACATAGTTGGTCAGATGAGCCACTCTCTTACTGCTAGAAAGGGCGGATGAATCAGGGTCACCTGTACTGCAAGGGACTTTATATCAGGCTAAGCTGTAGACTTCTTTTTTCTTATATCTTGCAAAGTTTTATTATGCCCTGCCTTCTTGCCCTGGAGCTTATGCTGCCCTCCCAGCTGCAATGCTGTGCATGTTCCACTATGTGTTTCTAGAGCGGGCACCCAGGGCAAACCTGATGGGCCAATCTGGTGGTGCGAGGCAAGCTCTCCTCCCATCCCCCCTCGCCTGGCTAGTGCTGAACTAGGGAGCATTGTATTACCCTTAAAATTGCTCCCTTCCCTGTCCTCCTGTCCCCTCTGGGGGTTTGTTTGTGGCCTGAGCGGGGAGAAGTCCACTGATCCCCCCCCAAGTTCTCTTCCCTGTGGAGATACTGTCCGGAGATCTAGTCAGCTCTTGTCTGCTCTCAGGCCTTGAGCATAGCATAGTAATGCCCCCCATTCCCTCCCCGTTTCTAACACTGATGGGCTCAGCTCACTCTGCCGCCACTACTACTGAGCCTCTTAGAATGGAGGAGGAGGAGGGTTTCTACTCCATGCCCCCTTCAACCTTTCTCTTGTTCACTGGTGGGGTAACTTAAGGAGTGCTGTATCCTATCTGCTTGCTCCATTGGGGATTAGTTTGACTGTTTATAGAGTGGGACTTCTGGTTCATGTCAGCAATGTTTATGTTTAATGTTTAGGGCTCGATGTTCTATTTCTGGGAGATGTTTATACAGTAGCTCTAGCTATATGTTCTGCTTTCTATTAGTTGGTAATTGAATGGCTGTCTTGGTGGGTGGCAGGAGTACCCCTGGGTCGTGTATTTGATTCCCACCTCCTATTTACCCCACAGCTGGGTGTTTCTGCTCCTGCCTGGGCCCTTGGGCTATAGCTTAGGGTAGGTAGTCCAGGCACGGATAGGTCTTTTGGCATAGTTCCAACCTTTGTCCCCTGTTTGGCATCCGAGTCAGAGTGGCTGGGGTTCCATTAGAACCCCATTCATGTGCCTTCCTCTGTGCCCTTACTGTTATCACTTTTTCTACTCCATGGTTTCCACCGACATCCAGAGGTAGCGCTACATTTCCTGTAGGATAATATCCCCCTTAGTGATATACTTTTTATCTTCATTTCCCCATTGCGGTGCAGCTCAAGGGGTTGTCCCGCCCACTAGTAATATTTACGTGGGGCCACTTAAAGTTAGTGGTTGTTGTTATTTAGGATTTGATGACAGATAAGGACCGCTTGGCCCACCTAGTCTACCCCTTCCCTACCTAACGGATAAGCTGCAGATCCTAGTTAACCAACAGCCTACTTCCTCCTACACCTCACTAAAATTGCCTTATGTCTATCCCATGCTTTCTTGAATTCCCCCACTGTTTTGACTGTATGACCTCCTCAGGAAGGCTGTTCCATGCATCTACAACCCTCTCTGTGAAGAAATACTTCCTCACATTACCTCTAAGCTGTCCCCACTCTATCTTCAAATTGTGCCCCCTTGTTCTTGCACATCTCTTTTTCTAAAAGATATTACCCTCTTGGACTTTGTTGATTACCTTGAGGTATTTGAACATTTCTATTATGTCCCCCATCTCCCTCCTTTCCTTAAGGCTATACATGTTAAGCTCCTTTAGTCTTTCTTCATTTGTCTTCTGGTGCAGACCCTGCACCATTTTGGTTGACCTCCTCTGGACAGCCTCCACCCTGTCTATGTCTTTGCAGAGATGGGGTCTCCAGAAATGTACACATTACTCCAGATGTGGTCTTACCAACTATCTGTACAGAGGGCCAACAACTTCCTGTTTTCTACTGATGATGCCTCTCCCTATGCATCCCAGTATCCCCAGCCCTCCTTACTGCATTCTCACATTGCTGGACTACCTTTAGGTCATGTGATATGACTACCCCCAGGTCCCTTTCCATTTTTGTTGTTGTCAGTATCTCACCCCCAATTCGTGCCTCTTCCCTGGGTTTTTGTTTCCCAGGTGCATTACTTGCACTTCTTTGCGTTGAATTTAAGCTGCCATACATTGGACCATTCCTCCAAGCTTGCCAAGTCCTTTTCATCTTTTCCACACCATCTTGCATATCAATCCTGTTGCAGAACTCTGTGTCATCTGCAAAGATACATACTTTTCCTTCTAGTCCCTCTGCAATGTCCTTATAAAAAGACATTAAAAGGACCTGCCACCGTACTGACCCCTGTGGTACCCACTAATAACCCCCTTTTCTTCACTGTGGACTCCATTTACTATTACCTTCTGTGTCCTGTTGTCCAGCCAGTGTTTTACTCAGGCTACCACCTTGGGTAAAACATTTCTGAGTGTTGTTATTCTTAATTGCTTTTCTTTTAATATTACTGTTGCTCTTTATCACACAGGACAATATTGGAAGTAATACTTGCAGGCTCCTACTGAGCTTACACCACATCTCTGCTTTCCCCTTCCTTCTCTCTCCTCTTCTTGGGACCATTGCAGACCTATAGATGTGGTTCTTCAGGTAACAGGTGCTCCTTGTAGCTTTAGCCACTCCTGGGAGGTAAGTCATCTTCTTTTTCACTATCTCCTAGTATGGCTGGCAATGTGGGATGGAGTTGGAGGTGTGTCTCCTGGAATGTGAAGGTCTTAATTGTCCGGTGAAATGTACCAAGATGCTGCAACACCTAGGTTCTCTTGGCACTAACATAGCCCTCCTCCAGGAGATGCACCTTTCTACCAGGATGGCACAGTGGCTCAAGAAATATTGGGCGGTCACAATATTACCCAGTTCTGCCCTCACTGAATCGAAAGGGGTAGCCATACTGCTTCACAAGGCCTCTTCATGGACTATTGAAGCTGTTAAGACCAACTCTTAAGAGAGGTGGATTGTCACCTGTCTTTTGTACCTGGGAGAGAGGGTTCTAGTGGTGAATGTTTAAGCATCAAACAATGGCGTGGATGACTTTTCCGGCAATTAGTCAGGCATTGGCCCACTCAGATGGCTTCAAGGTATCCCAATATTAGTGGGTGGAGACTTTAACAGTACTGAATACCTTTCTGGATAAGTCTTATCCACCCACAGGCCCATCCCAGGGCTGTGGCAGCACTCTGGAGATGATGGCAGAATGGGGACTGATTGACATTCAGTGGAGGGATAACCCCACTGGGAGAGATTACTCTTTCTTCCCACCAGTACATGGTACCCACAGCAGGATTGACTTCTGGCTTGCAAACTAGGAGGCAGCTTCATGGTTGTGGGCTGCCAGGATTGATAATATAATAATATCTGACCACGCCACAGTCTCTGCTTTGTTCCACCCTCCGGGTGAAGGGGCCTTCTCCACCAGATGGTGGTGTAATTCCCTATTCTTCCAGGATAAGAAGTTTTGCTTCCTTATGTGAAAGAAGGCAAAATCATATTTTCTTAATGCTAGGGGAGAAGTCCCTCCCACAACCATGTGGGAAGCCTTCAAAGTGGTTCTTCAAGGTCGCATTCTCTCCAACTCAGCCGCCAAAAACAAAGCGAGGAAAGAAGAGGCGACCTGACTGTAAGCTGAATTAACAGTCTTGGACTACAGATTTAAGACACTCTTCTCTCAGCAGATGGGCCACACTCTCCTGACTTTGATCGTGGGTGTTAAGTACTGTATTAATACCCTGGAATGGCAACTCCTCCATGCCAAGCATAAATCCCGGGAGGGTGGGGACAAGGGTGGTAAACTGTTTGTGTATCAGGTGCAGAGGCAGCAAGCAGCATCCAGGATCCATGCCTTCTGGAACTTGGTGGGGGAGTTAATCTCTGACTCCAAAGTTGTCAATGGAGTGATATGTCTCTTTTATCAATCCCTCTATCAGTTCCATACCACATTAGATGCCGTTGGGTCATATCAAAGCCTACTGGACTTTTGTAAATCCTCTCATTACTCAACTCTGCCTACAGACCTCCAGAGTCTGGAGATGCCCATTACTATTTGGGAGCTTCAAACTGCCCTTTCATGGTTGGTGAGAGGAAGGCCCTAGTCCTGACAGCATGACAGTGGAGCTGTACCAGCTACTGAAGGAAGAGATAGCATCACCTCTTCTTCAGGTTTTGTAGGAAGTGCATGGTGGGGTCTCTCCCATCTACCATGAGGGAAGCCCTTATTATGCTCCTGCCTAAGAAGTCAAATGTTCCTCTGGACTATTCCAATTTCAGGCCTATTTCCCTTTTGTTGGTGAACACCAAGATAGTGCCCAAGGTTCTCGTGAATGGACAGGTCAATGTGCTACCCACACTGATTCATCCCTTGCAGGCAAGGTTCTCCAAAGGGAAATCTGGAGCAGATAATCTGTGGTTGATGCTTAGCCTTAAATGGCTGGCCCTGCAGTTTTCTACCCCCATGGCAGCCCTGGCAGTGGACTTTTTCAATGCCTTTGATTCAATAGAATGGAGCTATTTACATCGGGATCTTTGGCTTTAAGGCTTTGGCAGTTACTTTAGGAGGCTGGATATCCACCCTTTCTATGTGTCCTTCCACCAGGACTCTGACTAATAAGGACATTTCTTCATCCTTCACCTTGCAACAGGGTAGCCGTCAAGGCTGTCCCCACTTCCTTCAATTATTCCTCATTGCTCTGGAACCATTAATAAGATGGTTAACAGCCACTCTGGATATCTCTGGGATTCAAGTCAGGGATCAGTCCTATCTTGTCAGCTTGTATGCTGATGACATGCTCCTCACTCTTTCAGACATGGGGCATTCCCTGCCCATAGCTATCTCCATCTTCCAAGACTTCACCTCATTATCAGACCTCCTAGTCAATCAGAAAAAAAAACATCCTTTCCTCTCTGAACCTGGTGTGTTCCAAGGACTGCCTGAAAAGGAATGAGATCTCTTGAGCCCCTCAGGGGTCTTCCTATCTGGGAGTTTTCATCTTGGCTGGCTGGGGAGATTTGGAGAGGACCAATTTCTCCCCCTTCCTATCCTCTTTAACAGCAGAAGTCTACCACTGGCATAGACTGCAGCTTTCCTTGAAAGGTAAAGTGGAAGCAGTCAAAATGTTTTTTCTGCCATGGGTTACTTCCCTCCTGATAAATCTCCCTATCCCAGAGGGAGGTCACGTGATGACAGCCTAGAGGAAAGCAGCATCTTCATCTTGCTCCATTCCCAGCCCAGTTTTAACCCTCACTTTTGATAGCACCATCAAATATTGAGCTTGGAATTCATAGCACTAGATACAGAGATACGTGCTGATGGCTCAGATTTGTTGAAAATGAAAGCATATGTGAAAAACAACCTTTGAAGCATACTCCGCCTCCTTCCCTGGAGAAAAGAGCAGGTCACAAACGTCCTCAGCAGGGGCCCAGCAAATTGACCTCGGGGCTCACTGCCTTATTGAAGAATGCTTTCATGAAATAATAATGCTGCTGCAAAGTGTGATAGAAGAGATCTCGACAGAGATACACAGTTTCAAAGCATCTTTGGACTCCCTAAACACCAGAGTGAGAGATAACAAAGTTTGAATTAAATCTGGGGAAACCAAGTTGAATAAATACGAGTTAGATCATGTTTCAGTGAACAGAAGAATCAAAAAAGTTGAAGAGAAACTCAAGGACTTGGAGGGGAGGAGCATAATAAGTAATATTGTTATTATTGGAATTCCGGAGAGAGAAGGGGGTGCGTCTCCAATCCTGTTTGTTCAGAAATTGTTTGAGAAGTTAGCTGGCCCATTCCCAAATGGAGCAAGTTATGTGGTGGAACAAGCTCATAGATCTCTTCATCCTCCCCCACCTGGTGCACAATCTAGGCCGATGATATGCAAATAATTAAATTATCTCGATAAGCAGCACATACTAAGTAAAGTCAAATCTCTGCAAGATGTCCTGTGGGAAGGCAAAATGGATCAGGATAACTCACGATCTACCGCAGTCCATTCAGCTTAAGCGCCAAGAAATGCACCCACTGGTTTCAAAATTAATAGCGGCTGGAATACAGTACCGGGTTAAATACCCTGCCTTAATGCAAGTGAAGGTTCAGATCAGTGGCATTCCTATGAGAGCTTAGAAGTCACACGGCAAGAGCTCAAGAATTTACTGCCTGAGCTGATCAAATGATTAGTCAGGGTGATCAATAATGCAGCTGAATAGGCTTAATTTTAAGTCACTGTAAGCCTCAGATATAGGAAGTGGGACATATTGCGTATTGGAGCCTTTGGACTGTCTGAAATACACCACTCAAAGAAGTGTCCCAGTGCCACAGCTAGAGAGGATATCTAATATTTTATAGACAAGCCCCTCTATAAACAAAGGCTAGTCCTGCTGTCTCCTTATTACAAATCCGAATTGGAAATTTACATTTTCATAAGGGAGCCGATACTGATATCAACCGCTCTTCTTGAGTTTCCATACAGCGAAAGCCTGAGCAGATTTCGGTCCTGAAGTGGTGGCAAGCTCACAGTTTAAATCTGCCCAAATCAGGTCGCTTCGAAGTTTAAACAAGTCCTGCTCATGCGATCCAATGAATCAGGTCCCCTAAGCTGGAATCACCTAACACATATACTATTGCAGAATGAAACCAGCATTATTGTGGCATGAATAGTGACCTGCTTTATTCGAGTGAAGCTTTCTCTCGAACGCAAACATAATGAGCAGCTATTCACACTCCCCATTTTCTTTCTTCACTGGTGCTGTCAGCTTGATTTGTTTAGAGTGCAAAACTTGTATTCATTTGCACTCATGGGATCAGAACTTGTGCTAACAGGGGACATTTGTAATACAGATAAATTGGAACACTAATAACAAGTACTCAGCAATTTTCCTCGGCATGTATTTGTATTGCTTTCCTTAGTGGGGACTGGCTGTACACAATAAAACCAAAAGGAGACAAGGCTTTAGGAGGGTAACATATGCATTTTAGCTGGCCAGTATTAAGAATTTTCACATGGTTAGCGATAGATTCCAGGAAAGGGATCACATTAGGAATAATTTTACAGCCTGACTTTTGTTTCGGTTAAGTGGGGGAAGAGTAATCAATGGATACATCAATATGTTTTCTTTGTACTATACAATTAGCATACTGATGGACAATAGAATTATTAGGTGGCTCAAGGATACAATCAAGATGCTTGTTCATTAAGCTTCTGTTTAAAACATTGAATGCATGCAATATCCTTTTCCCCACAAGAGGGAGCAGAAGTCAATGGAAGGTTTCTTCAGTTAAAATGTGTTTTGCTGTTATCATAATAAGCATAAAATAACTTCAGAAAATTTATGATCCTCTGATGGAAAATTGTTCTAATTATACTATGAGTTGGATTATACAATATAGATAAACGTTCCAAGTTATTCAGCTAAGAACAACTGTTTAGTTATAATACTTCATCTTAATTGTGAGGGATAAGATAAGCATGGTGACTTGAATTAATAAGTTCTGAGACTGGGATTTGGGGTGGTAGACTTTCCGCTGGGTTGGTAATAACATCACATGACGTTTAGGCTGGGTAGTGCAGTTGTTAGAACTGGGAATAGTAGTTTGATATTATTAGTTTTAAAGTGATACATGGGGGATGGGAGGAGTAATGGCATTTCTGTAACCTTATTGTGGGGTAGAAAGAACCAATCCATAGGTATGAAGGGCATGTATGATTTATTTTCTGCAAAGGGACCTACCACTTTGGTTCGGATGGCAATGTCAGGAGTGCTTAATATACTAAGTTGGAATACTAAGGGGCTCGGATAGATGTAAAAGGTAAATAGTGTTAAGGCACTTACTGTATCTACTCTAAAAGGTGATGTGGTCTGCCTACAAGAAACTCATCTTAAAAGGGAAGATGTTCATATGTCCTGTAAATACTGGGTAGGTCAAGCATTTGGTGCAGAGGTTTCCACTAATAAGGGTGGAGTTGATATCCTATTCAATAAAAGAGTACATTTTCAATTGGAAAAGAAAATACAGGATGCACATGGTCGATATCTTTTCTTGATTGGTACTCTCTTAGTACAACATATAATTATAGGGTCGGTCTATGGCCCAAACATGGACTCCCCACAATTTTTCACTCAATTGCTTGACAAGTTAAACACCCACTGCCTAGGATAATATTACTTGGGGACTGGAACATTATGCCACAGCTTCAACTTGATAGATCTGACAATAGACGTATGGGGTTAGCTCCTTCCCAGAGGGCACTTAAAGAATTAATGGAGGGATTAAGTCTCGTTGATATCTGGAGAATTCTCAACGCGAATCCAGGCAATATACCTTCTATTCAGCACCGAATAAGACATGTTCCAGAATAGATTACTTTCTAATCAGTATCAAATTACTCGCTTCGATTTCTGATGCAAAGATACATACTAGGGTTATGTCACTCCCCAATATCTATTTTGTTTATACTTAATCCTGGGTTTAAGAGAGACTTCATGTGGAGATTTAACAATCAGCTATTGATGGATTCCTACACTCACAAGCACCTGAAGCATTTCATATCACATTTCCTTGTCCAAAACATGGGCTCAGTCCTTAAAATCAATATTGTTTGGGCAGCCCTGAAGTATACATTGAGGTAGGAATGTATCCGAATCACCTCCACCAGATCTAGAAAGAACAGATCACTGCTAAGATGATATTAGTAATACTATTAAGATCATTGGGGTAACATCACTCAACTTTGACTGAATCAGACTGGATTAAACTACACCAGTTACAAACACAGTTCTCTCACTTATGCTGCAAAAAGCAGACTCGCCCTCTGGAGAACTAAAATTAAGTACCTGGAATCTGGCAAAAGGGCAAGTAAACTTTTAGCTTTAAAACTCAGACAATTAGATTCAAATAGACTTATTGTAGCCTTACAAACTAGCCAGGGAGATGCTATTGTTAAGGATCCTAGAGAAATTGCGGCAACATTCAGAGAATATTTCCACAAGGTATATTTCATTCCTACGGCAGATAGAGCAAAGCCAGAAGAGATTCAGGGTTTCTTGGAATCAGTAATCCTCCCTCAGATCACTAACACAGAGGCAGTTAAATTGAACTGCCTATACAAGAATGGAAGTGGAAACAGGCTGTTACCCAACTTACCCCAGATAAATCCCCAGGACCTGATGGTCTCACTACTAATTTGTATGAAGCTTTCAAAGAAGAAATTAGCCCTGTCCTAACCAAAGTATATAATTTTTGGTATTTAGAGGAATTTTTGGGAGGGATTTTTTTAGACACCCTTATAACTCTCATTCCCAAGCTGGATTGAGATCCTTTATACCCTGATAACTACCGTCCGATATCACTTTTGAATGTAGATGTTAAAGCATTAGCCAAAGTCTTAGCCAACAGGCTCAGCTCCTTAATAATCAGATGGTCAGTGATGTGCAGGAAGGTTTCATGAATGGTAGGTCATCCAGTGATCACATGCACAAACTTCATCATTTAATAGTACACAAAAATGCACAGATTCTGGCTGCCCTGTTAGCTTTAGACACTGAGAAAGCGCTCATCGGTCTCATGGGACTTTCTATTTGCTACATTTTCTAGGTTTGGTTTGCCAGATGGATTTTTGAATTGGGTTAAACTACTATATAGGTCTCATAGCACGGGTCTGGTGTAATGGTATCCTGTAGGATCCATTCTCTCTCTGTGGTACAAGACAGGGCTGCCAACTCTAATCTTATTTAATTTATATCTGGAACCCTGATCCGCAGGTTACTCACAGTGCAGGATGGAAGGGGTTACAGATAGTTAACAGGAGATATTTAATCTCAGCTTATGCAGACGACCTGCTTCTGCATATTGAAGATCTGGAACCATACCTGTTGTTTTACAAGAAATTGTGCAGTTCTCAAAGTCTCAAATTATAAACTCAATATTTCCAAGACAAAGCTCTTCCCATTAAATGCTAGATGTCTGGCAGGCATAGCTAGAGCTGGGCTTAACTGGAACCAAAAATGTTGTTGTATCTTGGAATCAAAGTCTCTAGGGACATGGTCATGATGATTAAAGAAAATCTCAATAAGTTGGTTAAAATAATTAAGCTGGACCTGGATAGATGGAATCTACTACCTTTGTCATTGTGGGCTAGCATAGACAGGAAAATGAACATATTACCAGGATCTTTTATCCCTTAAACATGCTGGGACCTTATTTAACCAAAGCATGGTTTGGGGCCTTGCAAAACTACTTAAGAATTTCATATGGAAGGGAAATGTAAGAGAGCATATTCAAAATTAACAGGTCCAAAGAAGCAAGGGGGCCTCGTGCACCCCTCTTTTTTCAAGTACTACATAGCATCACATATTAATAAGTTCATTTTTTGGAGTTGGCTGACTTTCCTAATGGACTCCAACCCCTACGTGCCTCTTTGGATCCATATTGAGAAGGATTTGGTCACCAAACACTTGTTAACGTTAAGCTCAATCACTTATGTTACTCTCAGATTCCTTCCTACATCACTCAAAAATACACCTATTGGCTGGTCAATAAAAGTCCTACACCAGGCTCAGAAGCTTCTAAAAGTGAATTGGCAGAAATCCCTGGAGCAACCTTTGATACAAAACATGCATTTTCAAATTCAAAATGTTCCAATCCCTCCCACATTCTGGGAACCATTAGTCAGGTTGTGTCTGGGAGATTTAGCTCTGCAGGGAGGGCTACTATCATATGAACAAGTTTGTTCTAAGATCCCTGAGGCAAAAGGGAATGTGTTTAAATTCTGGAAAATTTGTGAGTCAATAAAAGCTTATTTCTGGAAGATGAAAGTTTGGGAAGCAAATAGGATAGAATTGTCCTCCTTGTTCCAGATAGCAGACCAACATCACTCAGTTTCCAAAATATACCATGAAATGCAGAGAATAGATGTAGGAATGCCTTCCAGTGCCTGCCTTTATTGGAGACAGAGATTGGAAATAGACGAAGACCAAAGAGTAAGGGACCAAATCTAGGAAAATATTTATAAATACATAAGCAAGACAGATATAAGTTACAACAATTCAGTATCATGCACAATTTGTATTACACTACAGCTAACTTACATAAGATGGGCAAATCAGCATCTTCTAATTGTTAATGGAAGTAAGGCTGGCAATGAGGATTTATACCATATATTATGGACATGCTCCAAAACTCAGCCATTTGGAAAGCAATTCTGAGATTCGTTACATTCTATCATCGAACTGGAGTCTTTTTACACCTGAAATTTGTCTGTTAAATTACTTTTCTAGGGACATGAGTAAGCAGAAGAAAGCTTAATATGGCTATTATTTCTGCTGCAGCTAAGGTGGTTATCCTAAGACATTAGATAGATGTGACAACACCTTCAGTTATTGAATGGTACAAGGAAATTATGTTAGCCTTACAAATGGAATTACACATCGCAAAAATGAACAACAAGGTGCAATCTTATAATACTAAATGGGGCCTCCTAGATGCTGTTTTAGTTACCTGGAAAACCTAATATACCAAAATGGAAGAGTCTTTCCTTATCCTGACTTACCTTCAGAGTCTGTACAAGGAATACCTGTGGTTCTTTCTATAAATAAATGCAGATGGGTGGGGTTAAGGATTTGGAAGTGGATTGATAAATGAGTTTTAAGTAGATCATTTTAAAAATACCTGTTGTAATCGCCAACTTATAAAGTATTAGCCTTTAACATACAGGTGTTTGAGATAAATGCTTGCTGCATCTCTTGTAAAGACCTGGTCAAGGCTGCAATCTCTTTGTAATGTGGCAGTCTCAATAAACTATTTTGAATAAAATAAATCTCCCTATCCTTCTTTGGCCTAAGCTGTTTCAGTCTTTGGCTAGACTAGTCTCCTCCTTGATATGGGATGGGAAACATGCCTGCTGGGGGCAGTCAAAGCTTTGGGACTATTGGTGAGAAAGGTGGGCTGGGGTTTCTCTGCTTTCAAGGCTATCATCTTGCCTATCGGGTGGCGCAGGCCACTAAGTGGTTTCTTCTGGTCCCTCTGGATTCCCACTGTGTGTGGGTCTGGAGCCTCTCTGATACAGGGTGATTACCTATCCTCCTTCTTACTTGCCAAAATCTTTGGGTGCCTCAGCTTACCCCAATCATGACCAAAACTTGCAAAGCATGGCAGAAGGTCATGGCTATCTCACATACCCCTCCTGTGGCCAGATGCCTGTTAGTAAATCTTGTTCCACTCTGGAACAATTGTATGGTGATGGTAGACAACAAAACCCTACTATGGCCTACCTAGCTCTCAAAGGGAATACAGTTAGTGGGCAACCTCCTCCTCCCCAATACCGAGATCATGATGTCTTCTGAGGAACTTAAGTTCAAACTCAATCTATCTTCTCATGATTTCTGGAAATATCTCCAGCTGAGAGCAATCTGGATGCATTTGGGTCAACAGTTGCAAGATAGCAGATGGGACTGGATGTCCAAGCTGGACAATCCCAGTACAAACAAAGGGATGGTTGGGAGAATCTACAGGGTCTTATGGGATTCTCGTCCAGATCATACTCAGAAATGCCGTTGATAGTGGGAGACAGAGCTCCAGATATCCATATCCCCACAGCAGTGGGGGTGCTAGCTGCAGGTGGCCCACATAGCCTATAAGGATGACAACAGTCAGATCATACAACTGAAAATCCTGCTTTGGTGGTACAGGACTCCAAGTGCCCTGCATGCTCTAGGGCTCCTTGGCACTCCAGTATTGGAGGTGTCAGGTTGGCTCACCTCACACATATAGTATGACTTTGTCCAAGTCTGGCACTCTTTTGGTCGGCTCTGTTAGAGGACTGCTCTCAGATGGTGGGCATAGAGCTCGCCCAATCTTCTACACTTATCCTCCTGGCTGACACCTCCTCACTAGATCCTTTACCAGTGGCGCTTAAGACTTGAGTGTTAGCCACACTTCTGGAAGCAAAAAGAACCATTCTGATGAAATTAAGGCAACCCCAACACCATTCAGTATTGACATGGCATGTAGAATTAGCTAAATTAGCTGTCTTTGAGAGATGTACCTATTTTGGGCATGGGCAGCTCCCCAAGTTCCATAAAAAATGGGATGCCTACCTTCATTTCCACTTGTGTTCTGTCCCTCTCATGTCACTGGGCAACCCCCCACTCTGACAGCCTCCCTGTGGTTACTAGTTGCCCCTCTAACTCCAATTTTCCTCCTCAAATGAAAGGGACAGGACTACTTTTTCAGATTCAGGAGGTCAGGTATAGAGATGGGATGAGTAATGATGTGCTGAGCTTGTTGTCCTTGGTACTATGTTACGGTCAATTTGGGAACTTCTCAGCCTCTTGAGCCTCTCTGTTCATACATTATTGATGTTTCATGACCTGTGAGGGATTTTCTTTAGTAAGCAAATCTGTTGTGAGGAATATATTGCTTTTTGACGATTATTTAGGTCTTTCTGAAATATATTGTTGTCTGCTATTTTATCTCTTATGATCTGTTAGTATATGCCTATAACAGTTCTGTGTGTGCTAATATCTTGAAAATAATAACATTTCTTACAATAAAAAATTGTAATTTATTTCAAAGAGTTATTAATGGATTGCCAACAATTAGTACATTTTGGGAGGAATCCAATGCAATATGAAAAAGTCAATCAAGAAAGGCGGTTTGAGGCCAACCCTGTGGTGCTGAGGGTTGAGGCACTGGATGCCACACTCAGCCACACTGGCAACCCGGGTTTGGGAACGAGCCCAGGTTGCTGGGGGTCAGCAGGGAGGGAGAGGATTGAGCATCCGGAGGACTGCTCTCCCTCTCTTCTCCTGTGAGGACAGGGGTCCTGAGTCAATGCTTGGCTACCCTTTAGCAGAGGCCAGAGATGCAGCAAGTGCTGATGCCATAGAGAGAAGTAGGCAGGGGAGTGGCGACATTGGTTCCATGCCATGATATTAGGGCATCAGCCACTCTCAAGAGAAACAGGGAAAACACCTTCAGCTCCGGTGTAGGCACCGAGCTTGTCCTTGATTTATGGCCCTGCCTGGCACCTCCACTGACACTCACTGACTGCTCAGGGTGTTAGGGGCCCACCTTGTCCCTGCCCAGAAGGTAAACAGAGGCTACATGGGTGAAGGAGGACTGCTCAGGTAGGGCGACAGCAGAAGGATGACCCTGGTGACTCCAAGAAGACCAGAGCTGAGGGCAGAGAGGAGGAATAAATACAAAATAAGAATAAAAAAACAGCCAGTTTGATACAGACCAACCAAAAACTCAGTAATGGATTGACAGCCAAAGATCTCCAACAGGTTAAAATTAATCAGTTTGGTTGCATGCAAAGGAGTGCTAACCACTTTATGATGAAGACAGCATGGAAAATAATCAACAACTCAAAAAGCATTAAATGGGCAGATAAAGGTATATAATACTCAAGTACAGCTTGGGCAAGACATTGGTTGCTGCCAGAAGGGCTGAATTAGATGACAGAACCATAATATTTGGATTAATTTACTGCCAGGAGATAAACAGCACCAGTAATTATCATCTGGAAGAAGTTTTAGGTAATTATGAACTGAAGGGGGTCTATAACAGAAATTAAGAATTTTGTGTTGAATAAGTACACTACAGGCATCCTTGAAAAAAGCATGACTGAATCATCAGCATTGTGCCCATGTATGGTCCATAATAGCAATATTGAGTTCTCGTCCCAAAAATCTTAGAAGTAAGGTATTGATCAGGAAAATGCACCTTAATAGTTTTCTAAATTGATCCCACTCTATGTGAGTGAAATGTAAGCCTCTGCAACATGATGGGGTGTTTGTAGATATTATTGGAGAGAGTGGATAACATAGGGTGAATTGCAGTACGAAGCTGCAAGTACTTCCAATGGCCCTGTTGCAGGAGGTCCCAAATACTATAGCTTTAACATTTGTATATCAATCCAAAAGGAAGGTATCAGGTATTAGAAGGTGTCTCATATGTTGGACTACATTGAATTTCCACAGGTGCCTAAAAAGCAGTTTACCTGTTGATATAAGGTTGGGATTACCCTGTAGAGGAGTAAATAAAGCAGGTTTAGGACATAGTTTTAAGATTTATGTAATTTATTCTAGTAATAAATCAAAGGACCAATAGTGAGATGGATCTCAATTTTGGTGAAAGAATTATAGAGAAAATTAGAAGCCTCACCACCGGCATCAACAAGGCTTCCATTTGTACCCACTGGCGATCACACTGGTATACCAATCAAACCATTATAGTGCTTTAATGCACAGAAAGCCCATAAATAGCCTAAATACCATGGAAGACCTAAGCCTCCTTTGTATCTATGTCATAACGGTGACCACTGAAAGGCAATCCTAGTTACAGCGAGTCACTGAGCTGTAACACAATTTGGCACTGTGACTCGGCAAACTGCAAATGATGCCAGTGACATGCATTTTTATTGTTTTAGTGGGGACTGTTCCCCACACACCCCACTTAAGGATCTCAGCACCTCTTATATGAAGTCTCCTATTATGTGTCAAGTTTGGCTAGTAAAGGACTAGGAAGAAATAAGGCTATAAGAAATGAAATACAACAATTGGGAATTTGGGGGTTACTAGCATCTTAATAGCCAAACTTTTCTACAGGGGCAGTTTTGTTTTTTCCTAGCCATCTAAGGTAGTCTTAAGGTCTTGGAGTGGAGAGCTAGATGGTTCGCTTCCAGATTTTGTCTTAAGTGCTAGAGTAATTTTAATCCCCAAATGGGTAAAAGCTGAAGGAGCCTATCTGAATCCCAGGGAAGTAGCTACCCTGGGTTGAAAGATGCTGTTCAATTGTAGTGTTTAATTTTTATATAAATAACTGCAAGCCTGGATAGCTTAGTAAATGTGTTTAATAGGTTGTGGAGAGGTAAGCAGGAAGTAACAACATCTTCCAGTAGGATTAATAAATCATCCACATATAACAGTGTGATATATTGCCCCCACCTAAAGAAATACCTCTATTTGTGAATTCTGGTGAAAGGCTGCAGCTAATGGCTCAATTGCTATTTTAAAAGTGGTGTTCATCCATGTTCAGAACCCTAGCTAAACAAAATGGGGAAGACATGGTGGAATTTGTAAGGACACAACAAATGGAGAAGAATAGAAAAGTTTAACAAAGGATCCAAAATGTTCACCTAGTCTCAGATGAGATGAACACAATGCAGATAATCCAATTCTAAGGAATCAAATGCTTTTTCAAAATCTACCCCTATCGTGGCTGTAGGGGTTTTAGAGTATTTGGCATTATGCATAAGATTTATTAGTGTGTGAAAGTGACTGGAACCAAGATGCCCTTTAACATATCCCACCTGGAGCTGACAGACCAAATGAGG
The DNA here is from genome assembly GCA_016271365.2 of Neoceratodus forsteri. Lineage (NCBI taxonomy): Eukaryota > Metazoa > Chordata > Ceratodontiformes > Ceratodontidae > Neoceratodus > Neoceratodus forsteri. The sequence goes on from CM057449.1 coordinate 275,886,411, forward strand.
AATAAGGGGTTCCAAACAAGATGCCAATATCTTATCATACATTTTACTATCAACATTGAGAAACACAATTGGCTGATAACTAGATGGAAGGGTAGGGTCCTTGTATTTTTTTGCAAAATAATGTAATAATAGCCTCACAAAGAGTAGGGAGGAGGGTTCCAGTACTTATCGCCTCATCATACACTTGACACAGAAGGGGGCATATGCTGTCTGTCAAACCTTTAAAAAATTCAGCTGGGAAGCCATCCCCACTGGGTACCTTACCCAGGTTTATAGACAAAAGGGCTTGATGCACTTCACTAATAGTAAGAGGATGGTCAAGAGAATCAGCTTCTTCCAGTGAAAGATATGGGAGTGCTAATGAGTCTAGAAACTGGGTCATATTTATCTATCATTGGGATGTGAAGCATATAGCTGCTTGTAATATACAGCCATGATGTAGTTAATGTCTGTAGCTTTATATATGCAAAGCCAGAGACATCACATAGCCCAGCAATGAAATGTTCCATTTGTTGAGTATAAAGCCAATATGCCAAATGTTTGCCACATTTCTCTCCCACTCTAGCATTTATGTTTGAGTTTTAGAATCGCTACCAGGTTTCTGAGATATCAAGGTATTTTATACATACATAATTGTAGAATTTCTTGGTGTAAGGCTGAGGAGGGCAACGGAGATAATGTGGCATACTGGGCTTCTTTACTCTTAAAGGTCATCTCCAGTTCTTTTAGTTGATGTTCTCTGTTTTCAATGATGGGTGGCATAACTAATTATTTTCCTCTAAGTGTAGCTATAATGCTTCCTAAACAGTCCCTGTTGATGTATAAGATGTGTTATTATGTAAGAGAAATTCACCTGCTTCCTTTTTAATCTAGGGTACAAACTCTGTGTCCTTCAGTAAAAGCAAATCATGGTGCCAAGTTGGTGAATGGGTTTGACGGCTAACAAATGCAACTGTATCAGGGCATGGTCAGAAAAGAGTATCGATAAAATAGTGGAATCAACCACTAACTGAGTAATAGGGGGAAGTTAATAGATAATCCAGCCTGCTATAAAAGTGGTGGGCTGAGGAATAATAAGAATATTCTTTATCCTGGGTATGAAAACTCTCCAAATATTGGAGAAACCAAAGTCCTGTATTAATAAAGAAAGTGCGGTGGCACTTTAATGGTGTTGTTCAACTGAGGAATTACTCCTGCCCATAATGGGGTCAGTTGTAAGATTAAAGTCATCAGATATAACTGTTGGTAAATTAAACCAAATTAGATGATAATTGTTGAGTTAAATTGTGAAAAAATTCTGGGTCATCATAATTGGAAGCATAAAGATTAAAGGAAAGGGGAAATTGTTTAACCAGGAAAGGCACACTGAGCCAAAGCTTGTTTCCAGGTGTGACCTGGGAGCACAAGGAAGTTAAGTGACTTGCTTAGGGTCACACAGTATGTAAGTGGGGGCTGTGGGATTCAAACTCAGGTCACCAGGTTTGCAGATCAGAGCCCTAAACCTCTGCATTATACTGCCTCCTAGGTTATCAGTTGAAGGAGTCAGAAAGAGTATCTAAAATAACAATTAACTATCTGCCCTGAGGGTCACAAACATTAGAGCGGGGTTTCCAATTCAACCATTTACAGTACTGTATGTATCAAAATGGCAAAACCAAATTTGTTTCAAAGATGCAGAAGCAGCAATAACCTGACTCATCCAGTCCAGTTAAAGCCTATCTGTGTCTGCTTCTAACAGTTTAGTTTTCTGTAAAAAAACAATATGTGGCTTATTACATTGTAGATGTGAATACACCTGTTTTCATTTACTGAGTGCATTGAGGTCCCTGACATTCCAAGTATATATAAATAGATCAGCCATAGGAAACATTAGAAGTAAACAATTAGAAAGGGGCAAGTAAAATGTGTCAGGGGACACCAAGCACCCATTCAGTACAGAGCAGGGAATGATGTCTACAGTAGGAACAAAAAATGTATTTAAGATTATCATGCACATATAGAGGTGTGTGACTGAGCTACTAACTGACCAGCAATCATGTCCACCAGTAGTCAAAAAGTGTAGAGACAAACAGCATTACAACAACAACCTTAATATAAGTAATAAATAGGCCATTTAAAGTAGGTACAGGAAGAAACAGCTGACCTAAAAACAGAGGTCCCAGACCACCACTGTATACTCCAGGGCATGCTCTGAACGTAAAACAAACAATAAAATAATCTTTCAACAAGTGAAGTAACATACAATTGTATCAAATTCTAATACAATATAAGGAGCCAGAAGAACTGTGGATCACCATGGAAACAGGAAATGGGACAGCCATACGAACTGGAGCTGTCTACAGCCCTCCAGATCAGAGGGAGGACATAGACACATTACTATTAGAAGATATACAAAACATGATAGCTAAAGGGGAGATTCTGTAATGGGAGAATTCAGCATGCCAGATACAGACTGGTCAATATCAGCAGGAACATCCGCCAGAACTAGACACATAGGCCCAGATATTCAAAAGGATTGATCATGGCGCAACAGTGTCGCACCATGCGCAACCCACTGATGTGCCCTGGTGCAATATTCAAAAGGGAAAAGTGCATGACACAAATCCCGATGCACCAGTGTGCATCAGTAATGTATGCAGGCGCAGGTAGGGGACCGTGCCCATGCATACCCTGCACAGCACGATATTCAGCCTGGGATGTGCAGAGCCATGCATGCACAACCCCTACCTGCGCCAGCACAAAGTTGATCCAAAAAAAAAAAGGAACAACTGATGGCCACCCACAGATGAGCTGCCACATTGCAGGGTGCAACATGGCAGCTGCCACCTGTGACTGGCCACTTGAGCTCCGGCTGCACCTGGTGGCCCCCCCATGCCCGATCGCGGGCATTTGTAAAAAAAAAAGACATCTGTTTAATATCCCTGGTGGTCCAGTGGACCTGCCCACTCGGTCGCTGGCTAAGTAATAATATTAAATCCCCAAAATGGTGGTCCAGTGGACCGCTATCTGGCTGATCTAGGTATTTGTGTAAAGAATTATTTCCTATATTCCTCGTGGTCCAGTGGAGCTGAGTACCGTCATGCAACTGTAAAAAATAATTATTTCCTATCCCTGGTGGTCTAGGTACCCCTCTCCCCACCCACCCACTGAACCCTACCACCTCGCCCCCCAGTCAGCCAGAGGGTGGCAGCACCACCCACCTGCTGCCCTGCTGCCCACTGACTGACAACGCCGATAGGGCTTACGCCATTGGTTCATAGGTGAGCCAATGGGCATGCAGCCCATACTGTACTGCTACATTCCAGATATGTGAATAACTGGGGAAGCGGGAGGTGGGGCTCAGTGGGCGGATGGGGAGAGGGCACCCTAGACCACCAGGGATATTGGAAATAATTCATTTTTATACAGATGCCCACGATCGGCAGATAGCGTCCACTGGACCACCAGGATATAGGAAATAATTCATTTTTACACAGATGCCCGCAGTCGGCAGATAGCAGTCCACTGGACCACCAGATATATAGGACTTAGTTCTTTTTCACACAAATGCCCACAATTGGGCTGTGGAGCACATTGCTGGTTACAGCTGGCATCGGTCCCCGATGGCTGCTGCCTGGCAGGGTGCCAGTCATCAGGATCAGCACACCTGCATGCAAATAGAACCATAATGACATGAAAATGGCCCCATTTGCACCTTGCACACAATATGGCCCCAGTTGCATGTCAAGTTTGAATATCATGACTGCTGTGCATAGCACAATGGAACTTGCTAGCACGATCTCCATGCTCCACTCTGGCTACTTTGGCCTGCAGTGCCACTGCTCCATGCACACTGGGAGTGGTCAGGGATGATATTCAATGCCTGAGCCATGGCGCAGCTCTGTTGAATATAGTCCAGTCCACACCCCTCGCGCAGCATGTTGAGCTGCACTCCAGGATTGCACCACAGCCTGGTGCCATTTGAATATCTGGGTCATAATGGATTCTCTGCAGGAAGGGCCTCAAACAAATGCTAGAACAACCCACAAGGGACAGGGCTAACATAGCTCTAGTACTGACTAATGGGAAAAGGATCACAGATCTCCAGGTAGAAGGTCACTTGGGGGCTAGTGACCATCACATGGTATCGTATAATTTGGCCACTAGAACAAAATCATCCTATTACAAGGCAAAAATATTCAATTTCAGAGGAGCTGACATTAATAAGATGGCCAACAGAGTTAAGCTAGCCCTGGCAAGAAGAAATAGAGATGAGGGGAATAGGCAAAGTGGGAAAGCATTAAGGATGCAATACTTAAAGCAACATCCCATTGTGTTAGAGAGAAAAGCAACAGCAAAAGAAGGAGGAAACCACTTTGGTTCTCAAAAACAGTTGTAGAAAAGATCAGAGCCAAAAGGCTGGCCTTCAGTAAATACTGTATAAGGGAACACAGCTGGACTAAGAGGAGGAGGCATACCAAACTTCCATAAGGGAAGCAGGGAAGGCAGTAAGGCAGGCAAAGACCCAAACTGAGGAAACACTAGCATGAACAGTAAAAGAAGGGGACTAGACTTTTCTATAAATACATTAGTGAAAGGAAAAAGTCCAGAGGCGGTATTGCTAAGATCAAAAGGTATAAGGGGGAGTGTGTAGAGGAGGACCAAGGAAGAGCACTTATCCTAAATAGAAACTTCTGCTCAGTATTTACTGAGGAGAAGGTGTGGCAGGGCCCACAGCTCAGCACCATGGACACAGGGGAGAAGGAGGTGTGCACTAGTCCTTTCACAAAAGAAAAGGTCCTACAAGAGCACACTATGCTCAGGGTGGACAAGGCAATTGGATCTGATGGCATATATCCCAGGGTACTAAGGGAGCTAAGGGTGGAACTAGCAGAGTCATTATCAGAACTGTTTGGTGAGTCTGTGAGCACAGGAGAGGTCCCAGAAGACTGGAGAAGGGGTCATGTGTTCCCACTCCACAAGAGTGGTAGCAGGGAGGAGGCAGAGATCTACAGACCAGTCAGTCTTACCTCAGTAGTGGGCAAAATTATAGAGGAACTCCTTAAGGAAAGGATAGTGCAACACCTGTAATCCATAGGAGCACAGGATCCAAGACAGCATGGGTTTACAGCAGGATGGTCCTGTCAATCTAATCTATAGATTTCTTTGACAGGAAATCAGAGTGGTGGACCAAGGGGAGCAGTTGATGTCGCCTGCCATGACTTCAGCAAAGCTTTTGATACTGCTCCACATAGAAGATTGATTAATAAGCTGGGTAGGCTCAGGTGGATCAGAAGTTGGTCAACTGGGTGGCAAACTGGTTGGTGGAGCAGAAATCAGAGAGTGATGGTAAATGGCATACAGTCAGAAGAGATGCAGGTCACAAGTGGGCAACCTCAGGGATCAGTCCTGGGACTGCCTCTCTCAATATCATCATCAGTGACATTGCGATGGACTGGAGGGTAAGGTTTGTCTGTTTGCAGATGACACCAAGTCTGCAACAGAGTAGATGATCCAGATGGGTGGGCAGAATGAGACGAGATCTGATAAACTGGCAAAATGGTCAGAGTGGCAACGTGGGTTTAACAAAGAAGTGCAAGATCATGCACATAGGGAAGAGAAACCCTGAAGCAACCTATAGGTTGGGAGGGAAGTTGCTGGCAATCACAAGGTAAGAAAGACTCAGGCATTATCATCACAGATAAATTGAAATCATCCAAGCAGACCACTTAAGCAGTAAGTAAGTCTAGTGGAATGTTGGGGTGTATTAGTAGGGTATTGCAAGTCATAAGAGGGAGGTAATAATCCTCTTTCAAAACACTGGTTATGCCCTGCCTGAATACTGCGCAGGCAATACTGGAGGCTGCACCTGCACAAGGACATTAACAAAATGGAGGCAGTCCAGAGAAAGGCAACCAAAATAGTGCAGGGACTACATCAGAAAACATATGAAGACAGATTAATGGAGCTCAATATGTATACTTTAGAGCAAAGGAGGGAGAGGGTGTTATGGATCGAAACATTCAAACATCTTAAAGGCATTAACAAGGTGAAAGATCTAACATGTTTCAATATAAGAAAAATAGCAGGACAAGAGGACACAGCATGAGATTAGAGGGAGGCCAATTAAGGGAAATGTGAGAAAGTTCTTTTCACAGAAAGTGTAATGGATGCATGGAACGGCCTACCAAACAAGGTGGTGGATGTGACTTCACTACAGGGCTTCAGACAAGCATGGGATAGGCTTAAGGGAGCAATACAGATGAGTATGAATTGATAGGCCTTTGGCAGAGTAGTGGCCTATGGCACATTCATAAGGTAGAAAAATGGATGACTGGATGACCTTTATGTCCTTATCTGCTGTCAACTTCTATGTTTCTATATAAAATAATAATCAGGATAACAACAGGTATACAGATTAGAGAAACCTACCCTTGTCCCTGAATCCAATGGAATGAAAGCATGGTACACACACACACACACACACACACACACACACACACACACACACACACACACACACATATATTCATAGGAGGAATTTTACGATAAAAAGGAAACATTAATGGTAACATTTCTAGCTTCTGCATATAACTATATATTCAGAGCTGCACTAGCTACCACAAACAGTGAGTAAAATCATTACATATGGAATGGTAAAAAGGGGATGCAGATTTCCTCCTAAATGAGTATACCATCACATAATGTAAAATCAGCTAGCACAATAAAAATAAATGTAAAATTAACCTATTAAAGATATAAGGGAATATTAAACATGGACAGTAAAGGCATGTTCTGTGTTCAAACATCAAAAGCATGTCAAGCCAATTAAATGTTTTATCCATTAGATTGGACCACGAAGTCTATGATTGTAGCAATATAAGCTATCATGAGCAAAACAGAACAACATGAGAAGTGTGTGTGTGTGTGCGTGTGTGTGTGTGTGTGTGTTTGTGTGTGTGTGTGTATTATAGTGGCATGGTAGTGCCACTACCGTTAGGGTTGAGTACCCCATTTGAGGTTAAAGTGTGACATTTTGCAGCTGAATGTCTTTGCCACCATAAGACAGATTTGCCTGAAATTTGGCATGCATGTAGCAGTACCAGAGATCTCTGGATCTGCCAAGTTTCAGAACGGTCAGCTAAACAGTTGTGGAGCTATATAGCACCATACAAAGTCATATTTACGTATTTTTGCTCATTCTTTGCTTGTGCCTACAGGTGTACGGTTTGCATGACTGGTGCAAAACTTCAGGGAACATGCAGATGGGGCCCCATGTGCCTTTAGAAGATTTTGTAGAAAGTACCAAACGGTTCAAAAGTTATTCAAAACTATTTTCCCATTATAGTCAATGGGAAAAGTTAATAAAAAGTTTGACAGTGTTGCAAATGACCCTGTAGTGTTGCAAATCCACCATCTTGTTTTCAATTACTGGTCACAGAAATGTTTGGCATTTAAATTTGGGACCCTCTAAGGACACAATTCTTTCTATGTTCACCAAGTCGAGCCCTGAGGATGCTAGTCATGTCTTTTTTGTTGTTAAACACCCCAAAATATGTTTTTCAAATTTTTTGTAAACTGTATTGACACAAAGTAGTGTTGCACTTGCGACACTTTCGAGATTTTGTTTTTGCGAAAGGGTCAAAATCACGACACTGCTTTAGAGAACTATGTCCAAAATAACAGGAATTCTTTGTCACCCTGCTGCAAAAATGGTTTGGTCTTTTGGGCTCTAATTTGAGGGAAGAAAGCCAACATCCCACAGATGTGCCTTTTGGTGGTTTGTGACAAAATAATAGACAGCTGTAACATTACAGCACTCCGAAGTTGACTGTTTTTCCCATAGGCTAACATTACGGCATCCACTGCGCATGTCGGGGCCCGTATCTCAAAAATGCTTCAAGATATGGACTTTTCGTCACAAAAATTCTTAGTGCCCCAGTAGGGAGCTCAGCATAAAACTAGCCAGGAAAGTAATAAATAATATGACATTTTTAATTTTTTCTATGTCGTACGGTTCCTGAGATATAACCAATTTAGTATTCCAAGTGTTCATTTTCTGCTCTGAGGGCCATTATTATGCATACATTCTTTGTATTCACTGTGCTTCTGAATGCACTTTTGGGGACAAAAGTGGGTGCATTTGCATTACTGTTACAGTTAGTCTTTCTGCTTGCATTTCTGTGCCTTTCTGGACTGTCTCCATCCTGTCTATGTCCTTGTGGAGAAGGGTCCCCAAATGGTGTGCAGGACTCAGATGGGTTCTCACTAACTGTACAGAGGGAGAACAACTTCATGTTTTTTCAGGCGATGCCTCTCCCTATACATTCTAGTATCCCCCCAAGCCCTCCTTACTGCCTTCTCACATTGCTTACCTACCTTAAGGTCATCTGATAGGACTACCCTCCTATCCCTTTCCACGTGTGTTGTTGTTAGTGCCCCCCCATTGTGTACTCTTCCCCTGGGTTTTTGTTTCCCAGGTGCATTGTTTTGCTCTTTTTTGCATTGAATCTAAGCTGCCATATTTTTGACCATTCCTCCAATCTTGCCAAGTCCCTTCTCATCATTTGCACCCTTCTTGTGTATCAACCTAGTTGCAGATCTTTGTGTCATCTGCAAAGAAGCATACCTCCTTTCCTTCCAGCCCGCTGCAATATCACCTATAAAGACATTAAAGATGACCTGTCCTAGTACTGAACACTGTGGTACACTACTAGTAACCCACCCTTCTTCATAGTGTACTCCATTTACTATTACTCTCTGGGTCCTGTTGTCCAGCCAGCTTGTTACCCAGGCTACCACCCTGGGACCCACTCCCAGGCTGGCTAACTTGTTTATTAATCTTTTGTATGGGACTGTGTCAAATGCCTTAGTAAAGTCTAGTCAGGCCATATTAACAGCCCCTCCTTGGTCTATTATGTTGGTTACCTGGTCAAATAAATCTATTACATTCATCTGACATGACCTTCCTGCTGTGAATCCGTGCTGCCTTGGGCCCTGTGCACCACTGGCCTCTAGGTACTCAACAGTTCTTTTCTTCAGAAGTGATTCCATCATTTTTCCATACCACTGAGGTCAAGCTAATAGGTCTGTAGTTTTCTGCCTCTGCCTTGCTCCCACATTTGTAAAGAGGAATCACATCCACCCTCCTCCAGTCCTGTGGTTCCACCATCCTCCCATGATTTGTTAAAAGGGTAGTCAGTGGTGTCACTAGTTCCACCCTTAGTTCTTTCAGAATTCTGGGATGAAATCCATCAGGCCCCACTGCTTTGTCCACTTTAAATTTTAGGAGTTCCTTCACGACCCTTTCTTCTGTGAATGAACTGGTATCGACCCCCCTGTCCAGAGTGCTTTTATTGTTTGGTTTAGGTACCTACCCCTCTTCTTCTTTTGTGAATACTGAGCAAAAATATTTGTTCAGTATCTGTTCTTTTTCACAGTTACCCTCTGCCCACCCCCTCCCCTTTTTAAGCCTTACTATCCCTCCCTTGGTCTTTCTTCACTCCCTGATGTACCTATAAAATGTTTTAACCTCCTTCTTAACTGAGCTGGCTATTTTTTCCACGGTTTGGGCCTTTGCTATTCTGACTGCCTTCCCTGCTTCTTTAACTGATACAGTTCTCTGTCACGCTCCTTTGGTGATTTCTGGTACTTCCTGAATGCTATCTTTTCTCCTTAACCTTCCTTGCCACCTTCTTTTGAGAACCTTAGTGGTGTTTTACTTTGTTTTGTTTATTTGCTTACACAAAGGCTTGTTGCCTCTGTGATGGCAGTTCTAGTTATTCCCCAGTGTTCTTTTACCCTTTCTTCCTGCCTATTTGCTAGTGCATTCCTTGAGGCAGTCACCCATCTTAGTAAAGTCAGCCCTCCTAAAGTCCAGGACCTTTAAAAGCAACTCCTACTGTAACCCTCTATTGAGCATTCAGACAGTAAGGGAAGAACTAAATAAGTTACTGCTAGGACAGTAAAGAGCAACTTGAGATTTGCAAACCAAAAGTACTGCAAATGTGGTAATAAAGTGAACGGATTGCTAGCATATAGATTGTGAAAATGGGAGGCTGATAGGTGCATCCCCAAATTAATCAGGAAGACAACACCCAAGGACATGTATCCCATCCTAAACAAATAGCTTGTGAGTTCTATAAATTTAATACCACATTTTATAGGGAAGAAACCCGGATCGGGAGTTAGGACAATTTTGAGGGAATGCTAAATAATGTAGACCTACCCCAACTTACACAGGAGCAAATCACAGAACTACAAAACCCTTCAACCCAACAGAACTTGCAGAGTAATAAAATTCTAAATACAGGAAAGGCCCTGGACTTGATGGCTTTATAGCTGAATTGAATAAAAGTTAATGAGTACCTGTCCACAGCCCTTCAAGGTTTGTAACAAGGCTCACAAAGAGCTGAGTCTCCTGATATTTGAAACAAAGCAGTGATTATCATGATCCTCAATCTGTGGAAAGATCCCACCAATAGAGATGTTGCAAAGTTTTAATTCACTGGCATATTTCCTTTGAAAAATCACCTATCAACCTAAAAATGTGCCTGTGACTTCGGCAAAATTCTGTTGTTTGAGGAGCAAAATTCCAGTCTTTGCAGGTGAAATTCTGTTATTCATGGTAAAATTTTACACTTCACACTACTGATTCAGGATGCAAAGATTTTTGCTAAAGCCATTGCAAACCATCTACAGTATGTAGTGCACCATGATCAGACTGTATTTACACCTGGAAAAAATTTGCAAGATTGCTGTATGTCTGTATACTACTAAATGTAGTATTGGCATGCAAAAATATTCAAAAGAGAACACTGGCAGTAATACCGTCGATACAGTGAAAGCGATTGACTACCTCTACTGGCACTTCCTAGATGCCACCCTTCAAAAATTCAAATTTGGAGACAAATTTAGGGGTTGGATACAATGTCTCTGTACTAGGCCAGGAAACTGTGTAAGGGTACATTGCACACTGTTGGATAGAGTAGATATAGGAAGGGGACACAAAGAGGGGTGCCACTTTCTTCTCAGCTATGTTTGCTCTGAGCCTACAGTCAATGGCTGAGCTTATCAGGACCATTAAGGACATAACAGGCATGAAGGTGGAGGGTGAGAAGAGGTTCATATGTCTTTTTATATCATTCATACACTACTGTATGTAGCTAACCGGGTAGAATATTCCTAAAATTGTAGAATTCATTTAAAATGTGAGATGTCCATAGTATTCAAAATAAATGAAGAAAATCTGAGACCATGTTGCAGGGTTTACCCTTACTCAAGCAGACTGCTAAATTAATAGTATAATAGTATGGAAATGGCCTTTTGTTAGCAAAAATAGAGTTACTTAGTAGTATTTTAGCAGTCAATCAGTTTAGCATTCAGTTTAACAGTCATTTTGAGCTAATACTAATGGTAAATACTGCTAACCATGTTTACTGTTATTAATAGCCATTAGAAAACAGAAGCAGTATAAAGATTCCACAGAAAAACCCATGCAGAATTGCACTCACCAACACTTCACTCATAGTAGCTGAGCATCAAGAAAACATGCATTGACATGATTTGAGTGCTAGGTGTTGATGATTTGAACTAAACATGCACTTAACAAAAACTCAACTTGTGCAGCTGAATGCTTGTTGAGTATTTAAATTAGTAATTGAGTATTGGTTCAGGATTTTAGTTTCAGAATATGTTAATTACAGATGCATTTGAGCACAGATTCAGATCTTAAACTTTCAGAAAGCACTCAACAGAAACTCAGCTTGCCCAATTGCAGGCTCCTATAGTCCCCATGCTCCAACAACTGCAGCTGTATACTGGTCCCACTCAGCCTTGACTGTTAGTACCCAAAGCCCCCAGCAGTGGCATCTGGTTTGCCCCTCAATTCGCTGCAGGCTCCCAGACCCATTCCCAAGCCATGCTGGGACTCCACACTGCTCACTACACGTGGATGTCAATGTGATCACTTCTGTCTCTAACTGTTACAAGAAGTTGGCTCATCATTCATCAATGTTCATCACATGCAAAGGACACTCTTATGTTGCAGGACAGTAATTACATTTACTAAATTCAATGTACAGCATCATACACTCCCACAGCCAATATTTCAAAGGTGCTCTATGCATTTCTCAAGGTGTGATGTTGAGAATGCACAACCCTCTATTTATAGTGCGTAATGGTTAGACATTTAAAGGGATAATGCAATTCCCCATCAAGATGCTTGTATACAGTGTGTGTGTGTGTGTGTTATATATATATATATATATATATATATACATTTTGTCATCATACAAAGGTGCTAGACGGTGGTGCTGAGGGTTGAGGCACTAGATACAACATGTTGCTCCATGCTGATGACCTGAGTTTGGAAGCAGATTACGGTTGCTGGGGCCGGGGAAACTGAGCTTGGAACTGCTCTCCTTTTCCAGCAAGGGAGGGCTTGTATGCCCAACCACTGACTAGTAATAGCATAGGCTAGGGTGGCACAGAAGTGAAGTACAGTGGGCTGGTGATGCCTGCGTGCCTCCACATGCATGCCTCAAGCTGGCTGCAGAAGTGATGGGAGAAAACTGGAAAACGGAAGCTGGCATTTCAGTGAAACCCTGCATGTTTGTTTGTGGACCCATACTGCCACCATGACCACCATGGTCTGAACTAGACTGTGTCTCAGGTGGGGGGGTGGGAGTATGGCCCTTCCTCTCTTGACCCTGCCATGGGGGGAATCTGTTGTGGTGCCCCTCCATGAGGTAGACCCAGGAAAGACAGGCACTGGTCTGTAGGGATGGGAACAGTGCTGAACCCCCCAAACATTCCACTGAGGAGATAAAAACATCCAAAATATAATGAGCTGCAAAGGACTTTTTATTTTTTGTCATCGTCCAGTCGCCATCTGTCCAACCCCACCACCTAGCCCCCATGTCCTGGGACTTACCCACCCTGCCAGAATGCATCTTGACTTACCTTCTAGGGTTGGGCTGTTGGGGAGAGACTTCTCATAGAAATATAGAAGTTGTCAACAGAAAAGGACCTCTTGGCCCACCTAGACTGGCCTAAAATGCCTTCTTACTGTGCTTTCATAGCAGTGCTATTCTTTCCCCAAATGGAAACTGCTTCATGATCCTGGGGAGGGAGTGCCTCGTTGGCTGCATGGGTCTAGTGGAGAGTGAACATCCTCCTGCACAGCTGATGTTGTTTTATGTATATGCTGACTCCCAAGGAGGCATGGCTTGCAATGACATAGTGGCACTGAAGAGCACAAGATGTCTGCCACACTTCCCAAAGATCTCAAACACTGGCTGTCAGACCCCCAGTCTCCACCACTGGTTGGTCAAATGCAGGATGCTTCCATCCCCTGTGGAGGAGAGCAGTCTATTGGATGTTCAGTCCTCCTCTCCCCAGCTAGCCCTCTGACATTCTGGGCTTGCTTCTAAACCCAGGACATCAGCATCACAAGTAGAAACTCAAACGCTGCATTGGCAGGCCAGCAAAGAGGAATTGTAAAGTGCTCGGCTGTGCTGTTCATTAATTTCACCTGGCAATATATGGCAAAAACACAATAATAAAAGAAGGCAAATGACACAAATGAATTTTTTGTAGCATTTTAAAGTGTACTCCTCACACACCATATTTTGCTATTTGTATGTATCAACATTTGGTTTTACTCATCAAAGTTCAAAAGTGAGCAGTACCCCCTCTGAAAATATTTTATCAGGAGCTCTGCATGGCACAGCACAATGTTGGCATCACATGTGACACAGTGCAGTGTCTGCATTGCATGTGGCAAAGTGATGTGTCAGCATCACAATGGCACAGCACAGTGTTGGTATGCTACATGGCAGTGTTGTGTCAGCATTGTGCATGGCACAGTGATGTGCAAGCAGTGCAAGTGGCACAGCTTTCTGATGACAGTGCACAGTGTGGGGTTGGCAGTGTATGTAGCACAGCACAGTTTCTGCATGTAATGGCAAAATGTGATGTCTGCACAGAACGTGGCAACATAACTGGCAGCAGTGCACATGACACAGTGCTTTATCAGCAAGTGTACATGGCACTGTACAGTGTTAGCAGTGCATATGGCACTGCAAAGTGTCAGTTCTGCACCTGGCACAGTGCTGTGTCAACGCTGTATGTGGCACATTGTGTGTCTGCACTGCATGTGGCCCAGTATGATGCTGGCATTGCACGTGGCCCAAAAGTGTCCGCATCCATATATTGTACATCACATCTTTGAAGTGACAGCAGTTCTCATGGAACAGCAAAGTATCAGCAGCACACATTGCATAGCAAAGTAATAGTAGTACACATGGCACAGCATAGTGCCAGTAGAACATCAGCACAGTACAGTGATACTGGTGCAGAAGCACATGCAGTGCAACCACAGCGAAGTGCCATGTGTAGTGCCTGCCACCAGGGTAGGTTGTCTCAGGAGCCTGCTATTGGTGCTGAGTGGTCTCGGGGAGGGCCATTCCCCTATGTTGGGAGGAGTGGTTCAAAGTGAGACAAGCCTGAGGCACATGTGTCACTCAAAAGATGGCATCTACTCCCTTAGCTGCCCTGTATCTAAGTCCACATGAGCTACTCTGTACCATTGCTAGACACATAGCACCCCTCAAGTCAAAGCATGGTCTATGGGTCTGAACCCCAAACAGCCTATCCCCTGACCCAAGCAGCACCCCTTCCCAGTACAGAAAGCTGAGCAGCACTTATCTGCTATGGATCTTCCACTCCCTGGGCCTCTCTCAATGGGAGAGAGGGGTGGCAGCTGCAGGGGGTAGCTTGTCTATGAGAGAGGAGTTCCTACTGTGGGGTGGGGTAGGATACAGTACATAGTGTCTCCAAGTAGCAGTGTCCCAGAATTAATGGTGCACTCAGTCATGTACCCAGTGGTCACATACAGTTACCAGAATTAATGTGCATCCCCAAAATGATACTGACTTGTGTCCAGAAAACTCACCAGTGCTGACGAAGTGAAATGAGAATGCAAAGTTAATGGTGTACTGCAAACAAACAGACAGATTAAGATTGCGCTGTGCACTCAAGAGATGCAGATGCAAAGGCACAACAACACCTAACCAGTGCTCACAAGTCACAAATCCAAATCTGGAAAAGAATATCTTTTGCCAGTTTTGGGGGCACGGCAGTAACAGTCCACTACTAGTAAAGATACCACAAAGCAGTATAAAAATTCATGCAGGTGCAGTGGATAGAAACATAGAAACATAAAAACACGGAAGGTGACAGCAGATAAGGACTGCAAGGCCCATTCAGTCTGCCCATTTCTTTTTCTACCTTATGAATGTGCCATTGGCCTTTGCTTAGCCAATGGCCTATCTATTCATACTCATGTGTATTGCTCCCTTATGCCTATCCCATGCCTGTTTGAAGCCCTGCACTATATTCATATCCACCACTTCCTGAGATAGGTGGTTCCATGCAAGCACCACCCTTTCCATGAAAAAGAACTTCTTCACATTACCCCTTAATCAGCCTCCCTCTAATCTCATGCTGTGTCCTCTTGTCCTGCTGTTTTTCTTATATTTAAACATGTTAGACTCTTCCACCTTGTTAATGCCCTTAAGGTGTTTGAATGTTCCAATCATATCACCTTTCTCCCTCCTTTGCTCTAGGGTATATAAATTGAGCTCTGTTAATCTGTCCTCATATGTCCTCTAATGCAGTCCCTGCAACATTTTGGTCGCCCTTCTCTGGACTGCCTCAATTTATTAATGTCATTGGTTAATGTCATTGTGAAGGTGTGGCCTTCAGTACTGCATGCAGTACTCCAGATGGGGCCTAACCAGTGTCTCGTAAAGAGGGATTATTACCTCTCTCTTCCTACTTGTGATACCCCTACTAATACACCCCAACATCCCCCTAGCCTCACCTACTACTTTAGTGGTCTGCTTGGATGATTTCAGGTTATCGGTGATGATGATGCCCAAGTCTCTTTCTTCCCTTGTGACTGTCAGCAACTCCCCTCCCAGCCTATAGGTGGCTTCAGGGTTTCTCTTACCTATGTGCATGATCTTGCACTTCTTTGCATTAAACCCCAGTTGCCACTCTTCTGACCATTTTGCTAGTTTATCCAGATCTCTTCCCATTCTGCCCACACCATCTGGATCATCTACTCTGTTGCAGATCTTGGTGTCGTATGCAAAGAGACAAACCTTACCCTCCAGTCCATCTGCAATGTTACTGATGAAGATATTGAAGAGGACTAGCCCCAGGACTGATTCCTGAGGTACCCCACTTGTGACTTGCATCTCTTCTGACTGTATACTGTTTACCACCGATCTCTGTTTTCTACCTGTCAACCAGTTTGGCACCCAGTTGACCAACTTCTGACCGACTTCAAGCAGTAATAATAAACCCAGTTTATTAATCAATCTTCTATGTGAAACAGTGTCAAAGCTTTATTGAAGTTAAGGTAGGTGACATCAACTGCTCCCCTTGGTCCACCACTCTGGTTACCCAGTCAAAGAGATCTATGAGATTAGTTTGACAGGACCTTCCTTTGTAAACCCATTCTGTCTTGGATCCTGTGCTCCTATGGATTCCAGGTGTTGCACTATCCTTTCCTTAAAAGTGCCTCCATAATCTTGCCCACTACTGAGGTAAGACTCACTGGTCTATAGTTCCCTGCCTCCTCCTGCTACCACTCTTGTGGAGTGGGATCACATGAGCCCTTCTCCAGTCTTCTGGGACCTCTCCTGTACTCAGAGACTCACTAAACAGTTCTGATAATGTCTCTGCTAGTTCCACCTTTGCTCCTTTAGTACCCTGGGATGTATGCCATCCAGTCCCATTGTCTTGTCCACCTCAGCTTATTGAACTCTTGTAGGACCCTTTATTTTGTGAAGGGACTAGTGCACCTCCCTCCCCTGTGTCCATGGTGCTGAGCTGTGGGCCCTGCCTACCTTCTCTTCAGTAAATACTGAGCAGAAGTATCTATTTAGGATAGATTCTTTTACATGGTCCTCCTCCTCCTCACATGCCCCTTATCTCCTTTGATCTTAGCAATGCCCCATCTGGACTTTTTCCTTTCACTAATGTATCTATATAAAGTCTTGCCACTTTCTTTTACTGTTTGTGCTAGTGTTCCCTTGGTTTGAGCCTTTGCCTGCCTTACTGCCTTCCCTGCTTCCCTTAGGGAAGTTTGGTATCTCCCTATCTTCATCCTGCTACGTTCCATTATTTCCTGAAGGCCAGACTTTTGGCTGTGACCTTTTCTGCTACTGTTTTGAGAACCAAAGTGGTTTCCTTCTTTGCACTTTTCTCTCTAACACAATGGGAGTTTGCTTCAAGTATTGCATCCTTAATGCTTGCCCACTTTGCCTGTACCCCCTCACCTGTATTTCTTTTTACCAGAGCTAGCTTAACTCTGTTGGCCGTCTAATCAAAGTCAGCTCTTCTGAAGTCCCATATTTTTGCCTTTGAATAGGATGATTTAGTTCTAGTGGCCAAATTGAACCACACCATGTGATGGTCACTGGCCTCTAGGTGAACTTCTACCTGGAGATCTATGATCCTTTCCCTGTTAGTCAGTACTAGATCTAGAATAGTCCTGTCTCTTGTGGGTTACTGTACCAGTTATTTGAGGCCCTCCCCCTGCAGGGATTCCAGCATGTATCTAGTTCTGGCAGATGTTCCTGCTGGTATTAACCAATCTGTATTTGGCATGTTGAAGTCTCCCATTATTAGAACCTCCCCTATAGCTGTCATGTTTTGTATACCTTCTAACAGTAATGTATCTATGTCCTCCCCCTGGTCTGGAGACCTGTACACAACCCCAGTTTGTATGGCTGTCCCATTTCCTGTTTCCAGGGTGACCCACAGTTCTTCTGGCTCCTTATGTGTATTCTGAATTTCTGTAGCTTTGATGTTTTCATTGATATACAGGGCCACTCCAACCCCTCCCCTTTTGCATCTCAGTCTCTTCTGACAGTACATAGCCAGGTACTGAAGTCTCCCAAGTGTGGTTACTGGTGAACCATGTCTCACTAATGGCTACTATGTCCAGTTTAGCCTCTGTCATTATTGCATGCGGGTCTGGGATCTTGTTTCCCAGACTGCAAGCATTTGTGTACATGATTTTCCATTGGCCAGATTTCAGCGTGTTAGTTGTTGGTGTGGTCTGGCATCTCCCCTGTGCATCTCATGGGGAGCTGGACCTTTTTTCCTTACCTGGTGATGCAAATGAACTATAAACATGCTGAACTCCTGTTTGATCACTAGCTGAGGGGGAAGGGTGTTCTTCCCATTTGATGTGTGGGGTGCTGCACCCCTCTCCCCATTTGCTAGTTTAAATATTCTGCAAAGATGTTAAACTTCTGCCCCAATGCACTGACTCCCTCCTTAGTCAGATGCAGTCCATCAAATTTAAAGAACTTTCGCTCCCAAAACTGTTGCCAGTTCCTTACAAATTTACGTCCTTTTTCCTGGCACCATCCCTTGAGAAACACGTTTAGCTCCCCTATCTCATCTTCTCTGACCTTCCATCTATCTGCCTCCCTCTTCCAGGCTGGAAGAAGCTCAGAAAAGGAGATGCTGGATGAAATGGATGATAGTTTGCCTCCCAGCCTGGTCAGGTGTTCCTTGGTTTGAACAACTGACCAGCTGCAAAGATCGTTAGTTCCTATGTGTACCAGGACGTCAATGTTTTCTCCTGCTTCCTGAACAATTTTAGCAATGTGGTCAGTGTCTCTCCATACTGATGTACCTGGGAGACATTTAACCATAACCCCTGGCTGGAGATAGGTATCAACTACCTGAATCTTGGAGTTTCCTATGATCAGAAGCTTTTTGGATTTCCTTTTTGCTTTTATTATTTTGGTTCCTGTTTTGGGTGAGTTTTGTTGTGCTAGCTTCTGATGGGGCACCCAATCTGCCTCTCCAAACCACCTGCCAACCTCCCAGACCTACTACCCTCTGCAATTGAGATGCTTCTGTTGGATGTTGGGGAAATGGCGGGCGGTTCTTATAATATATTTCCTCTTAAATATGCAATTTGAGATGAGCAATCTCTGCCCATGCTGTCTGGAGCTGAGGCCTTAGATCTCCAATGGCTCAGCATGTAGGACAGTGTCCTGAATCCTGTAAAACTGCTCTTCTGAAAAGTGTTCCGCATTACCTGCAGTTAATGATATGCATTCCAGATAAGCTGTTGGGTTTATAACCTGGTCAGAGTAATTAGAAGGAAGAAAAATGAAAGCAAAAGTTTGATTTTGTGTTTTGTTTGATTTTGTATAACTTGTTATAACAAGTTAAATTACTAGTGCCCCTGTAAATGAGGTCATTGTGTGGATACCTCTGATCCGCCCCTTCCTGCTTTGCTATAGGAAATGTTACGACTGTGCTGCCCTATAAAAGAAGTGTAGTGTGGGGTGGTTGGGGATGGGGATGGGTGGCTGGGTCCTTCCCCTGCTGAAAAAGGACTACAGACAAAATAAACAAGGAGGTAAGAGTAGAAACTATCAGCCAGCAACAAATGCAGTAGCCCAGAAAGCTAGTACTGATATATAAAACTGTAGAACCTGTAAAGCACCACTGGTAATAATTTCACGGAAGATATACCCTGTAAGAAGCACTTTGCTACAGAGAAAAATAAAGCAGTAACAGAAGATATACCTTGCAAAAGACAGTTTGAATCAGAAGATTACAGCAGTAATCTGTAAGCACACACCTGTAGGCACACCCTGTAATAATGCAGCAGAAGGTATACCCAGCAACAACAATTTGAATCACAGTAAAATAAAGCAATAAAATGTTAGCAACAAACAGTAAAAATCCCTGTGAGTGCAAAGTAAAGATAACAATACACAGTAAATCTGCCTAGCCAAAAGATGCCTTAGTCCTTTTCCTTGCTCAGGTAAGTTTTTTTGCTCTGTCCTTTCAAGCAACCTAGAAGAAAAGAGCTCAGGTGAAGCTAGGTGCCTTGGCCAGCAAACCTAGTTTTCCACACTGCTTCAATGACTCTGTGGCACAATAAAGGTGTCTGATTTAATGGCATTCATCCACACACACTACAAGTAACACGTAGTAAATTGAAAACCTTTAGTAATGTAACTAAATATTCTAAACAAACTTGAAATTATACACTGCTGCACCACAACAATCAGCAAAAAAATGTCAAGAATTACTAAAAATATTACTGTGTGTACATTAAAACAGTTATACAAGAAAAATATAACCAAAACAGAAAGACTGCCTTTTTCTCCCAGTTAATCTACTACACCACAGATATGCCTCTCCCCAAAGCACACTTCACAGTACACAGACTGATTGTTCCAAAGTAACATTCAAAATCCACGTAACAATAAACACTCGATGATATAGAGCACAGCAGGGTTTCCTACAATCGATGTACTAAATTGTGAGCAAAAAAAAAACTATCTCAAAAAGGTTTTTTTAACAGCTTTTAGAGGATTTGAAACACAGAGCTCTGAAAGGAAACTGTCTCCATCTTCCACTACACACACACTACATAGAACTGAGGCTACGTAGAACAATCTAGAGCCCATGTGACCTGCAATCCCATGGAGCACTGCAAAATTCACCTTTGGAGCTCAAAAACAAGACGAAGTGAGGTGAAGTACATTGATTTCAATGTACTTCACTCTAAAAATTGGTGGAGAAGTAGTTTGGGAAGGCAGAATAATGCAAAGTCATTGTTCTCAATGGACTTCATGTTCCCCATTATGACGAGGTAGTCTGCTTCACGTTGCGGAATACTTCACGGATTCTGCATTACTCTGCGAATCACTTCGTGGAGCAAACTTCGGCCACTTTGCCCACCCCTAAACACCACCTGTGGCAGATTAGTGATGGCAGTGACATTGTGGGTATATACAACATCAACTGTCCCTGCAAAGTGACCTGCACTGAAGGTGGTCATTGGTAAAAGCTGGGAGGGTGCAAAAGCAGGATACAATTCCTCAGTTGGATGGCACTCAGTTCCCCTCTCCCATACTGTGGTTACCCTCCTTGATCTCATGCCCCCTCCTCCCATTTTGCTTTGTAGTCTCAGGTTAATTTCTTTGAACCCTTTCTCCATTACATTGGAGTCCTCACTTCTTTTCATTACTGTAGACTCCAATTAATATTCTCCTTTAACTGTTGTGCCCTCTCTCTAAAGTCCCCCTTTCACTATAGCCACATTCATGTTTTTCTTTTTTTTTTTTTGGTGCTGCCCCTCCTTTTACTGTAGTCTTCTTTGTCATTTCAGGAGGTGAAACTAACTTTCAAACAACATAGAGTCTTGCTGTGTTCTGACTATTGCAGTGATATCCAACCTTTGAAATGCTCCGGAGAGAAGAAGTTAACTTTCCATGCAAGGCATGGAATGCTGAGCTCGAGCTCGATTGAGACTCTGTCTGTTGTTGTTTGAACCCAAACCACCAGATTCTTTACTCTGCCTCACTGAACAGTCGCTCTGGAGATTTCTCCTTTGCTCGGTTCAAATTAGTCAAAGTGTCATTTTTTCCCTTGGTTTCAACCGAATGTTTTCCATCTAACCTGGCGGTTCAGTCTCTGTCTGTGGTACCGTGAGTATTAGATAGGTTTATTATTGTTTGCTTCTGTGTGGAACCTGTAAACGTCGGATTGGTTCGGTTTGAACCGATCAGGTTTGTTAAAAAAGTTTGTTCTGCTTTTTAGAGTGTGGTAACCGGTCCTTATCGGTTCTAAAAAAAACGTAATTCATCAGGTTTTTTTCCACGACCCGTAACACGGTCAGGAGCCGATAAGGGTGTCTTGCCTGGTGGATTGCCAAAAAAAGGGTAAGTTTGGTTAGGACTGGCCATGTCTGAGAAACCCAAGAGAAAAACCGGGCCCACTGGGTTTCAACACTGTAGTGTGTGTGGGGAAGCCTTTGCTAAGGTTGACCCCCACACCACCTGTGTTGATTGTCTGGGGTTTGACCACCTCAATTCAGACTGCCAGATTTGCAAAAGTTTTCCCACAGCTACCCTGGAAAAGAGAGTAGGTAGGCTGAGGGAAAGGGAGGCCAAAAAGTCCGTTGACCCGGATGGCCAGCCTGGTTCGGTTCCAACCGAACCAGAAGGAGTGCCCTCTAAAAGGGCAAAACTTCTTCAGGCAAAAGGAGAACTGACTTTGAGGAGTTGGTTCCGGTTAAAAGAAAAAGAAGGGATAAGTCAGCCTTTTTGGATCCACAAGTTCTTTCTCCAACAGCTGATGAAAAAGCTAAAACGATAAGCATTGTTCAACCGCTAACTCCGGTTCTGGCCAAACTGGCTCCATTGGTTAGGGGCTCGGTTCGGTCAGTTCCCCCAGTTCTGGATTATAACTTAGAGGATTTTTATGAACCGGAGGAGGAGGAAGGAGAGTATGAGGATAGTGATGGTGATTATGAAAGTCTGGATGTGCCTATTGACCCGGACATCTCCCCAGACAGACCTTCAGAGGTTTCTCCTCCTAGGTTTTCTGAGTCCCCTTCCCACTTTATGTTTTACAAAAAAGTGGCTGAAACTCTTCAGCTTCCTATGGAGGAAGCAGTAGAGGATCAAGAGGAGCCTGATTATGTTGAGATGATGGACATCCCAGAGCCCAGGAGGCTGTCTATTCCCCTCCATAAATCTTTTGGGAAACAGACATTTAAAATGTTAAAGACTCCTAATTCTATACCTCCTGTGGACAAAAGAATGGACAAGAGGTATACTCTTTAAACGACAAAGAACCTCGATGCGCAAACACTGAGGCAAGGGTTACCCCAAAGGGCATTTGGCTGGGAAGCCAAGTTTCAAGAAAATACAAAATCACACATGCCCACACAATGCAAAGCATCATGGGCTGCATATGCAAATCACCACAGAATGTTATGCTGGTCCAACTTTAAGCAGAATTGCATGGTGCCGAAAGGCTTCTCACATAGTTCGCAAAGGGTGCTAACAGAAGACATAGACACGTGTTTCGTCCTACCAGGACTCATCAGTATGCCTCATCTGTTTGACACCCCAGAGTATACCAAGAGGTATACTCTTTCAGGCTCAGATTCAGAGTTCCTTTCCCAGCAATGCAGCCATGTTGGGGTAGTGCAGGCTGCTGCCTGTGATAACGCAAATATACCCTTGGCTTCACACCCCCCAGATAAGGACTCTAGGAGGACTGATGCCATGGCAAAGAAACAGTACATGGCAGCATCTTTGGGACTCTGGCAAGCTAATTATATGGCCTATACAGCTAGATACCAGAAGTCTAGATGGGACACTGTCATGGCTCTAGCTAAACAGGTCAGCTTGTCAAGGAACTGGAGCAGGTGGCTACAGATGGTATTGAGGCATTCAAGGTGCAATTTCATGCTGCAGTGGACTCCAATGATGTTTCATCTAGAGTCATGGCTACATCCGTGGCCCTTCATAGGATGGCTTGGCTCAGATGTACTAGCCTGTCTCAGGATACCCAGACTAAGGCCATGGATTTTCCTGTTGTTGGTAATTCTCTGTTTGGGGAGCAGACAGAGAACTACATGAAGAAAATGGATGAATATAGGACCACCTATAGGAGTGCTCAAGCCAAGGAAAGGCAAGCCACTCCCCAGAGGCAGCATTCCAGGGGCAGGGGCAGGCCTTTTCGTAGGCCTTTCTACCATGCCCAGGCCTTCTCTTCTGCCTTTGCCCAGAAGGGGGTTCTTCAGAGGGAGAGGCAGACGGGGTACAAGCAGGCCTGCTACCATCCCTCAGCCTAAAGCCCCTGCCAAGCAGGCAACCTGTTGGGTTTGCCCGGGCCGATTCTCCACCACCAGTAGGGGGCAGGCTGGCTTACTTTGTTCAGGACTGGATGTCTTTAACATCAGACAAATGCGTCCTGAAAGTAGTAAGCCAGGGACTGGTTCTCAGCTTCAAACAATTTCCCAAGATGAGAACCAGGTCCTTTCCACCTGCAAATCCTTCAGAGGCCCTTGCCCTAGAGGCAGAGGTCTCTTCCCTCTTGGCTCTGAGAGCCATAGAAAGGGTTCCACCCCTACACAAGGGAAAAGGATTGTACTCCAGGTACTTCTTAACTCCCAAAAAGACAGGAGAATGGTGGCCCATCCTGGATCTCAGATATTTAAACAAGCACCTTTTAAAGCCAAAGTTCAAAATGGTGACTCTGGGAATAATTCTACCCTCTCTAAGCCCAGGGGACTGGCTAGTTTCCCTGGACCTCAAGGATGCCCATTTCCACATTCTCATCAGATGCTCCCACAGAAAGTACCTCAGGTTCGAGTTGCCCTCAGGCCACTATCAATTCAGAGCAATGCCCTTTGGCCTAACATCAGCTCCAAGGATGTTCACAAAATGCCTTGCAGTAGTGGTTGCTTTCCTAAGGAGAGAAAAGATCTCCATCTTTCCATACCTGGATGACTGGCTCATAGTAGGTCAGTCTCCAGACCAAGTCGAGTCACACCTACAGATAACTCAGCAACTGTTCACTTCTCTAGGATCCCTTCTGAATCTTTCAAAGTCAGTTCTAGAGCCAGTACAGCTCCTCTCCTTCATAGGGGCAGAGCTGGATACAACAAAGGCAAGAGCCTTCCTTCCCCTGGACAGGGCAAGGACTCTTGTTACACTGGCCTCTTCATTCACCCTCCAGGTGTCTCAACCAGCAAGGCATTTTCTGCAGCTCCTGGGCCACATGGCTGCCTCTACAGCAGTGGTCCAAGGAGCACGTTTTCAGATGAGGGACATTCAGTTCCACTTAAGAGCCTTCTGGTCCCAGAGAAAGGATTCTCTGACCAAGCTAATCCCAGTGACTCGAACCCTGATCCAGGCTTTGCGGTGGTGGCTGGATCAGGACAACCTAAGGCAAGGAGTTCCCTTTGTCACTCAATCTCATTCTCTAATCCTTACCACAGATGCCTCCCTCTTGGGCTGGGGAGCCCACTTGGGGGATCTGACCACCCAAGGGTTGCGGTCACCTCAAGAATCTCTGCTTCACATCAATCTCTTAGAACTCAGAGTAGTGTTTCTAACACTTCAAGTTTTTTCCAAGTCTGTTCAGAACAAAGTAGTTCAGATCAGGACAGACAATACCACCACAATGTGGTACTTCAAGAAGCAGGAGGGCACTTGGTCTATGGCCTTGTGCACAGAGGCAATGAAGTTGTGGTCTCTGGCCTATTCTCTGAATACCTCTCTGATAGCAGTGCACCTCCCAGAGAAGGACAATGTCCTGGCAGATGCTCTCAGCAGGATATCTCAGGGCCATCACGAATGGTCCCTAGATCCCCTGATTTTGAAGGTGATCTTCTCCAGATGGGGCACCCCACAGATAGATCTTTTTGCAGCCCCAGACAATCACCAACTTCCTCTTTTTTGCTGCAGGCCCCCAGTGTTGGGCTCAGTCCCCCTGGATGCCCTAGTTCTCAATTGGGAAGGGAAGTTCCTATATGCTCCCCTCCCCTTCCCTCTCCTGTTCAAGGTACTAGTCAAAATCAGGTCTCAACCCTGCAAAGTGATTCTGATTGCTCCAGACTGGGCCAGACAGCCCTGGTACCCTCTCTTGCTGTCCTTAGCAGTCCACCTTCCCCTGTCTCTTCCCAGGAATTACAACCTGTTAACATGTTCTCAGGGAGGGTTTGGTATCGAATCTCAAATCTCTCAATCTCAAGGCCTGGCTCTTGAAGAGTTAGAGTTTGCTGATTTGTATCTCTGTTAAAGTGTTCTGGATATTTTAAAAGCTTCTAGAAAGCCTTCCACCAGAAAGACTTACAACTCCAAATGGAAAAAGTTTACTATTTGGCACTCTGGGAAGCATATTTCTCCAGAGTCTGCTGGGTTGCCTACAGTCCTTGACTATATGGTTCATCTCATTAGCTTGGAACTCAGACCAGCTACACTTAGAGTGCATCTGGCAGCTGTCTTTGCCTTCTTGTCAGCAGGCAAGCTCTCTTCCCTTTCAGCTCATCCTGTATTCTGTAAATTCTTCAAGGGATTGCTGCATACCAATCCTCCCTTCAGGGATGCTGCCTACTTAGGGACCTTAATGTTTGCATTGCTCAGCTTATGTAACCCCCTTTTGAGCCTTTGCCCTCAGCAGAACATAAGTACTTGACTTGGAAAACTGTGTTCTTGGTAACCATTACTTCTGCCAGGCGCATAAGTAAGTTACGGGCCCTGTCAGTGGAGCCTGATTTTATCTCTTTG
The DNA here is from genome assembly GCA_016271365.2 of Neoceratodus forsteri. Classification (NCBI taxonomy): domain Eukaryota; kingdom Metazoa; phylum Chordata; order Ceratodontiformes; family Ceratodontidae; genus Neoceratodus; species Neoceratodus forsteri. Next base: position 275,912,534 of record CM057449.1, read on the forward strand.
CATAGAGATAAGGTGGTCCTCAGGACTAATAGGAAGTTTTTGCCTAAGGTGGTTTCAGATTTCCACCTTAACCAGTCTATGTCTCTTCCTGTTTTCTTCACTGACCACTCCTCCTCTGGGGAGAGGAGGCTGCAGAGCTTGGATGTGAAAAGGGCCCTTAGCTACTACATAGAGTGCACCAAGGTCTGCAGGTTGACTCCTTCAACTGTTCCTCACTTATGGTGAGGTTGGTGAGGAAAATCTGCCACTAAGAGATCTATTGCCAGGTGGATTGTCTCTTGTATACAATTTTGCTATGAAAAATTAGGTAGGATCCCATCCTCAGGCCTGAGGGCTCACTCTACCAGAGGTACAGCAGCTTCCCTAGCTGCTGCCAGGGATATTCCTATCTTAGAGATTTGTCAAGCAGCCACCTGGAAAACAGTACATACTTTCACCAAGTATTACTCTCTGGATATCCAGGCTAGGAGTGATGCTCGGTTTGGCACAGCAGTGCTTCAGAGCCTGTTCCTGAAGTAGGTTCTGTCACTCCTCCATGGAGGTACTGCTTGGTAGTCTGCAATAGTCAGACTACAGCAAGACTTCATGTTGTTTGAAGAAAAAATTACTCACCTTAGTAATGTTGTTTCTTCTGATGGAGTCTTGCTGTATTCTGACCTTCCCCCTGCCTCCCATCTCAGAACCTGGGTTTTGGGATGTGGGTGAGTGACAGGAACAGTGTTAGCACCCTAGAGGTGCTCCCCCCTTTTCTCACCCTCTTAGTTTTTGGTATGTGTTGTGTTTTGTTTTTTGGGTTTCCTGACTTGAGTCTTTGCCTTGGAACCAAAAAACCTTTTTATTAGATTTAGTTGCCAGTTGGCTAGTGTAAGTTTACAGTTTCCACTCCGGACGCCCAGTGAGTTTAGCTGGTAAAGATCTGGCGGTTTGGGTTCAAACAACAACAGACATAGTCTCAACCAAGCTCGAGCTCAGCGTTCCATGCCTTGCATGGAAAGTTAACTCTTTCCTCTCCGGAGCAGTTCAAAGGTTGGATATCACTGCAATAGTCAGAATACAGCAAGACTCCATTAGAAGAAACAACATTATTAAGGTGAGTAATTTTTTATTTTCAGTCACTAGCAGGCATGGCTAGTTGATGGGAAAAGCCCACCTGCCTGACAAAATTTTCAGTAGCTCAGAACAATTAATTTCAATAATGTTGTTTTGTCATGCATATAGCTTTCCTACCTTTTATTTTTTCCTACTTTTTTCTGTTGGGGGACCTTATATAGGTTCCTTCTAACAAATGCAGTAAAATGTAGAAAAAATATCAAATAACAAAAAGTTATGAGTAAAAGAAAAAAATTACACTTAAATGAATGGATCGATTTCTATAACACTGTAGTACACAGGAAGGTGTTGCATAAATACGCTGGCTTGGAAAAAGGAACACAAATTTTAGGTCCAGTATTAATATTCCACAGAGGAGATAGGTTAAGCTGTACATGTGAGGCCCCTTTTCATTGTGGCACAACACCAGAAGTGATCAGAATGATATGTCTGGTTGCACACACTGAGCAGTTGAAAAGTAATCAGAGACCAGCCACTACAGACGGACATCAAAGCATTCTTATACCAAGCAACAAAGAGAAATGTTCATGCTGCAAACAGCAGAAAAAAATTGAGGGAGGATGATGCATACAAGAACTAAAATGTAGGATTTTTTTTTAAATCTTTCAAACAGTAAACTCTAATTTGATGAAAAACATCTAAAGTCAAAACTATACCTCGACGAGCAGATCTTAGATCTGAAGGATGGGTCACAAATGGTTGTAAAATAATTTACAAGTAAAAGTCAGTACATTTCTTGCCCAGAATCCCAGCCTTAGCTCTGAAGAAGCTGCTGCATCTCTACAAATTCAAATCTGAGTGAGTGTGAAGGAGTTGGGTTTACAGTAAATTAAACTTTGAGCTATGGAAGACTAGCTCTGAGGGGGTCTCTACTATCTGTGAATTCAAACCTGAGACTAAGTATGGGAGAAGGAAAGACTTAGAGCTTTGAGGGTGCTGCTGTTCTTTTAAAATTGAAACTTAAGGAAGGGAGCTGGGTTTAATTAGTGAAGTATTGGATTCAAACTTTGAGCTATGGATCTGTGGATCTATCTTCCCATTTAATAGCAGTGATGTGTGGGCTACAGGAATTCACTACAGAGCTTGAGGGCTGATAGGTTGGAGGGAGGCAGGGGGTTGGAGACAGTCGGGAGGGTTGTAGAGAGCTGGGGGTAGGGGGTTGAAGGGAATCTCTGGGGTTGAAGGAAAGTGGGTGGGAGGGGGAGTTTGGATGTAGTCTGAAGTTGCTGAGGGGAAAGAGGGCCAAGAGAGTCTATAGGTGTCGGTGCAGAGGGAGGCTGAGGGAGCCAGTTGCTGCTGGGGGGGCTTATCCTTAACTTTATCCATGCATCTGGGCAAATGGTTGGGTCAGGATCTGCAGGGCATGGTCACACTATGGCTGTGCTCAGCACTCTGTGCTGAGTAGGGCCCTGAAGTATCCACCACACTGCACGTTTACACTGAGCTACAAACCTGAAGACCAGTTTGAATCCCACAGCCCCTCACTTACATACTGTGTGTAACCCTGTGCAAGCAAATAATTTCCTGTGCTCTTAGGTCACACCTGGAAACAAGCTTTGGCTTAGTGTTTTTCTGGTTAATCAGTTTCCCCTTCCCTTTCCTATATTATTAAAAGCAGGACCATTTGCCCATCAGAGGCTCCACTAACTCACCTGGGCTACTATTCTGAAATACAGCGCTTGGCCATCCAGCACACACTAAGAGGGATTTAGCAGTGTCTCTCCCCAAAAACCTTCACTTGTCTTTCCTGTATTTATCATTTTATTTCCTTCTCTAAGTGTCTTTTTCGTATTTTAACCCAACTGTACCATTAATTCTAAATTCATCCTTTCCCTTACTTATGTGCTTTTCTATACCGCTTACATTTCTTAGCTCTCTGTTTCTACTCTTGCTGCTGTATTTTTCCCATATTATCCTGATTTTCTTTATTTTATGGGTCTGACAGGACACAAACTGCCCTTCATCAGATAAGTATCATTAAATCTTTAACTTGTTGCTTCTACCTATTTACTTTCTAAGAACTACAGATCCTTTGTGACCCCTTTTTGTATTTTATTTTACAGGGTCCCATGGACATCCTACCTTAAATACCTGCCTCTAGCTCCTATTACTTAGGTAAGAGACTCACTTCTACCTATACATGGGTTGACTGTAATGCTGTGTCATGCCTATTACAGTGTGTGTCATAGTTGGGCATGTGGGAGGGAGGTGAGAGTATGAGAGTGTGAAAGTGTGAGTGTGTGTGAGAGTGTGTGAGAGGGTGAGTGATGTGTGTAGTGTGCGTGAGTGTGTGAGAGTGTGTGTGAGAGTGAGGTGTGAGAGGTGTGTGTGTGAGTGTGTGGGTGTGTGTGTGTGTGTGTGTCAGGGACCTTGGAGGGAGAGGTTAGTATTGCGGCTATAGAAGAAACAGGATCATTTATGGGACAGTGAAGGTGGGAATATTGGCGGTCATCATGGAGGGAGGGTGCTGTCTGGGGCAGTGGAGGAAGGTGGCTAGTTTAGGGTACTTTGGAGGATGTGGGCTAGTTCTGGGCAACTGTCTTGTGTTGTGGAGGAAGGGGGCTAGTATTGGGACATGGTGGGAGGGAGGCTATTATCCAAAGCTGTGGCATGAGAGGCATTTGTATTGGGGCTGTGGAGGGAAGAAGCTAGTATGGTGGGGAGCCATTGATGGAGGTGGTTTGATGTAAGGTACTTTGGATGGAGGTGGCCTGATGTGGGGTTCTGTTGATGGAGGTGGGTTGGTGAAGGGTTCTGTGGACAGATGTCACAAAATGTATGAGCATGGGGGTGTGGTCACCGGACTGGGAAGTGAAAGGGATCAGCTGGCCAGTAGTTCAGCTAGAATTACATTCCCTTCCCTCTCTTACAGGACAGCAATTTTGACAAGTAGGGACTATCGCTGCAGCAGAGTAATGGGCTATGAAGCTCAAAAATCTCACACTTTTACTTTAACAGAACTGTGTTGTATGTTCACAATAACCTCCAAAACACCACAGTGCATCTAAAACCCAAGAGCACTTATATAACTATTTCCTCTGGCAAAACTACTGAAATTATTTAGCAAAACATAAGAGGCTCCTTCTATTTGTTGCTGTGTATATTTATTATGGGCGCTCCTGGTTGTTATGCTTTTTCCTCCCTCAATCCTTTAGAGCACGGGGCTAACTAATTAGCCACTGCACAACTCTACTGTATGTGGTGCTTGCCACTTTCATGCTGCCCTCAGGGAGCCCACTGATTCCCCCTGCCTACCTCCCACAGCAATTCTATTTTTTTTTGCTCCCTCAGCTCCAGGGCCAGCCTCTCCTTCGGGCCTTCCTATGCTTCTTGCTGCCACACTGCCCTGATGCAGCCACCTGCTATGCCACATTGCAGCCCACTGGGTAATCCAGTGTAACCCTTCGCTGGATGTGTCCCTCTCCTCTGAGGGGGAAGGCGCTAGTGGGGCAAGCCAGCATATGTTCTTGACCTGGGTGCTGCTGAGGTGGTTGGTGGACTGCTCATGGTCTCACAGCAGTGGAAGCTGTCAATGGTGATCCAGTTGACCATGGAGCTCTTTTTCTGCTTTGGTCTTCGGGGGGCATGTCAAGCCACTAACGTCAAGGCGCTTACGCTGATGTTCACCAAGTCCCATTAGTCAGGAGGACCCAGCACATTGTTGTTCCCCCAGCCTCCACCAGGAGTCAACAAGTGCCAGGCCACCTTCCTGCCCTCCCCTAAGAGAAGGTGAGCAGTCATCCGATGCTCGAGCTGTATCTCCCTGGCCAGCCCTCCAGCATTCTGGGTCTATTCCTGAACCCAGGTCACTGGTGTTGCAAGCAGAATTCCAACTGCTGTGCCCACAGGCTGGCCCACAGCTACTTTTAAGCCCATTATGGACATTGGCCTCCAGCCACAGTGCGGCTTTTCTATTGTGGCCCTCATCTTTTTTTTTTTTTTTTGCAGTCTCTATTTTTGCACTCCGAATGCCCAGATCATCCTTCCAGAGTGCTCACTTAACTCTTCCCTCTACTCCCAGTCTGAAACCCCTACACACATCGGTCTCCCTCCCAATCCATGGCAGGTCCAGTCCCCAGAATCAGCGACTGGGGAGGGTCACCCACCCGGGAGGGTCACCCACCCTGGCAGCCTGGTCTTGAATTAGAGGCCCTACTGTAGAGACCAGGTTGCCTGTGGAGATCACAATGGGCGTGTCTGATGGCGGGATGTTGGCAGGTCTCGGTGTCTCCTTCATCTCCACTGATCATCAGAGGGTTTTCCCTACATGGTTGCCCCTCAGAATTCCAAACGTGCAATGATGTCCAATAGCACTATGTGCCAATGTCCACCGTAACTCTGCCCCTTGCAGCTGCAATGCCGCTTACTCCTTACACTGCCCCTGACCACCATCAAAGGCTACCCAGGAGTGACATATTCAATGGATCCCTCTCTGGGAAGGGAGAGCAGTCCTCCGGATGCTCAATTCCTTCCCTCCCTTGCTGACCCCCAATGGCCCAAGCTAATTCCTGAACCTGGGTCGCCAGCATGGTATGAGGTGTGGCATCCAGGGCTTCAACCCCTTAGTGCCACTGGGCTAGCCTTGTGGACCCCATCTTGTGCTTTTTTCTCCCAGTCCCTTCCTGCCAAGCCCCTCAGGACATGTGCAGCTAAGCTAGTGTTTCTTGCTACTTCTTGCTGGCTTCCCTCCGATCTCTCATAGTAAGCCCCTTGGTAATCTTCACATAGGCACTGTGTGGCTGATTGGTAGAGTGAGGTATATTTGCTCTAGCCACCTCCACCTCCCAAACATTCCCATCTTTTTCCCACCACATTTTGCAGGCCACAGTCCAGAACTCTGTGCATGCCGAGTTGAAAGCACCTGCCAGCAATGTCACTGGGCGAACTAGCACTAAACTGATTGCTGCATAGCCACAACATTTCTGATGGGCAGTTTCCAGACCAACATACCTACCCGTGTCATACAGTTGGAGCCACAGACCCCTTCTTCCTCCTAGATGATAGGCAAATGTTAAATATAATTAAAAAACACCATTTACCACTTGCTACAGGGGAGTTAGCCCACTGCACTGCCAGGGCTATACCTTTAAACCACTGGCCTCCTGGGACAACTCAAGACCCCTGAACTACCAGTGTCCCTTTTTTTAAATAATTTAGGGACTACTAGCCTAAAAGCATCCTCACTAGCCCATCAGGGCTACCACTTAAATCTGCTGGTCACCAGCAGGCCACCTAGGTGTGCTATGGGTGGTTTTGCTGAGCCCCTACTGTCACTTTATTCTCTTTTTGTACCTGTTTGCATTTTTATTTTCGTTATTCTCCTTATTTTAGTTTGACCTAAAGTGTATCTTTTCCTTTAAAACTCCCCTTCCTTTACTCCTATACTGTACTGTATTCTTTTTCTATCTTTCCACTCTCTGTGTCTGCTCTCTCTACTAGAAGTTCCCCATACTAATCCATTTTTCCCATTAATCATATACATATCTTTGTTCAATTCTAACCCCAATCTCTCCTATGACCTCTGACCCTTTGTGTCTATTTAAAAACTTCTCTGTTCTTCCCTTTCAGGTCCTACCAGAATACCCGAGCCCAGGATATCCCAGCTCTGGACTCCTGACAGAGCAAGTAAGTCCTAATTACTTAACTGTCTTGTAGGGTGAGTAGCAAATAAAAGGTGCCCACACTCTTGTAATGTTTGGCAGCTTGAGTTTATTTATTTAGGCAGGAAAGGAGAGCTATTTTCAACCCAGTACCTACCTGATATTTGTTGGAATTCTGCAATAACCAGGCCCGACATTACTTACTTATGAGATTTGATAGAAGGCTGCAAACAAATACAGGGAATAATGAACCCTCTGTGTAGAAGAAGCCACATTGACTGAGGTTAGTGACATTATGGGAACAAGAGCAAAGCTTGTATGCCCTCATGATGTCAAAGCTGTGAGGTTGCCAGTATATTCTGCAAGGAGACTGATTCATTATATATAATAATGTGAACAGGCTGTATCTAAAACATACAAGTAATGGGCAAGCCCAGTCATGGGTGCTGATTTAAAAACAGCACCAGGTATTGTTTTTACTGGCTGCTATTTTGAAATTGGCACTTCGTGAAGGGTTTGCTTATCATTATCAGCTTGCACTCCAAGCCCTGTGTCTGGTCTGCTGGAGTGCGAGTGTGATCAGTGCAGCTGTCCAGAGAAATAATTCATGTCCTGAAATATGAACTAATTTCTCTGTTTCTAAAAGGTGAATTACTGGGTTTAGAAATCACCATAGAAACTGGCTTTCAATTGATATTAAGGACAACCCGATTGCCACTCCCCCACTAAACCCAGAGCATGGCCACCTGCTCTATCAGTCAGCTGCTCAACACAGCATGAAAGCACCAGTGAGTGACAGGGAGTGGCCAGAGAGGTGAGTGTCATTGATATGCTAGGAAATATTGATTTCTGCATAGCTTCATGAATGACATACACCGCTCTGCCTCCTCCCCCCAGTCATGCACACTATCACGCTCTGCCATTCATCTTGTGAACTAATACAGCTGGTGGCAGACTGTGCTCTGGGTTAGGAAGGGGAGCAGGCTATATTGGATATATTACTAGACATGGTCCCCATATCGTGGCTTGGAGGTCAGGAGGGGAGCCTAACATCTAAATAATGACTGTTTGATAGTGTGGGGGGGGTGGCTAAGGAGGATGGGTTTTAAAAATGCCAAAAGAATGCAATTTTTTTAAATGTGGAAGAACAGGGAAGGAGTGAGGGTGGTTAAATCACAGCGGTGAGTAGCGTGTGGCCTAGGAACTAGCCTTTAGCACCTGGGAAAGGACAGGGTTTTTTAAATTTTTTAATTTTTTTTTTAAATCACTTCCTGAAGTACCGTCAATAGAGGGAATACTTGGGATGCCAGTTGTAATTCTGTGGTATCTGAAATTATTGTTCAGGATGTGCACACATCTGCTGGTGCTTTGCTATGTATTCATTTTACCCTTAACCTTACTTACAAATATTTTTTCTGTTTTAAAGTACTGGCCAGATTTGAGATGCACTGAAACAGCACTGCAACACTGCTGTCTGGAGAGCTACTGAGCATAAAACCACACTGTACACTGCAGAGCATCTGAGGTGTTGTTTCAGTCTAATTACCATAATTAGTACACACTGAAAAAGCCCTACAACACTGCTGAAGGAAGTGAAGAACAAGACTGCACATTGCAGTGCGCTTGTGGTGTGATTACAAGGTTAACATAATTCATACACACTGTTCTGACACTACATGCATGCTACCATAAAAATACAAGGAAAGCAGTATAGCGCAGTAGTTTAAGGCTCTGAGCTGCACATCTGGAGACCTGGGTTTGAATCCCACAGATCTCACTTGCATGCTGTGTGACCCAGAGCAAGTCACTTAACCATTATACCCATTAGTGCCATATGGCATCAGAACCATCCTTTGCTTAACCTGACACAAAATGGTGGCATCAGATAGAATGAGTTAACTTCCCTGTGCTCCCAGGTCACACCTGTAAACAAGCTTTCAGCTTAGTGTGCTACTTCTGATTAAACAATTGAAAAACATATACATGTACACTGAGTAACCACTCAAGGAGAACAGACTGAAATGAAGTGCACAGGAAGTGTACAATGCTACTGTAACTCTGAAATAGAACTATTTAGTGACTTTCTTGACACTTCACTCCCTCGAGTCTGAGAAGGTGGAGGAAGCGCTCCTAACATTGCCTTCTCCACCTCCCACTGAGCATCTGCCTCCCTTCTCCACTGACATACAACAGGCCACAGCTGGAGCTCTGTATGTGCTTGGAGTAACAAATGCCTTCAGGCACTGTCATTTTATGCAGTTGTGCTATAGGGATGACTGATGCAGCTGCAGCCCCAGTTTGTCTTCCTCCTTTACTCTCCTCCCTGCTCTCCAACACAAAATCGGGGCCCAGGCAGCCCCCTTGACCACATGGAGGGGTTCCAGTTTTATTTAACATCATTGGCAACTCGTCTGCAGGGAACTAGCCCACCTGAGCTCCAATTCTAAGAAGCAGGCCTCCTAGGCATTCCGAGCCCATGGGACTACCAGTGCTAACTTTATTTGTTTAAGAGGCAGTATAGCACTATGGTTTAAGACAATAAGTTGCAAACCTGGAGACCTGGGTTTTAATCCCACAATCCCCACTTACATAATGTGTAAGTGGGGGTTGTGGGAACCTGTTTAGTGGAGGGATCCAGGGTTGCTCGGTGTCCTGGTGGCCCCCCGATGGAGATTGGGGGCATTGCAGGAACACCAGTCAAAAAAAACAAAACCGTAAGGGGGAGAGTGTGGCAGACACCAGCAGGGCAGCCATATGCAGGTGTCATTGCATGCCGCACTCCCAGAGGAGAAAATTAAGAAAATCCCAATCCTCGGGATAGGCGGCATCACCTCGCCCTGCTGAACCACACTCCAGCTCTGGGCTTCTCTCCACCAGGTCAACCACCCAGCCAGCAAACTGGATTATAGATAGACTGCCTGAGTGGATAGGGCAGCCCACCTTAGTGGGTGCAGAGCTGGGGGTTCTACCAGGTTGGTGCAGGTGGAGGAGAGCTTCAGGTGGAGGTAGAGCTCGCAGGTGTGGTGGATGCCAGGAGAGTTCCCAGTAGGAACAGAGCAGAAAAACAATCTGAAAAAAGAAACAGGCTACCCCAGTACATTTCAGATTGTCTGACTACCTGCACCTCTGGAAGTTATTCCTTGAGGAGTCTTTTTTACTTTTCTCTTATCATCCCTAGAGTCAGAACATGTTTCAGTAAATCTTCCATAAGTCATGATCTTCCTGCCCTGTGAAACACTTTACAAAAAACCTTGAAGCTCTCTTTCCCTATCAAATTGTCCACCTTTAAAACTCTGTTTTCATGCTCCTTTAATGAGACTTGCAATTGCATCCCTTAACTCCTACTAGGCATTAAACCCTTGTATCCGCTGGGCCTTATCCTTGATCTGTGACTGTTAGTTCTTTAACACCTCTAATCATTTGAATTATCCCTCAGGGGCCTTATTTACATATTTTGTTTCTTTTTTTGTTCTTTTCTTTCTTTGCTTTCTAGCCTTAGCCTAGTTGCATAGTTTTGTAATGGTTTAGTCTTGCATACACTGTATATATTGTTTTATATTATCATTCTTTATTACTGTTGAATAACTGTTTGCTTGTTGTCTAATTGCTAAATGCTTACTGAACTTTTTATGTTGTGCACTGTGTTATGGATTCTGCTTTCTGTGTATGCATTGACCTATGTGTAACTTCCAGGTCCATTTTGCAAGGGAATTCGCCTCAATGGTGTTTCACCTGGTAAAATAAAGATTGATTGATCGATTGATAGATTGATTGATATGCAACCTGCTTCTGTGGAGAAGCACCCAGTAACACCTGGACTGCCAGATGTAGTACTTTAACAAGGCTCCAAGGACCTGTAAATTGGAGGTGTTAAATTTAGACCAATGTGCACCAAACATTCCCAAAATCAATTCAGCATGAGTGAATACCAGAAACAGTGGCTTCTGCCACTGCCTTGACGAATAAGTCTAAAATGCCTGAATATGGGGGTAATCAAAGAAAAGGTGATCTTGAGTTTCTATCAGCTGTGCACAACCATCCTGTGGGCAGAACCTTTCAGAAACCTGTTTATATTTGTGGGAGTTATGAACCTCCACTTTCCCATATACACTCAACCATTGAGTATCCCTGACATACAAAGGCAGGGGCTTATTATTCAGGCAGCCCAGCACTGTATCCCGATGGTGGTCCAACATCGAGGAATTTCAAGGGACCCCAGAAATGAATAGACTGTACCTCGCATACACCTGTTTCCTACTGATAGGAGCCTCGCCAACCCAAGCTCCACTGTTTTATCTTATATAGGTATCAACAATGCACTCAGGGCAATATCCTGTTTTTTTAAGATTCTGAAGTGCAGCTCTGCACCACTCGCTCAATTATGGCTGTAACCATTCTAAAAGACCACCAGTCCAAACCTTACCATTTGGATTCAAAGCCAAACCAATGTTAGTAGTTATAAAAACTACTGAGGCAGTATAGCACAGTGGTTTAAAGCTCTAAACTGCAAATCTGGAGACCTGGGTTTGAATCCCAAAGCCCCCACTTGCATACTATGTGACCCTGAGCAAGTCACTTAACTTCCATGTCCTCCCAGGTCACACCTGTAAACAAGCTTTCAGCTTAGTGTGCCACTCCTAGTTAAACAATTGAAAAAAATACTATAATAACAGACATTGTGATTTACCTTGCCCACACCTCCTTCCGTTTTGTCGGTAAGTGAATTCCGCTTCAGGGTTTCAGGCAACTTCCCAAAGGGCTTGAAAAATGTTAAAAGTCTGGTTTCAGAGCTTGGTGAATCAAAAACATGACTAATGTACAAAAAAATAGAAATTAGCAAGGTTTAAATTTTTACAAGCATCCTATTCAGTTTGGAGATACCCTTGTTCTTCTAAAAAAATGACTTTTGCCTGTGCGACCTGGAGTCCAGCTTCCCATTTTTTCTTGGCCATAGATTGTAACCCATAAATAACACCTAGCAATTTCATGTACTGAGCCAAGATTGAGACCCCTCAATATTTTGAGATGGAGGTGGTCTGGGGTCTCAAGTACTATTCTGGTACTTTTATGGTAGTTCGTCAACCAAGAAGCCTCAGCAGATTCCTGCAACTTGTTGCAAATAACAGGACCCATGTCAGACCTTTGTACCATCACAACAACATCATCTGCATATGCAATGATCGATACTGGAGGTAAAGATGGTCCAAGAGAAAGAACCACAATTTTTAATTCTTCTGTATTTTTCATAGGAGAGGGTCAATAGCAAAGACATGCAGCAAGGGTCCCACAGGGCACCGCTGCTCTCATCACTTTTCCTAACTTACTAGGCCACCCTAGCCATCCATTAATATATTGTCTCACAGCAGCATAATTATACAAACTTTTTATCCAGAAAACAAAACTTCTTGGAATATGGTAGGCATGCACAACTTGAAGTAAGAAGTCATGGAAGAATTTGTTTAAAGCCTTTTTCTGGTCTATACTTAATAAGTACACAGTAACCATATTCTGATGCCCTCTGATGAATATTTTACATAGCCAGATTAAGGCATCCTGCACGTTTTGTTCCTAATGGAACACATTTGTTATGAGCTTATAACTTTGACAGCAACAGCTCCCAAACAACTAGCAAAAATGTTTGACAGTATTTTGTATTCCATATTTAGCAAACTCAGTGGTCTCCAATTCCTAATGTCAGCTCTGTCACTCTTCTTAGAGAAAAATACCATCATAGCAAATAATTATGAATTCAGGAGAAGTCCAACATAAAAACAATAATTAAATAATTCTGCTAGGACTGCAGTCAAATTATCCTGAAATTCTGGTAAAATTCAGCACTAAGGCCATCATCACCAAGAGCTGTATTACAGTTCAATTATTGAATAGTAGTCACAACTTCCGCTGGAGTTATTGGTAATATCAAAGGCCTGGTATCTTCGTCTGTTAAAGGTGGAACATCCAGATTCGCTTAAATATGATCTAATGCTGAAATTAACCGAAGTCAGCATAAAAGGATGTGCAAACATGGTGTTGCACCACAGCCATAATGTCCTTTCAGGAGGTCACAACGTCCCCCTGACTATTATATATATCCATAGATCTCTGTTCAGTCCGGGAGTTACAGTCCCTATAGGGATCAAAAGTATGTTTGCATCCTTAATTCCAGATTCTTATTTCTTGGTATATTGATTGGGCCTGATCACATTATAGTTTTTGTATATGAAGCTTTATATTCTGAATCTGTTCACTATAGTCCATTTTTTCATTCTCAGTCTGGGAACCAAGCTTCTGAAAATAAGATCTTAAAGTAAGGTACTGGAAAAAGTCATCCTGAGATTTTGTGCCAGAATACGATTTGAGAAGCTGCACAATATCCCTTTTACTATCCTCCCACCAGTCTTCAATACTATCATAAAAACCCTAACTGATAGCTAAGCTGTCCCAAGCTGTGTCCATTGGTGTATGTGAGCTGGGCCTTATCCTGCTATTGTACAGATGCCATTGTACTTTTATTGAATTGGGGCCTCCCAAGTGCAAAGAAGAAGTAGCCATGTTATGATTCAAAAATGTGTACCCAGCAGTAATAGCCATGAGTACCTTAATCACATGAGGAACAAAAATAAAATCAATCCGAGTTAACAAGGCTCCTCTAAAATAGATATTCCCCACAAATGAATGTATTGCCCCATATGTATCCTTCAGTTTAGCAGTTCTAGTGATATCATTTAATCTATTAGAATCAATGAACAGTTTTGTAGTGGAGACATCATGGTTTATTTGTGTGGTTCTGCAATTAGAGTCATCCCCCCATAGCCGGCCCAGTGGCGCTGAGGGTTGAGGCACTGGACACTACACATTGCGCTATGCTAGTGACCCGGGTTAGGGAACAGACTTGGGTTGTTGGGGGTCGGATGGGGGAAGGAGGATTGAGCCACCCAATGGATTCTGTCCTCCTCCTCCTGGGGTGGGTTAACAGGGTGCTTGTAGCACCCATCATGACTATGCCTGTGGAGGTATGGGCAGTAGGGGCACATGGCTCTCCAGAGTCAGGGAAGGGAGAAAGCTGTTGAGCACTTGACAACGGCATGCATCTGCATGTCATCTGTCTGGATGAACATCCTCTGCACCGACGTCCTCAGAGGATCAGGAGAAAATGGGGGAAAATGCATACACCCCTGGACTCATGAACACTATGAAACCGGGAGGGGGAACCTTGGTCATGACCTGCCAGATGAAGTAGGAGGGGGTACAAGGCCCCCTATGAAGCTGAGGAACTGGGCAAGTAAAAAAAATAAATAAAAATAAAAAGTCAATTCCCCCCAGAGGATTATTCTGGAGGTGTGAATAAAGGGCTGGATAGCTGAAAACAAATTAGACATCAAAGCTTTTTATCTGAGGAGCATGAGTTGCAATAATGCATAAGAGTTCAGAGCCTAATGACAAATCCAATGATTGGGCCCTGCCAGGGTGAATGTGAGTTAACTTCGACAACTTCAACCTGCTATCATTAAATAAAATTCCCACCCCATCACATCTGTCAGTACCTATGGAACAAAAAGATAGGCACTTTGTCCAGAATTTGGCTGCCTGACAGAGTTTGTGGATTGTTTTAAACCTGGTGTCTATTACTTGGACAATCTGACTATCCAGGTCACACAGGGAAGTAAGCACAGATGAAAATTTTGTATACCCCTTGATACTACTAACATTAATAGTAGAACCCTTGATAGAGTATATAAAGATCTAAAGGAAAAAAGGTGTAAGAGCTCATGTAACACTGGAAGTCTGGGACCTAGGTGCTGGGAGCTAAATCAGCGGGGGAATTCAAGAGGGTATGGGATACCAAAATGGGACTGAACAGAAGAGGCAAGGAGCGATAGAATGAAGGGATTAAGGTCAATATGGTAATAGAGCCATGGGGAGGAAAATGACAGGCTAGATAGGCCAAGTGGTCCTTTTCTGCCAACAGATTTCTATGTTTTTATGTTTCTATGTAGTTAGTATCCTCTGGGAGCACAGGCTCTGCTACTAGTAGATCCTCCTGTTTAGAGGAGGGAGCGATTGAAGAAACGATTCTGGGCAAAATGTTCATGTCGAAGCCTCAGAATTCAATGCATGGCAATCTGAAGCTCTATCTAAAACAGAAAAACCTATTTTAAAGGGTATACTGTTGATACAATGACTCCCACAGCAACTTCGTCACAGTGACAAAAACCCATTTGACATTCACAGTGTTGAACAGATTGTTACAGCAATGGATGTTTACAATGATGCCGCTGTAAGCCACTCTACTCACATAATCCACCCCCCCCCCAGAGTTGACAATCATTAATTTCCAGGGGGTGTGGGGGGGCAGAGCCCCCTACATTGCTACTCAAACTGTATCAGTCTGTTCCCCATTGGTGTCAGGACACGGCTTGGTCGGGTATGTCAGCAGCATTTTGTTGCTTTGGTGGATGTCGGCAAATTTACATTCACTGCGGCATGGTGGAACCTTTTTAAAGGGTCAAGTTGTAGGGTTTTTAAGTTTATTCTTCTTGGGATAGTCTTACCACCTACCCATTTCTTTTTATCCTTTATAGAGCATGGGTTGAAGACCTCAACTGGGGGGAAGGGGGTAGAAGTAAGGGAACCTGCACTATATCCCCTTGGATGTGCTCAAAATTATTTTCCTCCACAACAGCTGCCACACCTATAGAGGAAACTAAGGGAAGGTCTTCTTCCAAAAGGGGGGGATCAGAACCCATCTGTCTACAATCCTGACATACAGTACAGTCTTCAGGATCATTACTCAGTTCAGTCACAGGGATTTCCTGAGCAGCAAACCTCCAGGAAGATGCCTGGGCTGCTCCAGTCTGCTGCATCTTTGTGACAAATGTTTCTGGGAAAACACTTTCACCTTTATTATGAGAAGCCCGCGGGCATCTCACATAGGAGTGTCCTCTCCATTCACAAAGGTTGCACTTAAATGTATTTAAGCAATCTTTTGTCAAGTGACCGTTATTTCAGACATTTTGCACTCTCACATGCATTATTTATGTGTGCTGTGGAACCACATTTAAGAAAGATTTCTGCTGACCATAATAAAATAATGTTCCCCATCCCCTATTCCTCACCAGGAAAAAAACACTGGGCTAGTGCTTAACCCCAGTATCAGTATTTTGCAATTTCACCTTAATCTTCTAACCATCTGTCTAGATTTGTTCTGTACCAATGATTGGAACTGCCGCATCCAGTACCTCACACCTGTTTTGTAACCAGAACAACATGCCCAATATATTAACCAATTCATTCTTGAATAATACAGTAACAGCCCTAATCTGTGGTTTAGTCAAAGCAATGGCTAAAATGGACTCCAGAAGGGAGCTTTGAATAATTCATTATAACAAGCCCAAAACCTATCCAACCCTGATATCTGTTTGAAACTAACATCAAACTAAGCATCACCCGTATATATGAGAGCATAAATTTCAGAAGAAAAAAATGTCATTGAGTCTTTAAGTAGAGTTCTTGCAATATAAACCCAGTCAGGAGGAGAGTCTAACCCCCCTTTGTAGATCAGTCAAACTGCATTCTTTCATGGGGCTGGTTCCCTTCAAGTTCAAAACAGTTCTGAGAATTTTAGAGGAAGGTCCCCCTCTTGGATTTCAGGGGCCCTAGGATCAAAGTCAGCAGATTCAGAAACTGCACCCTGTATCTGCAGTGTAATCAGAGCATGACTAGAAACAATATAAGCAGCAGCCCCCTTTTGTGTGGAGGACCCATCAGCAGGCTTGAAAGTCACTGTAGATATCTCATTATGAGAAGAATGAATCTTGTGTTCCTCAGTAGCAACAGTCAGGTTATACCACTGCACAGTAAGGTCAGTCTTATCAGGTGCCCAATGTTCAATCCCATTCTGGAGCCATCCAGCATTCATCAAAGCACATTCAGTTGACCATGCTTGGCAATCTGTGACTTTAGTAGATAAGCCACTAGTCGCTCTGGCAGGGAAATAGAAGTGTCTCCCATCCCCATTGTACTGCAGCCACCCCACCCCTTAACTGATTCAAAAAGTATTATCAGAGTCAAAGTTAGGCATTGAGGAGGAAATATCAAATGTAAGGACTGTACCTTGCTTAACATCAACTGTTATTGTCTCGGCTACAGTCTGGGGGGTGCTCACCAATACCTGAGGCTTTATATGATTGGTCTGCCATTCTAAATCTTGAGCTGCAGTCTGCCATTGCATGTGAAGCTGAACAGCTAGAGTGGTCCCCACACATTCTGTGTTCTGGCTGGGTCACACTAGCATGCTGTAGAGGTTATTGTTACAGAAGTCGGGAATCCATTGTCATTCCTATTTGCCTGGTCCTAGCCTTACATTCCAGAGATCCTGCACTCTATTGCAGCAAAGTTTCATGCTGGGCAATAATTTCTAGTAATTGCCTTTGTCTGCCTTCCAGCTCCAGAAAAAGATTGCCATCTGTATCCTGTGAGGTTCTTGTCTGTAAGTAATGAATCTTAAAAGTCTGAGCACTTTTCATAACTGAACTGTTTGCTGAAAGAGCTCCTGGTTCCTTACCTCCCTGAGCGACCACTTTGCTCGGCCAACGAGTGGTTGCTGGAGATTCTGAGGGTATTTTAAAATCTTCTGGGGCCCAAGCTTTTATGTTTGTGGCACCGACCATCTGGAATTCTCTACCCCATTGGATTAGGAGTGCATGACTGTGGGGGCTTTAAACAAGCACTGAAAATGTACTTATGGAATAGGGCATATGGGGACGGTGTTGGATATGGATTGACTGTAATAGTTTGGTTGTTTTGTAATGATGTATTGTGAAACTGTTTTTTATTTATTTATTTATTTATTTAGCTTTTGTTGACCGGGTAAGTGCACTAGACAAATCCTGCCTATTTTCAGGCACGACCAGAGAGGAATACAGATGAATGCCAACTGACCTTGAACCAGATTAAGCTGTTGGTGGTATTTTTAGTGAATGAGGAAATTTGGCCAGGACACCGGGGAAATTCCCCTACTCTTTTCGATAAGTGCCATGGGATCTTTAACACCCACCTGAACTACCACCAATCCAGGCAGATGGGACCTCAGTTTAACGTCTCATCTGAAAGATGGCACCTCAGAAATGCAGCACCCCTCTCATGCTGCATTACAGTGTCAGTACTGGGATATTAACCCAAGTGCCAGATGTGGGAACTGAACCCAAAGCCCTCTGATCTCCTGGCCTCAGAGACGAGTGTGCTACCTACTGAGCCACTGACACTGCTAATTATGTTTTAATTATGTACTGCTCCTTGATTTGGAAAGGTGCTTTATAAATAAACTTTATTATTATTATTATTATTTCCATAGGGGCCTCTTGCAGATTAGAAGCAGGAGGGTAGGCCACCCCCTTCTCTGCCCACCTCCATCTCATCACTGGCATCAGTGGCCACCATCCCAAAGGACAGCAGCACCCCTACCAAAGAGTTGGGAAATTTTTATTAAGGCAACACTATCAAAGTAAGACAGGCATGTTAACATCACAGCTCAAAAAGAAGCACAAATCACTATTGCAAACAGAACCCTCAAAATCCAAACAAGGAGAAAGTAAACTAAAAAGAAAATCCTGTCCATCATATGGTAAGAAATGGAGGCAACAGCATCACTAATAACCAAGCTGAGAAACTAAAAATTAAAATCTCAAATAAAAAAAAGAAATGGAACAATGGAAATAATGAAACTTAAATAACGTCAAACTAACAGTAGCATGTTAAGGATAGAATCAAAAATTGGCAGACGTGCTACAACCATTCTTACTGTAATATATATAATACAGTATCTACAGTAAACAATGTTGCACACTTGCAACCAGTGTGACTCGAAAGGTAATCAACATGGAAACTCTATATCATGTATTACACTCACCCAAATATGAGAGTTACTGATCAAGACTGTGAAACTAGCAACTGTCAGTCTCTGGGCCAAACAAATTTAAGGTGTTAAATATGCAAAATGTCTCTACCAATCTTTTTTTTTTAAAAAGCAGAAGGACTTCCTTGTCGATCATATGCACTAAACCATTGAAAGGAATTACTTTTTGCTGCAAACAATTTTGACATCACACATGCATATACACCATTTGATACAGGCTAATACCAGACTTAAGGTACCAGCATGAAAGTTTGTCCACCCATCTGTAAAAACAGAAACTAGCACTTCATACGTCATGGTTTGCAATCAAGGAAGATGCCACTTAACAGCTAAAGCAGGCCAAAGGTCAAAGATGTATTGACATTGTAAAAACAAATGTAGCATAGTCTCTTCCTGTACTGTACATTTAGAATGTACAATAAACAGTTTCCTTCCTGTATAGCTTTATGTCAATGATTACTCCAGAAGTTAAGTTTTCATGGCAACCTAACCAAATCAAATCCTACACTTTCGGTGGTATTCAGGGCTCTAAAATCTGATCTAACAAACATTTCTCCAGCACGATAGGATGGCACTGAAAACAAGACTCACCAGAAAAGTAAGACTTAATAATGCTCCTATAAAAATGTTTTCTAGTATTGTGATGTAAAAGGGAAATATCGAATCTCCAGTTTTTGAATTTCTGAAAATGTGAAACTAAATCCCCCTCCACCCCCTCTGTAAATTTTAAAATACCTCCAATGGCCCTCCTCCCATTTTTCAAAGAACTGGCATTGGGCAAAAAACAACCGAGCCCAGACATGCTGCTTCAGTGTAATCATGGGTAAAATATTGGCATATACATAAATAGAAAAGAAAAACACAATTGTTTTGACCATTTGAAGGCCCCCTTTAACAGGTTGATACATAACTGCTCTCTTAATTTGGTTTAGCCTACTCCCCACAAAAGTCTAAAGACTACACTTTATACCACTTCCAGTTTTACAGGTAAAGGAAAAACATAAGTAATGTACCAAAAATGGGAACAATAAAGGTTTTCACCAAAAGACATATTTCTTTTTTGTCATAGGCCAAGCCTTCCATTTCTTCACTTTGTGGTCTGCCTCTGTAAGTGATGCTGTCCAATTTAAGAAGCCAAATCACCATCACCAAACAAAACATCCAATATTTTAAACAGTCCTGGTACATTTCAAATTCCCTGGATATTACCACCCTGAGGTTGCTGTCTGAAATTCAAAAGCAAACATTGACTGTTGTCTTTATTAACAGAGGCTTCAGAAACCTTTTAAAAAACAGAAATGATATCCAGAGCTATAGTAGTTGATATAGTATCAGCCACCGTCAAGCAGATATCATCTGTATCTGCCATAGCACAGGGGAAATGTAACCCCCCCCTTCCCCAATATGCCTAATATTCAGACTCTGTTCTAAACTACAAAAGAGAAGATCAATATTAAATATATGTAACAGAGGGCTAAGAGGGCACCCTTGTTGCATCTCTTTGTGTATCAGTACTGCTGCTCTCGGAAGACCATTGACAGCTAATCTGGTATAAATGTCGGAATATGATATTTTAATCCACCCCACAAAAGCAGGCAGTAACCCATAATACAATAAAACCTGAAATAGATGATCATGATCAACTGCATCATATACCATAGTATGATCTAAGCTCAAAATTTACCCTTGGGTCTCTGGCTCAAACACGTTTCATGCAACAGAAACAAGTTATCCTGAATAGATCTATGTAGAATAGCACACATTAGTGTAAAAGTAATCAACATTTGAGCCTCATCTTTCAACCTATTACCCATAATTTTATATAATAACATCCAGTCTACATTCAGTAAACTAATAGGATGCCAATTCTTTAAATCTGCTTTATCTCCCTTTTTAAAAGGTAAATCCGGAAACTTTCAGTGAGTGCATCTAATACCACCATATGACCTTGAACTATATCACTGAAAAATGGCACAAGAAAGGCATTCAGCCCATCTATATGTTTTTTATACACTTCAATAGGGAGACCATCAGGGCCTGGGTCATATCCCCTGACTAGCTTCCATCACCCCCCAGATTCCCCCTCTGTGATGGGAAGCAATAAACTTTTCTGAAGCTCAGCTGGTAATTCCGGAAGAAGAAGACCAGATAAAAAAAAAAACTGGACACCTCATCAGGGGCTTTGGATGCTTTAGCAAAGAGGTCAGAGGTGTGATTAAAAACTATATTGGCCATCTCTAAATTATATGATGTTAAAGAGCCATCCTGCCTGTACAGGCTGGGCATATATTTCACATCAGTACAGTCTTTACAATGGTCAAAGGGATTCACTTGTTCCCTCATACCCCGAGAACCATATTTCTGTTCTGCTATTAAAGAGGCTGCTTGTTCATACTGTACCTAACACATATCAGCTTTTAAATTAGCAGTTTGATCCTGATAATCAAAGCCCATTCCAAAAGACCATGAAATCAGAGATTAGAGGTGTTTCCAAAGGTCTAGGTAATGTATATAATAAGTCATGTGTTTATGTTTAGCCCACATATGAAATAATGATTTCAGGTCAAATTTAGTGTCAACTCACCACTGTAAGAAGTCATCATAAAGAGCAAAGACTATGCTATCAGACCATAAGAAAGGATAGAGCAGGAAAGAAGGAGGGGGGTTCTTATCTACCTGAAATCCTCTCTAAATGCTTTCCTGGTTGATCTCCCCACTCCTAGTGGATCTCTGGGTGAGGCAGTACTAGTGAAGATTCTCCTTGGTAGCAGCAAACCTTTCATTATTGGGTGTGTCTATCTCCCACCTCAAACTGCCACCGCCTCCCTTGAAGCCCTCATAAGTGCCATTCACAATCTCCCGCGGGTGAGACCACCCTCCTCGGGACTTCAACCTAAACTGGCTCTCCCAAATACCTCCAGATCCAGGAAACTAATAATGGATGTATCACTTACCCAACTGATCAGCTTGCCTACCCGGCTCAACACAAATCGGGAACCTTCACTCCCTACTTGACAGGCTGGCCTCCCACCCCTGATCGGATACTGACTGCTGGGATCATGTCTGACTCCCTAAGCGACCACTCCCCTATTTTCTGTACCTGGTCCAATAAACCCCCCGCAGTCTGCCCCCAGAGTGATTGAAGCTAGGAATTTCAGCCACTTTGTACCCGCTGATCTCTGCTCTGATCTACTGAAGGTAGACTGGGGCCCCATTGTCTCCCTCCCCACTATTGACGAGGCCCTAGACTATTTCACCAATTGTTTCCTCTCAATCGCTAACCAACATGCCCCCTGGAAAAAACTCAGAGTACAGGGTAACTGCCACAAGTGGTTAAACCCTAAACTTAAATACACCATGCATCTTCGGGGCAAGGCATGGGGTCACTACAAATCCTCCAGATGCAAACCCGATTGGGAGAAGTACCAGTGCCTGAGGAACCAATGTAAACCAGATGTTAAACAGGCCAAATCAAAATACCTCAGGGACCTCCAAACTGGCCACCTAAGTGACCTAAAGAAATTCTGGGGCCACATAAATGCTCTTCTTAAGGGCTCCTCAATGGAACATGATGCCCCTCTCCAAGTTGGGGACTCAGTCTCCAATGACCCTTCTATAGTGGCGGAAGCCTTCAGTGCATCCTTTGCAAACCCAGCAGCCACCTCCCAACAGTGCCTGTGACACCCTCCCTCCCCTCACAGACTGGGTGCCGCCTGCCCTTATTCCACCTGAAACCAGTTGAACCCAACTCAGTACTGCCCCTCCTGTGCAAAATAAAACCTGAGTCCTCTCCTGGCAATGACCTCCTGGAGCCCCGGCTGCTGAGGGTCACAGCTCCAGCCATCACCTACCCCATCACCCTGCATATCAATAGATCCCTCCAAGAAGGGACGGTCCCCTCTAAATGGAAGGTTGCGACCATTGTTCCAGTCCACAAAAAAGGAACTTGGGACAGGGTGGAACACTACAGGCCTATCTCTCTTCTCTGCCCCCTGGGTAAAATTCAGGAGAGACTTGTCTATGACCAACTACAATCCTACCTGGAACAACACCTGCTCCTCTCCAAAGTACAGCATGGCTTTCAGAAAGGTCACGGCACCAACACTGCCCTCATCTGGCTAACATCAGACATACTCCATGCCATGGACCTAGGCACCCCAACGGGCGCTCTATTTATTGACCTATCCAAGGCCTTTGACTTGGTCAAACATGAGCTTCTCCTTACCAAACTCCTCTACCTCGGCCTTGATCAGCTTGCACTCTCCTGGATCTCTAGCTGCCTTAGAAACTGATCCCAAAGCGTCTGCTGGCAGGGAGTACCTCTGACCCCAGACCCCGTGACCTCCGTGTACCCCAGGGCTCCATCCTGGGCCCCTACTATTCTTGCTATTTCTAAATGACCTTGAAGGAGCTTGCTCACTTACAACCTTATCCTCTATCGGATGACACTGTAACCTATTACAGCGACCCCAACCCTCGGTTGTCACTGCCAAACTTCAAGGCCAGCCTTTCAACACTCCGACTCTGGTTCACTACTAATCACCTAAAACTTAATGAGGAAAAACAAAGGCAGTCCTCTTTGGGACCAGCGGCTGGGCAAAGTCCATGATGGGTTGCTCCAACTCTCATCAGCCCTTGGTAGGCCTGTTGAAGTCACTGATCAGTTCAGGTACCTTGGTGTACTCCTTGACCAGGGTTATCCTACAAACCTCATTTTGAGGCCTTAACTAGATCCATTCACCAGAGGCTTGGCCTCTTATGCCGCTTGGGCAATGCTCTTTCCGGAGAAGCACGGCGAGCCATTGCAAACTGCAACCTCATTCCCTCACTGTTATATGGCTCTCCCTGTTCCTGTCGCTCAGAGGCAGGAGCTAAACAAACTCACTACCCTTTACCACCCACCCGCCTCGCTTTGGGACTAACTCCTCCCTAGGAGGCATCACTGCGAGGCCCTCAACGACCTCACGCTGGCCAACCCTACAGCATAAACTAACCTATGCCTCAGCCTGTCTCACATATAAACTCATCTCCCTTGGCCACCCGCCTCACCTGAGTGACCTGCTCACCCCAATGTCTCCCTCCACAACCTCTGGTCCACCACTAGTCAACTTCACAGACATCTCTGCGCATCCGGGACTAACCAAGGTAAAATGCTCCTTTCAGTTCACGGCCCCACCTCTAGAACTCGCTCCCCACAAGCTTGCTAGACATGCCCTCCCAATCCTCATTCAAAGCAGGTCTTAAAGCATACCTCATTGAGCTGAGCCTCTGTGGCTGCAACAGCTAGTTCTTGCCCTTATCCACATACCCCTCCCTATGACAAGGACTAAAATCTCTCTCTCTCTCTCCTCCTCTTGACTGCCCAGAAGCAATAATCCAATTAATGTCATTAGCCCTTATATTTATGAAACTGTAGTTGTCTTATTGTACCCTCTGACTATGAATGTACTCTTATACTGTGTTACTTTGTGCATACCTAATGTAAAGTGGTTGGTTTCTCAACCCTGGTCCCCCTGAAAAGGGACCTTGGTCTCAGTGGGCTTACCTTGGTTAACAAAATCTAAATAAAATAAATAAAAATAAAAGACTGATTCTTGGACCACCCTCCAGTTATCCTGATCTTCTAAGAGGGAAATATTTAAATGTCACATGTAGTGGGTAATAGGTTTATTAATAGGTTTATTATGCAGCTCCCATAGAACAAAGTAATAAACCATGATCAGTAGTCTCAACAGGAACCACCTTAAACCCAGAAGCCAGAACACATAGTGAAACAAGAAAGAGATCAATTCTGGTGGATAGGAGTCCTTTGAAAAAGGTATGGCTTGGAAGTTGTTGTCCCCCATTCAGCCCCATTCCCAAGAGCAGCCCCAGTAATTAATTCATGCAAAAATTTTTAATCAGCATACGATTTCAGAATCTTCCCAGTCTTATCTTGTAAAGTCCATATGCAATTAAAGTCACCACCAAACACCACAGTTTTTGTGGTATATAAATAAGGCTGAATCACTCTCAAAACTTCCATTCTTAAGGCTTTTGTATGTGGTGCATAAAGTGTGATCAGGCAAAATTCTTGTTGATAATAAATATCAAGTAACAAAACCCTCTTGGGAACCAGATCTGTTAATCTAGTTAACACTATTCCCTGTACATTAAATAAGATACCCACCCCAGAACAGGGGTCTTCCCCCATGGACCAGAGGGAAGGACCTCAAACCAATCTCCAGCAGCTATAGCAATATCCCTAATTTATGTAAACAGGTATCTTATAAAAATACACATGGCACTGAAAGTCTCTCAAAATCAAAAAAAAGTGGTATGTCGATATTTAGAATTTTTAACACTCTTTGTATTGAGAGGCAGCCAACAAAGTCATTAAGACAAAAAAAAAAGAATCAATGCCCCTCACTCATATCAAGGTTTTCCAGGTTTCTTAAGTTTAACCTTCTTTCCGGGCACCTTAGAGTCTGCCAAGTGACATCCATGTCTGTTGCCATGGAAGAAGTGACTGAGGAAGTATCTGACTCTTCATCACTATCCCCAAGCTTTACATTTTGCCAAGATGAAAATCTATTGTCAATGGGAGGAACCTTTGTGAGCAATTTACCCAGAGGTGGCTCTTTATGCATTTTATTCCTGGAATTTCTCCTAGGCAGAACCTGGTTCCATTGCCTTGGAGGGTTAGAACCATGACTTCTGCAGGTGGCAGATCCATGCAGAGCCTGAAGTCACTAGCCAAAGGAAATACAGTGGGTATTGGCATCAGGTCAGGATCAGCTTTGTCCCAATTTCATGATCAGACGATGAGGCAGACTGGTCAGAAGCCTCACAAGGATGAGGTAGCAAAGACAAATCCATCAAAGAAGGAGTGACAGGAACAAAAGCCAGCCCCTAGGTCTGCCATTCCTGGGCTGTAGTCATGATGTCATCTTGGCCAGTCTGTTCAGAGGCAGGTTTGTTATAAGCTGCCCAGTGTCAAGCATGAAAGGTATGGCCAACCTCCCCATATAAATTACAAATCACTGGCGTAGGACATCCCACACTGTTGTGCCTAATACCCCCACATAGAGAACACTTCAACTTGTCAAAGGCACTACTCAGATGCATCCAGGCCCCACATCAAAAACAAGACTTTGGCTACCTGGGATAGAAAATAAAACCTCTGTCTCAGCCAAGATGAAAACAGCTAGGTAAATGATAGATAGTTCCGATCAGGGTGGGCAGACAAACACGGATATGCCAAACTCTGTCCAGAGTTGTTCCAAATCCATAATCAGATCTAGGTTACCCGATATCATGCATCTGGCCTTTAACCAATGCAAAATATCCATCACACACACCCTCATTCTTGAAGAGTATAGTAATCACCTTGAATGCAGGTTTAGTCAGGGAAATAACAATAAAAGGCGACCCTAAGG
This sequence comes from Neoceratodus forsteri, assembly GCA_016271365.2. NCBI lineage: Eukaryota > Metazoa > Chordata > Ceratodontiformes > Ceratodontidae > Neoceratodus > Neoceratodus forsteri. The sequence goes on from CM057449.1 coordinate 275,938,576, forward strand.
GGGTATACCGCACTTGCTGGTATCGATTCACAAAATTTTAAAGATTTATAGCAGTCTTAAAGCTGAAATTAAATTAGTATCCCCAGTGGTATGTATTAGTGCATAGCTCTCACTGGCCTGGAACTGTAAACTTTGTTTCACCAATGAGTTCCCAACATATAAATGATTTGAAAACTCATCTAACCCACCCCGATATTTAATGTGTACCACTTTCCTTCACTTAGCCAGTGCAGGGGGAGCATGAAATAACCCAGCATGCAATTGAGTTGGAGAATTGTTATGGCCCCTAGTATTAGTATCCACACCTGGACCTGTAGGACACTTTTCCCCAGAAGAGGAGGTTTGTGAATCTGCTGAGCACACTTATCTAGCAGGTCACCATTAATAAGGAGCTGAACATCGTCCCTGTGTGTTGGATGCCCCTCACCCAAAGAAAGGCTGGGAGACATACTTGCATTCTGGATTGGAGAAAGAGGCCTGTAGCACAGTAGAGGTGACATCTGGACCAGCACCACTGTTGACCCCCTCAGGTAGCAGGAGAGGGCCCCAAAGCCTCCTGCTCACAGTTGTCAACATTCATTTTCCACAAGTTCCATGCTCTCCTTGTAGCAGCTGCCTTTTCTACTCAGACCATGATCCAGTGGAACTGTGACCATTTCAGCTTCCAAAACAGTCCCCTGTGAGTCAACCATCTGTAAATTACTTTCTGACCTTTCAATAGAAGGCTTTCTTCTGCAGCAATAACCTCCAGTAGTTGTCACCATTTACCTTCCAATTCAAGGAACAAATCATCCTCTTCATCATTCATCAACTTCTGGCTGGCCATTAAGCTGGCCTACTGGTCCCCTTCCAGGACCGATCATGGACATTCCCTCCAAGAAAAAAAGTCATGGATGAGGCTGGAAGAAGATAGCCCCTCCACACCTTCCAGACCTTCTTCTTCCATGAACTCCATGGCTTCTCTGCTACCGTGAGCTGCTCACAGCAGACAGTAATGTCCCCTGCCAAACCAGTAGGGCAATTTTTTATTAAGCAATAAATACATCAAATCAACAGTATACAGGGCAAACAAAGAACATAAATTATATCATACAAAGGAAAGAGCAAGCAGTTCAAAGAAAAGCAAAAAATAAGGCCAATTTACATGCATTGCAGAAAAAAAAAATACAGATTTTATGGACTATTCCATATCCTGAAAATAGCCATAACTAATATCAGTTAACCTCCTAAAAGGAGATGCCCATAATCCAATCACAGTTCTTCCAATATGTTTTATGTAAAATAGTAGAAAGCTTCACTTTTTTCAGATTGGTAGATAGTTTGTAACTGAGATATAATCTGATTCAGCACTAGGCTGTCGGGTACAATTTTAGTTGCAACAAATATGCACACCGTGCTTGCCATAAACAAAACCTGCAAAATGCAAATATTAGTCTTAATGTACTGGGATGATACTTGGATAATACAGAGGAAAAGATAACCATATATTAAAATTTTATATGTAAGGACTGAAAAATGTTTTTCTTTCCATTTGTGGAACAGTAAAACCCAAAGAGATACACTGTAAGGACAGCCAGTAAAGAAATGTCACATAATCTCAAGGATTCCAGAACACGTACTCCGGGGGCACATTCTTTCCTCTATAGGTTTGTGTTTATGGTGCAACATATTCCAAGCCGTCCATGACAGGATAACCATGTGATATCCCAAAGTCTCAATGGAATCCTTTGATCAGTAAGCTGCAGGAAAACTATGCTGGATTCAAGTCATTCCCTTGAAAGTCTTGAATTTCTGAGTTTCTGAAAAGCTATTCTTCAGTATGTATTAGTATATACAGTTTTCTGGTAGAAGTTTGTAATTTAAGAAAGGCAGGCACCAAATATTGTAGGTTTCACATTTCTAAAGTTTCTAGGGATTTCAAAGGGTTCCTGTTTCAAAACTAAAACTAAAGGAGTAGTTAAATGTCTACCTATAGAGTACCAAAGGGAGAAAGAATTCAGAATATGCAAGATGCCATACATGAAAAATAAACTGTGAAAAAAGGCAATGGGATTTAGTATCCACACTCCACCAAAGCTGTAATCTGAGCAGGTATACAACCTCTTCAGGGTTCAATCTACCACCCGAAAATCCCTGAAAAAATACATTGTGCACTTGTACCTCCAATGAAAAGGGCAATGGATATATTGAGGTAACATGTAAAAATAGGGGCAGTATTAATGTTTTTAATAAAAATACCCTTTTTCTCTTGGATATGGAACAGCCTTTCCAGGACTGTACTATCTGTTCTGCTTTGTCAGTAGCCAGTGTCTGATTGTATAAAGCATTATCTGCACTACCAAAAATAATCCCAGAATGTTAGTGGGTGTGGTGGCAATGGGATTCTAGCTATCTGTGTAACCTGTGCTGGTGCTACAGCAGGTGGGCGATAGAGTGCTGAACTTTTATTGTAAATTTAATTTTGATCCCGAAGAATCCTTGAAGCTAGAAATAATGGCCGTCAGGTCAGATTCTTTAAGAAAGGTGGGTAGTGCAAATACATAAGTCATCTGCATAAGCAGTGATGACTGGTATTTGTAAACCCATGAGGAATGTTATTTTGGGATATAGAGGTGCTGCATTATTTTCCATAATAAGGGGTCTATTTGAAAGGCATAAAGGAGAGGACTAAGTGAACACACTTGCTGAACTTCATACTGCACATATTCAAAATAAGGCAGCATAATTTAGTGGCAGCAAGCATGAATACCAGAAAGAAAAGAGGCTAATGTACCTTAATCACCTTTTTGGAGGAAGCTTTTTAGTCTGTTCAGCAGCTTGGAAAGGGTTAGACTGGCTTTCAGATGAAACATTTATTTTTGAGGAGGATCCCTTAGAGGAATCTGAATCTGCATGCTCCTTCTCAGAGTCTCCCTACTGTTTTTGTTTTTGGACAAGGCCTGAAACTTATTTCTAGTCAGGATAATTTTTCTGGGGTATGGACCTCTGACTTCTTTTCCCTTACCTCTCTGAGAACTACAAACTGGAGTAAACACATGTTCTATGGGGGGTGGCATAGTTTCTTGATCTGAGATCCCTTCTAAAGCATCTCCTCTGCCCCAGGTCCTACAGAATTGGAGGAAGGAGGGTTGTCCTGTCCTGTTTGAGTTGAGACTGATTGGGGATTTGAGACTCAGACCTAATAACTGGAGTACACGGTTCTGCCGACTCCTGGTGTGCTGGAGCAACTTCCACTAAGGGTGGGATCTCTTCTCACCTTTGAATGACCCACATATGGGAGTCAATAATGAGGGCAACCTGGTCTTGGGAGGGTGTTCTAACCTATTATGGTCCACCCAGGGGCATTGTTGATACATATGATCTTGTTCATCACAAAGGTTACAAAGTAATGGGTTAGGACAACCAAGACTACATGACCATATGCAAGACATAAGGTACAATGGGATTTATCACAGGTGTAGCTAAGATGTGTCCTGGACCCACATTTATAGCAGGTTCGGGCTGCCCTGGATAAAAGCAAATTCCTTATCCCTGCTGATATAGAAGCTGCTAGGGAGGTGTAAAAGGCCCTTCTCATTTTGTTGCAGCTGCTCTTTAACCTTCAACCCCCGCACACTAAATCATCATCCAAAATCAGGCAGGAGTATCTAAAATATCACATCTCTGTTGCAGCCAGTATTGCACATCCACAATACTACCCCTCACTTCTAAATAGAAGAGTGATGATTTTATTGCAGGTTTAGTTAGTGGAATGGTAGGAAGGAAGCCCAAAGTGGAGATGTCTTTACCTGCTCATATTTTACACAAGGTGCTCTAAGGTTGACACATTTTAAAGTTTCCCCATGCACATGTATAAAAGCAAACAACTCAGAAGGACTAACGCCTATAGTGTCTTTTAGCATATTATGTAAGACAGTCTTCCTTGAGGGAGCAGTATTCATATCCCCAAGATACTTTAGCTGAAGAGCATTCCGCAGTAGCAAGCTGTCCAACAGAAGCAAATAGGTCATTCAATTTAAAAGTGTTGTCTGCAGTAGCGGTATCAGCATGGAGTGCCGAGTAACCAAGTGGTGCATCAGGAGGCTGTTCGTCCTCCAAAGAAGAGCTGCTCAATTGTTGTGCACAGTTGGGGCCCACAGAATGAGAAGGAACAGAGTCCTGTTGAGGCTGAGAGTCAGATGCCATAATAGAGTGGTGTGTCCAACATGTCTCCAGGTGCAGCAGTAGAATGTTGTGGACTAGGTGGCCTCGGTGAGAGTCATGCACTGATGTTTAAGCAAAATTAATTATTTCAGTAGTGCTGACGGGTCCAGGAGAAGACATGGGATCATTTTCTGTTCTGTGCTGCCACCCAGCAGCTTTAAGAGCGGCTTCAGGAGACCAAGTGTTATTTAGATCTGGTGGAAGTCTACTCATACTTCTAAGATGCAGCAAGGTATGTTGCTGTGCATCTCCTGCTGTAAGTAAGCCAGCAGTAGTTTGTAATGGTGGAGTAATTGTATTAACAGCAGACACACTTGAAGCTGCAGAATATGTAGCATCTGGGATATCAATTTTCAAAGAAGTGTCCTCTTGAACCAGTTGCATTAGAAATTGCTTGTGCATGTAAAAAACTTGCTACAAATGCTCTTGAAACAAACCATTTGAAGATACTGTACATATTTACTATTTGAAACAGTACCTTGTGAATTTCTTCTGTCCTGCATAGTAGTTGCCATAGTAGCAGTAGAGATACCTTCTGTAGCTGATAACCTTTCTGCATTAAAGTCCAGAAAATTAGGTTCCATAGAGATTGGTCGGCTGGAGTTAGACCTCCCAGCTCCTCCACCATCCTGCTGTCCACCATCTTGGATGTCAGCCATCTTGGCAAATGGCTGACAAGGGTCCTACTGTCAGAGTAGGAAAGATTTTATTGAAACACATAATGAAAATATTGATAAAAAGCATCAAAACAAACCCATCACTAAACAAAATAATGCAATCAATCAGATCAGAAAAAAATGAACAGAAAATATTAAACACACAACTACTAAATGGGGTCACCAAATTCTATAAGGGTCCTATTTATATTTAATGAAATAAGTGAGACCCTCCACCAATGCAACACCTGCTGATGAACACAATATACAATCTGAATCATAAATGTTCCTGAGTTCACTGGAAACTAAAATACTAAGACAATCATATGACATCCTTTTTGCTCAAGACCCATTGACATCGGGCTTGCCATAAGTAATATCTGATACAGCAAAATAATACAATTAAAGTATCAGGACAGTATCGTACCAAACCAGTCCCATATTTCCCCACAACCAGAGTATCACACGATAAATATTGAACCCAATTTAATTGCCATTTACTTGCAAAAAAATCCAATAAAGCGGTAACATAAGAACAATGTAATAAAAAATGTTCCATAGTTTCCAGTTTTGCAACACATTCCATGTAAGGACAGTTTCTTTCCACCATGCTCTTATGTTTTGCGTTCCCCCTTAAATTTAATCTGCCATAAACCATGAGCCAAAGATCTTCCCACACTTTTGGGGGAATGCTGTGAAGAGTGAGATGATGAAGGATGAAGTGGTTATCTGAAGGACAGTTCTTAAACTGGGTTCAACAGGGTAAATTCTGGACATTATATCCTGATATTGTACAATGTTTTTGTGGTATGCGATATGATGCAATCCTTTGTGATACCCTAGTTATACAATTTTTGAGCTGCTGGTGTAAAATAAAGGGGAATTTGAAGACGGGGAAGCAATTTGGGTGCCACCTGAAACCATGTTTTAATGTATGTAGCAAGGGATTTCTGAATCTAAGCAATATGTACACTTTTAGTAATGTGAAGTGCTTTACCAACTGAGTGTTTAAAAAAATAACGCATGTAAAAATACAACAGGTTCTATCATGTTTAAGCCTCCCATTTTGATCTCCAAATAAGTGTAGTGTCTTTTAATGGGATTTAATTTAGCGCCCCACAACATTTGAAAGCACAGACTATACAATCTAGTTTCCAGATGAATGGGTAAGGAGAATAGGAGAGCCACATACTGTAACAGTAGTACTTTTTTTTTTTTAATTGCAACCCATTTAATTTCGGAGAGCTTCCATTGTTTTACTCTATTGACTTTCAATTTGGCTTTATGTAAAGCTAGTTCCCAATTATTCTCAGGCAAATTCTGAGGTCCAAAAATTATCCCTAGAATTTCCAAAGGGGTAGAAGAAACAGTAAGTCCTTGCACAAGAGTGGAAAGGGCCATACCTGGCCCAACAAACATCCCTTTACTTTTCTACCATATTTAGTTTAGCATTAGAAACTGTCTGATACTTTAAAGTCTGCTGTAAAATAAACTGATCTGCTCTTCATGTGAGAAAAATGCACAAATGTCACCAGCATAGGCCTGGACACATAAAGCCTGTGGGATTCCAGTCTCCACCAACCCTTTCCATTTAGGCGGTGTTGAAATGGAAAGGAAGCAATGGATCAAGTGAGAAAATATACACAAGAGGTCTCAACAGGCACCCGTCACACTCCATAATGCATCTCAAAGCTATGACCAAGAATGCCTTTTAAAAGTGATCTAACAGTAAAAAAGGAATGTAATAACTACAACTCTTTAATATAGGATAAAGGTATTTTGTAAGCTTTTAAGACTAAAAATAAATATTGATGGAAAACCCGATCAAAGACTTTCTCCTGGTCAGCTGTCACCATGCAGCCTGAAAGACCTGAAACATTACAATAGTTAATTACATCTCTCAAGGTCATTAAGGCCTGCTGAATATTTCTGTCCAACAACCCACAATATTGATATGGGGAAATGACTAAAGAGGCATAAGCCTTTAAACGGTATTCAAAATGTGCTTAAGATTTTATAATCTGTATTCAAAAGAACAATTAGTCTCCAATTGCTGATCTGAGAACAATCTCCTTATTTTTAAAGGTAAAACAATAAACCTTCAGAAAAGTAGGGATGTATGATATTATTGCTAAACCAATGCATATAAGCTATTAACAATCCCTCTGCAATTTAGGCAAAAGGTTTTATAAAACACATGAGGAATTCTATCCAAGCCTGGTGCAGTATGTTTTTAAGGTCTTTATTGCCTGTATTATTTCCAACTTGGTAATAGGGATTGCAACTTCAAGAGGTCTGTTAGGAAATCTGGAACCACAACAGTCTGTAAAAATCTGTCATATCGTTTTCCTGAATAGGTGCTTGTGGTTTTAGTGACTCATAATGTTGTTAAATAACAGCTTCTAAATCCTCATGCAAGCTCACCCTTTGGCCTTTTGGAGAAAGTAAGGATTCCATAGAAATTTTGTTTTTAAAAGATTTACAGGCCTAGAGGGGTCTCCTATGGGGTGGTAGTGGTTTCAGTAAATAACAGTGACTGAATTATCTTAGCTGTATCACTTTGAAATACAGTCATAGCCTCCTAACAGTGGTGATCCGAGAAGAATAACCAAACTTTGAAAGGTTAGTCAGGGAAAATAATCTTTGTAACTGCTGTGTAAGGTACACATACTTTAAAAATGTGTTATTTCAATTATTTTGCCATACTTCATAAACCATGCTGGAATGTCATTTTTGATGTCCATCCACCATTCCCCTTTATCAGGATACAAAAATATGACTGACAATCTTGCCTGAAGCAAGGCTATCATATCCCTAATAACCATTGAATCTTTCAAAACTGAAGTATTAAGCTTCCATCTACCAAGTAAAGTGGATCTCTCCACCAAATGATCTAGTGACAGTACCAACAATGAATGCTCTGAGAATGCCACTGGAATAATAGAGACCCTTGAGGTACATATGAAGAGATGAAAATATAATCAATAATAGAGGTATATGCATTCCACTTATAAGTGAAGTGAGGGCCTTTTACTTGAAGTGAGTGACAATCAGTCAGGTCAGCCGTGTTAACCAGCTGAGCCAGTGCATTGGAGTCACAATATTTTTTTTTCTTTCATCTCGTTTCCATTTTTTATCAGTAACCAGACTACAATTGAAATCCCCACATAGAAAGATTTTATAATTAGAAACCATAAATGGCTGGATTGCTTTCATGAGACTAAATTTTTCTGCTTTTACTTGCAAATTATAAATTGAAATAAATCTACAATCCATGTCATTCCAAAGGCTATCCAAAATCAAGGCCCTCCCTGGTACCAAATCAATTAATTTACATAAAGTAAAATGTTAGGAGTGAAAAAGGATCCCTAACCCATCAGCAGAATCCAAATCAAAGGACCCATAAGATGGACCCCAAACCCATTCTCGCTTAAACATTCAAACCTGATCTTCAGTATACATCCAGGTTTCCTGGAGTAGACAAACTTCAGTAGTCATATTGTGAAGAAATTGAAACACAGCACATCTCTTAACAGTATTTAGTAGACTATACACATTAAGAGAACACACAGACCCGGATATTCAAACTGCGCCAGGCTGTGGCGCAAGCATGGGTGCAGCTCAACTTTGTTGTGCAGGGCTGTGGCCTGGGCGATATTCAACGGAGCTGCACTATGGTGCAGTAGCTTTGAATATTGCACCCTGGCCACCCCCACTGTGCATGGCGCAGTGGCACTGCACCAGTGCAAGTGGCCAGAGAGGAGCATGGAGATGCGCTAGCACAAGTGCCATTGCGGCATTCACAGCACCAGCGATATTCAAAAGGAGACATACAAATGGGGCCATAATCTATGCAAGGCGCACAGGGGGCCATTTGCATCTCATTACGGCCCCATTTGCATCCCATTAGCATGCAGGTGTGCTGATCCCCAACGACTTGTGCCTGGCGCCCTGCCAGGCAACAGCCGTGGGGACCGACGCTCTGCAGCCCGATCTCGGGCATTCCTGTAATATAAAAAAAAACCCATCCAATATCCCTGGTGATCCAGTGGACCTCTATGTGCCTGATCGCAGGCATCAGTATAATCCCCCAAGGCCAATATCCCTGGTGGTCCAGTGGGCGATCGCAGCCCGATTGTGGGCATCTGTAACACATAACAGACTCCTACTACCCTGGTGGTCTAGTGTACCCCTCCCCACCCACCCACTGAGCCCCACCACCCCACTCCCATCGTCAGCGGTGGGTGGCAGCACCCACCCACCTACCACCCCGCCACCCGCCGGTTGACAGCTTGGTAGGGCTGCACACCCATTGGTTCACAGCATGAGCCAATTGGCATGCAGCCCATACCATACTACTTCAGTCCAGATATGTGATAATGTGTGTTAAATTACATTATTCAGCCTCTGGCAAACTCAGATCACGAGAGGAGGACTGCTCTCCCTTCTGTAAGACATCTGCACCCTCTGGTTCTCCAGCCAAAGTGGCTATCCTGCAGATGGATGGTGAGTCCCCCTACTGTCAGAATAGGAAAATTTCCTTGGTGTCCTGAACAGAGTTCCCATTCACTAAAATGCCTTCAACAGCTTAAACTGGTTCAGTATGTTGAGTTTGCATCTGTATACCCCCACCCACGGATGAGGCTAAAAATAGGCAGACTTGGTTAGCCCTCCTTTCCCAGTCAACAAAATGTAAATAAATAAATAAATAAATAAAAAATGGACTTCCATTGTACCATTCCCCATGGAACAATAAGGGGTGAGGTCTTGTTTTAAAATGTATTAGTTTTATTTTAAAGGAAACTTTCCCACCCTGATATACACAGGCAGACTAAACTCTGGAGGTATTAATAAGGGGCAAAAGAGTCATCTTTGGTGCTAGCATAGTAACAGTCATTCAGTCATCATCAAAAATGGAAAAGGCAGAGCACACATGGACTCATCTCAAAATAAAATGATTTGGAGAAAATGAGGGCTCTAATTTAATCCTTTAGGCCTCTTTTGGTTAATCTTCTGCACAGTAATATGTTGCATACCTTTTTTAATGTTCTGCTTAATAAACAGCAATTTGCAAGAACATTCTGTTATTTGTGTACCCTGGCCATGCCTGCAAATAAACAACATATGCCTAGTGCACCTTCCTGGATAACACAAACTATACAAATAAATAAATATAGTTTGTTCTCCAAATTACGTTCTTTTGATGTGAGTCTGTAGGTATATTACCTGTACCTTACCTACAGACACCTTGACAGAATCACTGTGTGGGGAGGCTTGCTGTTGACCAGAAGGCCCAGCTTGGAACATACAGCTGTATTGCCCTTCATGTGAAATGCTTAGGTTGCTCAAAGTAAAGGTAGTAGTGTTTTCCATTCGTGAACCAGCCACTGTATAAATAGAAGTGTTTCTGCTGTCCTTGAAAAAGGAAAAGTGAAGACTTGTAAAAGCTGAGGGCTGTACAAGTAACACTCAAGTCATCTCCAACAGAAAATATCTTGAATACAGAATCCACCGAAATATTTGGCTTTACCATTTGTCCTGTAAAAATAGAAAAGAAAATTATTTTAACTTTTGTATTTGGCTCTTATGGACAATATTAGCACCCAAATAAATATTGATGATGGACAAAAGGCAGAGTTCTTAGTGGTTAATGGGCAGTTAAAGCAGTTGACCTAGTTGGTCATTAATTTTCCTGGAAATACCCTCCTAATATGACACTATTGCTAGTCTGTTACAAATTAATAAAAATGTTTTCTTCATCAGTTGTTGAATGTACCATAATTCATCTGCAGAACTGAGATAACAGTCAATGAACCTAGCAGTTATTCTAAGATATTTGAGTTAAGATTTCCAGGATACCCTCATTTCTATGAAACATATATTTTTTTTAAAGAAGGCAGTGGAAGATCTATTCAGTAGATGAATCAGTACTTAACAGTCACATAATTACAGATCTAATAAGTTACAATAGTGGTTATTACATATGTATTTAACTTTTGTTTATCTGGTAAGCACACGTATAAAAGCCTATTTTCAGGTATATAGTGACCCATTTATATTGTCAAAAGCCTGTATCATATAACAGAAGTATACACACAGTTAGAAAGGTTTCCACAAGAATAGACAGAGTAGGGTGAAACATGGTGGCAGTATAATGGAGTAAGAAGAGCCAAGCAGTCACAATGGCTTTGTAAATGTTATACATACCTCTTAACCTCTCAGCATTAAAATGTGTAGCACTGGCCTTTATGATTCAGAACAAATTACCTGAATTCAGTGTGGATTTTCAGTTAAAAGAATAGTAAGTTTATAAACAGTGGACGCCACGGACCTGATTCTCAAAGCTCCTGGGGCAGCACAATGGATTTGTGTCCCAGTGATTGGTACAATGTGCCCCTAGTGCCAAACTATACCCTGGGAGCAATTCACTAAGGCAATCTGCATCTGCCACATGCTGCCTGTCCCAAATGGGGTTTGCACCACCTTGCACCAATAAATGGGCTGACACATTGCTAGGGCATGTGGCAGACACAAGCTGCCATATCCCCAAATGTAAGATTCTCAGAACAGTCTCAGAGGGAATAATTCTAAATACCCTTAGACCAGCAAGAGGTAGTCTAAGGGTACTTAGAAATTTCTCACCTGTAGAATTGCCTGTTTGGGCAATGTGCTGTGGGAGGCAGCCTCCTTCCCAATCCCTGATGTGACCCCTTACTTGGTTTACAAGGTATATAGGACATAAGGAGATCAAGATGGTCCATCGGGAATGTCCCCCATAAAAATGGGAAAATTAAACCATCATTTGTCCAAAATAGTACAGTTCATCTAATTGTTTTTTAAACATTTAAACATTATGAATATCCACTAGAATCTGTGGTAGCCTATTCCATGCCACGGTAGTGTGTATAGTAAAGAAGCTGTTTCTTTTATCAGTGATAGCTTTAGGAATAATCATTTTATTTTGAGATCAGAAAGCATTGGGGTGTGCCTTGGATCATGGACCCTAACGCTCACCCCATTCTCCTATACTGTACCATGTCAGGTTCCTTACAGATGGAATGGGTGAGCGTTAGGTCCATGACTCTAAGGCACACCCTGACACTTGTTGGTGTGAGGAGGGTGGGGGTGGTGTTGCAATGGTAGGGTTAGGTGGGGTGGGGCCATGACCCTAAGGCACACCCTACGCTTATTTTGTGTGTGGAGGGTGGGGTGCAGTTACAATGGTAGGATTTGGTGGGGAAGGGGTATAACAGTTGTAAACCCTAACATCCAATTTCCTGACCTGTATCACTTTGGTTGAAGACCTATGCCTAGAACCCTAACTTTATTTTAAACAATGTTTTTGTTAATTAATAATATAATAAGCATGCCCCTTCCCTGATTGTAAGGCACACCCTGATGCTTGTTTGTGTGTGTTTTGTTTTCTTACTTTTTTAAATAGTATAATAGTGTCCCAGTTTTGTGGGAGTTTTTTGGTATTTTTGCTGCAAATTTTTAACACGGCCATTATGGGACTTCATGAACACTGACACTTTTATTTCGTTACACAGTCCCAAAAGGTGATTTTGAGCAGCAACTGCACCGCTTCATGCCACTTCTGTGTAAACAGAATTTGGGCATGATGTGAGAAATGATGGGTGTATTGTTCATGAGGTGGTGTGAAAAACCCTAATGTTGAAAATCTTGAGTGAAAATATAAAAAATTAGCACAGTTACGAATTTGTAGAATCTGTGCAATGCACACTCACAACACAGTCATTTGTGGTAAAATCATTAATAAATTGTATGCCTCTCCAAATAATAGTCATACATTTCAAATTTGTGGGAATTGTTGCACCACATTCTTAACATGGCCTTTTTTGGACCCCATCTAATGAACAGTGGCACAGTGATCTCATTAGTACATCCCAAAAGTTGATTTCACACAGCGACTGTGCCATTCTGGGCCACAGCTGCAAAACAAATTTTGGGCAGGATTTGAAAAATGACAGCTGCACTGTTCATGAGGAGGTGTGAAAAAATCTCAATGTTGAAAATCTGGAGTGAAAACATTAAAAATTGTCAAAGTTATGAATATGCGTAGAAACTGCACAACACAGACTCATAAAACAGTAATTTTTGGGAACTGCCGCACCACATTCCCAACATGGGCTTTTTGAGACCTCCCCTCATAAACAATGGCACTGTCATTTAGTTAATCAGTCCAGTCTCCGTGAAATCACCATTCAGGACCAAATAATGAAATGGCAGTGACAGTGTTCATGAGGTGGAGTCCCAAGAACCCTATGTTGAAAATTTCAGGTAAAAAGTTCTAAAAATTGCTGAGATATCAGCATAAGTTGAAAACCCCATTGAGAGCCATAATACAAGCCTACCTTGATTCCTCAGTTTGCAACTGGGCTTTGAAGAGTGTGGCTGTGTCCCAGTCCAGGAAGATGACAGCTGCCGACCTCCAGAGATAAGTACAGGGTGAGAGGGTGTGTGGGGAGGTGGGTGTTCAGTGGGAGGGTCAGGATGGGGAAGGGGACAGGGAAGACGATGAGGACCGTCTTCTTTTTCTAGGATTAAAAGAAAGACATTGTGGGACAGTTTTCTTTTATATGGCAGGGATAACTTTTATTTTAGGACACTGGAGTGGGCTCCCCATTGTCCCAAAGTACTGTGGTGGTTCATAATGTCTACACAGGGATTGGGGACTACAATGTGGGTGAACACTATTAATATTTGAATGGGTGTGGGGGCATTTGGCATGGGTGTGGGCTTCCTGTGTCAAAACAACACTGAAAAAAGTTAAGGTTTTTGGCACACTGGGGGTGGTCTCACCAGTGTGCCACAGTAATAGAGGGAGAAATAAATCCCAACATGGTAATTGGGCACCCTGGTGTCAGCAAAGAATAATAAGAATGGGCTGTACGGTTGGCAGGGGCATCTGACATCAGTGGAGGGCATCCCAGTGTCGGAAACCACAGAAAGTTAATGATTTTGGTGCACTGGGGGTGGTCTCCCCAGTGTGACACAGTAGTGGAGGGTTAAAGAAATGCCAACACGGGGATTAGGACCCCGATGACAGGAAACAATAATTACAAAGGGATATGCCTGGAAAAATTACAGTTCGATGCAGGACTCTGCATTGTAAAATGTCACTTTGATGAAGGGTTCTTTCTTTCTTTCTTTCTTTCTTTCTTTCTTTCTTTCTTTGTTTATTGAAGAGTTTTACCAGGAAGGCATTCTGAGTAGGCTACTGCTCGATTCCAGATGCATCCTGGGGATAGGAGGGTATGTGAAAATACATATAGTGTGCAGTGTACAATAACAGCTGGCAAGACAATCCAAGAGACAATATTACATTCAAAAGACAATATAAGAGCAAAATAATCATCATCATTCTGAATCTAACATGGCAGTTTATTGCAGGATTCTGCATCAAACTATAATCCTATGCTGATGCAGGATTCTGCATTGAACTAGAATCCTATGCCGATGCAGGATTCTGCATCGAACTATAATCCTACGTCTCCTGGGACATCTACCATATATACTCGCATATAAGAAAAATGTTTTTGACCACTTTTCCATTGCTATATCAGGTACCTCGGCTTATACGCAGGTCAGTCGGTAAAATCCAGTAATCAATCTTGCTGTAACAGAACTTCAGCTAAGTACTGGTACACCCTCCCCGTCGGCACCACTTCACAAATACTAGTACAGCTCTAGCACATTCATCTAGCTACCCAACTAACACAGTGCCGTATATGTAACATATAATCACATTTTTTTCCCTTTTTAAACAAACTCCTGCCACACGCTGAAGCCTTTGATTGCACCCCCACCTCAGCTTCCTTGAATTATGTTCATCTGGTGTTCTGACCCCCTCCTAGTAAGTCTTCATGATTCCTGTAAACCAGAACATTGAACCCTTGAACAAATACAGTACCTGTGCAAAAGGTATTTGAAACTGTCCTTCCAGGCCAGCATTTCTCTCCCTCTGCACTGCTGTCTCCAGTTGTGTCTCCACTAATGGCATGCTTCACTACATCCTCCCGATGGACCCGATATCGCACTGGTTTGGGAATGGGTTGAGATAGGCTTTGTGACATCAAGTAGGACAGCTTGAAATTAAAAACAGGACTGCAAGTACTAGCAATGACTTTTTTTTTAATATGATCATGTGGTTTTCAATCAATGTGCAGTGTTTGTCAAAACTTTTCGTAATAAGTTTGCCTCAGCTTATACGCAGGTCGGTCATGTTTACAAAATTACTTGCTTGCATTGGGGGGGCAGCTTGTCAGCTTATACGTGAGTTCGCTTATGCAAGAGTATATACGGTATTTTTTTCCCATAGGAAATAATGGGAAAAAGAACATTTCATATCATTGGAACAGATTAATATTTTTCCACCAAACCTTCAAAAGGCACATCTGTGAGGCCATAGTTTTCAACCCTGAAAATTTCAGCCCCATTGCTACAGACATTTTTTAGATATAGGTTGACAAAGAAACAGCAAAAAAACATAAAAAATCTCTTATTTTTCAACACCCTGTATCTCAGAAGCCACAGAAGGATTCAAACCAAATTTGACATATCAATAGACCGTGCCTTCTGAAGATGCTAGCAGATCTATTGAAACCTGCCCAAAGTTACTGTATTACCCTGCAAAAATTGGCCTTTAACATTAAATGCTTGTGCTAACCCTTACTATAGCTGCACTACCAAGCAGCTATAATAATAGGAGCTCACATAGGGAGGGAGGACACAAAATGACCAGGTGTGGGCATACTTATATATTACAAAATGGGGACACACTGGGGATCTGGGAGGGGCGCTAGCCACCAGGGACTAGCTTGAGTGGCGCATTGCCACCACACAACTTGTGGCTGATCCTCAGGATGCCCCTTGTTTGACACTGCCAGGGTTGCTGCAATCCATGGGACTTTGCTCCAGGACCCTGCCCAATGTAGAATTGGGTACAGGTCCCTGGTACCTAAGACTTTGATGTAAGTGGCCTTTGGTGGTAGCTTGCACAATTCCCAGGGATCTTTGAGAATCTAGCCCCATATTTGTAGTGGCAAGCACTGCTTCTGTCAAGTGAGTCTATTTCTAAATAATGTCATGTTCAACAATAGCTGTAATATTATGAGGAAAATTAATAAATCTTTGTGGAGCATGGGTAAATTTGGTTGTAAGATACATAGGGCTATGCAAAATGAATAGCAGTTGAGAGCTATGGTGGTAAAATATAGCCCTTTTAAATAATTGTAATATGAGGACTTGTTCCAGGTGATTGAAGCTGTTAAGCAAATGCCTTTTAAACAATAATTAGTGCATCCTAAAGGATGCAAGAGATTACTTTTCTTGTAGCTCAATTTGTACCACATTTATATATTGAATTTAGCACCAAGCCTGCACTAGATATATAAAGGGTTAGGAGTCTTAGGGTCCCATATTCAGACTCTGATGGCTGTGTGCACTCACAGGTGCGTCATGTGCAAAAATAGGGCAGACCGACTATGGCTCAATATTCAAACTGACTGTGCTATCCATCTAAATGTCAGGCCATATTAGTGTGGTACACAGCAGGCAGTCACCATGCTGTGTGCCACACTAAAAGAATGATGGGCTGAAGACCACCCACAGGGGAAAGGCGCAGCACACACTGGTTAGCTCAGTGGTCCCTGTGGTTGATATTCATCCCAAACATGGGCTCATCTGCATGTTACTCATCGTCCAAGTGTGCCTGGCCAGTTCCCCCCTCCCTAACCCCGTTCCCCTAGTACAATACATGTAAGTAATCCCTTTTGGTCTTGTGGTCCCTCCCTAGCTGCAGTCCCATCTCATAATAGGAGGCAGTATAGCGCGGTGGTCTAAGGCTCTGAGCTGCAAATCTGGTGACATCCAGCAGACCAGACCGGGGTTTGAATCCCACAGCTTCCACTTGCATACTGTGTGACCCTGAGCAAGTCACTTAACCTCCTTGTGCTCCCAGGTCGCTCCTGTAAAAAAGCTTTCAGCTTAGTGTGCTATACTTGGTTAAACAACTAAATAAAAATAAATAAATAAATAAATAATATAAAACAGTAATCCCTGGTGGCTTAGTTGTCCTAATCTCCTAATAAAGTACAGTCATCCCTGGTGGTCTAGAAGAACCCCACCTCCCCACTTCAGCAAGTACTATCTCACCACCCCTCTCCCCCTATCCTGGCCCCGAGAGTCAAAGACTGGCATAGTTCTCCACTCACCACCATGGCTGGCTTCAGACTGAGCACTCATGAAGCGTGTACTGCACAATCAGCTCATTGTACAGTATGCACTCTAAGAGAGTATAGTCTGCAGCCAGCTGTGGTAGTGAGTGGAGGGCTGTGCCAGTCACTGGTTCTCAGGGCTTAGATGGGGGGGTGAGGGACTCGGACAGTAACTGAAGGAGTAGTGTTCTATTAGACCAGCAGGGACTGACATCTATATGATACAGGCTGGTCTAGGTTAGGAAGTGGAATTTCTAGATCACTAGTGCTTGCTGTACTATATTAGAAGAAACACAGAAACATAGAAGTTGATGGCAGATAAGGACCCAAGGTATATCCAGTCTGCCCATTTCTTTTCTACCTTATGAATGTGCCATCGGCCTCTGCTCTGTCAATGGCCTTTCTATTCATACTCCTCTGTATTGCTCCCTTATGCCTATCCCATGCCTGTTTGAAGCCCTGCACTGTATTCATATCCAACCACTTCTTGAGGTAGGCCATTCCATGCATCCACCACCTTTTCTGTGAAAAAGAACTTCTTCACGTTACCCCTTAATTGGCCTACCTCTAATCTTATGCTGTGTCCTCTTGTCCTGCTATTTTTCTTATATTAAAACATGTTAGACTCTTTCACCTTGTTAATGCCCTTAAGGTGTTTGAATGTTTTGATCATATCACCTCTCTCCTGCCTATACTCTAGGATATATATATTGAGCTCCATTAATCTTTCCTCATATGTTTTCTGATGCAGTCCCTGCACCATTTTCGTTCCCCTTCACTGGACTGACTCAATGTGGGTAATGTCCTTGTGAAGGTGTGGCCTCCAGTACTGTGTGCAGTACTCCAGATGGAGCATAACCAGTGTCTTGTAAAGGAGGATTATTACCTCCCTCTTCCAAATTGTGATACCCCTACTAATACACCCCAACGTCCCTCTAGCCTTACCTACTGCTCTAGTGGTCTGCTTGGATGATTTCAGGTCATCGGTGATGATGACGCCCAAGTCTCTTTCTTCCCTTGTGACTGCCAGCAACTGCCCTCCAAGCCTATAGGCAGCTTCAGGGTTTCTCTTCCCTATGTGCATGGTCTTGCATTCTTTGCATTAAACCCCAGTTGCCACTCTTCCCACCATTTTGATAGTTTATCCAAATCTCTTCTCATTCTGCCACCCCCCATCTGGATCATCTACTCTTCGCAGATCTTGGTGTCATCTGCAAAGAGACAAACTTTACCCTCTAGTCCATCTGCAATGTCACTGATGAAGATATTGAAGAGAACGACCCCAGGACTGACCCCTGAGGTACCCCCACTTGTGACTTGCATTCTTCTGACAGTATACTGTTTACCACAGATCTCTGTTTTCTACCTGTCAACCAGCTGGCCAATGTCTGACCCACCCTGAGCCTACCCAGCTTATTAATCAATCTTCAATGTGGAACAGTATTAAATGCTTTGCTGAAGTCAAGGTAGGCGACATCAACTGCTCCCCCTTGGTCCACCACTCTGGTTACCCAGTCAAAGATATCTTTGAGATTAGTTTGGCAGGACCTTCCTTTTCTAAACCCATGCTGTTTTGGATCCTGTTCTCCTATGGGTTTCAGGTGTTGCACTATCCTTTCCTTAAGAAATGCCTCCATAATCTTGCCCACTACTGAGGTAAGACTGACTGGTCAGTAGTTCCCTGCCTCCTTCCTGCTACCACTCTTGTGGAGTGGGATCACAGGAGCCCTTCTCCAGGCTTCTGGGACCTCTGCAGTGCTCAGAGACTCACTGAACATTTCTGATAATGGCTCTGCTAGTTCCACCTTTAGCTCCTTTAGTACCCTGGGATGTATGCCATCAGATCCCATTGCCTTGTCCACCCTGAGCTTATTGAGCTCTTGTAGGACCCTTTCTTTTGTGATGGGACTAGTGCACAACTTCCTCCCCCCTGTGTCCATGGTGCTGAGCTGTGGGTCCTGCCCTACCATCTTTTCAGTAAATATTGAGCAGAAATATCTATTTAAGATAAATGCTTTTACATGGTCCTCCTCCTCACATGCCCCCTTATCCCCTTTGGACTTTCTCCTTTCACTAATGTATCTATAGAAAGTCTTGTCATCTTCTTTTACTGCTTGTGCTAGTGTTTCCTCAGTTTGTGCTTTGCCTGCCTTACTGCCTTCCCCGCTTCCCTTAGAGAAGTTTGGTATGCCTCCCTTTCTTCATCCTGCTGCGTTCTCTTATATTTCCTGAAGGCTAGACTTTTGGCTCTGACCTTTTCTGCTGCTGTGTTTGAGAACCAAAGCGGTCTCCTTCTTCTTTTGCACTTCCTTTTCTCACTAACACAATGGGATGTTGCTTCAAGTATTGCATTTTTAATGCTTGCCCACTTTGCCTGTACCCCCTCACCTGTATTTTGTTTTGCTAGGGCTAGCTTAACTCTGTTGGCCATCTTATCAGTCATCTCCTCTAAAGTCCCATATTTTTGCCTTGGAATGGGATGATTTAGTTCTAGTGGGCAAATTGAACCATACCATGTGATGGTCACTGGCCCTCAGGTGATCTTCTACCTGGAGATCTGTGATCATAGAAACATAGAAACATAGAATTTGACGGCAGATAAGGACCGCTTGGCCCACCCAGTCTGCCCATTTCCCTACCTACTGGATAAGCTGCAGATCCTAGTTAACCAGCAGCCTACTTCTTCCCACTCCCCACCCCCAGAACTGCCTTATGACTATCCCATGCATGCTTGAATTCCACCACTGATTTTGACTCCACAACCTCCTCCAGAAGGCCGTTCCATGCATCCACAACCCTCTGAGAAAAATACTTCCTTAAATTACCTCTGAGCCGCCCCTCTATCTTCAAATTGTGCCCTCTTGTTCTTGCACACCTCTTTTTTTTGAAAGATGCTACCCTCTTGGACTTTGTTGATTCCCTTGAGGTACTTGAAAGTTTCTATCATGTCCTCCTCTCCTCCTTTCCTCGAGGCTATACATATTAAGCTCCTTATCTCTCTTCATATGTCTTCCTGTGCAGACCCTGCACCATTTTAGTTGCCCTCCTCTGGACAGCTTCCATCCTGTCTATGTCTTTGTGGAGATTAGGTCTCAGAACTGCACACAGTACTCCAGATGGGGTCTCACCAGCTGTCTGTACAGAGGATAATAACTTCCTGTTTTCTACTGGTGATGCCTCTCCCTATGCGTCCCAGTATCCCCCCAGCCCTCCTTGCTGCCCTCTCACATTGCTTGCCCATCTTTAGGTCATCTGATATGACTACCCCAGGTCCCTCTCCATTTTTGTTGTTGTTAGTATCTCACCCCCATTATGTACTCTTCCCTGGGTTTTGTTTCCCAAGTGCATTACCTTGCACTTCTTGGCATTGAATCTAAGCTGCCATACATTTGACCATTCCTCTAACCTTGCCAAGTCCTTCTCATCCTTTCCACCCCACCCTGTGCATCAACTCTGTTGCAGATCTTAGTGTCATCTGCAAAGACATGCTTTTCCTTCCAGTCCTTCTGCAATGTCGCTTATAAAGACATTGAAGAGGACCGTCCTAATACTGAACCCTCGTTGCCCACTAGTAACCCTCCTTTCTTCTGGTGGACTCCATTTACTATTACCTCTGTGTCCTATACTCCAGCCAATTCTTTACCCAGGCTGTCATCTTGGGACCCACACCCAGGCTGGCTAACTTGTATATTAATCTTTGTGTGGGACTGTGACAAATGCCTTGCTAAAGTCTAGGTAGGCCATGTCCACAGCCCCTCCCTGATCTACTACTTTGGCCATCCAGTCAAAGAAATCTATCAGATTCGTCTGGCATGACCTTCCCGCTGTGAATCCATGCTGCCTAGGGTCCTGTGCCCCTCTGGTCTCTAGATACTCTGCAATTCTTTCCTTTAGAAGTGATTCCATCATTTTCCCTATCACTGAGGTTAAACTAACAGGTCTATAGTTTCCTGCTTCTGCCTTGCTCCCACTTTTGTGAAGGGAATCACATCTGCCTTCCTCCAGTCCTCGGTACCACCCCATCCTCCCATGATTTGTTAAAAGGGTAGTCAGTGGTGTCACTAGTTCTACCCTTAGTTCTTTTAAATTCTGGGATGAATCTATCAGGCCCCATTGCTTTGTCCACCTTTCAGTTTTAAGAGTTCTTTCAGAACCCTTTCTTCTGTAATTGGGCGGTATCCACTTCTGTATCCAGCGTGTTACTACTGTTTGTTTTATGTACCTCCCCTCTTCCTTTGTAAATACTGAGCAAAATATTTGTTTAGTATCTCTGCCTTTTCACAGTCCCTCTGCCCACCTCCCACCTTTATTAAGCCTCACTATCCTCCTTGGTCTTCCTTCGGTCCCTGATGTACCTATTAAAGGTTTTATCCCCTTCTTAACTGAGTTGGCTATCTTTTCCTCGGTTTGGGCCTTTGCTGATCTGATTGCCTTCCCAGCTTCCTTTTGCTTTAACTGATACAGTTCTCTGTCCTGCTCCTTCTGCGATTCCTTGTACTTCCTGAATGCTTTCTTTTTCTCTTGAACCTTCACTGCCACTTCCTTTGAGAACCATAGTGGTTTCTTACATCGTCTTGTTTTGTTTATTTGCTTCACACATCCTTTCCCTGTTAGTCAGTACAAGATCTAGGATAGCCCTGTCTCTTGTGGGTTGTTGTACCAGTTGTTTGAGGCCCTCCCCCTGCAGGAAATCCACCATGTGACTAGTTCTGGCAGATGTCCCTGCCGGTATTGACCATTTTGTATTTGGTATACTGAAGTCTCCCATCATCAGAAACTCACCTTTATCTGTCATGTTTTGTATATCTTCTAACAGTAATGTGTCTATGTCCTCCCCCTGGTCTGGAGGCCTGTGCACAACCCCAGTTCATATGGTTGCCCCATTTCCTGTTTTCAGGGTGACCCACAGTTCTTCTGGCTCCTTATGTGTATTCTGTAGCTTTGCAATTTTCATTGACATAAAGGGCCACTCCACCCCCACATTTTTGCACCTCACTCTCTTCTGAACAGTACGTAGTCAGGTACTAAAGTCTCCCAAGTGTGGTTACTGGTAAACCATGTCTCACTAATGGTTGCTATATCCAGTTTAGCTTCTGTCATTATTGTCTGCAAGTCTGGGATCTTGTTTCCCAGACTGTGAGCATTTGTGTACATGATTTTCCATTGGCCAGATTTTGGTGTGTTAGTTGTTGGGCAAGGTCTGGCATTTCCCCAGTGTGTTGTATGGGGAGCCAGACCTTTTTCCTTACCTGGTGATGCAAATGAACTACAAACATGCTAAACTCCTGTTTGATCACTAGCTGAGGGGAGGGCTGTTCTTTCCATCCGACGTACAGAGTGCTGCACCCTCTCCCCATTTTCCAGTTTAAATATTCTGCAAAGATGTCAAACTTCTGCCCCAATGCACTGACTCCCCTCCTTAGTCAGATGCAGTCCATCAAATTTAAAAAACTTTCACTCACAAAACTGTTGCCAGTTCCCTACAAATTTGTGTCCTTTTTCCTGGCACCAGCCCTTGAGCCACATGTTTAGCTCCCCTATCTCCCCTTCTCTGACCTTCTGTACATCTGCCCCCCTCTCCCAGATTGGCAGGATCTCAGAGAAGGAGATGCCAGATGAAATGGATGACAGTTTGCCACCCAGCCTGGTCAGGTGTTCCTTGGTCTCCACAACTGACTGGCTGGCAAGATCATTAGTCCCTATGTGTACCAGGACTCAATGTTTTCTCCTGCTTCCTGAACAATTTTAGCAATGCAGTCAGTGACTCTCCACGCTGATGTGCCTGGGAGACATCTGACCATTACCCCTGGCTGGACATACGTATCAGCTCCCCAAATCATGGAGTCTGTTATGATCAGAAGTTTTTTGGATTTCCATTTTGCTTTTTTTGTTTTGCTTCCTGTTTTGGGCAAGTTTTTTTGTGCTAGCTCCTGTGCTGCAGTGTCCTGCTTTGCAGTGTCCTCTGCCCCTTTGCTTGATTTCGGAGATAGAGGCAGATACCTGTTTGTAGTTTTTATATGGTTTGTGGAGGTGATATGTTGGAGAGCACCGAGTGATGGGCAACTAATTTGCCCTCCTAACCACCTGCCAACCTCATGGACTAACTATCCTCTGTGGTCAAGGTGCTTCTGTTGGATGTTGGGGAAATGGCGGTGGTTCTTATAATATATTTCTTCCTGAATATGTAATTAGAGGTGCGCATCTCTGCCCATGCTGCCTGGAGCTCAGCCCTTAGATCTCCAATGGCCCAACATGTAGGACAGTGTCCTAAACCCTGTAAAACTGACCTTCTGAAAAGTGTTCCACAGTACTTGCAGTTAATGATATCCACTCCAGATAAGTTGCTGGCTTTAAAACCTGGTCAGAGTAACCAGAAGGAAGAAAATGAAAGCAAAAGTTTGATTTTGTGTCTTGAGGGGATTGGGGCTAGGAAGGGACAGCTAGACCACCCTGGAACCCAGCCTTGATGGCTCTTGGCCTGGGTGTGGGGAACCCAGCCACTCTGTGCACCATTAAGGCTGGGTTTTCCGAAATGTGAAACTGTTCCAGGCTAGTGGCAATTTAGCACATCTGAAAACATTAAATATCGTGCTGCACCACATATGCATGAGGGTTCCCTCATCTGCATGTGTGCAGTGCAATATCTTGCACAATGGTGCTATAGGGGTTGCGCTGCACATAGGCAACCTTTGAATATGGCACATCCCCGAAGGCCAGTGCTATTCCAGATTAGTGCAGTGCAAACCCAGTCTGTGCCATGCTAACCTTTTGAATAAGTGACCCTTAGCCTGCTGCATATAAGCCCTGGTGACTTCACTTTTTTTTGGCAACCAGTAGGAAATCTGTAAATGTTCTTGCATGCAATGTAGATTTTATGTTCAGTTATGGCATTAGTAGATATGCAGATTTTGCTTCTGTACACCCTCACAGGTAAGAGTTACTGTTTTAAGAGTATAGTAGTTTTCAGATGCTGAGGTTAATGTGACTGTTAATGCAGTGGAATAGTCATAATCTTTGCTGTGCATTTCTGATAGTCGTGATGAAATGCTCCATGTAGGAATATATAGAATCAAGCCAATAACCAACACAGTTAAAATAATGCACCATTACTGGTGATGTCCTGTTGCAGGTGGGACTTCAGCAGTGCAAAAAATGCTTTCCAAAATCTAGTTTCAGCTACAATTAACTAACATTAGCATTCCTATCAAATGTACTTATCTAGGTACCTTCTATGCTGTGCACAGTGTCTTTCTTTTTTTTTTTACTTTTGATCCTAGTGCTTGTCAGGCCTACAATGAACTTCCTATGCAAAATGTGGTGGCCATCTATTTTCTTGAGAAATAATTCAAAATAAAATATTTGTAAAATATTTGCATTTTGGAGGAATTAGAAAACTGTACTACCAAATAAAACAGGAAACTATCTGGAATATTTTATAGTGAAAAAATGGAGGTTCAAATGTTTGCACAATTCTGTTGCACCGCCGCATTAAAGAGTTATGGAGAGGCTGCCCTTCCTCCCACTGAAAAGTCTGGATTTAATTTACAGTTGCTCAATAGAAGCCAATATGCAGTCATCAAGGTGTCTCAAGGAATACAGTTTGCGCACAGTCTTGGCTATGGTATAAACAGCTGTATAATTCCAAGAATCATAGATGTAAGGGTCTGGATTTCTTTTGTACAGAAAGATTGTATTTCATTTGCAATATAACCTGACTGAGGAGAAACTGACACAGGGTGGACTCTTATAGACATCAAGGTTGACTACCTTAGAAGGGAAATTACACTGTCAACATTGATAACCTGGAATCATTTTTTTTTGGGGGGGGCAGATCTTGAGCATAATATGAGTATTTGACTTACAGTAGCCTTATGTCATATAGTTTTGTAAGAAGCTTGTGATCCACAGTGTGACTCCTTGGTAAAATCAGTCATGATAGCTCCAAATATGTGTCCTTCTAGAGCAGCCACAACATCATTTGTTAAAATTAGCAGTGTGGCTGGTTATGGTTGGGGTAGAATCCAGATTCTACAACAGTTAGGATACCACAAACTAGTATGAACTCCATCAACAGCATGTAATATTTGCTCATGTATCATGTTGATTTCAGCTAACACTGAGATGGACTGGTAATCATGTTCTAAGAACATATGAACATACAAAATTTGCCAGCAGATAAAGGCCCAGAGGTCTATCAAGTCGGCTTAAATGTGCAGATAGCACCCTTATCCTGCAGCTGCCCCTCCTTCCACCCTTCCCTCCACTGACCCTCCCCTTGTCCTTTACCATCCCTTTTGAAGCAGTCCACTGTTCTACTGGATTCCATTTCTGCAGGTAATGCATTCCACCCAACTACCACCCTCTATGTAAAAAGTCTATCCTCATCTCCCTCCTGAACCTTCCTCCTCCAGTCTCATATTATGGCCCCTGGTGTCCTCTCCTCCATTACTTTGAACAGCCCGTCTGTACCTGTCTTGTTTATTCCTTTCATGTACTTAAAGGTTTCAATCATGTTCCCCGTCCCTCCTTTCCTCCAGTGAGTACATGTTCAACTCCCTCAGCCTCCTCTCATATGATAAGTCCCCCAGCCCCTTGATCATCTTTGTCGCCCTGTGCTGCACCCTCCAGTAACTTAATGTCCCTCTTCAGATACAGGCACCAGTACTGCATGCAGTACTCCAGGTGTGGTCTAACTAATGACCTATACCATGGCAGAATCACCTCCTCCTCACAGCATTTTGTTGGCCTTTGCAGCTACCTTCCTACATTGTGCCGAGTTGTTCATTGACCCTGTAATGAGCACCCACAGATCCTTCTCCTCCCTCTGTCTGGACCAGCTGCACTCCCCAGCTAGTAACTCCTCCTTGGTTCTTCACCCCAAAATGCAGCACCTTGCACTTTTTGGCATTGAACCCCAGTTGCCAGGTGTCTGACCAGGTTTCAAGCTTTGCCAGATCATCCTGCAACCCATGCCATCCCCCTAGGTCATCCACCACCGCTCCCATCTTGGTATCTTCAGCAAACAGACTGATCTTGCCCTTGATGTCCAATGATATGTCTGCAATGAATATTCCAAACAACACTGGTCCCAACACCGAGCCCTGTGGAATACTGCTCGTCACTATCCTTGGGTGTGAGAGCTCACCACCCACCACCACCCTCTGTTGCCTTCCCTGAAGCCAGTTCCCCTACCCATCTCACCAGCTTTGCACCCGCCCCTGTGCCTTCTAACTTACTTCCCAGCCTCCCATGTGGCACCAAGTTAAATGCCTTACTGAAGTCCAGATACAGGACATCCACTGCATGGATTTTGAACATAGAAACATAGACTTTGACAGCAGATAAGGACCACTTGACCCACTCAGTGTGCCCATTTCCATACCTACTGGATAAGCTGCCGATTCTAGTTAACCAACAGCCTACTTCCTGCCTCCCCCCACTACAATTGCCTTATGTCTGTCCCATGCATATTTGAATTCCACCACTGTTTTAGACCCAACAATCTCCCCAGAAAGGTGATTCCATGCATCCACCACTCTCTCTGTGAAAAAACATTCCTCACATTACCCTGAGCCGTCCCCCTCTATCTTTAAATTGTGCCCCTTGTTCTTACACATCTCTTTTCTGAAGATGCTGCCCTCCTGGACTTTGTTGATTCCTTGAGGTACTTGAACATTTCTATCATGTCCCCCTGCCCTCCTTTCATCATGGGTATACATATCAAGCTCTCTCAGTCTCTCTTCATATGGTTTCTGATGCAGACCCTGCACAATTTGAGTTGCCCTCCTCTGGACTGCTTCCATCCTGTCTATATCCTTGCATAGATAAAGTCTCCAAAACTGCACACAGTACTCCAGATGGGGTCTCACCAACTGTCTGTACAGAGGGATAACTACTTCCCTTTTTCAACTTGTGATGCCCTTCCTATGCATCCCAGTATCCCCCTGGCTCTCCTTACTGACTTCTCACATTGCTTACCAAACTTTAGATCATCTGATATGACTACCCCCAGGTCCCTTTCCATTTTTGTTGTTGTTAGTACCTCCCCTTCTATTGTGTACTCTTCTTCTGGGTTTTTGTTTCCCAGGTGCATTACTTTGCACTTCTTTGCATTGAATCTAAGTTGTTATATGTCTGACCATTTCTCCAACCTTGCCAAGTCCTTCTCATCCTTTCTGCCCCCCCGTGTATCAACTCTGTTACAGATCTTTGTGTCATCTGCAAAGAGGCATACCTTTCCCTCCAGACCCTCTGCAATGTCACCTATAAAGATGCTAAAGAGGACTGGACCCAGAACTGAGCCCTGAGGTACTCCACTAGTGACCCCCTTTCTTCAGAATGTGTTCCATTCACCATTACCTTCTGTGTCCTGTTGTGCAGCCAGTTTGCTACCCAGGCTACCACCCTGGGACCCACTCCCAGGATGGCTAACTTGATTATTAATCTTTTGTGCAGGACTGTGTCAAATGCCTTGTTAAAGTCTAGGTACGCCATATCCACAGCCCCTCCCTGGTCTATTACTTTGGTGACCCAGTCAAAGAAATCTATTAGATCCTACTGTCATGACCTTCCTGCTGTAAATCCATGCTGCTTAGGTCCCGTGCCCCACTGGCCTCTAGGTACTCAACAATTCTTTCTTTCAGAAGTGATTCCATCATTTTCCCTACCACTGAGGTCAAACTTACAGGTCTGCAGTTTCCTGCTTCTGCCTTGCTCCCACTTTTGTGAAGGGGAATCACATCTGCCCTCCTCCAGTCCTCAGGTACCACCCCATCCTCCCATGATTTGTTAAAAAGTGTGGTCAGTGGTATCACTAGGTCCTCCCTTAGTTCTTTTAGGATTCTGGGGTGAATCCCGTCAGGCCCCATTGCTTTGTACACCTTGAGTTTTAGGAGTTCTTTCAGGACTCTTTCTTCTGTAAATGGACTGGTGTCAACCCTCCTACCCAGAGTGCTTCTATTGTCTGGTTTAGGTAACTCCTACTCATTTTCTTTTGTGAAAACAGAGCAAAAGTATTTATTCAGTATCTCTGCCTTTTCACTGTCTCCCTCTGCCCACCTCCCCTCTCCCTTATTAATCTTCACTATTCCTCCCTTAACTTTTCTATGCTCCCTAATGTACCTATAAAAGGTTTTATCCCCCTTCTTAACTGAATTGCCTATTTTTCCCTCGGTTTGGGCTTTTGCTATTCTGACTGCCTTCCCCACTTCTTTCTGCTTTAATTGATACAGTTCCCTGTAGTGCTCCTTCTGTGATTCCTTACAGTTTTTGAATGCATCCTTTTTCTCCTTAACCTTCCCTGTAACCTCTTTTGAGAACCATAGTGTTTTTTTCCTCCGCTTTGTTATCTTTATCTGTTTCACAAAAAGGCTTGTTGCCTCTACGATGGCAGTTTTGATTTTTCACCATTGTTCTTCCACCCTCCTTTGGCAATTTGCTTGTGTATTCCTCAGGTATTCATCCAATTTGCCAAAGTCAGCCCTTCTAAAGTCAGTATGCTTGTTTTGTATGGCTCATCTCCATGGTTGTGCTTATTGAAGCACACTGTGCAGTGGTCGCTTGTTCCCAGATGTCTACTGACTTCTAAATGTGTGATCCTCTCTCCATTTGAGAGTACCAGGTCTAGTATTGCCCCTTCCGAGTGGGTTCCAACATTAGCTGTCTAAGGCCTGCCCTGCAGAGCATCGAGAATGACCCTGCTCTTGGATGTGGCTGCAGTACATGTCATCCAGTTAACATCTGGCATATTCAGGTCCCCATCAACAGTATCTCCTTTTTCAGCCATTTTGAGAATGTCCTCTATCATTTTCTTGTCCATTTCCTCCCTTGAGATGGGGGTCTGTATACAACCTCTGTGCGGATTGTGATGCCATTCCCTGTCTCCAAGGTGGCCCAGAGTGCCTCTTGTCCTCCCCCTTTACTTTTTAGTTCTGTAGCTTTGATCCCTTCTCTTATGTATAGAGCTACTCCACCTCCTCTTTTCCCCTCCTGTCCCTTCTGTAGACTGTGTCCGGTCATGGTTCCCCATGTACCATGTTTCTGTGACTGCCACAATATCCAATTGTTCATCTTCCATCAAGGCTACTAGCTCAGGATGCTTGTTTCCAGACTATGGGCATTGGTACTCATTGCCCTCCATTTAATGTTGGTTTATTCCTTTTTCCCCATGCCTGCTCTTTTGGCCCTTGTCTATTCTTCCATTTACCCCTGTCCTGCCCTCTGTTGAGCACTGTACCTCAGTGTTTACCTTACTACCTGGCATGTTTTGTGGGGGGAGGCTTGAAATTTCCTGCCTCTTATTAGCACCTCCCCCATGGCTAGTTTAAAAGCTTGCCAAGAAAGCATTTATTTATTTATTTGTTTAGGGATTTGGATCATACTGTTGAGCTCAGAACTCTTTTGCAAAGGTTCCACATCAAACAGTGACAATGACAGCAATAACAAACAGTTTACATACAACAATCGAATAGTAGGTAGCTAGTATACAATAAGGTTACAATGTCATTCATAGTACCAATGGTGATAGTACAGCATCAAGAGCATTCAACTAGGGTAAAGGTAGTGTTTATATGTAGCAAAGGAGATGAAGAGGTCTGACACCTAGTGTGAGGGTCCAAGGAGGAGTCAAGATGGGGGCTGGGGGAGAGTGGGCGGCTAAAAGAAGTGGCTTTGTCTAGGAGGTTGGGAGGTAGTGGTAGTATGTTGGTTTTACAGTTGATCCAGTGGGAGAAAAGGCACGGGGTGGAGAGGAAGACAGAGGGATAGGGCAAGAGGGAAGAGTGGGGGTTAAAAGAAGGGGAAGGAGAATGTGGATGAGTGGGCATTATAGGTGTTAGAGTCCTAGGGCAGTCACAAACTGTCCTAGTAAGAAGGTGTTTCCTTAGGCCATTTTTCAATTGTGAGATGCATTGGGAGTTTAGAATGTGCACTGGGATTTCATTGAGCCATTGGGGGGCCCTATAGCTGAAAGCACGCTGTCCCTGCACAGTTTGACAGAAAGGTGTAGATAGGGCCCTCTCATCCTGCCTCTGGTAGTATAGCTGGTAGCACTTAGTGTTAGGATGCTAGAAATTCATGGGGTGGTTTTACCCATTAGTGCCTTTTCAAGGAGACATGTTTGGAATATAATCCTGTTCTTTAGTGGCAGCCAATTGGTCTCCTCGTATGAGGAGCAGGTGCGGTATTTCGATCTGCAGCCATTGTGAGCCTATATGCCTTGTTGAGGGCAATGTGAATCCTTTTAGTGCAGTGTCTGTTGCTGCACGTAGACCACCAATCCATGCTCGATGGTAGAAAGGATGGAGCTGAAGACTGAGAGACAGAGGGCCTCTGGAGTGAGAATATTTTTATACCTATATTACACCCCACTTGGTGTTCACTGCCTTTACCACTGCGTCGATGTGTTGGGTGAAAGTGAGGCAGTCATCAATGGTGACCCCAGGTACTTGAAGGCCTGAACTTGTTCCAGCGTCAATGACTTTATTGGAGATGGTGAGGGAGGGAGCTTCTTTTGTGCTGTGGGCTGGATGTGAGCATCACCTTGGTTTTTGTAGTTTAATAGAAGTTTATGGCTACAGAACCAGTCTTCCAGCTTATAGAAGGTTGCCTGCAGCCGGGTGGAGGCGACTATGATAAACTGCTGGTGAGAAGCACAGCGTCATCTCGTAAAGAATCAGTTTAGTGTCACAGGCTTCAGGAAGATTATTTAGGAAAAGGCTGAATAGTAAGGGCCACAATATTGACCCTGTGGGATCCCTAAAGATACCTCATTGGAGTTAGATACTGTGTGCCCAATTTTACCGTCATTTAAACCTGTCACTTAGAATCTTGGTTCCCTTCGTGGGCAGATGCAGACCATCGTGCCAGTATAGATCTTCATCTCTGGTTTTGATTTGTGGAAACTATAGTGTTTTATATATTTGTGGTAATTTTCAGATGGAAGAGTACTGTGAAAGGGGCACTTAACTATTCAGTAGCAATTCTGATCCTCAGTGCTCTAGCCCATCAGGACTTTAATAATTTAAGCCAGTAATATTTCTTTGAAGCAGAATGTAGCTTTTAGTCATTCACTTGGGTTGGGTAGTTAACCGAGGTGGGACTGTTATTAATGGGATGATAGTATATGTTGGTTTGGAATCTTGCATAGGGGCAGGCTGATGTTGGTGGTGTAAATACAAAACATGTTCACACGGTGGAAGGGAGGGAAAGGAGGGAGATCAGGGAGAAAGCTGGGGAGGTGTGAACACCTGCCTATTCAAAGTGGAGGGCTCCTAAAGGAACTAGCAGGACTAAAAGTTCACAAAGCCGTAGGACCTGACAGGATTTACGCCAGAATACTGAAGAAGCTGAGGAGGAGCTAGAACCATTATGGGCAGGCGACATGGGCCAAGTGGTCCTTATCTGCCGACAATTTCTATGTTTGTAAGTAACTGACCTGTTCAATAGATTGTTAAAGATGTGGGTGGTTTCAGATGACTGGAAGGGGAAAAGACATAGTCTCCCACCATAAGGGGGGAAGCAAGGAAGAAGCAAGTAACTATGGGCCAGTCAGCTTGACATCATTGGTTTGGAAGTTGATGGAAAAATTACTGAAAGAAAGAATTATCAAGTAACTTGATTCAAATGACCTAAAGAATCACAGACAACATGGTTTCAAGGAACCGAGGTGATGTCAAATTAACTTAATTGAATTCTTTGACTGGCACTGACAGTGATAGATCAGGGCAGTTCTATGTGATAATGGAGATCATGGAAAGGCGATCACCATTTGGGCAAATGTACATTTGCAAAATCCATTGCCGATGTACACTTCAGAACACAGCAAAAGGGTGCCAGGGACTTGTTATTCTCTTGTTTGTGTGGTAGGCTGCACCTCCCACATGCCCCTAAAGATTCTCAACTCCAGGGGTGCAAAAGCATGGAAAATGTTTTTTAAGCTGGGCGAGCAACAAAATGAACATCGCCAAGAACCAAACCTGGCACCCTTGCAACCTAGCCTGCAACCGACCCACCCACCACACCACAGGGCCAGCTCAGCAACTCATCACCGCACTATGCCTCACAAACCCTCCTTCCATCCATTACATGGCATGCTCACTGACCCCCATGTATGTACATATAGCGACAGGATGTCACTATATCTGTATTCACCCCGTCCAGTAGCCCTGTGAACAGGCATTACTATTAGTCACCCTTATTGTAGGCACTCAACAGCAAATGCCCTTATCACAGGATACCATCAGGGTGGGGCAGTGTATGTGATGTACCTAGACTTCAATAAAGCAATTGACACTGTGCCACGAAAGAGCTTCTGCACAAAATGAAAGACCTAGAGTGGGACCAGAGGTGGAGAAATTAGTAAAATTTGGCTTGAGGAAGAAGGCAAAGATTGATCATTAATGGAGTTCCATCAGAGGAGTGAAGTGTGCCTAGTGGGGTACCACAGTGGTCAATATTGGGACCAATCCTGTTCAATATTTTCATAGAGGACATTGTGGAAGGGCTTTTTGGGAAGGTCTGTCTATTCACAGGTGATACGAAGCTCTGCAACAGCGTAGACACTGTTGATGAAGTAGAAAAAATGAGAAGGGATTTGCACAAAGTAGAGGAGTGGTCAAAGGTGTGGCAGTTGAGCTTTAATGCTCAAAAGTGCAAAGTTATGCACTTAGGGAGTAAAAATCTAAACACAGAGTACAGGATGGGTGATCAGATATTGGAAGCCAAAGAGCAGGAGAGGGACCTTGCTATAATCATAGTTAAGGATCTCAAGGTGGCTAAGCAATGCAAGATGGCAGCAGCAAGGCCAGCAGAATGCTGGGATGCATAAGGCAGGGGTATTATGAGCAGAAGGAGGGAGGTGGTGATGCCCTTGTGCAAACAGCTGGTGAGGCTACACCTTGAATATAGTGTCCCGTTCTGGAGACTGTACCTCAGGAGGGATATGGATAGAGTGGACAGGGTTCTGAGGAGGGCAACAAACATAGTGCGAGGACTCAGACATTTGACAAACAAGGAGAGGCTGAAAGATCTCAACATGTTTACCCAGGAGCAAAGGATGGAAAAAGTGGACATGATAGAGACCTTTATTTTATTTTATTTCATTTATTCTTTGTTAACCAGGTAAGAGGCATTGGACCAGAGGTCCCTTTTCAGGCCCGACCCAGACAAAGACACAAATATATAACCATGCAAAACAGTTCTACAAACATTCAGATTAACATTCACTTATTACAATGACAAACAGATTATTGTAACAAATACTACTTCAATCTAATTTAAAAATAGGAAGAGACGGAGGAAGTCTAACTAATTTTGGTAGTGTATTCCAACAACAGGTGCTGCTATAGAAAAGGCCCTTATACTAACTTGTAAATGATACCTAGGAACAAGATATAATGGACCATCAGCTGCCCTTAAATGTGAAAGTAGTTCTCTCCTAACAACTACATTAGAAAGAGGAAAAATAGAACCAAAGTGAAAACATTTATACATCAGACAACTCAAGGAATAATCCAGATGACAACTAAGGGAGAACAAACCAAGACTAAGATAAAGACTGCGATGATGGGTTCAGCTAGGAGAACCCAAAATAAATCTGCATATATTATTACAAACAACATTTAGTTCTTGCCATTCTTTTCCCCCTATATTATGATAAATGCTAGCTATATAGTCATAGTGAGGAAGAAGAGATCCAGTGGCTATAGACAACCTGGTATCCTGAGAGACATATGACTTAAATTTGTACAGCGCCCCTATTTTTTGATAAGCTTTTTTCACCATTGCAGATACCTGTAAGGAAAGAGTCAAACATGATCCAGAAGTATATGAAGATACTTAAACTGAGATACTTGCTCCAAAGAATCTCCATGAAGAGCAGATATCACCAGTTGTGGAGAATTATCCTACATGGGTTGTGTACCAAAAAGGATGACTATAGTTTTGTTAGCATTCAGTACCATGGCATTATTAGTTAACCAGCAACAAACCTTCTCAAAATCCCTTTCCAAGGAATAGCAAAGTTCAGATATCGAGTCAGTCTTGGCATATATTATGAAATAATTTGCATATAGCAGTGATTTCCACATTTCACAGACTTTTGGTAGTTGATTAACAAAAGTAAAAAATAACAGGGGTCCCAAAATGGATACCTGAGGCACCCACAAACAATAGACATTAATTCTGAAGCAATGGAGCCAACTTGTATGAATTGATTTCGATTACTTAAGTAATCATGAAGCCAAGTAATAGCAGCAGCTAAAAAAACCCAAGTCATATAACTTTGTACATGTTAAACCATGATCTATCAAATCGAAAGCCTTGGTCAGGTCCACGAACACCGCCCCGTCATCAAACCTCTGTCAAACCCATCAGAACAGTGTCCATGAACCCAAAGGCTGTCCCCATTCCATGATACTTCCGGAAGCCATGTTGCTGCTCAGACATCAAACCAAATGTCTCTAAGTAAACTTCAGTCTGTTCTGCCACTACTTTCTCCAGTAATTTACTAAATGGATTCAGAACTGAGATTGGTCTATAGCCATCCATGATAATAACATTACTCTTTTTAGGGACAGGAACCACCTTGCTTTCTTCCACAATGATGAAAAATATCAGAGCTCAAAGACATTAAATATATAACAGACAGGATCAATAAGGAAGGAATAGCTAACTCAATAAATCAACCATCCAGTCCCCCCACAATCACTATGTCTATCAGGTAAGGTTCTTAGCAGTTGAGCTAACTCACTAGGTATCACTTCCTGAACTGGAACACAGGACTATTCGATGCTGGGTTAAACAAAGGAGGTTCAAAGAATCAGGTGAAAACAAGGAAGACCAAAATTTAGATAAGTCAGAAAACCTAATATTTAACAACGAGCAATTTCAGATGGATCATTAATTTCAGAATTGTCAACTTGAATACTCTGGATATCGACATCAGATTTAGGAGACAATAGAAATTAACTTTGTTCCAAAACCTCTTTGGACTGGCCCAGCTACTCTCAAATCATTCCATATAATAATCTTTTATCTTTTCTTACAGTAGAGGAAACTTGGTTCGAGATTTACGATAAAGATTCATTGTTGCAACACTAGGAGCTAATTTAAATTTAGTCTGACAAGAGTCCTCTGCTTTATCAATTTCTTAATACCAGAACTGAACCATTCAGTTGGAGAACCTCTACAGCGAATAGTCCACTGTGGAAAAAAGTGATCCTGGATTGGAACAAGTTGGTGTCAGTGCCTAAAGGGTATAGATGATGTCCTGGTTAGCAGTATATTCCAGAATAAGAGGCTCTCACTTACAAGGGTTCATGACATTTAGCTAGAAAGGGGAAGATTCAAGGGAAACATTATTTCACAGAAAGGATAGTGGATGGGTGGAATGCATTCCCTGAGGAAGTGGTGGGGGCCATCACAGTGATGGAATTCAAAGTTGCTTGGGATAGGTATAAGGGAATTCTGGAGAGTGGACAGGGACAAATGACTTGGATCACCTAGGGTCCTTGGGTAACATGGAGATAGAACACTTGGGCAGACTCAGTGGGCCTGGATATCCTTACCTGATGACAATTTCTATGTTTCTATGTTTCTCTCTATTATCTTTTTCACAGTTGCCTGATATTAGCATCTCAGACTCAGTGTGGAGTAAATGTGATATGAGCTATGGCTGATTGTTGTTTATGTGTGTGGTGATATCTCCACTATGGAAGCTGAAGATGTTGCCTCTAATGGCATGACTACAATCAACAAGGATAGTCCAGAAGGAGGGGTCTGGAGCATTAAGGTGATCCAAGAAGCACATCAGATAAGTAAGGGCTCCTTATTTAAAGGACAGGAAACTGGTATGCCACTCTGGCCAGGTGAGGAGATACCCAATACATCTCTCTGGTGTGACTACAGAAAAATACCTCCTCAGCAGGAGAGGGTAAGCAACATAGAGGGGGGAAATCAGATATTTTACAACACCTAGGTACCAATGACCTGTCTAGCTTCAGCAAAATTGAGGTAAAGCTCAGCTTCAAGAAGGTAGAAAGTAGTTTGAGGTTGATATCAGATATGGTAGGCTTCTTGGAGATAATTACCAATGCCATGTGCAAAACAGACTAGAAGAAATGCAAGCAAAGTATTTTAACTTGTGATTAAAGAGTTAGTGTGAAGATGAGAGGTTTCGGTATCCATTAAACTGAGAATCCTTCTGAAATAAAGGATGGATGTTCAAGAAGAAATTCCCTGTATCTAAACAATTGGGAAATCAGTGTGTTATGGCATAATCAGGATGTAACAGTAAGATTTTAGATTATACATGCAGAAGGATGGTATATACAGTAGATGAAACAAAACAAGCAAGAATTTGCATAGATGGCTTAGTTTGATTTCCTCAGTAGATACAGAACGTAAGAACATAGGAGAGGAAGTTAGGGACATTGTTCAGTTAATAAAAAATCAAAAAGTTAAGAGGACAAGAAGCAGGAACAAGAACAAATGAAGAGCAATATATTTAAATTCAAAGATTATATAAAGAAATGGACCAACAGCTATCAATAACAACTACAAAGTGTATGGATATAGTAGTAATAACTGAAACTCTGGAAAATCAGAACAATAGCTGAAGTACTGTATGAATGTCCCTTACTACTGTATGCTCTATTTTCAAATCTAACCCCAAATTGTTTTTCTGGCTCATTTCACAAAATGACATTTTGGTCAGATTTCATTAAAGACATCTTTTAATTTCATAAAGTGCGGTCATAAAATGATTATGCTGAAAATGTTTTGTCAAAATCTCAAATGACAAAGTTATGAAGAAATGGTGATTTATTCAATATTTACCCATGTTGTTGGAACTTCTCCAGATTCTGACCCCAATGGTTCAAGATAGTCATTTTCACCACCTCATAAACAAGGGAGGTGTTATTTTTCAAACCCTGCCCACAATGTTTTTTTTTATGTTATTGCTGCAAATTGACATTTTGGCCAGGATTTCATAAATGTCACCCATTATGTTCATAAGGTGGTGTCATAAAAAGACAACACTGAAATTTCAGAGTCAAAATCTCAAAACAATAACACAGTTATGAAGAAACATTCATCAGCATTTCCTCATAACCTTGATTTTTTACTTTTCAGATTTTGACTGCAGATATTACACACAGTAGTTTTTTACTCTACCTCATAAACATGGCAGGTGTCATTTTTAAATCCTGTGCATGTCTTTTTATGTTTGTGCCACCTAGAGATATTTTGAGCAGAATTTCAAAAATGACAGCTGTCATGTTCATAAAGTGGTGTCTTAACAAGAGGATGTTGACAATTTGTGGTCACAATCTCAAAAACACAATACAGTTATGAACAAATGCTGACATCTTTAAACATTTTTTCATAATGTTTTTTCTTTACTTTTTTAACCCACATTTAAAATATACTGTACTCATTTTCTACCCCATCTTATATGCATGGTACATGTTATTTTAAATTCCCATCCAAAGCCTGTTTTCACATTTGTATCACAAAATCACATTTTGGGTGGCATTTGATAAATGCCAACCGTCATATTCTTATGTATGGGTAATAAAAATACTATCTTGCAACCTGAGGGTCACAATCTAAGAAAACAACAGTGTTATGTGTGAACCACTTCATTTCTTAATGATAATAATTTAATGATTAAGATGCACATTATTAATGTGTCCATTTTTTGCTGTGCATTACATTTCCAACTATACTGCAAATACAAGGAAACAAACAGTTGGCCTTGAACAATGCTTGTTTTAAGAAAGTGTAAAACTGATAATGTGCATAATGTTGGCAATCAGCATGACATGCAACAGTGAGTGATGAGGCATGTCTCAGTGCTAACTACAGATACAGTCAATACGGTAAAGCGTTTTGTATATGGAAATCCATACACGCAAAAATCATTCTGCTGCAGTAGTGATGTAGCTACTAATGCAAATTACTTTTGTTCTGCATTAGTAAGCTACATCACAGTGCAGGCGTTCCCATCAGCACTGCTAGTAGGGCTAACAGTGGTTGGATGACAGCATGAGTTAGCTGGCTGGCAGTAAGTTAGCAGTGAAATTTGGGTGCAGAAAGCAAGGACAGTGTGGGCCCGATTCCAAGGTGTCGTATGCCAGCGTAAGCCGAGATATGTCAAACCCCTTGGCGTATCTGGCAACTTATGTTAAGTGTTACACCAGCTCTGATTCCAGGAGGCAACTTGCACCATGTCATTTACAGGCTACGCCAACTGCGGATTACGCCACCCACTATGCTGCAGCCCACAATGACATAGTACAAGTGTGGGTTAGGCAGCAACAGCAACCTATTCCAAGAGGGTGGCTGCTGTAAACTGCTGTGGTGATTCCAGGTGCCATACTGGCAGAGCTAAGTTGGAGCAGCTCAGAGCTGCTCTAAGGGGCATCCAACAGTGCCATCCATTGAATGCCCACACCACAGCACTGTGTAAATGGCACCAATGTGCTCCCCTTGCCCACACAAGCACATCCATGCTTCCTACCCCCAACAGTCATGAGCCTCTGTGGGGTCCATTCTGCAGTGTGCCCACCCCAGACTCCAATGCCACCTGTCCTGCATTGCCCATGCCCCAGGTGCATGCCGTGGTGTTCTGGGGTGGAGGGTCTCTGAAGGTCTGTCAGTTGTGGGCCACAACTTGTGACATATGGGGTATTTATGCCATGACCGTGGCATTAGCCTCCACATGTAGTAACTTACATGGCACACATGCTGGGACCCTGCCACTACTGGAATGCAGCGCAGGGTCCCTGGTGTAGCAGCAAATGTTGCAACTCACAGCTGCCAGCGAGTTGCGACATTTGTCCAGGAATTGGGCCCCCATGACCCCAGGTCTTATTCAGGAATTATCTAAAAGAGGAAAAAGAAAAGTTAGTTGAGAGGTAAGGGTAAATAAAGGAGATAGACAGACATATATTCTTTGCAAAAACATTGTTACTTCACCAGTTAGGGTTGAAGTGACAAAAGTAGGGAAATGCAGCATTGCGGTTTCCAACCCTAACACCCCACTCCCACCCTCTATATAGCAACAGGAAAATAAATATTTTCACCTGTCGTGTGCAAGGTGAATTTATCTATCTTGGGTGGCTTTGTACCAGGCCTGCAAATGTCTTATTTTCAATTGTGTTTATCCACTGTCAACCTTGTTTACTGCAATGTTTGCTATGATTCCTCTGCTGTGCTTTTATTGTATAGTTTGCACTTGTATCTGTTTATTTGTATAGTATGTACTTGGACTTCCCAGGATTACTTTGAAAATGAGCTTGCTCAATGGTGATATGATTGGTTAAATAAAGTTTTTTGATTGATTGATTGATCCTGTGTCTTTACTAATCAGGCATGGGGTGTGCCTTGCGGTCATCAGCCCAAGTGCTTACCCCATTTAACCATGGAAAAAGCTGATATATATAGAGTATATGAGGATGGGGTGAGTGTTATGGCTGACAACCACAAGGCACACCCCATGACTGATTAAAGAAGATGCAGGAGAGGTAAAACACTAATGTTTTTTCCTGTTGCTTTCTGATGAGTGGGGGTGGGGTGCCAGGATCGGAAACCCTAATGTCACATTTCATTATTTTTGTTGCTTCAACCCTAACTAGTGCTATAACAATATTTGTGCAAAGAATTTCCTTACTTTATGAGACAGTATAATTGTATCCTCATTTATCTGTGGGAATGCAAAGCCCTCCAGGCCCTTCCCTCATTAGATGTGTGTTTATATATACAGTATATCTATATGTCTATATATATATATATATATATATATATATATTTATTTATTTTATTTATTAAATTTTGATAACCAGGTAAGCCTGCTGGGCCCTGAAGGTCCCTTTTCAGGGGCGACCCGGGGAGTTACATGGAATAATACATGGGGTAGCATACAGCACAGGTACATTACACTAGACAGCAAGGAACATAATACACAGTAGTTTTTCAGCAGTTACATTTAAGAGGTAAGACATAGTAACTTTTTAGCAGTTAACATTTCCTGGGTAAGCTCTACAGATGGGGTGCAGTGCTATATAGATGGCGTGCAGTGATAGTCACTATTTCCATATGAGGAGAGGGTGGGCTTCCACTTAAGAGCCTCTCACTTTAGCTGTTGCATATGGAGGTGACCATCATATGAGCCTTCAGCCTGTGTGGAAGGTGTGGGTAGAGGTAACATCCTGAACACCAGGGGCAGGGAGTTCCATAGGGTGGGTGCTGTGATGGCGAATGACTTACCCCCCGCCTTGGTTCTAACCCTTGGCACTGCGAGGAGAGTTCTGTCCATAGTTCTGAGGAGCCTAGAGTTTCTCTTTTGGGCAATGAGTCCAGTGAGGCTGAGAGGAGGGGATGGGCTGAGTAGTTTATGAGTGTGGCAGAGTAGGGGGTATTGGAGCCAAGCCTCCCAGGAGGGCCAGTTTAGTTGGGACAGAGTGTCACAGTGGTGAGCCCGGGAGCTGGATAGAGTGGTGAAGCAAGCCACCTTGTGATAGAGAACTTGTAATCTGTTCATTCCTTGTTTGGCAGCTCCCTATATCACCAGGGCCGCATAGAAGAGAGTAGGGTGGAGGATGCTTGTGGTGATGGAGGCCCTGCATCAGTATCAACTGGTCTTTCAGCCTATAGAAGGTCCCAAGTTTGGCATGAATATTTTTGGTTACCTGGTCAACATGATCCTTGAGGGAGAAGCACTGATCCAGGGTGAGGCCAAGGAATTTTATTGATTCAACCACCTCACGTCTTTTTCCTGATTTAGTCATCAGCCTGAGATGTGGGCTTCTGTCCCGGCTGAGGGTTCTTGGGCCAAATAGCATGGCCTTGGTCTTGTGAGGGTTAATGATCATTCTGTTGGTGACAAACCATTGCTCAAGGGAACCCAGGTCTTCCTGTAGCCCGGAGCAGAGATCTCCCAGATTAAAGGAGGGGTGGTATATGTTAGTGTCATCCGCATACTGTACCACTGAGCTACCCCCACAGTGTTTACTGAGATCGTTTGTGAAAAGAGAGAAGAGAAGGGAGCCAAGGATAGATCCTTGGGGCACCCCATCTGTTAGGGGGAGAGGCTCCAACAGGGAGTCTTTCCATTTTACCCTCTGCGTCCTCCCTGTAAGGTAGCTGTTGAACCATGATAGGGAATGGCTGTCTAACCTGACCTGGCTCAGTTTTGTAAGGAGCAGGTTGTGGTTTACAAGGTCATAAGTCTTAGAAAGGTCAATGAAGACTGCTCCGATGGGGATCCCTTGTCCAGTTCTCTGAGAACATCAGTGGAGAATATATATATATATATATACAGTATATATGTACAAATACAGTATATACATATATACACACACACACATATACATAAAGTATATGCTGCAGTGGAAGTGCAGATCCCTCAGGCCCTGTGCTTGCATTTGTAGTAAAACAGGGATGAAATTGTCAGCATAGCCTTCTTATTACCCCACTGCATAAACCCAGTAATGACAATTTTGAAATCTCCAAGAAAACATTATTCCATGCAACTTCAATGCAATTGCCTGATGCAGTGCAAAAACACAATTTGGCAAGGGTTTGAAAAATGATAATTGTCATGTTCATGAGTTTGTGTAAAAGAGGTTTATGTTGAAAATTTTGAGTGAAAATATTTAAAATTGCCCAAGTTACAAGGGAGTGTAGCCAAATGTTAATGTATATGCATAACTTTGTCATTTTGCATACTTTGACCTTAAAATCTCAACATAGCCTTCTTATGTCCTCACCCTGATGAACAAGTGTGGTGAAAATTTTCAAATCCTGCCTGAAAGGTGATTTAGCAAAGCAACTGCAAAATCACATTTTCGGTCAGATTTGAGTAATTCCACTAACATTGTTCATAAGGTGAAGTCTTATAGAAACTATGTTGAAAATTTAGTGTAAAATATGTAACAAATAGCACATTATGCATACATGTTGAAAACCCCTTTAAAATACATTGATTTCTATTTGAAAAAATATCTTGTTTCATGATTCATCATATGAAACAAGAATCTTGTTTTGAATCACATGATATGAAACAAGATTTATAATTGTAAAAAAACATATTTTAAGGGCATTTCTGGAACAGATAAGTGCAGAATCTAGATAAGGGGGTCCCAGTATGCAAGTTACATGTATTGGTCCTCTCAGGAATGCCATTTTTCTGGGTTTTCAAATTTAAATTTGATGGGAAAACAGGAAAACTATGGCGGAAAACAAAACAATAATTTTCCCTCATGAAGAATATGTCATCAATATGAAACAAGAATTCTTTTTCATTTCATACAGATTTTTAAGTCCTTATTGAGCATGTTCAGAACTCATTTATAAAAATTTCAAAATTCAATATCTTTGGAATGGATTAATATTTTTTCACCAAACAAGCAAAAGACACATCTGCTGCCACCCTTTCTACCCTGAAAATATCTAACCAATATTTCAAACTGTTTGGGCTGTAACCAAATTCAAAGAAACCCCAACTATGCCAATGGAAAAACAAAATGAAAA
Source organism: Neoceratodus forsteri (assembly GCA_016271365.2). Lineage (NCBI taxonomy): Eukaryota > Metazoa > Chordata > Ceratodontiformes > Ceratodontidae > Neoceratodus > Neoceratodus forsteri. Next base: position 275,981,210 of record CM057449.1, read on the forward strand.
ATTCACTTTTTCACTATACAGATCTTGGAAACCACACATCTAATCAGAACAAAACTTGGTACAATCAAATATCTATCACATGAGACTGCATGCAAAGTTTTATGCAAATCCATTGAACAGTTCAAAGATATTAAAGTGCAAAACTTCAAGTTTAACAATAGAAACCCAAGTTCCACCTAACTATAGTGTTGCTAATGTGCCACTATAACATATCTGAAGGAAGAAAATGGGGGTAGAGTTTGGGAGAAATAATGATTATAGATAAGGCAAGAACAGAAACTGGAAAGCAGAAAACTGATGATGGGTACAATATGAAAAGGCATAGTAGGAATGAATGAGTTGGGAGTCCTGAAGCAGGGACCAATTAACAGGGCCTATTAAGAAGACTGAAAGATGACAAAGCTGGGAGTAGGAGAGAGTGAAAGCAACATCTGTGAAAAATGAAAATACAGTAGATGCATACACATAGCTAAAATACACATGTGACCATGTTCATGAGCGCATGCAGACACACATACACACACACACACACACACACACTACATGCACACACTGGATGGAAGTGTGTGCAGGCATCTCTCTACACATGCAAACATACCACTGTTTCAGCCACCTTATGGGTTCCACTGTAGTCTGTCCTTTTTACCACCACCAGGATAATATCTTTGCATGCATGTGTGCTTGTTACATTACAATGTGTGTGGGCACGCTTGCACTTCCATCTGGAGGGTGTGTGGGCATGCTCATATGGGCATTCCGGCTACTGTACATGTGTACATGTATTTTAATTTTCCACGGATGCCTCTGTCTATGTCTCCTTCCCCCACATTTGCACTTTTCAGTGCTCTTACTAGGCCCTTTTAATTGGTCTCCACCTGAGGACTCCTTAACTTATTCACTCCTACTCTTCCTTTTCATGGTCATCATTACCTTTTTTTCCCCAGTTTCTATTCTTGCCTTTCCAATTATTACTTTTTCTCCTAGATCTTCCTCCATTTTCTTCCCTCACATATATATCCCTTAGTTCCCCTTAACTCACCACTAACTTTATTGTGTTCTCTTTTAAATAATTCCTGAAAAAGATGTAAGGTCAGCATATTGATTCTATCTCTATTATCTATTTTCGATTGCATTTAATATTACCCATTTTGTTTTACATTCAATATGATTACACCTGCGTCTCTTTCATGCTTAGTTGTTGTGAATACCTTTCCACCCATTGTGTACTCCATCCCAGGGTTTCTGTGCCATACTGTGTGTGCATTATTTTCCATGTTTTCACATGTTAACCCAGATATGATATCCTTAACTACTTCTCAAATTTTCCCAGGTATCTTCCCATCAATTCCATTCCCCACCGAAGTGCCTACCCTATTGCAGATCTTGGAGTCATCCACAAAGAGGCAGACCTTCTCTTCAAGCTCCTCTGCAGTGTCACATACAAAGACATTAAAAAGGACTGGTCCCAGCATTGATCACTGTGGTACCTTAATGGTCACCCTTCCTTCGTTGGTGTGAACTCCATTTACCACTACTCTCTTTCTTTCTCAGTTTACCACCTTTTTACCTACTCCTGAGCTACCCAGTTTGCTTACTAGTCTCCTATGTTGAACAGAGTCAAAAGCCTTACTGAAATTTAGGTAGGTCATGTCTACTGTTTCTCTTTAATCTAATTCTTTGGTCACCCAGTCAAATAAGTGTGTATTATTTCTTTGACATGACTTCCCCCCTGTAAATCTGTGCAGCCTTAGACCCTAAAACCTGTTGGTTTCAAGACATTCTACTCTCCTTTCTTTCAGCAGTGTTTTCATTATTTTTCCCACCACCAATATAAGGCTGACTGGCCTATAATTGTCAGCATCCTCCTTGCTACCACTTTTGTGAAACTGGACTAATATCTGCCCTCTTCCAGTCCTTTGAACCACTCTGGTTTCCAATGAAAATGTTAAAATGAACTCTCAGAGGTGCAGCCAGTACCTCCCTGAGCTTTCTCAATGGCCTTGCATGCACCCTGTCTGTTTTTTTCCACTTTCAGATTTGTGAGTAACTTCAGGACTGTCTCCTATGAAGCAGGACTAGTGTCTTCCTCCTCCACTTCAATGCTTGAAGATGCCACTTAATGTAGAATTCTATAGGTAAAATTTGCCAAGAATACTTGGACTTGTGTTCAGAAGACAGACACTTTAGTTTAGTAATAATTATACAATGGTGTGTTATGTTTCCAGCAAGCAAAACAAATGTTGCTGTGTAATGTATTTTCATGTCTCAGTTAGTCTTTAATGCAGTGTTAATTATTGATGAGCCATACCCTAAAATGGCAACAAATTATTAGTTGTGATCTTCAGACATGACTCATAAGAGGATACTTCTTAACATAATACAGCTGAGCAAGATGCTGATGGACTTATCACCTACATTTCTAAACTAGCACAGCCCAGACTCTGCCTTGGTTGGGTTCACAAACACACATGTCATTATTCCAACATCCATGGCCTCATGTATGGTGTTTGTAGACCCAGCATTTGAAATCTTCTAACCTGTAAATGATGGTATTCATCGCTGGGAGACCATACTGTTCTAGAGTCTGTCAACTGTGCACAAACATTTCTTTCTTAAACTTTGGAAAGCCCAGGTAAAACAGATAGAGGGTGATAATTATCAACAGACTTAGTCAAAGCCTTTTTATGCAGTTGTACTGTGTGAGCCAATTTCCATAACTCCAGTACGTGCTGTCATTAAAAGAACATGCTCAATATTTTAGACAATGCACAATAGCTGGATTCTACTAGTTTAAGAAATGTAGGTGATAAGTCCATCAACATCAACCAAATTCTCATTTTTGAGACCATATAATTATCTGAAAATGTGAGCCATAGAAGCAACATTTTCAGATGAAATTTGGATCAAGAAAACTGCAGAGTTTCTGTCACATAAGACCTGAAACAGCTTTTGCAATTCATGTTTGATCTATAAATACAAAGATCTTAAAAATGATTATTAAAAATATATTTTGCTGGTAATCTTTTTGTTAAGAAAAGAGAAACAACTATTTAAAGCAGTACAGTTCAAATATTAGTTCTAAAATGTAACAAAACAGTATGTACTGTACAAACGGTATTATAATAATAATAAACAGTATTAAAAGGAACAGCAAAACACATTCCAAATATTTAGCAAATGCCTGATAGACACAACACAAAGCAAAAATTTAAGAAGAAAGATTATGCTGGACAATGGAAAAGACACTAGGTAACTCAAACTTAAATTGATTTCAGGGGATGTGGCCTGGACCCTGGCAAGATGGCTTCTGGAGTCTTCTGCTCTGTCCCTTTCTGGACACTATCTATCTGAATCCTATGTGAACCCAGCCACAGGCAGGTTACAGACAACTGGGGAATCTCCCCGCAACACCCAGCCACCTACCATGTGACGTTATTTAGTTTCTTCCATACCTGAGCTTGCAGACATGTTTTAGCCAAGCCGCCAGTCCACACTGCTAGGCCTCATAGATCTTAAGCTCTTTCCTCCGAGGGCGCCAGAGGTCAACCACTAGATTACTGGTTGATGCTTGAACTTTACTGATGCCATGCTAAAGACCTTGCCTGCAGCCAATCAGCAACGCTCTAACAGAAGCTTATTTGGAGGAGCTCTTTCAGGTAGCGGTGGGGTGGTGAAGGGCAAGGCTTGGCAGCCTCCTCCTCCTCCTCTGCCAGCATGCTGGAAGTGAACTGTAAACGGGGTCCCCAAGCAGCATTCACAGGTGGGGACTCCTTATCATATATTACTAAGATGCTGGAAGTTTGTTGGAGTGAGTAGATGGGATCAGTTCCTCTCTTGTGAGCAATGCGGCAGATGTTTGCTGGCTTGAGGACAGATTCAATGTTGCAGAACAATGCACCAAGGAGATTGAAATACAGCAGAACTTGATGTGGCAAAGCTGAGGGAGCATGAAACCAGGTTGTATAAGCTGTGGAATCATGCTAAAGATCAGAAGAACAGGGGAGGTGGAATAATATAAGGATTCTTGGTGCCAGATTTGATTACTCTCATGAGGTGGCAGCCCTGAGGAAGACATTTGTTCCATGAAAAAATTCCTGCAAGCCAATGACTTCGGTGCCATTTTAAGAGTCGTACCTCTCTGTTCAGGGCTAAGGAGGGCAGGAAGTATGCGACTGAATCCCTTCAAGACACTGAGGCTTTGTTGAAAAGTATTGGCTCACACTAATGGCCTAAACTGCATCCCCCAGATGCCTCTGGGTTCTGATGAAACTAATGGCAGGTGGAATGAAAGGAAGGAAGGAGTTCCCCAGGGACTAACCAGCTAGACGGACCAGCCCTCCTACTCAGTCTTCCCCAGGCCTCAGGCAAACTCTACTAAAGGGTTGGTGGACCTCAGACCCACAGATTGAGCATAGCAATATGCTGGAAAGCACTTCAACTTCACAGCTTCCTTTGGCTCACTCGAGGCCTAGATCCAGAAGCCCACAGTCTCATAATGCTCTCCAGTCTGCTCTTTTCCTGCCGGCAAAGCTCTCTAGGGTGGGCAAACAGAATGAAGGAGGTCTTCAGGAGGATTCACAGCAAGTCACCGAACCCATAGATACTGTTGCTCCCTCTTGATTGGGCCACAGCAGTGCAGCATATGGAGGAAGACTTGGCCACTACTAAAGGTCTGCGTAAACCACGGGTGAAATAATTCACAGAGGCAGTAACAGAACCCCCACTGCCCCGTAGAGACATAGTTGGTCAGATGAGCCACTCTCTTACTGCTAGAAAGGGCGGATGAATCAGGGTCACCTGTACTGCAAGGGACTTTATATCAGGCTAAGCTGTAGACTTCTTTTTTCTTATATCTTGCAAAGTTTTATTATGCCCTGCCTTCTTGCCCTGGAGCTTATGCTGCCCTCCCAGCTGCAATGCTGTGCATGTTCCACTATGTGTTTCTAGAGCGGGCACCCAGGGCAAACCTGATGGGCCAATCTGGTGGTGCGAGGCAAGCTCTCCTCCCATCCCCCCTCGCCTGGCTAGTGCTGAACTAGGGAGCATTGTATTACCCTTAAAATTGCTCCCTTCCTGTCCTCCCTGTCCCTCTGGGGATTTGTTTGTGTGGCCTGGTAGGGAGAAGTCCACTGATCCCCCAAGTTCTCTTCCTGTGGAGATACTGTCCGGAGATCTAGTCAGCTCTTGTCTGCTCTCAGGCCTTGAGCATAGCATGAGTAATGCCCCCCATTCCCTCCCCCCGTTTCTAACACTGATGGGCTCAGCTCACTCTGCCGCCACTACTACTGAGCCTCTTAGAATGGAGGAGGAGGAGGGTTTCTACTCCATGCCCCCTTCAACCTTTCTCTTGTTCACTGGTGGGGTAACTTAAGGAGTGCTGTATCCTATCTGCTTGCTCCATTGGGGATTAGTTTGACTGTTTATAGAGTGGGACTTCTGGTTCATGTCAGCAATGTTTATGTTTAATGTTTAGGGCTCGATGTTCTATTTCTGGGAGATGTTTATACAGTAGCTCTAGCTATATGTTCTGCTTTCTATTAGTTGGTAATTGAATGGCTGTCTTGGTGGGTGGCGGGGGGGGGGGGGAGTACCCCCTGGGTCGTGTATTTGATTCCCACCTCCTATTTACCCCACAGCTGGGGTGTTTCTGCTCCCTGCCTGGGGCCCTTGGGCTATAGCTTAGGGGTAGGTAGTCCAGGCACGGATAGGTCTTTTTGGCATAGTTCCAACCTTTTTGTCCCCTGTTTGGCATCCGAGTCAGAGTGGCTAGGGGTTCCATTTAGAACCCCATTCATGTGCCTTCCTCTGTGCCCTTACTGTTATCACCTTTTTTCTACTCCATGGTTTCCACCGACATCCAGAGGTAGCGCTACATTTCCTGTAGGATAATATCCCCCTTAGTGATATGCTTTTTATCTTCATTTCCCCATTGCGGTGCAGCTCAAGGAGGTTGTCCCCGCCCACTAGTAATATTTACGTGGGGCCACTTAAAGTTAGTGGTTGTTGTTATTTAGGATTTGATGACAGATAAGGACCGCTTGGCCCACCTAGTCTACCCTTCCTACCTAACGGATAAGCTGCAGATCCTAGTTAACCAACAGCCTACTTCCTCCACACCTCACTAAAATTGCCTTATGTCTATCCCATGCTTTCTTGAATTCCCCCACTGTTTTGACTGTATGACCTCCTCAGGAAGGCTGTTCCATGCATCTACAACCCTCTCTGTGAAGAAATACTTCCTCACATTACCTCTAAGCTGTCCCCACTCTATCTTCAAATTGTGCCCCCTTGTTCTTGCACATCTCTTTTTCTAAAAGATATTACCCTCTTGGACTTTGTTGATTACCTTGAGGTATTTGAACATTTCTATTATGTCCCCCATCTCCTCCTTTCCTTAGGCTATACATGTTAAGCTCCTTTAGTCTTTCTTCATTTGTCTTCTGGTGCAGACCCTGCACCATTTTGTTACCTCCTCTGGACAGCCTCCACCCTGTCTATGTCTTTGCAGAGATGGGGTCTCCAGAAATGTACACATACTCCAGATGTGGTCTTACCAACTATCTGTACAGAGGGCCAACAACTTCCTGTTTTCTACTGATGATGCCTCTCCCTATGCATCCCGTATCCCCAGCCCTCCTTACTGCATTCTCACATTGCTGGACTACCTTTAGGTCATGTGATATGACTACCCCAGGTCCCCTTTCCATTTTGTTGTTGTCAGTATCTCACCCCAATTAGTGCCTCTTCCCTGGGTTTTTGTTTCCCAGGTGCATTACTTGCACTTCTTTGCGTTGAATTTAAGCTGCCATACATTGGACCATTCCTCCAAGCTTGCCAAGTCCCTTTTCATCTTTTCCACACCATCTTGCATATCAATCCTGTTGCAGAACTCTGTGTCATCTGCAAAGATACATACTTTTCCTTCTAGTCCCTCTGCAATGTCACTTATAAAGACATTAAAAAGGACCTGCCACCGTACTGACCCCTGTGGTACCCCACTAATAACCCCCTTTTCTTCACTGTGGACTCCATTTACTATTACCTTCTGTGTCCTGTTGTCCAGCCAGTGTTTTACTCAGGCTACCACCTTGGGTAAAACATTTCTGAGTGTTGTTATTCTTAATTGCTTTTCTTTTAATATTACTGTTGCTCTTTATCACACAGGACAATATTGGAAGTAATACTTGCAGGCTCTACTGAGCTTACACCACATCTCTGCTTTCCTCCTTCTCTCTCCTCTTCTTGGGACCATTGCAGACCTATAGATGTGGTTCTTCAGGTAACAGGTGCTCCTTGTAGCTTTAGCCACTCCTGGGAGGTAAGTCATCTTCTTTTTCACTATCTCCTAGTATGGCTGGCAATGTGGGATGGAGTTGGAGGTGTGTCTCCTGGAATGTGAAGGTCTTAATTGTCCGGTGAAATGTACCAAGATGCTGCAACACCTAGGTTCTCTTGGCACTAACATAGCCCTCCTCCAGGAGATGCACCTTTCTACCAGGATGGCACAGTGGCTCAAGAAATATTGGGCGGTCACAATATTACCCAGTTCTGCCCTCACTGAATCGAAAGGGGTAGCCATACTGCTTCACAAGGCCTCTTCATGGACTATTGAAGCTGTTAAGACCAACTCTTAAGAGAGGTGGATTGTCACCTGTCTTTTGTACCTGGGAGAGAGGGTTCTAGTGGTGAATGTTTAAGCATCAAACAATGACGTGGATGACTTTTTCCCGGCAATTAGTCAGGCATTGGCCACCCACTCAGATGGCTTCCAAGGTATCCCAATATTAGTGGGTGGAGACTTTAACTTGGTACTGAATACCTTTCTGGATAAGTCTTATCCCACCCCACAGGCCCATCCCAGGGCTGTGGCAGCACTCTTGGAGATGATGGCAGAATGGGGACTGATTGACATTCAGTGGAGGGATAACCCCACTGGGAGAGATTACTTTTTCTTCCCACCAGTACATGGTACCCACAGCAGGATTGACTTCTGGCTTGCAAACTAGGAGGCAGCTTCATGGTTGTGGGCTGCCAGGATTGATAATATAATAATATCTGACCACGCCACAGTCTCTGCTTTGTTCCACCCTCCGGGTGAAGGGGCCTTCTCCACCAGATGGTGGTGTAATTCCCTATTCTTCCAGGATAAGAAGTTTTGCTTCCTTATGTGAAAGAAGGCAAAATCATATTTTCTTAATGCTAGGGGAGAAGTCCCTCCCACAACCATGTGGGAAGCCTTCAAAGTGGTTCTTCAAGGTCGCATTCTCTCCAACTCAGCCATAAAAACAAAGCGAGGAAAGAAGAGGCGACCTGACTGTAACTGAATTAACAGTCTTGGACTACAGATTTAAGACACTCTTCTCTCAGCAGATGGGCCACACTCTCTGACTTTGATCGTGGGTGTTAAGTACTGTATTAATACCCTGGAATGGCAACTCCTCCATGCCAAGCATAAATCCTGGAGGGTGGGGACAAGGGTGGTAAACTGTTTGTGTATCAGGTGCAGAGGCAGCAAGCAGCATCCAGGATCCATGCCTTCTGGAACTTGGTGGGGGTTAATCTCTGACTCAAAGTTGTCAATGGGTGATATGTCTCTTTTTATCAATCCCTCTATCAGTTCCATACCACATTAGATGCCGTTGGGTCATATCAAAGCCTACTGGACTTTTGTAAATCCACTCTCATTACTCAACTCTCGCCTACAGACCTCCAGAGTCTGGAGATGCCCATTACTATTTGGGAGCTTCAAACTGCCCTTTCATGGTTGGTGAGAGGGAAGGCCCCTAGTCCTGACAGCATGACAGTGGAGCTGTACCAGCTACTGAAGGAAGAGATAGCATCACCTCTTCTTCAGGTTTTGTAGGAAGTGCATGGTGGGGGTTCTCTCCCATCTACCATGAGGGAAGCCCTTATTATGCTCCTGCCTAAGAAGTCAAATGTTCCTCTGGACTATTCCAATTTCAGGCCTATTTCCCTTTTGTTGGTGAACACCAAGATAGTGCCCAAGGTTCTCGTGAATGGACAGGTCAATGTGCTACCCACACTGATTCATCCCTTGCAGGCAAGGTTCTCCAAAGGGAAATCTGGAGCAGATAATCTGTGGTTGATGTTAGCCTAAATGGCTGGCCTGCAGTTTTCTACCCCATGGCAGCCCTGGCAGTGGACTTTTCAATGCCTTTGATTCAATAGAATGGAGCTATTTACATCAGGATCTTTGGCTTTAAGGCTTTGGCAGTTACTTTAGGAGGCTGGATATCCACCCTTTCTATGTGTCCTTCCACCAGGACTCTGACTAATAAGGACATTTCTTCATCCTTCACCTTGCAACAGGGTAGCCGTCAAGGCTGTCCCCACTTCCTTCAATTATTCCTCATTGCTCTGGAACCATTAATAAGATGGTTAACAGCCACTCTGGATATCTGGGATTCAAGTCAGGGATCAGTCCTATCTTGTCAGCTTGTATGCTGATGACATGCTCCTCACTCTTTCAGACATGGGGCATTCCCTGCCCATAGCTATCTCCATCTTCCAAGACTTCACCTCATTATCAGACCTCCTAGTCAATCAGAAAAAAAAACATCCTTTCCTCTCTGAACCTGGTGTGTTCCAAGGACTGCCTGAAAAGGAATGAGATCTCTTGAGCCCCTCAGGGGTCTTCCTATCTGGGAGTTTTCATCTTGGCTGGCTGGGGAGATTTGGAGAGGACCAATTTCTCCCCCTTCCTATCCTCTTTAACAGCAGAAGTCTACCACTGGCATAGACTGCAGCTTTCCTTGAAAGGTAAAGTGGAAGCAGTCAAAATGTTTTTTCTGCCATGGGTTACTTCCCTCCTGATAAATCTCCCTATCCCAGAGGGAGGTCACGTGATGACAGCCTAGAGGAAAGCAGCATCTTCATCTTGCTCCATTCCCAGCCCAGTTTTAACCCTCACTTTTGATAGCACCATCAAATATTGAGCTTGGAATTCATAGCACTAGATACAGAGATACGTGCTGATGGCTCAGATTTGTTGAAAATGAAAGCATATGTGAAAAAACAACCTTTGAAGCATACTCCGCCTCCTTCCCTGGAGAAAGAGCAGGTCACAAAACGTCCTCAGCAGGGGCCCAGCAAATTGACCTCGGGGCTCACTGCCTTATTGGAAGAATGCTTTCATGAAATAATAATGCTGCTGCAAAGTGTGATAGAAGAGATCTCGACAGAGATACACAGTTTCAAAGCATCTTTGGACTCCCTAAACACCAGAGTGAGAGATAACAAAGTTTGAATTAAATCTGGGGAAACCAAGTTGAATAAATACGAGTTAGATCATGTTTCAGTGAACAGAAGAATCAAAAGTTGAAGAGAAACTCAAGGACTTGGAGGAGGAGCATAATAAGTAATATTGTTATTATTGGAATTCCGGAGAGAGAGAGGGGTGCGTCTCAATCCTGTTTGTTCAGAAATTGTTTGAGAAGTTAGCTGGCCCATTCCAAATGGAGCAAGTTATGTGGTGGAACAAGCTCATAGATCTCTTCATCCTCCCCACCTGGTGCACAATCTAGGCGATGATATGCAAATAATTAAATTATCTCGATAAGCAGCACATACTAAGTAAAGTCAAATCTCTGCAAGATGTCCTGTGGGAAGGCAAAATGGATCAGGATAACTCACGATCTACACGAGTCCATTCAGCTTAAGCACCAAGAAATGCACCCACTGGTTTCAAAATTAATAGCGGCTGGAATACAGTACCGGGTTAAATACCCTGCCTTAATGCAAGTGAAGGTTCGCGATCAGTGGCATTCCTATGAGAGCTTAGAAGTCACACGGCAAGAGCTCAAGAATTTACTGCCTGAGCTGATCAAATGATTAGTCAGGGTGATCAATAATGCAGCTGAATAGGCTTAATTTTAAGTCACTGTAAGCCTCAGATATAGGAAGTGGGACATATTGCCGTATTGGAGCCTTTGGACTGTCTGAAATACACCACTCAAAGAAGTGTCCCCAGTGCCACAGCTAGAGAGGATATCTAATATTTTATAGACAAGCCCCCTCTATAAACAAAGGCTAGTCCTGCTGTCTCCTTATTACAAATCCGAATTGAAATTTACATTTTCATAAGGGAGCCGATACTGATATCAACCGCTCTTCTTGAGTTTCCATACAGCGAAAGCCTGAGCAGATTTCGGTCCTGAAGTGGTGGCAAGCTCACAGTTTAAATCTGCCCGAAATCAGGTCGCTTCCGAAGTTTAAACAAGTCCTGCTCATGCGATCCAATGAATCAGGTCCCCTAAGCTGGAATCACCTAACACATATACTATTGCAGAATGAAACCAGCATTATTGTGGCATGAATAGTGACCTGCTTTATTCGGTGAAGCTTTCTCTCGACATAAACATAATGAGCAGCTATTCACACTCCCATTTTCTTTCTTCACTGGTGCTGTCAGCTTGATTTGTTTAGAGTGCAAAACTTGTATTCATTTGCACTCATGGGATCAGAACTTGTGCTAACAGGGGACATTTGTAATACAGATAAATTGGAACACTAATAACAAGTACTCAGCAATTTTCCTCGGCATGTATTTGTATTGCTTTCCTTAGTGGGGGGACTGGCTGTACACAATAAAAACCAAAAAGGAGACAAGGCTTTAGGAGGGTAACATATGCATTTTAGCTGGCCAGTATTAAGAATTTTCACATGGTTAGCGATAGATTCCAGGAAAGGGATCACATTAGGAATAATTTTACAGCCTGACTTTTGTTTCGGTTAAGTGGGGGAAGAGTAATCAATGGATACATCAATATGTTTTCTTTGTACTATACAATTAGCATACTGATGGACAATAGAATTATTAGGTGGCTCAAGGATACAATCAAGATGCTTGTTCATTAAGCTTCTGTTTAAAACATTGAATGCATGCAATATCCCTTTTCCCCCACAAGAGGGGGAGCAGAAGTCAATGGAAGGTTTTCTTCAGTTAAAATGTGTTTTGCTGTTATCATAATAAGCATAAAATAACTTCAGAAAATTTATGATCCTCTGATGGAAAATTGTTCTAATTATACTATGAGTTGGATTATACAATATAGATAAACGTTCCAAGTTATTCAGCTAAGAACAACTGTTTAGTTATAATACTTCATCTTAATTGTGAGGGATAAGATAAGCATGGTGACTTGAATTAATAAGTTCTGAGACTGGGATTTGGGGGTGGGTAGACTTTCCGCTGGGTTGGTAATAACATCACATGACGTTTAGGCTGGGTAGTGCAGTTGTTAGAACTGGGAATAGTAGTTTGATATTATTAGTTTTAAGTGATACATGGGGGATGGGAGGAGTAATGGCATTTCTGTAACCTTATTGTGGGTAGAAAGAACCATCCATAGGTATGAAGGGCATGTATGATTTATTTTCTGCAAGGACCTACCACTTTGGTTCGGATGGCAATGTCAGGAGTGCTTAATATACTAAGTTGGAATACTAAGGGCTCGGGATAGATGTAAAGGTAAATAGTGTTAAGGCACTTACTGTATCTACTCTAAAGGTGATGTGGTCTGCTACAAAAACTCATCTTAAAAGGAAGATGTTCATATGTCCTGTAAATACTGGGTAGGTCAAGCATTTGGTGCAGGAGTTTCCACTAATAAGGGTGGAGTTGATATCCTATTCAATAAAAAGTACATTTTCAATTGGAAAAGAAAATACAGGATGCACATAGTCGATATCTTTTCTTGATTGGTACTCTCTTAGTACAACATATAATTATAGGGTCGGTCTATGGCCCAAACATGGACTCCCCACAATTTTTCACTCAATTGCTTGACAAGTTAAACACCCACTCGTCTAGGATAATATTACTTGGGGGGACTGGAACATTATGCCACAGCTTCAACTTGATAGATCTGACAATAGACGCATGGGGTTAGCTCCTTCCCAGAGGGCACTTAAAGAATTAATGGAGGGATTAAGTCTCGTTGATATCTGGAGAATTCTCAATGCGGAATCCAGGCAATATACCTTCTATTCAGCACCGAATAAGACATGTTCCAGAATAGATTACTTTCTAATCAGTATCAAATTACTCGCTTCGATTTCTGATGCAAAGATACATACTAGGGTTATGTCACTCCCCAATATCTATTTTGTTTATACTTAATCCTGGGTTTAAGAGAGAGACTTCATGTGGAGATTTAACAATCAGCTATTGATGGATTCCTACACTCACAAGCACCTGAAGCATTTCATCACATTTCCTTGTCCAAAACATGGGCTCAGTCCTTAAAATCAATATTGTTTGGGCAGCCCTGAAGTATACATTGAGGTAGGAATGTATCCGAATCACCTCCACCAGATCTAGAAAGAACAGATCACTGCTAAATGATATTAGTAATACTATTAAGATCATTGGGGGTAACATCACTCAACGCTTGACTGAATCAGACTGGATTAAACTACACCAGTTACAAACACAGTTCTCCTCACTTATGCTGCAAAAAGCAGACCTCGCCCTCTGGAGAACTAAAATTAAGTACCTGGAATCTGGCAAAAGGGCAAGTAAACTTTTAGCTTTAAAACTCAGACAATTAGATTCAAATAGACTTATTGTAGCCTTACAAACTAGCCAGGGAGATGCTATTGTTAAGGATCCTAGAGAAATTGCGGCAACATTCAGAGAATATTTCCACAAGGTATATTTCATTCCTACGGCAGATAGAGCAAAGCCAGAAGAGATTCAGGGTTTCTTGGAATCAGTAATCCTCCCTCAGATCACTAACACAGAGGCAGTTAAATTGGAACTGCCTATACAAGAATGGGAAGTGAAACAGGCTGTTACCCAACTTACCCCAGATAAATCCCCAGGACCTGATGGTCTCACTACTAATTTGTATGAAGCTTTCAAAGAAGAAATTAGCCCTGTCCTAACCAAAGTATATAATTTTTGGTATTTAGAGGAATTTTTGGGAGGAATTTTTTTAGACACCCTTATAACTCTCATTCCCAAGCTGGATTGAGATCCTTTATACCCTGATAACTACCGTCCGATATCACTTTTGAATGTAGATGTTAAAGCATTAGCCAAAGTCTTAGCCAACAGGCTCAGCTCCTTAATAATCAGGATGGTCAGTGATGTGCAGGAAGGTTTCATGAATGGTAGGTCATCCAGTGATCACATGCAAAACTTCATCATTTAATAGTACACACAAAAAATGCACAGATTCTGGCTGCCCTGTTAGCTTTAGACACTGAGAAAGCGTTCGATCGGGTCTCATGGGACTTTCTATTTGCTACATTTTCTAGGTTTGGTTTGCCAGATGGATTTTTGAATTGGGTTAAACTACTATATAGGTCTCTCATAGCACGGGTCTGGTGTAATGGTATCCTGTAGGATCCATTCCCTCTCTCTTGTGGTACAAGACAGGGCTGCCAACTCTCCCCACTCTTATTTAATTTATATCTGGAACCCCTGATCCGCAGGTTACTCACAGTGCAGGATGTAAAGGGGTTACAGATAGTTAACAGGAGATATTTAATCTCAGCTTATGCAGACGACCTGCTTCTGCATATTGAAGATTCGGAAACCGCATACCTGTTGTTTTACAAGAAATTGTGCAGTTCTCCAAAGTCTCAAATTATAAACTCAATATTTCCAAGACAAAGCTCTTCCCATTAAATGCTAGATGTCTGGCAGGCATAGCTAGGGAGCTGGGGCTTAACTGGAACCAAAAATGTTGTTGTATCTTGGAATCAAAGTCTCTAGGGACATGGTCATGATGATTAAAGAAAATCTCAATAAGTTGGTTAAAATAATTAAGCTGGACCTGGATAGATGGAATCTACTACCTTTGTCATTGTGGGCTAGCATAGAGACAGTGAAAATGAACATATTACCAGGATCTTTTACCCTTAAACATGCTGGGACCTTATTTAACCAAAGCATGGTTTGGGGCCTTACAAAAACTACTTAAGAATTTCATATGGAAGGGGAAAATGTAAGGAGAGCATATTCAAAATTAACAGGTCCAAAGAAGCAAGGGGGCCTCGTGCACCCCTCTTTTTTCAAGTACTACATAGCATCACATATTAATAAGTTCATTTTTTGGAGTTGGCTGACTTTCCTAATGGACTCCAACCCCTACGTGCCTCTTTGGATCCATATTGAGAAGGATTTGGTCACCAAACACTTGTTAACGTTAAGCTCAATCACTTATGTTACTCTCAGATTCCTTCCTACATCACTCAAAATACACCTATTGGCTGGTCAATAAAGTCCTACACCAGGCTCAGAAGCTTCTAAAGTGAATTGGCAGAAATCCCTGGAGCAACCTTTGATACAAAACATGCATTTCAAATTCAAAATGTTCCAATCCCTCCCACATTCTGGGAACCATTAGTCAGGTTGTGTCTGGAGATTTAGCTCTCGGGAGGCTACTATCATATGAACAAGTTTGTTCTAAGATCCCTGAGGCAAAAGAATGTGTTTAAATTCTGGAAAATTTGTGAGTCAATAAAAGCTTATTTCTGGAAGATGAAAGTTTGGGAAGCAAATAGGATAGAATTGTCCTCCTTGTTCCAGATAGCAGACCAACATCACTCAGTTTCCAAAATATACCATGAAATGCAGAGAATAGATGTAGGAATGCCTTCCAGTGCCTGCCTTTATTGGAGACAGAGATTGGAAATAGACGAAGACCAAAGAGTAAGGGACCAAATCTAGGAAAATATTTATAAATACATAAGGCAAGACAGATATAAGTTACAACAATTCAGTATCATGCACAATTTGTATTACACTACAGCTAACTTACATAAGATGGGCAAATCAGCATCTTCTAATTGTTAATGGAAGTAAGGCTGGCAATGAGGATTTATACCATATATTATGGACATGCTCCAAAACTCAGCCATTTGGAAAGCAATTCGAGATTAGTTACATTCTATCATCGAACTGAGTCTTTTACACCTGAAATTTGTCTGTTAAATTACTTTTCTAGGGACATGAGTAAGCAGAAGAAAGCGAATATGGCTATTATTTCTGCTGCAGCTAAGGTGGTTATCCTAAGACATTAGATAGATGTGACAACACCTTCAGTTATTGAATGGTACAAGAAATTATGTTAGCCTTACAAATGGAATTACACATCGCAAAAATGAACAACAAGGTGCAATCTTATAATACTAAATGGGGCCTCCTAGATGCTGTTTTAGTTACCTGGAAAACCTAATATACCAAAATGGAAGAGTCTTTCCTTATCCTGACTTACCTTCAGAGTCTGTACAAGGAATACCTGTGGTTCTTTCTATAAATAAATGCAGATGGGGTGGGGGTTAAGGGATTTGGGTGCGGGATTGATAAAATGAGTTTTAAGTAGATCATTTTAAAAATACCTGTTGTAATCGTCAACTTATAAAGTATTAGCCTTTAACATACAGGTGTTTGAGATAAATGCTTGCTGCATCTCTTGTAAAGACCTGGTCAAGGCTGCAATCTCTTTGTAATGTGGCAGTCTCAATAAACTATTTTGAATAAAATAAATCTCCCTATCCTTCTTTGGCCTAAGCTGTTTCAGTCTTTGGCTAGACTAGTCTCCTCCTTGATATGGGATGGGAAACATGCCTGCTGGGGGCAGTCAAAGCTTTGGGACTATTGGTCGAAAGGTGGGCTGGGGTTTCTCTGCTTTCAAGGCTATCATCTTGCCTATCGGGTGGCGCAGGCCACTAAGTGGTTTTCTTCTGGTCCCTCTGGATTCCCACTGTGTGTGGGTCTGGAGGCCTCTCTGATACAGGGTGATTACCTATCCTCCTTCTTACTTGCCAAAAATCTTTGGGTGCCTCAGCTTACCCCAATCATGACCAAAACTTGCAAAGCATGGCAGAAGGTCATAGCTATCTCACATACCCTCCTGTGGCCAGATGCCTGTTAGTAAATCTTGTTCCACTCTGGAACAATTGTATGGTGATGGTAGACAACAAAACCCTACTATGGCCTACCTAGCTCTCAAAGGGAATACAGTTAGTGGGGCACCTCCTCCTCCCCAATACCGAGATCATGATGTCTTTCGAGGAACTTAAGTTCAAACTCAATCTATCTTCTCATGATTTCTGGAAATATCTCCAGCTGAGAGCAATCTGGATGCATTTGGGTCAACAGTTGCAAGATAGCAGATGGGACTGGATGTCCAAGCTGGACAATCCCAGTACAAACAAAGGGATGGTTGGGAGAATCTACAGGGTCTTATGGGATTCTCGTCCAGATCATACTCAGAAATGCCGTTGATAGTGGGAGACAGAGCTCCAGATATCCATATCCCCACAGCAGTGGGGGTGCTAGCTGCAGGTGGCCCACATAGCCTATAAGGATGACAACAGTCAGATCATACAACTGAAAATCCTGCTTTGGTGGTACAGGACTCCAAGTGCCCTGCATGCTCTAGGGCTCCTTGGCACTCCCAGTATTGGAGGTGTCAGGTTGGCTCACCTCACACATATAGTATGACTTTGTCCAAGTCTGGCACTCTTTGGTCGGCTCTGTTAGAGGACTGCTCAGATGGTGGGCATAGAGCTCGCCCAATCTTCTACCTTATCCTCCTGGGTGACACCTCCTCACTAGATCCTTTACCAGTGGCGCTTAAGACTTGAGTGTTAGCCACACTTCTGGAAGCAAAAAGAACCATTCTGATGAAATTAAGGCAACCCCAACACCATTCAGTATTGACATGGCATGTAGAATTAGCTAAATTAGCTGTCTTTGAGAGATGTACCTATTTTGGGCATGGGCAGCTCCCCAAGTTCCATAAAAAATGGGATGCCTACCTTCATTTCCACTTGTGTTCTGTCCCTCTCATGTCACTGGGCAACCCCCCACTCTGACAGCCTCCCTGTGGTTACTAGTTGCCCCCCTTAACTCCAATTTTCCTCCTCTAAATGAAAGGGGACAGGACTACTTTTTCAGATTCAGGAGGTCAGGTATAGAGATGGGATGTAAGTAATGATGTGCTGAGCTTGTTGTCCTTTGGTACTATGTTACGGTCAATTTGGGAACTTCCTCAGCCTCTTGAGCCTCTCTGTTCATACATTATTGATGTTTCATGACCTGTGAGGGATTTTCTTTAGTAAGCAAATCTGTTGTGAGGAATATATTGCTTTTTGACGTATTATTTAGGTCTTTCTGAAATATATTGTTGTCTGCTATTTTATCTCTTATGATCTGTTAGTATATGCCTATAACAGTTCTGTGTGTGTGCTAATATCTTGGAAAATAATAACATTTCTTACAATAAAAAAAAATTGTAATTTATTTCAAAGAGTTATTAATGGATTGCCAACAATTAGTACATTTTGGGAGGAAATCCAATGCAATATGAAAAAGTCAATCAAGAAAGGCGGTTTGAGGCCAACCCTGTGGTGCTGAGGGTTGAGGCACTGGATGCCACACCTCGTGCCACACTGGCAACCCGGGTTTGGGAACGAGCCCAGGTTGCTGGGGGTCAGCAGGGGAGGGAGAGGATTGAGCATCCGGAGGACTGCTCTCCTCTCTTCTCCTGTGAGGGACAGGGGTCCTGAGTCAATGCTTGGCTACCCTTTAGCAGAGGCCAGAGATGCAGCAAGTGCTGATGCCATAGAGAGAAGTAGGCAGGGGAGTGGCGGACATTGGTTCCATGCCATGATATTAGGGCATCAGCCACTCCCCAAGAGAAACAGGGGAAAAACACCCTTCAGCTCCGGTGTAGGCACCGGAGCTTGCCCTTGATTTGCGGCCACGCCTGCCTGGCACCCTCCCGACTGACACTACTGACTGCTCAGGGTGTTAGGGGCCCACCTTGTCCCTGCCCAGAAGGTAAACAGAGGCTACATGGGTGAAGGAGGACTGCTCAGGTAGGGCGTACAGCAGAAGGATGACTCCTTGGTGACTCCCAAGAAGACCAGAGCTGAGGGGCAGAGAGGAGGAATAAATACAAAATAAGAATAAAAAAAACAGCCAGTTTGATACAGACCAACCAAAAACTCAGTAATGGATTGGACAGCCAAAGATCTCCAACAGGTTAAAATTAATCAGTTTGGTTGCATGCAAAGGAGTGCTAACCACTATGTGCATGATGAAGACAGCATGGAAAATAATCAACAACTCAAAAAGCATTAAATGGGCAGATAAAGGTATATAATACTCAAGTACAGCTTGGGCAAGACATTGGTTTGCTGCCAGAAGGGCTGAATTAGATGACAGAACCATAATATTTGGATTAATTTACTGCCAGGAGATAAACAGCACCAGTAATTATCATCTGGAAGAAGTTTTAGGTAATTATGAACTGAAGGGGTCTATAACAGAAATTAAGAATTTTGTGTTGAATAAGTACACTACAGGCATCCTTGAAAAAGCATGACTGAATCATCAGCATTGTGCCCATGTATGGTCCATAATAGCAATATTGAGTTCTCGTCCCAAAATCTTAGAAGTAAGGTATTGATCAGGAAAATGCACCTTAATAGTTTTCTAAATTGATCCCTCTATGTGAGTGAAATGTAAGCCTCTGCAACATGATGGGGTGTTTGTAGATATTATTGGAGAGAGTGGATAACATAGGGTGAATTGCAGTACGAAGCTGCAAGTACTTCCAATGGCCCTGTTGCAGGAGGTCCCAAATACTATAGCTTTAACATTTGTATATCAATCCAAAAGGAAGGTATCAGGTATTAGAAGGTGTCTCATATGTTGGACTACATTGAATTTCCACAGGTGCCTAAAAAGCAGTTTACCTGTTGATATAAGGTTGGGATTACCCTGTAGAGGAGTAAATAAAGCAGGTTTAGGACATAGTTTTAAGCATTTATGTAATTTATTCTAGTAATAAATCAAAGGACCAATAGTGAGATGGGATCTCAATTTTTGGTGAAAAGAATTATAGAGAAAATTAGAAGCCTCACCACCGGGCATCAACAAGGCTTCCATTTGTACCCACTGGCGATCACACTGGTATACCAATCAAACCATTATAGTGCTTTTAATGCACAGAAAGCCCATAAATAGCCTAAATACCATGGAAGACCTAAGCCTCCTTTTGTATCTATGTCATAACGGTGACCACTGAAAGGCAATCCCAGTTACAGCGAAGTCACTGAGCCAAAATACAATTTTGGCACTGTGACTCCCCGGCAAACTGCAAAATGATGCCAGTGACATGCATTTTTAATGTTTTAGTGGGGACTGTTCCCCCACACACCCCCACTTAAGGATCTCAGCACCCTCTTATATGAAGTCTCCTATTATGTGGTCAAGTTTGGCTAGTAAAGGACTAGGAAGAAATAAGGGGCTATAAGAAATGAAATACAACAATTGGGAATTTGGGGGGTTACTAGCATCTTAATAGCCAAACTTTTCTCTACAGGGGTCAGTTTTGTTTTTTTCCTAGCCATCTAAGGTAGTCTTAAGGTCTTGGAGTGGAGAGCTAGATGGTTCGTTTCCCAGATTTTGTCTAGCGTTAGAGTAATTTTAATCCCCAAATGGGTAAAAGCTGAAGGAGCCCATCTGAATCCCAGGGAAGTAGCTACCCTGGGTTGAAAGATGCTGTTCAATTGTAGTGTTTAATTTTTTTATATAAATAACTGCAAGCCTGGATAGCTTAGTAAATGTGTTTAATAGGTTGTGGAGAGGTAAGCAGGAAGTAACAACATCTTCCAGTAGGATTAATAAATCATCCACATATAACAGTGTGATATATTGCCCCCCACCTAAAGAAATACCTCTCATTTGTGAATTCTGGTGAAAGGCTGCAGCTAATG
Organism: Neoceratodus forsteri; assembly: GCA_016271365.2. Lineage (NCBI taxonomy): Eukaryota > Metazoa > Chordata > Ceratodontiformes > Ceratodontidae > Neoceratodus > Neoceratodus forsteri. The sequence continues at coordinate 276,001,973 of CM057449.1, forward strand.
GCTCAATTGCTATTTTAAAAAGGGGGGGGGTGTTCATCCATGTCTAGAACCCCTAGCTAAACAAAATGGGGAAGACATGGTGGAATTTGTAAGGACACAAGCAAATGGAGAAGAATAGAAAAGTTTAACAAAGGATCCAAAATGTTCACCTAGTCTCAGATGAGATGACACACAATGCAGATAATCCAATTCTAAGGAATCAAATGCTTTTTCAAAATCTACCCCTATCGTGGCTGTAGGGGTTTTAGAGTATTTGGCATTATGCATAAGATTTATTAGTGTGTGAAAGTGACTGGAACCAAGATGCCCTTTAACATATCCCACCTGGAGCTGACAGACCAAATGAGGAATAAGGGTTCCAAACAAGATGCCAATATCTTATCATACATTTTACTATCAACATTGAGAAACACAATGGCTGATAACTAGATGGAAGGGTAGGGTCCTGTATTTTTTTGCAAAATAATGTAATAATAGCCTCACAAAGAGTAGGGAGGAGGGTTCCAGTACTTATCGCCTCATCATACACTTGACACAGAAGGGGCATATGCTGTCTGTCAAACCTTTAAAAATTCAGCTGGAAGCCATCCCACTGGGTACCTTACCCAGGTTTATAGACAAAAGGGCTTGATGCACTTCACTAATAGTAAGAGGATGGTCAAGAGAATCAGCTTCTTCCAGTGAAAGATATGGGAGTGCTAATGAGTCTAGAAACTGGGTCATATTTATCTATCATTGGGATGTGAAGCATATAGCTGCTTGTAATATACAGCCATGATGTAGTTAATGTCTGTAGCTTTTATATATGCAAAGCCAGAGACATCACATAGCCCAGCAATGAAATGTTCCATTTGTTGAGTATAAAGCCAATATGCCAAATGTTTGCCACATTTCTCTCCCCACTCCTAGCATTTATGTTTGAGTTTTAGAATCGCTACGTCAGGTTTCTGAGATATCAAGGTATTTTTATACATACATAATTGTAGAATTTCTTGGTGTAAGGCTGAGGGAGGGGCAACGTGAGATAATGTGGCATACTGGGCTTCTTTACTCTTAAAGGTCATCTCCAGTTCTTTTAGTTGATGTTCTCTGTTTTCAATGATGGGTGGCATAACTAATTATTTTCCCTCTAAGTGTAGCTTACAATGCTTCCTAAACAGTCCCTGTTGATGTATAAGATGTGTTATTATGTAAGAGAAATTCACCTGCTTCCTTTTTTAATCTAGGGCACAAACTCTGTGTCCTTCAGTAAAAGCAAATCATGGTGCCAAGTTGGTGAATGGGTTTGGCGGCTAACAAATGCAACTGTATCAGGGCATGGTCAGAAAAGAGTATCGATAAAATAGTGGAATCAACCACTAACTGAGTAATAGGGGGAAGTTAATAGATAATCCAGCCTGCTATAAAAGTGGTGGGCTGAGGAATAATAAGAATATTCTTTATCCTGGTATGAAAACTCTCCAAATATTGGAGAAACCAAAGTCCCAGACATAAAGAAAGTGCGGTGGCACTTTAATGGTGTTATTCAACTGAGGAATTACTCCTGCCCATAATGGGGTCAGTTGTAAGATTAAAGTCATCAGATATAACTGTTGGTAAATTAAACCAAATTAGATGATAATTGTTGAGTTAAATTGTGAAAAAAATTCTGGGTCATCATAATTGGAAGCATAAAGATTAAAGGAAAGGGGAAATGTTTAACCAGGAAAGGCACACTGAGCCAAAAGCTTGTTTCCAGGTGTGACCTGGGAGCACAAGGAAGTTAAGTGACTTGCTTAGGGTCACACAGTATGTAAGTGGGGGCTGTGGATTCAAACTCAGGTCACCAGGTTTGCAGATCAGAGCCCTAAACCTGCATTATACTGCCTCCTAGGTTATCAGTTGAAGGAGTCAGAAAGAGTATCTAAAATAACAATTAACTATCTGCCCTGAGGGTCACAAACATTAGAGCGGGTTTCAATTCAACCATTTACAGTACTGTATGTATCAAAATGGCAAAACCAAATTTGTTTCAAAGATGCAGAAGCAGCAATAACCTGACTCTATCCAGTCCAGAAAGCCTATCTGTGTCTGCTTCTAACAGTTTAGTTTTCTAAAAAAAAAACAATATGTGGCTTATTACATTGTAGATGTGAATACACCTGTTTTCATTTACTGAGTGCATTGAGGTCCCTGACATTCCAAGTATATATAAATAGATCAGCCATAGGAAACATTAGAAGTAAACAATTAGAAAGGGGCAAGTAAATGTGTCAGGGGACACCAAGCACCCATTCAGTACAGAGCAGGAATGATGTCTACAGTAGGAACAAAATGTATTTAAGATTATCATGCACATATAGAGGTGTGTGACTGAGCTACTAACTGACCAGCAATCATGTCCACCAGTAGTCAAAAAGTGTAGAGACAAACAGCATTACAACAACAACCTTAATATAAGTAATAAATAGGCCATTTAAAGTAGGTACAGGAAGAAACAGCTGACCTAAAACAGAGGTCCCAGACCACCACTGTATACTCCAGGGCATGCTCTGAACGAAAACAAACAATAAAATAATCTTCAACAAGTGAAGTAACATACAATTGTATCAAATTCTAATACAATATAAGGAGCCAGAAGAACTGTGGATCACCATGGAAACAGGAAATGGACAGCACATTGAACTGAGCTGTCTACAGCCCTCCAGATCAGAGGGAGGACATAGACACATTACTATTAGAAGATATACAAAACATGATAGCTAAGGGAGATTCTGTAATGGGAGAATTCAGCATGCCAGATACAGACTGGTCAATATCAGCAGGAACATCCGCCAGAACTAGACACATAGGCCCAGATATTCAAAAAGGATTGATCATGGCGCAACAGTGTCGCAGCATGCTAACCCACTGATGTGCCCCTGGTGCAATATTCAAAAGGGAAAGTGCATGATGACAAATCCCGATGCACCAGTGTGCATCAGTAATGTATGCAGGCGAGGTAGGGGACCGCGCTCCATGCATACCCTGCACAGCACGATATTCAGCCTGGGATGTGCAGAGCCATGCATGCACAACCCCTACCTGCGCCAGCACAAAGTTGATCCAAAAAAAAAGGAACAACTGATGGCCACCCACAGATGAGCTGCCACATTGCAGGGTGCAACATGGCAGCTGCCACCTGTGACTGGCCACTTGAGCTCCGGCTGCACCTGGTGGCCCCCCATGCCCGATCGTGGGCATTTGTAAAAAAAAGACATCTGTTTAATATCCTGGTGGTCCAGTGGACCTGCCCTCGGTCGCTGGCTAAATAATAAAATCCCAAATAGTGGTCCAGTGGACCGCTATCTGGCTGATCGCAGGCATTTGTGTAAAAAGAATTATTTCCTATATTCCTCGTGGTCCAGTGGAGCACAGCACTCGTCATGACAACTGTAAAAAATAATTATTTCCTATCCCTGGTGGTCTAGGTACCCCTCTCCCCACCCACCCACTGAACCCTACCACCTCGCCCCCCAGTCAGCCAGAGGGTGGCAGCACCCACCCACCTGCTGCCCTGCTGCCCACTGACTGACAACGCCGATAGGGCTTACGCCATTGGTTCATAGTGTGAGCCAATGGGCATGCAGCCCATACTGTACTACACATTCCAGATATGTGAATAACTGGGGGGGAAGCGGGGAGGTGGGGCTCAGTGGGCGGATGGGGAGAGGGGCACCCTAGACCACCAGGGATATTGGAAATAATTCATTTTTATACAGATGCCCACGATCGGGCAGATAGCGGTCCACTGGACCACCAGGGATATAGGAAATAATTCATTTTTTACACAGATGCCCGCAGTCGGGCAGATAGCAGTCCACTGGACCACCAGATATATAGGACTTAGTTCTTTTTTCACACAAATGCCCACAATTGGGCTGTGGAGCACATTGCTGGCTACAGCTGGCATCGGTCCCCGATGGCTGCTGCCTGGCAGGGTGCCAGTCATCAGGGATCAGCACACCTGCATGCAAATAGAACCATAATGACATGAAAATGGCCCCATTTGCACCTTGCACACAATATGGCCCCAGTTGCATGTCAAGTTTTGAATATCGCGGCTGCTGTGCATAGCACAATGGAACTTGCGCTAGCGCATCTCCATGCTCCACTCTGGCTACTTGCGCTGGCGCAGTGCCACTGCTCCATGCACACTGGGAGTGGTCAGGGTATGATATTCAATGCTGCTGAGCCATGGCGCAGCTCTGTTGAATATAGTCCAGTCCACACCCCTGCGCAGCCAAGTTGAGCTGCACCCAGGATTGCACCACAGCCTGGTGCCATTTGAATATCTGGGTCATAATGGATTCTCTGCAGGGGAAGGGCCTCAAACAAATGCTAGAACAACCCACAAGGGACAGGGCTAACATAGCTCTAGTACTGACTAATGGGAAAAGGATCACAGATCTCCAGGTAGAAGGTCACTTGGGGGCTAGTGACCATCACATGGTATCGTACAATTTGGCCACTAGAACAAAATCATCCTATTACAAGGCAAAAATATTCAATTTCAGAGGAGCTGACATTAATAAGATGGCCAACAGAGTTAAGCTAGCCCTGGCAAGAAGAAATAGAGATGAGGGGAATAGGCAAAGTGGGAAAGCATTAAGGATGCAATACTTAAAGCAACATCCCATTGTGTTAGAGAGAAAGCAACAGCAAAAGAAGGAGGAAACCACTTTGGTTCTCAAAACAGTTGTAGAAAGATCAGAGCCAAAGGCTGGCCTTCAGTAAATACTGTATAAGGGAACACAGCTGGACTAAGAGGAGGAGGCATACCAAACTTCCATAAGGGAAGCAGGGAAGGCAGTAAGGCAGGCAAAGACCCAAACTGAGGAAACACTAGCATGAACAGTAAAGAAGGGGACTAGACTTTCTATAAATACATTAGTGAAAGGAAAAAGTCCAGAGGCGTATTGCTAAGATCAAAAGGTATAAGGGGAGTGTGTAGAGGAGGACCAAGGAAGAGCACTTATCCTAAATAGAAACTTCTGCTCAGTATTTACTGAGGAGAAGGTGTGGCAGGGCCCACAGCTCAGCACCATGGACACAGGGGAGAAGGAGGTGTGCACTAGTCCTTTCACAAAAGAAAAGGTCCTACAAGAGCACACTATGCTCAGGGTGGACAAGGCAATTGGATCTGATGGCATATATCCCAGGGTACTAAGGGAGCTAAGGGTGGAACTAGCAGAGTCATTATCAGAACTGTTTGGTGAGTCTGTGAGCACAGGAGAGGTCCCAGAAGACTGGAGAAGGGGTCATGTGTTCCCACTCCACAAGAGTGGTAGCAGGGAGGAGGCAGAGATCTACAGACCAGTCAGTCTTACCCTCAGTAGTGGGCAAAATTATAGAGGAAACCTTAAGGAAAGGATAGTGCAACACCTGTAATCCATAGGAGCACAGGATCCAAGACAGCATGGGTTTACAGCAGGATGGTCCTGTCAATCTAATCTCATAGATTTCTTTGACAGGGAAATCAGAGTGGTGGACCAAGGGGGAGCAGTTGATGTCGCCTGCCATGACTTCAGCAAAGCTTTTGATACTGCTCCACATAGAAGATTGATTAATAAGCTGGGTAGGCTCAGGGTGGATCAGAAGTTGGTCAACTGGGTGGCAAACTGGTTGGTGAGCAGAAATCAGAGAGTGATGGTAAATGGCATACAGTCAGAAGAGATGCAGGTCACAAGTGGGGTACCTCAGGGATCAGTCCTGGGATCAGTTCTCTCAATATCATCATCAGTGACATTGCGATGGACTGGAGGGTAAGGTTTGTCTGTTTGCAGATGACACCAAGTCTGCAACAGAGTAGATGATCCAGATGGGGTGGGCAGAATGAGACGAGATCTGGATAAACTGGCAAAATGGTCAGAGTGGCAACGTGGGTTTAACGCAAAGAAGTGCAAGATCATGCACATAGGGAAGAGAAACCCTGAAGCAACCTATAGGTTGGGAGGGAAGTTGCTGGCAATCACAAGGTAAGAAAGACTCAGGCATTATCATCACAGATAAATTGAAATCATCCAAGCAGACCACTTAAGCAGTAAGTAAGTCTAGTGGAATGTTGGGGTGTATTAGTAGGGGTATTGCAAGTCATAAGAGGGAGGTAATAATCCCTCTTTTCAAAACACTGGTTATGCCCCGTCTGGAATACTGCGTGCAATACTGGAGGCTGCACCTGCACAAGGACATTAACAAAATGGAGGCAGTCCAGAGAAAGGCAACCAAAATAGTGCAGGGACTACATCAGAAAACATATGAAGACAGATTAATGGAGCTCAATATGTATACTTTAGAGCAAAGGAGGGAGAGGGGTGTTATGATCGAAACATTCAAACATCTTAAAGGCATTAACAAGGTGAAAGATCTAACATGTTTCAATATAAGAAAAATAGCAGGACAAGAGGACACAGCATGAGATTAGAGGGAGGCCAATTAAGGGGAAATGTGAGAAAGTTCTTTTTCACAGAAAGTGTAATGGATGCATGGAACGGCCTACCAAACAAGGTGGTGGATGTGACTTCACTACAGGGCTTCAGACAAGCATGGGATAGGCTTAAGGGAGCAATACAGATGAGTATGAATTGATAGGCCTTTGGCAGAGTAGTGGCCTATGGCACATTCATAAGGTAGAAAAATATGGAGCGACTGGATGGACCTTACGGTCCTTATCTGCTGTCAACTTCTATGTTTCTATATAAAATAATAATCAGGATAACAACAGGTATACAGATTAGAGAAACCTACCCTTGTCCCTGAATCCAATGGAATGAAAGCATAGGACACACACACACACACACACACACACACACACACACACACACACACACACACACACATATATTCATAGGAGGAATTTTACGATAAAAAAACATTAATGGTAACATTTCTAGCTTCTGCATATAACTATATATTCAGAGCTGCACTAGCTACTACAAACAGTGAGTAAAATCATTACATATGGAATGGTAAAAGGGATGCAGATTTCCTCCTAAATGAGTATACCATCACATAATGTAAAATCAGCTAGCACAATAAAAATAAATGTAAAATTAACCTATTAAAGATATAAGGGAATATTAAACATGGACAGTAAAGGCATGTTCTGTGTTCAAACATCAAAAGCATGTCAAGCCAATTAAATGTTTTATCCATTAGATTGGACCACGAAGTCTATGATTGTAGCAATATAAGCTATCATGAGCAAAACAGAACAACATGAGAAGTGTGTGTGTGTGTGTGTGTGTGTGTTTGTGTGTGTGTGTATTATGTGGCATGGTAGTACCACCAAGGTTAGGGTTGAGTACCCCATTTGAGGTTAAAGTGTGACATTTTGCAGCTGAATGTCTTTGCCACCATAAGACAGATTTGCCTGAAATTTGGCATGCATGTAGCAGTACCGTAGATCTCTGGATCTGCCAAGTTTCGTAACGGTCAGCTAAACAGTTGTGGAGCTATATAGCACCATACAAAGTCATATTTACGTATTTTTGCTCATTCTTTGCTTGTGCCTACAGGTCGCACGGTTTGCATGACTGGTGCAAAAACTTCAGGGAACATGCAGATGGGGCCCCCGATGTGCCTTTAGAAGATTTTGTGAAAAGTACCAAACGGTTCAAAAGTTATTCAAAAAACTATTTTCCCATTATAGTCAATGGGAAAAGTTAATAAAAGTTTGACAGTGTTGCAAATGACCCTGTAGTGTTGCAAATCCACCATCTTGTTTTCAATTACTGGTCACAGAAATGTTTGGCATTTAAATTTGGGACCCTCTAAGGACACAATTCTTTCTATGTTCACCAAGTCGAGCCCTGAGGATGCTAGTCATGTCTTTTTTTGTTGTTAAACACCCCAAAATATGTTTTTCAAATTTTTGTAAACTGTATTGACACAAAGTAGTGTTGCACTTGCGACACTTTCGTGATTTTGTTTTGCGAAAGGGTCACAAATCACGACACTGCTTTGCGAAACTATGTCCAAAATAACAGGAATTCTTTGTCACCCTGCTGCAAAAAAATGGTTTGGTCTTTTGGGCTCTAATTTGGAGGGAAGAAAGCCAACATCCCACAGATGTGCCTTTTGGTGGTTTGGTGACAAAATAATAGACAGCTGTAACATTACAGCACTCCGAAGTTGACTGTTTTTCCCATAGGCTAACATTACGGCATCCACTAGCATGTCGGGCCCGTATCTCAAAATGCTTCAAGATATGGACTTTTCGTCACAAAATTCTTAGTGCCCCAGTAGGAGCTCAGCATAAAACTAGCCAGGAAAGTAATAAATAATATGACATTTTATTTTTTCTATGTCGACGGTTCCTGAGATATAACCAATTTAGTATTCCAAGTGTTCATTTTCTGCTCTGAGGGCCATTATTATGCATACATTCTTTGTATTCACTGTGCTTCTGAATGCACTTTTTGGGGACAAAAAGTGGGTGCATTTGCATTACTGTTACAGTTAGTCTTTCTGCTTGCATTTCTGTGACCATTTGCATTAGCATCTCCATTTATGTCGCCATGTGCGCTACCGTTTGCACTTGTGCTTGCGTTACTGTTACTATTTACATTTCCATTACTGTTTTTTTTGCTTTTGTATTTATTTTTGCATCACCATGTGCATTGCTGTCTGCATTTGCATATGTGCTTTGGTTTGCGATTCAGATTCCTTTGGTGTCATCGTTGCAGTTATCGTGAGCGTTTGCATTTCCAGTTACGTTACCGTGACCGTGCACATAACAATTTGCATTTGCATATGCACTTGCATTTCTACTTCCATTTCTGTTAATGTTCCTTTTGGTGTACTTCTTGCTGTTCCCATAACTGTAACCTTTTCTGTTTCCAGTTGTGTTACAGTTACTAAAGGGCCCCGTGCTCGCACCACTGCATTCCAATCTCTATTTATACTGCACATTCTCAAAAGAAGGGAAATTCATGGCAAAAAACTTTGTTTACTGCATCAGTTAGTGTTGTTCCACAGTGACAAAAGTGAGGACATTTGATGTTAGGGTTCCCACCCCTTGCACCCCATCCCTTCCCCCATCAACAGGCAATGGGATGTGCGTTGGGGTCATTGGTCCTAACTTTCATCCCATTCTCCTATACTGCACCACCTCAGATTGTTTACACATGGAATGGGATGGGAGTTAGGACTGATGACCCCAATGCACACCCCGATGCCTGTTGGTGGAGGCAGGGTGGGGGTGGGTTGCAAGGGGTGGAAACCCTAACATAAAATGACCTCGCTTTTGTTGCTGTGGAACAACCCTAACTGATGCATTAAATGAAGTTTTCTGCCATTCTGCCATGAATATATATATATATATATATTTACATATATATGTATATGAACAAAACTCGAGAAAGAATTGAAGCCTGTAACCCCATTATGAATATCATCAGCCAGCTTGCTTTTGTCTCGAAAATAGTATCAGCATTAAATATGAGAGAGTGCAGGTGCATAATAAATCAGAATATAAAAGCAGAAGCTGCAGGCAGTTATGCCACTTAGGGACACTGCACTTCCTGTTGCCATATTCTGCTGTAATTAGTATATGGCAAGGGTACAGTAATGCTGTGAAGTAGAAAAAAAAATAATATTGCAAAAAAGAAAAACATCAGTCTCCCAGTCAGCTAAAGCTGCATGATACAGAGCTTCTCTGAGAATGGTGGTCAACTGAGTCACTGGATTTACCAAAAGAATCCTTTTTCTGATCCACAGGTAGGGAATTTGACCACTATTTATGTCCATGAGACATCTGCATCAGTTTTCTCTGATGCTGATTCTGAAGATTTTGAAAGCTTCAAAGGTGTCTGTTGAGACTCAGCTGCCATGGCAGAGCTTACAGTAGTGCTCAACGAAGATGGTTGAGCAGAGGATCTTAACAGAGCATATTTATTTTTCATTAGAAGAGAGTTAGTTATCTCCAAGGCAGCACCTATATCTCTGTTTTTCATGGGGCTACTATTTCGGTTACGATTTTGACTCGGTGGTTGTGAGTAACTGCATGAATCCCATAATTTAGCCTGCAAATGGGTTAATTGCCACTGGCAATTCTGAGTTGCCACAGTCCAGGTTTCATGATTGGAGGAAGCAATTACAGGAGCAGAAGTCTGAGGAATGGAGGAGGTAGAGGGCCCAGATTCCATAGATGTAGTAGCTGCTGCAGTTATACTTACAGAGGGCTCACAAAACACTTGAGGCCCATTCAGTTTCAAAAACTCCATGAGACCTCCTGGGGTAACAAAATCCACATTATTACCATTGTGTACAGTTCTCATGGTGGCTGGGTATCAAAGCATGCATTTCAAACCCAGATGATGTATGATCTGTTTTGCTTCTGTATAAGCTTTTCTTTTAAGCAAGATATCTTTTAAAGAATCTCTAAAGATATGGTTTTGCCACATCAGCATACCTAAGACTCTTATTTTCTGCAATATAAGCTCCATGGAGGCATAATTCAAAAATGTCGCTAAAATGAGTCTAGGCATCTGACCAAGATGTGGTTTGAGAGCTAATGAGTGGTGCGATCTCTATATGATAAAGTTTGATCCTCCGCGAGTTAAAGCTATGGCAACCCTTTCTGTAGAAAAGTAGTAGTATCATTTGATTCTGCCCCCTTTGGGAAAGCTAAGAAAATACAGATTGTTTCTATGACCTCTATTTTCTAAGGTGTCTATTTTATTTTTTTAGTCCTTGATCACCCGGTCTTGCTGTCATACGATTGCTTGTAGCTCTTCTTGTGCAGTTTCAGTAGCTAGCATTCTGTGTTCAGTGTTTTCAAGGCAAGAGTCTATAGCCTGCAAAGTCTGTGTACTATGTAGAGATACTGCCTTTAGATCACTCATATCCTGTACTAATTGCTAGAACATTCTTTCTATTGCTGTGGGATCTCTGTGCTGGTGCCCCTCTCACAGACATCTTGACTTAGATATCGGAGCTCCAGTAATGAAAGAAATGATCGAGAAAATCAGCAAAAGCAGCAACAAAAGCAGGAATGAATTAGTGTGCCAAAATGTATCAAGCTTTAGCACTTCTTAGCCATGCAACAATATAAAAGTAGTGATGGAAAGATGTAGAAGAAATGAAAGGATCGAGAGGTTCAGGACTGAGCAATCAGATTATATGTCCATCTTAATATGAGCCAACACTACCCCCTCACCCCATTAAAAATATTTTATATATCATGAGAATCTACGTAGATCTTGCCATGCAATTCAGTCAGATTATGTTTTGCTACTTGAGGAACACTGAGGCCAGATATTCAGACTGCAGTGGCAGTGGCGCAGTTCAACTGGGCTGCGCCGGGGCCAGGATCAGGTGATATTCAACGGTGATGTGCCATGGCGCAGCACCATTGAATATGGCATAGGCAGCGCACATACTGTGCATGGAGCACTGGTACTGCACCAGCGCAAGCCACAGAGGGGGAGCACGGGGATGCACCAGCACAAGTGCCATTTCGCTGGGTGCATCACCCATGATATTCAGCTGGGGGCATGCAAATTAGGCCAGAATCTATGTAAGGCACAAATGGAGCCATATGCATGTCATTATGGCTCCATTTGCGTGTGATGCACAGGACATCCTGGCGAATTGTGCCTGGTTCCCTGCCAAGCTGCTGTCATTGGGGGTTGGCTCCCTGGTGGGCTATTGCAGGCCCTACCATATACTCGATCATGGGCATTAGTGCAAAAAAAATAAAATCCTATGCCTGATCATGGGCTGTAGGAAGCATATAGATAATCCAGTTGGTCCAGTGGACCCCCCTCCCTCCCCATATGCCTGATCGCCAGCAGTAGTGCAAATAATGATAATCCTATGCCTGATCGTGGGCTGTAATAATACGAGAAAGAGCAACCTGGTGGTCCAGTGGTACCCCTTTCCCCACCCACCAACAGAGGCCCCTTGCCACCCAGCACCCCCCCCATCATTGGCTGGCAGCAGCACTCTGCACGCCTACCATCCGGCCACCTGCCGAATAGCAGCATACAGTATGATCTGTATGCTTATTGGGCCACAGTGTGGACCAATGGGCTAGCAGACCATACTGTACTACACAGGACCAGATATGTGAATGAATGCATTCATTCACATATCTGGTCCTGTGTAGAACAGTATTGCCCACGATCGGGCATATGATGAGGGAGAGGGGCCCACTAGACCACTAGTATTATCTATATTCTTCCTACAGACCACGATCAGGCATAGGACTTTATTTATTTACACCACTGCCCGTGATCGGGCATAGGATGTTATTTATTTGCACCCCTGTCCGTGATTGGGCATAGGAGTTTATTTATTCGCACCACTGCCCACAATTAGGCATAGGATATTATTTATTCTCACTACTGCCCATGATCACACATAGGAATTTATTTAGTTATACTACTGCCCACGATCGGGCATGTGGGGTGGTGTGGGGCCACAGGACTACAAGGGGGGACCGGGTGCTTGTGGACGGTGTTCCTGCTGGGTGGGTGGCTACCCGTGGCTGGCATCTGTTGTGTTGCACCTTACATTATAGCTGCCTCCTGTGGGTGGCCAGCATTGGAGCCTATTATTTACAGCACAACTTCGGGCACCAGGGTGTGGCACATGTAGGGGTTGTGCCAGCATATGCTCCGCACATCCCGGGCTGAATATCGGGATGTGATGCACATTCATGGGCACACCCCCTGCATCTGTGCTGCATACATTACCAATGCACCCTGGTGCATCAGGAGTTGCACAGTGCAACCTGCCCCTTTCAATATCGCGATGGGGCATATTGGGGGTTGCACATGGCACAACCCTGTTGCAACAGGCGCAACCCCTTTGAATATACAGCCAAATAATTATTTTAGATATCCCCAGAATTTTTTTTTTTAAATCATATTAATTTTCCATTTGTGGATTCTTTAAATATTTTCTTTTGGCTTCAGGAATAGATTTTTTTACAAAGATTTCTAGGATGCTTGTAGCCCGTCTGATCTTACACAGATCCAGGTGAATGCAGACCAGGGATTTTCTCTTAATTTTATAAGTTGGAATAGAATCCTACTCATTGGTTTTGAATTTCTGCCTTTAAAGCATCTCCTAGTTAAAGGTGTGTGTGTGTGTGTGTGTGTTTCTGTAAAATCTTAGAGAATGTCTAACTAAAAAAAACAAGTGTGAAATCAAGAGATATTTGGGTTTTGATGCTGTACTGTACCATTATGCCAGTGGCAAAAAACTAACCCATGGTCATTGCTACTATCTAATAATCTGCAATATGCTGAAATCATCCTGGGAAGTTGTATTAAAATACATTCTATCAAAGTATGTTTTTGTGATTTACTGTTCTATTCATTCTTATAGTAAAATCTAATTCATTTAATTTTACAGTCTGTGTCTGGGACAGACACAGACTAAGCTGAGACATGTTTCCAGGTGTGTCCTGGGAGCACAAAGAGTGTTAAGTCATATTCTCATGGTCACACAGTATTTAAAGTGATGGCTGTGGAATTCAACCCCAGTTCTCTAAGTTTGAAGCTCAGTGCTTTTAATCACTATTAAGTAATTCCTCAGATAAATATTAAGACCAGCTTCTGCTAAGATCAGTTTAGGGTAAGATAAAACAATGGCTTGATGAGAAAGCCCTAGAATGTGTGCCTTGGTACCGGACATGTTAATGTTTATCCTTCTATTAATTGTAAGTGCTATGTAACTCACTATAACTGTTTGTCACATTTCCGCTGTTGCTGTACTTATTTTTTTAACTGCCTGTTTGTCCTTTGTAAATTAAATTATGTGTTTTAATTTTAGCACTAATCTGTAACTCATTGCAAATGGAATCTCGCGGTAAATCAGTCTTTGCTCAATTGAGTTTATCCTTGTTCATCAGTAAGCTGTACTGCCTCCCCTATAATACTGTTATAATTTATTGCTATTTATTATCAACTTCACAACTTGCCACATGTTAACAAACACCACCAGCTGCCAATGTCCCCATAGCCACTTTTCCACTGTGTGTGAGGACAATTTTCTGTCTGCCTTGAGGCACTATTGCTGGCGCTAGTTATTATCTTCAAGACAGACAACATATTTATGAACAACACAAGGCCATCTGCTGCTAGTACCAGTGCGACCAGATCCAATGCATGCTATGGCCAGTCTGTATTGAGATGCTATACAGAGAACTTATTATTGTTATCTTCATGGTTCACAACAGTATCATTCAGAAATACTGTTTTCTTGTCATATAAATTGAAAATAAATTTAATATAATAAAAGAGTTATGTTGCATTACTGTCATGTACCCCAATAAATCTGTACTCATGTCACAGGCTCCCACTCTGCTGCAGTCTTTGTCTGGTAGCAGCAAAAGCACAAGAACCAGTGATGACCTGGCACACATTTCGCAACTCCAGCTCATTGTGGCTCTATCATTCTAGAAGACATTGAGTTTCAAATATTTTTGCTAAAGAAACAAAGCACAAACACAACCTTTCTTTATTGATTTACATTTTAAGTATATTGTACCATGTCCAGACAGTGTACGTGGTGGGGAAGGCTGCAAATGTATTTCAATTTTGTGATCACCTCAACAGGCCCCAAAGATGGCAATGCACAGTAGGCAACCATTACTGTGTATCATGGCATAATGAGTCAACTTGAATGCCCGATACAGTACTATTTATCATCTTCTACAGCAACCAAATGATATAATGGCACTAAATCTATAGTCAGTTAAAAGAGTACAAGATATACAGAGGTGCCCCACGTCAGGTTGATTCCTTCTTGTTTAGCCATATCAGTCAGCAACTTCAAGCACATACTTCTAAGAATGGACAGTCATCACTAGTAATTGCTTAAGTGCTTTATACGATAGTATACGGTTGCCCATTATTGTGTATGGATTTCCATAAACACAACTTTCTTGAGGGACAGTTCAAACATTATGACATCAAAACAATACTACAAAAATGTTTCTGTCTTGAACCTAGAGATGCAGCAAAGTTAAATTCTGTGAGTGAAGCAGATGTGAAGTAGCCTATTTTGCATTATTTTCAGGCTATGTGAAGTGCCCATTAAAAACTGCTACTTCGCCACTTCGCCTTGTAATAATGCTGATAATGACTTTGCATTGCTCACTCCACGTTACTTCGCTTTAAAGGTGGAGTGAGAATTTGCAGGCAGCCCACACACATCACATGGCTTACATAGTCTAGGTCACCCCTGGCCCCAATTGTGCAGCAGTAGCCCCTGGCTCAAACAACACCAGGCCCCCCCCCCACCTGTACCAGATCTTACCTGCACCTCATTAGTGTGGGGCTTCTTTACTACACTGCCTTGGGACAGCAGTGCAGTAAAATGTAATCTCTATGGTGTGAAGGCACGCCATGGCCTCAAAGGGATGCACCTTTGCACAGGTGGTCAGTGCAGCCACACATACAACCACCTGTACAGTGGATGGCCAAGGTTGCAGAAAAGGGCAGTAATGCACCTGCTGGCCCTGCTGTGGAAGAGTGAGCAGCATGGCGTCCACCTGTGTGTGGTGGTGTGAAGTGGGGGGAGGGCCATGGATCAACCAGCTGCTTCATCACCACAACTTGGCTGTAGTAGGTGATGGTAGCAACCCTGTCAAACTTCCTGCCACATAGGCCAATTTGGGCCTTATGTGGAGTGAGCCGGAGGCTGTTGGCTACTGTCTTGATAATTTTGAGCAGCTGTTGGAGTGAATTGAGGGCTACCAACTACAAATTATGGGTATGCTTCAACTGCTGATGTCCCATCAGAATGTTAATCATTAGTTTTAGTTTGTCCTTACACCCACCACCTTCTGTATGAAAAAAAATAGTTCCTGATGTTGCCCCTGATCTATCCTCCTCTATCTTCAAATTTTGGGCCCTTCCTTGTGCACATCTCTTTTTCTGGATGATGCTACCCTCTTGTACATTGTTAATTACCTTTTGGTATTTGATAGTTTCTATCATCCCTCCCCCTTGCATTTCTATGTAATGTCCTTTAGTGTCTCTTCATCTGTCTTCATTCTGGTGCATACCCTTCAACATTTTAGTTGTCCTCCTTTGTACAGCCTCAATCCTGTGTATATCCTTGCAGAGATATGCTCTCATCACTGACACTGTACCTAAGATGAGGTATTACCAAATATATGTACATAGGGATAAGAACATCCATTTTTGGACTTGCCTTCTTGCATTTCTTGTATACCTTTAGGTCATCTGACACAGATCACTGTTCATTTTTGTTGTTGTTTGTCTTCCCCATTGTGCACTGTTATGTTTATAATGTCAAGTGTGTGTTCCATCTTTCATTCGTATAACCTTGTTTACCGCCAAAAATTGGTAAGAACCGTGCCCCAAAACAGCTGAAATAAAACAAATTACAAAAGTGGTGTAATTGCCATCATTATAATTATAATTGAAAAAATGGGAAGTCAGCACTCCAGATGAATAAATGCCAAGAAACAACTGTTCACTATTAGTGCAGATTTATTGATGGCAAAACACACCACACAAATGACCCCTGTGCTTTGGCAGTTAGGCCTTCATTAGGGGGCCCCTCAAAATGGTTAACTGGTCAGAAGTGGAACTTAGGGCAGCAATACTCATGTCAGCAGCAGCTGCACTAACACCACCAGCAGGGACAACATCATCTCTTCAACTATCAGTGAAACAAAAGATTGCATTGTAAAAAAACATTGATGGAGAAATCCCATTGTTGAAATCAGCTATGCACTTCTGCAAACTACCATACCCATGGCCAATCTTGCCACTGGCAGCAGTGTCATGGACAGAAACAGCTTTGCTTGCACGTCTCTTTGTAGGCATTTTTGGGGATCACCAAGAAAATTCTAAACAAATTTAGATTTATGAACTTTCAGTCTGGGCCAATGGATGGGAAGCCAAAAACAATAGCTATGGCTTGCAGATGGAGATTGGGCACTAAACAGATGCAAACACACAGACAGATAAAGAATGTACTCCCATACTCAAGAGATGCAGACACAAAGGCACAACAACACATTAACCGGTACTCACAAGTCACAAATCCAAATCTGAAAAGAATACCCTTTGCCTGTTTGGTGGGGGAGGGGCAGTGCACTGCAGTAACAGTCCACTACCAAGATACCACAAAGCAGTACAAAATAATGCAGTTGGATAGCAGATCCACAGTGCTGCAATTACTGTGTGGCACAAGAAAATGTGTCTGATTTAATGGCACACATCTCTCTCACACACACACATACACACACACACACACAGTCTACAGGTAATGTGCAGCAAATTGTAAACTTCAGTAATATAACCAAATCTTTTAAAGAAATTGAAATTATGCACTGCACCACAACAATCAGCAAAATATTACTGTGTGTACATGAAGACAGTTATACAAGAAAAATACAACCAAAACAGAAAGACTGCCTTTCTCCCAGTTAATCTACCCCATCACAGATACGCTCCTCCCCTTGCACACTTCAAGTGACTGTCAGTACACAGACTGAATGTTCTAAATTAACAATAGAAATCCATACACAAATAATAAACACTCGACGATATGAGTAAAGGAAGGTTTCCTACAATCAATGTACTAAATTTTGAGCAAAGAAAAATGGCTCAAAAAGGCTTTTTGAATGGTTTTTAGCTGTGAATTTCTGAGCTTTGAGAGCAAACTGTCTCCAGCTACTACTACACACACAACATTACACAGAACTGAGACTGTGCAGAACAGTCCAGAGCCCATGTGACCTGCAATTCCATGAATCACTACAAAATTCACCTTGGAGTTCACCAACAAGGCGA
Organism: Neoceratodus forsteri; assembly: GCA_016271365.2. Classification (NCBI taxonomy): domain Eukaryota; kingdom Metazoa; phylum Chordata; order Ceratodontiformes; family Ceratodontidae; genus Neoceratodus; species Neoceratodus forsteri. The sequence continues at coordinate 276,019,777 of CM057449.1, forward strand.
AATGATGCAAAGTACATTGATTTCAATGTACTGTGCATTAAAATTAGTGTAGAAATGGTTGTGGAATGACAGAGTAAGATGAAGTCATTGTTTCCAATGGACTTCGCAATCCTAATTATAAGGCAGAGTACTCCACTTCGCATTACAGATTACTTCACGGATTCAACCTTAATATTCGAACTGCTTCACTTGAAGGATTTTGGCCAATTCACCCACCTCTACTTGAACCTTGTACTTACTGTCACCCTTAAGCTAGGGCATTCAAAACAGAGACCCAGTTTTGTGGTTCTCAAGGCATGTGTCACACATAATTATCTACAGTCTCCGTTATCAGTCACAAAAAACATTAGTGGACATAAATGCTGCTGTATTTTCAAAACTGCTGACTAACAGGGAAAGATTTATTTTGTTCATGGGTTACTATGGGGATTAACAATTACCTCGGTAAGAAGAAAAGTCAAAAAGTCATGGTAATTGAAGTCTCAAGTGAGGAGGTACAGACAGTGTAAAATGTTCTTTTTGTTAAATAAAATGCACTCCTATTAGCAAGCTTTGTCCTAGTTTGGGAAGGTGCAGGACATCACTACTCAATTCTCAGTACAGCACTCTGACTAAAAACTAATGAATGAAATTGAACTCTGTAAAGTTTTTTGTATAACACTGAGTAATTTTTAACCATATAATATATAAAATTATGCATGGGAAATCATACACAACAAGACATGTGTTTCCATCTCTGGAATGAGATGACAAGAGTGACCTGTCAAGCTTCACTCTCAAGGTCCCTATGACATTATCTCAACCCTTAAAAGTTGTCAACATCCCTCACAGTGACAGTGATTTGTCGACATCGACCCAGAAGTCTTGCAAATCCATCGACTGACCACTACGGCACCTGGGCTGTTCTACATTGTTTGCGGGGTGGCTTTGCCCCCTGCACCCCCACATGGGGGTCTCTTCACCCAGCACCTCCAGACTTATAGATTGCCAACTCCAGGGGGGAAGACGGATTATGGGGGAGAGTGGCTTGCAGCAGTAGTCGTTGCATTGTACTGCATTCTGACAACCCATTTGACACTGTGACTGTCTAATGGGTTGTGTCTCTGTGATGGTGTCACTGTTGGGGGTTCACTCTCCCGATGGCATACCTACAGAAATCCAACGTTATTATATATGGTTGCCTGTACACTATTCTATATGTGTTACTTATCATTATCTCTATTCATCACTCAGTGATCTGTGACAATAGCATAGCAACATACAGCACCTAGACAAGAAGGAATCAGAGACTGAGCACCACAGATTTCTGTTGCCTAAGGCAGCTATTTAATTATTCACATCTACAGTACCAGGTATCTTCCCATCTCACATTTTCTCATACAAATGTTCCCAAAATCAGGGTGTGCGAATGCTAGTCGGGTGGCTATTGGCATGGGCTGTTGGTTGTGGTTGTGCTTTCCACTGTATATCAAACACATGGATAGGCATGCATTTAAAACATGGTTACATGTGGAACAAACAAATTCCTTATGTGGCATTTAAGCAGCTGGTGACTTTAGCTCACCCCTTTGAGGCAGTCATTTCTGTCTCATTACAAATTTCCCATACTGAATGTGGGGCTCATGGAAAAGGATCACAGCCAGTAAAGATTCTTGGCTTTTTTTTATTTTAGTTGTTTAACCAAGAGTAGCACACTAAGCTGAAAGCTTTTTTACAGGTGCAACCTGGGAGCACAGGGAAGTTAAATGACTTGCTCAGGGTCACACAGTATGTAAGCAGAAGCTGTGAGATTCAAACCCTGGTCTAGTCTGCTGGATGTCACCAGATTTGAACTCAGAGCCTTAAACCACTGTGCTATACTGACTGCCTCGTTCATACAGGATATAATGTATCCATCAAAGAGGGCATACATTTATTGATAGGATGTGATGGGACAGAAGATGTTTCAAGTATGCTAAAAAAACATGAATGATACTTTCAGCATACTTGTACCCAGCTAAGTCTATTAATAAACTGCAAACCATGGTAAATGCCTTTCTTGCCCACAAAAACAAGTCATCCTTACCTCTCCAGTACCTGTCCCTCTTATTGTTCACATAAATTCCCTCCCTTTACCACTCTGTTACAGAAAAACATAGCCTTCTACAGTACCTTCCAAAGCCACCAAACCCTGAAGTCTCTAGTACCTGAAAAACTAAAAACAGCCCCCAATGGTGTATGCGCATTCTCACTCTTCAACGCCTGTGATCCCAAATGAAGGGATACAGTTCTAACAGTAATACATAATTGTCTGGTTATCATCCAGTCATGGATTACTACTAATACTGTATACATAGATAAAGCTCTACCACTCAAAGATGCTTCTGCATAATGGCAATGCCCTTCCTGTGTATCCTGTGCTTCCAGTTTTTGTCTTGATGTTCTTTGTCTTATGTACTGTACAGCTATCCTTTCAGCACAGTAATATTAGTAATATTTGCAATTTCCATCAGTTGTAAAATATCAGACACTGGTGTTGAAAATCTTTGCTGACTGCATTCATTGTCAACTGAATTATGGTTTCAAACATATCTGCCATCTAAAAATGGTCTGTAAACTAATATTCAAATTGAAAGATAGCCCCAGTGCATTGGTTGAAATATCTGTCTGTCACTGTGTCTGTCTCTCTTTATAGGTACATTGCTACAGAAGGTTCCTATAGTTCTCTTCAACAGTCTGTAAACTAATATTTACATAGAAAAATAGCCCCAGTGCATTGGTTGACATAGCTGTCTGTCTCTGTGTCTACCTGTATTTATAGGTACATTACTAGGGAAGGTTCCTATATTTCTCTTTAGTTAGTATCTTTCAGTGTAAAAGAAAGCAAGCACCATACATTGATGATAATGCATGGGCAACCATGCACAATGAGGCTTTGTTTTCCCATGTGGGGGTTGAGATGACATCATATGGACCTTGAGAGACCTATGACGTCATCTCAATCCCCAAACAGATACTCATGACAAGTTCTGCATGGTCACCTTTTTTGTTTTTTATAGTATGTGGTTGTACTGTATGTCGAATAGGAAAATTTCAGTTTCTTTTTTTAATAATGTTCTCTTTACACCACCTTAGTTTTCATCACTACAGCCAGCCTTCCCTTTTGAGTCTCTCTAAGATGTTCACGGCTGTACCCAATCCCAGGCACCAGCAGCATGCACACTCACAGTGCCTTGGTTTACCCCCTGGGTGGGGAAGCAGGTGGCCCCCCAACTCGCTAGCAATGCTAGCCATGTTGGTCCTGCATCCATGGGTTCTGGGTCAGGTTCTTGCTAAGGCACCAGGGGCTCATCATCTGGCCTACTGAGGGGCATATTTTCCCTTAAGTCCTCTCAAATGTCAGCCTGTAAGAAGCTCAAGGGAGCTTGGATATGCAGAGGCATGTTCAAGATGCTCTGTACTCCAGCTGACGGCACCCCTTAGTTACAGTGACCCGAGCTGCACCTCTATCCATGCTCACTCAGGTGGTGGTAGTGCAGCAGGGTTGACAGCCCTCCTTCTCCTGGAGGAGAAGTGTGTACCCTAGAATATTCAATTCTCCTCCCCCTGCTTGCTGGCCGATATGACCTGAGTCTGTTCCTGTGCCTAGGTTGCCTGTGTTATGAGTGGTAATGCTACCACTACGCTGATGGACCAGCCCCAAATTTCTGTTTCTATGTAGTAATTAGCAAGACACATGTACTCCTCTCCCACCTACCTTTCATTGCTCATTGTCATAACTATATTAAAATAAAATTATTATGTTGATAGTGGGGAGACTTAACAGGAGATAATCATACACTGCAACTTTTTTGTAACCTTTGAACTGTGTGCAGCAACTTGCTTTGACTTTTAAACTGTGCACAGCCGCTTTCTATGACCTTTGAAATATGCACAACATCTTTCTCCCATTCACAAGTGTATCAAAACTATTCACATGAACACTTTACCATATACCATTACCTAATTACCGTAACTGTATTTTAAATTTGTATACATTCTTTCCATTGTTGAATAGCATAAATATGCAATTATGTTGTGAGGACACTTTATTTATTTTTTATTTATTTAAGAATCAGTTTACAACCTTTGAGCCAGAGGCTCGTTTACAAAGGTACTTCGTCACATAAAGACATACATTGCGTTTCAGTTACATAGCAAAGATTTGCCAAAAATCAGTAGGCATTCACCAGAGGTGCCACGTCACATTGTGGTCAGACAGATACAATTGGGTACAGGGTACATGTAATCGATAGCAGGTATTAAACAAGTTGGTATCAAGTGAGCAATTCTGGTAGATAAACATTGAAACAGCTGGCACTGGCCAGGTTAAACCTAGGCATGGTGGACATGGAAGTGGTGTAGGGGATGGTTGGGTGGAGAGCTGCCCGGGGGGGGCATTGTCAGGAGAGAAATAAAGAGGTGGAGGCTATGTTCAGAGACATGAGCAGAGACTTTGAATACGAGACCTCAGTGTCAATGAGCCTATCCTGCATTATGGAATTCTGAAGATATAAATAAATTAATATCATAATGTGCTTAATAGCACAAATATCTTGAGTAATATTAAATGAAAATGAATGTACATCACATAAAAAGGTTACATTCCTGAACACACAGCACTAGCATCCTTCATATGATTGTTACAAGTATTGGATCCCCATGACTGTGACTGACATCTCCACAAGTAAGACTCAGTTCCTGTACAGTTTACATTATCCATCCATATTTTTCCTGAGACTTGCCTAATCTGTGCTTGGCCTGGGGCTGAAATGGCAGCTCTACATTCTAGCTGACTGCAAACAACCTGTACATCTTGTAAATCCCAGCTGTTGTCACATACTGTTCCCCACTGTTGGTTGTAGTAAACTTCCACTCTCCCAGCACATCGACCAGGGCCATTTGCTAATCTCAGTTTTCCTAGACATTGAATAGAATTTATTTGTACAAGTAATTCACAATAATCTTTACTAAATCTAAAAATAATTTAATGTTTTGTCACATTTAATCTTCATAAAAGTGTACCAACTGCAGTATGTGCTTTTTGCTGACATATATCCTTAAGATAATGGACAATTGCAGATATATTAAAATCTAAGCTTTTTCAAAGATATATGTTAAAGAATATATTTTATATTATTCTCTGGTGTGATTACATATCAGAAATTGGGACATATCCAGCCTCCTACTCTCTTGAATAACTAATAGCTTACTTTAGGGAATATTGGATGATTTGGTTTGCCCTTCATCAGGCTTGAAAGATAGACAAACTGCTGCATTCATAACAGACATAAATGTTGCTTCATTACTGGTTGATGATAGAGTGCATGAATAAAGGAATAATGCATGACAGGGTATGTGTTGTGCTGGAATAACACCTGGGGGGTTGGGCATGAGACCGCAGGCTGAGTGTGTCCAAAGTCCCACGTGTGGCATTATCCCAGCACAACACACACCCTGGAGTGCATTATTCCTATTATAGAATGGCTTGTTCTTATAAAGAATAAGAAAAAATCATTTAAAAAATGTTTTAGTGTGGAAAAGTATTTTTGTTTCTTAAGAGAAGATGCAAACAATGGAGGTCCAACAAATCTAGTGCAATCAGTCAGGAGGCTCATAGTGCTGAGATCAGACTTGTGGTGTTATGCTGGGATAACACCATGGGTCCAGTCCCAGAATGACCAATCAGAGACCAAGATTCTTTCTTGCCATTGTATAATACTTGTTATCCTATGCCATATGTCCCAAACCGCTGTTGAGATCCAGAAGCAAATGATTTCATACCTTTTAATGGACCAACATAGATGTAACAACAAGAACAAAGTGAAATAGCTTTCGGACCAACTAGTCCTTCTTCAGAAGCTAATGGCAGTTGTTTAGAAAATACAGTACTTATAATAGCTAGATCATGCAGAAAAAAACAGAAAAAATCCCCATTGGCTTAAAATACTCATTTAAAAAATACAGAAGATGATGTCAAGAAGTTTAACAGTACCATGCTGCCTTCTGCCAGAGGGACCCTGGGTCAAAGGTGCTTGGTGGAACACACATACAAAGAATCCTACTGCATATAAATTTAATTCACATAAGATAACACTGCTGAAGCAGATGACTCCTAAATCAAGCTATGAGTGTCACAGTTTGTATAAGGATGTGATTACTGAAAGGCAACCCCCACCCAGATTAAAGACAAACTAAGATTGTTTTAGGGCTCAAGAAATGTCAATGTCTGCATTATAGACAAGAATTTACCAGTACAGTTGTCTTACAAACATCAGTGGACACTGTGTGATGTGTAAAACCTGGCTGGACCTGTCACCCAGCTGTACTCTCAAGCTAGATATCAAGCCCAAGAAATTTCACAAATCTCTAGTGTATTGAAAGGACTATATAAATGATAATTTAAATATAAATTGACAATATTAATGTCAAAAAAAAAAACCTCCAGTTGAGGAACCTCAAGGAATTAAGACCATGTAGCCTAAAATGAACTGATGTCAATATACACTGAGAATGTAACAACTTGATGTGTCACTAGTGTCTAAGGAATCTGAAAAAGAGATAAAAATGTAATTTCTGTCCTCCTCTTCATACAAACAATACACCCTACCCCACCCCACATCATCATAATGTAGGTGGGGGAGATTAGCTTAAAGTAGATGTTGTCTCTCGCCTCTCTCTCCCCCTCTCTCTCTCTCTCTCTCTCCCCCTCTCTCTCTCCTACACACACACACACACACACACACACACACACACACACACACCTCCTAGTGAACCTTTATTCACTAGTCACTGCAATTGTTCCTCAAAGGAATTCAGTTTGCATGAAATCCTAGCAAAAGGCCCATGTCTCCAATACTACAAGAGCAAAATGTGACACTATTTAACCATACTACTATCTGCATAGTAACATTTCCAAGGATTCTGGATAGAACTACCATGAAATAAACCTGCCACCCTCCCCAGGATAAGGTAACTAGAAGTAAATATAAAGTATGTGTGTAAGACCAGAGGTCTAATATACCTACATATCCACAAATTACTACAATATTAGCCTGATGTATAAAAATCTGCCCAGGACCCCCATACAAATGAATTCATGCACCCCAATGTGTACAGAGTTAAAAAAAAATTATAAGTGACAGTATATGATAACACTCCAGTATGTACAGTAGCAGGCTAGGTAACCTGAATATGGAGCAATGGAATCAATCCCACCACCAGGCAAAGATAAAAAGTAAGGAGGAATTAATATTCATTATGTGTGTGAAGTAAGAATAGTAACACACTGTAACTCCATATATCTAAATAGAGGCCTACCTCAATGTGACAGCAAGCCCCACATCTGTTATATCACATACCTCACAACACATACCCACAAACATACATACACACACACTTGCACCCACATCCCACACATGCTGAAGTCCTATAATATGTCAGTCTGAAGAAGATGAAGTCTGTGGATGTCAGTTTCTGTAGTGTCCCATAAAACCTAGATCAACGTTCATCCCATCTGCTACCATATTGAGATGTAAAATAAGTTTAATCTCAAAAGCTCTTCTCTGTTGTGTGTTTTTGAGATTTCCTTTTAAGACCATTACTGACATATCTGAGACCGAGTGGTCAGGCTGGGAGAAGGGGTGCCCACTGATGTGTCAGTCTTCTTTGCTGTAACAGTATGTCTGTGAGAGTTCATCCTAGTGCAGAGCTGTTGGCATGTCTCTCCAACATAACCTGTTTGTGGACATCTCTTGCACCGAATGAAATAAACAACATGTCGTGACATGCATGTATAACTCCCATGCACCTGGAATTGTCTGTTTTGTGATGTAACCACACCGTCCAAGCTAGAAATGAGCTCACAAGTCTTACAGGGGTGTTGATTGCAGGGTCATGTGCCATTGTGTGACATAGTATTCTGTTCTGGTGAAAGTTTGCTCCTAATAATTAGGCTGGATAAATTTGGTGGTTGTTTAAAAGACAGTAGTCGGAGTTCCTTAAAAATACAATTAAGGGTTTCATCCTCACTGAATATTGGGTGGAGGTCTTTAATAATCTTATGCAGACGTTTAAGGTCTGGATGATATGTGACTACCAAGGGTATTCTGTCTGTAGCATATCTTTTCTTTATATTGAATTAGTCGTTGTTTTGGTACTTGCGTTGCCCATTCTGTTATCCTGTCAATTTCCCTGGAAGAGCGTCCCTGCTCCATAAAGGTGTTTTTCAATCTAGCCAAATGTGTATCTCTGTCATCCTCATTTGAATAAATACGGAGACATCGGAGTGCTTGACTGTATATGACAGATTTTTTGGTATGGTTTGGGTGATTACTTTTCTTGTGCAGGTATCTCTGTCTGTCTGTTGGCTTCCTGTAAATACATGTATGTAAGATTCCATCATTAATGGTGACTGTGGTGTCCAGAAAGTTAACCTTGGTGGTAGAATACGCCAGGGTAAGCTTCATGGTAGGGTGGAGATTATTAAGTATGTGATGAAAATCTTTGAGTGCATCTGTGCCCTCCATCCAGATGATAAACAAATCATCAATGTAACAGAAATAAGGTAGTGGTTTGTGGGGATACTGCCTTAAAAAATCCTCCTCCAAGTCAGCCATAAAGTGGTTAGCATACTGTGGAGCCATTTTGGTGCCCATTGCTGTTTCCATAGTTTGAACATAATGTTTACCAGTGAAGTTGAAGTTGTTATGAGTCAAAATGAATTCCATAAGTTCCCCCACCACACCAGGGTTGATGTTTTGTTCCGGTCCTTTCTCATGTGTGTATTTAAGGCATGCTGCAATGCCATCTGTGTGTGGAATATTAGTGTAGAGGGATGTTACATCCATTGTCACTAAAATGGTATCAGGTGGTAAATCCTTATAACCAAGAAGTACACGCAAAAAGTGCATAGTGTCCTGGATACAACTGTCTCTTTAAATAACCAGCGGTTTCAAAATGGTCTCTACAAACTCTGAGATCCCCTCAGTCAAGGTACCATTGCCAGAGACTATGAGTCTTCCCGGATTGCCTGGTTTATGTATTTTAGACAGCATGTAGAATGTTCGTGGCCTTAGTTCAGCAGGGATGAGGTCAGTTAGTTTTTCTCGGACATGGTCTGGAAAAGTTTTAATTAAGCCATGTAGTTCATCTTTATATCTTGTAGTGGGGTCACTCTCTAGTTCTCTGTAGTATGTCAGATCTGTTTGCGGTCTATTAGCTTCATTAATATAATCCTCGCTGTTTAAAATCACCAGTGCAGTTCCTTTATCAGCTTTTTTGATGACAATGTTGTGGTTTGATTTTAGTGTCCCTATAGCTTTCCGTTCCAGTGAAGAAAGGTTATAATGGGTCTGTTTTTGCCTAGTAAGGATCTGACCACTGACCTGTTGGCGGACACAATGAATGTAATTGTCTAGTTTTTTGTTACGCCCACTTGAGGGGAGTAAATTCAGATTTCTTTTTCTTATTCATTACATTATTGCTGTTTGCACTGTCTTCACTGCCAGTGATTTCTTCCTTGCCATGAAGGAATTCTTTAAGTCTCAATCTATGGAAGTATTCCTCCAGTTCATCACAAAACTGTATGTTATCCAGTGGTTTTGTTGGGCAGAAAGTGAGGCCCTTTGAAAGTACATTTACTTCTCCAGTAGTCAGTGTGTGGTTGGACAAATTAACAACTGAAAGGTGCCCATCTGTACTGTGTTGTTGTTCAGTGACTCCATTATGTTCTTCATGGTTGTTAGGAAGTATGGAATGTTGAAGAGCATCCAATTTCCTATTTTTCATAAGCATGGCTTTTCTTAAGGTACTTTGGTAGTTAATGTGTATCTCTCACAAGATGTCCTGAATAGGTTCCCCAGACATCCTTTCCAGAGTGGTAGCAATTTCAGCAAACTCTTTGTTCAGAACAACTTCTTTGGCATATGACATGTGAATCCTGTGATTTCTCAGTTTCTCAGAGGTCCTATGACAGAGTTGTTCTGCATATGTAGAATTGTTTGTATTTCTTAATGGATCCCAAATAGTAAGACCTTTAGGGATTATGTTTCTCCTCTTGCACTGGATTAGAAAATAGATGTCACTGTCTAGCTGTGCCAATTTGTGCCAGGAGGGTTCCTCCTGGCTGAAGGCAATATGGTACTGTTAAACTTCTCTGACATAATCTTCTGTATTTTTTAAATGAGTATTTTAAACCAATGGGGATTTTTTCTTGTTTTTTTCTGTATGATCTAGCTGTTATAAGTATTGTATTTTTTATACAGCTGCCATTAGCTTCTGAAGAAGGACTGGTTGGTCCGAAAAGCTAGAGCACTTCATTCTTGTTGTTACATCTACTGTATTTTGGTCCACTAAAAGGTATCAAATCATTTGTTTCTGGATCTATTCTTGCAAGGACCACTACGGCAACTACTAAATCTAGATTCCAAACAGCTGAGTCTTTTACCTTTATTTTAGAGCCCATTTTTTTGTCCCAAGCAGTGTCAGAATGTGGAGGTTATTTATTTAATGAGCAAATCATTAATCTTCAAATAAAACTGACGCTTATGTTCAATTCTGATGCACCACTTTGTGGGATCTGCAAATCAAAATTCCCACATGCATGAATATCTCTATCCTAATGAGAAAGGGTATCACAAGTACATGCTAGGTAAAATAAAACTCAGATATTATGCATGTAGAAATGCTTTGAATTTGACGAGAGCTACTCAGATATTAAGACATGATTTCCAACTCTAAATGATCAGTGGGAGTGAAAGCTACAGTTTATAAATATCATCATGACTATGACTGTGGCTTTTGAGAGACTGGAACATGGGGCCACCAACATGATCAAGTGTATAGAAGACAAATATTATGAGGAATGACTGTTGGCCCAGTTGAAGAAAAGGATGCTGAGAGGGCACCTGATCTAGTTTTCTGAATACTCAAGGGTATAAAAAGATCAAACAGAGATATGTGATGTTGTGTCCTCCAGTAGGTAATGGGACACACTCTGATGATCTGATGGGATCTTGGGATTATTTTGGGAAGTACCTGTTGACAAGCAGTGGCCTCAGAACCAATACATGAGGAATGTTGCTGAGTACTTCTCTCCATTTGGAGCAGCACCCATCCACCACCAGTCCACACTTTCTGCCACAAGTCAGTTAGAAATCCACCTTGTAATTGTGTTTGTTTTCCACACTGGCTTAGTTTGATGAGCAAACATTTGTCATGCACCTTAGAATCAAAGACATTGCTGAAGTCCCAACAGACATCATTCATGATCCTGTCCCTGTTCACCTCCAAGGTCACCCTTTTGAAGAAGGTGATCAGGTTGGTTTGATATAATCCATCCCTCATGAGGCAATGTTAAAAGGGATAATGTATCTTGTAATTTGCATTACCAGCTTATTTGTCCCACTCTAGACCCTTGGAACCAGGTCCTCCATCATGGCAAGACCTATCTTATTAATGTTTCAGGTCCTGATTATGGACATTTGGCTAAACTCTTTGTCAAGAGGGATAATGTTTTACAGTTGTGGTCACTTCCTCCCAGTGGTTCCTTGACTTAAAGCCATACCTACTGTTAAGAACAAGGTCAAGGGTGACTTAAAATCTAGTACCTGTTGGGCATGCTGTTCTATGAAGCAGTTCTTTGTCATGTGGCTTAGTCACATTGGTAAAGCTGCTTATAAGGCAAATGCTCACCTAGTGTGGGGGGGTGGGAAACAGCTGTCATGGCAGCAGCGGCAGGACAACACAGAGCCTCAGTCTCTTGTACCTGCAAATGCTAGTGCAGGCTCCATGGCATCTGTTGATGGGGGAGGGCTGAACATCATGTCTATGTCTAGCTCTGGCTTAGGGAGCTGCCTGCAAGAAGAGGCACAAGGGATTAATTGATTACACTGGAACACTGGAGGTAAGAGTGGGGGGGGGTTGCTGTGATCCAGAGCACACAGGGACACAAACTGCTGGCTACTGTCAAATACCTAACTGAAACACTTCCCAGTAAACACCAATATGTACTGAAAATAGATTCCCCTTAAAGCTTTTGTTGGAAGCAGAACACAGGCATGGGCTACACTTCCCAAGTCTTAAAGCTCTTTCACTAAATGCAGCAAACCAACAGCTGATCACTGTGTCAGCCATGTCACTTAATTCCCCCAGTGCTTTTGTCTCATAAGGTGGCAAATTCAACTTCTTCTGATTGGTGGTATTCCAAATCCACTCAACCACTTTCCAAAATCAATTTTTTAAAAGTCAGCATCACTGGTGAAGGGAGCATGTGAGGTGGGTGCCTGAAGTAAGGCACCATCTGAAACAGCGATGCATTGTGGGCAAAAGCCCAAATAGCGATGTAGGGGTAGGGCGATTGGATGTGGTGGAGTGGGCGACTGCAGCGACAGGATGTCATTATTTGAACACGTGCATGGGGGGAGCGATCACGGCAAGCGTGGGCTTGGAGGAGGTGAAGGGGATGTAGAGGGTGGAGCTATGATCAGCTGCCATGCTGTGCCATGGCATCAGGGGTTGTCTTCCACTTGCGGTGCATGGGATTTTGGGTCTGGGTCCAGGCGCTACTGCATTTTTGTTGTGTCTGGCCCGAAGCTTGAATTTTTTTTGCTTTTACCCTCCCAGATATGCACCCCCTGGAGTTGAGAATCCTTTAGTAGGTGGGTGCGTGGGGTGAAGCCCCCTATGTGGAGGAGTGGGGGTGGGTGCAGTCCCCCCCAGAAAGCAAAACAACTAAGTCTCCAGCTCCGTTCTTTCATGCGCCGAGGATGTCAGGGTGGTGAAAATGTTTTCACCACCCTGACATTGCGATAACGTGGCTCGCCATTTGGCAGTCGCCGTTATCACACAGAACCCTGGTGAAAGTGCTCTGTTGGGGCAGAAAGTGGATTTTTGGTTGGAAGGCCTTCCTTTTCAGTGACAGGTTTTTTCCTATGGAAATCTCTTGTTGGTATAGTTCCTTGAACAATTCCAAGGCCAGTGTTGTACCCCAGTTAGTGTTTTAAATAGAAACCATTGTCCTCTCATTTGATATGCCAGTAATACTTCCACTGTGAATTACTATGAGGTTGGCTTGAGAGTCCTCCACAACTACAGAGCACAGGTTCACTTGTTCCAAAATGTACACTAGTTTTTCTGATGTATCTTGGAGTAATTGATCCCCCTGAAAAAACATATTTTCTTTTTTACTGAAAATGAAGTGTTCTGAATGTTTTTCTTAATTCCTTCTGTAGGCTAAAGTTGTCAATGTGGAGCTCAGGGACATATGAGACTCCTTTGGAAAGCATTGTAATCCGTGTTGGACTAAGAAGAGTTTTAGAGACATTAATCACTTGGCTCTTGTCCTCAAATAATGACCCTGATGGCCTTGTTGATCTTCTGGACATATTTCTCTGCATGCGGCCCAATGGGCCCCTCCTTGCTTTTTGGTGGTATTTGGTGCTTTGGAAGTGTTTATCTTCTTTGGTATTGCATCTGTAGTTGTTGTTTCACTCTGAGTAGTACTTTGGCCTTTTTCTAAAAAAATTCACTTAATTGTCAACATTTGTCTCTCGGGCTTCACTGGTGATCCCACTTTGAGTTGCCTCATCAGGGGAAAGTGTGTTAGACCTGCTGGTATTATATCTCTTTCTGTTTTTTAATATACCCCTACTTGGAGTCCATGAGGCATAGTCCAACTGACATGTCATATTCTTGAGGTAGTCCATGCTATCTCTGAGGTATTTGCTTTGAGTGCAATAACCTGCTTTACATGAGCAGCAATTTTATTGGTTAGCTTCTCATTCAAGTCTGAAAACTTCACTAAGTTTTCTAAAAAGATTAATTCCTCTTCTTTGTCCTAAATTTCCTTCAAGTTAAAGTCATATTTCTCTGCATCCTGGCCCAGTAATATCTGTATTTGAGTTGATGAGCTAATATTCAGCATCTCTTCCCACTTTTGCCTATAGATGTCTTTAAGAAATCTTTCTGCAGGGGACTTATCTATCTAGACACCACTTGGAACTCACTTATTTTCCTTGTATTTACTTAAACTGATCCTGTTATAAATTCATTTCTGTTTACTGTCCAGCCACTGTAGCCCAAATCCTTGAAATCATTTCTAATTTGGTGTCTGAATCACAGCTCATTCTTGGGTTGTTTTTAGTTTAGTAATCAAGTCACATAATGACACTTCAGGTAACTGTATATCCCAGAAGTGAGCCAAGCCACACATGCCAAAAAAACAGCAGCCATTCTGAAACCCAAACCATGGCTTAGGCAGCAGAATAAGTAAAAAGCAGCACAACTACTTTGAGGTAGTAGATTACATACGTAAAAAAAAGTCTAAAATAAAAAAATTAATAAATAAAACCAACGTACAACAAAAATAAATAGCCCTACCACATGTAAAACGTGTCTGAGCTCCCCATAGAAAACTAGAAATGACAACCACAAAAAGGACTATAGGTTCTCTGGAGAAAGGGGCTGCTACAACCATAGAAATCTATGCTATTGAAAACAAGAGGGAGAAGTGTGGTGCACAAAAAAGGCCGACATTTTGAAAGTAGTGTGCAAAAAAAAAATGGTTTATTCAGCCACTGACTTTCACTAGTCCAGCTAATAACAGCCACCATCAAATTACTTGTCTGAATACCTGCTGCACGTCATTTCGGATGTATGCTATATATTGGGCTCTCTAAAGCTTTGTATCAAATGCACCATACATGCTCTGAAGGATGACACATCAGAATACGTGTGCTGTGGGTTTTTTGTGAAGAGGGAACTGGGAGGAGGGAGGATGAGCAATGAGGGAGGTTGAGGGAGGGACTGAGTCAAGGAGGACACCAGGGACACATGGTGCAGCTAGGTCAATAGTGCGGCTTTAGCCAGAACTTTAAATAGCAGAGCCAGCTATATTTGTATTGCAGACTGAGGAGAGCCACCGAAGAGTGGACGGAGCAGAGAGAGGACTTCACCAGCAGAGAAGCTCAGGTTTTTATTGAAATATTTGCTGCTGTGTTTGATGTGTGCTGTGGGATTTTTGTGAAGAGGGGACTCTGGAGGTGAGAGGATGAGTAACAAGTGAGGTTGAGAAAGGGCCTCAACCTGGGAAAGGATGTAGCCAATACAAAAACAAGAGTAGTGGATTTTAAGAGGGTAGATTTTGGAATGATGGGAATCATTTTGAAAGGGCACTTAGACAACATCAAACTAGACATGGATGCAGAGCAGAAAGAATATCATAAAGAGGGGTCTCTCAGAGGCCACTAGCTCTTGCACCATGTGCCCAAACAAGAAGGCCAGGAACAAGAGACTTACAGCTGGGTGAATGGAGAGAGAGTGGAAAGGGTAAGGGAAAGAGAGCTGCCTTTAGAAAGTATAAGAGCTCTTCCGGGATGAAGATAGGAAAGCATACGTGAAGAAATCCAGGGAGGTGAGCAAAGTAATGAGGGCAGCCAAAGCTTCGAAAGAACTAAGGCTGGTGCTGGGGATCAGGAAATGGAAAATAATTTCTTTAAGTATATTGGAGGGAGGGCGAATTGCAAAGACCAGACTGTAAGGATTAAGAAGGAGGGAGGGTGAGAAAGGTATGGGGCAGAGCAGGGGAATATACTAAATGATTACTTCTGCTCAGTGTTTACCAGGGAGAAGGATGCGCCTATACCTCAAGGAAGGGTGGAGGTGGATAGGAGGTGATGGGCATGGAGATCCCAGTCAAAAGGGTTTTGCAGGGCATAAGACCCCTAAGGGTGGATAAAGTGTCTGGCCAGGTGGAGTGCAGCTTAGGGTACTCAAGGAATTGGCAGGGGTCCTGGTGAGACCACTGCCAGATTTGTTCAACAGTCCCTTGAATACTGCATGTGTACCCAGGAACTGGAGGTTGGCAGGTGTGGTGCCAAGCCATTAGAGTGGGCCCAGAGATTACCTGGGAACTACAAACCAGTGAGCCTTACAGCCTCTGTGGAGAAGCTGACAGATACTGTACTTAAGGAAAGACTGATGAGTTTCCTGGAGGAGAATGTCTCACAGGATGACTCGCTGAATGGGTTGGTTACTGGGAGATCACGACAAATCAGCCTGGTTGACTTTTTTGATTGGGTGATGAGGTCACTGGAGAGGGTCATGCAGTGGATGTCCTCTACCTGGATTTCAGTAAGGTGTTTGATTCCAAGCACCAAGGAAGATTGACCATCATGTTAAATAGCCTGGGAGCAGGGAGGAGGCTGGTTGCGTGATCAAGAGCTGGTTGCAGAGCAGGCAGCAGAGGGTGGTAGTTGGAAGAGAGCTCTCAGAACCCAGGGCAGTAACCAGTGGGGTCCTGCTGGGGTCGCTACTGGTCTGGTCCTATTTAACATATTCATGGTAGGCATATTAGATGAGATAAGGGGCAAGATCAACCTCTTTGCAGATGACACTCAGATCTGTGCAGAGGTAGATGATGAAGAAGGGGGTAAGGCACTGCAAGAGGATTTAGCAACACTTCAGTACAGGTCAACCACATGGCAACTGGAATTTAATGCAAAAACTGCAAGGTCTCACATTTTGGGGCAAAAGACCAAAAGAACAGCTACTAATTGGGGGAAGTGCAGTTGGCCTCTTTGTAGGAAAACAATCTGGGAGTGCTGGTGACAGGGGACATGAAACACTCGATCAGGTGCAGGAAGGCAGGAGCAACAGAGAACAGAATGCTGAGATTCATCACCAGGAAAATCACCTCTAGGAGGGAGGAGGTCATTTTGCGCCTATACAGGTCCCTCGTGAGGCCACACTTGGAGTACTGTGTGTAGTTTTCGTGCCCCTGTTTGAAAAGAGATATCAAACTACTGAAGAGTGTCCTGCATAGGGTGACAAAAATGATTCTGGTGATGGGGGACAAGACAAATGAAGAGAGACTGAGGAAGCTCAACATGTAAACACTAGAAGATAGATGGGAGAGAGGGGATATGATTGAGAGATTAAAGTACCTAAAGGGCATAAACACAGCTAATTCAGAGGGCTTGTTTATCTTAAAAGGGGGGAGGGACACCTGGTGACTCAATTTGAAATTGGAGGGGGGAAGGTTCAAAAGAGAGAGATGAGGCACTATTTTACAGAGTGGGTGGTGGCTGGTTGGAATGCACTGCCAGAAGAAGTGATAACACTGCATGCAGTGGGCAGCTTCAAGAGAGGGTGGGACAGGGCAGGGGAGGTGAAACTGTGGAGAGGGTGGGGAAGAGAAGTCAGATGAGGGGTGCACTAAGTTAGAAGGGGGCGCAATGCAAAGGAAAGGGGGGCAGCTGCAGTTTAATAGACAGCATGCTGTACACTCGAGCTGACTGGTTCTATGTCATAACAGGAATTGCAGAATAGGTATTACCATTAGAGTGAGTGTACATCACAGAAAACGAATTATAGCGATTTACACTCACAGTGACTAGAAAACCTGTGGCTGTTTTTCTATGTTATGTGGGAAGCTGCACCACTCCCCTACACTCAAGGATTCTCAACTCCAAAGGAGCATGTTGAGGTGTGTGTAAAACTTTAAAAAACTAAAAAAAAAAAACCTGATGCAAAAACATGATCGTACCCAGAATTTAGCCCGGCACCTTCCCAACCCCAGCTGGCCACCTACCCACCATGCCAGATGGCCAGCTTGGTAGCTGATCACCACACCACACCCCACATACCCCTCCTCCTCCCTTCCTCCCATCACACACTGTGCCCCCCCACATGCATGTATATACAGCAACATTCCATCACCATCATTGCCTACCCCTGTATCTGGTCACTGCCATGCCAGGTAGCCCTCTACACAGGCACCTTGATTGAGTCGCCCTTTTTAAAAGTGCTCAGTTGAGGTCACCATGTACATGGTATACCGAGCAGGCTAGACAGACCAAAGGGCCTTTATCTGTCATCAATTTCATATGCCCTAATGTTCATAACATGTTCATTCTATTAAAATAACCAGAGCAACACACCAGTGGGTAACCATCATCATGAGTACCATCATTCTGATTTGTGGACCTTACATTTTATAGGTAATAACCACTCCCCCCAACACACACACACACACCTGGGGGGGGGGTGACAGAGTGAAGAATAGATTACAAGTAGAGAGTAGACTTATTTTTTTAAAACTAGGCACCTATTTAATGATAGTATTAAAAGAAGACTGGGACAGTCTTCCTTTTCCATGAGTTTATAGAAAGCATGGAGGAATTTGGGAGTGGGGTTTTGAGTGCATCTATAGATTGGTTTTGAGTTTATATATATATATATAATATATATATATATATATATATATATATATATATACTGTATATATGTATTTATACAACATATGTTTGGGAATAAATTCATGGATAAAAAGTAGTATCTGAGACAGGTCATGGAGATATCACTATGGCCATGAAGACATCATTGATATCTCCATGTTCCTATACGTCATAGTGATATCTCCACATTCCTATACGTCATTGAATTGAAAGTGAAAGTCTGTCACTTTACATTGCCCCGCCTCTTCTGTTTAAAACCTGCCCCCCCAAACCACACACATAATAGCCTTATTTGGTTGATTCTGCACAATTATTTTATCTAAAAGTTTAATTTGAGCTATTATCTGGTTGATCCTGCTACTCGTGATAGTCAGCTCGAAATTATTATTTTCCTTAGTAGAGGGTATGAAGATCGATCTTTAGATAGTACAGCAGTTGTTGGTAAGATCGCACTATTTGGTGGGTTTCTGTTTGTATATTTTTGTGCCTTGTTTATATCACGAAGAGAGAGAGTAGCTGCGAGGCGCTGGTGTGCTATAGCACCTAACGCCGCGCTTCCTCCCGCCATGACACTGCTGACTCGCACTCTCTCTGTCTTGTGAATATAGTAAGCAATTTCACAAAAACTAATACAGAATTGCAGACTTTTTTTATCTAAATGGGTGCAGACCTCTTTATTAATAACTGCTGTACTGTTCTAACGGGTCGATCTTCATACCACTCGGTCACGCTACTTTGAAGGGGGAAAGTGAAAGTTGTATGCTGGGCTGACTATCACAGTGGCAGGATCAACCAGATAAGTGCTTATATTACATTTTTAGCTAAAAATAATGGCATAATCAACCAGATAACATTATTTATATTTTGAAACTGGCAGAATCTACCATATATATGTTTTTATTTTTGACATGTTATCCCTTGTGTTCTGGGTTGTGGGTGTATTTTGATTTGTGTTTAGGGAGGGGTTCCATTACAATTCAGCCCAAACATATGTTTGTATAAACAGAATATGACATGACCTGAGTGAAGATATCATATTTATCTTCACTCGAGGCCAATGACATCAAGATATCTCACTTGTGGCTTCGCCACTCGTGAGATACAGTATCATGATATCATTGGCCTCTCGTGAAGATAAATATGATATCTTCACTCAGGCCATGTCATATCCCCCTATATATATACTGTATATATGTATATAACATATACTTTTATACAGTATATATATAATATAAATATATATATATAGGGATACATGATGGGCATGACAGTGATATGGCAAATATTGTCACTCCTGCAGAGTGAGATATCCAGAGCTCATGATGCAGGAGTGACAATATTTGCCATAGCTCATGATCTGCACATCATGTATTTGATTTATACAATAGGCTAGAGGTTCAGAAGTATTGTCATGTTGTCGTGTGTTCTGTTTATGTTTATGTGTTTGCTCATTCTGTGTATGAGTTTTTCTGAATGGGCTGTCAGTGTTATAAACTCTGGGGAACAAATGAGTGTGTTTTGCAATGCAAAATTACTTTTAGGTAGGAGTGAGTAATAGACTATTTTGTGAAGCGGTGTTCTTTAGAAGTTTGGCTGCAGTCAAGTTGAGAGTATCACAGTAATGGTAATGGGCTGAGAGTCACAGTGTCAGAACAGCTGAGAGTGTTTTTAGTGGTAATTGAGTAAGCTGCAGGCAGCAGTGAGGAACAGAGTGTTCTGTGAAGCTGTGCTCTTTAGAATTCTGGCTGCAGTCAAGTTGACAGTACCACAGTAATGATCTGGAACTTAGAGTGGGGAATACGTGTGTTTTGTAATGCTAACTGAGTTAGTTGCAGGCAGCAGCGAGACCTCTCATGTAGTTCTGCATTTGTGTCTATGGTATAAGAAGAGGTGTTTCTTGCATGCTGAGGGGAAAGCTGCCTAGAGTGATGATATCAGTGACCTTTGTGTGACCTGTGTGTGTAAATGGCTGATATCATCACAGTAGAGCAGAGGATAAAAATATCACACTGCAGTGGATGATGCACTGTTTTATCTCACTCATTTATCACTCCCCACTATTGTATTAATATATATAAACAGTATTTGATTTAATTGATAGGTGTCTTCTTCCTTCTCCTGTTTCAAGTTTTCTATTTCAGGTCAACGTTCTCCTTGCAACATAAGCCCCCTCTGTATTTAGACTCAGAATAATGAATTCATATTTAGAGGAACTATTTGCTATTTTTTTTCACTTTAGAGAATCTAATGTTTGTATTATGATTATGTGATCATGTCTATCCTAATTTTGCATTTTGTGTTCGGTTATTTCAATTTTAAATTTTATGTATTCGATTTCTACACTTTTGGGGTTATAACTAGTAATATATGGTGCAGCATTTTATTAGTATTGTGTCTTTTCCCTTCTCTTCACTTTGTGTAGCATGGCTTTTGCAATTTGTTAACCATATAACTTTACATTTTGTAAGTAAAAGAGGCTTGAGCTGGCTGCAAACCACCACAATGAAGAGGAATCTGTGAGATTTAAAGTACTAGGGATTTTGTCTGTTTTCCTTTGTTGGCTCAACCAACTTCTCATCACACTACTTTCCAAATGTTGTCTTAATCTGTGCACCACACTTCCCCTTCTTGTTTCTCAGAATACCTGAGGGGTAAGAAGTAAATCTTATAAGAGCGTAGTGAGGGTTTTCAGGTTGTAATATTTTAGTTTAGAATTGCTTATTTGTTAGATTTCTTAGTATTGCTGTATTTTTATTTATTTATTGAGAAATCGGAATTACAGCCTGTGAGTCAAGGACTCATTTACAAAGGTTCCACATCAGAAAAACAGAAGCAGATCACAGGTAAACTGCGTATAGCAATACACATGCTTATTCCAATGAATTAGTAATTCATACAGTAGATACATAAAGAGGAGGAGTGTAAGTCTATACAATTAGGAATATTTGAATTGCCAAAATTCAAGCAGCCCGGGGTACAGACATTGTCAATAAATATTTCATATTTCAAAGTTAATATAGATCTCTGATTGCTGCAGTTTAATAAGAAAATGTAATTTATTTTTATTGGGCAAAATCAGTGATCCACTTTGAAGAGAACTTTACTAAACTTTAAAATAAATCTCTATGAGATACCAAGCAGAAGATAAATTACCTGGAATAACTAAAGTGGGGGTGTCCAGGTCCCAAAGGACTTGTACTGCATGAGCCAGTTCCTGGTTTAATGCTTCATGTGCAGAGGCCCATAATGAGACTTGAGTGAAACAGCCCTGAAAGAATTGCAACCGGGGGGGTGCAGTGTGATAAAATTAGTGAACCAGACCACCCTTTCTTACACTGCCCTGGCCTTGAGCAAATATAATGAGTGTATGCATGCCACTCTTGAAAAATAATTATGATTTACTTTCATAGATCTTGTGATCTCTCTTTGTTCACTGCTTATTGACAGCTAATTTACAAACATGATTAAAATGACTAATAAAAATGGAATTAAAATTTAATTAAAGGTTAGTAAAAATGTAGAGAAATGCAATACTATGCAACTTTTTTTTAATGGGACTTACCTACAGAGATCTTGACTGGAACACTTGATTGAGACACAAAGATGTAATCTACTTGATATGCACACGTATATTCTCCTTCATTGGCAATGCTTAGATTGGGTATGTTGAAAGTTGCAGAATTCTGAGAGTCAAGAACTGTTACTGATGACATTTTACTGCCACTGCTCACTTTGGTCAAGTAAAATGTTCTAGCTGTATAAATGTTTGGAGCTGTACAAACTATGCTGAGAGTTTCTCCTTCAGAAAATACTTTGTTGCCATCCAACACAGTGATTGATGGATTTTGCAAATTAGCTGAAAATGAAAAATAACATAATCTTGTCAGTCTGAATAGTATGTGACAGTTTTATAAAGAGCTTACACTTAGCAAGACAAAAAAAGAAAGCTTAAATAATTCAAAGTGTATGTTAGACTTCCTTGTCCTGATTATTTATTACATAACTATGACTTGAGTTTTGGGGCCATACAGTTCCTTTAATCAGATGCAATCAACCTTATGAAGGGACATGTGTGGCCCTGAAAGCTGGTGTACTATATTATCTTTTTAGGAAGCATACAGTTGATTGGTTTAATAAAAGTTATCAAACTAGTGTATCATGTGACTCCTGTTTTCCAAGCACCAACATAGCTACACTTTCTCTTCACTAGGATATAGATATTACAAGAACTCACTATCAGAAAAATATTTCAAAGTCACATATTATACAGTACTTGTTAATAACAACAGTTTAGTTAGGGTCTCCCGAGATGCTTTATGTTAAAGGCTCTCTTGTGATCATCTTCCATTCAAAAGAGGGTCATCAGATCACGCTGAATATTTTAGGGGGTTGCATGAGTGGGAGGATCTACAAATTCTGAAAAATTCATATTGATGCAGTTAGCCATTTTTGAATGAAAAAAGAACAAATACTACCTTTTAGTTTTTACCATTTTTTGTCAGAGGTGCTGTAGCAAAGCACACAAAAAAACATTATTGTGGCATTTATCCTGGTCATAGACATTGGGTTGCACAGATGCTGTACCTCTTGGATTTATATTTGCTTACAGTTAATAATCATTGTATAAAAAATTATGTTTCTAGCATGCATACTACATACTACCCTTTTCTATTCACAGCCACGGTCCCTGAACAGGGACAGCTCTCACTCCCACCGGAGCCTCTTCTACAGCTGAGTGGCATTCTTCCAGCCACCGACCGCTTCTAGACACTTGGACCACCTCCCTTAAAAGGTACAGCACCTCCCCAGCCAACCGGATTGCAGGCGCTTCGCTGAGGCAAGCACTGATTGGTCCCTGCTTCCAGCCTATTTCTTTGAGCATTTCTGAGAGCCCTGAGCTGACTTCAGCTCGGTGTTTGCTAATTGTTTTAAACTCCTTGCCTAAACTTATTTTGCTGAATTGTACTGCTTGCCTGAATAGCTTAGCCCTTAATTTCAATACGGTGATTATAGTTCATTTTAAGTGTAGTTAAACTGTTGGAAACTGCTCCCCGCTGCTTTGGTGCCTAAAGTTAATCCCTCTTTTGTCTTGCTAATCCCTGACCCCCACTCTGCCTTAGCTTCTTTTTTGACCCACCCACTCCCAGGCCTCCTTTAAATACACCTTTGTATAGCCCCTTTTCAAGATATGCAGTCTGATTGGCCAAAACTGGCCAAGTTCCTACCCAATCCTTCTGTGCGCTTCTACTCCTCCCTAGAGCTAATGATCTACGCAGCAGGCTTGCTGTCTGTGTCAGGCATGACATTTCTTAATCCTGTCATCTCCTATCCACTCAACCAACTGTGTCCGTAACTCTCCTAAGCCTCGTAGTTGCGGTGCCATGACACACTCCTTATATTCAAGCTTTTTCTTCTTCCTAACCACTTTATCAGTAGCGGCCCACCACAACAAAGAACAAGGATCAGGTCCACCTCTGGAAATATCCAATCCTGTAACCAAAACCTTATTCCACTGCACCTCACCTTACTTAGTATGCCCAACTCCCTTTTTACTTGTCCCCATATCCTTCACCTTTACACTTTCTGCTCCCCTCATGTATGTAAGTCAAAGCACTCTCCTTAGCTTCCCTTCACTACTGCCCTAGAATTACATCATACCCATCATCACCCTGAGGAAGGTCATAAAAGAAAAGTGCTCCTATCCTGCAAAACTGGATCAAGAAACTGTTTCTCTTGCTCCTTCTCTGTTCAGGTAACATGGAGATAAACCCTGGACCCCCATTGCCACTTGTATCTCCTGCAGAATTTGCATCTGCACTCGGGCTTAAGTTAATGTTAGTCAACATATTGAGCCTCACAAAAAAGTTTGATCATCTCCAAGTATGAAAAACATAGCCTTCTACAGTACCTTCCAAAGCCAACATACCCTTAAGTCTCTAGTACCTGAAAAACAAAAACCAGCGCCTATTGGTGTATGTGCATTCTCATTCTTCAGTGCCTGTGATCCAAATGAAGGGATACAATTCTAATAGTAATACCTAATTGTCTGTTTACCATCCAGTAATGGATTACTACTAATAATGTATACATAGATAAAGCCCTACTACTCAAAGATGCTTCTGTATAATGGCAATGCACTTCCTGTGTAACCTTTGCTTCCAGCTTTTGTGCTGACGTTCTACTTCTTATGTACTGTAAAGCTATCCTTTCAGCACAGTAATATTAGCAATATTTGCAATTTCCATCAGTTGTCAAATATCAGACACTGGTGTTCAAATACTTTACTGATTGCTTTCATTGTCAACCAAATTATGGTTTCAAACATATCTGCCATCTAAAAATGGTCTGTAAACTAATATTCAATTTGAAAGATAGCCCCCAGTGCATAAGTTGAAATATCTGTCTATCATTGTGTCTGTCTGTCTGTCTTTATAGGTACATTGCTACAGAAGGTTCCTATATTTCTCTTCATCGACAAATAATCTGTAAACTAATATTTCAATAGAAAAATAGCCCCAGTTCATTGGTTGATATATCTGTCTGTCACTGTGTCTGCCTGTATTTATAGGTACATTACTAGGGAAGGTTCCTATATTTCTCTTTAGTTAGTATCTTTCAATGTAAAAGAAAACAAGCACCATACACAGATGATAATGCATGGGCAACCATACACAGTGAGGCTGTGTTTTCCCTTGTGGGGTTGAGATGAATCATATAGACCTTGAGAGACTATGATGTCATCTCAACCCCACAAAAGGAAACACATGACAAGTTCTACATGGTCACCTTTTTTGTTTTTTACAGTATGTGGTTGCACTGTATATCTAATTGGACAATTTCAGTTTCTTTTTTTAATAAAGTTCTGTTTATACTCCCTTTCTTTTCATCACCACAGCCAGCCTTCCCTTTTGAATCTCCCTAAGGTGTCCACAGCTCTACCCAATCCCAGGTACCAGCAGCATGCACCCTCACAGTGCCTTGCTTTATGCCCTGGGTGGGGAAGGAGAAGAAATTTTCATTATGATGGGTAACACAAAGTCCATTGAAAACAATTACTTTGCATTACTCTGCCTTCCCAGACCACTACTCCACCAATTTTAAAGATGAAGTGCATTGAAAACAATATACTTTGCCTCACTTCACCTTGTCTTTAAGCTCCAAAGATGAATTTTTCAGTGATTCATGGGATTTCGGGTCACATGGGCTCTATATTTATTTATTTATTTAGTTTTTGTTAACCGGTTAGGTACACTAGACAGCATAGCTACCTATTTTCAGGTATGACCCAGGAGATTACAACAAAGAGTACATAGACAATAGTAGCTACAAGAAAACATCATGGGTCAAGTAGAAGTCAGACATAGCAAACTTATATAACATTTTCAGCAAATTACAGTACATTTACAGCAATACATACGTAGTAACAAAACAGAAATATAAGTGCAAATAACTAACATTGATCTGCACAGCCTCAGTTTGGGGTAGTGTGTGTAGGAAGCTGTAGGAGACAGTGTGCTCTGAGAGCTGTCTGTGAT
This sequence comes from Neoceratodus forsteri, assembly GCA_016271365.2. NCBI lineage: Eukaryota > Metazoa > Chordata > Ceratodontiformes > Ceratodontidae > Neoceratodus > Neoceratodus forsteri. The sequence goes on from CM057449.1 coordinate 276,045,566, forward strand.
TCAAACATTCTAAAAGCTGTTGAAAAAGCCTTTTTGAGTAATTCTTTTTGCTCAAACTTTAGTAAAAGACAGTGAAAGTGTGCTTTAGGGAGGGGTGTATCTGTGGTGTAGGTAGATGTAAATTGGAAAAATAGGGAGTTCTTTGTTTTTAGTTATATTTTTGTTATATAACTGACTGTGTTAATGTATTCACAGTAACATTGTCAGTAATTGTTGACATATTCTTGTTGATTGTGTGTTGTGTGGATCTGTTGCAGCAGTTCATAATTTCAGGTTGTTTACAATACATGGCATATTACTGAACTTTTCAATTTGCTACGCATTACTTGTTGTAGACAAATTGTGTGTGCGTGTGTGTGTTTACAGTGCTGCATGACATCAAATAATAAATACACCTTTTATTGTGTCACAGTGTAATTTCAGGCACAGAAATGTGAACCTGCTATCCACTGCAGCTACGTGATTTTATACTGCCATCGTGGTTTCTGTTCTTTGTTTTGCTGCTCGTACTGCCATAAAAATCGGCAGTCAGTGCTCCCCCCTACCTCCACTGGCAAAAGGAATTGTTTTTCAGATTGGATTGTTTGTGCCCTCAGCACCACTGGTTAGTTAAGGTGCTGTTTTCACTTGTGAATTTGCATCTCTATCTGTTGCTAAAGCCACAGTTGTTTTCTTGGCTTCACATGCAGCATCCCCCCACGCAGAGTGAACTTTCCAAAATCTAAATCTGTTTAGAATATTGTTGTTGATCCTCCAAAATACCCACAAAGAGACATGCATGCAAAGCTGGTTCTCACCATGGCACTGCTGCCAGTGGTAAGGTAGTCTGTGGGCATGGTAGTACTCAGACGCAGAAGTGCATTGCTGATGCAAGGAAAGGTATTTCTCCTGCAATGTTTTTTACTGCCAAATCAGTAGTTTAACTCATACTTGGAGGAGATGATGTTGCCCCAGCCAGTGGTGTTAGTGCAGTTGCTGGTGGTGGTGGTGGTATGAGTATTGCTGCCTGAAGTTCGACTTCTGACCAGTGTACCATGTCCAAAACTATAGTGGACACAGAGGAGGTTCTGATAATCATGTCAACGATAGCATACATGTGACATTTCTTCCACCGTGGTTCATGTCATGCATTTTCCATGCAGTGATTCACAGTGTGGTGAAAAAATATCAGGTGATGGTGGTGTTGATGATGATGATGATGATGGTGATGGTGAATGTGAGGATGATGATGATGTTTCTGTGGTTGCAACATGGAGTCCACATGCCAGCATCCAAGCAGAAGATGTGGGTGTGGGTGATGTTGATGAATATGATGATGATATAATTGACCCCAGTTGGGAACTGGAGAAAAATAAATTCAAGGTGACTGTGTCTGGGTCTGTTTGCATTAATCCCCCCCCCCAGTAAAAACTTGTGATTTCCAAGTTTTAGTTGATGGTGATGATGACTAAGTAATAATGATAGGAAGTCATGGTGGTGCCTGCAGTCCAGATCTTTGCAGTGCCCAAAAAATCAATGTAGCACTCCCCTCCCCACAGCGGTACTTAAAAGAATGGAGTTCAATAACCAGCATCATGGACATGTTAAAAGCAAAGCATCACAATCCTTTGTTTGGGATTTTTTTGTTCAAGATGCAAATGATGAGTCAGTTGCAATCTGCCAGGTTTGCCATGTGTGTGTGAGTCGAGGTAAAAAGGGGAGCCATCTGGGCACAGGAGGACAGCATACGGATCTTAAGAATAAGCACATGGCACTGTGGACCCAACACAAGATGGCAGCTAATACCACAGCGGGGCGTTCACCCTCATCATCAACCATTATGAGCATGTTATCCCCTTCCACGAGTGTTAAGTCCAGTAGGAAATTAAATGTGTGCAATAGTGAGAAAATAAGTGCAGAGGATTAATACAGGCATGATGAAGTGGAGGAACATAATGATTTTGAAATGTTGTCCAGTGCTGGTTAGAGTTGCAGTTTTAGTGGTGGTGGTGGTGGTGAATGTAGTGTGGCATCTAAAACTGTGGGAAAATTCAAGAATGCATAGGACAGACATAAGGCAATTCTTGTGGGGGTAGGAAGAAATAGTCTGTTGGTTAACTAGGATCTGCTGCCTATCCTGTAGGTAGGGAAATGGGCAGACTAGGTAGGTCAAGCGGTCCTTATCTGCTGTCAAAGTCTATGTTTCTGTGTTTCTAAGTGACAATGGGTCAAATGTGGTGAAATGCATCATGAATGGTGTATTTTTTTGTGTTCCATGCATTGCCCATTCTCTAAATCTTGAGGTGCAGGAGTTTCTGCAGCACCCTGATGTAAAGGAAATGCTGACAGTTGCACACCGTATCTGCTCTCACTTTTCACGATCTGCAAAGGCCCGTGACCAACCTCGGCAGTTGTAGATGCAAAACAGCCTCCTTCTGCACCGCTTGAAACTGGAAGTTGTCACCCAGTGAAACTCCACTTTATACATGGTAGAGAGGTTGTATGAATGATACAAATCCATCTCAGAATATCTTGTGATGCACACTAGCTGTGACAGTTCCGGGGCCTCCATGTCTAAGGTGACTGAACAGTGACGCCTCATGGTCCCTGTAATAACAATTTTGCATCCTTCTGAATATGCCACACAGGCAGTGAGTGGTGAATCTGCCACCATTAGCCAATCATTCCACTGCTGTGGGTGTTGAGGAAGACATTGGTGAATGTACAGCATTTCCTTGATGTTGCCGGAGACAGTGCTAGCAGTATGCTGGTGAAGCACATGCTGACAGTATTCAACCAGAATCATCACATTTTGAGCATTCAGTGTAGTGACAACTTTGCCATAGTAACAATGCTGGACACATGATACAAATGTGGAATTGCCTCAGTACTGGAGGGAAGGCCTGAACAGGTAAAAAATGTCAGCTGGCAACTGGTGTGCTTGGTTCATGGGGCACAGAAGTCATGTGCCAAGATCAGCAAACATCAGCAGCATAATCCAGCTGAAGGTGTACCTGGAGGACCATCAAGCATATCCTGTAAGGAGAAGGGGACTGCAGTTCCAGATGGTCTGTCATCCAAAGTGGTTGGCATCAACCTGCTTTGGAAGGCTTTGTCCCAAGTGGGGATTTGTGAACTAAATGATTCTGTAGAACAGGATGATGAATCAACCACTGAACTTAGTGTGGCACAGAGTATGGTTGAGTCATATCTGTCTGAAAACAGGCATCTGTCAATAACTGATGATCCTCATTTGTCCTGGAGTGGAAAGTTCAGTGAATAGCCAGAGTAGACTGCAGTGGCACTGAAGTACCTCATATGCCCACCCTCCAGTGTAAGTGTCAAGAGGATATTCAGCTCAGCAGTTGCAATAGTTGGGGATAGTCAGACAAACCTCTCTCCTGCAAATGTTAGTTTGCTAACATTCATAAAAATGAATGAGAGGCACATACCAGTGCAGACTGCAACCTTGGTATTTGTACCCTGGTCTAGTCATGGTGGTTTTGGTGATGTAGAAATGGACCATCCTGGTGTCACTGGCAGTGGCAGCATGAAATGGCCCACCACTGCTGTAGATGATGACACAATGGTGAAAAAATTTCTCAGTGGTCATACTTCAGACATAAATGACTGTGAGGGCAGCTTTCTTTATGAGGATGATGATGTGGTTAATGTTGACAGGTTTTAACTGAAGTTTTTAAAAGATGGTGTGCCCCCCTGGAGTCAGACCACAACCACTGGCACTGATGTTAGCCACTGCTACCAAAGAGAATTAGTTTGTCAACCCCCCCATACCACCACCACCACCACCGGGACTGATGTTAGCCACTGCCACCACAGAAAATGAGTTAGTCTGCCCCAGGACCACCACCACCACCAGGACTGATATTAGCCACTGCCACCACAGAGAATGAGTTTGTCCACCCCCTCGGACCACCACCACCAGGAATGATGATAGCCAATGCCACTGCCTCTAGATACAGGAAGATGTCACAGGGAATGTCATCATGTGCCACAGCTATCACCACCAGCACCCACCTCCAGTGTCATTCAGACAATGTTTCCCCATTACATTGACCATGCCAAGGCAGAGGGAGTCGAACAGGAGACCCACATCCATCAGCCACAGGCACAAAACTGTAATAAAATGATAAAGTGAGTATGTGCTAATGTTTTCACTGTTAACTTCCTTTAGCTGTATGTTTTGTTTCTCTGTAACTTTTATGAGCTGCAATGGTCAAACACATACGGTAAACTTATTTTGTTTTTATACAGGTTAACAAAAAAAAGCTACTTCACTGAAAGTCGGTATGAATGGTACTGCAGCTGTACCATACACAGGAACCTATGGAATATCCATTTCAAATCCATACCAGTAAGTATCAAGATTTTATTTCATCTGTTCAATTTTTTTTTAAAGACTGCAGCAAATGCGACTGAGTACGATTCATAAACTAGGTGACGTGTATGTCGCCAAAACTATTTCTGCAAGATATCATGCACTGTATTCTGAACTTGCAGCTGTGCAGTCATGACAGTGTTGAAAAAGTTGCACACAGGTTGTGTTACGTGACAAAATGTGGTTTTGAAATGTAACTTGACTTGAGATTAAGAACCAGGGACAATCAAGTTGTAAGATGTCATTCATTTCTTTTTTTTAGGAAACTTCCAGATGCTTTGTTGTGTCATAGTTGCCTTATCCAAAGAAGTTCTTCAACATCAGCCCCGCAAGGATGGTGCAGACAAGCAACTTGCAGAAGTCATTTCAATCAAGACCATGACCAGCATTAACAACCAGACTCGAGAAGGATGCAGATGAAATCTGTGAAGAAGTAACCAAATAAGAAACTGTTAATGAGACAAATCTGCAAATATGCTTCCCCCCCAAAAATAATAATTACCTTCTTTGGCTTGAGAGTTATCCATTTCAAATTTCTATGCAGAAAGATCTCATCAAGCACTGGAATGTACACACCAATAGTATCTGTGACCTGTGATACAAAACAATAGAATGAGTACATGTCTATATATGTCAACCCCCACCTACAAAATACAAAAATATATTTATATATATCTCAACTCACCAAGGCTACTATTAGTGCACAAACAAAGGGCACCCTTCCATCCAGTTGAGATGATCACATTGCATTTGCGGGAATCGCAGCACACATTGTACCAGCAACAGTTCACTCACGGTCATCATTTATGAGGGGACTTTGCATGTGGTGTAACGCTCCCATTTCACTTCGTTACCACTTGACAATTTTCTGCACACAAGACAGATGCATTTTTGGCATGCAGAAAAAAATCTATGGACTTTGTGTTAGTACCGCATGCATGGCTGAGTGCACATTTAATCTCTTGGTGGAGTTTGCAAGAGGTGGCACTCCATTTTACTTTGTTACCACTTGTCAATTTTATGCACACAAGACAGATGCATTTTGGGCATGCAGAAAAAATCTGGGGACTCTGCGTGAGTACTGTGCGCATGACTGAGTGCACCATTAATTCTGGACAACTTTGCATGGGGTGTAATGCTCCCATTTCACTTCATTACCACTTGTCAATTTTATGCACACAAGACAGATGCATTTTAGGCATGCAGAAAAAATCTGAGGACTCTGCATGAGTACTGTGAGCATGAATGAGTGCGTTTCATTACTTCTGAGGACTTTGCATGTGGTGTAACGCTCCGATTTCCCTTTGTTACCACTTGTCAAATGAATGCACACAAGACAGATGAATTGTGTGTGCTGTGATTGTGAGCACATGAAGTCATACTTAAATCATAAATTAAAGCAGCATTGCAAGAATGTGGTGACAATTTTGACTGGTACTTTTTTATGCTATTTTGCATTGCCAGCCAATAGATACCTCCCAATTATGACTTGAATGACACCCTTCTTTTCACGATTCCTGTTTGCTTTACTACTTTTTCTCATGTCTGAAAAAAGCGCACGCCTTTCAATATTGCTCGACCAGGTTTTTAGCACTATTTGCAGCTGCTTTTCAATAAATATTGTTCTGTGAGGTCATAAACACTACCGCTGCATAACTAATTATTTACAACAGAAGTGATATATAACAACTGATATAGAAAAGCAGACTAAAATACTGACAAAGACCTGGTCTGCTCCAGACAAAGGAGTGCTCTTTAATTATTTGAACATGAAAAAAGTAGTAAAGCAGACTCAAATACTGGAAATTATAGCATCAGACAAGTCAGGATGTAAGTAAAGTGGCAATGTAAAATAGCATTAAAAGTATATGTCAAAAGTTCAACAGATTGTGATAGATAGATAGATAGATAGATAGATAGATAGATAGATAGATAGATAGATAGATAGATAGATAAAAACTTTTATTTGTTGACAGTAATAACTTTTAGGACCAATAAGCCCTGTTTATCAAAGTTGTCCTGTTTTAGGTTACAGTTTCAACAAATACAAATCATCATGTAATAAAATATTACAGGAACAGTCTTAAAAACAGCACTCACTTGATTTCCCAAGCAATACATACAAAGACATAAATACACAATATACCAAGTCCCAGATATTCAAAAAGGATGCACCATGCACAACAGAGATGTGCCAGCGTTAAGTACAAAATGCACCATTGTGCAATATTCAGGGAGGCAGCTGTATCGCTTGTTGCAATGCTTAAGAGCTTACTGGTAATGAATGCACGCTAACCGTAGGGGAGGAACCATGAATAAATGGTACAGTGTGATATTCAACATCATGCGCCATGCTCAATAGGGGAGCCAGCAGAAGTTGCGCAATAGCAGAAATGATCCAAAATAAAAAGGAACAAGAGAGAGGTGCAAGAACGCTACAGGGAAGACAGAGGTGGGAGCGAGCTGACAGCTAACACAAACAGGGCAGCAGTGAGTGAGACAGTGAAGGAGCAGGACAGGGCACACCTGTGACCACACAGGAACAGGACAGGAGTGGGGAGCCTGAGTCACTTGTGCAGGACAGACAGGGTAGTACCACACTGTAGTGAGGGCAGTGGCAGTAGGCAGGACAGCCAAAGGCCAGAGGTGTACCTGGTGCAGGGGGAGCATGACAGAGGACAGCAGGGGAACAGGATAACATCTGCCGGGGGGAAACATCAGCCAGGGACATGGGACAGTGCCACCATCCAGATGGAGGTGGTAAATGAGGGGTGTGAGAAGGTAGGCAGCGGGGTGTCTGTGAAGGCCTATCAGTGGTATACCTCAACAGGCAGTACACCGAGCCTGCATCACCTTCGAGCAGTACAAACCCACACAGAGATTGTGGGCCAGTACTGTCTGAACTGGGTGATCCTGAGGCGTCTGTGAGCTGTTCTAGTGATGAGATGCAGACACCTGGCACGACGGAGCCTTGGTGCTCTGGGTCAGTGGAGACAAGGCAGACAGCTGTCATGCTGCCTGCTCTGCCACCATGGGCACCTTCCCCAGAGAACAACAGGGGACATAACAGGTATAACCAAGTCAGCTGCATCACACCTCACTCACACAATTCCTCAGCGCACTGCTGCCACATGCTGTGGAGTACCTCCATTTCCCCAGCACACAGGTGGAGTGCACAGCACACATACAAGGGTTCCACAGTGTAACATGTATGCCTGGCATGCTCAGGGCCATTGACTGCACCCATGTGGCCATCTGCACACCATCTGGCCCAGATGGTGTTGCATACATCAACCGGAAGGGTTTCACCAGCATCAACTGCCTGGTGGTGTGTGATGCCAGGGGGTGCATAACCAATGTCTGTGCCATACACCCTGGGGGAGCACATGATGCCTTCATCTGGCACCAGTCTGCACTGTAGCACAGGTTTGAGAGTGGTGACATCCCCACTGGCCACCTAGTGGGTGAGTATGCACATCATGTAGGATGACATGGGCAGATGTGGGAGGAGGCATAGTCAGTGGTGCCATGGGTACTGGCATTGACGGCCCATGGCAGAGTGATGCAGACCACCATACTAATGTCCACCATCTACACACAAGTGACAGTGGCTACCCACTCCGTCCCCGGCTGCTCACACCATACTGGCTCCCTGAGACCTCATCGCAGCAATGGTACAATGAGGCACATGCCACCACACGTAATGTCATTGAGTGGGTGTTCAGGATGCTGAAGTCACATTTCCGGTGCCTGGACACATCTGGCTGTGCCCTACAGTATAGCCCCTCGAAGGCCTGTGGGCTATTCCTGGCCTGTTGCATCCTGCACAACATGGCCAATGACTGTGGGTTATCCGTAGAGGTTGAAGAGGGGGACAGCGATGGGGACAATGAGGACGCTGGTCCAGACAGTGATGGGCAGCAACCCCTGGTGAAGAGACCCCCACCTGATCTGGATGGTTCAACTGCAGTGGGACACCATCACAGAGGAACACTTTGGCCAACACAGGTAGGTCATGGGGCCATGTGCAACCACCAATGGCAAGGGCACAACCCACAGACAGGCATGGTGCGATATTCAGTGGGAGGCAGCTGCACCACTCAAGTTGGCATGGATGAACCCCAGGGGTGGATGGCAGCAAGTGAATGGATCTGAGCGTGGAGCCGCACACGCTGTCAGGGATGGGCAAGGCCAAACATGACACGTGCTCACACACACATGCACACACACACCACAAGACATGCACAAGGGGTAGAAGGCACGCCAACCTCAACTGCAACCCCTAGCAACACACAGGTCCACACATGACCACACCCAGTGACCGTCACTGTGCATGTCTCAGATGCTGGGCACCATTGCACACTGGTGGACAGCACAACGCAGGCATCATCATGCACACTCCACAGTGGCCAGCAGTCAGGAGGGTGTACACATGGACTGTGTGTGTGCAGGGCCGGGTACCCCACCCGTGTGTCATACGGTGCACAACACACTGCACACAGGGCAACTGCAGACAGTGGCCATGGTGGGAGACAAGTCAGTCACGTGGCACAGTGCAATGGCTGCCACGGATGCATGGGAGGCCCTGCCGAGACCTGCCAGCCATGCAAGGCTGACCATTGGCCTCATGGGTTGGCATTGATGGTCCCCCAGGGTGACACTGTGGGAGCGCGACCATGTTCGTGCAGGAGTCTGCAGCTCGCCGAACATATCCGAACCAGGCTTGCTCGGTATGCCCATAGCCAAACCCAGTGTTGACATGGAAGGTGTCGCACAATGCAGGGAATGGGGGGTGGACATGACACTGCAAGGTGTCTGCGGTGCATGGGCAATGAACTGGGTGCCCAAAGTAGCCATGACAGCAGTGATTGCACATGTCTGTCTGTCAATGGCAGAGGTCACATCCTCCCACTGCTGGACCATCTCTGCCAGGAGCAGACCATGGTCCCTGATGCGCTGCTCCTCTGCCTGGTGCAGAACTGCACTGAGTGCATCCACTGCCATCACAAGCCACAATTTCTGATCCACTAAATCCTGGAGTATGCGGCTGTGATCTTCAAAGAGGTCATCCACCTGATCGGCATGCTCTCCCCTTGAAGATGGGTGCTGCACTCCAGAGCCATGCCGGGGCACGTCCACACATGGTGCACTGATGCCACCACCCAACACTGTCCCCCCTTCACCACTGGCTGACTGCTGGCACTGCTCCTCCAGCCTCTGGTCACCCAGGCCCTCCGTTGCCACCGCAGCAGCTGCAACAGCACCACCAGCCTGGACGCACGCCAGTGGTGCCCCACTGAGGCATACAGGCAAAAGCTGGGACTTTGAGGTCATGCAGGCCTCCATGGCGGCATCACACAAGGCTATGCCCGTGCCGTTCCCGGCTGTGGGACCATTCTGCATCCCACAGGTATCACTGTCCGGGATGTGTGATGCATCATCATCGGTGCCTGATGTGGCACCAGTCTGTGTCCCAGCATGCTGGAGTCTGTGGCTGCTGTCATGCTGGGACACAGACACGGCCTCATCCACACCAGCACCACCATCTTCAGTCCAGACAGAAAGGCAGGTATGCATTGGTCCTGACCCTTGGACACCTGTGGAGGTGGACGGGCACTCCTTTGTGTCCAGGGCCTCATGCACAGTGGACACACCCACCACCGCTGACCCTTGTAGACACTCAGGAGCTGTAAGGGAACACAGTAGCATTAATTTCTCCACCCTTCTCTGTGGCATTCCCCCCACCTCCCACACAGTGACAGCACAGGACCTACCATGCAGTGACAGGCTGCCACCCGTCTGGAAGCCACCACCTGGAACGCCCTCTATGGCACAATGCTGCATGCTGCCTGACATCCGCTCATCTTGTGGCATCAGGCGTGGCACATCCGGCTGTCCACCACTGGTTGCAGCACATGCTGCCCTGATGGCAGCCACCTTGTCCTTATTTCTCCTCTTGTCCGTGCCAACCTTCTTTTTACATTCCTACACAGACCGCTTGTGGCTGCCATGCTGGTTCACGGCATGTGCAACCTCACCCCATGCCACAGCTCAGGCCTGTGGTGTTCCCTGCTGTCCACTGAGCAGCAGTTCCCTGTTGAGGTATGCCTCAAACAGGGCATCTTATTCTGCCCAGGTGAAGTTGGGCCTCCTCTTTCTCCAACATCCCTGTTCCTCCTCTCCCTCACATTCGGTCATTATAGAGCCTGTGGGAATGACAGGTGTTACTTTTCATTGTGCAGTCCCATGCATCTCCCACACACCTCAGTCCACACTTCCAAACAGCATGCAATCCACCACAATAGACTGAAATACCAAACTATGGCCTCTGCAGCCCCATGTCACATTTATATAGTGCAAGGCATGCAAATGAGGTGAGACACAACTTTAAGTGGATGCTAATGCAGTAGCTGTGCCATGGAATTGCTGATGAGCTGACTTGCACATGCTAGCTGAATATTGTGCTGTTGCACCTTGTGCAATTGTGTTGAGTGTGCTCAGACAAAGGTGCAGCTCTGTGATGTGCACAGTAGGCACCACACAGTGCATGCCCAGGGTGCTGACATCTGCCACATTGCTGACGTGCTGAGTGCAGGAGGCAGTGCAGGCCATGGTCACCACTGTGCCAGTGGCACTAGTGCGCTGTTCACGCGTATGGCGCTCATGCCCTGGAGTGCCGTGAGTGCCATGGTGCCACAGCACAGTAGGCCACTGCATGACATCACACACGGGCACCCTGGTTGACCTTTGCCCCCTAGGTGCCATGCGTCCGCATGTGTGCACCCCACCCCTATCATGCTGTTCACTGACAGTGCAATGGAGAATGGCAGCGCTGTACCGTGCAGCATCTGCACGTGGCGGATGTGCACTACAGAGTGCCATTTTATGATCCTGGCTGCAGTAGTCATGGCAAGGAGGGGAGCAGCTTTGTGGAGCCCTCTGGAGCTGGCCAGTTTGGTGGCTATTGTACAGCCCCATGCTGGTGCCCCATTTGGGGATGACACCTTTGATAGGGCAAGGAGTGCTGTGTGGGAGGAGGTGTCAGAGGCACTGGAGGAGGCCACTGGGATCGCCCGAAGTTCCAAGCAGTGTCGCCACTGCTATGGGGACCTCCAGTGGAGAGACCCAGACAGGCTTGCCCATCTATTGGCATGTGCCAGGCGAGGCGCAGTGCCACATCCAGGTAGCTGCTCCATCCATACACTGGTAGCGTCTATCCAGGTATTGCGGTAGGCATATGTCCACCACATGGGGGGCTGTCCAGTGTGGGCAGGGGTGATGATGGTGGTGTTGAGGCATGGCTGGGCTGTCAGGGGGGGGCCCTTTGCTACTGGTTTGTACTGATGTTCCCCTCTCCATGTTTGAACCCTAGGTCCTGAGGAGCAGCAACGAGCCTGAGAGGCATGGGCACGTCATGAACAGGAGGATGCATGGCAACAGGCACAGGGTGCTGGGCCCATCCTGCATCAGTGCCCAGATCTTGCAGATGCAGGTGAGTGCTTTTCTTCCAGGATATTCTGTGCATGCTGTGTTGCAGGGTAGGTGGCGGGGCATGGCCACCATCCATTGACACCACTGACTTGCATGCCACATGGTACACTCAGCACCATCCTGTGGCACTGCATGTTTGGGTGTGAATCGCTGGTGGTCCATGCGTGCACCGGGTACATGGCTGTGCCGCTGCCTTCACACCGCATGGCCATGTCACTGTACAGCCACGGTGGTGCTGTGCGGGACTTGGATGGTGGGTGTGTGCAGCAGTCCCTGTGGCTGTGTGCACCTGGGTAGGCAGATCTTGTGGACACAATTACTGTGGGTGGCCTCACACCATCACAGGGGTGTGGCCCATGGCTGTATGCCATGCACAATGGGTGGGCTGCAGGGGGATGGACATTTACACATATTGACTCTGCTCCCTTATCCTAGGTGGATGGCAGATGATGGCCATTGAGAGAGCCATGCAGGAGCTCTTGCAGCTGGCCCGGGCATCACTGGAGATCCTCCAACACTTGCAGCAGCATGGGATCAGGAGGCAGAGGATGAGAAGGCACCACAGGAGTGGAGATCAGAGGACGCTAGGCCCTCCATGCCCTCGAATCACCCTCACCTGTGAACCCACCCTCACACCTCCTTCTTCCCTCTCCCATTTGTTCACTCCCCACCCTTACCCACCCCTCCACCTGGTATGTTGCCTTCCTCCCTTTTCTACATAATTGTAAATAGTTTTTGCACATATGTTCAATACATTTGTTTTGTTATGACTACTGTGGTGGTCTCTGATTTGCAGGGGGCTACAGGTGCTCAGCTGCAGTGGTGTGCAAGGCGTCAGGTGGTGCAGGCATGGGCATGTGTGTGTGTGTCCGGAAGGGAACTGCCTATGGTTTGGGCATGGGAATCAGTCACTGTCTGTGTTTTGTGTGTTGTTTCCTGTGTACTGGATGCCTGTGTGCAGTGGTCCACAGTGCATGCACTGTGTCCATGGCACCCCTGTCAGACTGTCCATGGCCTGTGCAGCTGACACCCTTGCATGTCTGTGATCTGCACTGTCTTCTGGCATGTCAGTGGTGGCTGTCCAAGCTGGACAACCACCGTACCTGGCACAATGCCATGTTGCCTCCTGTCACCTGTATGGTGCACATCTGCCTTGGGTGGCACTGTGGCCTCCACTGTTGTTGCCCCCCCTCCATGCTGTCACTTGTGTCTGTTGCAGGGGATGTGCTCCACTGTCTGTAACTTGTGCTCCGGCCACATGCTGGTGGTGTACGGCTTCATGGTGCATGCGCAGGGTGGCTGGTACACCTGTGCCTTGAAGGGGTGCTAGTCATGGGTACATGGCTGCTGTGGCCACACACCAGGGGGTTTGTTGACCTGCTACTGTGTCCCTGTGTTGGTGCACCATTGGGTATGGGTTGGTGTTTGTCCATGCACTGTGTTACATCCTGTGTGGCGCATGCTTCCATGCACCACTGTGGGTATCTATGCTGGCTGTTGTGGCCAGTGCTGGGATGGGGTGTGTCCTTGGGAGGGTGTGCAGGGTGCTGTACCACTGGTGGTGGGGTCCGGGGCAGGCCCTGTCACATGCAGGGTACCTCGTGTGCCGACGCATGGTCAGTCTCTCAGCTGTACCTCAGGGGTGCCGTGTAGGGTGGCACTGTGTCTGCAGTTGTTGCATTGGTGTCTGCTGCTGCCCACTGTAGGGTACTCATGGTGGGGCAGCCTTGCATGGCTCCATGGTGCACTGGGTTGCATTGTCAGTGAGGGTGGTGGCATGCATGGGATGTCCTGCACTGTTGGGCACTGCTCCTGGGCAGGGTGTCTGGGGATCACTGTGCAGGGTGTGCTCTGCATTGGTGGGATGGTGTGGCACAGGGTGGTTGGACCTCCTTGTGTGCCAGTCACAGCTTGCTGGGGGGTGTGCAGGGGCACCATGCCCTGCCTGTGGGATTGTTGCTGGTGTCCATGGGCCAGTGGTTCTTCCAGCTCTCCTCAGGTTGTGCGGTTCATAGGGTGTGGGGGGGCAATGTCTGTTCTGCTGTGTGCTCCTCTGCCCATATCTTCCATGGGTGGTGGACCCATGCATCCTGTCCCTGCGCATCCCTGGTTGTGTTGATGCTCTGCTGCCCTGCTGCACTGCACATCCCTGGTTGTACTATTGCACATCAGACCTGCACCACTGCGCATCCCTGGTTGCGCCATTGTGCAGTTGAAGTGATATTCAGTTGTGTGGCACAAGCGCATCTTGGCCTGTGCAGTGTTTGAATATTGCATGTGTTGCGCATGGGCACACTGGACTTGCTCCTGCTATTGCGCTACTTTGTGGCACAGTTTGAATATCTGGGCCCATAAGTCTCAGTAAAAAGTCTTATGCTGGAAATTGGATTTAACCATTTAAAAATGGACAAGGCAGTATATATGTACAATTAGTACAAGACCATTTTCTAGAATTTCAGGTCTAGGAAAGGCGACATTGAAAGAAGAGGAGGGGAGAGAAAATAATAATATCATCCCCTAATACTAGCAAATACCCCAACCCTGAAATAATAGAGCAGCGAAAAGCTTGAAGGCAATCTACAATCTAGACAAACAGATGAATGAGAGTATCACTTAATATCACCATAACAAGTGCATCTATCTCTCAAGATTAAATCTAGAAAGTGCTTAAATTTACCTAAACTATCAATAATCCTAATTTCTGGATCTATCTCATTCCATATTTTTGGTAGATAGAAATGTCTTTGCATTCTACTGTAAATATTGATTTCTAGAGGGACGTTTAAACATCTATGTTTCAAATGCTTCAGATTGTACTTATAGGGAGTAAAGATATCAAGGGAGTTCATTCCATGCTTCCTTTCCCCATACTCCATATAAAGCTTTATACCCTTAGGCCCAGATATTCAAAGGGTTGTACATGCTGTAACAGGGTTCTTGCATCGCAAAAGTCCACATTGCGCCATTCTGCGATATTCAGCAGGAGGCATGGCGCCACTGAAAACAGGTTGAGCAACAGCGCAATGCAAATGAATGCATGCTCAACAGGAGGGAGGAACCGTGACATAAACTGCACAACCCGATATTCAGTCGGGTTGTGCAGAGACCAACAACCCCCAACCTACGCCTGCACAACTTTGAGCCAAAAAGGATCAGTTGAGGGCCACCCACAGGTGAGCTGCTGTATTGCAGGGCACAACACAGCAGCTGCCACCGTGGCTGGCTCCCCAACTCAGTCCCGTGCCCCCCACCAGCCCGATTTTGTGCAGAACGGAAAAAGAACCCCCGCCCAAACATTTCATCGACGCATCGCGGGCAGAACGATCATGACAATCTTCTCACCATTTCACATCGCAGGCGCATCGTAACATGACACCAGTGCCTCGACCGCGGCAGAACGATTACGACAAATTTCGCGGTCGCTGTCAAAATTTTCTCGAGGGTCCAGTGATCACGCCTGATCATGGCAGGCGTCCTGTGACCCTCACAGTCCCTTCCCTGTTTCACCAATGGTTACCGCCTCCTCGGGCGGTGTGGTATCCTCGTTCTCGTGCCGCTCATCGCCGGCCAACTGACTATCCGTGGGGCTGCATGCCCATTGGTGCAGAGCTAGAGCCAATGGGCATGAGTTCATATCCAGTTATGACAGTCCAGATTTGTGAATGACATCATTCATAAATCTGATCATCATGGGGATGGCTGCACCCTTGGCTCTAGCTCTGCACCACTGGGCGGCAGCCCTACCAGACAGTCAGTTGGTGGGCGGCGGGGCGGCAGGCGGGGGATGCTGCCACCACCTGGCTGGCTACCAGGGGAGCGGGTGTGGGCTTCGTGGGTGGGTGGGGTGGGGGGACACTAGACACCAGGGAGATGTTTGGGGATTATCACTGGACATTCTGCCCACGATCAGACATTATGGTCCACTGGACCACCAGGGAGATATTCGGTCAGGGGGTTCTTTTTATATCTCGCCCGCCATCGGGCACGGGGAAGAAAGCCACGTTCTGCCCGCGATCAAGCATTGGGAGATGTTTGGGCAGGTTGTCATTATACATACCGCTCGCGATCAGGCATTGGGAGATGTTTGGGGGTTGTTTTCACGCTCTGCCCGCTGATCGGGTTGCAGGGTGATTGTCCTCGACGGCTGCTGCCTGGCAGGGCGGCCAGGCGCTAAGTCCTCGGGATCGGCGCACCTACATGCTAATGGCATGCAATGGGGCATAATCAGATGCAAATGGCCCCCTGCGCCTTGCATGAATTATGGCCCCTACTTGCATGTCACCTTTGAATATCAGAATTTGCACATGGCGCAATGGTACTTGCGCCACTGCAAAAGTTTAATGCTCAACTCTGACAACTTGCGGTGGCAAGTTCCATTTCGCGCCATGCACAGTGGCTGTGGTGGGCTGATATTCAAAGGAGCTGCTCAATAGCGCAACCCTTGAATATTGCCCGCCACGCCTGCGTAACTATTTTGAGCAGCGCAGGGCTTGCGCCTCAGAATGGCGCAGTTTGAATATCCGGGCCTTCATGTTTTTTTCTACAGGTTGCAAGGGAATCCCAATCTAGATTTTGAAGTAGAATGCAATGATGAGTAGAAAAAGGACATCTCGCCACATAACTTGCCATTCTATAATATGTTTTATCCAAACAGTTCAATAATGTTTTGGAGGCAAATTGATATATTGCACTACCGTATTCTAATGTTGGTAACAGTAACTGAACATCCACTCTATTTCTTGATTCTCTTGAGAGAATCTATATTTTCCATCTATGCACACCCAGTCTAGAATTAACCTTTTTGGCTGCATTTGTTATATGTGTGGAAAAAGTAAGAGTACTATCCATATAGACTCCTAAATACTTATAGGCCTGAACCTGCTCTAACACTTGACCCCTTAGTGAATATATATTTAATGTTTGATTATGAGGTAATTTACCTTTTGAGTGAAAAAGCATTACCTGAGTTTTACTTTTGCTAAGAACCATTTTTGATTATAATAACCAATTTTGTAGAGTATCAAAATCAAACTGCAGAGTTTTTAGTAAACTATCTATATTTGTAGCTTTTCCTATCAGGGCCATATCATTAGCATACAGATAAACCTTGTTATTTTTAATGTATAATGGGAGGGGGTTTATATAAATTAAAAATAACAGGGAGCCCAAAACTGAGCCTTGAGAAACACCCCTAAAAGTACCTTTCATATCTGACAATGTTTCATTTATACAAACCTGTTGTGTATGCTCGGTCAAATAGGATAGTAACCAAGTTTGAACAGGTTCAGACATGCCTATTTGAGCTAGTCTCCCTAACAGTATATTGAAATCAACCAAGTTGAAGGCCTTTGAGAGGTGAACAAATACCACGCTGACAGACCCCTGTGCCTCAATCCCACTTGCCACAGAGTCCATGAAGTCCATCAGGGTGATGTCCGTCGACCTCCCAGATCTGAAGCCTGCTTGACAATCTGTCAATAGTTTATACTTCTCCAGATATTCATATAACTGGGCAAAGACCAGATGCTCGAAGACCTTCAAAATGATCAACAGCAAAGCTATTGGTTGATAATTTGATTGGTTGTGCTTGTCCTCTGCCTTAAATACAGGAATCACTTTAGAGTTTTTCCAAAAGTCTGGGAAACTTTTTTGCTGTAAACTACAATTAAAGAGGTTAGACAGAATTGGGCTTATTTGTTCTATTGAAGCTTTTAAAAAGAGTGTCTCTATTTTATCCATGCCAATTGCTTTCCATGGATTTAATTGCCTTATGTGTTTCTTTACTTCACTAATTTTAACTACTCGAAAATAAAAGCATGGACTGTTCTCCCTATGGTGTCTCTCCAATTGCTTAGTTTGCTGAAAAGCATATTTCTGTTTGCCATCTTCCTGTTCCATTTTTATATTGGGGAGATAGCAGAAATATTGGTTCAAGCTGTTTACTACTTGCTTTGTTGACATCTCCCCTCCCAACTCATCCTTGAAAGTTATACTCAAATGTTTCCTTTCCCTACCTTCCAAATCTTTTAATTAAATTCCAATACTGGGCTGGGTTTTTTGTTTGGTTTACTTTATTGCTGTAGTATCTTTTCTTTGCCTTTTTTATTATACTTTTACTTTTATTCCTAATCTTTTTGAACAATTCCCAGTCTTCTACTTTTAAAGATTGATTTGCCTTTTTACATACCCTGTCTTTCCATCTTATTTGTTTTTTCATTTACCCAGGGATTATGGTTATGTCTTTCTTTAGATTTTTTAAAAGGGGCATTTTCATCACATATTTCTAGGTAGATCTTTGTAAACTATCTAACTGCCATATCTACTTCTAGGACCAAATCTACACAGGCCCAGCTTACTTGTTACATTTGAAACTGAAAAGAAGATTTATTAAAATGGGTAAAGTCTTTGACATACCAACATTTTGGAATATCAATATTTCTAGTATTTTGTTTTATATTACACTCAAGATAACTGTGATCTCCTAGATTTGGAGGACCCACCTTGTAGTCCAGCAGGTGTATACTGTTTGGTATAAATATCAGATCCAAGATATTCCCTATACTGGCATGGGTGCTTCTATGTGTTGGAGTTTTCACTACTTTATTGAGGCCCAGGGACTGAAATTCAGATTGAAGCTTAAAACCTCTTTCTACTCCCCATGTTGCATTAAAGTTAAAGGGGAGTCCCGCAAGGTTCCATATTAGGTCCCATCCTTTTCTTCCTGTACATCAATAACCTTGATGCACATATATCCCTGTCCCATCTGCATTTCTTCGCAGATGATAGAGTACTGTATAAATCAGGCCCAACACTGGCTGAAGTGAGAGATGTAGTCCAAGCTGACGTTGCACAACTAGAAATCAACCTAATCAATGCCAAACTACTCCTCAATGCCAAGAAAACCATCTTTGCCCCGAACACCACTTTCATTTCACTTGCAAACATGCACAAAGAATTCATCACTTCTTCCCTAGGTGAACCCTTGGAAATTACCTCCAAATTCAAATATCTTGGTATGTGGCTAGAAAACAAACCTTCCTTTCATTACCACCTCAACGACCTGGCAAAGAGGTTAAAAATTAGGCTATATTTCTTCTTCCATAACAAGTTCCTCTTTTCAATGGATACCAGAACCAGGCTGGTACAGGCCACTTTTCTGCCGCTACTCGATTATGGAGATCTAATCTATTCCTCTGCAGTAGCCTCAGGACTTAGAAAATTAGACATCCTCTACCACCGTGCCATACAGTTCATGACAAACCTACCCTACCAAACTTACTTTGCAATTTGTATGTAGTTGCTGGCTGGACTTCACTCTCAACTAGATGCATGCTTCATGCTGGTATCTGGACTCTTAAGCTACTCCTGAATAAGCTCCTGAACTATCTTACAACCCTCTTCCATATTTCCACAATGCCTACTCTCTTAGGAAAATTACCTCTTCCTACTCAATGTACTGAGAACTCACACCTCACTCGGCAAGTGGGCCATATCGCGCGTACTCCCAACTATCTGGAACCAGCTCCAAGGTGTACTGAAGCTTCTCGGTACTGTCCCTGTCAGTCTATTTAAAAGGTTGGCTGCAGCAAAAATAAAAAATACATGCAACTTCTTCTAAATCCTAGCCCACTGCTCAAACCTTAGCCCACTGCTTCCTCTTAATTACCTAGAAATTAGCTGCCTTGTTATTCCGAACAAAGCACTCGGACTTCTATTCTTCTGTGTCACTGTTGCTTTTATACAACATGTTAATGCTTGCCAATAATTCTGTACTTGACATTGTACTGTTTTTCGATCATGCAATCTGTAACTACCTGCCTGTGTCAAAGGACCTCCTTGTGAATGAGCTTGCTTAAAGGAGTTTTCCTACAGTAAACTTGAACTTGGAACTACAGTGGGTAACAATGTCCATGTACTGAGTGTGCAGAAGAGTTCTACTGTACTGTATGCATTAGTTTTCTTTTTTTAGTAATATAGTATGCCATTATCATTATGTGACTCTTATTTTTATGTGGACGATTACAACTACTACCCATATATCTGGATTTGTCCTTTAATGTTTGTGCTAAATTATCTGTAGAGAAAGTTATTTCTTGCCTTCAGCATCACAGTAGGTCAATTTGAGAGATTACCTTGTGAAATATCTGGAAATATCCCAACAACTTGGTGGCTACAACGGAATGCTGAGTGAGTATTGTATGACTTTCGTCACTATTTATATCTTTGAATAAGTTTAGTTGTGTGATAGAGCTAAGGCCAGGATTTTAGTCAGAACATAGATTATACTGTATAAACCATTTTGGTTTATAATAATTTTTATTAACCATTTTGGTTCATATATGTTTTTGCTTTCTCACTCCTGCCCCAATAAAGTAGATTCTGGTGACATGTGGCAACACTCTTCCTTACCTTAAGAAGAAGAATCAGAGTTTATATGGTTTCTATCAAGTACCTCAAGGGAATTAACAAAGTCCAAGAGGGTAGCATCTTCCAGAAAAAGAGATGTGCAAGAACAAGGGGGAACAATTTGAAGATAGAGGGGGACAGCTCAGGGGTAATGTGAGGAAGTATTTTTTCACTGAGAGGGTTGTGGATGATGGAACAGCCTCCCTGAGGAGGTCGTGAGTCAAGAACAGTGGGGACTTCAAGAATGTATGGGACAGGCATAAGGCAGTCCTAGTGGTGGGTAAGAGGAAGTAAGCTGTTGGTTAACTAGGATCTGCAGCTTATCTGTTAGGTAGGAAAATGGGCAGACTAGGTGGGCCAAGCCGTCCTTATCTGCTGTCAAATTCTGTTTCTATGTTTCTATGTTTCTAGTGATTTTCATACACATTGTATCCCAAAGTGCTTCACAAGCAATGCTACACAATTAGTGAAGTAACTGAACATGTACTGGTGGCCATTTTGCAAATTAACAGCCACTCGCAACCTTGTACAACTGCATCAACCAACTTTATGAGATGGGGAATGTTGCCAGAACACTGGGAAATTTAGCCTTTTCTTGTCAGAGTTGGAACCCTTGGCTGTCAGCCAAGATGGCCGATCCTGTCTCTGAGAGGAAATGTTGGACGTGGCAGAAACAATGGAGTTAGCTTCCTCCCCCGTTTCTATTTATCATGCAGCTACATCTATTCCTGAAATGTCTTCTGATGTAGAAATGGAGATTGTTTCAGAATATGTTGAGAATGTGACAATTTGGACCGCTGATACAGCCACAACTGAGAAACTGGAGCAGTTCACACAGGACGATGATGAAACTCACTTGAAACTGTCTTTGACTAAAAGACAACAGCAACTTTTTCAGTTAATGGAGGAGGAAGAATGTTTTTGTACCTTCTAACATAACAGCAGTTACAAAACAGGCAACAGAACAACTTGGTAGAGCAAACTGCTTTTCCCTCTGTGGGCAGCAGGCCTGATATGTCTGCTCAGCTGCTTCTGACACAAGTGAGAAATGCAGCAGCATCAAAGGCAGCCAACTTAGCTGTTTATTTTCCTAATAATGGTAAGCAACCCTTTGATTCTTCCACTGACTCTGTGTTGATGGAGAACACAATGGTTGTTTCTTCTTTTGTAACACCAAAAGCATTTTCTGCACAGCGCATAGTTAGTTTAGCCTCTGAGGGAGAAAACAGTCCTGTTCAATAGAATGAAGGTGGAACGGGTCCTTGTAGTTACCAACCACAGTTCTCGTGCACAGCCTGCAGGTGCAATACAGCTAGCCATGAAACATGGTGGACACTTGTTAGCTTTCTCTCATGGTGCTGATGATAATTTGAATAAAAAGAGCTGCATTCGGCAGTGAAAGCTAACTATGAATTGTACTTCTACCTGAATCTGATGGCTCTCTAAAAATAAGAATAAGTGAAGTTAGGCTCAACTTTGATTCAAGAAGGCAAACAAGAGAGAGAGCAGAGGAGTGCAGTGGGCCGCAAGCCTTGAAACCCGTTGCTGAAAGCTCATCTGATAAACCCATTGACTGTATGGCAGATATTGGGAGGACTTTGGCCAGAGTGCTGGCCATGCTTTTACAAATGCAACAGTAGATGAAGGTTGGCTGTTTGAAAATTTTAATGCAGCTTACTCATCTCCAGGGAGTAGTCACTGGCCTCACCGAGACTTCTGCTACCCACTCTACACAAATAGTGGAACTGGAAACCAATGTGGGGCAGCTGAAGGACACACTGAATGAGGTCTCTTCGGAGCGCAATGGGCTGAAGAGGATGTTGGAGGAGCTGACAGCCTACATTGATGACCAAGAAAATAGGTCCCGTAAGTCAAACCTCTGCATCATCAGCCTCCCTGAGGGAACAGAAGGCCATATTCCAGAGAAAGGCCTCCACAACTGGCTGGTAGATACTCTATGCTTCCCTGCTGAAACCACAGAGTTTGAAGTGGAAATAGTCACCAAGTGGGGCTGGCTCCCAAACCGGGTGATAGATCCTGGGTTGTTTAATTAAATATCTCAGATATGCAGACAAAGAAACAATCTTGAAAAAGGCTAAAGGCTTGGGCCCATCTCTTTCAACAACATCAAGGTATATGTCTATCAAGACTACAGTCGTGATCTGCATCTACAACAGTAGATATTTAATTCCATCAAAGCAAAGCTATATAAAATGGGCTGGTCTTTCTCCTTCATGCAACCTGCCAAGCTTAAGATTGATTGGGATGGCTAGCCTCCTAAATTCTTCTTGTGTCCTACTACAATGGAGCGTTGGGTGGAGGAAGATGAGTCCAGAAGGAAGGTAGTGCAGTCGGTGCCATCATGACAGCCACGCCATCAGATAAGTGGTTCATTTGGGTGCTCTTATTTCTTTCTCTGGTTGTCTTTTGACTGCTAATGGAAGTACAGGGGCTTATATGTGTTCTCTCCTAGTTTTTCCATGGGGCAGAGTCCTGACCAGTTCAACATTTTTGTTTGGCCTCGTTTTGAATGCTTCGCTGTGGATTTAGTCAGGCCCTCTGGCTCCGCCAATGTGGCTGCAGAAATGATCTACCCTGACCATGTCTAGCAGCAGGGGCAGACAGTATCTCAGTAACATTTTGCCTTCTGTAACCAGATGCAGTGAAGACCAGCGAGCTGAGATTGAAACAGGTACAGCTGATTTGGGACTCTGACAGACTGCTGGGGGAGCCAATGTGAGAGCGGCAGAGGTGGGGCTTGCAGTTTAAAAGTCTGCGCTGCTTGTGTGTATTGAGAAACAACCTAAGGGTGATTTTTGCCAGCTATCCCCTTTGAAAAGTGTGCTGCTGCTCCTATCTCAGTAACAGTTTGCCTTCTGTAAGCAGACGCGGTGAAGACCAGCGAGCCGAGATTGAAACAGGTATAGCTGATTTGAGACTCTGACAGACTGCTGGGGGAGCCAATGTGAGAGCTGCAGAGGTGGGGCTTGCAGTTTAAAAGTCTGCGCTGCTCACTGCGCGAGCGTGTGAGTGGCGTGAGCACCACTCCAAATAAAAAAAAAACACAACTAGAAAGAATCTGTTACGATAAATGTAAGTAGGATATATGTTTTGGCTATCCTTGCCTTTGTTTTGTAGGAAGGTATAAATAAGATTATTCGATAAAAAGGAGGAGGTGGTATCCTCTTGCAGAGCAGGCACTGATATCTTTGTGAATGTAGGATTTGTTTTAAATTTTTTTAGAAAATGTACTCAATGCAAATATTAGGATATGTAGTCCTGGGTCTGATTTTTGCAGGTGCTATATTTAGTGAATCAGACCCCGGAACTACTAAAACCGTCTGGACATTTATTACTCGAATTAATAATTAACAAGATGGGTACTTGATTTTGAATAAAAGAAATAGTTTACTAATTGTTGGAATAATTACATGAGAGCAAGTATTAAATTAAAGGGTTTGCCTCCAAGTTTCAGCAAATCAGCTGATAGTTTTATGGATGCAAGTTATTTGGTTTTGATTTTTGGGGGGTGATGTTGAATTGAATCCAGGACCAAATGTCTCTAATGAGATAACTGTTTTACATGACAATGCTCGCAGTATATTGAAAAAATCAGATCTGCAGGCATCCATTATAAATTCTCAAAATCCTTGTATTTTGGGCCTGAGTGAAACTTGGCTAAATGACAAAATTAGTACAACTGAAATGAGTATGCCAGCATATCAGACTTTTAGACAAGATAGAAAAGGTAAAGGGGGAGGGGTAATGTGTTTTGTTAAAAACTCACTGGGGAATGCTGAAATAATGATGGCAGGAAATGACGGAAATATAGATTATTTAGTTATTTATGTTATTCCCTTAAAATTAGTAGAAGCTATGATTTATTCTTTCCCCCCCCAAACAAAAATAAAAACTATAGAGGGGGTCTTACATAAAATAGGAGATTGTATACAGGAAAAAACTATTGTTTTAATGGGGGATTTCAATTGTGATTGGGCAAATGTTAGAGGTAACCAATTAAAAGAAATTACGAATGAGATGGGACTTATTCAATTGATTAATTCATCAACAAGGTACATCAATACAGCAGGTAAGGGATCTATATTAGACCTAATTTTGGTTTCCCAAACATTCCAAATAAGAGATCAGGGAATTTTGCCTCCCCACTTTAGTGACCATAATCCTGTTTGGACTGTTCTTATTATACATCCTAGAGGAGTGTCCGGAAAACATTCGAAACAAACCTGGTCCCATGATATGAGACACTTCTCAGAACCTCGCTTTCTGGAGAGTATTAGATCAGAAAGATGGGAAAGATTATTATTAATACCAGAGCTAGATCTTAGTATTGAATACTTTACTGATACTTTCCAAAACATTTGTAACATCCATGTCCACAAAATAATAAGAAAACATAGTGATTTGCCTAAATTTCCATTGATAACAGATAGGTTGCAAAAGATAATTAGAGTCAAAAATAGAATCTGGAGGAAAGCAAAAAAGACAAAAAAAATATATACGATTGGGATTTATTTAAACTTAAAAAAAACGAGTGTCGAAAATTGATGAAAGGGCAAACATATCTTATTATCGCAGTAAATTAAACCATAACATTAATCCTAAAAAATTTTGGATGACTATAAAAAAATATGTCAAATCCTGGAGGGCATGGTGGACAAGTTAATTTAAATTTGAAAGTAAATGAAAGTATTATAGAAGATCTAGGGGAGGTATCAGATATTCTAAATGATTATTTTGTTGATCTCCCTAATTTGGGACAGATAGGAGATACATCAATGGTATTTAATACTAAGCATGAGGAACATTTTTCTAATCAACATCCCCCTTTTAGATTTAAAAAATGAACATTATTGGAAGTTACTAAAGAACTGTCTAGAATTAATCCATATAAATCTGCTGGATTAGACAATTTGGAGGGCCATTTTCTAAAAATAGCTACCCCATATATAGCACACACAATTCTAGCTATATTTAATTGGAGTTTACAAGATGGGCATTTTCCTACTCTATGGAAAGCAGGGAAGATAGTACCTATCTATAAAACTGGAGACAAAATGTCTCCTAACAATTATCACCCTATTGCTATTTTGCCCATTTTATCCAAATGTTTGGAGAGACTGGTAAATCAGCAAATGGGAGAATACATGGAAAAATATGACTTATTAACAAAATTTCAGTCAGGATTTAGGAAGGGCTTTTCAACCACATCGGCTTTAGTTGAATTCAATGATCTGATTTGTACATCCTTGAATAAATGAAATGATACATCAGCAATATATATTGACTTATCAAAAGCATTTGACTTGGTGAACCATTCCATTTTATCTGAAAGGTTGGCTGATTTGGGTTTCTCTGGGGATCCACTTAAGTGGTTTATATCATATTTCACTGATCGATCTCAAAGAGTGCAGTTACAAAACCTCCTCTCAAACCCTCAAATTATCAAAAGGGACATTCCACAAGGGTCCATTTTGGGACCCATGTTATTTCTGATTTTTAACAATGATTTACCATCATTGATTCAGCATACAGAAATAAGGATGTATGCAGATGATACAGTTTTACTGGCCTCTGAAAAAAACCTAGTGGATCTCCAGAGAAACCTACAGGCTGACTTTAATAGGGTACAGGAGTGGTTCACCAAGTCAAAACTAATAATGAATGTAAATAAAACAAAATTTATGTCTTTTGGTACTAGTAGACTACAGGAGTTCACGGATGTACAGTTCACATCATTGAATCAGACACTAATAGAACACGTTTCTGAATATAACTATTTGGGAGTTAATATTGATTCCTCATTAACTTTTGAGAATCATATAGAGTCTACTATCATTAAAACACATAAAAAGTTAGGAGCTTAGAAGAGAATATCAAAGTGTTTTAGGTTGCAAGACAGGAAATTGATTGCCGAACAGCTCATACTTCCAGTGATTAGATATGGAGAGATTATTTATAGGACTACTACTAAACTACTTTTGAATAACTTAGATAAATTACAACATATGGTGGCAAGATATGTCTTATGTTGTAGTTTTAGAACTCATCATTGTAATTTGTTAATGAGATTAAATTGGTTATCTCTTAATTTGGAATATAGAAAGAGTTGGTCCTTATTTATTCATAAATATAGGAAAATTTGCTTAACCCATAATATAGCTAAATTATTAGCAGATAGGGATCCTGCACATAGGAAATATTCAGTAAGGGTTTTGTATCAAAATAGAATTGATCCAGACAAACGTAAAAATAAATTTGGGGGTAGAACATTAGTATCAAGCATCAGTAATTTGGAATGCACTCCCTCCTTTATTGCAGTCTGAGAAAACTATTAAAATTTTTTTGAAAGGGTTAAAAATGTATTATGTTTATTCATGTGTCTGTGTTTAATATTGATTTTTGCTGTCTTTGTGGAATGGTTTTTATAAATTTGTAAATTGTATCTATGCATATTTTGTATTAGATTGTTTGTTATGGATGTGAATATGTGGAACTTGGAATACTTGCACAGAACTGTCTTGAAAACTGAATTGTATTATCCAAATGACATTATTATTCCTGTATAAAAATATTTTTTTTTCTACTACTACTTTTACTCACAGAGCCAAACATCTTTGTCTCTGGAAAACCATCAGGACACTTATGATCTTATTAACATCAGTTTTCCTTTCACCAGCAAAAGAGGGGCAGATATGTTTAGTTTGCTCAAAACTTTTTATTTTCTTTACTGGTGAATAGTGGTGGGACTCAAACTTAAGCCACTACAAGACAGCACTGCTGGTTTCTTCCTGGTTGTACTTATTTTCCCATTTACCATTGCTATTTCTGTCATTACTTTGGACATACGGTAATCATTAAGAGATCTGATGCCCATATTTTTTTATTACTAAACCAGCTCTTTTACCAAATACCTTATTTAATTTACAGCCCCATACTGGCCTGGTGGCGCTGAGGGTTGAGGTGCTGGATGCCACTCCTCATGTCATGCTGGTGACCCAGGTTTGGATGTGAGCCCGGGGCATCAGGCATTGCAAGAGATGGGATTGAGCATCCGGAGGACTGCTCTCTCATCCCAGGTAGGGATCCAGGGAATCACCTCTCTAGCAGCCCCTGGTGATGACCGGGGGCACTACTAGAGTGATGCAGAAAAGGGGTGGAGTGCAGCAAATGTCGGCACTTACACAAAGTCATTGCATGCTCACACTCCAGGGTAACACATAAGGAGGAGGCAAATGGCAGCACAAAGCCCACAGCAGCTTGATAGCCACAGCTTCACTGGCCAGTGAATGCCTGAATAGAGGTGTGTGCCGGTAATGGATTCTGACTGGTCATGGAGGCATCGGAGGAGGGCCCTCTTGATGGTCAGCTGCGTATGCCAGCTGGGCATACACAACTTTGGGGTCAGTGGTGAGGAGGAGCAGAGGCTGGAAGTAGGCAGTGACTGTGGCTGCAAGAGGCAAAATAGAGATGTGATAAAAAAACATTTTACAGCCCCACTCATGAACAGATTATGAACCTTGTTACCATGTTAATGTTATTTACCACCTGTTGTTTGCAAGGGAACCTTTCTTGGACACCATTGTGTCTAAGGAAATGGGGGGATGGGGATTTGTTACTCTGCATTTTTGTGGTTAACGGAGGAACAGTACAGGCAAGAGGTGGTGTCTGGGAACTGGGTCTCTGGCCCTGAGGTGCAAAACCATTGCTATCACAGTCACCTTGTTTTTTTTTGGGCCACAGCCCTTTGGCTACCCAGGGGGTTAGAGGAGCAACAAACCTCTTGGGTGGGTTATTAACATTAGGGTTGGGGATTAAAACCTACACCAGTTTCAACTACAAAATGATTTGGCATGTGCAAATTTATATCTACTAGCAACAAGGAGATCTATGTGGGAAGTGATAGTGGACATAGGACTGCCCATGGTGTGCTTCTGAGCAAGTTACAGACAAGGCCTGGTCAGATGTTATGATGTGTGTCCTCTATCAGGGAAAATGGGTGATGATGTTAAGTTGGTAACATGGAACATCAATGGTCTTAAGTCCATCCTGAAACACAGGAAGATTTTGGTGGAGGTGCAGAGACTTAAAGGGCAGATAATACTCTTGCAAGAAACTCACATGACATCCACTGAGGCCCAGAAAACTGCTGGGTTTTTGGGGGGGACCTGGGTGTCATCCACTTTCTCATCAAAAGCAAGAGGCACCTCAATCTAGTTTCCATGGGCCATGCAGGTGGACATTTTGGGGAAGACTGTGGACCCCGATGGCAGATATGCCCTGGTCAGGGTGTATCTCCCAGGAAAGGACATATTTTCAATTGGGTCCATCTATGTACCTAATGTGGAAGACCAAAGTTTCTTTCAGACATTAGCCTTAGATATGTCTGTTTGAGAGGGGCCCTTGACCCTTGGAGAAAACTTTAATTGTGTCACTGACACAGTGTTAGACCACTCACATGCCACCCCGTGACATTGTCTATGAATACTAGAGCTCTGGGGGAGTTACAGGCTGAGTTGGGCTTGATTGATGCATGGAGACACATCAACCCTTCGGGAAGAGACTATAGCTTTTTCTCACATGCCCACCACTCATATGCAAGAATAGATGGAATATTAGTCTCTACATCCTTGATAATGGGGTTGGGGGAGGCAACTTATTTACCAATCTTGTTGTCTGACCATGCCTGCACTGCATAAACAAGAAGGGCTCAGACACACCTAGGCTTCCCAGACAATGGAGGCTTGATCCCCTTCTATTGAAGGACCAAGGGTACATATCCTTTGTGTCGGACCATATTCAGGAATATTTGGTGCTTAATAAGAGGGATGACACCTCCCACCTGAACAGATGGGAGGCACTAAAAGCCTTTATCAGGGGTCAGACTATCTCATACCCAGACTATCAGAGAAGGGCAGAGAGGGGAGTGCTGTCTTCACTGACAGCTAAAATTGAGGCTTGTGAGAATGCACACAAAACTAACCCCACAAGAAGTCTGTACAGTGTGATCCAAAAGCTAAAATGGAACAGCTGGAAGCTTGAAAGGACCGTCTTTTAGCAAATGCAGGGGCCTATTTTGATGGAAATCAGGCTGGGAAGTTATTGGCGTGGTAGATAAAGAAATGAGAAACTGAGAAATGGTGGGTCAAATATTCAACAGTAATGGGCAGCTGGTGCGAGACACATTGGAAATTGGGAGGGCCTTTGGGAATTTTTATAAGGCCCTTTATACATCAGAGGTTCAGCCTGATCAGAGGGATTATGATTCCTTCTTTCCTGGTGCCCCCCTCTGGAAGTTGGATGATGAGGTTGCAGAAGGCCTGCATTCCCCCTAGACAAAGCAGGAGATCATGCTTGCACTTAAGTCTCTTAAAGGAGGAAAGGTCCTGGCCCTGATGAGCTTCCTAATGATTTCCTTAAAGTATTCCAAACCCTTCTGTTGGATTTTCTTTATGACATGCTTGCAGTGAGTTTGAGGAATGATGAGCTATCCCCTCCACATGGTCTGCAACAATAATGGTATTGCCAAAGCCAGGGGAAGGACCCTGGAATGTGTGCTTCCTATAGGCTCATATCGCTACTGACAGCAGACTACAAAATTTTGGCTAAGGCTATGGGCACCTTACTGCCAACTTTGATACATGTGGATCGGTCAGGATTTGTTCAAGAGAGGCAGGGAAAACACAATATCTGCTGCATTTTAAACATCATATACAGATGGGGCAAAAATAAACATAAACATGGCACAGCAGTTTTGGCATTACATGCTGAAAAAAGCATTTGACTGTGTGGAGTGTGAGTACCTCTTTGAAACACAGTGAAGACTGGGAATGGAGCCAAACTTTTGTAAATGGATGTGCACTTTGTACATGAAACTGCAAGCTCAGATAGCAGTAAATAGCACACTGTCCCAGCCCTTCACCCTTGGATGTGGCACCCGGCAGAGGTGCCCATTATCCCTGCTGCTATATATCATATCCTTGGAGCCCTGGCTGCTGCTTTGAGTTCAGGTGGAATTAGGGGATTTGTGGGGGGCATAAATTGCTATGTATGCAGATGATCTGCTCTTACTGTATATTTGCAGAATCCTGCTCAGGACCTCCCCACAGTGCACCAACTGATGAAAGTATATGGGGAAATCTGGGGACACAGGGTCAACTGGACTAACAGTGAATTACTCCCAGTGGGCTTGCTGGAAAGGGCACAGCTAATTGCTAACTTGGGTGGGTTGCAAATGGTGTCCCAACTGAAATACTTGGGGGTCCAATTATCAGCATCAACCAGATCTTTATTTACCCTGAATTTTAGACCTCTCCTGTCCAAGACAGCTGCGGATTGTGACAGGTGGTCAGCCCTCCAGCTATCCCTGCTGGGCAGAGTGGGGGCTGTGAAGATGAAAATCCTACCACAATGCCTCTACCTACATCAGTCACTGCCTGTTAAACTTCCAAAGGCCCATTTTAAAATTCTTGAAGCTGTCATACACAAGTTTCTGTGGTGAGGGGGCAGTGCTAGAATAAAAAGAACAATTCTGCAGTAGCAGCCCTGAGAGGGAGGTATTAGGTTACCCAGCATCGTGGGCTTATTATTGGGCTGCACAGCTTACCTTCACTCATGGGCCCAGAGGACATGGGGTGCCCATGGTTGGGACTTAAAGAGGAATTATTGACTGGCAATCTTAGAAATGACACCTAGCTGGTGCATTGGGAACTCCCATCGGTGAGAAGCTACCAAATCCTTTCATGGACACTTCTCTTGGGTCTGGCTGCAGGTCCATCAACACATAGGGCATGCCTGTAATGTATCCCCACACTTGAGCTTGATTGCTGTGCTTCATAAAAAGGGCCAGTGCTTGGTTCCTTTCATACAACATACTACTTGAGTTGGAGGAGGAGGGTCTTGTCTCCATAGGCCATGTTCAAAGGTGACATGATAAAGAGCTTTCAGACCATTTGTGGTGAGTGGGGTATCCATCCAGGTAACTTTTTGTATATCTTTAGGTCTAGCAGAGGTATGGTGACACCTTTTCAGCTACAAGTGGATGGACTGCCCGCTCCCCCTTCGAGGAGGAACTTTTCTTACCCCAGCTAGGTCAGAGACCCCTTTCAGTTTTCTACCATGTCATTCAAGGCCATCAGCTGAGGCCACTCAACTGTAGCAGGGAAAAATGGATCAGAGACCTGCTTATTAATATTGATCATAACACTTGGAGATCAGCATGTTCCCATTTCCAGAACAGCTCATATACAGTAGCAACAAGATACATCTGATCCAATTAAACCTTATGCATAGGGCATACATGTCATTTGCTAGGTTGCACTCTATAGAGCAACTTGAAGCCTGGAGAGTGCCCTAAGAGCAGGATTGCAGAAGGAGATTCATTCATTTGGCTTTGTCCTGCCCTAAGGTCTCCCTTCTGGTACTCTGTTCACAACATTATGAGTCAAGTATTGGACTATAGCCCTCAAGTCACCTCTGGAGCTGCTGCTGGAGCCGATCCTACTCATCCTAACCAGGAGACTAGCAACCTCTCTCTGGTCATTGGCACTTATCAATGCCAGAAAGACCCTGGCCCAGGTCTGGATGTCCCACTCCCCGGCTACAATCACCTGATGGGTAAGCAACCTTATGTCCTGAATGAGTCTGGATCATGCCCAAATGAATGCACTGGGTAGATTCAAAACATTTATCAAGGTTTGGCAGCCTCTGATTGAGACACTGGAAACTGGGATCTATCCAACCTGATGACCCCTAGGGCCCATGAGGAAGTGAGTGGTGGCCTCCAGGCTCCAACCCTCTCTGAGACAGGCCCCTATCTCTGATATCCATAACCTGGCCACATTGTGCTTGGGACCCCTTATTTGTTTCAGCTGCCTGACTTCTGAAGCATGAAGTTGCTTTGTGCCTGGTGGACTTTACTCTTTATACCTTACCTTGTGATATAGCAGGCACTGATAATTGTTTATGGAGACTTTCTCCTTGTGACCTAGCTGGAATTTACATGAATGTTTTTAGATAGACTGTAATGATAATGATATGTACTATATATGAATATTCATAATCGAATGCTGTTATAGAGACTGTCTTGATATGTAAGCTTAATGTTTGGTTCTTGCACATACATAACTCAATAAAATATTTGAAAAGAAAAGGTGCAATACAAAACTGTTGCTTTCGGTATTACTGGCAAAAGCCTTGTAAATGCTGCTATAAAACACACTCCACAGGATAAACAGTGCTTCCAAACTCACAGTACTCTGATGCAACTGAAAAAGTATAGATATTGGCCCAGCAATATCAAGTCAATGTGAAAGCTAGTAGTCAGTCATAGTTTATTGTTCATCCAAAACTTAAAACAAAATTATTGGACATTACAACAATACATACATATTAAAAAAAAAATTTAAACAATGATGAAGAGTAAGTAGATATGATAAAGTGCTTTCAGGAAGTGTTTAAAAGAAAAAAGAATACAGTACTGAATGACAACAATAATATTAAAAAGTAGTAAGTGTTATTTTCATATTACAAATGTCTTCTTTTTCCTATTTTTCTTTTGCTTAATCACCGTCATGAAGACGTTTGCAATCTTGACTGCTTCTTCATAAGTCCTTGGATTTAGTAGAATAAATACCATATCATACAAATTGTTTGCATAAATAGTGAGAGTCAGTGCAAGCTGAACTTTTCTAACTTTATCATACAGGGGACAGTTAATTATAATATGATGCAAATCCTCCTTAAACCTTTTCCTACATTTACAGTTTCCATCATCATTTATAACTTTTTTTATCTATTCTATTAAAATATACATATTGGAATGTAATTAAGCCTATTCTTGCCCAAGTAATGGCTTTACGTTGGTCTTTCGAAATTGGAAGAATTAAATATTCTTTGAGGCTATGGATTGTTTCATTTTCTCTGAACCTAGAGGCACATTTTGGTTTTTTGATTTTTTTTCTATATCTTGTGTCTTGGCAGTCTGGATAACCTTTTTCTTTATTTCTTTAAATTGTGTAGAAATGTTAATACCTCTATTAGCATCATTCCATAAGTGTGCTAATTTATAATTTTCCAGGGTCTTAACCAAATAATTCAACCACCATAGTTCAACCACTTTGTTTTAATCCCAGTTTCAAGCCAATTCATTTTCTCCTTTAAACATAGCATAGGAAGAATATTTTTCTCATTGTTTATTTTTAACCAGTAGTTTAATAA
This sequence comes from Neoceratodus forsteri, assembly GCA_016271365.2. Taxonomy (NCBI): domain Eukaryota; kingdom Metazoa; phylum Chordata; order Ceratodontiformes; family Ceratodontidae; genus Neoceratodus; species Neoceratodus forsteri. The sequence goes on from CM057449.1 coordinate 276,079,077, forward strand.
GCATATTTCTTTAATAAAACACAGTTTTACTTTGCCAATTTCTGCTCTGACCATTGCATTAGCTGTTGCTCATGGTACTTGTAAAAGTACTTTGTAATAGTATGATAAAGAGCTTTCCAGCAAATTCTCAGTATTATCTTAAGAGCCCCATATTTCAGCCACATATAACAAAATTGGATTCAGCCTAGGCTCTCTTGCAGTTAATGCAGGAGAATAGACTTCTCTCCATATTGAGTAGTTACATTTTAATAAGGCTTTTGTACATATTTTAGCTTTGACACATTGAGCTTTTAGGTGTTTTGTCCAATTACCCTTCATTGTGGTTTTACTCCTAGATAATTATATTTTGGTACTACCTCTATTAATTCCTTATAACAATAAATTTAGCATTTGAAATATCCATATTTTGTTTCCTAGGATCATGACCTTTGTTTTATCCAGGTTAATCCTAAGTTTTAATTCAGTACTTATTTGGGCCTAAATATCTATCCTTTTTTGCAGACCTGACTTAGAAAGGGATAATATAATGTCATCAGCATATGCCAAAGAACCCACGTTCATTGAATCTATCTTTGGAGAATCCAATTTGTTCTCTGCCTTATCTTCAAGCATGACATTTATAACGTATTAAATAATATAGGCGCCAAAAGGCAACCCTGCTTTACTCCTCTATAAGACGAGAAGGGTTCAGTGAATTCCCCTGACTTTCCATAGCTCACCATTGTTTTAGTGTTAGAATACAATCCAATAATTGGCAATAACAAAGATAATGGGAGATGTTTCTCATGCAATAGTTTCCATAATATGTTTCTATTAACTGAATCAAATGCATGTGCAAAATCGATGAATAATACATATGTTTTCATCTTTCTTAGGTTAACATATTTTTCTAATAAATGGTTTATGACAAAGATACTATCAATTGTAGAGAATCCTTCTCTGAACCCAGCTTGAAGTGGTGCTAATATATTATGTTCTTCAATCCATAAAAGGAACCTCTCCAAAATTACTCTGGAGAATATTTTGGATGATATACTCAATAAACTAATAGATCTAAAATTGCTTGGATCATATACAGAGCCTTTTTTATGTAATGGGACAATAATATTGGTTATCCAATCAAGAGGGGTATAATTATATTTTAAACATAAATTGAAAAAAGAGTCAATACTGGTATCCAAAACGGTTGTATTGTTTGTAAATCTCAAGTGGAATTAAATCAGGCCAGGAGCCTTATTTTTTTTAATTTACATAAAGCTGATTCTACCTCTTGTATACTAATGGTTAAAGGGTCATAATCATGATTGGTGAAATCCTCCATCAGTATGACATTTCCATTTCCTTCTTTGTATTTAAATATTGTTCTAAAATGTTCTACCCAAACATCTTTTGGAATGTGTTTTGTAGGGATAGAGTGGTAATTATTAGTTCCTGATGAAACCAATTCCCAGAATCTTTTGGTATCGTTTGATTCAATCACCAACATCATTATATCCCATTGTTTTATTTTATCTTCATTTTTTTTCTCTTAATAGTTTTATATATAACTTCTCGGCTTTGTTTAAACTGTTACAATTTTTTTCTTGAAGGGTGTTTTTGGTCCATCTAATCAGAGTGTTTAGCTCTTTTTAGCTGCAATACAATGCTTATCAAACCACAAATTATCTGTTTTCATGTTAATGTTATTTTCTTTATATATTTTCTGATAATCTCCTCATTGAGTTTAGCTAAAGAGTGATCCAATAGAACACATCTTCTATTGAATTCTTTGACAGTACATCATAATGCATATCCCTATGTGCAAACATTTCATTTAACATTCTTTATTCACTTGTGAGTGAAGCAGAACCTTTCTTCCCTAATGGACACCTGACATTGTGGTTTAACTACTTCACCACATCATTCATCCTCCATTGATTTTAGTGACATTCTAAGGAGGCATGATCATTTCCGTCTCATCATTATTATAAGTGTTCCAAATATGTCAAAATGTTTGGGTAGACATAATACATAATCTATAACACTTTGTCCTGATGAAAAAGGTAATGTTCCCTCCAAATCACCCTTCAGTCAGCCATTTAAAACCATAAGTGGAACATTTTTATTAATTTCTTTAACCTCACTCCATTTGTATTTGTAGTTTTATCATACTATTCCTTTTATTACACTCATCCAAATTTAATTCTCCTTGAAAATAACTTAAATTATCATGTCTGAAATTCTGACATTAAAATCTCCTGCTATGATTATAATATATTCAGGAATCTTTCTAATATATATTCTGTATCTTCAGGAAACATATTCCACAAGTTTCCATTATCATTATTGGATGAGGCAGGTGGAAAATAAACATTAACAACAATGAACTGTTGACATCCCCATCTTAACCTTAATATTATATTATTAGTTTCAATTTTAATCTGTGTTACAGAGGAAATATTCTTCATGATTTTTATATATTTGGTTAAGCCACCAGAGAATCTCCCACAGGTTTTATTTCTGATTGCTGGGGAATGAAAGGCAGCAAAGCCATTTAAATCAATCTTTTCTTTAGACCAGGTTTCATGAAATAGTATGATATCAAACTCATTAACAAAATGTTTCCATTCATTATCCACCATTTTACTAGATAATCCTACTATATTCCATGTCATTAAATTAGCATTATGAGACATATGATTATTACTTTCATTGAGGTTAAGGGGAGTAACAATACCATCTTCCAGTCAATATTGTTTTTCATCTAAGCCCTGTTGTGACAAGTTATTCAGGTCTATCAATAACAGACCTGCTATACCCAATTGGTCTACATGTGCTAAAAGTTCTTTAATACTGTATTCTGAGTGGCATTTGATGTTAATTTGAGTATTCGAACCATTTAAAAACATTATGTCTACTCCCTCTATATGTCTGTTTGTTATTTCTATTTTCATCAAACTTGAGAATAGAGACATTATAAATGATTGTAAGACCACCTTGTTTTCCCCTTGCATCCTGTTCAAACCAAAAAGTGATAAAGTATAGTTGATTTCTTTAGCATTCTCTATATATTTTAAATTTTCATTATTTTTTTATAGGGAAATCCAGTTTCAAATTCTCCAAGATTGTATCAAAAAGACTCAATTAATTTCTTTTAAAGTAATTTGGTTCTGACTAAATTGGGACATGATTATTTGCCATAATACAGGTGCAGCAATTTCAAGACCTAAGGAATTTAAATTAAGTTGCTTAAACCAGATTTTTTTTTGCAGTTTCCATTTCTTTTAATAGAATATAAACTGGATGATTTTTATTCAAGGAGTCTCTTGTCACCATTAATATGTCCTGGGTTTCCAAATTTACTTCCAATTCTACTTTAAGTAGATATTTCTTAAGATCCTTCAATGATTTTGTTGTCTCATAATGTTTTTGGAAAACTCCTGTTATCCTAATGACTGTTTCTTACCCTTCTAATATAATGACTGTCATCTCTTCTGTATCTGCCATTTCTTTATTCTTTTCTATTTCTAAGATTTGTTTCTCAGTTTTTGTATCTTTTTTTCTCCACTCCCTCTTTGATCAAAATTATCTTCCACTTTGTCTGAGTACCTTAATTTTTTATTCTTTAACACTACTATTGGTTCAATATGCTGACAACTATTTCCAGCACCAAACCCTCATTCTTTGTTTTTTCTCCTTTAGTGATTCCTTTTTTTAATAATCTTTTCATTCTTTCTGTTTTTTCCACTACCTCCTTTCCTCTTCCTGTTCTGATTAAAAAAGTTCTTCCCTCTTTCTACTGTGGGGTCATCTGACATCTGTAGTGTTGAAAAGGATACTCTACCTTTATTCAATTTGTTTTCAATATTATTTTTATTTTCTACAGTTTCCATTGTTTCATTAATATATTAGTAAAATTGTTAATTTTCCTCTTATATCATTTAGGCCTCCAGCAAAACTATCTTTGCCATTATTGGATGAGCAAGGCTTTAATGGTATATTTGACAATGTATCAGGCATTGCATAAAGTTCAGGAGTCCAGGATGATGCTTTTAACCTCCTTACCAAGCTTTGGAAAACAGTATTTGGGGATCCTACTATAAATAGAGGGGTCAGCAATATCTAAAGATTCTTGTATCATAATATTTCAGACAGATCTAGCAGACTGAATGGATCTACTTCATCTCTTTGAATCATCAATTGTAATTATTTCATCTATCTTAGTTTCTCCTGCAACAATTTATTTAGGAGTTTTGTTTCCTTATTTTTTCCTCCACTTATTCCTAGATTTTATATGTCTCTTTACTTCAAAATAATCAGAGATTTTAGAGGTACTGTTTTTAATTTTACTAATGGGGGATCTATCTCCTTCTGGGATTCTTCTCCTAGATATTTGCTCATTTCTCCTCCTTTCATGACCTTATCAGCATTCTTTACATTATCAAGGTGGAGATCTCATCTATTAAGGATTTTAAATGTGTTGTACTAACTTTTAAACTTTCTATAGATTATTTGTTTTTAAGGCTATTTCCCTCTAATATATTCTCAAAGGGTCCCTTTGTGGGTGTTTGCTTACAATTTTCTTTGCTATTATTTTCTTTGAGCATTTCTATCATCTTTTCCAAGGTGTTTCCTTCCATATCCATCATATCCAGCACATCTACCAAACTCTCAGCTAAATTTTCAGATTCACACGTGACGTCAACCTCCTTATCATTGACTGTTTCCTTTATTTTTGGGAATTTTTTCCACTGGGGTTGATGTAGTTATTTCCAAATTTCCCCTAAAGACACAGCCTTTTCTTGGTTGGCTGTCTTTTGTCTTTCTTTAGGGTTTTTAGGGTCCTTTACCCTTTCTTTAGAGGCGGATGTGATGATTTTACCATTTCTTTTATTCATCTTTCAAGAGGGGTTTATTCTATATAAAAATATAAGGGACCCATGTGGTAAAAAAATGTTCACAAAAATTTCACACAGTCCACAATTCACCAGATCAAGTCCGCTAATAAATCCACAGTTCGTATATCCACAATTTAAAACTTAATTCCAGCATCCAGTGAATTAACGCTGTGTATCAGACTCAGTAATAGTCATGCAAAACAGTCAATACACAATACTGAAGCAGATTGGTTCAGAAGTAGTTCAGTGAAAAAAAACAGAACCTCTCAATGAGACCTTAAAATAGTTCTTGTATAGTTCTAGGGGTTGAGTTATCCCTGAATAAATCCAATCTATGTCACAATGATGTTTATAGCGTTTCTTTCTTTGATAATTTAGGACTTCTGAATCCAAAGAATGATAAGGGGCTGGGTTAGTTGATAAAAAAATAGAAAAAGAAAAGGACTGTTTAAAATAGAGTATAGGAAATAAGATTTAAGAAATTAACAAATGATTAACACCTGACAGTCACCCTTAAGTAACTATAAAATACCGTAAAAATCAATAAAAAAACTATCAGTTTAACCTAGTCCAGAACTTAAATGAATCAGCTGTGTCAAATGTGTCAACTATGAACTAGGAGAGCTTATAAAAGCCAGGATTAAAAAACATGGAAATGCATAAGTTGCTCTCACTAGAACCTACTAACAAACCAGTATTGCCAGAGAAAAAAAAAGACCATAAAACATACTTCTTGTAATACCAAATTACAACAAAAGCAGTTCTATGTACTCTTCATATTTGTATATGAAGGATTAGTAGTGGTATTAAACCAAATAATACCGCAACTAATAAGTTGTATATTTCACTCAGGACTTGAGACTTGAGGGATGGTTTCACTAAAGTCCACTTTGGCCCACTTTAGCAAGGTATCTCCATGGTGCAATAAAGTATTAACATGCTATGACCAGTACCTCGTCCGGACTTATATGAGCCCTCCTATTTTTTAGTAAAAACCTCTTTTTCTGTTTGATCAAGATACAGATGATGAAAAAAGTCAGAGATAATATAAAAGAGGGGGACTTGCCACCACGAATACTAATGCATCAAGAATGAGTTACACAATTCTGATTTAGCTGTATTTCTGTCGATGTTCGGAATGCCACTGCCAGCTGCAGATCTGAAGAACGCCAGCGCATGTGCCTTTTCACCAGATCTTGCAGTCATGTGACAATTTTTCAAGGAAACCCCAAAAAAACAAAAACTATAAGATAAAGTAAAATAAAACCTTTCTTTTCACCAAATCTTAAGTAATCTTAAAAGATACCTAAAATGTAGTGCTAATTGTGAAACTGACTAACACTAAACTGGACAAAACACAAATATGCGAACACACACACACAAAAAGTTATATTTAAATGATGTTTTACTAAAAAATGATAAAATGATAAAATGGTAAATTCACACAAACAAATAAAACATAGCAGAACAGTTTTATCAAAGATTTAAAAATGATACTTCCCTCTGGAAAAAAAATCAAGGGGTAATCAAGGGAGACTCGCAGTAGCTCCGAATAACTCTAGGACACTACGGTCAGACTCAGGCAGACTCAAGCAGACTCAGGCAAGGGTAATAAAGTATTTCTCCTCTTGCAGACACAGACACTCGCTATCGTTGTGATATGCAGAGGCTGGACCAGCAATCCCGCCATACCCCCCATGGGGCACATCGCCCCTTCCTCACACTGCTGTGGCTTTCTAGTGACCAAACTCCACTGCTGTAAAGAGAAGAGAGAGCAGGAGAGAAGGAACCAGAAACAAAACTGCTGCACAAGAAAAGACTGGAAAGGCTGATCTTTAGTCAGGTATGGATCCAGGAAATTTACCTGGCAATGTTAGCATACCTTTACTAAATTAAAAACAGCATAAATCAGGTCCTGCTTCTTTCACTTCTCCACAGTGAAACAGCATGTAGCAGCTCATCCAGAGCTCATGGTAGTTAATCCAAGCTCTCAATAGACATTGATCTCTGGAAGCTAGTACATCTGGAATGGCATACATGGCTCAGAGTCTCAGCTTAAGATGTGGCCCCACAGCTGCATGGAAAACCTTGGATAAATGGTCAATTGAAGCCTCCTTGTTTGCAGCAGAATGGATAAATGCTAATGACAGCGTGTCCTGGGTGCCTATAGATAAGGACTGTTATGGCACTCATCAGTCTTGATCTCAGCCAGTAACCTCTGTTAACAAGAGAGTCGACCCAGACTAAGATCAGTACTCTTCCAGCAGTAGAAGATGCCTCTGGACTCTAGTCACAGGTGAACCCACCAACCCCATCCCACCTGGATGTCTTCACAGGACATATTACAGACTCAGAAGATGAATCCAGTGAACAAACTCTCACAGAGGCTAATACTGCTGCAGGCTTCAGTTTTCAAGCCTTTCAAAAGTTGGACATTTTTTGTGCACGGTACAGAGTTAGTCTGGCCTTTGAGGGAGAAAACAATTTGTTCAGAGTTTACCTCTCAATAGATTTCTGTATGTGCAATTGGAGAGACAAGCCCCCCACCCCCCACCCACACTTCCCATCCTTTGCTGGGGTAACTCAGGGTTCAATACTGGGCCTTTATTATTATTTTCAATCTTTGTATATGAATTTATCTCCTCTTGCACAAAATCCCACATACATACATATATATGCCGCTGACAAGGTCATCCACTCATCGAGCCCCTTCCTTTCCACTGTACAGACTGCCCTCCAGGCTGACTTTGAAAGTATATTAAATTGGTTTGATCTATATCTGCTCAAGTGCAACACTAAGAAAATTGTCACAATAGTCTTTGGCACTGCACAAAAACTCCCTTCCACTCCTAAGATAGCTCAAAACTGGAAACAGTGGACTCTTTCAAGTACTTAGGACTCTGATTTGATCCTAAACTGGACTTCTCCTGACATATGGATGCCATCCACACCAAACTCCTGCCCATACCAGGTGCCTTATACAGACGCAAGGATTGCCTTTTGTTCCCTACTAGGAAAGAGCTTGTCACAAAACTAATTATTCCCTCCATAGCCTATGCCAATGTTGTATACAGCTCCATGCCTCTACATTCTGTATCAAAACTTGAATCATTATATAATACCTTCTGCCACTTCACCTCAGGTCTTCCCTATTAAACACACCACTGTCTCCTGTATTCATTTCTCTCTCTCTCTTTCTTTTACCTCACTAACCTGCTGCCACTTTGCCCACTGTGCTATCTTCATTGTTAAGTACTAGTTTGGTACACTCCCCTCGTACCTTGCCAATCTCATGTCCCCCTCCACCAACGCAGGTTATGCCCTTTACACCTGTGACCCTTGCTCCTTCTCCCTCCCACAACTTGATTTTCAATCTGGCAAGTTATCCTTCATCATCAGGCTTCCCTCCCTGTGGAACACTCTCCCCAATGTGGTCTGAATCATGCTTACGGCTGCAGCCAATAAAAAGCTCCTAAAGCCCCTTCCCTCTGCCTGCTCCTGCCTCTCTCCTCATCTCCCAAGATTAAATGTCTCCTCCCCTACCCCCTTTCCTCCCATCTTCCTTTATCACCTAGTATTTTGCTTCTGACTCCTGCACATCACTCCCTTTTTTCAGCCTGATCGCAAGTCATTGTATATTCCAAATTTATTTGTATATATCATGTATTTTTGGAATACTCATGTACCTTATTGTATATACCTTATATCTTTGATTTAAAACACCCTCGAATATACCCCACCCTCTATCTAAAGCCACATCATTAAACACATACATTGAACACAAGCCACCCTCCAATATAGACTGCTATTGTAAAATATTTTTTTTAAAGAAACACTGCTTGTTTGAGCATCACCCCAAAAATACACTAAAATACCCATAATTGTGTTGTTACCTTGTATACCAGTAAACCTTCTCCTCCAGACTTTATGTGGACTTTACATGGAAGCACACCAAACATACCAAGCATGCTGTCGTCCTCTCCAGTCCTCTCCCTCTCCTGTCACTTTCACTACAATTGAACCCCCAGAAATCCCCAGTAAATCTCCTGTCCACAGTAAATGACCTCTCCATCTTCTCAGGCTGATATTTTCCTTGTAGGACACCCCACGAATGCCACTACTGAGACTGACAATGCCACTACCCCATGCCGACATGCTCTATGAACAGTTCAGTCTCATGTGGTGACGTGTAGTCCATAGTGACCTATGTCATAGCAATATGGGATCCTAGCAACATCCTAGAAACCTGCTATGCTACTATGCTTTGAGATACAGACTGACTCAGGTAGTGTTGTCTCAGGCTGGGTTTTGGACCATAAACCATCACCGCAGTGACTCCCTGATGGCGAACACCATCACAGCGGCATGATTTGGGCAAAATCTGCATGTCACTGTGATGGTCTCTTCACAACCAGGAATTGCCTCACAAGGTGTTTAGCCCCCCTTCATCCAACTCCAACTTGGAGTTAGTATCCTAGAGGCTGGTGGGGGTGCTCCCCTGGTCTGGGATCAGCCCTGCTGGAAACACAGAGACATCCTCGACACTGAATTGCCGACATTCGCAATGCAGCTGTCGCTGTCGGGAATGTCTCCATAACCGCTGTTGCTGCAGTATGGCAGAACCGGTTTTGGACACAATAACAGCCAATTATTCAAGCTGACAACACATCACAATCAGCTGGAAAAAGAGGCTGATTGAATAATAACCACCCTCATTGATTAGCCGCCATCATTCATAAGCAGCATCTCTAACCATAATTTTGAAATATATGCCATGGTTTTAAATTGAAGATATATGGAAGCTCATATGTTATTCAAATTCATATGTATTTGTTTTCTGTCTATTGCTATGCAATCAGCACTGTATTGTTGTTTCTCTGCTTCCCCTTTCCAAGGGTCTCACCTGGAAATGAGCCACAGCTCATGTACTTCTCCCAGTTACCAAAATTTTCAATAAATATACAAAATCAGCTTCTGGACCTAAGGCCTTTTGCCTGAAATACTCTGGTGGCCTTGAGGAGATACCGGGCAGAATCTTTATTAAATGAAAACTGTTGAAAGATTCTGTTTTTTTTTTCTTCAGATTCACATGCTGTGTTACATTTCTCATGGGAAAGTATATATGATGTTAGTTTTTGAACCATCAGAGAATTAGATAAATTTTGGAACAGGTATTATCAACCTAAAGATACTGCTTTATGGTTCCCTTTTCAAGTCATTCCACTTTCCAAAGCTACTGATAAAACTATCACCATTATGTTCAAGAATGAATTAAATCATGTCTCTGACATCTGTTATTGGTTAACTCAACACTGTGAGGTTCTTGTTAAAGCTCTTCCCATTATTGACTGTGAAGAGGTATGGACTGGGGTCAGACAGTTCAGGTAACACTACAGAAAAATAACAATGTAATTTATTCAGTAGCCTATACAGCCAGTATAGTGTTATGCTTGTGCAACTGTTAGTTTGGTTTTAGCCATTTGCACTCTCTATTCCAAATGAATTATCACCCTGTAGGGATGCCAAAGGCAAGGAACCCTTGAAGAGGGTTTCACCCTTTGAGGTGCCACAGGACAATTCCTGTGGCTAAAGGTACCTTAGGAAGGATCCCAAAGAAAGAAGTGCTGCCACTGGAGAAGGAGGGGAGGATGGTGGGGCAGAGAGAAAGTGCTTCAGAAGGAGGCTGAGAGGAACTGCTTATATAGCTCAGGAAGTGGGAGAGGCTTGCTGCTTGTCCATTGAAATACAGGTCAAGCCATCCAATTAAATGGCATACACAGCCAGTATAGTGTTATGCTTGTGCAGCTGTGTTAGTTTGGATTTGGCCATTCGCACACTCTCTATTGCAGAGGAATTACTACCCTGTAGGGGTACCAAAGGCAAGGAACCCTCAAAGAGGGTTCCACCACTAGAGATGCCATGGGATGATTCCCATGGCTAAAGGTGCCCTAAGAAGCATCCCCAAAAAGAAATGTATTACGAAGCATATAAGCAAGTAGGAGCTGTGACGTAGTAGTAGAATAATGCATCAGGCAGCTTGATAATGTAATGAGATGTTCAGGCTTGCATGGCATCATTCGATGTTGCATTGAAAGTGAGGGGACCTTCTAAGGAGAGAGGGAATGGCAGGGACACCATTCATATCCATCCAACAGCAGACCCTACCTAAAGAAACTATGGAACACTACTATGCTAACTAACAGTTATGATCTGAGGCACAGAGGAGAGAATAAAAACCCTATGAGAAGGAATTCTCTGGGGATCGAAGGCCAAGTCACCTTCCTTCCAGGCTTGGAATATTTTATTTAGTGACTGCTCTGCTGCTGCAATTTGAAAACCCAATTAAGGGTGGTGGAAAAAATTCCAATTAGGAGGAAAGCTTTTACTCAGTCCCTCTTGTGGGAATGCCATGGAAGATTGTGACAGTGATCTGCAACATTGGGGCAACCAAGGCAGGAGGAGGAGGAAGAGCAATGACTGCTGAGGCACTCACCCTGCCTACTCACCCTAAACACAAACCAGGTGAACCAGAGGCAGTCATAGGGAGAATGTGGGAAGGTGTCCTTGCTAGGAAACCACTAAAGCCAATGGATAACTCATTATAGTGGAACCACTAGAGACAAATGAGATCAGGTCACCACCTTTCACAGCCAGTCTTAAATTTTACACCAGGAGCTGCTGTTGCATAGTGAAGAGCTAAAGCCAAGCCCAGAGTGGTGACAATCTCAGCTATGGGACAAGTGAGAAGGACCCCACCCCAAGTCAGGCATGCTCAACATGTGGACTTAAAATGCAGAGTGAGACCATCAACTTCAGGGAAACCCTGTGCCAAACTGGTATGGCTGGCATGCCCCAGAACTAATAAGGATCTGAATGAGCATTAAGTGCTGAGACCTTGCAAAGGACAGATGCAGTAGTGAGCACAGCAGACATCCCAGAGGCTGAAGCTGAGGGGATGGTGGTAGGCGTGAAGCAAAGATTGCGTAAGCAAGCGTGGACCTGCATGCAGGTCAGTAACAGTGTAGTAATAGTCAGACCTGCGTGTAGGTCTGCAAAACATAGTAGCAATGAAGCAGCACTGTGAATAGTGGGGAAAGCCAGCCAGGCATTCAAAAAGCTAATAAAGGTGACACATATTCTGAGGATTTGCCAGCAGCAGAGATAGGATTTAGAACGTAAGTAATTAGCCACAAAGGACCACAACTCCCCAAACACATCCAAGTCCACGTTGTAGGAAAAACAAGATTGTGATGGAAGGGTGAGACCCACATGCAGGTATTGAAACTAATTTACAGCATCTGCAGTAGCTTTAGCTGGCCTCAGAGTATAACAGGGTGTGCAAACATAGAAGCAGCATCTGTACTGAGTACACTGAGTTGTAAACTGTGATAAGCATAAAATAAAGGACACACAATGCTCAAAAGCAGCTGTCACCAGGCCTAGAATATCATCACCTTAGACATAGTTGCCCTAACTATTTTAGTTGCAATTTGTGTGATAAACAAAGTCACTTCTTTAGAATATGCATTTGTGCAACCCACAAAAAGGGTGGTGGGTGGAATCAAGATGTTGTTTTATAGGTCCGGCTATAGATGTTGCAGCAACTAGTGCCAAAGGATTTGCTATCCCTCAGTTTGCTGCTGTTAGTATTGCAGGTAGGGTCTATACAGCTGACTACTGCACTTTGACACTTCTAAGGATCACATACTGCTCTCCTTTCCCTGGTCCAAGCACTGTGAATTATCCGCCCTATCCTAATGGGAGTAAAACACCTATTGCATCAAAGTGTGGGATCTACTGCTGAGTTTTCCAGTACTGTTACACAACATGACCATCAGGATCTGACCCCTTCGATTATGGCCTTTCTCTGCCACAAGACGAACCTAGGACAGTGGGTAAAAGTACAAGAGATGGTGGCCATAATACAGCCAGGAGCAAAATGGCTCATCAAGAAGCAGCAGAAACTGAAAACAGGTATGCAGCATTATTCACTGCACAGCAATGGGGATACTGAAGAAGATGTTCAGGATTCTGAATTATCATCTATCTCTTCCTCTGCCAGGAATCAGGGGACCGATAAAAAAAAACTCTTCTGAAGCAACTATTTATAGGACCAGATTTCAAATCAGAAAATTACTAAATAATAATAATATAATAATTATTAATAAAAACATTGATAATAATAAACTTTATTTATAGGGTGCCTTTCAAGTATCAAGACACCTTACAATAAAAACATAATCATCATCATCAACATTACAATAAATAAAACATCACCTTCTTAATACAGCACGATGTCTCTAGGACCAATTCTCTCTGCTTTGGCATTGATTGAGAATAGTACAAAGAATTATAACAAGAAAATGGTAGCTCTTTCCCTCATATCCACCTTTCCATGCCATAATGTAGTCTTACAGGACACAAGATTAAAATCTTTAAATGAGCCAGCCCATCAGTGCAGCAGTTAGATTTCTGCTTGCAACACTGGTGACCCAAGTTTGAGAATGGACCTGGGTCACTGGAGGGCTGGCTGGAGGGAGATGGATGGAGTATCCTGACTGCTCTCCTCCGGGTGGAGGGGGATGAACAGCCAGTGCACTACTGACCCCTGGTGAAGGCCTGGGGGGCTCCTCCACAGCTTGTGTCTGGATGTCCATGGGGGTGGGCAGACATGGGATGTCATTGCATGTCTCAGCCCCTGAGGAAAAAAATGTTCTTTTGGGGACACAAAAACACCCAACCAGTGCCTCTATGACACCCTCCTCATTACCTCTCATATGCTCCAGGGCCAGCTCCCCTGACTCAAACCAACATTCGTGGCACCTTACTGGTGCTGTGATCCTGCCCTGGAGGGCAAGCCGGGGGCATAGGGGAATTGTGGCTCATGTGGCAGCAGGGGGCAGAGGGGGCTGTGACCAAGGCTGAGGACCTGACACTGGCTGGGACAAAGAGCATAATAAATTAAAAAAAACAAAGAAACAAAAAAAACTTAACTTCAGTTATCCAAAACAAAAAAAACTGTTGTCTGCAGATCATTCATTCTGGTCGCAAGGTCCTGAAAGAAGTGACAGTGTCAGTATTCTGCTTAAAACTTATTCTTTCCAGGTACAACATTTAACAGAAATGGTACCAGGCAATGCTATATTGTTGGACATATTATATGAAAACACTTCAATATGTTTAACATATATCCCCCTCTGATAAAAGCAAATATAATAGCTTTGTTTAAAGAAGTAAGCCCCTATTTGCACAGACACAGAGCAGTATACTTGAAGGAGATTTTAATTACAGTCTGCCAAACACTGGTTATAGCAAACAAACATTTAAAAGGTACTGTGATACCACATTTTTGCAAGACATGAAAACTGTAGAAGGCCTTGTAGACAGTGCTCATGAACACCAACAAATTACAGTTACCTTTTTAAAAAGTACCTTGGCTACTCGTATAGATTTTTTGTTCATATGAAAGAAAATCACTTTCACCAATTCTAGAACTTTTTTAGTTGAGCTCTCACACCTTCTTGCACTTGTATGTCATTGCCAACTAAGATGAGACTTTTTAAGAGTCCACATAAGATGGAAATTAAACACCAATGTGTTAGAAGACCTACATATCTCTGAAATGTGAGCAATTTTTTTAAAGGTAAGGTAGCCTGTGTTTGGGATGTATAAAAATATTCTGCAAAGGTGAGAAGACACAAAACAAGACTTTAAGCACCTCTTAAAACAGTGTGCTGGTAGAGGGAGGAGAAACCAATATCTAATATATTTACATATCAGATTCCAATTGCGTAGATTAACTTTAATAACTCATACAGAAATAATCATATGAAATGTTTTCATGCTGCACACATAAAACTACCCAAGTGATATACATGCTGCAAGTATGATTTAAATGTTAGACCGAACTGATTATACGGCATGCATGCAAGGCAAGTAGAAACCATGATTTAAAAGAATTAGAAAGACGGCATGTATGTGGCATGCATGCAAAAAGCAAGTGGTCACTGATAACTGCACATGTAAAAGTTAAATGACTTGCTCAGGATCACACCCTACACAAGTGGGAGTTGATGAGATTCAAACCCAGATCTTCATGAATCCAAGTCTGCTAGCTTACAGTTCAGTGCCTTTAACCACTAAGCCATACTGTCTGCACACATATGGCTTGCTTGTACTTCAATGCATGCTGTATCTGAATACATCTACATGCATGCGGCATGCTTGTAGCCAGTGTATGCTTTTCAGTTTTCTTCTCACCTTCATCTCATTTTCACAGTTGAACTGTAGCACACCTACCAATGGAAACACATTTTTCCCACCCCAGGACACAAACTTACTCACAAAAAACACTTAATTACTTCTGTCTGGCCTGTACTCCCACTGTTTTTTCTCCATAGTTTTGTATGCTTACATGTGAACAGACTTTAAGGTGCAAACACAAATGTAGCAATAACTTGACACCCCCACACACCCACACCCACATGGCCAGTCCCCCCCCCCATGCACACACACTGTAGTGAGTATGGCCATGCTGCTACAGACAACCTGCCAAGTAGAGATATAAGTATAAAGTCTCTCACTTGAGTACTAGGGAGCCAGAGACAGGAATAGTTACAAGATGATATCCATAGGTCAGAGTGCTGGGGCATACCCCTTGAAATGAATGGTTATTTTCCATTACTATTTTATATGTTATGAGAGAGAGTTGTAGAACAATGAAGGCCACTGTTCTACTAACAATGCCTTTGTTAGTTGAGCGGTGGCCTTCATTAAACTTCAACTCTCTATCAATAATGTATAAAATAGTAATTAAAAATACCCCCATTTATTTCAATGGTGCACACCCTTGCAGTCTCCTTACCCTTTGTCATAATGTGCCTGAGTGTTGGGATGTGGAGTTTAGCTTCACGGGGGGCATAAGCCTGACTATAGTGGGGCTCCAATAGTCTGGGCATACTATATCACAGAACTGTCCATGAATGCAAGGGACAGCTCTAGAATGTTTGTAACATCTCTAAAAGGTAGAACTTATTTGGTTTGACTGAAATGTGATATACAAATCAGGAAAAATTAAAAAGTATAAGATTCATCTGTATATACCCTGGAGCAGTGCATCAGATTTGGGCTTAAACCCACCCAGTAACTAAACAATTTTTTCCTGGCTTACATTCAGCCCCCCCCCAAAAAAAAATAACTTTGTCCTGATTTTTCTCCTTGAATCCTTCCATTTAATACCCATCCCATATGGATCATGAAGCTACCTAAAGGTGAAGAAACGTGAAAAACACATCAATATTTCAGTCCTTCCTCCTGAAAAAAAATTACTTTTATTTACCCAGCCATATGACCAGAACCTGCAGCTTAGCATAGTGTGCCATCAGCCCAGTTTTTAGTCTGCTCCCCCTCTCTTCTTCACCAGAAGCTGGATTCTAGAACCGACCATCACAGGTCCCCAGTGTGGTCCACAACCAAGTCACTTCACCATATGAATCCACCCAACCTGGGTTTTTTCATTCCTGCTTGGTTGTTGCTGTGGCTGCTACCACACTACACTGATCAAGGCCTATGAAGGCCACCCACACTGCTGTCACCACTGCTGGTAAGCCTAGCTAGCTGCTGTGGGGTCTGTGCTGTTTTTTTGTAAAGGCAAGCCTGGTAGAGTAAGTAGGTAGTCTAGTCTTGAGTTAGCTTCGCTCACCTTCTGCCCCTTCAGCCATCAGGGGAGATGGAGACTCACTAAGAGTAGAACAACAAAAATATGCTACAACAAAACTGCTATTGAGAGTTCAGTGCTCATTGACTCCTCCAAACTGTAGTGTTCAGCCTGTCTACTCAGTAGTTGGAAAGACAGTGTCACACTTGCAAGGCTCATGTGGTCATTTTTGGCTGGAGCTCATCCCCATCACATGTGATCGTGCCACTGCTAATAGATGGAGACAGTGGACAACACAGTACATACACACAGTCAAGTCTGGAGAGTACCTGCAGCATGAGTACACACAGGCCAGGTGGGCACTTATTGTGCAAAAGATTAAATCCAAATTTAAAGCCATTACTGACACACTATAAGTACAACCTAGGCACAAATACGAGGGGGGACTGCACCACTTGTCCTACCTAAATTGCACTCCTGCTTAAAGGCAAAAATTATTAATTCTCAGGTGTTAATACAATGATATCCACTGTGTTCTGAGGTACCATATTTCCATGTTTCACGATGTGTCCTGATCATCATGTGGGTTAGTGTCCCTTATTGTCCCTCATTTTGAGTGTCCATGTCCCTCATTTCAGTGACAGAATGTGAGGCATGGTGCATGCTTCCAAGACACTGCTCAGCACAAAGAGTACTGAGCATGGCCATAGTGTATATGCTCAGTACAGAATGACAGAGGCAAAGTAAGTGAGATAAAACAGCCACAGAGAAACACATTTGTAGCACTAAATATGCATAATGGATTTGCATGGTCCAAAACAAATAAAATAGGCTTCACAACACAGAGGCCCCTCTTTGTACATCTGGAATGGAGGATAATGACTAGCTATATTCTAGGCATTTAATGTAATAAGCAAACAATACTTTACAGATTAATGGTGATTTAATGGCAAAAATCAAAAGCTATTAAACAGCTTTCAAAAGGATCGGAATGAATGAGCTTACCTAATTTTTATGAGAATTCAAATAAAATGTATTTTAATAACTAATTGCTAGCATTAGTATAAGAAACAGAAACTGATGTGTTTTTAAATGAGATTTGCACCAGCTTAGCTGCTGCCCACATGGCAAGCATGCAGCATGTGAACCTGGTGTGATGTTTAAATGATATTCACACTACCTTAACTGCTGCACTCATGTCAAGAGTGCAACATGTGAACCTGATGTGATGTTTAAATGATATTCACACTAGTGTAACTGCTGCACTCATGTCAAGTGTGCAACATGTGAACCTGATGTGATTTTTTAGAAGATGTTCACACCAGCTTGCCTGCTGCACACGTGTCAAGTTTGCAGCATGCAAACCTGATTTGCCTTTTAGATCTGGTTCACATATGTTCACTTAGTGTATGCAGATCACATGCAAACATTGCACAATTAAACATGTGGCATGCATTCTGCATGAACACAGCACACTTATATTTCTGTAAGGGAATGTATACCACTGGGGAAGATTTATTAGATTAATTAATAAAATTAAAACTGACATGCAGACCTTACAGTGTGGCAGAGCTACTTCATTACTGCAAACAATAAAATTCTGAACTCGTTGGGGGGGCAGCACTCGAAATAGATTTAAATGTAGCCAACAGAGGCAAAATCAAGATGGGCACCTAAGGACAGCTAATGGAGATTTTCAAGCCACAATAAAGATTGCATTCTATGTATCATAGATGATTCTGTCACAAATAGTTTTATACTTCCAGCAGACAGCCAGACTAAGGTATTCTGGTGAATTAAATATTCCCGCTATTCCAGACAGTGTACTAAAAGAACTTGTTAAACCTATACAATTACAAGTAGTAGATACAGCTATTGTTGCTATTCCCAGCCAAATACCCTTTGGGGTAACCCTTGCCTCAGTGTTTGTGCACAGAGGTTCTTTGTCTTTTAAATAGTTTTTATTTTAATGGGTTCACCACAACATAACACAGACAGACCATCTTAGGGTAGCTGGTTCATTCCAATGGGTGTCAACAGACGAGGTATACTGATGAGTCCTGGTAGGACGAAACACGTGTCTATGTCATCTGTTAGCACCCTTTGCAAACTGTGTGAGAGGCCTTTCGGCACCATGCAATTCTGCTTAAAGTTGAACCAGCATACCATTCTGTGGTGATTTGCACATGCAGCTCATGATGCTTTGCATTGTGTGGGCATGTGTGATTACAGCTATTGTTGTCCTACAGAATAATACAGCACCAGGAACAGACAGTCTCCAACTGGAATTGTTCTAGAAATTTCAAAGCTTATTTAAGTCCAACCCTGCAATTCTTGTACAACTATTTTTGAACACAAATGAACGGCTCCTTCTAGGTTACAAGAAGTCTTGATATTTATTAATAAAAAATGTGATAAAGCTTTGCTATAGAACTAGAGACCTCTCTGCTTACTGAACATGGCCCAAACAATTCTGTTTAAAATTTTAGCATGTTTAGCACTGGTATCCCTTGTAGATCAATGTGCCAGATGAATCAGCAAAGCAAAAAGAAAAAGAAATCCTGCATGGTTTTCCAATGAAGTGACTTCCACAGTCAAAGAAAAAAAGAAGTACAGTATATACCAGGAAACCAAAATTGGGAAAGACTGGGAGTCGTACAAGGAAATAAATGAGAGTCTAACAAACAAATTAGAAAGGCAAAAGCCTAGACAGAGTAAAAGATAGCAGAAGGGGCAAAGAGAGGAGACAAATAATTTTTAGGTACATTAGAGAACATAGGAAGGCATTAGGGGATAGTAATGATTGCTGCTGAAGAACAGAAATGCACCAAACATGACCCAGAGAAAGTCAAAATTCTCAACAAATATTTCTGCTCAGTGTTTACCAAAGAGGACCCAGGGGATGGCCCAGCCCTGAAAACAAACAGCACCCCAGGACCAGGGGTAGACATGAGTGACCTTTTCAGAAGCCAAAGTATGGAGGTGCTAAATAAACTAAATGCAGACAAAGCCATGGGACAAGACAAGATGCTATCAAGAATCATTAAGGAACTGGAGCAGAATTAGCACTCCCTCTGGCACTTCTATTCACAAAGTCCTTGAAGAGTGGTGTGGTATCCAAAGACTGGAAAAAGACAATAGTGGTTCCAGTTCACAAATGAGGCAGTGCGAAGAGGCTGGCAATTACAGACTGGTGAGCCTCACATGTATAGTGGGGAAACTAATGGAGACACTACTCAAACAGAGAATCATAACATTCCTCAAAACTAGCAGCCAACAGGATCATAAACAGCATGGTTTCACACCAGGTAGGTCATGGCAGACAAATCTGCTCAACGTTTTTGACTACGCTAAAAAAATAGTGGATGACAGTGGTCCAGTAGATGTGGCCGACCTAGACTTTAGTAAGGCCCTCGACTCGGTTCCACTCAGAAGGCTGGTAAAGAAGCTTTACCACAGAGGGGTTAGTCCAGAAGTAGTCAAATGGGTACAAAACTGGTTACAAGGCAGATCCCAGCCAGTACAGTTTAATATAATGCAATAAACAGAAGGCAGGGTGTCCAGCAGGGTGCCCCAGGACACAGTGTCAGGGCCTCTGCTCTTCATTGATTTTATAGCAGACATCACTGACAGACTGGAAGGGAATGTGTCTCTATTCATAGAGGACACCAAGATATGTAACAGAGTGGACACCTCAGAAGGAGTGAGCAAGATGGAAGCTGACCTCAGTAAACTAGAAGAATTGTCTGGAGTGTGGCAGCTGAGATTTAACACCAAAAAGTGCAAGGTCAGTCAGATAGGAAAGAAAAATCCAAGCATGGAGTATTGCCTAGGAGGTGAAAGACTGGCAGCTTCAAACCAGAAACGAGATCTGGGAATCATAGTCTCAGATGACTTGAAGGTTAGTAAGCAGTGTGAGAGTGCAACATTGAAGGCCAACAGAATACTGGGATGCACTGAGAGGGGAATCACGAACAGAAGCAGAAAGGTGATACTACCACTCTATAGATTGCAGGTCAGGCCTCACCTGGAATATGGAGTACAAATCTGGAGGCCTCACAAAGGATACTGAGGGGGTAGAAATAGCGCAGAGAATGGCATTAAGAATGATTCAGGGTCTGTAGTACATGTCCTACGAGGAACGACTTATGGAACTGAATATGTGCTCCCTGAAGCAGAGAAGAGATAGAGTGTACATGAATGAAACATTCAAGTACATAAAAGACATTACCAAAATACAGGCACAGGAACTTTTTCATTTCTTTTTCATCTGCCTGGATTGGTGGTAGTTCAGGTGGATGTTAAAGATCCCATGGCACTTATCGAAAAGAGTAGGGGAATTTCCCCGATGTCCTGGCCAAATTTCCCTCATTCACTAAAAATACCACCAACAGCTGAATCTGGTTCAAGGTCAGTCATTAATCTGTATCTCCCCGGTCGTGGCTCTGGAAAATAGGCAGAATTTGTCTAGTGCACTTACCCGGTCAACAAAAAGTAACTAAATAAATTTCAAGAAGGGCTCCAGGACCAGGGGACATGGCCTCAGGCTGCAAGGAAGAAGGTTCTCTTCCAACTCCAGGAAGCTTTTCTTCACAGAAAGTGTGGCAGATGCCTGCAACAGCCTGTCTCAAGAAGTTGTGGTGGTCAACACTGGGGGGGGGGGAGGATTCAAGAATGCATGGGATAGAACAAGGAAGCCCTGACTACAAAGGGCAACTAGAGTGTCAAATAGATCTAAAGCAAATGGTCAGACTAGATGGACCTAGTGGTCTCTTTCTGCATCAACTTCTATGTTTCTAGCTGTTTCACCAGCTCAGGTAAGGGTCATACTAAGGTGGTTAGGTGAGAGGGGGCTGTGAGGCCCATAATAGCACCAAATTTAATTGTAATATCCAAACTTGTTTTTGTTAATGATACATTTCTCAAGACTATTTTTAAATGTTAATTTGTTTTTGCTACAAACTATTTCAAATGGAAGGTTGTTCCAAGGATTAATGATCCTTTGAGTGAAAAAATTATTTCTAGATACATGATTGAATTTGGCCCTGCTTATCTGCAATGGATGACCTCTGGTGTTATGTATATTGTTCTTAAACACAAATCCCATTTGTGTAAACAGATATGGGTAATTTACAATGTCAAATATATAGATTAAATCACCCCAAAGACATCTAAGCGATAATGACATAATGTTTAAGTTTTCTAGACTTTTTTCATATGGGACATTGAACAATCAATATATATTCTTAGTAAATTTCCTCTGGATTTTTTCCAACGAGGCTATTTCCCCCTTTTTATATGGGCTCCAGAGTTGGTATGAATATTCCAAATGTGGCCTAACATAGGCTCAGAATAACGGTAACATAACTCCATGATCTCTTGATTTAATATTTCTTTTGATAAACTATACAATTCGGTTTGTTTTATTAATAGCCTCATTAATCTGTTTATTATATCCTAGATCATTTGATATATAAATACCTAGGTCTTTTTCATTTGTAGTGCTTATCAGCGGAATCCCATTTAATAAGTAAATGGCTATGGGATTATTAAAACCAACATGCATTACCTTACTTTTAGCAGCGTTTAGTCGCATTCCTCAGAATTCAACCCAATCTGATATACTACATGAATCACACTGAATTATAGAAATGTTATTTTCACTGTCACATGATCTACCAAGTTTAATATCGTCTGCATATTTAATTGAAGCAGAGAAGCAATTTTTAGTAAGGTTATCTATAAATATCTGGAATAGGCACGGGCCCAAAACTGACCCCTGTGGGACTCCACTTCTTACTAACCTTGAGTCAGATAGATGACCATTTATTAGGACGTTTTGGGATTTATGTGCCATCCAGTTTTTTATCCATTTAATAATATATCTATTAGTGTTAGTGTCTAGTAGTTTGATAATTAGTGCATGATGGGCCATAACATCAAATGCTTTACTAAAATCAAGATAGATTATATCACAAGGGGTGCTACAATCTATGTTCCTGCTAACCTTTTCATAAAAACACATTAAATTACTTAGGCATCCCATACCCTTTCTGAACCCATGCTGTTCTTTTTTATTTATTTATTTATTTAGTTAGTTTTTGTTGACCGGGTAAGTACACTAGACAAATCCTGCCTATTTTCAGGCACGAACTGGGGAAGGGGGATACAGATGAATGCCAACTGACCTTGAACCAGATTAAGCTGTTGGTGGTATTTTTAGTGAATGAGGGAAATTTGGCCAAGACACTAGGGAAATTTCCTTACTGTCCAGTAGTAGGAGGATGGGCTGACTAGTGTTGAGTCAGTCTTGGTTGGTGTGCAAAGAGGAGAGGATGTGGAGGAGCTTGGAGCTATGGCTGCTCCTTTTCATCCTGATGGCAGTGAAGTGGAGACCTTTTATGATGAAGAACTATGTTTTGAAATGGATGAAATCAGTTCCGATATGCCGAAAGCTTTGATAGAGGTTATTTCTGGACAAGATGATATTTTGGATTGTGGATCTGGACAGTCTTCTGTGAAGGTACTTTCACCTGTTTTGCCATTAAACTTTGATATAACTATGTATTTGTCTAATGTTAAAATTGACCATGCTGACATGTCTAATGATATGGTCGAGAATAGTGATGAAACTTCTACACGAAGGGTAAAAACTGATTTCTCAGTACGAATGCCGACTGGCGGGAGTTGTCAGGAGACATCCCAGAATATGGTTCCAGAGACCGTCCCTAACAACCAGGTGGAGAAACCGGGTGTGTGTCTACCTATAGTGTTTCAGGCTGCTATGGTCTCTCAGGTTGAAGCAAGGTTTTTTTCCTTTTCTGCAACATCAAAAAATAAAACAGTTAAACAAGTGGAGGCTGAGGGCACCTCTTGGGGTGATTCAGCTTTTGATCTTCATGAACCATGGACAGTAGAAAGCTCATTGGAGGCTGCTGGCTGGGTTTGATCTCTGACGACTAGACAGTGGACATCAGACTTTGCTCCCATTGCTATTCAAGGAATACACATTAAGGGGGCTTAAAATGAGGGAGCTGCACCACTGGTTGTGACTCCTGAATCAGATACTGAACTTGATGTGTCTTTACTGTCAGAATTTAATTTGACACAGCATCCTAAATTGCACTTTTGTCAAACTACTACAACAGGACAGAAACCTGAAGATGATAAATGTACTGCTTTGGCTAATGAGCATGATGGTAGGAACTTTGGGCCTCACAGAGTAGCTGCCTGAGAGTACATCTCTGGATTCTTGGGCCTGATGAGCATTCTGGAGGACAATAATCAGGGACAACAGAGCAAACAAGATCACTATATAAAGAGAAAAAGATGGACAAAACCTAGATCTTATGCTTCCTTTTTTCAGAAACAGGTTTTTCCAGCAAAACATCATAATATTGTGAGACTGGTTTATAAAGGTGGACTGGAGGTTTTTCCTGATAGGGTTTATGTAGGAAAAACTCTGTTAAAGAAAGAACTTAATTTTCACGCTGCAAAGCTTTATGCTGTTATCCATGTTTCTGGGAAAAAAAACATTTGATATTAGTTTTAAACTGCAATCTGGTTTAAATAAGTTTTTGGGTCGGTATAATTCTGTTACAAATACACCTATTTGGACTCCTTTTGAAGCAGTTCCTTATCTTGGTCTGCTCAAAAAACAGTGAATGTTCTCTTTCAAAATGAGGGGGTGAGTGTTACAGATTTAATATTCTGGCTCAAACAAAGATGCACTGTATTGGGACATCCAGAGGCCATTTCTGACTTGGAGAACATTTCGACAGGTAGATGGAGGGTTAGGACTACCCTTAACACTAAAGACAGGGAATTGCAGCATCTTCCCAACTCATTTTTTTGGGGGGAGGTGATAGTGGTGTACTCTTCTATCCCAGGCAACCAAAAAGTTGTTACAAATGTGGTGACATGGGTCATATCAGTAGTGCTTGTGATAGGATTAAATGTTCTCTTTTTGGTCAGTTGGGTCATTTGAACTGGCAATGTCAAAATGAATTAATTAGTAATCTATGTGGGAAAAAGGGTCATTCCTATGGAAACTGTGAAAAAGCTGTGCATAATTTTGCTAGTTCAGGTGATAGTGAAGAGCAAAGGGTTTTAGTTGCATGTAAGCAAAGGAAGCATGCGCAACAGATACCTGAGGTTACAAAGTTAAGGGAGGATTTACAGATTCTTAACTCCGTTAGAGATGAAATACTGGTTCCGCACCTGTTCCTCAGACACCTGAAAGGGTTTCTCAGCCACCCCTGTCGGGAGTAGAGGGGAACATGGCGGTGGATATGATGACAGAGGATGTGACTTCTCCAGCTGGGCAAGCTGATCTGAACTCTGTCACAGAGACTGCTATAGTCCTTAATGAGATGCCCCCCCCAACACGCTTCCATCCATCGAGGTAGAGAAGGGGATTACCAGGAGGCATACTTTGGCAGCAACCTACCTCAAAGGTACACAGGATTTCAAAAACTAGGACATCAAACAGATTTCAGCCTTTGTTTGAAGACATTGAGGGTACAGTTCATGAATCTGAGTCCTCATCGGGTGATTTGAGTATTGTTGATACATTTTCTGACTCCAGTAGGAGTGAAAAGATTGCAATGATTATTGCAGATGCTCTGAAACCGAAGAGGAATGTTTCAAAAAAAAGGAGAAGGGATGGGACAGAAATGTTTTCAACCACCATGATGTTTTTACCAATGGTGAAGGGCTTGTCTTTACTTACTATTAATGTTACTAGTATAAATAATAAACAGAAAAGGGGTGGGGTATTTTCTCATCTCATGGCTACTTACACAGATATTATTATGATCCAGGATACTAAATTACATACAGCCCATGAATTAAGGAAAGTACAGTTGGAATGGTTTCGGCGACCATCCTATTGGTCTCTGGGCTTAGGTCCTTGTACGGGGGTAGAACTTTTATTTACTATACCAATACAGGTAATTAAAGTATTAGACTTATGGCCAGGGAGAATATTACTTTTGGATATTATTTTTGAATCTCTATATTATAGACTCCTTAATGTTTATGCTCCCCAAACAAAAACAGAAAGGATTGAGTTTTTTTCCTTAATTAGGCCTTTTTTGTTTTCTTCACAGTCCGTAATATGGGGAGGGGATTTTAATTGTGGCCTAGTGAAACAAGATAGGGGTAAGGATACTGTAACTAATAAACTTTTTAGTGATTCTTTATTTTTGATTGATACTATCTAATTAGCTGGCCTTACTGATGCATATTTTTCTCATACCTCTTGCCATGATCCAACTTTTCAGAGAGGGACTCATGCGACCTGGATTGATTTTTCCTTTTTAAATAAATCAATGAAGTTGCAGGGGGAAAAAATGGAATCAGTAGCATATTCAGATCATAAAGAACTACATATTTCTCTTGGAGAACCAGCTCTGTGTCATGGTCCGGGGCTCTGGAAGTTTAATACTTCCTTATTATTGACAGATTTGATTAAACATCAAATCTTGTATTTAATTTGTGGTCTACAAACACTATTTTTTATGTTTGATATGCTGATACTTTGGTGGGATCATTTAAAATCTGAGTTAGGTCAGCCTTTAAGGGCTCTTGGTAAGTGAAATAGGGATGCGCATAGATTGAGATATCAAAGTTGTAGGCAATGCCTACAACAGCTGATGAGGTTGGCGCAGATGACCAAACATAACTTTGATGCACAGATTAAGGCAGTTCAGACTGAAATGAATTATTTTCATGAACAACAGATGGAATCCTTGATCATACAACAAAAATTCGGGATGAAAGGAAATCTTGATACTATTTGCCCTTTTCTGAGCTGTAAATATAGAGTATGAAACAAAGTAATATATGGCGTACTGGATGATCAAGGAAACTTGAAAATGTCCCAGGAGAAAATTTTACAGGTTGTATACAGGTATTTGACTTATCAATGTCAAGAAATACAGACAGTTGGGACACAATTTCTCCCTCTTTTTAAAATTGCTTACTATCCCTCAGAGTCAGACATCTATTTTACAATCACTCACAGATGATTTATAGCTGATGAAATACTGGCTGTGGTTAAATCTTTTTCTAAGGGTAAGGTGCCTGGAGCTGATGGCATTCCAGTAGAGGTTTACCATTTAATTATCTCATGTATAGCAAGTGAATTGGCAGCAGTTTATAATTTTTGTCTTCATACTTCAGGGCTTCCTTTACAGATGTTTACTGGAATCACTATATTTTTATACAAAAAGGGAGACAAAAAAGTGTTTAGATAATTGGAGCCCAATTTGTTTACTTAATGTAGACTTTTAACATTTTATCTAAAATATTGACTATTCATATGTCTAGGATGGCTCAGGATGTTATTTCTTTACATCAATTTTGTGCAGTTCCTGGTTGACGATTATTGGATGTGCTTGTTCTTTTTAGAGAATTATTCAAATCTGGTACTCTTGGTATTGTGAAAAGTATAGTCATATCCTTGGAGCAACGGAAGGCATTTGATTCAGTTAATCATGCCTTCTTATGGTATATTTTGTGAGTTTATGGTATTCCAGACTTATTTATTCTATGGTTGACACTTATATATAAATCTGCTGTGATCAAACCTTTGGTAAATGGTTATTTGGGGCCTATCATTTCAGTTAACAAAGGAGTTTGACAAGGATGTCCTTTGAGTCCTTTATTGTTTATTTTTTGTATTGACCCTCTTTGGCAGCTCCTGAATGATAAGAGATTTTTCCAACCTCTTGTAATTTCAGAACAGCAGCTTTTGCACACTGCAATTGCATATGCTGATGATATTTGTTTATTACTTCCTAATATACTAGAAATTCAGACGGCAATTGAATTTTGTACATTATATGGGATGGCATCAGGGGTCTGTTTAAATAAACAGAAAAGTAAAGGTAAATGGGTTGGGTTACACCAAGGGGTCCCCAATGAATTTGTAGGAATGCCAGTGGTAAAAGGTCCTATTCATATTATAGGGGTGGATTATGTTATGGGATGGCAGGATTTGATTAACTGGAATGGGAAATTGACCCGAGGTAGAGACAACTTAACCTTGTTTCTCCACTTCCCTTTCTGCTCTAGTTGTCCTCCTCCCTGACCGGATTCTTCCCTCACATCTTGGTATACCCAATGCTGCACTTTCACCCATTCCCCACCTTTCTTACATTCCTTCTCCTCCCTCCCTCCCTCTTCCCTCTCCCTATGACTCTGGCACTTCTTATCTGTTGTCTATTTTCTCTGACAAATGCAGCTGGCTGCCTTGTTACATTGCTACCCTTGAATTGTATTACTCTGTACTCTGTTTGCAATGTCCACATTGTTGTTATGTCTGTCTTGATGTTCCCTATAATTTGTATTTCTCTGACGTGGAACCTTTGTAAAAGAGCCAAGGCTCAAAGGTATTTGTAATCCTAGACTTGATAAATAAATAAAGATATATAGTGCTGAGCTGGAATAAACATACTATAGGTAAATTAAAAAGGATTTATCTAATTAAAATGTACCTTCTTCCATTATTTTAATTTATTAGTACAGTATTTCCACCCCCAAAGGAAAGAGAAACTATTTTTAGTATTTTTTTCTCAGCTATCTGGGGTAGTCGTTTAAATCATTTAAAACAAAATATTCTCTATCTAATGGTTTTGCAAGGTGGTTTGAATATGGCTAATCCATTGGTTTTCTCTTTTTACATTTTTTATTTGTTAATATTAAACCTTTATGTATGCGTGAACACTTGAGCTGGACAGAGCTGTTCCACTCTAAACTGCTAGCCTGGCTTCCTGAGTGGGAAACTGACTCCCAAAGAGTTTTCAGAGTGGTGTCTTTTGCACCTCAATATTATAAAGATGTTTTTGTGAGACTGAAAAAGTGGAACATTCATCTCATTGACCTACTTTGTCTCTCCAAAACAGCACTTTATGCTAAGGTTTTAGATTCAAATTTTCGAGAAGTTGAAACACTTTCACAATGCCCGATGGAACATAGAAAGATGGTCCTAAGTTTACTTATATGTAAACATATTCCATTGAAGTTTTGGGATATTCTTTCACTCTGTTGCCATGAGAAACTGAACATTAAAGCTAATCAGAAGCACAAAATGAAAGACGAGAGATTGTGTTCCAGGTCCCATTGTATGGTACAACTTGAAACAATGGACCATTTGTTTTTGTTCCTGTTCTTCTATTACTAATTTCTGAACTTCTATTGCACATATGTGGAATATGTCTATTTTTAGTGAATTATGTGGCATTAATTTATGGGGTCTATGATGTTTCATGGTGACAGTGGGAAAGCAGCACACTGCATGTTATTTTTTCTGCTATTAAGTGGTATATTTGGAATACCCATTGTTTATTTACTTTACAACAAAAGGACAATTTACATTCTGAACTAATTGGAAATATTAGTCATGAAATACGCCAAATATATTATAAAGAAAAATCTGTACAAAATGAGGTTTATAAGCAGAAAATGTGGAGAAATCTTGTATGGATTACAGATTCTGTTGTACCTGTTATGTGATTGGGCTGTTACTTTACCTTGTGTTTCTTTTTGTACTGTTTATTTTTGTGTTAATGGATTTTTTCTTTGTGATTGTTGATATGACTTTAATAAAAACAAAATTCCCTTAGTCTTTTCGATAAGTGCCATGGGATCTTTAACATCCACCTGAACTACCAACAATCCAGGCAGATGGGACCTCTGTTTAACATCTCATCCGAAAGATGGTACCTCTGCAGTGCAGCACCCCTCTCATGCTGCACTACAGTGTCGGTACTGGGATATTAACCCAAGTGCCAGATGTGGGAACTGAACCCACAGCCCTCTGATATCTCAGCCTCAGAGGCAAGTGTGCTACCTACTGAGCCACTAACACTGCTCTATATCTATTGAATATCTATTGTAGTAATTATCTCACTAATGAGGTCTTTAATGACACTTTCAAGCAATTTACAAATAGTTGATGTTAAATTAATGGGTCAATACTTTTCCCAGTTTGATCATGGGCTGTCTTCCACTCCTTGGGTACAAAGTAATTCTGTAAACAATATTCAAAGTGTGAACATAGCGGATGAGAGATGTGATCAGAAAGAAGATATAGTAAATGGCCGCTTATATCATCTGACCCAGGGGAATATTTATTTCTTAATAATAAAAGTTTGTCCTGAATCATGTTGACAGATAATGTAATATGCGGTTCATTAGCTAATGGTATATTAACATCTGATTGATTATTTTTAGTGCAAAATACCTCACAAAATGTTTGATTAAGAACATTAACCATATTGCGGGGTTCATGAAAGAGTTTGGAATCATACAGTAGGGGACCTACTTGGCAAGTCATTTTTTTAAGAGAATTAATGTAGGAGTAAAACATCTTGTCATTATCTTTATTTGCATTACTAGCTAGATCTAATTCCCAGCTTTTTTTTTTTTTGCTTTTTTTTATTATAATCTTACATTTCATTTGGATTTTAACATAAGCAGACCAATATTCCCTGGACTGGGATTTTAGGTATACTGAGCATTTTTTGGTTTTTTGCCTTAGTGCTCACTGAATTTGAGTCTATAGCCGTTTCGACTTCTGCTTCTTTTCACCTTGTTTCAATATGAAAGGGATATGTTTATTCCTTAAATCCAGTATTGTGTTCTGAAAAAAATTCCAACTACCTTCTGTATCCAATGAGGACATATTATTATCCCAGTCAATATCCCCAAGTGTAGCTACTATGCTTTGCAAGTCTGCTTTATTATACAAATAGATTTTAGTTTTATGAATGTTTGTGGAAACATAATGATTTAGGGAAAAAAATAATTGAATTATGATCACTATTGCATATGGGGGATGAAATATTAATATCTTGTATGTTAAAATGGTTACTATAAAGGACAAGATCTAAAATATTATTCCGTCTAGTTGGAGACGATATACATTGTTGAAGGTTAAGCTGGTGGAAGCAGGCTAAAAATGTTTTACCTGCACTTGAATATGCAATGCCAGTGTCCCATGATATGTCACCCAAGTTAAAATCACCCATACATATCATGGTGCCAAGTTCACATGAGTTCTCAAGTTCAGTTATAATACCCTCCGTAAGGGTCATGTCTGCATTAGGAGGTCTACATCAAACGCCTAATATAATATTTTCAAAGTCGGATAATATTTTAACCCAAACAGATACAATGTTTAATTGAGGGTTTTTAATTTTGTCTGAGATTACAATGGAATCAAGAGTATTGTCAACTAATAGGGCAGTACCACCTCCCACTCTGAGCCCTATTCAATGTAAAGTGTTTAAAACCTGGTATAATGCAGTCCTAGGCTGCTTTCTTGTCACCCCATGTTTCAGTAATAGCAATAACATTCACTTTGTCTGCAATAATGCGTATTTTAACATAGAAACATAGACTTTGACGGCAGATGAGGACTGCTAGGCCCATCTAGTCTGCCCATTTCCCTACCTACAGAATAGGCCGCAGATCCTAGTTAACCAACAGCCTATTTCTTCCTACCCCAACAAGAATTGTCTTATGTCTGTCCCATGCATTTCTTGAATTCTCCCACAGTTTTAGACCCCACAACCTCCTCAGGAAGGCTGTTCCATGCATCCACTACCCTCTCTGTGAAATAATACTTCCTCACATTGCCCCAATCCACCTCTCCTTCTATCTTTTAAATTGTGTCCCTTGTTTTGCAAGTCTCTTTTTCTGAAAGATGCTACCTCTTGGACTTTGTTGATTCCACTGAGGTACTTAAAAGTTTCTATCATGTCCCCTCTCCTTCTTTCCTCAAGGGTATACATATTAAGCTCCTTTAGCCTCTCCTCATACAGCTTCTCTTGCAGACCCTGCACCATTTTAGTTGCCCTCCTCTGACTGCCTCTATCCTGTCTATGTCCTTGCGGAGATGGGGTCTCCAGAACTGGACACAGTATTCAGATGGGGTCTCACCAACTGTCTGTACAGAGGGATAACAACTTCCTGTTTTCTCGCTGCTGATGCCTCTCCCTATACATCCTAGTATACCCCAGCCCTCCCTACTGCCTTCTCACATTGCTTGCTAACCTTAAGGTCATCTGATATGATTACCCCAGGTCCCTTTCCTTTTTGTTGTTGTTACTACCTCCCCACCCATTGTGTATTCTTCCCTTGGGTTCTTGTTTCCCAGGTGCATTATTTTGCACTTCTTTGCATTGAATCCTAGCTGCCATACTTCTGACCATTCCTCCAACCTTGCCAAGTCCCTTTTCATCCTTTTCACGTCTCCTTGTGTATCAACCCTGTTGCAGATCTTTGTGTCATCTGCAAAATGGCATACTTTTCCTTCCAGTCCCTCTGCAATGTCACTGATGAAGACATTAAAAAGGACTGGACCCAATACTGAGCCCTGCAGTACCCCACTAGTAACCCCTTTTCTTCAGAGTGGACTCCATTTACAATTACCTTCTGTGTCCTGTTGTCCAGCCAATGTTTTACCCAGGCTACCACCCCTGGGTCCCACTCCCTGGCTGGTTAATTTGACTATTAATCTTTTTGTGGGACTGTGTCAAATGCCTTGCTAAAGTCTAGGTAGGCCATGTCCACAGCCCCTCCCTGGTCTACTACTTTGGTCACCCAGTCAAAGAAATCTATTAGATTCATCTGACATGACCTTCCTGGCTGTGAACCCATGCTGCCTTGGGTCCTGTGCTCCACTGGCCTCTAGGTACTGACTATTCTTTCCTTCAGAAGTGACTCCATCACTTCCTACTATAGAGGCTCAGACTGACAGGTCTGTAGTTTCCTGCCTCTGTCTTGGACCCACTTTTGTGAAGGGGAATCACATCCGCCTTCCTCCAGTCCTTGGGTACCACACCATCCTCCCATGATTTATTAAAAGAGTAGCCAGTGGTTTCACTAGTTCCTCCCTTAATTCTTTTAGAATTCTGGGTGAATTCCATTAGGACCCATTGCTTTGTCCACCTTCAGTTTTAGGAGTTCTTGCAGAACCTTTCTTCTGTGAAAGGACTGGGACTCGACCCCCTATCAAGAGTGCTTCTGTTAATTGGATTAGGCACTTCCACCTCCTCTTTGTGAATACTGGGAGGAGAAGTATTCATTCAGTATTCCTGCTTTCTTTTCACTGTCCCCCACCCACCCAATCGCACTGCTCATTCTATTCAGCCTCACCATCTCCTTTGTCTTGCTACTTCCTCGCTGATATACCTTTAAAAGGTTTTATCTCTTCTTAACTGTTGTTGGCTATCTTTTCCTCAGTTTGGGCCTTGCTATTCTGACTTCCTCCCCGCTTTTCTGCCTTAACTGGTACAGCTCTTCTGTCCTGCTCTTCTGTGTTTCCTTACACTTCCGGAATGCTATCTTTTCTTCCTGACTTTTCACAGCCACCTCTTTGAGAACCATAGTGGCTTTTTCTTTCATTTTGATTTGTTTATTTGCTTCACACAACGGCTTGTTGCCCTGTGATGGCAGTTTTGATAATTCCCACTGTTGCTCCACACCTCTTCTAGCCTGTTCGCCAGTGCTTTTCTGAGGCACTCTCCATCTTTGCCAAAGTCAGCCTCCTAAAGTCCAGTACCTCACTTTGTATGGCTTGACTCTGTAGCTGAGTTTAACGTGAACCACTGTTTGATGGTCACTTGTCACCAGATGGCAACCCATTTCTAGATCTGAGATCCTCTCACTGTCCCTGTTTGAGAGTATGAGGTCTAAGATTGCTCCCTCATGAAAGTGGGTTCCAAACTAGCTGTCTCATGCCTGCCACCTGTAGGGCATCAAGAATGGCCCTGCTCTTGGATGTGTGGCTGCAAATGTGTTCCAGTTAACATCTGTATATTCAGGCTCTCATCAACAGATCTCCCCTTTCTGCCATTCTAAGAATGCCTCTATCATATCCTTGTCCATTCTTCCCTGACATGGGGGTCTGTACACAACCCTGTGTGGGATTAGGAGTTCTTTCCAGTCTCCAAGGTGACCCACAGTGCCTCCTCTCCCTCCCTGTTTACCTTTTTTGTTCAGTTGTGCTTTTAACCCTTCCTTACATAGAGAGTTACTCCTCCCCTCTTCTCCTGCCTGTCTCCTGTGGGTTATGTACCTGTATGTTAATATCCCAGTCATGGTCTCTGTGTACCATGTTTCTGTGACTGCTACGATGTCCAGGCATCCTCTTCCATTAAGGCCATCAGCTCAGGAGCTTTTTTCCCAGACTACGGGCATTGGTACTCTTCATTACCCTCCATTTCCTGGATGGCCTTACTCCTTTTGCCCCATCCCTGTCCTTCTTGCCTTTGTCACTTTCTCCATTTACCCCTGCCCTTCTCCCTATCGACACCTCTATGTTGGTGTTTGCCGCCCTTACTACCATGATTATTTGGGGGCTAGGATTTTCCTGCTCCTTTCCAGTGCCTCCCCCATTGGCTAGTTTAAAAGCTTGCCAATGAAGCATTTAAACCTATCACCTAGGATCCTGGTTCACCTCCCAGACAGATGCAGCCCATCATGCCAGTATAGGCTTGCATCACTCCAGGTGGACCCCCAGTCCCCACTGAAGCCAAATCCCTGAGCTCCACACCAGTTTTTCAACCACTGATTGAATCCCATGGTGCTGAACACCCTAGCCTCCCATGCCATAGATGGGCAGCACCTCCGAGAAGGTTACCGCATGCTACTTGACTCAAGGCCCTCCCCAATTCCACAAACTCTTCCTACTTTCTAATCCCTTTTAGCCAGGTCATTTGTCCTAGGTGGACAATGACATCCAGCTCCTCCCGTGCAGCTGCTCTGGCAATCCTGAGGATTGCGCCCTGTCCTCTCCAAGCCATGGTACCAGGCAGGCACCTTACCTCCATCTCCCTTCTTCTCCTAGTTCTACTTCTTCCCAACAATGGAGTCTCCACCAGGAGTTGTTTCCTTCCCCTGCAAGGTCCCCTGTCACCCTCCTGTGGGTCTCCTTTGTCGAGGTTCCCAGCATCCTCCTTGCCTTCACTGTAGCCCATAGAGGAACCACACTTTGCCAGAATGGCATAGGAATTGTGGAGAGGCACAATGGGAGGATGCGTCTGTTCCACCACCCTCACCTCCCTGAGACCCACTGTGGTCCAAATCCACTCCTTTCTTGGCAACCCTGAGGCAACGGCAGTGGCACTGGTGGTCCCTGGATGGAAGAGGAGGTCCCACAAATCTGGCCAACTCAGCCTGGAGATGAGCAACCTCCTCGCCTCAGAGAGGTGCTGCAGATGGGACAACACCGCATCCTCCAAAACATCTCCCGGAGACTGCTGCTCCACAGCCACTGCACTGCACCACTCATCATGTCTTGGTTTCTGGCCCCTTAACTGTTTGCAATCCTTACTCTTTCCTCTGTTTTTTCTCTCTCTCTTACTTTCTGCCTGTGCCTTTTTAGCTCCTGATTGTCCTGTTTGAGAAAAGAATATCCATTTTCATAGTAGACCACTTTCTACTACTTACTTCAGAGGCAGACCTCCAGCAGCTAGAGGGGACCGGAGAGTTACTCTTGCCCTTCTAGGATGGTAGGTCCTGGTGGTTCTGTGATCACTCACTTCCTGCCCCTAAACAGGAATTTCCTGTTGTCAGTCAAACTCTGTGCCTATAAAAAATAGAACTAGCTTTGGGTGGGGGGTTGAGGGAGAGAGGAAGGAGGGCAACATAGTCCCAGCAGAGTAGTTCAGTCACACAGCAGTCCTTTTCTCCTGGTGTCTTCTGCCAGCTATTAGCAGAAACTTTATAAGGCAGTCTTTAAACGTGGCTCCTCTAGCTAAGCCACTCCCCTACTTACCAGATCTTTCTACAAGTAATTTAAACCTCACAGCAGTTAAGTCCTTTCAGTCACTTGAGATTTCACCTAGATAACTCTTCAGATACCCATTCAGTTCAGTTAACCCAAACACGCACTTTTTTTTTGTTCGTTTTTTTACCCTAAATTAAAGGTCAAATACAAAAGTTCTTCTACTTTAGTCCCAGCAGAGAAGTTCAGTCACACAGCAGTCCTTTCTCCTGGTGTCTTCTGCCAAGCTATTAAACTCATCTATCTTGTTTTTTAATCCCCTAGTATTAAAATAGAGGAATTTTAGTTGTTCAGCTCTACCCTGGATGATCGATGTTTTACCTAGATTATTGTTAAGAGTGGCTGAAATGCCATAACTCTACCCCTGAGGATCTAGTTTAAATGTAAATTAATGTGTTTAGTAAATTGCTTGCTTCAAAGAGGTGTGCCTCATCTACTAAGATGTAGTCCATCCCCACAAAATAATTCATAGTGACCAGAGAATTCTTCCCAGTGAGTGATACACGCGAGCTGTTGGTATGTGCACCACTTCCCGAGCCATTCATTATATTGTTTCATTTTTATATTTACTGAGGGGGCTGCTCGAGGTATTGGGAGAATTTCAGATATTGTAGTATCACACCCCAGTTCGATTAGGATGTTTGTTAGAGCCACTGTATGCCTTTTAACACTAGGTAAATCTTCTTTGCCAATGTTATTGACCCCTGCATGGACAATTATCACCGGATTTTCCCCTCTATCAGACCTGATATTAGGAAGCATGCTAGTAATGGCTAGCAGATTAGCACCCGAGAAGGAAGAACAGGTCCTATTTACTTAGTCCCAATTACAGATGGCTCTAGCAAGATGTTTTATGATAGAGTCCCCAATAACAAAAGTTTGTCTTAAGGTTTTCATGTTCATTATTGTATTATGGATGGTAACATCAGTAGGGGAAGAACTGGAGTCCACTAAATCAGTAAGGTCACCCGTTATGTAAGTAGGGGTAATTATTGGTGCTTGAGTCATAGTGCCAGTTATAAACGTAGAAATTTTTATCTGGTCCTGATTTTCAGTATCATTGGACAAGGTGTGAATGGGGCAACTATGAGCTTCATCCACCAAGTTCAATAGGGACTCATATCTATTTTCCATGCTTAATGAGAAGGCATTTACTTTTCTGCCCTTTTTTAAGGATCGCCTATTTTGAACCTCGTACCATCTATCGTCCGGTCCTAGATATTCATCCTCTTCTCACATACACTTTTTATTTCCAGTATTCAAAGTAGAGGGACCATCCAGGGGAGGATTAATCAGTGAATTGGGCCTAACTAGATGAAGCATGTGACCATTATCGGGAGGGGAGATAGGTTGATTTACAAGGCTGTCTATAGTAATAGGCATATTCTGGTTGCTGGTAGGGACTAAATTAAGGCATTGAGCCATGTCCTTCTGACTTGATTCTAACTTCAGCATACAAGCATTAAATAATGAGATGTCATGTAATAATTCCTCATTTTGTCTACATTTTATAAAGGTAAACATAGGGAGGGCATCCAATACATTCCCTATATTAAACATTGAACATTTATTGCATTGCATCCCTATTTTTCCATTAATGGTAGTGATTTTGTAAACGATGTTAGGTACTGCTCAAGCACAATAATAGGCTTATATTCAAAACAGCAATATAGTATAATTACTTAACAGTATACAACAGGCCATATATCTAAATAATTCTGTGTTGAGGGAGGGAACAATGTTTGGTGCACCACCACCAGCGCCAACATGCTGCAACATGCTAAACAAGCACCGATGCATGTGTATTTGCATGTGTCTTCACATGTGCCAATGAGTGCTCACCCTGCTCTGCTGCAGGCATCCTTTGTAGCAACTGATGACCTGGAAGAGCTTTCCCAGGTCACCTACTCACACAGATGCCAAAATAAAAAAAGTTTCAAAGTTTAAATTGTTTTACTACGTCCTGGTGAATGATCAGGCTGTGCTGCTATGAACTAACCCCCTTAATGAACTGAAAAAGCTGGAGATGTGGGCAATGAGTAATGTGCCCCACTCTCTATGGGCAGAATTCGTCATCCCCCTCTACCTGTTCTCTCAATGGAACAGGGCTCAATATTACCACAGTAACACACATGAGGACAAAAATATAAAGTTTTAAAACAGGCAGAATGCCAGAACAGTGGTCTAGTGCAACAGAGTAGGTGTGTCAAGAAGACCATACACCTTAGTGTATTGTGTAATCACTCTCCCCCGCCACAGCAGGGGTCCCTTTGTAGCAAGTGATGACCCAGAAGAGCTATTCCCAGTGGTCACCCACTCACACACAGATGCCCAAATAAAAGTTTTAAAGTTTAAATTGTTTTACTACGTCCTAGTGAGTGATCAGGCTCTGCTGCTATGAACTAGCTCCTTAATGAACTAAAAGCAAGCTGGAGGTGTGGGCAATGAGTAATGTAGCCCACTCTCTCTGGGCGGAATTTGTCAAGTGAAGTGCTATCCCATAGCATGATGTACAGGATAATTAGTACTTCTACAGAAACATTTTGAAAGATGGAAAGATAACTCTGTGTCAGGTTGGTTATTATCTCTGGACCAATCCAAAGCTTGTGATTGTGTAAATCATATATATATTTTTTTTTCTACTGTGGAGAGATATGGATTCTGAAGATTTTCTGCAATGGCTTTCAAATTTGTATGACAAGGCTTCTGTTATTCCTTATGCGACTGGGTGGTATGGGATCCCAACACTAGTCAAAAGGTGGGTTAAACAAGGGCGTCACTTAAGTCCTTGTTTGTACATTTTTTAATATATCCACTACTGTGTTTAATACAGGCCAATCCAAATATCACTGGGATCCCCATAACTCCAGAAATTCAGAATCTTATACTACTTATACTGTATATGTGGATGACATTTGTGTGATTCTACAAGACCACACTTTGAGTAACTGTGTCAAAGAGGTACTTAATGCTTATTCTGTAGTTTCTGACTAATGTATTAACTTTGAAAAAGTGTAGCTGTACCACTTAATAGGCCCACAAGAGCTTCTTATGTATTATGTATAGCTGATATACCACTAAAAACAAATCCTGTTAAGAGTTTGGCAATATTGTTCTATTATGAAGATTTGAGATTATTAAACATTCACTTATTCTTTCAAATGGAAAACAATAACTAGCTATATGGAAAAATCCTTGAAGAGTGGTGTTATTAGGGTTACTAGGGAATAAAGGACATAAGGTGCACAAGGCCCATCAAGAATGCCCCCCACATGAAAGGGCCATTTATATCAACTGTTGATTATTGTAGTAGAGTCGACCTACGGTCATTTTAAAATTAATGAGACTGGTGCTATCGATGTTGCATGTGGAAGCCTATTCCATGCCTTTGCAGCTCGAATGGTGTAAAAATGATCTCTCTTGACTGTTAGGGATGGCTGTAAAAATAGTTTTCTGTTATGTGATCTTAGATTGCATCTAGCATAACTATAATATATACCACAGTCGAACATAAGTTCTTGGTTTTGAAGCAATTTATACAGTAGCAACAAGTCCCCCCTTTGTCTTCTAGCTTCCAGTGAGTTTATATACATACGAACATACGAATTTGCCAGCAGATAAAGGCCTAGAGGTCTATCAAGTTCACCGAATGTGCAGCTAGCACCCTATATTCTGCAACTGCACCTCCTTCAACCCTTCCCCTTCATTAACCCTTCCCTTGTCCTGTCCCATCCCTCATTTGAAGCAGTCCACTGTTCTGCATACCATTTCAGCAGATAGCATTCCACCCAGCCACCACCCTCTCTGTAAAAGTGTCTCCTCATCTCCTCTTGAACCTTCCTCGCTCCAGTCTCATATCATGACCCCTGGTGGCCCTCCCCTCCCTTACTTTGAACAGCTCCTCTTTACCCATCTTGTTTATTCCTTTCATGTATTTAAAGGTATCAATCATGTCACCCCTGTCTCTCCTCTCCTCCAGTGAGTACATGTTCAACTCCTTCAACCTCCTCTCATATGATAAG
This sequence comes from Neoceratodus forsteri, assembly GCA_016271365.2. Classification (NCBI taxonomy): domain Eukaryota; kingdom Metazoa; phylum Chordata; order Ceratodontiformes; family Ceratodontidae; genus Neoceratodus; species Neoceratodus forsteri. The sequence continues at coordinate 276,118,431 of CM057449.1, forward strand.
TCCCCCAGCCCCTTGATCATCTTTGTCACTCTGTGCAGCACCCCCTCCAGTAACTTAATGTCCCTCTTCAGATACGGATGCCAGTACTGCATGCAGTACTCCAGGTGTGGTCTAACTAATGACCTTTACAGTGGCAGAATCACCTCCTCTCTCCTCGAGGATATACCCTTGCAATGCAACCCAGCATTTTGTTGGCCTTGCAGCTGCCTCCTACATTGTGCTGAGTTGTTCATTGACCCTGTAATGAGCACACCAGATCCTTCTCCTCCTCTGTCTGGGCTAGCTGTATCCCTCCATAGCTGGTAACTCGCCCTGTCTTTCATCCCAAAATGCAGCACCTGCACCCTTTTGGCATTAAAGCCCAGTTGCCAGGTGTCTGACCAGGTTTCAAGCTTTGCCAGATCATCCTGCAACCCCTGCCACCCCCTAGGTCATCCACCACCGAGCCTACCTTGGTATCATCAGCAAACAGACTGATCTTGCTCTTGATGTCCCATGATATGTCTGCAATGAATATCCCAAACAACATTGGTCCCAACACCAAGCCCTGTGGAACACCGCTCATCACTGCCCTTGGGTGTGAGAGCTCCCCACCCGCCACCACCCTCTGTTGCCTTCCCTGCAGCCAGTTTCCACCCATCTCACCAGCTTTGCACCCAACCTGTGCCTACTAACTTCCTTCCCATCCTTCCATGTGGCACTGAGTTGAATGCCTTACTGAAGTCCAGCTACAGGATATCCACTGCATGGCCCCTGTCCAGTTGCCTAGTTACCCAGTCATAGAACTTGACCAGGTTGGTTTGGCAGGATCTGCCACATATGAAGCCATGCTGTCTGCTGTCCTGTAGTCCTTTGGCTTCTAGGAGGGTCACCAGCCTCTCCTTCAGGATAGTCTCCATTAGCTTACCCACGATGGATGTGAGGCTCACTGGTCTGTAGTTTCGCGGTTCATCCTTGGGGCCACTCTTGTGGAGTTTAGACCTGTTTCCAATAATTTAGTTGGATAAGTGTAATGTTTAAGCCTTGGTATGTATTTAGTTAGAGATCTCTGCACATCTTCCACTACTAAGGTATCTTTAAGTAAGTAGGGGAACCAAACCTGAGATCCATAGTCTAGTAAGGGATGAACATAGGTTTTGTAAACCGGAATGATGACTTGTTCAGATTTGCTCAGAAAGGAGCATTTATTTCTGGTGACCATATTCCTAGCATCTCTGGAAACTGTCATACAATGGTCAGAAGAAGACAGGGAATTATTTATAACTATACCCACCTCTTGTACTTTATTTGAGCATTTGAGTATCTTTTGATTTAATATATTTGAGTAATTGGGATTCATTTTTCCAAGGTGTAATACAACACATTTATCAGTGTTTTGGATCATACCATTTTGACTCATCCATATCTCAAGTCTGCTTAAATCGCCAACCAGAGATAGGTGCTTATCAAAGGTGCTGACCTCTCCACCTAATTTTGTGTCATCAGTGAATTTAACAATTAGGTTATTGATATTTGTGTCCATGTCCTGAATATATATATTGAAAAGTATAGTCCCAAGTACTGACCCCTGCAGGAAACCACTACTCACTGAACCTCACTCGAGGTTGTATTATTAATACAAACTCGTTGGACCCTATTATGAAGCCAGTTCTGGATCCATCTGACTAAATCCTTATTTACACCTAGCTTGATCAAATTGTTAATCAGATTATGGTGGGCTACTGTATCAAATGCTTTTGAAAAATCTAATAAAATTACATTGGATGGGATCCCATTATCAAGACTTTTTCTAATATAGTTATAAAATGCAATTAAGTTTGTAGACTATGACCTTCCCTTTGTAAAGCCATGTTGGTTTTTGTTATCAAAGCCAGAAAGTTTCAAGTGAAGTTCAAGTCTGGTTTTAATTAGGTGTTCCATAAGTTTACAACAGTGAGAGGTCAGACTTATGGGCCTATGGTTTTCAAAACATCCCCCATTTCCTTTTTTTGAAAAATTGGCATTACTGTAGCACATTTCCAGTCATCTGGTACAGTACCATCCCTTAATGAATAATTAAAGATGACTGAGAGTGGGTATGCCAGTGCAGGTGCAGCTTTTTTTTTTATGAACATCGAATCTACATTATCTAGTCCAGGGCTAGATGACCTATCTAATTGAGTAAGCACTGTATACACCTCTTCAATAGAGAAGGGAGGTTCAGTTAGTTGTTCAGATAATATGGGCAGAGGACTGTGAGGTGCAGGTGTGTATACAGAATAGAAGCAGTTGTTGAATTTGTCAGCAGCCAGTTTATCATCTTCTGTTGCTTTATTATTGTCCTGCATGGGTCCTACAGATCTTACTGTGCATCAACAGTTAGAATTTATATAGGAATATAATAATCTCCTCTGGTACACGAAGACTGGAAAAAGGCAATAGTGGTTCCACTTCACAAATCAGGCAGTGGTGAAGAGGCTAGTAATTATAGACTGGTAAGCCTCGTGTCTACAGTAGGGAAGTTATTGGAGACATTACTCAAACAGAGGATCATAGCATTCCTTGAAACTAGCAGGTAGCAACACCCTAAACAACATGGTTTCACAGCAGGTACTGTAGGTCATGCCAAAGAAATCTGCTTGAGTTTTTTGACTATGCTAAAACAATAGTGGATGACGGTGGTGCAGTAGATATGGTCTACCTAGACTTTAGTTAGGGTTTCAACTTGGTTCCACATAGAAGGCTGGTAAAGAAGCTTGATCACACAGGAGTTGGTGCAGAAATAGATGGGTACAAAAGTGATTACAAGGCAGAGCCCAGAGGGTACAGGTTAATTGACGGAAGTCAGGGTGACCAGTGTTGTGCCCCACGGCTCAGTGCTGGGGCCTCTGCTCTTCATTGTCACTAAAAATACCACCAACAGATTAGTCTGGTTCAAGCTCAGTTGGCACTCATCTGTATCCCCTCCCCCAGGTTGTGCCTGAAAATAGGCAGAATTTGTCTAGTGCACATACCTGGTCAACAAAAATGAAACAAATAAATACATAAATAAATGTTTTTATAGCAGTCATCGCTGACTGACTGGAATGGAAGGTGCATCTGTTGACAGAAAACACCAAGATATGTAACAGGGTGGATAACTCAGGAGTGAGCAAGGTGAAGCTGACCTCAGGAAATTAGAAGAATGATCTGTAGTGTGGCAGCTGAGATTTAATGCCAAAAAGTGCAAGGACATGCACATAGGAAAGAAAAATCCAAGAAAGGAGTGTTGCCTAGGAGGTGAAAGACTGGCATCTTCAAACCAGGAATGAGATCTAGAAATCATAGAATCAGATGACTTGAAGGTTAGTAAGCAGTGTGAGAAGGCAACACTAAAGGCCAACAGAATACTGGGCTGCATTGGGAGGGGAATCACGAGCAAGAGGAGAAAGGTGGTGCTACCACTGTATAGATCACAGGTCAAGCCTCACCTGGAATGTGGAGTACAATTCTGGAGGCCTCACCTCAGGAAGGATACTGAACAGGTAAAAATAGTACAGAGAAAGGTGACAAAAATGATTCAGGGTCTGTAGCACATGTCCTGTGAGGAAAGACTTATGGAACTCGTGTATTATCTAGCTCATGTATTAATTTTGAAAATAAAGTGCAGCTGTACCACTTAATAGGCCCACAACAGCTACTTCTGGATTATGTATAGCTGATACACAACTAAAAACAAATCCTGTTAAGAGTTTGGGAATATGGTACTATTATGAAGATTTGGGATTATTAAACTGACACTCAAATTGCAAAACAACAACTAGTTGTATGGAAAAATATATTGCTTTTATCAAGGAGCAGGACCTCATGTCTGCCATGTATGGGGCAAACCTAAGGCAGCTGGTAGTTGAGGGCACCAGGATGGGGGCTGTACTGGACTTAGTGCTGACAAACGGGAACAGAATCATGGATGTGGAGGTGGGCAGTCCCCTTGGTACCAGTGACTACAGAACTGTGTGGTTTAGAGCCAACACTTTGGCAGAACAATGTCATTCAAAGATTAAGATCCTAGATTTCTGGAAGGCCAACTTGATGGAGATGGGGAAACAGCTCAAAACTGCCCTGGCAGCAGAAGATACGGGTGGTGGGGTAGAAGAACAGTGACTTAGGCTCAAGAGATCCATAGCAGGAGTGACACGCCAATGTGCCAGATTGCTTAGCAAAAGCAAAAGAAAGAAGCGGCCACTGTGGTTTTCTAAGTCGGTAGATGAAAAAGTGGGAGAAAAAAGTAAGGTATTCAGGAAATACAAAGAGTCACAGAAAGTAGATAACAGACTGAAATATCTGGAGAAGCAGAGAGAAGCTGGGAAAGCTGTCAGAGGAGCTAAGGCAAGAATGGAGAAAGGAATATCACAGGCTATTTTTGCTCAGTATTTATCAAGGAAGAAGCAGGGTAGGGGCCAAGGCTCCAAAGAAAGATGTACAGGGGAGAGGTGTACACCAACCCATATGTGGAAGGAGAATTGGAGGAACTAGGAAAAGTAAAGACAGAAAAGACAATGGGGCCAGATGTGATTTACCCTAGAGTGTTGAAGGAACTTAGGGAAGTCCTAGCGGGTCTGCTGACAACCCTCTCCAACCAATCACTAGTGATGGGGGAGGTACCTGGGGACTGGAGGAGGGCAGAAGTGGTCCCCCTGCATAAGACTGGAAGTAGGGAGGAGGCAGGCATTTACAGACCTGTAAACCTGACCTCAATGGTGGGGAAGCTGATAGAGTCCCTGCTTAAGGAGAAGGTAGTGAAGTTCCTGCAGTCAAGCTGTGCAAAAGACCAAAGGCAGCATTGATTCACTGAGGGTAGGTCCTCTCAGACTAATCTTATTGATTTCTTTCACTGGGTGACCAGGGTGGTGGATAAGGGAGGAGCGATGGATGTCGCCTACCTGGATTTCAGTAAGGCCTTCAACATCATTCCTCATAGAAGGTTGCTTAACAGATTGGGGAATCTGGGTGTAGGCTCTAAAGTGGTAAAATGGGTTAGAAACTGACTAAACGGCAGTACCCAGATGGTGGTAGTAAATGGCATAAAATCAAAAGAGTTGGAGGTGATCAGCATGGTGCCACAGTTATTGGTGCTGGGTCCAGTTCTATTCAATGTCTTCATAAGTGATATTACAAAGGGACTGGAGGTGAAAGTATGCCTGTTTGCAGATGACACTAAGATCTGTAACAGAGTTGGCACACAGGAGGGGCTAGATGAAATGAGAAATGAACTATGACTACTTGAGGAATGGTCAAGGGTTTGGCAGTTGGGTTTCAATGCTAAGAAGTGCAAGATAATGCAACTGGGACAGAAAAACACAAGAGAATAATACAGGATGGTGGAGCAGGTTTTAGCCACCACAAGTCAGGAGAAAGACCCATGGGGTATCATATCTGATGACCTGAAGTAAACCAAACAATGCGAAAAAGCAATACGGAAGGCAAACAGAATGCTTGGGTATATAGGAAAGGGCATAACCAGTAGGAGGAGTGAAATGGTGAAGCCACTGTATAGATAACTAGTAGGCCTCATCTGGAATACTGTGTCTAATTCTGGACACCACATATCAGAATGGACATAGACAGAATGGAAGCAGTCCAGAGAAGAACAACAAAAATGATACATGGGCTGCACCACAAGCCTTATGAGGAAAGACTCAAGGAACTAAACATCTATTCTTTGGAAGAGAGAAGGGAGACAGGGGATATGATAGAGACTTTCAAATACCTTAAAGGAATAAACAGGGTACAGGAGAGTAGCATATTTCAGAAACGAAAGTGCACATGGATAAGGGGACATAACATGAGGCTGGAGGGAGGGAGGCTTATAGAAAATGCTAGGAAGTATTTTTTCATAGAGAGGGTGGTGGATCCATGGAACAGCCAACTAGTGGAGGTGGTGGAAGCCTAAACAGTATGGGAATTCAAAAGTGCATGGGATAAGCATAAAATACCCTGCTGTACAGCAGAGTGGGGGAAAGGCAGTCCAGATAAGAGTACTGATTGCCAAACCAAGTAGGGGAATGGGCAGATTAGGTGGGCTGTATGGTCCTTATCTGCTGACAGAGTCTATGTTTCTTAAAGGAAAAGATGACATTTATTTTAAACTTCTGTTATGACCTTCTTTCATTTACTAAGTTACATTTTTCCTCCTCCTGTGTAATTTGAGACATAATTATATAGTATCTTGTTTAAGGTTTGTGGGGGCCAAGCATAAATCCATTAAACAGGAAGTCACTTATAACATATTGGATAAAGGTGGAGTTAAAATGGTTAATCCAGTTGAAATCTTTTATAGTGTTTTCCTCAATTGGAACTTTTGCCCTGTACTACATAGTTTGCCTGTTGTGTGGGTTTCAGTCATGGAAGAATGGTTGATTCCTGTTTTGTACCCTTGGAAATAAGATAGTTTTTCAGGTATTAGAAAACATTTTACACATTTAATTCTACATTATAAAACCAAAAGCTGTGAAGCCTGGCAGCTCAGTCTATGTGAGAAAAAATTACTTATGAGCTAGGCCATGATAAAAAAAAAATTTATTACAACGAATAATATACAGAAAGTGCCCCACCCACACATAGACATACGTTTCATATTATATAACATGGATCTGTTTAATGATATTCATGCATTGACAAAGCATCAATATGACACAAAACATGTGTCTGCGTGAGGGTGGAGTGCTTGCTGTGTATTATGCATTGCAATAAATGCTGTTTTTTATCGTATCCTAGCTCAAAGGTCGTTTTTTCTCACATAGACTGAGTTGCAGGACTTAACAGTTTTTGGTTGTTACTTTTTCGTTGAGCCCCACTTGCTTTACTAGCTGCTGCTTTTCTTCAGTTTCTGTAATTCTACATTGTTTACTTGTTTTTTTTCAGAAAATGGAAATTAAAACCGACTGATACACAATCCCAAAGTAGGCTATGTCTATATAGGTACATTATATCTTCACATTTTTGCCCTGCTGTAGAGCTAAAGTTTTGCCCTTCAGACAGAGCTGTTGAGGCTTTACATCAGTTAAATAACCTGTGATTTCCAACAGCAATGTGGGACCTTACATGGTTAGGAATCCATGGAAAATTTCCTGTAAAAGGCTCCCATAAACATAAAGTTGTTGAAGAGAGAGTTCACCAAAAGAAATCGGGCACACATCAGCCATGTATAAACTGCTCCTCCAGTAAATAAAGATATAAAGTTCTTTTATTCAGCACATACTGTATAAGAATGGACAACCACTACCCCAGGTAAATGCTTAATGTATTTCAGATAACACTAGACCCTTTCTCAAAAGAGATGTGTGCTGAATAAAATAACTTTCTATTTTATTTATCAGTGGAGCAGTTTATACATGGATGGTGTGAGCCTAATTGCTTTTACATACATATGTACGAACATACGAATGTGCCAGCAGAAACAGACCACCCAGACTGTCTAAGTCTGCTCGAGTGTGCAGCTAGCACCCCTAGTTTGCAGCTGCCCACCCCCTCCCCTTTGTCATCACACTGCCATCTCCCACCTCCCCCACCTTCACTCTTCCCTGTTCCCTGTCCCATGCCATTTTAAAGTTGTTCACAGATTTATATGATACCACCCTTTCTGGTAGTGCATTCCATTTTGCTATTGGTGAACTGAACAAGATGATTTTATCGTAGAGCACTACCTACCCTGTATGCACTTCTTGGTGTTTGGCCATTGAAGAGAGACTCTGCCCACGTGACTCCTGTCTTGGGATATTGAAACTCAATTTCAGTTTCTTCAGGAGTGTCCATTTAGCCAATAATTTGGGAAAAAATTAAGAAGAAAAACCTGGACAAATAACATATAGCTCTTGTTTTGGATATACCACTGATGGAAGGGCTAAATTTCATAAGAGACTTTACAGATGTGATTGGGAATATAGAAACATAGAAACTGAGAATTTGTCAGTAGAAAAGGACTACCAGGCCCATCCAGTCTTCCTGTTTTCCCTACCTGTACTGGCGGCTGGTGCCAATAGTTGGTCACCTGCTCAAGTCATTCCTATCTATGTCTATGTCCCCCTTATTCCTATCCCATCCATGTTTGAATCCTGCTACAGTGTTGGCTCCCACTAACCCCCCTGGGGCAGGCCATTCCATGCATCCACCACCCTTAAAGTGAAAAACAGCTTCCTCCTATTACCCCTTATGTGAACCTCCCCCCCCCAATTGCATGTCATGACCCCCTTGTTCTAGTACTCTTTTTATACTGGAAGATGTTTTCCCTTCTCAACTTATTTATGCACTTGAGGTACTTGAATGTTTCACTTATTTGTTCCCACTCCCTCCTCTGTTCCATTGTGTACATACTGAGGTCTTTACCCTATCCTCGTATGTCTTATGTTGTAATCCCTGCACCATCTTAGTCACCTTCCACTGCACTCTCTACTTCTTGTCTATGTCTTTACAGAGGTGCGGCCTCCAGAACTACATGCAGTATTCTAGATGTAGCATGACCAGCATTTTGTACAGTGGAACCATTACCTACTTCCTCTGGCTTGTGATACCCTTCCTATACAACCCAACATCCCACTGGCCTTCCTGCAGCCTTTGTTGCCTGTTTTGGTGGCCTTTACGTCATCTGTGATAATGACCCCCAGATCTCTTTCCTTCTTGGTGTATGACAGCAGCACCACCACCCCCATCCTGTAGATCTCACCTGTGTTTCCACTTCCCACGTGCATGATCTTACATTTTTGGGAATTAAACTTTAGTTGGCACACATCAGACCATTTCTCTAACTTCTCAAGGTTCTTTCTCATTCTGTCCACTCCCTCTGGTGTAGCAGCCCTGTTGCAGGTCTTGGTGTCATCTGCAAACAGGCATAACTTTCTCTCCAGCCCTTCTGCAATGTCGCTGAAGAAGACATTGAAGAGGACTGACCCCAGAACTGACACCTGTGGTACCCCACTGGTCATCTCCATTTCCTCTGACTAGGATCCATTTACTGCTACCCACCACCTTCTGTCTCTCAGCCAGTTACTATCCCAGTCCACCAGCTTTTGGACCTCCCCAGAAACCCCAGATTGTTGAACATCCATCTGTGTGGAACAGTATCAGTGGCTTTGCTGAAATCTAGGTAGGTGACTTAAACTACACCTCCTTGCTCTGATGCCTTTGTCACCCAGTCACAGAAATCAATTAGTGTTGTCTGACAGGATCTTCCTGTCATAAATCCATGTTCCCTTAGATCCTGTGCTCCTATGGATTCCAGGTGTTCCACAATTCATTCTTTAAGGAGTGTCTCCATGATTTTACCCACCACTGATGTGAGACTCACTGGCTTGTAGTTCCCTGCCTCCTCTCTGCTGCCACTCTTGTGAAGAGGGACCACATGTGCCCTTCTCCAGTCCATGGGGACTATGCCAGTATGTAGGGAGTCAGTGAACAGGTCTGCTAGAGGGGCTGCTAGTTACAGTCTTAGCTCTTTCATCTGGACCCATAGACTATTCACTTTTAGTTTTATAAGCTATTTTAGTACCCTCTCCTCCATAAAATACATAGATACATAGACAGCGTCGGCAGATAAGGGCCTATGGCCCACCCAGTCTGCCCATTTGAGCTTGTAAGTTCAGTTTGTTTTCCTAGAAGTCTGTTGCCCTTTACCCCTAACCTCCAGAATTCCTTTATGTCTATCCCATACATTCTTAAATCCCGTGATTGTTTCAGCCCCCACCCCACTTCCTCTGGCAGGGTGTTCCACTTGTCCACCACCCGCTCTGTGAAAGAAATTCTTTCTCATGTTGCCTCTGAATCGCCCTCCTCCAACTTCATCCCATGCCCTAGTCCTGGAACATCTTTTTCGCTTAAAATCAGTGTTTTCCTGTACCCTGTTCCTCCCTGTAAGATACTTGTATGTCTCTATCATATCCCCTCTCTCTCCCTCCTCCTCCAGGGAGTACATGTTCAGTTCCTTCAACCTGTCTTCATAGGACTTGTGATGCAATCCGTGCACCATCTTTGTTGCCCTCCTCTGAACCTTCTCTACCCTGTCTATGTCCTTACGTAGGCATGGTCTCCAGAACTGTACACTGTACTCCAGGTGGAGCCTCACATGAGTGTCTACTTTCCCACCCTCTGTGCCTACGTTGTCTAACTGTGATCCCTCTCACTCCCCTTCTACTGTGAAGACTGAGCAGAAATATCTGTTTAGAATTGATGCCTTATCCTGAGCTCCCGTATCCCCCGAGTTTAGCAATGCCTCCCTGCTTTTTTCCCTCAGTAATGTACATTTAGACTGTCTTATCCACCTTTCTTATCAACTAAGCAAATCTTTCTTCAGTTTGCACTTTTGCACTCCTTATCACTTTTCCTGCCTGTCTTAGACAATTCTGGTACTCCTCCCTTTCTTCCTCCCTTTGTGTCCTCCCATATTTTTTGAAGGTTACCCTTTTGACTCTTACCTTTTCTGCTACAGCCATGGAGAACCAAAGTGGCTTCCTCCTCTTCCCATTATTTCTCACCTGTCACATTGTTCTGTGTCCCCAATAATGGCATTTTTAATATGCTCCTATTGTTCCTCAGCTCTCTGTCTGTCTATTTCTGTGTACGAGTTCCTCTGATACTTTTTCCCATCTTGCAGAAGTCTGCCCTTATGAAATCTTGGATCCTTAACTTTGTATGGTGTGCCTGTACCCCTGTGTTGAGTTTAAATTGTATCATGTAGTGGTCACAATATGCTTGGTGCCCCTCCACATGGAGATCTACCAGGTCGTGCCTGGAAATCCAGGGTCGTGCCAGAAAATAGTCATTTCTTGGCTAGTACACCTACCCAGTTAACAAAAACTAAATCAATAAAAAATAAATCCTGTCCCCACTGGTTAGGACCAGATCCAGGAATGCCCCTACTCTGGAGGGATCTCTCATCAGTTGTCTGAGACCCATCTCCTGTAGTGTGTCCTCAATGTCATGGGTCCTGGCTGACATCACTGCAGGGATGGACCAGTTCACATCAGGCATATTTTTTTTTTAACTTTGTCTATTCTCCTACACCCCCCGGGCATCCTTCAGGAAAGCCAACTCGGAGCCCACCCTACTCCCAACCTGAACCCCCACATCTCCCCTGAACTCTTCTCCCCATACGACTACAGGCAGACCTGACCCCAGTACCATCTCCAGGGCTGATTCCACCCTCCCTCAGTGGCTACCTTCTAAGTGTGAGGAGCCTACCTGTAAGTCATCAGGTCACTCTGGAGAGAGATCCTGGGCACATCTGGGACGGTATTTGGGATATGGGAGGACACACCGGGGCTACCGTCATCTTCCAACTATATAGGATGCTTTTTCTTGCTTTTTCTGTCCCCCCCATGGAGAATGGCCAGCAAGGCTATAGATTGCTGTGGCTCTGCCCCCAGGCATTGTGCTGTGCAGCTACACTGGCAATTCTCCAGCCACCACCAGAGGTCGCTCCAAGAGTGAGCACATTCCCATACCCATCCCCTGGAAAAGAGAGCAGTCATCTGATGCTCAAACTCTTCCCCCCTGCCAACCCCTGGTGGTCCCAACTCGTTCTCAAACCTGGGTCAATGGTGTGGCATTGGTGAAGTTTCTTGAGTAGAAGAATTGTCCATTGCTTCAGTGCCTGAAGCAGCTATCAGGTCGGCTGATGAAGTGCTAGTAACAGCAAAGGGGGTCTGTCAGTAGAGTGGCAGGTGCAAAGGAGGGGGCAGTCACTGGGGTCTGTTAGTAGAGTGGCAAGAGCAGAGGAAGGGTCAGTCACTGGAGTGCTGGAAACAGCAGGAGTGTCCGATTCTGCAGTGCTGTGTCATGGGCACTCTTTTGTGCACCAAGTTGTAGAGGAGTCTGTCACTGGCATTGCTGGACAGTGTCATTCCTGAGTTCAAGCATTTGAGCTGTATGAGAAGTACTGGTGCTGCCATGTTTCAGTCTGAGCCTCTTTGAAGTCCACTTATCCAAATGCTCCATGTTCACACATGGGCCATCATCATTTTGGCACTTGTAGCAGACACAAGACAGTGCTCTGGTGGCAACCACACCACCCTCCAGAGACCTTTTGCTCTGGATATGTCTTATCCCAGGAAAAGCTATAACATACAGTTGTTTTGACCTTCTTATGGATTTGTCAGGCACCCAGAAAAATTTTCACTTGGAATGCCCACACCCATCACTTGGAGGCTCTCTGGTCAGATTGTCACAGCTTTACGTGAACATCTCTTCCACTGTTGAAATGATAGTGACTCATGATTTTACGGCCCAGGTTGCTGATCATTTCACCACACCACTCTCCCCATCAGAGGGTGCTTACCATGGTGTGATCCAAAAATTGGCACACTCGACAGGGAAGCAATGCTCTGATCCTTTGAAATTCCATAGAAGGACCATTTTGATTTGTACTGACTGGCACAGCCATTGGTGAAATGTACCTCCTTCGTAAAGTTTATGTGGAGAGTGTTCATGATGTATTCACTGGCCATATTAACAAAATTTTGAACAGCATTGGTAATGTGTGAGGTCCTTTGAGATGAACACCAGGTATTCCGTGACAAGGTCATTGCAATGTGAGCACCTGTAATATGTAACTATCTGGTGCACTGTAGCCCGCTCGTGATGCCAGTGGCAGGACAGGATCTCATCCTGGTACTTTCGGGCATAGTTTTCTGCAAAGTCCAGCACCATGATGACCCAGCCTTGTGGTAGATTTGTCTTCAGCAATGCAAATTGCATTATTTGCCAAAATGCCACATGTAGATGGTGACCGAGAAACTGTAGGCCTTCCAATAAGTTGTAACGTGGTCTTCTTGTTGACCAACACTTTGGGGGATGTTTTCGTCTTAATGCCATCATTTTTTTTCTTCACTGTGATGGTTTCTCACTGGTACCATCTCAGCATTTCTAACCCATGTTGATTCAATAGAGCCTCTGCATGTTTTTCAGTTGTGTTCACTGCACAAGCCCCATATACCTTCTCCAGACAGTCTTTTCTGAAAAACATGGAACCTTCATTTGCACACATTGCCAGCTCCATGGTTTTATAAATATTGATAACTTTGCACTCAGGAAGTTTGTAAAAATCTGCCATGTGCTTCAATGATTGCAGTTTTAATGTGGCATTTTCACAGTACTTGCATAGGCACGTGTCCAGTTTCTATTGTCTGGCAAGTTTTATATGGTTGGAGCACAAACTGCTGAACTTGATGGCACTGATATGACACTGTGGGTGTTGCTTCAGAAATTCTGCATGTAGCAAATGGAGGAGTTTTGATAGGAACACTTTTGTACATTGGCTTCTTTTTAAGAATGCCTTCTTGTACTGCAGAGGTTGCTGACTGTTCAAAAAAGCTTTTTACTTTGTAATTCCCTGAGGTAGTACAGAATTGCATATGCTTTTTACATGCTTCTGTTCACTACAATATGCATTCATGAGTGTTGTCCAGCTAATTCCGAGGGTTGTGCTTGCGTACATAGCATCTTGTAATTTTTCAGCACCAAAACTGCTCTGACTCACTCTTGTTCCTGTTGTCTATTCTTCACATTTTCCTTCATGACATCCACAATGTTTGCCTCCAAATTGTGACATTATTTCATGTTTAGTCCTCTTCTTTACACTGCTGCCTGCTTTGCAGGTGAACGTGATATTATCACTTATCACTTTATTGTTGATGCAAACGATGCAGGTGACTTAGGCAGTACTGCTTGAGTCCTTTGAATAGCCTTTCAGTTGGCAACGACTGATCAGGTGTCCCCAACTGGAACTGGATAACTGAAATTTACTTGCACTGCTACTACTGTGGCTGTGTTTATTTGTTTCATAATGGAGGAAAGGAAAAAAACAGAGATATCCCATGACCTACTTCACAGCAGATAAAGCAACAGAACAGAATGTGGATAATTATTTCATAGCAGAGGAAAGGAAGAAACAAAGAGATTGCCCATCAGTTGCTTTACAGCAGATGAAATGGTGGAACAGAAAGTGGACAATTACTTCATAACGGGGGAAAGGAAGAAACAAAGAGATTGCCCATTAGTTGCTTCACAGCAGATGGAATGGCAGAACAGAAAGTGGGCAATTACTTCACAGTGAGGACAAGCAAGAAACTAAGAGATCACCCAACAGTTACTTCACAGCATATGAAATGACAGAATACAGAAGGTGGACAATTACATCACAGCTGGTGAAAGAAGATCACCCAACAGTTGCTACACAACACAGTGTGATGAATGTAAGGAGAATGGTGCATTGCAACAGCAGCTAAATTCCAGTATAACTATCATTTGTATCCCACCACCACCATCAAACATGGTCTTAAAGTGAATTTCTGACTTGTTGCTATAAGATATTAGGCTTCATAGCCCAATACCTTGCAACAGCATGAGCTCAACCCCACAAACAAATTAAATTTACGGATCATAGTTTTAGCATGGGAAGGGATCGTAACTGGCACTGAGCACTCGGCTGGCCGATACCTTCCAGCTTCCTGGTGCCCCTGCTCTTCCCCAACTCTGCCCCCATGCTCTCTGAAACTATGACTTGTGCCCAGAGAGAATGTGAGGGTGAGCCCCATACAAGTCTATGGGAGCTATTTTTAAAGCCATTTTGTTTAGAAATTTTTAACAGCCCTAGAGTAAATTTAAAGCCCTCACTTAACTAGTAGGGTCCCTACTAGTTAAGCAACTGCTTCATTTTCCTCAAGGACTATTAAAAATTACAAAAAACTGCTGGTCCAGGTGGGCACCAATACTTTCTGCTGTACAAAAAACAGCAAGAAAGGGGGCAAGCACTTACGTGCAGCAGATTTTACACCTCCCACTGCCCACCTATATCACAGGAAAAACTGGAATCCTGAAAGAATCAGGCAACCAGTTGGGGGGAGGGTGGCATTCTGAATGTACCTAATGGGATCATGGACACCATTGGTTGGAAGGGTTGAAAAAGATGACCTGACTCAAACAATAAAGAGCAGGCAAGATGTATTACCTGGCAATAAAACAAGGGCTGCACTGGTAACACACAGGAGCATTAAAAACAAGCATTTGTCAATGCTGAATGTTGTTGCACTGGCATTGGCAGTGGCGGAGGTGGAGAGGCATAGCGCAGTGAGTATGTTAATGTGTCCCAAAAGGTGATTTTTCACAACGAGTAAGGCACTGTGCGGCAGAGCTGTGGAAACGTGTTTTGGGCAGGCTGTGGAAAATGGCAGCTGGACTGTTGATAATGAGGTGTGCACACATGCCAGTGGTAAAAATGTGGCATGAAAATATTGCAGATTGACAAAGTTACAAGGGTGGGTGGAAACTGCGCAATGCATTCTTGCAACACAGTCATTGTCTGGATGTTGTCCACCAAATTTTCAACATAGGCATTTGAGGACCTCTGCTGATGAATAGTGTCACTGTCATTTCCTGAAAGTGTCCCAAAAAGTGATTTCACACAGTGACCGTGCAATTCTGCACTGGACATGCGAAAACACATTTCAGCCAGCTGTACTGTTCATAAGGAGATATGGAAAAATGGCAATGATGAACAGCTGGAGTGAAAGTATTACAAATTCACAAAGTCACGAAAGTGCGTACAATCTGCACAATGCATGCTCATAAAACATTCATTTTATTGACTTTCGTCCCTAAATTTTCAACGTAGGCATTTTAGGACATCTGCTAATGAACAGTGTCACTGTCATTTTCATAATTTGTCTTGAACATGGGACTTTCCACAGCAACCGTGCTGTGCGTGCAGGAACTATGAAACAGATTTGGTCAGGACTTGCAAGTTGAGGAATGGTCAAATGTATAACGGCTAGATTCAATGCTAAGAAGTACAAGGTAATGCACCTGGGAAACAAAACCCAGGGAAAAGTACACAATGGGGGGTGAGATACTAAAACAACAAAAATGGAAAGGGACCTGGGGTTGTCATATCAGATTACCTAAAGGTGGGCAAGCAATGTGAGAGGGCAGCAAGGAGGGCTGGAGGATACTGGGATGCATAGGGAGAGGCATCACCAGTAGAAAACAGGAAGTTATTATCCCTCTGTACAGACAGCTGGTGAGACCCCATCTGGAGTACTGCATGCAGTTCTGGAGACCCAATCTCCGCAAAGACATAGACAGGATGGAAGCTGTCCAGGGGAGGGCAACTAAAATGGTGCAGGGTCTGCACCGGAAGACATATGAAGCGAGACTTAAGGAGCTAAATATGTATAGCCTCGAGGAAAGGATGGAGAAGGGGGACATGATAGAAACTTTCAAGTACCTCAAGGGAATCAACAAAGTCCAAGAGGGTAGCATCTTTCAAAAAAAGAGGTGTGCAAGAACAAGGGGACACAATTTGAAGATAGAGGGAGGGTGGCTCAAAGGTAATGTAAGGAAGCATTTTTTCACAAAGAGGATTGTGGATGCATGGAATGGCCTTCCGGAGGAGGTTGTGGAGTCAAAAACAGTGGTGGAATTCAAGCATGCATGGGACAGTCATAAGGCAATTCTAAGGGGTGGGGGTAGGAAGAAGTAGGCTGCTGGTTAACTAGGATCTGCAGCTTATCCATTAGGTAGGGAAATGGGCAGACTGGGCGGGCCATGCAGTCCTTATCTGCCATCAAATTCTATGTTTCTATGTGAAAAATGACAGCTGCACTGTTCATTAGGTGGTATAGAACAATGGCACTGTTGAAAATGTGGAGTGAAAATATAAGTTTGCGAACTTACAAACGTGCGTGCAAACTGCGCAACGCACACTCATAACACAGTCATTTTATGGAGAATTGTCGCCAAATTTTCAACACACACATTTTAGGACCTCTGCTCATGAACAGTCTCATTGACATTTTCGTAATGTGCCCCAGCACTGATTTCATACAGCGAGCACGCTATTCTACGCCGTAAGTGCAAAAAAAAATTTCAGGCAGGATGTGAAAAATGACAGTTGTACGGTTCACAAGAAGGTGTGGTAAAATCCCAATGTTTAGAATCTAGTATAAAAAAGTGTGAATGCGCTAACTTACAAGCATGTGTTGTGCAGTTGCTATGCACGCTCGTAAAACAGTCATTTTTTGAATCTTTCCCACAAATTTGTAACATAGGCTTTTTGAGAGCCCCTCTAATGAACAGTGGCATTGTCATTTCATTAATCAGTCCTGAAAGGTGATTCCATGCAGTGACTGTGAAATCATCTTTCAGGAAAAATAACGCCATGACAGTGCAAGAATTCATGAAAAGGGGTCCCAAAAATCCCATGTTGAAAATTTTGGGCCAAAATTTGCAAAAATGCCCGAGATATGCATTAAAGTTGAAAAAACCCTATTCATTCCATTATACAGCTTACCGGCATTTCTTCAGTTCACGGTCGACTTTGAAGAGTGCAGACATGTTCCCAGTCCACAGAAGATCGTTGCACGGACTTGCAGGTAAGTATGGGCTGAAGGGGGTGAGGGAGGCAGGTTGCACAGTGGGTGGATGCAGGTGGGGGAGGGGGCATTGAGACTACGAGGACCGTTTATTTTACAGGAAAAAATGAAAAGAAAAACAACGCTGGGACAGGTTTTTTTGAAGGATTTGGCACACTGGTGCATGCCCTGCATTCACCCAACAGTGACTCCACCTCCAAAGCTGCACTGTCCCATGATGTTGGCTGTGCATGCATGCCAACATAAAAAGGAATGTACATGTCAAAAAGTAATTAATTGGCCATGTTCTGAATGTACTAGCTGAGGACACCAACTAGTACATTCAGAACAAATTTTGGAGGTGCTTCAAACTATAAGAATAATCAGTAAAACAACGTAGGTAGGGTAAAAGAACTACAGGACAGCATCTGGATTGTTGAAAGCACACTTCATTTAAACAGAAAAATGGCAGAATTGACAGAAAACATACAACTAAAACCTACAGACTTTTCATGTCACAATTTAGGACCAATAAAACAGCAGGAAAATTGGGTTGGACAACAACAACAAAAAAAAATTCCAGGCAGCTGCAGACTACATGTACCTCTACATATACAGTAAAAAGCATTAAAACAGCATTTCAAATATTATTTTTAATTTTTTTCCTCACTTTATATCACACTCTTAGCATTTCCATTCCATTGGTACAAGATTTTCATGAACATAGCCATACAGGGTAATGCCCTCACATCCTGCCCCTCATCACTCCAACCGCTAAGCTCCCTCTACCTTTAGGTACAATAAATCCTCAGCTCCACTCATGCATGCCATCTTGTAGATGTAGGAATGAAAAAAGGAGAACAATGGCACCACAGGTATTATGAAAATAAGAATATTTTAATCAGTGCATATTATATGCACGGCTGCTCAGCAGTACAGGCTATCAACCTCAACTAGTTTTGCACCAAACATGCATCATCAGGAGGATGTTGTTCTCCTTTTTTTCATCCCTTTAGCTTTGTAGGTGGCTCTGTATGACAGTTTTTTTTTTCTTTTTTCTCTTATCTTTTCATCTACTAATCACTAGAATAACCTCTCACATTCTGCCTTTCATCCACACAATAAAATAGTTAAAATGATAAACTTTGTCAACTGCAGTATCTGTGGAATCCTCTCTACCAAGGCTTTTCCACGACAGTGGGGTCACTGCCCTATCTGCACAACTATCAGTAGCCTAAGAGCCCAACTAAGGGCTGCACATGCTGAAATCCTTTACCTTAGCTCACAACTTCACCACAACCCATGGTGGTTTAATATTATCTCTCCTAACAATGGCAAAATTGTGCAAGCATCCATACCCCAAAGAACAAACAAACCCAGAGGGTGGCAGGTAGTAACAAAATGCAAAGGATCCAAAGGAGCCACACCTAAATCTGAGAGTACTCCTATTCAAACGTCAAACATTTTTGCCACACAGGCATCTGCATCATTAATCATAACCAGCACCAATTTTGGGAGTAACACATCACAAGATATAAAAACACCCACCACTACAGAAACCACAAAGGTGAAAAAATCCATACTTGTCTAGGTGAATCCATAATACGGGCAGTAGAGCCACACATTCATCAGCATGATTGAGCTTTGGTTATGGTCAGGTGCTTCCCTGGGACGTTGGCATAGAGGGACACCAACTACATTGAAAAGCTTGCACAAATTGCACCAAAGAACATGCATGTTCTCATCCATGTAGGAACAAATGACCTGGCCAGTCAAACTCTATAACAGACAAAGCTAAACCTGTCCAAGCTGGGTGGTAAACTATCTTCCATTTCATCCAGCATCTCTTTCTCTGACATCCTGCCTGTGTAGGAAAAGGGGGGGTAGCAGTTGCAGAGAATCAGGGAAAGAGATATATTCTAACTTAACAGATGACTGAAACAGTGGTGCCAAGAAAAAGGACACCACTACATTGGCAACTGGCATAGCTTCTGGGACAGGGAGTTCTTCAAGTTCTATGGGCTACACCTTACAAGACAAGGTACTAGGGTACAAGGCCAGAAGTTTGACATCCATCTTGGTCAGTTAAACTAGAGGGTGGGGAGGAAGCATAGGCACCCAGAACAACACACAAGTTTCCATCTGTGCCTCCCCATCAATTCCTTACAACAATCCATCAGTAAAGAAATATAAACACACTGTCAAGAGCAACAGTCATCATATTTCCATCCAGCAGGTACCTTCACCAACAACAGTCCCTGTCAAACAATAATAGAAACACAGAAACATAGAAAGTGACTGCAGAAGGAGACCATGTGATCCATCTAGTCTTCCCAATCAGGTGCAGGAACAGGTCAGCATTCTAACAGAAACACCAGGGATTATATCTCCATCCAGCAGCATCTCAGCCACACCAAAATCTACAAAAAACAACCCCCAGACCTCTCTCAACATAGACAAAATAACCACCAAGCTCACAGTAGAGCAGTCTGTTGAACACTTGGCAAGAGTGACATTTAACCTTGATTCGATGAGTACCAAGCAGTCCATAAACATGGCTTCATAAATTTTTACCTACGTAAGGACATAGACAGGGTAGAGAAGGTTCAGAGGAGGGCAACAAAGATGGTGCATGGGTTGCATCACAAGTCCTATGAAGACAGGTTGAAGGAACTGAACATGTACTCCTGGAGGAGAGGAGGAGAGAGGGATATGATAGAGACATACAAGTATCTTACAGGAGGAATAGGGTGCAGGAAAACACTATTTTAGGGCAAAAGATGTTTCAGGACTAGAGAGCATGGGATGAAGTTGGAGGAGGACGATTCAGAGGAAACATGAGAAAGAATTTCTTCACAGAACGGTGGTGGATCAAGTGGAACACCCTGCCAGAGGAAGTGGTGGGGACTGAAACAATCACGGGATTTAAGAATGCATGGGATAGACATAAAGGAATTCTAGAGGTCAGGGGTAAGGGGAAATAGACTTCTAGGAAAACAAACTGAACTTACAAGCTCAAATGGGCAGACTAGGTGGGCCATAGGCCCTTATCTGCCGACACTGTCTATGTATCTATGTATCTATGTATCCAGGTTGTTCAATAGTTCAGGAGTGAAAGACAATGTGCATCAATGCATGCAGCCTTTCAAACAAAAATCCATGACCTTTCTGCCATTATAGCAGAGAAACAACTGGATTGGGTAGCAATCACTGAAACATGGTTCTCTGATAACCACACCTGGGATATTAGTATAACCAGCTGTGCACTTTTCTTTAAGAATCTAAAAAATAAGAGAGGAGGGGGTTGTGGTATATGTCAAGGAAGGAATAAAGACAACAGGGATTCAACAGGAACACAGCAATGAAGAAGCCCTATGGGTCACGCTAGTAGCTGGGGTCAGGTCTCCTATCTGCCTGAGCATCATGTATAGGCCTCCAGCCCAGGACTCTGAAGTTGACAAGGAGCTCCTTGAGACCATTCACGCAATGGCTGACAAAGGGGAGCTGCTTATGGTTTGGAACTTTAATCTACCAGGCATAGACTGGTCCATGTGCACAGCTTCCACACAGAAGAGCAGAGAATTTCTCATCACTTTTAAGGAAGCCGCTGTGAACCAACTAGTGGACTCACCAACCAGCAATAAAGCAATCCTAAACCTGGTTCTCACTAATAGCCCCATAATGTTCAACATACATGTCAGCATCAGTCTGCGAGCCAATGCAAATATGTCTGTCTGGTTACAAATATGGTGGTTCCAGGACACACCAGACTAAATGTTATCAACTTAAAAAAAGCTGACTTCCAGAAAATGAGATCCAGTATTAAAGTGCTGCTGAGAGACTGATCTGCAGGGGATGTAGAAGCTTGCTGGAAAAACTTAAAAGACTCACTGAATGTGGTAACAGCAGACTGCACAAAGCTAGCAACTAAACCTAAGAGGAAGAGAACCCCCCTCTGGTTTACTAGAGAGACAGCACTAATGTGTAGAGAAAAGAAGCAAGCCTTTAGGCAGTTCAAGGCATCACAGAGGGAAGGGGATAGGGAGTTCTACAAGGAGAAGCTCAAGGAGGCTGGAAAGGTTATCAGGTTAGCAAAAGCCCAAATGGAGGGAAAAAATAGCACTGGGAATCAAGAAGGGACAAAACATTTTTTAGATTCATCAGAAAAAAAGGAAGACCAAAGTGGGATAGTCAGAATGTCAACAAGCAAAGGTCAGATAGTGGAAAAAGATGAAGATATAGCTGAAGCACTGCAATGCATCCTTGCTCAGTCTTCACAAATAAACAGAACGATTAGCGGTCTGGCAATATGCAGAACAGAGCACCTGCATGGGAGGCAGACACATGTCCCTTCACAAGGGAAAGGGTGCTAAAAGAACTAGAAAAACTTAGGACAGATGAACCCATGGGACTGGATGGAATTCATTGAAGAATACCAAGAGAAATTTGAAAAGAAATAGCTGCACTATTAGCTGAGTTATTCAATGAATCTCTGGAAAGCAGCAGGTGCTACTTGAATGGAAAAGGGGGACCGGGGTACCCTTGCATAGAAGACGCAGCAGGGAGGAGACAGAAAATTACCACCCAATCATCTTGACCTCAGTGGTGGGTAAAATCATGGAGAAACTCTTTAAAGGAAGGATAGTAGACTTCCTAAAAGAGGCAGGAAAACTCAACCACAAACATGGATTTACCGCAGGTATATCATGTCAGACTAACCTGATCAAATTCTTTGACTGGGTGAGTAAAGCAGTGGACCGGGGGTGGGGGGCAGTGGATGTGGTGTACTTGGACTTCGGAAAGACTTTTGACACCATCCCACACAGGAGGCTGATCAATAAACTTTAACACACAGGTATCAGTCATAAGATAGTAAGCTGAGTAGCACAATGACTACAGGATAGAACCCAGAAAGTCACAGTAAATGGCATCATGTCCAGATAGGGTTTTGTGACTAGCAGAGTTCTTCAGGGATTGGTGCTGGCCTGGGTTGGGTCCTCTTCAACCTATTCATCAGTGACAGTGCTGATGTTCTTGAGAGTAAAGTCTGCCTGTTTATAGACAGCACAAAACAATGTAATAGGGTGCAATCAGGAGAGAGGCTCCAGTATGAAGGAGGATTGAAAAAACTTGAACATTGGTCAGACTGGCAACTTAGATTTAATGCTAAAAATTCAAAGTGATGCACCTGGAAAACAGAAACCAAAACTCAATACTTCCTATATGGGCATCGACTTGAAGAGACCAGGACCAAATGGGCTTAGGGTAATCATATCAGGCAACCTTAAAGCGGCACAAAAAGCAAGCAGTATCCTTGGATGCATAGACAGGGGACTAACTAGCAGCAAACAAGAAGTGATAATTCCAGTCTATAGATCCCCAGTGAGGCCACACCTAGAGAACTGGATCCAGTTCTGGAGGCCCCACCTGAAGAAGGACATACAGCACTAAGAATCAAGTCAGAGAATGGCCACAAAGATGGTGCTGGGCCTCCATAAGAATCATAAGGATCATAAGAAAATATCAGGTACTTTAGCCATATGGTCTTATAAGCCATATGAGTCTAAACTCCAAGATCTAAACTTGTGTTCCTTGGAACAGAGAAGGAACAGAGGAAATATGATAGAAATGTTCAGATTCATCAAGGGTATTAAAACACTGTTCAGGTAGACAAATTCTTCCATGCAAACAAAGAGGCATGTGTAAGAGGGCACAGCCTACAGTACGCATGAAAGGATGAAGGCTCACAGGCAATATCAGGAAGTACTCTTTTATGGACTAGGTAACAGACACATGGAACAGCCTGCACCCAGAGCCAGTTGCAGCCAAGATGGTGAATGCATTTAAACATGCATGAGAATGGCACTACAGTATAAACAAAACAGCAAAATATAGGAGTGGGTGTTAGGTTCGTGGGCAGACTAGATAGGCCACTTGGTCCCCATCTGCCATCAAATTCTTATGTTCATATGTGCTGCTGTTCCTCTCCTGGGACTCCCAAATGCGGCAGCAGAGTTGCACAATGGGCTATTTCAAGCTCAACTATGTTTTGCTCCTACAAATATAAGATGTACAGTATGCCCACTTTGTTCTCTGGTAGCTCAGCCGGAAGATGCTCTAGGCCACCAAAAGAATCAACCAAGTGTGGCTGATGACTTCCCCAATCTTTGTTCCTTCACCAGAATGTGCCCCTTTACAGTTCATTCCTGAGCTAAATTAGTGAGAAAAACACAACAAAATATCCAGATATCCAAAAAAGAAAGCAGGTTAAACCTCTCCCGCTTTGTCCCAGCAGCAATACCCCAGCACCAAGTTCCAACTCCGACACAACATTTGGCCATTGGCGCCTGTGCCATAATACTCAGAATTGAATTTAAACACAGTCCCAGCACTGTAACATACCAGGGTACACAATCTACAGGAATGACAGGGAGGGAAGAAGAGGAGGGGGAATAGCTCTCTGTGTAGGGTAAGGGATCAAAGCAATGGAACTAAAGGGTAAACATGGAGAAGAGGAGGCACTGTGGGTCACCCTGGAGACTGGAAATGGCTCCACAATCATCTGCACATGGGTTATATACAGACCCCCATCTCAGGGGGAGGAAATAGACAAGGAAATGATAGAAGGCATCCTTGGGATAGCAAAGAAAGGGGAGATATTGTTGATGGGGGACCTGAATATGCCAGATGTTAACTGGAGCACCTTTGCTGCAGCCACATCCAAGAGCAGGGCCATTCTTGATGCCCTACAGTGGCTATGCCTCAGGCAGCTAGTTTTGGAACCCACTTGGGAGGGAGCAATCTTAGACCTGGTACTCTCAAATGGGAATGTAGAGAGGATCTCTGATCTTGAAGTGGGTAGCCATCCATCTGGGAACAAGCGATCACCAAACAATGTGGTTCACGATAAACTTAGCTGTAGAGTCAAGCCACACAAAAGTGAAGGTGCTGGACTTCAGGGGGGCTGATTTTGTCAAAATGGGAGAGTGCCTCAGAAAAGCACTAGCAAACAGGCCCGAAGTTGGGGGTGGAGCAACAATGGGGAAACATCAAAACTGCCATCACAGAGGCAACAGGCCTTCATGTGAAACAAATAAACAAATCAAAACAAAAGAAAAAAACACTATGGTTCTCAAAAGAAGTGGCAGGGAAGGTAAGGCAGAAAAAGACAGCATTCAGGAAGTATAAGGAAACACAGAAGGAGTAGAACAGAGAACTGTACCAGTTAAAGCAGAAGGAAGTGGGAAGGCAGTCAGAATAGCAAAGGCCCAAACTGAGGAAAATATAGCCAACTATGGTTAAAAGGGGATAAAACCTTTTATAGATACATTAGGGAGCAAAAGACTAAGGCAGGGATACTGAGGGTGAATAAAGAGAAAGGTGGTTGGGTAGAGAGTGACAGTGAAAAGCAGATACTGAAAGAATATTCTGCTCAGTATTCACAATGGAAAAGCAGGGGGAGTTACCTAATCCAGTCATTAGAAGCACTCTGGATAGGGGTCTTGATATTAGTCCTTTCACAGAAGAAAGGGTTCTGAAAGAACCCTTAAAACTAAAAGTGAATAAAGCAATGGGGCCTAATGGGATTCACCCCAGAATTCTAAAAGAACTAAGGGAAGAACTAGTAACACCACTGACTACCCTTTTTAATAAATCATGGGAGGATGGTGTGGTACCTGAGGACTGGAGGGGGGTGAATGTGATTCTCCTTCACAAAAATGGGAGCAAGACAGAAGCAGAAAACTACAGACCTGTCAGTTTGACCTCAGTGGTAGGGAAAATGATGGAATCACTTCTGAAGGAAAGAATTGTTGAGTACCTAGAGGCCAGTGGGGCACAGGACCCAAGGCAGCATGGATTCAGAGCAGAAAGGACATGTCAGACAAATCTAATTGATTTCATTGACTGGGTGACCAAAGTAGTAGACCAGGGAGGGACTGTGGACATGGTCTACCTAGACTTTAGCAAGGCATTTGACACAGTCCCACACAAAAGATTAATAAACAAATTAGTCAGCCTGGGAGTGGGTCCCAGGGTGGTAGCCTGGGTAAAACACTGGCTGGACAACAGGACACAGAGGGTAATAGTAAATGGAGTCCACAGTGAAGAAAGGAGAGTTACTAGTGGGGTACCGCAGGGTTCAGTACTGGGGCCGGGTCCTTTTTAATGTCTTTATAAATGACATTACAGAGGGACTGGAAGGGAAAGTATGTCTCTCTGCAGATGTCACAAAGATGTGCAACAGGGTTGATACACAATGTGGGGTGGAAAGGATGAAAAGCGACTTGGCAAGGTTGGAGGAATGGTCAAATGTATTACAGCTTAAATTCAACACAAAGAAGTGCAAAGTAATGCACCTGGGAAACAAAAACCCAGGAGAAGAGTACACAATGGGGGTGAGATACTGAGAAAACCAAAAATGGAAAGGGACCTGGGGGTAGTCATAGCAGATGACCTAAATGTGGGCCAGCATTGTGAGAAGGCATTAAGGAGGGCTGGGGGATACTGGGATGCATAGGGAGAGGCATCACCAGTAGAAAACAGGAAGTTGTTGGTCCTCTGTACAGACAGTTGGTAAGACCACATCTGGAGTACTGTGTACAGTTCCTGGAGATCCCATCTCCGTAAAGACATAGACGGGGTGGCAGCTGTCCAGAGGAGGGAAACCAAAATGGTACAGGGTCTGCAACAGAAGCCTATATGAAGAAAGACTAAAGGAGCTTAATATGTATACCCTGAGGAAAGGAGGGAGAAGGGGACATGATAGAAACTTCAAGTACCTCAAGGAATCCACAAAGTCCAAGAGGGTAGCATCTTTCAGAAAAGAGATGTGCAAGAACAAGGGACACAATTTCAAGATAGAGGGGGACAGCTCAGAGGTAATATGAGGAAGTATTTCTCAGGAGAGGGTTGTAGATGCATGGAACAGCCTTCCTGAGGAGGTCATAGAGTCAAAAACAGTGGGGGAATTCAAGAATGCATGGGACAGACATAAGGCAATTCTAGCGGGGGTAGGAGGAAGTAGGCTGTTGGTCAAATAGGATCTGCAGCTTATCTGTTAGGTAGGGGAATGGGCAGACTAGATGGACCAAGCAGTCCTTATCTGCCATCAAATTCTATGTTTCTATAATTCTATGTTTCTAATTACATCTCTTCACCTCCCACCTCTAGAAAATGCCCCAAATGCAATAAACCCACACTCTTTTCAAAAAGTAAGCTCTTTGAACTTCCCTGTCCTGTCGGAGTCAGATGCCTCCTGATGTGCTGTTGTTCCTGTCATAGAACTCTTGAATGTGACTGCTGAGTTGCGCAACAAGCTATTTAAAATTATTTAAGTAAATACTACTTATGGGAAGTCAGATGCGCTTCAACTGTATAACAAAAACTTATTTCTCAACAAGGTGTAGCAAATATGTTTACACATTGATTAACCTTAGTCTATGAAAAAGATGTTAAAACACAGAAGCCTTTGACTGCAACTGATTATTGGAAACTGTTTCAAGAATGTTTTCCTCATGGTAGTTGTTTGTCTGCCCCAAATAATGTTTTCTTTTTGACATGTTTAAATAACTTTTTACTGTATCTGTTCTGTTTACTTTTTGGATCTTTCTTTGTTTTTGTTACCAATTTAAATATTTTCTGTGTTTTCTTCATGTTTTCCTTTTCCGATTGAAGTATTTCTCTGTATGTTGCATCCTAAGAGGAATTACCCTATTCTTGGGCAGAGATGCTGTTCAACTGCTTCCCAAGATGGAGAATCCTAAAGGTGTAGAGGAAGCTGTAAAGCAGCAGGCTGGACCTCAGTCCTCAGCTGCAACCTTTGTTTTGTTTGAAGACATTATACAGAAATCAAAAGTGTTTCCTAAAACAAATATACCAGTGGATACAGATATGGAGTTTGAAGATGCATTTTTGACTGAAATTAAAATTTGAAGTCGAATTGCAGGAGGAAATAAATACATTTGTTGAGATTAATGGCAGAGGAGGACGACCAAGGTAGCAAAAGAAGGGCATCCGCAAAAAAGCTTGATTTTTTTTGCAGCAGGTACAAACAGAGCCCAATTCTTTAGAACAGCATTCTTTGCAAGTGCAGACTTACCTCATATGGCACAGCCTGGAAAGCCTAGCAAGAGGGAAAAACAGATGGAGTAGGAATATCAAAGGAGTTGGATGACAGTGAAGTGCCAGCTCCCTGTAAAATAGCCAGAAAGACAGGTTGTTGTTCATGATCCCTTTTGGTTCCCTGAATGAGCACTCTGAAATGTGAGGTGGATGTACAGTAGAATGCCTATTATATTAATTAATTTTTACACTCCTTCACTGGATTTGGATTATTATGGTTACCTTAAAATTAGCTTAAATCATTGTAAAATTAATTATTGAAATTGCATTTCATAAGTATTTGTATGTTTCAAATGAATTTGTAAATGTTAGTATTGGTATATGTATAATTCAATAGATTACCTTTGTAACATGTTAAAGAGTAATCAAGGGACCACTTTGAAAATGAGCATTGCTCAATAGAGTTCCATCTCTGTTCATAAATTCCTATTGTACTGTATGAATAAACAATGTTACCCCTTCTACTACTACTACTTACTAAATGAAATTCTCCACTCAAGGAAAATTAGTACGAGAGTGATTAGTGTCATGAAAATTTTCATCAGATTATGAAAATCAAGCATTTGTCAATGCCAAAAGTTCACTTTTGGTATTGCTGTTGTACATGCCTCCCATATTTGACTGTGTATATTACTCTGCCTTGCATTTTAAGGGTAGGTGTTATGGTTGGAAACCCTAATGCCCTGAGCATTTGTTAGTATTTTTGCTCTAGATTTTCAAAATGGGCTTTTTGGGATCCTGCCTCGTGAACAGTGGCAGTATCATTTTGTTACTCATTCCCAAGAGGTGCAAAAACACATTCTGAAAAGGATGCAAAAAATCACAGCTGTACTGTTCATAAGGAGATGTGAAAAAATGGCAGTGTTGGAAATTTGGAGTGAATATCTTAAAAATTGATGACGTTACGAGCGTACATAGAAACTGGGCAATGGACGCTTGCAATGCAGTTATTTTGAGGGATTTATTTTTCACCTAATTTGCAACACGGAATTTTTGGGACCCCACCTCATGAATAGTGGCACTGACATTTCTTTAGTTGGACCCAAAAGGTGATTCCGTGCAGTGACCGTGAAATCACCTTTTGGGACTGAGAAACAAAATGACAGTGACTGTGTTCATGAGGTGGGATCCAAGAACCCCATGTTGAACATTTGGGGCCAAAATTCCCAAAAATGGCTGAGATATCACCTAACTTGAAACCCCCATTGACTAACATAGAAACATAGAATTTGAACGCAGATAAGGACTGCTTGGCCCACCTAGTCTGCCCATTTCCCTACCTAATGGGTAAACTGCAGATCCTAGTTAACCAACAGCCCTACTTCCTCCTACTCCCCACTAGAATTGCCTTATGTCTGTCCCATGTTTTCTTGAATTTCTCCAATGTTTTTGACTCCATGACCTCCTCAGGAAGGCTGTTCCATGCATCTACAACCCTCTCCATGAAAAAATACTTCCTCACTTTACCTGTGAGCCGTCCCCACTCTATCTTCAAATTGTGCCCTCTTGTTCTTGCACATCATTTCTTCTGAAAGATGCTACCCTCTTGGGCTTTGTTGATTCCCTTGAGGTACTTGAAAGTTTCTATCATGTTTCCCCCTCTCTCTCCTTTCCTTGAGGGTATACATATTAAGCTCCTTTAGTCTCTCTCTGCATATGTTTTCTAGTGCAGACCCTGTACCATTTTGGTTGCCCTCATCTGGACCACCTCCACCCTGTCTATGTCTTTGCAGAGATGGGGTCTACAGAACTGCACACTGTACTCCAGATGGGGTCTCACCAGGTGTCTGTACATAGGGAAAACAACTTCCTGTTTTCTACCTTTATAGGGCTTACTATGATGTTCTTCAGTTTGTGGTCAGCTTTTGAAGAGTGTAGACATGTTCCCGGTTCACTGAAGATCATTGCTCCTGACCTCCAGAGGTAAGTATGGGTGAGGAGGGCTGCAGGGCAGTAGGGTGAGCAGAGGGGTACGAGTTGGGGGAAGAGGGTTGGAGGGAACAACAAGGGACCGTTTTCTTTTTTTTCAGGTAAAAAAAAAGATGTTGTGGGACTGTATTTTTTTTCAGGTAAATTAATCATAATAAGATTTCAGCACACTGGGGTGGGGTCTCAGTGTGCCAGAGTACTGAGGGGGTACAATGCTGACCCAGGGGTTGAGCACCCTGAGGTTGACTGACAATATAGGGGTGTGGAAGGTGGTTCATCTGACATCAGGAGTGGGCAACCCGGTGACGGAAACACCACCAGAGGTAGTTTTGGCACACTGGGGTGGGCTGTCAGTATGCCACATTACAGTTGGAGGGAAGTCAGACTGACAGGAGGATTGAGCACCACAATTTCAGCAGGTGGGGGAGATCTGCTAGTGTGACTGATCACGCTTAGAGTAAAAGTGTCAGGCACTGGTAGCTTCAGCCCACACAGAGCTTAGGCTGTGGCCTGCTCTGCATGGGTGGGAGAACATAAGGAAACAGAGAGACAGTGGGATGTGGAGGAGTCAGGTGAGGAAAGCACCTCTTCACAACTTTCAGGAATGGACTTGTGGGGTGGCGAGATGGGGCGGAGACATCACTATGCAAACAGCAGTTTGCTCTGTGGTGACCTGCAGATGGAAGGAAAAAGCTACCACATGATTAGTGTGGCTCTTTTCAAGTGCAGACCACTTCAGGCAAAACAGTGTCAGAACCAGCCTGGCTGATGATTGGTGTGATACTGTTGAGCACTTGCAGAGCACTCTGCACTGGATAGACAGTGTCACACCCTCAAAGTTACTATTCCAAGGAGTTTGCAGTGCATGTGCATACTCAAAGAAGAAAAAATGGAGCTGAATTGTCTAAGACCTTTAACAACACTAACATACAAACATACTAAATGCCAACAGAATAGGCCTAACGGTTCTTTCGAGTCTGCTTGATTGGTCAGCCCCCACCCTGGGTGCTGACCTTGCTGCCCCCCTCGCCTTCTCTGGCTTCTCTTTTCCCAGTTCTGGATATTCTTGCTGCATTGGATTTTGCTTCCAGAACCCTTCCCCTGTACCTGTCCCAGCCCCTCTTGAACCCCTCCACTGTCTCTGCCTCCACCAGCCCCCTAGGCATACTATATTACAATTCACAAACAGTATAGCTAAGCCTGATCTTCAACGCCATCTACGAAACCACATTTTAATCACACAAAGTAGTAAAAAATGAGGCTACAGTGCTACTGATAAGCTTGCAGTGCTGTCAGTGGCAGCACTGGCCTTTAGATCATATTCATGTTTAATTTGCAGGCGATTGTATACATTTTGCAGCCATATATGGTACAGACAATACTATCCCTCCACTATGTACAATTGCCAGCAAAGTAAACAAATAATATCTGAAGACAACCACTAACCCTGACCATTATAAGTCTGTCTATAGCAGTACAACCCCTTGCCTATGAGGTTATGTGGGTGAGGCTGAATAAGGAAGTAATATTGTACTTGCAGTAAGTTACGTAGTGTAAGAAAGGTGTCAATCATGTATGCTGAGAGTAGCCTTGTGCATACAGTACAGTGATCCCTCCATAATCCACCAAATGTTTGCACGAAATGATAGCTATTACATTGACCTTTATTATCTCACACCCTTGATCATCCACCCAATGTTGCTTGTACAAAAATGGGTGGTGGGTCAAGAGTGCACTGTAAATTATCTGACTGAAATCAAATGGTATGTGACACTTGGGGAAAAGGAGAGACTAGAGAATGGTGCGCAATGTCGCTAATATGACTTTGAGAGAGGGGAGCAGAAGGGTAGTAATTTTGGTTTGAATTCTGTTGCCTGTTTCTCTTTACATGCAAACTATGTCCTAACATGAGACACAGTTTATATGTAAACTAATTCCAACGTGCCTTACAGTCAATGACAGGGTCCCTTTGTGGCAAAGGAGCATGGTCATGGTGAGAGGAGGCCCTCATTTCTCTTGGGTCTAGGGCCACAGGTTACCTTAATCTGTCCCTTTTTTAACTCCCAAAGTATCAATAATTTAACAGAGGTCTAAACCCTGTATCAGATGGGAGGAGCAAGAAGAAAGTGAAAGATGTGTTCTGAAGAGAAAAATGATGCTAACAGAGACACTAGGAAAAAATTAAACTGATGTCTGCACAGATTCTAAGGCAGGCCCTTCCACTGTTAATTAACCAAAAAAAATGCAAGGTGTCATCAGACCGGGTGTGTAATCTCAGCATGATCCTTGATGAAGGATTGACTCTTAAGTCTCAGGTATCTTCCATGGCCAAGTCTGCCTTTTACCATTTGAGGAATCTCACCCGGATTAAGCACCTGGTGCCTCCTGGTGACCTGCCTACCCTGGTCCATAGAAACATAGAAACATAGAATTTGACGACAGATAAGGACCGCTTGGCCCACCCAGTCTGCCCATTTCCCTACCTGATGGATAAGCTGCAGATCCTAGTTAACCAGCAGCCTACTTCTTCCTACCCCAACCCCCTAGAATTGCCTTATGACTGTCCCATGCATGCTTGAATTCCACCACTGTTTTTGACTCCACAACCTCCTCTGGAAGGCTGTTCCATACATCCACAACCCTCTCTGTGAAAAAATACTTCCTTAAATTACCTCTGAGCCTCCCCCTTCTATCTTCAAACTGTGCCCCTTGTTCTTGCACACCTCTTTTTGAAAGATGCTACCTCTTGACTTTGTTGATTCCCTTGAGGTACTTGAAAGTTTCTATCATGTCCCCCTCTCCTCCTTTCCTCGAGGCTATACATATTAAGCACCTAAGTCTCTCTTCATATGTCTTCCGTGCAGACCCTGCACCATTTTAGTTGCCCTCCTCTGACAGCTT
The DNA here is from genome assembly GCA_016271365.2 of Neoceratodus forsteri. NCBI lineage: Eukaryota > Metazoa > Chordata > Ceratodontiformes > Ceratodontidae > Neoceratodus > Neoceratodus forsteri. The sequence goes on from CM057449.1 coordinate 276,150,740, forward strand.
CCATCCTGTCTATGTCTTTATGGAGATTGGGTCTCCAGAACTGCACGTCAGTACTCCAGATGTGGTCTCACCAGCTGTCTGTACAGAGGGATAATAACTTCATGTTTTCTACTGATGATGCCTCTCCCTATGCATCCCAGTATCCCCCAGCCCTTCTTGCTGCCCTCTCACATTGTTTGCCCACCTTTAGGTCATCTGATATGACTACCCCCAGGTCCCTTTCCATTTTTGTTGTTGTTAGTATCTCACCCCCATTGTGTACTCTTCCTGGGTTTTGTTTCCCAGGTGCATTACCTTGCACTTCTTAGCATTGAATCTAAGCTGCCATACATTTGACCATTCCTCTAACCTTGCCAAGTCCATTCTCATCCTTTCCACCCCACCTTGTGTATCAACTCTGTTGCAGATCTTTGTGTCATCTGCAAAGAGGCATACTTTTCTCTTCCAGTCCCTCTGCAATGTCGCTATAAAGACATTGAAGAGGACCGTCCAATACTGAACCTCCTGTACCCCACTGCTAACCCCTTTTTCAGAGTGGACTCCATTTACTATTACTCTCTGTGTCCTATTCTCCAGCCAATTCTTTACCCAGGCTGTCATCTTGGGACCCACTCCCAGGCTGGCTAACTTGTATATTAATCTTTTGTGTGGGACTGTGTCAAATGCCTTGCTAAAGTCTAGGTAGGCCATGTCCACAGCCCCTCCCTGATCAACTACTTTGGTCACCCAGTCAAAGAAATCTATCAGATTTGTCTGGCATGACCTTCCCACTGTGAATCCATGCTGCCTTGGGTCCTGTGCCCCTCTGGCCTCTAGATATGCAACAATTCTTTCCTTCAGAAGTGATTCCATCATTTTCCTACCACTGAGGTTAAACTAATAGGTCTGTAGTTTCCTGCTTCTGCCTTGCTCCCACTTTTGTGAAGGGGAATCACATCTGCCCTCCTCCAGTCCTCAGGTACCACCCCATCTTCCCATGATTTGTTAAAGAGGGTAGTCAGTGGTGTCACTGGTTCTACCCTTAGTTCTTTTAGAATTCTGAGATGAATCCATCAGGCCCATTGCTTTGTCCACCTTCAGTTTTAAGAGCTCTTTCAGAACCCTTTCTTCTGTAAATGGGCTGGTATCAACTTCTGTATCCAGAGTGTTTCTACTGTTTGTTTTAGGTACCTCCCTCTTCCTTTGTAAATACTGAGCAAAATATTTGTTTAGTATCTCTGCCTTTTCACAGTCACCCTCTGACCACCCTCCCTCCTTTATTAAGCCTTACTATCCTCCCTTGGTCTTCCTTCGCCTCCCTGATGTACCTATAAAAGGTTTTATCCTCTTCTTAACTGAGTTGGCTATCTTTTTCCTCGGTTTGGGCCTTTGCTGTTCTGACTGCCTTTCCAGCTTCCTTTTGCTTTAACTGATAAGTTCTCTGTCCTGTTCCTTCTGTGATTCCTTGTACTTCCTGAATGCTTTCTTTTCTCTTGAACCTTCACTGTCACCTCCTTTGAGAACCATAGTGGTTTCTTACCTCATTTCATTTTGTTTATTTGCTTTACACAAAGGCTTGTTACCTCTGTGATGGCAGTTTTATTATTCCCCATTGTTCTTCCACCTTCTTCCTGCCCATTTGCTAGTGCATTCCTTAGGCACTCACCATTTTGGCAAAGTCAGCCTCCTAAAATCCAGTACCTTTGTCTTTGTATGGCTTGACTCTATTGCTGCGCTTATTAGAACCATACTGTTCGATGTGTCGCTAGTTCCCTGATGGCTACCCACTTACATCTGTGATCCTCTTCATCTCCATTTGAGAGAACCAGGTCTAAGATTGCTCCTCTCGAGTGGGCTCCAATACTAGTTGTTTTAGGCATGTCCCTGTAGGGCATCTAGAATAACCCCACTCTTAGAAGTGGCTGCTGCAACTGCACTTCAGTTAACATCTGGCATATTCAGATCACCCATCAGCAATATCTCCCTTTATCTGCCATTCTAAGTATACTTTCTATCATTTTCTTGTCCATTTCCTCCCCCTGAGAGGGGGGTCTGTATACAACCCCTGTGCGGATTGTGGTGCCATTGCCTTCCTCCAAATTGACCCACAGTGCTTCTTCTCCTCCCTGTTTATCCTTTTGTTCTGTTGCTTTGATTTCTTCTCTTATGTAGAGAGCTACTCCTCCTCCTCTTTTACCCTCCCTGTCCCTCCGGTAGATAGTGTATCCTGGTATGCTTACGTCCCATTCATGGTTCTGCGTGTACCATGTTTCTGTGACTGCCATGATATCCAGATCTTCCTCCTCCATCAAGGCCACTAATTCAGGAAGCCTGTTACCCAGACTACGGGCATTGGTACTCATTGCTCTCCATTTTTTGATGGCTTTACCTTCTGTAGCGGCAACCCCCACTGACCTTTCTACCTTGGTCTTTTTCTCATTTAGTACCCTGTTTTGTAGGGGGAGGCTGGGATTTTCCTGCTTCTTATCAGTGCCTCCCCCCTTGACTAGTTTAAAGGCTTGCCAATGAAGCATTTAAACCGATTGCTCAAAAGACTTGTTCCCTTCCTGGACAGATGCAGACCATCCAGTATAGGCTGGTGTCCCTACAGGTGGAACTGCAGTCCCCAATGAAGCCAAACCCCTGTGCTCCACACCATTTTTTCAACCATTTGTTAAACTGCCATGCCTTTGTGACCTCCCTCCTTGATTACTGCAACTCCCTTTTCCTAGGGCTTCCAGGGGCTGATATTCATTGCTTGTAGCTAGTGCAGAATGTGACTGCCAGCTTACTGACAGGCTTGTCTAGATCCTGCCATATCATATCTGTGCTCTGCAGTCTGCACTGGCTGCCTGATCAGTGGTATATCACCTTCAAGGTCGGGTTGTTGACGTACAAAGCCCTACACGGGCAGGGCCCAGTCTTCCTGCAAGATCTCCTGGTCCCTCTACCACCCCATCTGTCCTATCCACTCCACCAACGAGGGATTGCTGGAGATTCCACGGTTCTGCCTTAAGACATTTGGTTTGCGTGCATATAGTTTTGCAGCCCCAACCCTGTAGAATTCTCTACCTCATCAGATAAGAGAGTTTCTGACTGCAGAGAGTTTTAAATTTGCCTCAAAGTCCTATTTATTCAATCTAGCTTTCCCAGATTATGATTCATTTTATATTACAGTCAGTCATTTGGTGTTTTATGGGATTTTATCTCTTTATTAATATTTTATTCTATGTACAGTGCTTGGATACCTGATGACTTGCGCTTTATAAATAAATAAAGTTGAAAGTTGAAAGTTGAAGTTCAGCTTTGTGGAGTTGTTTCAGAATAGACCAGAGCATGCACCCAGATGAAATGCAATCCATTAAAACTATAAAGTGGGGATGGAGGAGCACCCGACCAGAGTCTATGTGGCATGAACCTTATTAAAGGAAACAATGTTTTTTTTCCATAGATCTATGCACTGATACATGTCTCAGAAGATGATATCTTTGATATAAGTTTTAGAGCTCCTCAAATCCTGGAAAAATTCTGGAGCAACAAGTAAAATTCTCTCGTCAGTGGTCACCATTCATTGTTGTCACTCTGACAAAACCTATGACAAAAGCCATAACTGTGTTGTTTAGACATGAGGGTGTGCATGTGAGTGACTTTCTTTATTGGCTAAAGCAAAGGTGTGATTTACTAGGCCCACCTGGACCCACAATGGATACTAGGTATATAAAGACTAGAGCATGGAAGTTTAAAGTAAAACTGAGACATAATAATTGGAGTTGTACATCTGCCAGATAGTTTTTCCTGGGCGGGGGAGAGACCACAGGTTATGCTTTTATGGAGGGCAACATCAAGCCTACTTTACATATGGGGTCAAAACACACCATAGCAGCACTTGTGACAAATTAAAATGCTCCTTGTGGGGTGAGTTTGGCCACATTAGTATGGTTTGTGAAAATGTATTTCACTTCAGTTTGTTTGAAGAAAAGGGACATATTTTTCAGAACAGTCCCTGAGCAAATAAGAATAGGTTTGATGGGGATGACCAGCATGATATTAAAAAAAAAAAAAAAAACACAACATGAGTCGGCAAGCAAGGCTGTTAGATTTTTTTCTAGTGGACTGAGGGAAACTGATTTAATTCAGTAATATTCTTTGATGGATTTGTAGAAGCAGGAAAAGGATTCTCTTGTCTCACAAACAGATACTCCGGTTGAGGATACTGAGGGGCTTGATAGTATGCCCCCTACCCCCACAGAGTATCTGTAATTAAATCAATAGCAGTTCCTGTTACACTAAATAACCAGTTGAAAGTTTTGAGTACTGCTAAAAACTGGGGAAATTCAGATACTGGAGACACTGGTTCCGATTCTCAAAACACAGTGCAAGCCATAAAAAAAGGTGACTTGCACCAATCACTGGTGTGCCACAGACCCTTCACCTAATTCTCTATTGGGCAGGGTCCCAGTGGTAAAGTCCCATGACTTGTGGCACTTGTAGTGGTGTGCCAAACAGATGATGCACCCAGACAGGTTACTGCAAACCATGGGAGGCCGCGTGGCAATGCCTCAGCAGTCCGTGGTGGTCTAGCGGACTGCTCCCAAGATCCAATTTTTCCTTATAATAATAAAAAATATGCCTCATATTCTAGCAACCATCCCAAGCCTTGATCTCCCATTATAATTATAAAAACATTCTCAGTGATTTAGTGGACTTCCCCTGAAGATCCTCTTAATATAATTTTTAATATTCCTGGTAGTCTAGTAGACTGCTCCTGCCCTGATCCACTGTTAATACAAATCCCAAAATTCCTGATGGTTTAGTGGACACCCCACCCTCACCTTGGCCCTCCTAATCCCATATCCCAGCCGGTGACTGGCACAGTCCACCAATCACCACCATGGCCAGCTGCCAACTCAGCTCTGAATGAATGTGTACTGTATATAGTACGAGCTCAATGATTGACAATGTATTGCATACTGTATCCTTAACCATAGGAAGTATTAGAAAGAAGGTTTATTGGATGTACATGTACTTTTTTATCTTTGTTTTAATAGGTGAGACACACTAAGCTGAAAGCTGAGAGCATAGTGAAGTTGAGTGACTTGCTTAGGGTCAAACAATATGCAAGTGGGGGCTGTGGGATTCAAACCCCAGTCTCCAGGTTTGCATTCAGAGCCTTAAACCACTGCACTATACTGCCTCCTGATCATAATAAGGTCTCAAAAAGCAGGTTTGTGGATGTATATAGATCCATATTTGCAAGGATTTAGTACCAAGTTCTTTAAAAATACTTTATCTACAAGGATTTTTTAATTTTTTCATATCAGCACACTTATGGGTAAACTCTATTAAAAGAAATCCATTAGTTTTCAGATCATTTAATGTTAATGGGTGCCTTTCAATATACGTTTACATCATAGAAGAATGATATAGAATGGCGGAAGATGAATAGTTCTATTTTATAATTAAAAGTAATACAGAAAGCTGGCAAAACCTTTTTGAGATTAGACATTCCATTTCTTGTATAGGGATGTGTGAAATTAGAACATTTTGTTCCATGTAATATTTTGCGAAATTCACACATTTTGTGAAATACTTCATGTGTGTGAAATTCTATTGACAAAATGCTAAATTTCACCATGAAATGTGAAATTCTGCCCATGAAATGTGAAATTTTGACCAAGAAATAGCGATATTTGGGTGAAATTTGGGCAAAATGTGACAAAATTCGGCGTTTCGGGGTGACATTTTGCATTTTGCATGTGAAATTCTGCAGTTTTGCACCCCACAAAAAAAGTCACTGAATGGCAGAATTTCACAAAATTTCACATTGCAGAATTGCCAATGTTGCAGCAATTTCACTAGCAAAATTTAATTTCACAGTATTTCTATTCTTGTACAGTATATACCCATTATTATTTGTGGAAGACACAAATGCATTAATTCAGTAACTGCTTCAAAAATACAGGGCTATGAAAGTCAGAATAGAATATAGGAAGTACTTAAAATGAAGAGACAAATTATTTAGGGCTCAATATTCAAAGGGCCTGTTGGAGCAATGCAAGCTGTGGTAAACGGCAACTTGTATCAAAACCTGCACCAGATTTAGGTTGAGGAGGGTTCCTGGTGGAAAAATCCCCAAAGTTGTAGCAACTGCTCTCATACATCACAAAACAGAGGGGGCTTTAGGAAGCTGTGATCCTCCAATGGCAGGTGACAATCCAGAACAGCTGGACTACTGGTTCAGAGCACAGGGCAGTTCCCCAATACAGGATGGCTGCTGAAGGAGCATATAGGTAGCTATAATCTGTGGCTGATGGGAAGTTCTGAGATGCTGTGTGCTGTGTATACAATGTATGGTAGACAGCACACAGGGAACTGTACTCACCGGAGCACCACATGAGAATCTCGGAATCTGCAGCTCCATAAAAGTATCTAGTGCTGTACAGGACACTGCCACCTGCATGGGTGGGTCAAAGAAGACATCACAGGGGCCTGTAGCAATTGTTCACACACCACCCAGAGGGCACCACTGGAAAGAGCAATAATGCCAGCCATCACGCCTGTCTCATGGACGATAGTAGCATCAGTGGTATGGCTATGCCAGACAGTCTTCAGGAATACAAGCAACTGTCTTAAGTGGACAGTGTGTACAAGACAGTGTATATGCCTCAGTGTATGCCATGCTGCGAAGCACCTGGGTCCCAGTGGGGGGTGGTGGTGCAATTGCAACATCAGCCAATGGTCTACCAAGGCACAACTGTCCCAGGGGTGGACTCACTACTGCAGACATCTGAGGGCACTACATGGGGTTGCCACTCTACTGATTTTTACAACACCATCTGTACCCAATATTGTCAGCGGGGAGGTGGAAAGTGATGCATATGGATGACCATGTGATACTAATCTCATCCTCTGTCACCCAAGTAATGGATGTGGTGCTACTGCAGGGCTCCTGCACAACCAGTGGCACTATCGACAACTCAGAATACTGACACTACTCTTGCCATCACAGAACGCAATGACTGCAGAAGTCCAGGATGATTTGCTCTACCTCTACATGTGGTGATGCAGACCCTCACTGCATGCTGCATGGAACACTGGGGTTGGACTCACTAGGGGCAGTTTGCCACCCCACAGCCCTAACAGTTGCCAGTTATCCAGCTCCCAGATCATGCCAGTCTTCTCACTAATGAAATCCGATAGGTGGTCTGCCACATCAACCAGTCCATGTGTGTGGGAACGTATAGTGAGGTGCAACCCAAAGAGTCTGTGCTTGGAGGCTGACAGTTGTATAGCACCAGTGGCATCCTGATCCCTTGGGATGGTGTAGGCTAGGCATGTGGGAGTTCAGTCCCCCAGGGTGCAGTCAAACAGTTTGCATGTTGCAGATCTTCTCTCATCCCTGCAACATAAAATACACCCTCCTATCACCATTCACAGAGTGCAACCTGCGTCAGTGTGCTTTCTGACCTGTATACCTAAACTGCAAACACCATGCAGCATGTTTTCAGTTGCCAAATGTGGCCTGTGGCATATCTGACAGCCATGCCACCCACTCCTCATTGCATTTCCCCTCCCTACAGCACTGAGTGTTCCACTGCCTGTCCATTTACTTCTGGCAGTACTGATGCATGGGGATGATAGACAAGGAATTACTGGTGTAAGCCAGGTGAGACCATGGGGAAATTTCTGAATCACAAAGTAGGAGTTACTGCATCACTTGTGTATCAGGAATCCCCATCCACTCTGGCACAGGTATGTGTCTGCTGTAAGCACAGCACATACCCTCTGCATTGGCAGACCCTATTAAGGCACAGAATCAGGACTGCCACATAGTGTGGTACAAGGTAATCCTTGCATCATTTCATTTTGATGCAAACATTTTGTTTCAGTCCAGGGGCTTTGCAAATGGAGCCCATAATATTTTACCAAAATACTAAACTGATGGTATCACATAATGATCAAATTGAGGAAGTGAAATCAGACATGAAAATATTTTAGTCTAAAAAAGCAGACTCTCTCTTTAAGGAACAAAAATTATGGACAGAAATATCCCATTTGGTTAACCATGTTTAGCACTGAAGATAGAAATGAACATAAGGGTCCCAATTCAGAAAGCTCTGAAGTTGGTGCAAGGTGCCTTCATCAAGACAATACGGGTGGCACCTTGCATCACTACTTGCAGAATTCCTGATGCAGGAATGCCCCCTGCACTGAACTGGGGATTCTGTATGCCAAATTGGCCTGTGCCTGGTCTGCGCCAAGGGTATGATTACCCCAGGGTACATGGGGGCTTGCAGCAGATGCAAGCTGCCATATCCCAAATAGGGAAATTCAGGAAATCCTCCCAGATGACAAATAATCTGGGACATAAGGAGCAGGACAGAGAACTGTACCAGTTAAAGCAGAAGGAAGAGGGGAAGGCAGTCAGAATGGCAAAGGCCCAAACTGAGGAAAAGGTAGCTAACTCAATTAAGAGGGGGGATAAAACCTGTTTTGCGGTTCATTAGGGAGCAAAAAAAGACTAAGGGAGGGATAGTGAAACATAGAAACACAGACTTTGACAGCAGATAAGGACCACTTGGCCCACCCAGTCTGCCCATTTCCCTACCTACTGGATAAGCTACAGATTCTAGTTAACCAACAGCCTACTTCCTGCCACCCCCCCACTACAATTGCCTTATGTTTTTCCCATGCATGCTTGAATTCCCCGACTGTTTCAGACCCAACAACCTCCCCAGGAAGGCAGTTCCATGTATCTACCACTCTCTCCATGAAAAAAAATTCCTTACATTACCCCTGAGCTGTCCCCCCTCTATCTTTAAATTGTGCCCCCTTGTTCTTACTCATTTCTTTTTCTGAAAGATGCTACCCTTCTGAACTTTGCTGATTCCCTTCAGGTACTTGAACGTTTCTATCATGTCCCCCTGTCCCTCCTTTCATCAAGTGTATACATATTAAGCTCTCTTAGTCTCTCCTCATATGGTTTTTGATGCAGACCCTGCACCATTTTAGTTGCCCTCCTCTGGACTGCTTCCATCCTATCTATGTTCTTGCATAGATGAGGTCTCCAAAACTGCACACAGTACTCCAGATGGGGTCTCACCAACTGTCTGTACAGAGCGATAACCACTTCCCTTTTTCTACTTGTGATGCCCCTTCCTATGCATCCCAGTATCCCCCTGGCTCTCCTTACTGACTTCTCACATTGCTTACCAACCTTTAGATCATCTGATATGACTACCCCCAGGTCCCTTTCCATTTTTGTTGTTGTTAGCACCTCCCCTGCTATTGTGTACTCTTCTCCTGGGTTTTTGTTTCCCAGGTGCATTACTTTGCACTTCTTTGCATTGAATCTAAGTTGTGATATGTCTGACCATTCTTCCAACCTTGCTAAGTCCCTCCTCATCCTTTCTACCCCTCCTTGTGTATCAACTCTGTTACAGATCTTTGTGTCATCTTCAAAGAGGCATACTTTTCCCTCCAGACCCTCTGCAATGTCACCTATAAAGATGTTAAAGAGGACTGGACCCAGTATTGAGCCCTGAGGTACTCCACTAGTGACTAGTGAGGTTTAATAAAGGGAAAAGGGGTGTGCAGAGGGTGACAGTGAAAAAGCATGGATACTGAATTAATACTTCTGTGTAGTATTCATAAAAGAAGAGGAAGGGGAGAAAAATAAACCAAACAATAGAATCACTCTGGATAGAGGGGTTGATACTAGTCCATTTGCAGAAGAAAGGGTCCTGAAAGAACTCCTTAAACTCAAAGTGGACAAAGCACTGAGGACTGGCACAATTCACCCCAAAATTCTAAAAGAACTAAGGGGAGAACTAGTGACACCACTGAAACCATTTTTAACAAATCATGGGAGGATGGTGTAATACCTCAGGACTGGAAGAGAGCAGTGATTCCTCATCACAAAAGTGGGTGCAAGACAAAGGAAGAAAACTACAGACCTGTTAGCTTAACCTCAGTGGTAGGGAAAGTGATGGAATCACTTCTGAAGGAAAGAATTGTTGAGTGCCTAGAGACCAGTGGGGTACAGTACCCAAGGCAGCATTGATTCACAGTTGGAAGCTCATGTCAGATGAATCTATTTGATATCTTTGACTGGGTGTCCAAAGTAGTAGACCAGGGAGTGGCTGCGGACATGGCCTACCTAGACTTTAGCAAGGAATTTTACACAGTCGCATACAAAAGATTAATAAACAAGTTAGCCAGCCTTGGAGTGGGTCAAAGGGTTGTAGCCTAGGCAAAACACTGGCTGTATAACAGGATGCAGAGGTTAATATAAAATGGAGTCCACTCTGAAGAAAGATGGGTTACTAGTGGGGTACTGCAGGGTTCAATAGTACTGGGACTGGTCAACCCAAATGTCTTTATAGCTGACATTGCAGATGGACTGGAAGGAAAACAGTGCCTCTTTGCAGACCACACAAAGATCTACAACAGGGTTAATACACAAGGGGGAGGGATGGAAAGAATGAGAAGGGACTTGGCAAGTTAGAGGAATGGTGAAAAGTATGGCAGCTTAGATTCAATGCAAAGAAGTGCAAAATAATGCATCTGGTAAACAAAATCCCAGAGGAAGAGTACACAATGTGGGGGGAAGTACTAATAACAAAAAAAATGGAAAGGGTCCTGGGGGTAGTCATATTAGATGACCAAAAGGTAGGCAAGCAATGTGAGATGGCAGTAAGGAGGGCCGGGGGGATACTGGGATGCATAAAGAGAGGCATCACCAGTAGAACTCAAAAAGTTGTTATCCCTCTCTAGGGGCAGTTGATGAGACCCTATCTGGAATACTGCATGCAGTTCTGGAGACCCCATCTCTGCAAGGACATAGACAGGATGGAGGTTGTCCAGAGGAAAGCAACTAAAATGGTGCAGGATCTGCACCAGAAGTCATACAAAGAGAGAATATAGGAACTTAAAATTTGTACCCTTGAGGAAAGGAGGGAGAGGAGTGACATGATAGAAACATTTAAGTACCTTAAGGGGATCAACAAATTCCAAGAGGATAGCATCTTTCAGAAAACAATATGTGCAAGAACAAGGGGCACAATCTGAAGAGAGGAAGGACAGCTCAGGGACAATGTGAGGAAGTATTTTTTCATGAACAAGTTGATGGGTGCATTGAATGCCATTCATGAGGAGGTAGTGGTGTCAGAAACACTTAGGGAATTCAAGAATGCATGGGACAGACATAAAGCAATTCTAGTGGGAGTAGGAGGAATTAGGCTGTTGGTTAACTGGGACGTTCAGCTTATCCAACAGGTATGGAAATGAGTAAACTTTGTGAGCTAATTGGTCCTTATCTGCCATCAAAGTTTATGTTTCTGTGTTTCAGTTAGACCAGCCAGGTGCTGGAATAATGATCCATGTGTCATCCCTGGAGCCCTTCCTGAGCAGCAGAGAAGATGCTGCAAACACTGAGTTGATAGCAATTATATAAAACAGTTATGGAGTACACTCGCAATCTCTGGAGTTTTATGCATGTCCTATCAAATAGTCCCTAATGTTCTCAAATAATAGACTAGTGAGTCCCCGGATATATGTGGGCTATTCTCTGGCTATGCAGTAATATCAAATTAGGAGTAAAAAGTAATCGTAAACATAGAAGTGTGTATAAAAGAATGTGTCCCAGACCAGAATGTTATTTGGTTATTGAAACTATGCAATTCTTTTTATCTGGAATGTCCAGTTGCACGTGTGTTGGTCTTTTATTATATTCAATAACCTACGTCGACGGTATGATATTATGCTTGTGCAACTGTGTTACTTGGTTTTGGCCGTTTGCACTCTCTATTCGAGAAGAATCACCACTCTGTAGGGGTACCAAAGGCAAGGAACCCTCAAAGAGGGTTCAACCCTAGATGTTTCCACTGGACGATTCCCTTGGCTAAAGGTACCTTAGGAAGGATCCACAAAAAGAAATGTAGTAGTACGAAAGCACGTTAGCAATCAGTAGCTGTAACCACCCTTCACAGATAGTCTTAAATTCTACATCAGGAGCTGCTGTCGAGTCTCGAAGAGCTGAAGCCAGGCCCGAAGCAACGACATTCCCAGCTATGGGCCAGGTAAGGAGAACTCCATCCCCAAGTCAGGCACGCTCAAGATACGGACTTTATAGATGCAGAGTGACCCTGTTAGCTGCAGGGAGGCCCTGAGCCATGGAATGATATGGCTGGTATGCCCCAGAAAACAACTAAATAGGAATTGAATGATCACTGAGTGCAGGGATCCTCATATAGGTAAGATGGAGTAGTGAGCATTGAGCAATGAATTGCATAAGCAATGACTGGGCCTGCATGTTGGTCAGTAAGCAGAGTAAGCAAATAGTCAGACCTGCACAGAGGTCGAAGGAGAAGCAAATATGAATAGCAGGGCAAGCCAGCCAGGCATTCAAGGAAGTCAATGAAAGGTGACATGTACTCTGAGGATTTGGGGCAGTGAAGGCAGAATTAGAACATTAAGTAAGTATGCCACATGGGGCCACAGCTCCCCCAACACCTCCAAGTCCCCTGCCATCTGAAAAACAAGAAAGTGATGAAGGTGCCATAACCCACATGCAGACATTAAAACTAGTTTACTGCATCAACGGTAGCTTGGCTGACCTCCAGAGTATAACAGCAGGGTACAAATATAGAGAGCAGCATCAGTATTGAGTAACTATGAGTTATAGGGTAGCAATTCAATGAACATAGTCTGGAGAGAGGCAATGCTCTGAAAGCAGCAGTTGCTAGGCAGTGCAGTGAACACAGTGGCAATGAGGTATGTGTTACGAGTTCAGGAAGCAGGATTGAGCTGCATGGGCTAGGGTTCAGAGTGAGCCTGAACCAGTTTAAAACAATTAAGTTGCATAGCATGGAGAGCAGCAGCGGGGAATCATCTTGAGCTTAAACACACTGATAATGATTGTAGTTGCATTTTGAGTAAATGGGAGCAAGTAGCATGAGCTCTGGATTAGCAATGTACAAGGAGATTGGAAACAGACCACCATAAAAAAGCAAACAACAAAAGACACACAAACAGAGAAAAGGGAACAAACAACACAAGAAGCACACAGCCAGAGGCAAACAATACAAACCAAATGCAGGAGAACAGACAACAGAAGTTCAGCAAAAGCCAAAACACAGCAAGGTTGGGGGGCAGGCCCCATCACCTGCAAAGTATAGACCGACAGAGCATCTGGCTACAAAGAAAAAGTATATGAGAGACAGGCTTAGAGGGACTGCTTATATAGCACAGGAAGGGGGAGTGGCTGTCTGCTTTGTCCACTGAACTACAGGCATAGCCTTTCAAATATGATTTGATACACATGTATGTGCTTATACTTCTCCACTATTCTGTATATATCTTGTTACTGTTCTTGTAAACAGAATGCAGTATTCTGATGTTTTGAATGTAATCATTAATGTTTCTATGTATTGAATTTTTGTGTGTAATTTTGTTACTGTTCTTGCAAACAGAAAGCAGTAATAGCTATCAAGTCACCTTAAATATCTCACCTGCATAATGGCAAAACAATCTGTTATGGGGCTGACTCCACTATGTATCCAAAACCTACTCTGCCGGAATCATGGCCTGCGTCCCACCACCAGATCTGAACACCAAACTTTTCTGGTTCCCAGATGTCGGACCGCACAGGGACAAAGGTCTGTCGCATACAGGGCCCTGACCTGGTACAACGCTCTAGGTCCACCTACTCTATCCTCTACTTCTCTTGGAGCTTTCAAAACCATGCTCTATGCCCACCTCTCTACCACTAGCAACTGTGACTGCTTTTGATACAGACCTCTCCTCCTCTGACCATCCCCAAACCATGGCCCATCCTCCCTGTCTAATGAACCCAGACATACCACCAACTACTCCTTTTCTGCCTTCTAACTCACTCTTCTACAACCTCCTTTCCTTCCCCTCTCACTTGCTCTACTGCCTCACCACTTCCCCTTCTTTTCGCCTCCTTGTAGGTCCCCAATTTACCTCTCTCTCTCCTTGGAAGCTTTTGGTTTTTCCCAAATTGTTTACTGCCTTAAAACTGTTTAAAGCATATATTCTATGTAACCCCTAAACTGTAATGCCTTGTAACTGTGTAAAACATATTTATTATGTAACTTCTGTTGCTGATAATACTTGTAATGTGTTTTGTCTGTTTGATGTTCTATGTGACGTGGAACCTTTGTAAAAGAGCCCTGGCTCAAAGGTATTAATTCCTAGACCAATAAACTAAACTAAACTAAATATGTTACAGTGAATTTTTTAATGTTTCTCAATGGAGTTGTAACATCCATCCTTGTTCACAAATGTGTTTTTCATAAATAAAATGTACTACTAATGCTACTTTTTTTTTAGTTAACAGATGGTAATGGCCATTGTTAGAAGAAATTACTTACAGGAATGTGATGTTTGGAGATCTACCTCACAGAGTAAGAACTATAATAACAGCACACTAACAGTTATCTTTACCTTTTTAGATTTTTATCAGTGGCAGGCAAGGCATCATTATGTGTTGCAACAGTCACATAGAAACATATAACTTGCTGGCAGATAAGAACCGCCTGGCCCACCTAGTCTGCCCATTTTCCTACCTACTGTATAAGCTCCAGAGACTATTTGATCTGCGGCCTACCTCCTCCCTTCTACCACTAGTTTTGCCTTCTGCCTGTCCTACATTCTTGGATTCAACAACTGTTTTTGCCCCTACAACCTCCTCCTGGAAGCTGTTCCATGCATCCACCATCATTTCTGTGGAAAAATACTTCCTCAAGTTGTCCAAGATCAGGCAATATCTTAGCAGGGCTAAGCAGCTTAAAAGTCTGTAGATGCTTGTTTGCCAACCATCAAGCCATACTCCAACTTTAAAGCACCTGCTGTGAGAGACTGCTGCTGTTTCCTGCTAAACCATGGTTTGCAGGGGCTTTCCTGCATTTAAAGACTCTGTTTTCACATAGGTACTGGGTCCTGGCAGGTGGGGGGCTTAGGGGTGAGTCGGCGACCAGTTGATCTCATCAGGGTGGGGCTAAGCAGCTTAAAAGCCTGTGCTGTTTGTATGGCGCCTGCTCACGTAGCAGCCACATGAGTGGCATGCCTAAAAAAATACTAATATTGCATTTTCAAATTTATTTTTTATTTATTTATTTTTATTTATTTATCCATATATCAGATTTACAAACCTTTGAGTCAGAGACTCATTTACAAAGGCACCTCGTCACAAGGAAGGGGGGACAACATAATTGTGAAGCAAGACAATGGGAACATTGTATTTATTTAATTGTAGTTTTTAGGACATAGTAAGTTATCTTTGAAAGTGCTATTTTAAGTTTAGTATAGTCCTTGATTATTTTATAGAGTAGTTGTCTTAAGTCCAGTTTTATTAGTAGACTGAATTTTTTATTTTTTTAAATATTCTACTTCACTTAGTTTTGATTCTATCTAGTATTCAACTAGAGGAGAGAGAGAAAGGGCCTTCAGCTGCTGAGTGTGTTTGAAAGTTGATTTAAAGTATTTTTTTAGCTGCCATTTCTGTGTGTTGGACATTGTATTTGAGGTCTGTTCCTAACTGCCTTTGTTGTGCTTTAAAATTTGGGTTGGGCAGGATTAAGGTATTCTAGTAGACACATTGGTGATTGTGTGTTTAAATGTTGCCTTCTGGCCTGTAAGTGCAGGTGTCATATTACAGGGATTAGTGGTGTTAGAAGGTGATGATTAACTGCCATCTCATTCAGTCTTCAGCTAGAGGGGAGAGAGAGAGAGAGAGAGAGAGAGAGAGAAAGGGCCTTTAGCTGCTGAGAAACATAGAAACATAGAATGTGATGGCAGAAAAGGACTGCTTGGCCCACCTAGTCTGCCCATTTTCCTACCTAACAGATAAGCTGCAGATCCTAGTTAACCAACAGCTTACTTCCTCCTACACCCCACTAGGACTACCTTATGTCTGTCCCATGCATTCTTGAATTCCCCCACTGTTCTTGACTCAATGACCTCCTCAGGAAGGCTGTTCCTTGCATCCAGAACCCTCTCTATGAAAAAATACTTCCTCACATTACCTCTGAGCCGTCCCCCCATTATCTTCAAATTGTGCTCCCTTGTTCTTGCACATCTCTTTTTCTGAAAGTTGCTACCCTCTTGGACTTTGTTGATTCTCTTGTGGTACTTGAAAGTTTCTATCATGTCCCCTCTCTCCCTTCTTTCCTCTAGGGTATACATACTAAGTTCTTTTAGTCTTTCTTCATATGTCTTCTGGTGCAGACCCTGCACCATTTTAGTTGCCCTCCTCAGGACAGCCTCCACTCTGTCTATGTCTTTGCTGAGATAGGGTCTCCAGAACTGCACACAGTACTCCAGATGGGGTCTCACCAACTGTCTGTACAGAGGAATAATAACTTCCTGTTTTCTACTATTGATGCCTCTCCCTATGCATCCCAGTATCCCCACAGCCTTCCTTACTGCCTTCTCACATTGCTTACCCACCTTTAGATCATCTGATATAATTACCCCCAGGTCCCTTTCCATTTTTACTGTTTATCAGTTCTCACCCCCCATTGTGTACTCTACCCCTGGGTTTTTGTTTCCCAGGTGCATTACCTTGCACTTCTTTGCATTGAATCTGAGCTGCCATATATCTGACCATTCCTCCAACCTTGCCAAATCCTTTCTCATCCTTTCCACTCCATCTGGTGTATCAACCCTGTTGCAGATCTTTGCGTCGTCTGCAAAGAGACATACTTTTCCTTTCAGTTCCTCTGCAATGTCACTTATAAAGACATTATTAAGGACTGGTCCTAGTACTGAACCCTGTGGTACCCCACTAGTAACCCTCGTTTCTTCACTGTGGACTCCATTTACTACTACCCTTTGCGTTCCTGTTGTCTGAGGGTGTTGTAAGTTGATTTAAAATAGTTTTTTTAGCTGCCATTTCTGTGTGTTGGACATTGTATTTGAGGTCTGTTCCTAACTGCCTTTTTTGTGCTTTAAAATTTGGGTTGGACAGGATTAAGGTATTCTAGTAGACAAATTAGTGATTGTGTGTTTAAACATTGATCTCTGGCCTGTAACTGCAGGCATCATATTACAGGGATTAGTGGTATTAGACAGTGATGGTTAACTGCTATCTCATTCAGTCTTCAGCTAGAGGAGAGAGATAAAGGGCCTTTAGCTGCTGAGGGCGTTGTAAGTTGATTTAAAGTAGTCTATTTAGCTGACATTTCTGTGTGTTGGACATTGTATTTGAGGTCTGTTTACTGTAGAAGCAGTTGGGGTCTGGCAGAGGTTGTCTGAACATTTTTTTGCTGAGAAGTTGGGGAAAGATTTTACTTGCTGGATAAGCATTACATTGTTTTTCAGTCTGTGAAGGAACTAGAAGGGGAAAGGATCAGATCTGTTCCAGTACAGTAGCTTCTTGTAATTGTTACATTGTTTCTTGTGAATTTTACTTGGTAGAAGGTTATTTCTTTTCTTTCTTACTACTTCTAAGGGGCTAGCAGGGTGTTGTTTTTGGGCTGTAGAAATTTTGAAACCTGTTTTGGTGGCTATAAGTGGGTTCATTTGTTTGATGTTTCACTGTGTAGTAGGCAGCATTTGTGGAGGCCTATTTCTTCTGATTTAAAATGTATTTGGTGTGATTTAATTGGGGCTATTTCTTTGAACTGGAGACCTATATCTTCTAATTTCAAGCCTATTTTGATATGTTGCTGCTGAAGCTGTTTGAATTGAAACCTGTTTCATTTGGTCTCAAACCTATTTTGTGGGCTTTGAGTAGAATTGTGATTAATTTTTGCTGACTTCACTAGCTGCAAAGTTTAGTGCATAGTGAGGGAAGGGTGCTAATGGTCTGACCAGGGGCCTTAGCTACCTGATTGTTTCTGGAAGACTTGGACTGGTCTCACCCCCCAACCCCTCACCCCACCCATCCCTGGTCCATGATTTCCTTTATACCAGGGGTTCTGACATCACTTCCTCAAATGGGCAAAGGGTATGCACCTGTCATAGTAGAAGAAGACATCCAGGAAAGGAACAGCAGTGAGTGAAGAGGGGACTACCATCTCAGTGGAAGGGAAGTAGCTGCCAAGCAAGGAGCTTTCATTGTTACTTCTTTGCATTTCAATTGCATTGTGGAAAGGAGGAGTAGGAGTTTGAAGAAGGTTGTGCAATAGCTACTTAAAGTCCTTTGGGTGTGGATAGGAAGGATAGGAATATAAAAGCAGTTGCTTAATCTCATCTAAATGTGCAACAAAGGGGGTAAGAGAAATTAAGAAAATAATGTTTTACACTGATAGAGGAGGAGGGGAGCCTCAGGGAGTGTTTGGATCCTTCATCTGGAAGGGTGGGGGTCGCCGGGCAAGAAATAGCAATGGGTAGGGTGGTAGGCTGCAATAACCGCGGTGCACCAATCTTTCTGAAAATTGCCTGGAGTGTGGGGATGTTTATGTGCAAACCAACATAGAAACTTAGAAAGGAGATTGAGGGTCTGCAGGAGAAACTAAGACAGGCAAGGGAGACTGGGGGTGGGTTTAGCCCAATACTGGAGGGAGGAAGGAAGAGAGATGAGGGAGGGTGATTTGAGCCAACAGTGATGAAGAGGGGGTCAGAAGAAGGAAAGCAGAGATAAAGTGGCCCAGGCCAGGAAGAAAGTTTACCAGGGAAACCAGGTCAGGAGACAAAAAACAAATGGAAGGAGGAGATAGGGACTTGTGAGGGGAGGTGAAGAAGAGACAAAAGTCATAGAGTGGAAAGGAGAGAAGAGGTTATTATGCAGAGAGAGGGAGTGGGCATTTGTGAAGTGTCTTTAGAAAATAGTTTTGTACTGCTGGAGAGGAAGAAGGAGGAGGAGGGAAATGATGAAATTAGAGTGGGGGGAAGTTCTGCTGGGAGAATTGCAACAGGGGCAAAAGAGGGAAATAATGTGTAGGAGGAAGAAGAGGAGCTGGAAATGAGAGAGGGAGGGAGGGAGATGAATGGAAGCAAGCAGGGAGTAAGAGGGGTGGAATCGTAGTTTTGGGGATTCAATACTAAGAGGAGCAGGTGGGGGTAGCAAGAGGGAGCGACACTGCCATACGTATGGGAGGCCATGCCAGGAATAACAGCATAAAGGGTGGTACAATCTGTTCTGAAATATGTGCCAGAAGGGGGTAGGACAAACCTCATTTAATTATGCATCTTGGGACGAACAACCTGGCTGACAAGACAGTAGATATGGTCCAGAGGAGGTTTGAGGAACTAGGATAATTATGTGGGGGGGCAGGAAGATCAGTAACTTTTCAGAGATACTTCCACTACCCAAGGCAAGCACAACAAGAAAGCTGAGAATAGAGTATTTTAATGGATGGCTAAGGACCTGGTGTTGTGCTAAAGGGTAAGGGCTGTTGGGGTGGGGGGTGGGAGGACATGGGACCTGGGACCTGGGAGGACAGTAGTCTCTATGACAAGGACAGACTACACTTAAGTGAGGAGGGAAAGAAAGTGTTGAAACAGAGGATGGAGGAGTACATAGAGGAAGTTGGGAATTTAATCTAGGAGCGGAGGGTGGCAATTGGGTAACAGACATGCAGAGACCACAGGTTGGGAAACCATATGAGGTTAAACCCCAAAACAGTGACGAAGGACAAATGGCATGTACTATTGGTGATGTTGGTAAAGGAGGGCAGGATGGGGGGGGCAGTGAAAGGTGGTTACCTTTAATGCTAGGAGCCTTGGAAGGAAAACTGCAGAGTTACAGGTGCTCATGGCAGAGGGAGAGGTGGACATTGCAGCCATCACAGAAACATGGGCCACCCAATACAGTGACTGGGACCTGTCTGTACCAGGGTACAGGTTATTTCGTAGGGACAGGGTGATTGGGAAAGGAGGGGGTGTGGCACTATATGTGAAGGAAGGACTGAAGTTTGCAAGGGAGGAAGGGGAGGAGGGTAGTACGGAGTCACTTTGGATGCAAATCCAGGATTCCAAGAATGGGATTCTAAGAATGAGAGTGGTGTGCAGGTCGCCATCTCAGATGGAGGAGTTAGACAGGGAACTAGTGGGACAGATCAGGAGGACCTGTGAGAAGGGTAGTGTGGTGATTGTGGGGTCTTCACATGCCAGAGTGGACTGGAACAACCCCAACAACCAGGAACAGAAGGATCAGGTACTGCTGGATGCCTTCCAGGACAGCTTCCTGCTGCAAATGGTCAGTGAACCAACCAGGTTAGGGAATACCCTTGACCTTGTGCTGGCAAATGATGACTTTGTGGGAGAACTTACAGTGGAGGAACCACTGTCAGGGAGTGACCACCACTCAGTATGGCACACATTGGATATGGGCAAGGAAGGAGTGAAATCTGGCACAAGAGTGTTGGACTTCAGGAGGGCTGACTTTGGGAGGATGGGGAAAGTGATAAAAGGGTAACTGGCCAGAATTCAATCGAGTATGGACACTAACCAGAGGTGGGAGCTCATAAAGCTGGGGACAGTGGAGGCAACCAAAACCTGCTGCAAGGCCCAGAGCAAGAAGGCTAGGGCTAGGAAACTGAGCTGGTTGAGCAAGGAGGTCATGGAAAAGGTAAGGAGAAAAGAGTTGCCTTTAGGAGGTACAAGAAAACAGGGAGGGAAAGACTGTGAGGAGTACTTGACCGAATTGAAGGAGGTGACAAGGCAGGGAGCCAAGGTGATCTACGTGAACCTTGTGGCTACAAGGCATTAAGAAGGGGAAGAAGGACTCTTTAGGTACATCAGGGAGAAAGGAGCTGTAAGGACCACGAAAAGGATTAGAAAAGGAGGGGGTTGGTGGAAGCAGGTGTGATAAGGCAGAAGCACTAAATGATTACTCTGCTCTGTATTTACTAAGGAGAAGATGGGGTGACATCCATGGGGGAAGAATAGCAGAAGCAGGGGGAGGGGGGACAGATGGGGAAATCAATCATGAAGGGCAGAGTTCAGGAGGGTATGAAGGCACTGAGGGTGGACAAGGCGTCAGGCCCGGATGGCATCCACCCCAGGGTACTGAAGGAGTTGGCAGAGGTCCTTGCAGACCTTTGGCAGATCTATTTAATGCCTCACTGCATGCGGGGTGTGTACCTCAGGACTGGAGGATGGCTCATGTGGTGCCCCTTCACAAAAGTGGCCCCAAGAATGAACCGGGAAACTACAGACCAGTGAGCCTCACATCCATCATGAGTAAGCTAATGGAGACTATCCTTAAAGAGAGTCTGGTGGCAAACCTAGAGACCAAAGGACTACAGGACAGCAGACAGCATGGCTTCATACATGGCAGATCCTGCCAAACCAACCTGGTGGAGTTCTATGACTGGGTAACTAGGCAACTGGACAGGGGTCATGCAGTTGATCTGGACTTCAGTAAGGCATTCAACTCATTGCCACATGGAAGGCTGGTAAGTAAGCTAGAAGGCACAGGGCCGGGTGCAAAGCTAGTGAGTTGGGTAGGGAACCGGCTGCAGGGAAGGTAACAGAGGGTGGTGGTGGGTAAGGAGATCTCACACCCAAGGGTAGTGATGAGTGGTGTTACAGGGGGGTCGATGTTGGGACCAGTGTTGTTTGAGATATTCATTGCAGACATATCATTGGACATCAAGAGCAAGATCAGTCTGTTTGCTGATGATATCAAGGTACTAGTGGTGGTGGTGGATGACCAAGGGGGATGGCAGGGTTTTCAGGATGATCTGGCAAAGCTTGAAACCTGGTCAGACACCTGGCAACTAGGGTTTAATGCAAAAAAGTGCAAGGTGCTGCATTTTGGGATTAAGAACCCAAGGAGGAGTTACCAGCTGGGGGGGAGTGCAGCTAGCCCAGACAGAGGAGGAGAAGGATCTGGGTGGCTCATACAGGGTCAATGAACAACTCGGCACAATGTAGGGAAGGCAGCTGCAAAGGCAACAAAATGTTAGGTTATATTGCATGGGGTATATCCTCGAGGAGGTGATTCCTGCCACTGTATAGGTCATTAGTTGGGACCACACCTGGAGTATTGCATGCAGTAACAGTGCACGTATCTGAAGAGGGACATTAAGTTACTGAAGGGGGTGCAGCGCAGGGTGACAAAGATGATTAAGGGGCTGGTGGACTTATCATACGAGAGGATTCTGAGGAAGTTGAACATGTACTCGCTGGAGGAGAGGAGGGACGGGGGGACATGATTGAAACCTTTAAGTACATGAAAGGAATAAACAAGACAGGTACAGAGGGGCGGTTCAAAGTAAGAGAGGGGAGGGACACCAGGGGCCATGATATGAGACTGGAGGGAGGAAGGTTCAGGAGTGAGTTGAGGAGACACTTTTTTACAGAGAGGGTGGTGGCTGGGTGGAATGCTTTACCTGCAGAAGTGGTATCCAATAGAACAGTGGACTGCTTCAAAAGGGGATGGGACAGGAAAAGGGGAGGGTCAATGAAGGGGAAGGGTAGAAGGGAGGGGCTGCTGCAGAATAAGAGGTGCTAGCTGCACATTCGAGCAGATTTGATAGACCTCTAGGCCTTTATCTGCTGGCAAATTTCGTATGTTCGTATGTTCACCAGCAGATAGATTTGAATAATCATTCTCATGTAAATAGACTTGAATCCTTCAAGCTGCAGCACAACACAGCTGTGTTAAAGGGAGTTTTACAAATGGCATCAGTTTCTGCTGTTTTGAAAATAATTTGACTTCCACTATTGAAATTCAAACAAAGAATTTAATGCGGAGCCGGTTTAATAATTTAGTAGTGATCTGAAGTTGTTTATCTTTATTGACTAATGTTGTAACCAGTGAGTATACAAAAAAGGGAAAAAATATCAAAAGGGTGTTGTTCAGGAAGACCGCTGTTCTTCTTCTAATACCTGGGAAAGTTCATCCTGACCCTGACCCTCAGTTTAATAATATTGGAGAGAAGCCCATCTATTTTCCAGATATAAATGTGTTTAATACAAAGGGTTCCTCTGTTAAGACAATGCATTTAAATGTAAAAAGCCTTATTACTAAAAGGTCCCAATTCGAAGCCTTGGTAGTTCAGTTTGACTTTAATGTCATAATGTCAGAAACTTGGTTGAACAGTAAAATTCAAGGATCTGAAATAGTCTTATACTGTCAACAGGATGTCAGAAGCAGATATTCATAAAGTGATGTTAACAGAAGAGCAAACATTAACTCAAACTCAGTTTGTTACTTTGTTGGGTAGTATTAAATGGTTATTCTGAAGAAGTATTAATTCTTTGTCTTTGTAATAGTTTTTTTAGTTAAATTAAAAGATAAGGAAGTTATAGGAATGGAGCATGTTCTGAATGAGTGGTGTAAAGTGTTTTTTTTCTGTATTGATTTATGTTTTGAAAATGGGTATTGAGTATTTTCTAGTCTTTTCCATGTTTGTTATGTAATTTTAAAGTGTATAGCAATGTAATTTTAATACATATTGTATAATAAATAATAATTAAATGTATTTATAAAGTGCAGTTTAGTCAGGTATCAAAGCACTGTACAACGTTAAAAGACTTAGAACAACAGTTCTCAAACTTTGTCATAGTGAGCCTCCCCTAAGCCATGGAAAAGATCTTGAGCCTCCCTCAAAATGCTGAAATATTTTTGGGCCTCCTCATAGTAAAATAGCTGGCTTTTCACAGTACATCAGGAATAAATTGAAACTTCTTTGCATAGCTGGCTCTAATGTTATTAAGCTTATTGTAACCCTCAACAGGACAACCTACTTGCTCCAATATTTTGACTCTCAAACCATTGTTACCCTTTACTGCCATACCTTCATGGGTCAGACTGCTTTTTCTGTTTCCCCTCTATCTGGAATAACCTTCCTGCTGACCTCTGCCTCTTCCCCTCTCCCCCTGCTCTTATGCAACTTCTCAGGGATCATTTTGCTCCCTCCTGCTCTTATTCCTAGTACCTGTATGGTTAACTCTTGTATTTGGACAGTTCTGCTGCCAGTCTAATTGATCAGTTGTTCCTCACATTGTTAGTTTATTGTTCTTAATTTGTTTGCACTTTTATTCATGTTGTATTGCTTAAGTGTTTTGCAGTTACATTTTGAATTGTATTCTGTCACTACCCTTCCCTGGGTATAGCTGAAATAAGCCAAGACTCAGTGTACAGTACCTTCCCTGGTCACAGACTTGTGAATAAATACATAAATTCACCTACTATTATCTTCTTTCAGTTTGCCTTATCCCTTCACACAAAATCTATAAAGTTGAAAATTGAAATATAATACTTTTTCAAGACTTGCTTGAGCCTCCCCTGGTACAGGTTGGGGCCTCCCCAGAGAGGCTGGCCTCACCATTTGAGAACCCCTGACTTAGAACAATAAAATATCTGAAATAATTAAAAAAAAAAATTACAGGTTTAAATTCAATAATCACCAAAAGCATGGCTGAATAAATGTGTTTTTAAGGCTGTCTTAAAGCTCTCCAAGGTCAGGCACTCTCTAATCCGATGAGGTAGAGAGTTCCACAGGGTCAGGGCTGTATAACTAAATGCTCTTGCACCAGATGTTTTCAATCTAACCCTGGGAACTTTTAGCAATCCCTCATCAGCTGAGCGGAAGGGTCGGAGGGGGCAGTAAGAAATCAGGAGCTCTTGCAGGTAGCCAGGACCCAGACCGTGTAGGGCTTTATAGGTCAGTAAACCAACCTTGAAGGTTGCCACCACTGAACAGGCAGCCAGTGCAGCTCACACAGCACAGGGGTGATATGACTGGTCCAGGAAACCCCTACCAGTAGCCTGGTCGCAGTGTTCTGTTCAGGTTCATTATTATTTGTTTCTTTTTTTATTGTTTTTATTTAGATTTTAATAAAATTACTCCTGTGAAAAGTGCAATAACATTTCTACCTGGACAGTCACAAAGACAGCACCAGAGATGGGTAGAAGGAACCTTAGTAAAACATCCCATCTGAAGGATAGCACACCCCAACAAAACAGCACCCCACCTAGTACTGTACTGGGGTTCCAGCATTTAGGTATGGGCCCAATCATGGTGTGGGACTAGTACCCACAACCTTCTGGCCCAGAAGCAGATGTGTTACTAACTGAAACATAGTGACACCTGGTGCCATCCTAAATAATAACTAGTGTCTACTATCATCACACCAGTAGAGTCGAAATCCACACATCTCCTCCCAATGTGGTAACTAACACAACTTTCTGCACAGCTCCCTGGCTGTCTCCTACCTAATCAAAAGAAATAAAGTACTTAATATTACTACAGCTGTTTTATTTATTTATTTTATCTATTTTACCAGGAAACGCTCAATTGAGCAAAGATCATTTGCAGGGAAGTCCTGGTTAAGATAGTACTCTACAGAAAAAAATCACAGTGATTGTAAAGATGCAAGATAAATAACAGAAGAACATTTAAAAACAGTGGATAGTCTGATAAATCAATTAAAGATACACAACAACAAAATTAAAACGTAAGCAATATAAAACATAATATAAGACAGAAAGGTTGTTAAACTTGAGTCAGCTATTAAACAGCAATCAGTTTGCTATGAATATCAACAGAGGGCTTAGAAGTAGACACTGCCCGGCTCAGGAGCCTGCTACAAGGGACTGCAGAGATCCTTAAGAGGTAAAGCCTCCTTCCATCCAGCCTGTTTGTGGAGAGGTGTTGCTCCATCCACGCTGTGCGAGGACTGCCCCACCCACCCAGGGCCAACTCTCTTTTTATTGCTGCTTACAGGTCACATGACATGAAAATGTCCACTTTGCCATTTGCAGCTTATACTCGCTGACCACTAGGGGTTGCTGCTGTGCATCCCCAGGCTCCACTCTATCTCTCTCCTCATCTCCACTCCTTACCTGCAGCTACTATTGGCACTGGCCACCAGGAGTCACTATAGCACCCCTCCTAACTACTATTTCTTCCTCACCTACACCACTCTGCACCCTCCTAATCTCTACTCCCACCTTATCTATTACTGCTCCTTGTGAGCCTCAAACCCTCTACCACTAAGCCAATGAGTCAGGCTATTGACTCTCTCTGATCCATAACTCTTATACCTTTTGGCCCCATACTCGGCTAAAAAATACCTTCTGTTGTTGTCTCAAACCCTGTACACTCAGCACCTAAGTCAGCAGCTCTACCACTGGACTAGCAGGCTGATACTAATTAGTCTGGTTCCTTAAAGCTTTTATAGCTTCTTGGCACCATAATTCAACTAGGAAAATACTCTCTGCTGTCCTATTGCAGGTCTCAAATCCTGCTCATGTGGCACCGAAGTTAGCAGCTCTGCCTTTAAGCCACGATACAATTCTATTGAATCTGAAAACTCTTAAAGCTTTTGCTCCTTAAATATACTATAATACTCTATTGCTCTACCACAGGTCTCAAACCTAGTTCCTTTGTGACTAAAGTCTATAGCTCTACCACCTGGCCACCAAGCCAAGCTATAATTCTACTGGATCTTAAAGCTCTTAAAGCTTTTGCTCCTTAACCCCCCCCCCAAAAAAAAAACACTCCACTGTCCTTCCCAGGTCTCAAACCCAGCACCCTTAAGACTGAAGTCAGCAGCTCTATTCACCAAGCAAAGACAATTTTGGCTTGATTTCTACAGCTCTTAAAGCTTTGCCCCCCAGCCACTGTGCCCTAACTCCAAGGCTACCTGGCATCAGGAGTGTTAATTTCCACCTCATATGCATCATCTTCTTACACTTTGTGTAACCTACCTCCCACCAGACAGACCTCAGCCCTTGCCCATGGTCTATGGTACCCACATACCTTACCACTGTAGCCCACCCACCCATCACCATGTCAATTCACCCTGGACCCCTGTTTCCACCCTCGTGCTGCCCCCCCCAACCCCACCTCTGACCCTGGCTCCTCCTGGCTCCACCACCTCTGTATCTTCCAGATCCTCCAAACCCTGCCCATTCTCTGTTGACCCACTGCCTGCCTGGCCCCTCAGCATACCCACAGGAAACTAACAAACTGCCATCCCATGGCTAGAGCCTTAGTCATACTACTACTCCTCTCTGATAATATCCACCCAAACCCAGGCCCTGTCCCCACCAATCCACCAACTAAGTCCAACAGGCTCCGAATTGCCTCCATGAATGTATGCAGTCTGCTTAAAAAATTCGCTGCCATTCAGTGCTGGGTTATTTCACACCAACCAGACATCTTAGCCCTAGTAGAAACCTGGCTAACTAAGTCCGCCTCAGACTCCTTTGTCTCCCTCCCAGGCTACACCCTATATCGTGAGGATTGAGTAGGTAAATGTGGAGGCAGTTGTGCGTTCTATGCTCATGATACCATTGTAGGCCATGCCCTCCCAGCCCCCAAGCTTGTAGATGGTGCCCAGGCATCACCCTCAAACTCACCCCAGACCCATCCAAGTGCCTCCTCTATCTCACAGTCTCCTATATCCCCCCAAGGAACCAGACCCCTGCAATATCATCTCTCACCGAATATCTCTCCTTCCTCCCCCATAAGGCTTAACAAGTCCTAGTAGGAGACCTCAATGTAAACTGGCTCAGTCCCACTTCCTCACTGATAAGAGACACTTTCGCTGCATTGGACCTGACCCAACTTGTCTGACAACCCACTAGACATAACCAAAATTCAGGGACAAGCACCCTCCTAGACGTCATTGTCTCAAATTGCCCCCAAAAGGTTCAAGATATTCAAGTCCTCCCAGATTCCTTAAGTGACCACTCCCCTCTCCTATTCTTCTGGTCTACCCCCACCCCCAAACTCATAGCCCAAACCATTCATCACAGGCGCCTTCACCCAGGAGGACTGTTAAAACTCAGGCAGTTCCTCGCTCACATTGACTGGTCTCCCATCCATCATGCAACGAGCGTTGACACTGCCCTTGACCTATTCTCACAAGCTTTTACCAAGGCCTGTGATCTTTTTGCACCTTTCACCATGATCTGCAATAAAAAATAAAATGCACCCAGGGTCATCCTGCACTACTCCAACTACTCAAGGACAGGGATAACCTTTGGCATATAGTCACTGAGACTGGACGGGCTGCTGACAGACAGGCATACAACGTTGCCCGGAACAGGTGCACATGAACCATCCACAAAGCCAAGGCAAACCACTACCAGGCCACCCTCACCTCCTTGTGGGGCTGCGCCCAGAACTTCTGGGACAATTTAAAAGAAATAACTGGGAAATCATGCTCCCCCCACCACACCTTACAGTCAGTGGCACCACCATCACTAACCCCACCGACATTGCCAACTGCCTTAACTCCTCCTTTACTGATCTTAGCCCTGTACTCCTGAGTTACTTTTTTGACCCTACTCACAACCCACTGCCTTCAGATCCACAGTGCCCTCGGTTCTACCTATGCAAGGTATCCATTCAGGAAGCCAAACCATTCCTGATTAAAGCACTAAAAGGCATCAGTCCTAGCAGCGACTTCCTGGATCCAAAAATACTCCAGCCGGTCCTGGATGAGGTCCTGGTCCCACTTACACAACTACTGAACCGAGCCTTCTGCCTGGGGCAATTCCACACAGCATGAAAAACTGTGACAGTCACACCTATCCACAAAGGTGGTGACCGGTCCTCTCCCAGCAACTATCAGCCAATTTCCATTCCCCCCCCACTCCAAAGCCTTAGAAAAAGTGGGGGCCACCCAACTCATAGAATATCTAGCAAAATATAACATCCTGTGTCCAGAACAGCATGGCTTCCTCGCTGATCACAAAACAGGCACATCTTTAATGGAGTTCTCCAACTTCCTACACACCTCCCTGGACCACGGCTCTCTAGTTGGGGCAGTGTACATTGACCTCTCTAAGACCTTTGACACTGTCTCCCACCCACTCCTACTAAATGCCTTCAACCATACAGGTTTCTCTAGTGGCCCCCTCTCCTGGTGTGCAAGCTACCTATCAGCCCGCTCCCAGCGTGTCAAAAACAATGGGGTGCTCTCAGAAACCCATCCCATCCCATCCACTCAGGGGTTCCCCAGGGCTCTATCCTAGGCCCACTACTCTTTAGCCTGTACCTAAATGCCCTGCCTAATGCCTGTTCAGGCAATATTCTACTATATGCCGATGACGCCATGATTTATGCAGCTCACAAAAATTTCACCTCCCTCCAATACTCCCTCCAGCACTCTTTCAATGATGTTGAGAATTGGTTTAAGAAGAGCAAACTAGTAATTAACCTAAAAAAAACTAAGACAATGTTATTTGCCAATCCCCAGAAGAAAGCCAGCAAAAGTCCCCTCCAAATCTTCCCTAGCACTTGTCAACCATTCAAACAAGTTTACTCATACAAATACCTTGGAAACACACTTGACTCGGCCCTCACCTTTCATGCCAACATTATTGCCCTTGCTTCCACCACAAACGCACACCTTGGCATCCTCTACCGGCACACGCAATGCCTCCCATTTGATGCCCTCAGGCTCAAAATCACATCCACAGTAATGTCCTGTATTGATTACGGCCTCCCGGTATATTGTGCTGCTGAATCCACTGCCCTCAGCAAGATTAGACTCACGCTAAATAAGGCTTGCAGGCTACTGAGCAGTGCCCCCAGACTCACCCACACCTGTCAACTCTATGACATGGCCAAACTCCTAAACCTCGACAAACGCAAAACAGGCCTGCTAACCAAGAACATCCTACTTGAGCTGTCCCCCCCCGGGGTGTTTGCCTCCATCCAATTTACACACCCCAGAGCCACCACCTGAACTTTAGACAAAGTCAATCTACTAGTGCCTAGAACTAGGACCTCCCAGGCTCAGAGGTCATTCAGCTACAGAGCCCCTACCTGGTTTAACTCACTCCCTGCAGCCATTTCCAACACCACCAAAATTGCCCCCTTCAAAGCTGCCTTACGAGACCTGCTGTTCAACACCTGCTGCTGCTCCTGCCACTAAAAGATACTCTGCTGTTCTTCTGGCACTACTGACATGGCCTACTGGGCTAGAAGACCCACCCACCCCACCCCCCAATCCCCCTCCGTGCTCCTCTCTCCTCTGCCAGTACCTGCTGGTACTACTTGAAATGTTTATTTAACTACACATGTCTTCAAGCAATTGTATGTAATCCTATGTATCTCTGTTCGTGTAACTTATGTAAAACTATGTTGATTCTGAATGTCTGTATTCTGTAAATATGTAAAAATCTGTTATTCTGTCTTGACTGTACTCTGTAAATGTATCAATCAATATTTTGAAGTTATGAAGGCTTGATATTGAGTTCATATTGAGCAAACCCTGAAATTTGTTACAGTACATCACAGTGGGCAAGCTGAAGGTCATTTTGCCACACATGGTAGCTTGGGAGGGGTTGTGGGATAACATATGGAGCAGACACAGAACTTCAGGTTCAACACACGGTCTATGTGTGATGTTTATTTAAAACTCAGGGGATAGCCTTAAGCAATGGCATATACCATCTTCAATACATCAGTTTGCAGCAACAGACTATGCATGTCCTTATTCTGAACTTAGTCAACACCCACTGATCCACTGATCTATCTCTTTAACGAAAATTATTTTATTCCCAATGTTTGTCATGTGTGTTTGGGTGACAGGGAGCTCAATAAAGGAAAACTCAAAAACATGCTAAAGACAAAGAACAAAAGCACTGAAACAAGGGTTACCCAAAAAGGGCATTGGCAATAAGGCCAAGTTTCAAAGAAACACAACATCACAAATATCCCCATAATGCAAAGCATCATGGGATGTATATGCAAATCACCATGACATTTTAGGTTTGTTCAGCTTAAAGCAGGAATGCATGGTGCCAAATGGCCTCTCAAACAATACATAATTAACATGCATTTTAAATAACAAAACTAACTTAATTTTTATAATACAGTCCACTAATAACTTTTTACCTTTATTAAAAACACCCAGTGCTGTGGTATTTTCAACATTTAGAGGTTTCATACACTCAAGGCATATACAGTACATCAAGGTATTTTATGATATAGTGCTATTGCATACTAAGTCCAATAATGAGGAACACAGCATGTTGTTTTACATCAGCTCAGAGGTCACTACAATGACCTCCCTGTACAAGGACCTGAGAGGGAAAAGGAAAATTAAATTGGGCACTATAGCATAGTCAAGAAAGGGAAGGGGGTGCCCATAGGTAGCCAACCTTATGGGCTAGAAATTGTGAAGGTAGATAAGCTAAGAAATAGAAGAACTGTTGCAACAGATTTACGAAAAGGTTGGTCCTCAACAGTGGCAGGACCTCCAAGTCACAGTTGCAATTGTGGTAGTCTCAAACAGAATATAGCTGCATGCTCTTAAGTTATATAAACTAGAGAGTTTGCAGAATAAGTCAGAGATACTGTATATTATGGTACATAGTGCCTAAGATATTTGTAGCACCATAAGTAAGTATTTCTTTAGTCTTGTATATTTTTCATTAAATTATGGAAATTATTTTTAAAAGACTATGTTAAAATATTGTTACGGTACCAAACAAAGCACAACATGTCAGGAAATGAGAAGTTTAAGTTCATAACTCCTCACTTCTCATGTTCTGTGGAAACAAGAATTCAATTTTTATAGCATGATAGCTTGGTTAAATATATCATAAAACCATAGCCAACAAACTAACTTCAATGAAACACAGAAACATCCATTTTGCCACCAGAAGAAGGCTTTGAGATCTTGTGTTTGGCAAGAACCATGATAGAAAAACGGACAGACAGGGTGGGCCTAGTGACCCTTATCTGCTGATAGATTCTATGTTTCTATGTGTCCCCTTGTTGCCTGATATACATGTGCTTGCTTCTATAAGTTCATGCTCCCTCCACCTGCAACACTGTCCCTTAATCTGCCCCCATGTACTTGCCTACTCCCTCTTGAAACTCTTCATGGTTTTACACTTAAACATCTCTAGTATCATGTTTAGCCTTCTTACCACTCCTTCTTAAGGTACAGTAGCTTCTTAGCATCACTCATCAATTTGCCATATGCTAATTTACAAGCATTCCCTCAGGTGCACTTATTCTTGCTGGGCCTGAACAATTTGTTAGAATCCACCTTGTTTATCCCCTCACATATTTCTGGTTCTCTACCATGTATCCTTTTCCCCCTCACGGTCTACAGCAATTGCATGTTTAGGCTCTCTAGCCTCTGTTCATAGTATTTCCTTGTTGCTCCTGAAATATTGTCTTTTTTGAGCTTATCTACTCTGCCTCTTACTTATTCACAAACTTTCACAGATTGGGATTCCAGAACTGGATGCAGTACTCCAGGTGTAGACTCACTAAGGTGCTACTGTATAGAATGGCAATATAACTTCATTCCTCCTGTTACTGCTCCCACTGCTTATTCAGTCTAGCATTACATTAGTTTTTCTCACTGTCTTACTGCACTGTGCAGTTGACTTGAGGGTGCTTGAAAATGCTACCCCAATTTCTGTTCTTCTTCTGACTATGTGATAGCCACACCTTTGGTTTGTATGCAGCCCTGGGGTATGTCTCCCAACATGCTTGACCTTGTACTTCTTGGCACAAAAGCTCAGTTGCCAGATTCTGGGTCACCACTCTACCCTCATGATGTCCTCCCTTATATCCCTAGTCAGCTGCTCACTATCAACCCTACCAAAGAACTTGTTATTGTCTGCAAGAGACAGATTTTGCATTCAGCGCTGTCAATGATATACAGGATAAATGCACTAAATACATCTGAGAGGTTCAGTTTAAACTCCAAATTCATCTTACTGATGAAGTAAGGGTCAGCCATCATACATAATTAAGTCTTCTTGCAAACAACACTGTTAGAGTGTCATTAGATGTAAATGTTATAACATTTCCAGAAAGGTCTGGCCATTTAATCACTTATTAATTTTGTTGCCTTCCTTTGAATATTTTCTACTTGGCAGACATCTTTCATTTAATATGGGCACCAATGAGTGGTGATGTAATCTAGGTGGTGTCTAACACATGCTTTATAAAGGAGGAATATGATGTGTTTTGTTGTTAAACCTTTTAATAAAAACAACTTTAGGTAATAGAACATAGAATTAGAGATCAAATATACACAGAAACCCAGTAGCATCATAGAGGTATACCATATAAGGTACAGACTGGCATAAGCACCTTACAATAAAGGTACACATTGATGGACACTGTATAACCCCTTCACACCTGAATTAAATAGAACTCAGTGCAAAATGAGCCACATAAGTGGGCGTACAGATGCGTGTGAGGGGTTAAACCTGATACATATGTTTGAAAATGCATACAAGTGATTAAGTATAATATACATGGTCATAAGTAGTTATAATTAATTTGCAGAGCAACATTTTATTTTTTTTTCTTTACTGAGATCTTGGAGAAACACCTGCAAGCAGATGCTCTTTGTAGGTTATCACGTCAGTTACAAAATATGGAGCTGATACAAAACTTTACACAACAAGCAAGGTTCTCAATAAAACAGTGTGTTTACAAGATTGGAATAGTATTTTGCTTGAGGTATCATGTTTAGACACTGCTACGAGCAATGATAAAAGGTGCCTGTGTCAGAGAATTAGACATACTTGGGGGTGAGATGAAACAGAGAGTAAAAGAGACAAAGCTGAGGCATTGTACAATGAATGCCTACATAAGGGATAAGAACAGACTTAGGGAAGATTGGAGACATAGAAGCTAGGAGACCATTAGTTCAGTAAGGGGACATGTGGGTGGGGCGGAGAGGGGAAGGAAGGGAGGTAGCTTTGTTGGGAGGAGAGGAGGGTAGACAGAGGGGACACAGAAGTACTGTGTGGGTAGGTGCCCCATAGGTAGGTCATACTAAGGGGATCATACTAAGGATGAAAGAGGAGCAAGGAAGCCGTGTGGTCCATAAGAGCTCCTATTCTAATTAAATGTTATAATAAGGGAGGTTGTACCCTTTTGAGATTAGTCTGTCCAAACATTGTTTAAATAAATGTTTTGTTTCACTTATAACCACTTCAAGAGTTACGATATTCCAAGGGTTAATTGTTCTTAAAGTGAAGAAACATTTTCTATTTTTGTGATTAAATGATTTACCAGATAGTTGCAATGGATGGTCTCTAGTGTTGTGGAAGTTGTTCTTAAATGTAAGACCAAGTTCAAAGTGTAAATAGGGGTACTGCATGAGATCATAGAGAAAAAGTAAGTCCTCTCTGATATGCCTTGTGGATAAGGACATTAGATTGAAAGTAGAAAGTCTAGACTCATATGTTTCATTATGTAGGTCCATAATGTTTTTGGTGAACTTTCTTTGCACCTTCTCTAATTTCTCATTGTCACTCTTTTAAAAAGGGCACCATAACAGGATGGTTCACTACATGCTGTGGATTTAGAGCAGTCCAAGTATAGGAAAACTGTGATAGACATCAAGATTGGTTGAAGCAATCACAGTTGTCTTCAGCGGTGAGGTGCTGCTTGAGATTACACTTGAAGGCAGCAATGGTTGTAATACTGGAATTGGATGATGGAAGGTCCTTGGTCCAATATGATGCGTTGTAGTAGAATGCATGTTGAGCCTGAGTGATGCGGCATCTAGGTTCACTAAAAATTTGGCTGTGGGTGCTTCTGAAGCATGGATTCACAGCGGGAAGGTCATGCCAGACTAACCTGATAGATTTCTTTGACTGGGTGACCAAAGTAGTAGATTAGGGAAGGGCTGTGGACATGGCCTACCTAGACTTTAGCAAGGCATTTGACACAGTCCCACACAAAAGATTAATATACAAGTTAGCCAGCCTGGGAGTGGGTCCCAAGATGACAACCTGGTAAAAATTGGCTGGAGAATAGGACACAGAGAGTAATAGTAAATGGAGTCCACTCAGAAGAAAGGAGGGTTACTAGTGGGGTACCGAAGGGTTCAGTATTAGGACCGGTCCTCTTCAATGTCTTTATAAGCGACATTGCAGAGGGACTGGAAGGAAAAGTATGTCTCTTTGCAGATGACACAAAGATCTGCAACATATTTGATGCACAGGGTGGGGTGGAAAGGATGAGAAGGGACTTGCAAGGTTAGAGAAATGGTCAAATGTATGGCAGCTTAGATTCACTGCTAAGAAGTGCAAGGTAATGCACTTGGGAAGCAAAAACCCAGGGGAAGAGTACACAATGGGGGGTGAGATACTAACAACAACAAAAATGGAAAGGGACCTGGGGGTAGTCATATCAGATGACCTAAAGGTGGGCAAGCAATGTGAGAGGGCAGCAAGGAGGGCTGGGGGGATACTGGGATGAATAGGGAGAGGCATCACCAGTAGAAAACAGGAAGTTATTATCCCTCTGTACAGACAGCTGGTGAGACCCCATCTGGAGTACTGTATGCAGTTCTGGAGACCCAATCTCCACAAAGGCATGGACAGGATGGAAGCTGTCCAGAGGAGGGGAACTAAAATGGTGCAGGGTCTGCACCAGAAGACATATGAAGAGAGACAAAAGAAGCTTAATATGTATAGCCTCAAGGAAAGGAGGGAGAGGGGGGACATGATAGAAATGTTCAAGTACCTCAAGGGAATCAACAAAGTCCAAGAGGGTAGCATCTTTCAAAAAAAAGAGGTGTGCAAAAA
Organism: Neoceratodus forsteri; assembly: GCA_016271365.2. NCBI lineage: Eukaryota > Metazoa > Chordata > Ceratodontiformes > Ceratodontidae > Neoceratodus > Neoceratodus forsteri. The sequence continues at coordinate 276,186,180 of CM057449.1, forward strand.
CAAGAGGGAACAATTTGAAGATAGGGGGGCAGCTCAGAGGTAATTTAAGGAAGTATTTTTTCACAGAGAGGGTTGTGGATGCATGGAACGGCCTTCCGGAGGAGGTTGTGGAGTCAAAATCAGTGGTGGAATTCAAGCATGCATGGGACAGTCATAAGGCCATTCTAGGGGGTGGGGGTAGGAAGAAGTAGGCTGCTGGTTAACTAGGATCTGCAGCTTATCCAGTAGGTAGGAAAATGGGCAGACTGGGTGGGCCAAGCGGTCCTTATCTGCCGTCAAATTCTATGTTTCTATGTTTCTATGTTCTGGTCAGTCTAGCACTCACATGGTGAGTGAGCAGATTCTAACCTCGTAGTGGCATCAGATTTAGTGTGTTTTTTTGGTCAGTAGGCAGGTTTGGTACTTATCTCTCTTCTTCAGCTGGAGCCACCCTGCCCGAGAATAGAACTCACAGGTGTGTGTGAGCCTTGCAGCACCTGTGAGGAGTCGACAGGTCTTATTTAGAGTTATGCAGATGTGTTGAAAAGCTGAGTCCAGGACTGATCCATATGCGGCCAGACCTGAGTCAACAAGGGTGACAATTGAGCAGGTGATGGCCATGTTAAGTGCTTCATCTGTAAGGCTGTGCTTGTGGTAGTAGATTATTCTAATTCTGGAACTGATGGCCTTAGCTGTGTTGTCTGTGTGCTGTGCATAGGAAAGGGTGGAGTCAAGTGTGATACCCAGGTGCGTAAAGTGTTGCTCAAGGTCCAGCACTTTGCCACTGTTGTTTGGGATGGATAGTGGGAAGGTCTTATGTTTGCTGTGGGTGCTGGAGTAGATCATAGTCTTAGTTTTCCTGCAGTTATGGAGTAGTCTGTGCTCCTTAAACCATGTTTTGACATAGGTTAAGGTCACATGATGGCTGCCTAACAATAAGTAGCAAGCTTCTACCACTCCATTCCTCTACCACAAATACCCATTGCTAAACTACTTAACTGAAAGAGAACTTATCATCTTACCTGCTGAACTTGTGCCTGAAGATCTCCCGGTGCCTGCAGACTCCGAAAAAAATGGAAGTTTATATGTGTAAGGCGCCACCATGGCACTCTCTGCCACCATCTCCTGGCAAGGATAAGGCCTCTAAGCGGCCTAAACAGCAAGCCACTAAAACTACTATGGAACCTACACCACTAACAGAGGAGCACTTCTTAGAGATAATGTGGCCAATGCAAAATTCAATCACTAATATTACAGACGAACTACACCACATCAGAATTTCAGTAGATTCTCTAACAGTGAGAGTTGGGGACTCTGAAGTTAGATTCACATCTTTGGAGAGGAAACATGACAAAATGGAACTCGAACATACCACTGCCACTCAGAGAATCGAAAAATTAGAGACGAGACTAGAGGATTTGGAGGGGAGAAGTCAACGAAACAATCTGCTGGTTATCAGGATACCAGAACAGGAGGAAGGCGGCTCACCAATACTCTTTCTTCAAAACTTTTGTGAAAAAATAGCAGGTCCCTCTCTGAATGGAACCACCTACATGATACAGAGAGCACATCGGGCACTTCACCCACCACCACCACCCTGAACACCGCCCAGGCCTCTCATTTTTAAACTGCTTAACTTTTTAGATAAGCAACACATCTTGACCCAAGTGAAAACCTGCAGGAAGTACAGTGGGAAGGCAAAAGAGACAGAATCACACAGGACTTACAGTAGACTGTCCGAATAAAGCAACAAGAACTACATCCACTTGTTTCTAAATTGATCACCGCTGGGAAGCCATTTAGAGTGAAATATCTTGCGGTACTGCAAGTTAAAATTGGAGAACAATGGCAAACCTACAAAACACAGGAACAAGCTTTACATGAGTTAAAGAAAGTGCTACCAGATCTATTCAAGTGACTTCCTCTGACCGGATTCTGAGTACTACTCGCAGAAGATAACAACTGAAGGTTTACGGTGCTAACTGTCACACAGAGTCATACTTTATTAAACAAGTTTAAAAGCTCAATGTCTGGGATTTGGATGGGATCAGGAACTGGTCAGTCCTCTGTGGTTTAATCCAAACCTAGTTTACTTCAATAAGCTGTTTGAGAAGAGTGAAATTGTAAGTGGGGCTCTACTGGTGACTTTATTTGCCATAAGGAAAAAACTCACCTTACCCAAGAGATGCGATCACCCATTTACTTTTATCACTGACTTGGTGAATGTTGACGAACTTTGACAAGTATTACTGAACATATTACTTTGATATTGCTCCTGTGAGTTTAACAGGAAGCTTCTTTTTGCATATTTACAGGTTTTATGTTCCTATTGTCTTCTTGTTGAATCTCAAGGGTTCTCTTAAACCTTTAAAAGATTCTCTGCCAAAAAACCCTTTCCAGCTCTTAGGTATGTCTTTCAGGTCAATATAAGTATTGCAATAGTCCAATGATAAGAAGGCACATAGCCTAAGATATATCTCACACTTTAGAGTTTAGCACAAGTTCAAATAGATTACCAATGTACCTATTTTATGTTACTTGTTTGTTGTGTAATGGGAAACGGAAGGGGAGGGGTGACTGCTCGTGGGTCTGCACGCAACATCACCTGGCAGGATAAGTAGGGGGTAGTCATTAAGATCATTTGGGGGTTTTGGGGTGAGGGAAGGGATGTCTGTTAAACTTTACTGGGGACTGGGAGGGTACCAAGTGTCAAGGCTTCCTGTAATTGGTGTTACTTGTGTTCCTTTTGCTACTAAATTACCACCTTATTCTTGATAAATGTGTGGCTTGTACACCATTGTAAGCTGGAACATTAAAGGTGCTCAAGATAGATGTCAAAGGCAAGTTATCTCAAAGCATTTACTGCATCTTAAAGCCGGTATCACATGTCTGCAGTAAACCCACCTCAGGAGAGCAGATACCCTATTACTACGTAAAGGCTGGATTGGACAGGCCTTCGAGGTGGGTGTGTCCACTAATCGGGGGTTTGCTATTTTAATAAGAAAGGCTGTTCCGTTTAGATTAGAACATGAGGTGTGATCATTGTTTATTACCTCATAGATCACTAGACTCCCAACAGATCTTGATTGGCTCTATTTACAGTCCAAATGTGGACTCCACAGTTTTTTACATGTCTCCTAGACTTAGTGGTCTCCAATCCACCCAGAACAACATTCCTAGGTGGAGATTGGAACATTATTCCTAAATTACAGCTGGATAGGTCAGACTCTAAAAGCCCTGGTCTCTCACCAGCGCAGAGAGCCTTAAAAGATATTATGTATGGACGGGGTTAATAGACATATGGAGAGTTTTGAACCCCACTGAAAAACAATATACTTTCTTCTCTTCTCCTCATCGTACTTGCTCAAGAATAGATTACTTATTGGTTAGCTCACATATTTTGTCAGGAATACTGTATGCAAGTATACATGCATGAGTCATATCGGATCACTCCGCCATTTCCCTTACCTACTTTTTAGGTAGAGGAATCAGGAGAGATTCCCTTTGGTATCTAAATAACCAATTACTTCAAATCCCTAGTACTCAGGCTCACCTCAAGGACTTCATTTCTCATTTTCTGGAGACCAACCTGGGGTCACTTTCTAGAATTGACATGGTTTGGTCAGCTTTGAAATGTGCTTCAAGGGGGGAATTCATCCCCCTTGCATCCACTAGAACCAAATAATTTAAATCCCAAGTTAAGGGCTTACTTGATTCTACTAAATCCCTCTAACGGGACCTCAATCACCATTCATTAGAGAGTGACTGGATTAAATTACACACTTTACATGCCCAATTCTCAGACCTGATGTCTCAAAAAGCTGAACTCTCTCTTAAGAGAACCAAGCTCAAATACTTGGAATCTGGTGAAAGGGCAGGCAAACTACCTGACATCTGGATTAAACAGGCAGAAGCTGCATGGTTTACACCTGGCCTGTGCCTCACAATAAATGGCCCTTTAACTGTGGATCCAAGGGAGATAGTTTCTGGATTTGGGCAATATTTTAAGGCCCTGTATACTGTCCCTGAAGAAGAAATCCTAACGGAAGAGGACATTGAGACACATTTCGAACTGTTAGATCTTCCTGGCTTATCCTCAAATGAAACCTCCTTATTGGGAACTCGTATTGAGGAATGGGAAGTTAAACAGGCAATCAAGCAACTCCCATCAGGTAAATCTTTTGGGCCAGATGGCCTCTCAACTAATTTATATTAGTCATATGCCTCAGAACTCTTCTCAATCCTGACAACCATTTTTAACTCATGGTATGAGAATGGACTCACTGACCACAGTTTCCTAGAAGATCTCATTAATCTCATCCCCAAGCCAGGTCGAGACTCCCATTATCCAGAAAATTACCATCCCATCTCGTTGCTTAATGTGGACATAAAAATACTGGCTAAGGTATTAGCCAATCAGCTGGCATCTCTGGTGGGTAAACTTATTAGTGGTGAACAGGTAGGGTTTCATGTCAGGCAGATCCTCTAGTGACCATATGCATTGATTATTACACCTTATTTCTCTAACCAAGAACTCATATACCACAGCTGCACTCATCGCATTAGACGTGGAGAAAGTTTCTGACCAAGTTTTTTGGGATTTCCTTTCTTTCCCTTATCCTGCTTTGGATTTCCACAATAATTTATTAAATGGGTTAAGTTATGATATGGTTCCCCAACAGCCCGTGTCTGGTGCAATGGTGTCCTCTGTAACTCATTCCCACTGTACCGCAGCACTAGGCAAGGCTGCCTTCTCCCCCCCTCCTTTTTAACCTCTACTTGGATCACCTTATCTGGAGATTAATCACATTTCAGAACCTTCACAGAATTACTGTGGGGACACAGCAATACCTTCTATCAGCTTATGCTGATAATTTGTTGCTACCTATGGAAGACCCTGCAACCGGCATACCAGTCTTGTTACAAGAAATAGACTCCATCTCAAAGGTCTCCTACTATAAACTTAATCTTTCAAAAACTACTATTTTTCCCTTGAATGGTAAACTGTTGTCAACGGACATAGAGGGATAAGGTTTGACATGTGAATTGAAGTCCTTGACTTATCTGGGTACTAAGGTTTCTAGGGAGATTTCTACAATGGTGAAAGAAAACTTTTCCAATCTACTAAACATAATAAAAACAGACCTTGAAAGATGGGGAGCACTACCAATTTCCTTATGGGGGAGAATTAACACTCTTAAAATGAACGTGCTACCCTGGATCCTCTATCCCTTGAGTATGCTAGGTTTATTTGTCCCTATATCCTGGTTTACTAACCTTCAAAAGTTGTTAAATCAATATATCTGGAAGGGGAAATAAGTCAGAAGAGCCTATTCTAAATTCACAGTAACAAAATTACGTGGTGGTCTCTTCCTTCCATCCTTTTTCACATATTATGGGGTGATCCACATCAGTAAATTAGTACATTTGATTTGTACACCAGGCTCGGGAGGCATGAGGTCATATCTCCCTCTTTGGCTGGACATTGAGAATACAGCAGCTCTTAAAAATTCCTGCACCCTTCCAGCCTTAATTGACTCTTCCCCATGGTCTATCCCCAGAGATTTATGGAAAAAATCCAATAAGGTGGTCCATAAGAGCTCTACACCAGATGTAGTGACACCTGAATCTAGGCTGGCATAAACCCCTGGAACAGCTGTTGCTTGGTAATACCCACTTTCAGATCCAGGATCGGACCATTTCTTCTACATATTAGACTCCCCTGGTGGGACTCCTGCTTGAAGTTATTGCTCCTATGGCAAAGTGCTTCCCTATCTTCAATTCCAACAAAGTTTTCACTGCTCAACTGAAAGCCCTTATAAATATTGACGGGTTAAGCATACAGTAGTTTCCTTTTTAAAAAAAATGTCAGGACCTGTCCCTCCTAAAGCTGAACTATCTTCCCTCTTACAAACAGCTGATCAACCACATTCGGTTTCTAGGGTTTACAAAGAATTGCAATCCTTAGATCCTCAATTTCCTAAGGGTACTTGTTATTATTGGATTTACAAACTCTCTCTTAAGGAGGAGGCTGACTATTGGCAGCAAATGTGGAGTAACCTGTACAGATTTGTTAAGCAGGATAGACTTTGTTTAGTGCAATATAATATTATGCACAACCTTTATTTTATCCCTGAAAGGCTGCATAAGATAGGAAGGCGCCCCTCCTCACAGTGTCACTGGTGTCTAGGAACAAATGGGGATCTATACCACATGTTATGGACTTGTCCAAAGGTCCAAGTATTTTAGCAAGCCATTAAAAACTCACTAGATCCTCTACTGGGACTGGAACCACTGTTCATGCCTGAAATCTGCTTGCTTAATTCTTTCCCTTCAGGATCAACAAAGATGAGAAAAGCTTACTTAGCCCTAATATCTGCTGTGGCTAATTTAACAATCATGAGACACTGGAAGAATGATTCCTTGCCTTCTGTGTTAGAATGGTACAGAGAAATATTACTGGCTCTTTAGCTAGAAAAACATATAGCTATGATGAATAACAGACCGCAGACTTACTTAGATAAGTGGGGTACTCTTGATGTGTTACTAGTAGCATGGAAACCTTAAAATCTCACATAATATATTTTAATGTCTATGTTTTTTGTTCTTGAAAAATGGATTTCTACACTTGGTACTAATGGTTGGGAATAGGGTATGGTTATTGATTTATTTCTTAAAATCTGTATAATATGTCTTAAGAATGCAGTCTCATAGGTCTAAGCTATTTTCCTTTTTTGTAATTCAGACTGCTTCATGAATCTATCCCTGTATCATGAGCAAGACTTGAATAAAGTATACTGAATTAAAAAAAAAACATTTTGGCAGTGGAGAATCCTTGTTGGAGGTCATTTTGTAGTAGCTCAGGGTTGGGGTTGCAAGGGGAGGATGATGGCATCATCAGTGTACAATAGCATGCGACTGGAGCATGAGTCTGAAAGTTTATTTGAGAAGATAATGAGCAGGAAGGGCCCAGTATTGACCCTGGTAGACCCCTGAGTGGACAGGATTGGTATCGAGACAGTGTCCCCAATCTTGACCTGCTGTGAGTGATTGCTGAGATAACTGTTGAGCCATAGAACTGTATCTGGAGAGAGACCCATGTCTGCTAGCTGTTTGAGGAGGAGTGTGTGGTGTACTATATCAAAAGCTTTTGATAGGTCAGTGAAGGTAGCCCCTACTAGCTGTCCTTGATCAAGGGCTTTGTGGATATATCCAGTGAACTCCAGTAGGCTGTGATGGTGCTGTGTCCTGCTCAGAACACATGTTGTTCCAAGCATAGGAGTATGTGCATGCCCAAGTATTTCACAAGCTGATCTTCCACTATCCGTTCAAGTGCTTTGGACAGTGGCAGGAGTATAGAGATCAGTCTACAGTTATTCTCTAGGGCCGGGTCTCCACTTTTATGGACTGGCATTGCAGTAGCCAATTTCCAAAGCTGAGGGAATTGAAAGTGGCAGAGGGACAGGTTGATGATGGTGGTCAGGGGGCTTAGAACTTCTTCAAGTGCCAAGGTAAAAAATGTAAGGTCCAGGGTGTCTCTGCTGTGCCTCGATTTGCCTAGTACCTTCTCAAGGTATTTGCTAGCCTCGGTAGTGCTGACTTCTTTAAAGTAAAAAAGCAGATGGTTCACCATAGGAGACTGATCACCTGCTTGGGCTTTCTGGATTGGAGGGTTGAAGTAGTTCACTAGGAGCACTCGACTTAGGCCCATGAAAGCATTATTTAAAGCATTTGCTATTTGGAGTTGTTCCACAGTGGGTACATGATCGACCAGGAGCATTTAGAGGGCTGTTTTAGGGTCATGGCCCATTATATCACTGAGGGTGGCCCAGAAAGACTTGCTGCATTTCCAGGAGTTGGAGCATGTAGTAAATAACCATGCTACCACAGTGGGCCAGTTAGAACAGACTCTCAAAATCAACAAAAACAAACCACTGGATGTACAGTACATACAAATTAGAGTGCTATATAATATAGAAAAAAGATGTCTTAGTGTGCATGAGTATTGGATCTGGTGGGGGGGCACAAGGCAAACATGACAAAATGGAAACTAGATGTATCAAAACCAAAGTGGTGAGCCAAAAATAATTAGCTTACTCAATACCTTAGTAGGGGGTGAGACAGCAGAGGTGGGGGTCTTGTAGTTTGGGGATGTGGCAGATTGCATCTGCTTGAGGGCCCCTTATGTTTTTTCTGGGTGCAGGGACAGTGCAAGCCCTGTTTGGGGCAGGCCAAATGCAGGCTGCCTTTATGAATCACTCCAGGTACATCTTATGGAGCACAGTGCACCTTGCACCATTCTATTTGGTGCATGCCCCTTGCACCATGCCAGAAGCTTTGTGAATCAGGACCAAAATGTTTTCATTTCTATTTTCCCCTGCTCTGTCAATGCTGCCTCACCATGACAGTGTGAGACAGAGATTCTCATATTCCCACTTTATGTCATCGAGCAAACTAATTTAGTGCATGCTACATTTCTCATGCAGCCAGCCACTGACACTTCCTTTTCTTCCTTGAATTTAGTCAGTGCACATGAAAACTGCCTTTATCATACTACCCAGACCTACATCTCACTCTGTTGCTGTTTCCCTTTTTTGGTTTCATTTTGCATCATTCAGTTAAATGCTACTCCCATTTAAGTTTGAATGTTGCCTCTGTTTCCAGGTGAAGAAGCCAGAGGGCTGGTGTTCCTCAGAGCAGTCACCTGTTGACTCTCCTACATCCTTGGCATACTTATCCATGACACCTGAGTCAAGTCAAGTCAAAGTTTATTGGCAGGAGTGAAACTCAGTTGAGCAAGCTCATTTACAAAAGAGGTCCTGAGAGACAAGCAATGTGCAATGCATGTACAATAAGTCAAGGCAAAACATATAACAGGAATACACAGGACAATATACATTAATATACAGCTTTCTAAGGGAAATATTTACATGGAGAAGGATCATTTACAAGGTTAAGACATTGTGGAGCAACAGTCAGGCATGCAGCTTCACGAGGGAAAATATGTACATAGAGCAGGGTAATTTACAAGGTTAAGACATGTTGGTACACAATCAGGCATAAACAGTCAGTAGATGGCAAGATTAGCAGTAGGCAATAATTAAAAATTTCCAATGATAAAAGTAGCAATGAAAAAACCTGGAAGTGATGGCATGGGATTATAGGAGAGAAGAGAAGGAGGAGTCAGCTATGAGTAAGGGCTAGGACATGGTGAGGAAGACATCAACACTTCCCAGATGTGTGAAGGTACCCAGCTTTATCTCATACCTTGCAACCCCGCTGGGGCATGCAGCATACCTTGCTGCGTATTATTGCTTACTTACAATTTGCAATGTGATCCTTTGGGAATTTTATATCACACTTCCCAGTTGATTGAAGGCACTCTAGCTGTACCTCATGCATCACAAACTATCTGGGACATACAGCAATTCAGCATTGTCACACACCCTGCTGTGTGTTATTGCTTACTTATGATTTACAGTCTGATCCTATGGGAATTATATACTGCACTTCCCAGGTGGTGTGCAAGTGTGCATGTGTATCCATGATACAGAAGTGCTGGACCATGATAATGGGTGTCTCTTATGTCATTTAGATAGAGTAGTATGTTGTTTTTCATACCTGATGAAGGAGGCCTGTGGTTGTTTGTGTTGCTTTGTCCCTTTGGCTGCTTTGGGGGAGGGGGTAGAATTCAGAGTCAGTGCTGAAAACCTTAACATGGCATTTTCATACTTTTGCCTTTAAAAGCAACACAAACTGATGCATTAAAGGAGTGTTTTGCAAGAATATACTGCATAAGGGATATGCTACACCACTACTGGAAATAATGTTGATATTTTTTTACTGCCGATTGATACAATGACATCATGAGTGGTGAAGCCATGATCGATGACATCAGATCAATTGGCACAAGAGCAAAAAATATCAATAACATTTCCAGTAGGGAGGCAGCATATTCTACTTATGCTATATCTCCAAAAAAGTGAAATAAAAGTGAATAGGTGTAATATACAGTGTCATAAATAGTTATCACTATGGTACAGAGCAAAATGTACTAAATAAAAATGCTATCAGGGTGGTCCAGTTAGAAGAGAGTCTGAGAATAGTGCTGTGCAGAATACAGAATTCCACCAACAAAATTAGTGCTGAATGACCATTCTGCCCATGGAATTTCCATCAGAATTTCACTTGTTTGCCTGCAGAATTCCACCTACTGTGATCTGTGGAATTATATTTTGCAGAACAGTATTTTTTAATTTGGAAAATTATTCCACAACAATTTCTGTTGAAAACGTTGAGATCTGCAGAATAATATTCCATGGAACAATGATGTTTCCAGGGAAAATCATTCCACAACTATTTTATGCTGTGGAATTCTGCCATTCCATTTCCAACAGAATTTTGGTGGAATTTTGAATATTCTGCATAATTTTGTTTCACCAGAATTTGAAAATTCTGCACAGCACTATCTGAGAACAAAAAAAAATAAACTATGTACAAACAAACTAAAGTGTTATATACTATAGAGAAAAGTAGTCTTAGTGTGCATGAGTATTGGCTCTGGTGGGGAGTGTGGGTACAAGGCAAACATGAGTAAAGGCCACTAGATGTAACAAAACCTAAGTGGTCAGTCAAAAATAATTAGCTTACCCAATACCTTGCTGGGGTCGAGACAGCAGGGATGGGAGTCCTGTAGCGGGTTTTGTAATAAAGGAGGACAAATATAAATAAAAAGGTCCCCAAACTGTGTAGTGCAAATGAAAAGTTTGGTTTGCTATATATGTGACATACAATCATACAAAGACAGTTGTGAGAGTTTGACTGAAGACTAAGAGGAGGAAGGTACTTTAGTGGTACATGCACTGCATAGAAGAAGGCATTTAGCAATGAGACTGGTGTGAATCACAATGCCACTGTGTGACTTAATAAGGTGAGTAGACCCACTGGTCAGGCCAATGAGGAAGAGTTCAGGGGACCGAGGAAGGGGATCATGAAGTATAGGAGGTAACAGTTTATGAATATTTGGCAAGTTTTATATAAGGGAAGAACAGGCCCGTAAGAGGTAGAAAAGGTCTCCACCAGAATGGTGGCACCTCCAGCAGTGATCTGATAGGATAACATGAGAAACAAACTGTACAGCAGGAGAACAATACCAGCTGTGAAGAATTTTATTTTGGGCAAACTGACTTATGGGCAATTTTCTAGCAGCTTAAGTAGTCTCTATCTGCAATATTATAGCCAAAAACTGTAGGTCAGAGCAGAAATGGTTTGGTTGGGTAGGTGATCCCTAACATGAGAATAAATAAAGCCAACCCTACCCGACTTGGTAGTAAGGGACTTGCATATAAGTTGTAACGGGTAGGAAAGGACAAAGCTTAGTAAGAATGGGAGCTAAGCACTGCAAAGTTGTAGATATTTCCATATGTCAGATTTAGGGAGATTATACCAACTTTGAAGTCCTTGATAGGAGTCTAAAGAGACCAAGTGCAGGATATGCAGATAGAGAAATGAAGAGATACCCTGCCCCTGCCCATCAGTCTATTGCAGGGAACGTCCTGCTGTTTTAATTTCAGAGTTGTCCAAAAGGAAAGTGAGAGTGGGTTGAAATAATGTAGCCACTAAACATTTTCTCACCTGTCTCCAGACTTAAGAGATATGGTAACAGTGGGGTGACATAGTTTAGGAGGCTGGTAACAAGGATTGAGAGACACATAGGGAGTAGTTGAGTTTCATAAGCTGGATTCTTTTGAGGTCCATAGTAGTGAGGAAGGGCAGTCAGTGTCAAGCCACTTGACAGTCTGGGCCACCTTAAAGGGCAGCTAAACCATCTTTTTACTGATTTTTTTAAATGACTTCATTGGCTTATAAAGTAGAGTCTGTGGTTTACATTTATACTGAAGCTGCATTTTTTGAAGTAGGATAAATGCAGTTTCATAGCATTTCAATAATTGTAAAAATAGCATTTCCTGGTTCAAAAAATTCTTCTCTAAGAATCCTAAAATGGCTGCCTTGATTATGTCAATGGAGAGAGAGAGAGAGAGAGTACCAGCTATGCAGATGTATTCTAGTTCTACTAACCTTATTCAAATGTGAATAACATTTAAATGAAAAAGGATACTATGGTACTGTGAGCATGGAAGTTGTCCAGCACAAAACTATATAAAAAATGAGTGTTACTTCATTCGTAGATACCTTTTAGTTTTTTTAATAGCATAAAAAGCAGCAGAAAATTCAGTTTTGTTTAACTTTTCTAACAAGCAAATGCAGATAAGTTTACGACAAAAATGTAAAGCATTGTACTGTGAGCACGACTTTTAGTCATCACAAAAATAGCTACAAAATTAATGGTGTTTTATTTACATGTAACTTTCAGTTTTTTTCACAATTAGAAACAAACTTTAGAAAATTCAATTTAATTTTCACTTTTTGCCACAAATAAATGCAACTAGCTGTACAAAAAAGACACTAGCAAGATACTTTGAGCAAAGAAGTTGTTCAGCACAAAAATATCTACCAAATAAGTGGTGATCTATTTATAGATACCTTTTAGGTTTTTATAATCAGCAAAACACAGCAGTAAATTCATTCTTTTTTCCACTTTTTTGGAGATACTATATGGCATACAGTAAGTGGAATATGCTACAAGCCGACTGGATATATTTTTGATTTATTTTGTTCTCATGTCCTCCTCCAATTATCCAATCTGCAATTTGTTTTTCAAATAGCTCCCACTTCCTTCCTTCTGAACAGGGAGAGGGAGAGGGAGTGTAAAACTGTTGTATGCTTAATGTTTTCATTTCTATTGTCCCCTGATTTGTCAATGCTGCCTCACCATGACAGTGTAAAATACAGATTCTCATATTCTCACTTTACATCATCAAGCAATGTGATTTAAGGCATGCTGCATTCCTCATGCAGCCACCCACTGACACTTCAATTTCTTCCTTGCATTTAGTCATTGCACATGAAAACTGCCTTTGTAATACTGCACAGAGATGCATCTCACTCTAATGCTGTTTCCCTTCTTTGATTTATTTTTGTGTCATTCAACTATGTGCCACTGCGATTTAAGTTGGAATGTTACCTCTGTTTTCATGTGAAGATGCCAGGGTCCTAGTACTCTTCAGAGCAACCACCTGCTGACTCTCCCACATCCTTAGCATGCTCTTCCATGGCAACATAGCTGCCTTGGGCATCTGAATGAAGACATTCAACACTTCCCTGGTGTTTGAAGGCACTCAACTCCCCTCAGGCCTTACAACCCACCTGGGTCATGCAGAAGTTTGCATAGCTGAAGAGTCAATCAGTAAACACTGGAAGGATTTAATACAATAAAAATAGAGTTATCAAAAAATGTGATAATGACTGTGAAATGGGGAGCCCTATTACTTTCTCAACAGCATTTAATAATGTTTCAGGGCAGGTAGGTAACATTATATGGAAAAACTGGGACATCCTGAAAAAAGATGAAGGCCTTCAGAAACTAGTTGGCAATAGACCTAGGACTAATTTTAGAAGAACTGCATGGTTTGCAAGACAAACTGGTACCCAGCCAATTTCTCAAAAAGAAAAGCTCCAACAGTACCTAGTTGCCCACCAAACTGGCAGGAGTTATTAAATGTCACAATTAACAGCACACACAGACACACACACACACACACACACACACACACACACACACACACACACACACACAAAAAAACAGAATAACTAACTTTATCTCTTGCACTACCACATTTGGTGTCTATAGTCACTGGTGTGAGCAATCTCTCATATAGGTAAAACAGCTAGAATGCTTAAAGAATGTATTCAAGAACATATACAGTATGTTCTTTATCAATCAAAGACAGACACACCAGTAGGGATACATTTGCTGCAGGTACACAATTCAGATGTCAGTAGCATCTGATTTAAGGGATTAGAATGGGTACAAAATCGGCAGGAGGTGAGGACAGAAAAAATGTACTGCTTCAAAGAGAGAGTGTTTGAAAATTTAAAGAGGAAGTCTCCCATAGTTTCACACTAATATTTTCCCAACTCCTTATGTGTAACTGTTGTGTGCCTCCTCCAGTTGCCTGCAGTCATATTACTGTTCAAATCTAGATTATAAATAAAAACATACAGCCCCCAGAAGTTACCAATGTGTTTGTCCTCCATTTTATCATCAATGCTGCTGGAGGATGATGTCATCATAGCAACAGATAATGGTGCTGCACTAAATGCAGTTCCACCAGTAAACCAAACCCACAATGTTTGGTTCCCCACTTGAATAATGGAGGAACCCTTTATGTGTTGTGCTTATCCTGAATTGCAGGTCTAATAGGAACTAGAACCATATGAGTGTGATGCAGCACTGACCAGTCCTCTTCAATGTCTTTGTAAGCGTCATTGCAGAGGCACTGGAAGGAAAAGTATGTCTCTTTGCAGATGACACAAAGATCTGCAGCAGAGTTGATGCACAAGGTGGGGTGGAAAGGATGAGAAGGGACTTGGCAAGGTTAGAGGAATGGTCAAATGTATGGCAGCTTAGATTTAATGCTAGGAAGTGCAAGGTAATGCACCTGGGAAACAAAAACCCAGGGGAAGAGTACACAATGGGAGGGTGAGATACTAACAACAACAAAAATGGAAAGGGACCTGGGGGTAGTCATATAAGATGACTTGAAGGTGGGAAAGCAATGTGAGAGGGCAGTAAGGAGGGCTGGGGGGATACTGGGATGCATAGGAAGAGGCATCACCAGTAGAAAACAGGAAGTTGTTATCCCTCTGTACAGACAGCTGGTGAGACTCCATCTGAAGTACTGTGTACAGTTCTGGAGACCCAATCTCCGCAAGGACATAGACAAGATGGAAGCTGTCCAGAGGAGGGCAATTAAAATGGTGCAGGGTCTGCACCAGAAGACATATGAAGAGAGACTAAAGGAGTTTAATATGTATAGTCTCGAGGAAAGGAGAGAGAGGAGACATGATGGAAATGTCTGGCACCTCAAGGAATCAACAAAGTCCAAGAAGGTAGCATCTTTCAAAAAAAGAGTGTGCAAGAACAAGGGGCACAATCTGAAGATGGGGTGGATCAGAGGTAATGTAAGGAAGCATTTTTTCACAGAGAGGGTTGTGGATGCATGGAACGGCCTTCCAGAGGAGGTTGTGGAGTCAAAAACAGTGATTGAATTCAAGCATGCATGGGACAGCCATAACGCAATTCTAGAGGGTGGGGGTAGAAAGAAGTAGGCTGCTGGTTAACTAGGATCTGCAGCTTATCCATTAGGAAGGGAAATGGGCAGACTGGGTGGGCCAAGCGATCCTTATCTGCTGTCAAATTCTATTTGACATGTGTATATATAGTATTCATATAAGGAAGTACCTGTATGTTTTGTGTAACTGTTTCTGTTAGCAAAAACAGTTTACCCAATAAATGACTCTGGATACAACAAGAGTTTTAAGTGGTGTTATACAGCTGTTGTATTATGTTGTGTGTGTATTAGCATCCTCTGTTTTGATTGACACCAGCAGTGAGAAACAATCTTGCAAGTATGCCCCTTTCCCTTTTTAATTAGGAAATCAGTGATTGGATGGCTGCTATAAGGCAATAAAGTTCAGCTATACCAAGGAATAGGTTACCAGGACAGCATCAGCTACAGCATATGGAATAAGGGTTATCTAGTGGTTAAAGCACAGGCACAAGAACTGGGAGACTCTGGTTCAAATCCTTCTAAAGTTCCTTACTGTATAACCCTTAATAAGCTCCCTTAATCTCCTTGGGAACTGTGATGGCCCCTCAGGTCCATGACTTTAAAAGTCCTCCCATTCCCATTATAAATCATTAGCAGTGATGTGAGACGTACAGCACTTCACTTTGAAGATACTGAAGACAAGCTGTGGCAGCCCCCCTCCCCTGCTTTGTAATGGCAGCATTTAAAGCAGGATGTCCCTCACAAATCAGATGCTACACTTCAGCTGTTGTAGATAAAGAAGAAAAAAATACTCACCTTAGTAATTATGTTTCTTCTAATTATAGTTCAAGTTCCTGCACTTGTATTATAATTGTTTGACTGTAATAATATCAATACCCTAGCTACTACATGTATAGACTTTCAGCCACCTTGGTTATTATATGTAATTACTTGAAATGTGATGTCCCACTAATGTACTATCTCTGAATGTATGACTATGATGACACAGAGCCTTTGTAAATGAGTCTATGACTCAAAGGGTTGTAATTGCTATGATTGACTAAATAAGTAAATAAAATAATGGAATCTTGCTGTATTCTGACAATTGTAGTTAGCCCCGGCACTCAAACTGCCCCGGAGAGTAGAGGATTAATTTCTATGCAGAGCATAGAACATTGAGCTCGAGCTCGGTTCAAACCTTTGTCTGCTGCACTTTGAAGCACAACCGTCAGATTCTTATGCGCTAATACTAACTAACTACTATGTGGAAATTGTAAAATTTTTACTAGCCAAATGGAAACCAAATATTTTGGATCTCCAAAAGACTCAAGTCAAGAAATCCATAATCAAAAACCAGGTAGTGAAAAACTTAAGACTGTTAAATTAATAATATGACCCACTCCCCCTCTCTAAAAGGCAGGAGTACCCAAATGCACCCTTGGGGTGCAACACTGCACCTGCCAGCCCACTTCCCAAGAACAGTTTCTGAGAGGCGAGGCAGGGAAGGAGGTGAGAACACAGCAAGACTCCATTAGAAGAAACATAATTACTAAGGTGAGTCATTTTTTCTTCAAACAACATGAAGTCTTGCTGTATTCTGACTATTGCAGACTACTAAGCAGTATCTCCATGGAGGAGGGAATTGAACCTACCTTGGGAATAGGCTCTGCAGTACTGCTGTACCAAACCAAGCATCACTCCTAGCCTGGATGTCCAGGGAGTAATGCTTAGTAAATGTATGAACTGTTTCCAGGTGGCTGCTTTGACATCTCTAGCAAGGAAGCAGCTGTACCTCTAGCCAAAATGAGCCCTCCCCAGGCCTGAGGAGTGGATTTGCCCAGCTTCTTATAGCAGAATTGAATACAAGAGATAATCCACCTGGCAATAGTTCTCTTAGTGGCAGGTTTGCCCTACCCCACTTCCCCATAAGTGAAAAACAGCTGGAGGGAGTCAAACCTGAGATCCTTAGTACACTCAATGTAGTAACTAAGAGCTCTTTTAACATCCAAACTGTGTAAACTTCTTTCTCCTGAAGAAGAATGATCAGTGAAGAACACAGGGAGAGACATAGATTGGTTCAGAAGAAAATCTGAAACCACTTTAGGTAAAAACCTCCTATTAGTTCTAAGGACCACATTATCTCTATGAAATGACATACAATCAGACTCCACTGACAGAGCTTGCAATTCACTGATATGTCTGGCAAAGGCAATAGCTACCAGGAAAACAGTTTTCCAAGTCAAGTACTTAAGCTCTGCTGAAAACAAAGGGTCAAAAGGGGGTTGCATAAGCTGAGCAATGCAAATATTAAGATCCCAAGCAGGGATAGGATCCCTAAAGGGGGATTGGTATGAAGCAATCCCTTGAAAAATTTACAGATTACAAGGTGAGATGACAGTGAGGAACGCTTTCCCACTGACAGAAAAGCAGAAACAGCCGACAAATGTACTTTCAGAATAGCTGGTCTGAGGGCTAGGCCATTAAGATAAACCATATAATCCAGAAATGTAGACAATTCAGCAGTGTCTGGGGATATATGTTTCTTGGAACACCAAATGCTTAATCTTTTCCATTTGGAGTTATATGTTTTTCTGTTGGCAGGCCTTTGAGAGGCTTTGAGAATATCCATAACCCCTTGGAACAGATGCAAATTTGCATAATCTAACTCTTCAAGAACATGCCTTGAGATTGAGAGACACCGAAGACTGGGGTACCAAATCCTCCCCTGAGAGAAGGTTAAGAGGTTGTAATTCCTGGGAAGAAACAGGGGAAGATGGACTGCTAGGCACAGCAACAGGGGGTACCAAGGCTGCCTGGCCCAGTCTGGAGCAATCAGAATCACTTTGCAAGGTTGTGACCTTACCTTGACCAGAACCTTGAACAGCAGAGGAAAATGAAGGGAAGACATATAGAAATTTCCCTTCCTAGTTCAGAATCAGAGAATCCAGAGGGACTGAACCCAAGACTGTGGGTCTGCAACAAAACAGAGGAAGTTGGTGATTGTCTGCGGCAGCAAAGAGATCCATCTCTGGAGTGCCCCACCTTGAAAAAATCACTTTCAACACCAGAGGGTCCAGGGACCATTAGTGATGGCCCTAGAAGATCTTGCTCAATGCATCTGCTAGCACATTGTCCTTCCCTGGAAGGTGGGAGGCTATCAGAGAGGTCTGCAGAGAACAAGCTAGGGACCACAATTTCATGGCTTCAATGCACAAAGCCATGGACGGAGTGCCTCCCTGCTTGTTGATGTAACACATGGTGGTGGTGTTGTCAGTCCTGACCTGAACCACCTTGTTCTACACTGACTGAGAGAAACCATGCAGTGCCAGTAAGACTGCCCTGAGTTCCAAGAGAATGATATGAAGAAGGGAGTCCTGAGGGGACCACAGTCCCTGGGCTGTGAGAGCCCCCAGATGGGCTTCCCACCCCAATAGAGAAGCATCCATGTTTAGGACCACAAAGTGAGACTGAGTGATGAATGGGACTCCTTGCCTGAGGTTTTCCTGATCCTGCCACCATTGGAGAGCCTGGATCAGAGTCTGAGTCACTGGAACTAGTTTGGTTAGAGAATCTTTCTTCTGAGACCAAAAGGATCTCAAGGTGAAACAGATATCCCTCATCTGAAATCTGGCCCCTTGGACCACTGCTGTAGAAGCTGCTGTGTGGCCCAGAAGCTGAAGGAAGTGCCTTGCTGGCCGAAAGACCAGAAGGTGGAATGAAGAAGCCAGCTGTACAATAGCCCTTGCCCTTTCCAGCGGAAGAAAAGCTCTTGCTTTGACTGTATCCAACTCCGCCCCTATGAAGGTGAGGAGCTGTACAGGCTGGAGGACTGACTTGGGAAGATTGAGAAGGAATCCTAGGGAAGTGAGCACTTGCTGAGTCACTTGAAGGTCTGACTTGACTTGGTCTGGGGACTGACCCACATTGAGTCAGTCATTCAGGTATTGAAATATGGAAATATTTTTCTTTCTTAAAAAGGCCACTACTACTGCTAGGCATTTTGTGAATGCCCTTGGAGCTGATGTCAGGCTGAAGGGCATAGCTTTGAACTAATAATGACCTAAAGACAATTCGAACCTGAGGTACTTTCTGTGGGAGCACCTGATGGGAATGTGAATGTAGGCATCTTTTAAGTCCAGGGAGGCTAGCCATTCCCCTGGCCTTAGAGAGCGAAGGATTGTTTCCAGAGTCACCATTTTGAATTTTGGTTTTAAAATATGTTTGTTCAGGTATCTTAAGTCTAGGATCGGTTGCCACTCCCCTGTCTTTTTTGGAGTATGGAAGTACCTAGAGTACAGACCTTTGCCCTGTGCAATGTAGGAACTCTCACTACAGCATTTAGAGTCAGTAGAGATGAAACCTCTGCCTCTAGGGCAATGGTTTCAGAGATGCTTGCAGGTGGAAAAGATCTGGCTCTCAGTTTTAGAAATTTCTTGAAACTGAGCACCAGCCCTGGCTTACCACCTCCAGGACCCACTTGTTTGAGGTAACAGGCATCCAGTCCTGGATGAAGTAAGCCAACCTGCCTCCTACAGGAATGGGGGAGTCGACCCGGGCTGACACATCAGAGTGTCTGCTTGGCAGGATCCTTGGGCTGAGGGATGTATGCAGCCCTGCTCATCCCCCTTCTGCCTCTCCTTCTGAAGAACCCCCCTGAGGAAAGGGAGAAGAGGTCTGTGCTTGGTAGAAAGGCCTATGAAAAGGGCTGCCCTAGCTTGCTGTCTTTGAGGAATTGCCTGCCTTTCCTTGGCCTGTGCACTCCTATAGGTGGTCCTATACTCATCCGACTTTTTCATGTAATTCTCTGTCTGCTCCCCAAACAGAGAATTACCCACCTCAGGGAAATCCATGGCCTTAGCCTGGGTGTCCTGTGATAGGCTAGTACATCTGAGCCAAGCCATTCTCCAAAGAACCACAGATGTAGCCATAATTCTAGATAACACATCATTGGAATCCACAGCAGTATGGAACTGTGCCTTAGATGCCTCAATCCATCAGCAGCCACCCACTCCAGCTCTGAGGCTAGCTGGGGGGAGGCCTGCTTAGCCAATGCCAGTGCAATGTCCCACCTGGACTTCTGGTACCTGGCTGCATAGGCCATATAAATAGCCTGCCTGAATCCCAAGGCGAATGCCATGTACTGTTTCTTGACCATGGCATCCAGCTTCCAAGAGTCTTTATCTGGGGTGTGTGAAGCCAAGGGTATATTAGCCTTATCACAGGCTGCATCCTGCACAACCCCAACATGGCAGCATTGTTGATACAAGTACTCTGTACCCAAACCTGATATGGTGTACCCTTTGTCCATCCTTCTGTCGACAGGAGGTACAGAATTTGGAGTTTTTAAAATCTTTTGTGTCTGTTTCCCAAAAGACTTATGAAGGGGAATAGACAGTCTCTTGGACTCTGGGATGTCCGTCATCTCCACATAATCAGGTTCCTCTTGTTCCTCTACAGCTTCTTCCACAGGGAGCTGAAGGGTTTCTGCTACTTTCCTTTAAAACATGTAGTGGAAAGGGGACTCAGAAAGCCTAGGAGGGGAAACACCAGAAGGCCTGTCTGGGGAGATGTCTGGTTCAATGGGCTCAACCAGACCTTCCACACCATCGTAATCATCATCATCATCATAATCTTCATCCCCCTCCAAATCTGGTTCATAGAAATTTTCAGGGGTATAATCTTGAACCGAAGGAACCGACCGAACCGAGCGCCTGCCAGAAGGTGTCGTAACAGATGGAACCGGGCAAAGTGATTCTATAATCCTTACAGCTTTGTCAATCCCTTCGACGGTCGGAAAATGGGTCTCTGGATCTGAACCAGATGATTTTTCTTTTTTTTTTTTTGTAGGAACCGATCCCTCAAGATCAGCTCTCCTCTTGCCAGAAGAAGTATCACCCTGGTCAGAGGGCACACCCTCAGGTTCGGTCGGTACCGAACCGGGCTGGCCATCTGGGTCAGCGGACTTCTTGGCCTCCTTATCCCTAAGCCTACCTAATCTTTTTTCCAGGGTTGACTGAGGGAAATTTTTACAGATTTGGCAGTCTGAATCGAGGTAGTCAAACCCCAGACAATAAACACAGGTGGTGTGGGGATCAGTCTTACCAAAGACCTCCCCAAACACGCTGCAGAGTTGAAACCCAGTGGGTCTGGTTTTTCTTTTGGGTTTCTCAGACGTAGCTATCCTAACTACAAACCTACCTTTTTTATGGCAAACAACCACACAAGACACCCTTATGGGTTTCTAACTGTGTCACGGGTATTGGAAAAAAACACAAGAAAATGCAGTTTTTTTTTTAAAACCATTAAGGACCGGTAACCACACTCTAAGTATAGAAACAAAGACAGAATATATAACTCACTAAATGGCTGGTTCAGCTCAACCAGTCGAAAAATACATTTTTACAATTTCCACAAGTTTACCATGTCTAGTTCACTACCTAGTACTTACTGTACCACAGGCAGAGATCTGAACGGAAACCTGCAAAAAATAATCGGAAAAACTGCGGACTTTAACCAACTTTCGAACCGTGA
This sequence comes from Neoceratodus forsteri, assembly GCA_016271365.2. Classification (NCBI taxonomy): domain Eukaryota; kingdom Metazoa; phylum Chordata; order Ceratodontiformes; family Ceratodontidae; genus Neoceratodus; species Neoceratodus forsteri. The sequence goes on from CM057449.1 coordinate 276,207,863, forward strand.
GCAAAGGAGAAATCTCCAGAGCGACTGTTCAGTTAGACGGAGTAAAGAATCTGATGGTTGTGCTTCAAAGTGCAACAGACAGAAGTCTGAACCAAGCTCGAGCTCAACGTTCTATGCTCTGCATAGAAATTAACCCTCTACTTTCTGGGGCAGTTTGAGTACCGGGGCTAACTGCAATAGTCAGAATACAGCAAGACTTCATGTTGTTTGAAACTAATCAGTCTCAGTGTTTGTAGTGCTCTGTATTTGCTTAGCTCATTCTTCCCATGTCATAAGCACGCTGTGTCTTGGTATTTCCAGTCAGAAACTTATATTTAAGGAGCATTTGAACTGTAAAACAATACACTTTATAAAATAAGTGATCTAGCTCTCCACTTGCAGGCTGCTGAAAGGGGGGTTTATCATTTGTGCAAAGGAGGAATTCAATCTTGTGTGATCCTTTAGGAAACTGCTCAGGCCTACCTTGTAAATGAATCTTCTCAAGGGTGTTCACCTGGCTCAATACAGATTGACTGCTATATTTACTTCTTGATTGTCTGATTGACTGACTGATTATTTCTACTGCTGTCCACAACATATTGCAAGTGTCTCACAGAGAGAAATGAGCAGTGCAAAGAAACAGATTCTGTTTCCTGTGAATAAATTAATATTAGATGTATTATTTGCTCTACACATACATTATTAAGGCTACAAGTACTACTTCCTATGTAAGTTGCATGACAGAACTGTCTTAAGCCATTGCAAACTTAAACTAAAATCAGGATAAACAGCATTGATACCCTTATGCTTTCTTCTGCACTGTTGCTGCAGTGACATCAGGGAATGGGAGGGGCTGTATTACAAGTGATCCATTTGCATGTAAATGGAGGCTTGCTTGACACTTTACTACCTTGTGTCAGAGCCTCAGAATCTAGATATGTGTTGCAACAGAAGAAATGACTGATCTCTTATTGACATATATAGGGTTGCCACCTGTCAGGTTTTTTACCTGGTGATCAGGTTTTCAGGGTCTCTATCAGATAATCCAGTTTTGCTCTGTGCTGGTCAGGTTTTTGAGCCATTTTAAATGCTTACATACTTTTGAAACAGATTTTGTCATCTCATTAATTGTTTCAGCTACATGTCCAGGTTACAAATAAGTTCTGTTGTCATTGTAGCCTTTTGTTTGTGAAAGCAGTCAACCTGGGAGGTGTAAAGTATGGCCATTAACACCATTAGCACTTACTTAACCCAATCTTTTCCATTGCATCTTGAAGTGGCATAGCAGCAAAGCTGCCCCCACCTTTTGCAACAGCAATATAGCCAGTTGTCTTCAATTTTCATTTACTGGTAAACATTTTCATCTCTAACAGAATTTAGGCATTTTAAATGTTTTAAATTAATTTTTTCCTCAAGAAAACAGTATGGTCACTTCTTTGGCTTTGAAATAGTAGTGTGGACATGGAAATGAAGTGGAGCCAGAAAAATATATAAAGTACACATTATAGGAAACAATTTCTTTATTATGTATTATTATATACCATGTGTACTGTTGTATACGATTTACAGTATGTTCCTTGTCTCCCCCCAGATCATATCTGTAAATGAGATTGATTTTATCTCTGTATGTTTATCCGGTAAACCAATGTCAATAAATAAATACACACATAAGTAAATAAATAAATAACTAGGAAGAACTTGGGAAAGTAATTTTAACAGGTACAGTACAGTATCTTAACATTTGCAAATGGCTTTCTAGGAGGAGCATTGCATGATGAGTCATGAAAAGGGGCGGAGCTAGGGGCAGGACTTAGGATCCGGTTTTTGCCTCATCCAAAGGTGGCAACCCTATATGTACAGTAATTGATGTAATGTACAATAAATACATCAGACATATCCAAATCATAATTATACAGGAGTCTTCTCCTTTAAGCTTGATACTGTGAATCCAAAGGGCCTGAATGAAAATTGGGATTTGAAACCCCTTTTTTGTTTTTTTTTACCTTTGGGTTGCTTTGCACACCTACTTTATCCACCTACACTACCCCCTTGGTCCACTCCTTTGGACCACTGATCAACCCCTGGGAACACCCAACCCCGAATCTGCTCCTAGAGTGCTCTCCTGTTCTCCCCTGTATTACCTTGATGCCCAGCAATCCCCCCCCCCAGGTGGGGTGAGGATGAACCCTCCTCAACCTTACTGGAGGAGAACTTTTTTGGCACAGCGAGGTCTGCCCATAGTCCAGTGGGTCCCCGGGAGTCACTGATCAGTTTTCATCTAGGACCAAGAGGGCTCTTTTTTCCATCTTTTTTGTTTTTTCCCACCCAACCCCTAGAGGCGCCAGTGCGAGAACTAACGTCCAGAGAGTGATGTGCTGATGCACATGTACCTCCCAAGCACCCAACAGCATCTCTCCCTCCATGACTCCACTGTACGGAGCCACCACAGCCCTTTGAGAGCCCATGCTTCCACTGGCTGTCTTTGGGACAATGGGTACCTCCCAGTACCCTGGTATCCCTCCCTGAGGAAGGAGGGCATCCGCTGGGATGCTCAGTCCTCTACCTCCCCACCAACCCCCATCGGCCCAAGTCCATTCCTGAACTCGGGTCACTATCTCAGCTCGAGGTGTGGCATCCAACGCCTCAACCCTCAGCACCACCAGGCTGGCCTGAAACCCTTTTTAAGATCAACAACAAAAAATAACAATAGCAGATCTGTTCCTTGAACACTGTTAATGATTGAAGAATTGTTTTATTATTAAAATGTTTGAAACACCTCTTTTCCCTTCCCCATCCATATCCCCACAACCTAAACTCCACCCACCCCTCCCCAATACCTTAACTCCTTTCCCTAATCCCCAACACCACCAAAATAACACTACACTCCTTTATTGCTATCAATTTTGTATTTATTGTTATATTTTGTTAACTTTGTTGTGTTTTGTTTCCTGGAGAAATCCACCATTTCTACCTTTATGTCTCTAGAGAGACGGTTCACTGGTAGCAAGAATATAAATATTCAAATACTTAACAATACTTTGCTTCCATCTCCTCTCCTCTCTAATCTAGGAGGTTTATTTATTTAATACATGTTGAGGGTCTGCATAATATCAACTATTTTATTTTTGATGGTTTGATACCTGGAATCCATAATGGGAGATCACATCTTTTAAATACAGAATGAATGCAGTAAAGCAATGATCCATTCATTAACAAATATGGTTTAATACACCAGCCTATAGCTTTTTTATCCTTCACTTACCATGCACTGATATAAATTAATAAAAGGAATAAGATTTAAATAATTATAAACTAATCATTTGTAAAAAACAATGTAGTTATATATTAATGTTTAAAGTTTGTCTTAGTACAGGTATTGTACTTTAAAACTGGGCTGGCAGTATAGCCTAGAGGTTAGAGTAACAAGGTGTGAATGAGTTTGATACATCCAGCAGACCAAACCTGAGTTTGATTCTCATAACCCCACTTTCATACTGTGTAATCTGAGCAAGTCCTTAAACACCCAGTGCTCTCAGGTCTCCCCTGAAAACAGGCACTTGTACCTAGTGGGCCTTACCCAGTTACCAAAGACTAAAATAAAAAACAAAAAAGCATAATGCTTTAAGCAACCATAATAATGTATAACAAATGACTTATTAAATAATGATGTCATATTCTTGAAATTTAGAAAAACAGAAGGAAGTCCTGTTAGGATAATGCCCCCAATGAAGACTTTTGTTGAGGGGCCAGGGGCTAGTTGCACTCACGTGAATAGAGTAATACTTGTACTGCACTATATTTTTGTCATTTGGAAAGCAGTAAAGGTGATTCTTTAACTGAATACAAGTCTTGTATCACCTGTGGCAAACTGAACTACTATGAGTAGTGTTATGTTCTGCACCTATTTAACAACCTGTTTCCCACCATTTTATTCTTAGAACTATCACTCAAAGAGAAGCAGTATGTCTCATAATGTAAGTATCTACCTGTGGTAGTTCATTTATTTGTATTTATTTATTGCAATGTTTTACCAGGAAGGCACACTGAGCAACAAGTTGCTCATCTCCTACTGCATCCTGGGGGTTAGGGGAACATGAGGATACTATTCACAGATTTGGTACACAATATAAATATACAATTTGATTACATTCAATAAAGTAAGCAGACTATACAGAAGTACTGAAAAGAAGGAATGCTAACAGGAATGAACTAGATGGATACAATTCTAACAGTCTTGAACTAGATGAATCTGAAAGCACATATATCTTTGGCAAACACTTGGTGGGACATAGCTCTGTAGTTAGAAAATGGCTGATAGAATACAAGAAGGTTGAACTAGGGAAAGACTGTGAGGAGAGACACAGATAGAACAAAATTTGCAAGGCTGTAACAAAAGTACAAAGTTGACTATATGTGCATTAGAGATTAGGGGTTAGCCAATAACTATGGCTAGGAAAGAATGGGGAAGGTGGGTGGGGGTCATATACTGTAGGCAGAGAGCAGGGGAGTGGAAAGGGGGATTTGGAGGACAGCAAGGAGTGGAGGAGAAGAGTCTTTATCTATTTATTTATTTAAGATTTCAGAATTACAACCTTTGAGTCATAGACTCATTTCCAAAGGCTCCACGTCATGGAAACAATATGTTTGACAAACATTTACAGCGCAACAGTGCATGTTACATATACATATTCAACATTATATATATATACAAGCAAGCAGTAATACCCAACAGGGTGGGTGGTATAGACATGCTGGACCACCCAGGGGCGTAATAAGTCCGACACCCGCAGGCGGAGGGCCTATAGCCCCTGAAGGTCCGCATTGCCTATACTGCCCACCCTGGAGGGTATTATTGCACTAGAAATGGGCTATTCTAAATCTTTTTTTTCCCTCAACCATTTTTTTTTTTTAAAGAAAACATTATCTTATAGCTGTTTGCTTAGCAAAATAGTTCCTCTCCTGGTATTCTTGACAATCCTCACCAGTAGAGGGCAGCACAGCATTTCATTGTTTTGTTGCTACTGGTGCTAGTACGTCTGATCCTTGGCAGTTTACATTCCCCCCTCCCCGTCACTTGCGTTCTGTTTTTTATTTTAATTTGCTACTGAAGGCCACAGTTACAAATTTATTTATTTATTTCTACTACAGTAGTATGACATTTGATTGGGGAGGGGAACGAAGTGTAGTAGAGGTACAATACCTTGATCTTAGCAATGGAACGCAGGAGAGATAGGGAAAAAAGTGAGCCCTGAAGCTGATTTGCAGAGTACAGGAGAGGTAAGTTTTATTTCTTCAGTGGGGAACCTGCTTTGTTTTTTCCCTCCTTGTTCACTGGGGATGTGGCCAAGGAGTGGTGGGGGTGGATGGGCGAGCTGTATGAATATAAATTAGAGATCAGGAGAGGAATGGAGGTGACGGCCAGTCAATCACGCTGTGGGCAGTTCAATGTATTTTACCAGAACAGTAACAGAGGTGGCAGTCAGGCAGTCTCTTGAGGGCATGCTGTGGAGAAGGTTGACAAAGGTGGCAGAAATATGAAAAACAAACCTGCAAACAGCAGGTACATTCATTATGTTTTTATGGTGTTTTGTGAAATTAGTTGATGATCTATGATGGAACAGGGTCCTGGACATGGGGAGGGGGGGGCGTGGAGAAGTGTGACAGTAGGGTTAAATTGATGTTTCTGTGGTGCTAATTTCAAATGAAGTAGTTTAAGGGCTTTTTGGTTGTTTTTTTTTACAAGCGAGAAAACTGTTGTGGTCATGCCATCCTTTTGTGTATAGTAGGGCTGACGCTATGGGTAGCATCTTTCAGTAAGCAACAGAAAACGTGGTGGCAATTTAAAATTGAAATTATATGTGTTAACCAATTAGGAAGCAGGGTGGGCACCAGGATAAGTAAGTGGGAGAAGGGGCACTATAGGCTAGTCCTTTTTATTTCCTGGGCATCTATTGAAAGTTAATGTACCCTTCCCCGGCAAGGGTACTAGCCAATCAGATGCCAGGAAATAAACAGCCCATTTTCTAAAGACAAATATATGTTTTATGGATTGCAGGGTCACAATTGCAGCCCAAGAAGTGACACTGTCTTGTGCCTGTGGACCCTGGCACTGGGCCCAGTACGGAAATGGTCCTGGGCTGTGGTAGCCATGTTGTCAGTCTGCATGGCACTGAAAAAAAGTGTGGAGGAGGAAACTACAGTGGGCAGGTGCATGTGCATGAGGTTAGAAGGTGGTCTTTCAGGGTGATCTTGAAAGGGCCGAGCTTAGTATGGCAGGTGACCTGAGAGGGGGGCGTTGAACCAGGTGGGGGCCCTGACCAGGAACAATCTCTGTGCTACTGTTGTCTTGACCCTTAGGATGGTTATTGCTGCTTTACTTGTGCTGCGTGTGTTCACAGATGGGGTGGAGGTTGCTAGGGTAGTTGACAGGCCCTGGGGGGTTAGGTCAAGTAGTGATTTTTTGGCTATGAGGCAGGCCTGATATTGTACTCTCTCTTTAAAGTTTAAGATCTGGACAAGTGAGTAGAGGGTACAGGTACAGGGGCCTGACCCCTTCAGAATTCTGGGGACCCTGCATGCACAAGGTAGCAGTCAAGCATGAACTGAAGGGAAGCAGGTTATATGCTATGGGTGTTAGAGCACATCAGGAAGGAAGAGAGGGGGAAGAGAAGGGTCTGCTGGGGCCTGGCCCCTCCAGTATGCTGTGGACCCTGTCTGCACAAGGTAGAGGTAGAGCACGGCAGGAGGGAAGCTGGTTGTAGGCAGCAGAGGCAGAGCACAACAGGAGGGAATTAGGCAGCAATAGGGAGTAGGCTTCAGAAGGACTAAGAGAGAGGGAGGTGGGAGAGAGGAAGGGCCAAGACACATAACTTTCAGGAAAGAATGGTGTGTGAGTAGGAGGTGAGAAAAGTGTTTGCCTAGGTTCTGGACCCTTCCAGGATGCAAAGAACCCTGCCATGGGCCTAGACCAAGCAACGGTGAGTGGGTAGTAATGGTAAGTTGGTGTACAGAGGAGGGAATGGGAGGTTGGAGTAAGGTGGAAAGGAAGGGGTGCTGAGGGAGGATGTAGAGGGAGGGTTTTGCAAGAAAGAGGTGGTTGTAAAGCTGATATACCATTTGGTAGTGCTGGTTATGATGGCCTTGTACCTAGGTTCCTCAAGACTGCTGCCCCTCAGCTAACTGCTCCTGTAACTAGGTTATCTAACCTGTCCTTCTCCTCTAGGGTAGTGCCTAGGCTCTGGAAGGTTGCCAAAGTGGTGCTGTTTCATAAAAAAGATGATACAAAGTGTTTGGAAAACTACCATCCTATCACAATCCTGTTTCTGCTACATAAGTTACTAGAGAAACATTTTGCTTCATATATAATGGAGCTTCTTAAAATATGCAATCTACTTTCCCCAGTTCAGCCTGGATTTATGTTCATCGAATTTACAAATGGTGTTAAAGTTGTCATGGACAAAAGCATGCTTATAATGGCTGTTTTCATTGACCTAATCAAGGCTTTCAACCTCCTTGACTACTCCCTTCTGACATCCAAATTGTATATCCTTGATTTCTCCTCCTCTGCTATTTCCTGGATCTCAAGCTACCTTAGTGAGCAACAGCAGTTTGCAAATCTAAACAATGCCATAAGTATCTGACCTTTCCCCTAATATCAATGGGGTTCCACAAGGATCTACACTTAGTCCACTGCTCTTTACATTGTTTATCAATACGCTGCCTGCAACCACTGCCTCTTGCTCTACCCGGCTTTATGCAGATGACATGGTACTGTACACTATCTCAAGGAATCAACTGAATAGCAGCTCAAGACTTAAGTGGACTTTGGGAATGTTCAGTCATGTTTAACTTATAATCAGCTTCTTCTGAACACTAGCAAAACCCATGTTTTGCTTTTTGCTTCTGTATCTAGAGTTAGGGCTAGCTCTTCAGCCCTAGCTATTTATTGATCTGATGGATGCCCCCTTACTGTTGTCAATGCCTTCAAAAATCTTGGCATCACCTTGGACCCTTCCTTTAATTTCAGGCTGAATGTATAAACAGTCTGCAATATGGGAAATTTGAAGCTAGGATTTGATTGTACAATTATGTATGTCCTGACTCCTGATTCTATGCTGGCTACAGTTCAAGGTGTCCTGTGGTCTAGTCTCACCTGTGGTGTGTTACCTTTCTCAGATGCTAACAAGTGTGTTATGAACAAATGGAATTCCTGCTAAAATAATATCTGTTGCTTTGCCTTACTGATACCCCATTGACCCACCACTGCTCCCTTTACTTAAGCCTAGTGTGCCCTTTTCCATCCTTATGTCATCTCCTCACCGTTTGCTGTACTACTGACAAAATCAGCAGAACAGGTACTCCTGTTACTCTTGTTTGCATATTCAAACAAACTAAGCAGGCATACGCCTTACAGTCCAAAGATATGCCATTACTGGTAGTACCAAAATGCATTCCAAAAATAGGACAGAAAGCTTTTTCGGTCTTTGCCCCTAAACTCTGTAATTCACTCCCAGTGAATCTCAGATTCTATCAGGTTCACCTAGTTTTTAAAAACAAGCTTTGCAAGTTTCTTATGTCATTGGATAAGTGCTCCCATAACTGGCACCTGATTTGGCCATATTAGTTTGTGCCTCATATCTGCATTTCTCTAATTTGTAACTTCAACTATAACTCTGTCAGTTTGTTGACAACAGTCTTATGATTTCTGTCCTGTTATTCTATGCACTTATGAGTCTATGTAGCAATGTTCATTTATTGTTTGTACCTCGCCCGGGTTGTGCCTGAAAATAAGCATTGCAGTTGTCTAGTGCACTTACCCAGTAAACAAAAATGAACTGTCTAAACTATAACCAATTGTCTAACTAACTATATATGACAAGGAAGATATTAAGATAACAGAAATGCCAGGAGGAGAGGAGGGTTGGAGGTGTTGTGGATCACTGTGACAGAAATGGGAACTGATTAGTTGATAATTTTTTAATGTTGGACAATTTCACACTGCTTCGTTTCTTCGTGTAGCATACCTAAATGAATGCAGTCTCATAGCCAAAAAAATCTATTATTCAAAGTTGGATAGCAGAACATAAAGCAGATGTTTTAGCTTTGACCGAAATGTAGTTAAGTAATACATTTTCAAATCAAGAAATCCAAATCCACATTGCTCATATTACCACATTTATCACTTTTTGTAATTTACTGAATGCCTTGCCATAGCCTGCCCTAGCATTTATTTTGTACATAGTTGCTATTTATGATTCTGTAATACTCTATTGCTTGTAACCCTTCTGCTTTCCATTTATGGCCTGTCTAGGTTTGTGCTTTATTATCAATACATGTATACTGTATGTTTACCCTAAATACTGTGTTTAAGTGATATGAAAGATATTCTTCTATTGTATAAGAAGTGTTCTTTCTTATATACTCAAATTTCAATAAAAAGATAAAGTGGAAAAAAAAAGAAATCCAAATCCAGGGATATACCATCTATAGGAAGGATAGAGAAGGAAGGAGAGGTAGGCTGTCTTTTTTATATGTGGCCAACCATTTAAATGTTACTGAGCTTTCATCTGTCCCAGATTATATACATTGTGAATCACTTAATAGCACAATCAAGCTTGGTACTAGTAAGAATAGATAAAGAATCATAGAAACATAGACGTTGGTGGCAGATAAGGACCACAAGGCCCATCCAGTCTTCCCATTTATTTTTCTACCTTATGAATGTGGCATTGGCCTTTGCTCCATCTGCAATGGTCTATCTATTCATACTCATCTGTGTGCCTATCCCATGCCTGTTTGAAGCCCTGCACTGTATTCATATTCACCACTTCCTGAGGTAGGCCGTTCCATACATCCACCACCTTTTCTGTGAAAAAGAACTTCCTGACATTACCCCTTAATTGGCCTCCCTCTAATCTCATGCTGTGTCCTCTTGTCCTGCTGTTTTTTCTTATATTTAAACAAGTTAGACTCTTTCACTGTGTTAATGCCCTCAAGGTGTTTGAATGTTTCAATCATATCACCTCTCTCCCTCCTTTGCTCTAGGGTATACATATTGAGCTCAGTTAATCTGTCCTCATATGTTTTCTGATGCAGTCCCTGCACCATTTTGGTTGCCTTCTCTGGACTGCCTCAATTTAGTTAATGTCCTTCTGAAGGTGTACCTCTAGTACTGCATGGAGTACTCCAGATGGGGCCTAACCAGTGTCTTGTAAATAGAGATTATTACCTCCCTCTTCTGACTTGTGATACCCCTACTATTACACCCCAATATCCCTCTAGCCTTACCTACTGTTTTAGTGGTCTGCTTGGATGACTTCAGGTCATCAGTGATGATGACGCCCAAGTCTCTTTCTTCCTTTGTGACTGCCAGCAACTCCCCTCCCAGCCTATAGGTGGCTTCAGGGTTTCTCTTCCCTGTGTGCATGATCTTGCACTTCTTTGCGTTAAACCCTAGCTGCCACTCTTCTGACCATTTTGCTAGTTTATCCAGATCTCTTCTCATTCTTCCCACCCCATCTGGATCATTTACTCTGTTGCAGATCTTGGTGTCATCTGCAAACAGACAGACCTTACCCTCCAGTCCATCTGCAATGTCACTGATGAAGATATTGAAGAGGACTGGCCCCAGGACTGATCCCTGAGGTACCCCACTTGTGATTTGCATCTCTTCTGAATGTATACCGTTTACCACCGCTCTCTGTTTTCTGTCCATCAACCAGTTTGCCACCCAGTTGACCAATGTCTGACCCACCCCGATCCTACCCAGCATATTAATCAATCTATCTTCTATGTGGAACAGTGTCAAAAGCTTTGCTGAAGTCAAGGTAGGCAACATCAACTACTCCCCCTTGGTCCACTACTCTGCTTACCCAGTCAAAGAAATCTATGAAATTAGTTAGACAGGACCTTCCTTTTATAAACCCATGCTGTCTTGGATCCTGTGCTCCTATGGATGCCAGCTGTTGCACTATCCTTTCCTCCACAATATTGCCCATTACTGAGGTAAGACTGACTGGTCTGTCATTCTCTGCATCTTCCCTGCTACCACTCTTGTGGAGCGGGATCACTTGAGACCTTCTCCAGTCTTCTGGGACCTCACCTGTACCCAGAGACTCACTAAACAGTTCCTATAATGGCTCTGCTAGTTCCACCCTTAGCTCCTTTAGTATCCTGGGATGTATGCCATCAGGTCCCATTGCCTTGTCCATCCTGAGCTTATTGAGCTCTTGTAGGACCCTTTCTTTTGTGAAGGGACTAGTGCACACCTCCTTCCCCCTGTGCCCATGGGGCTGAGCTGTGGGACCTGCCCTACCTTCTCTTCAGTAAATACTGAGCAGAAATATCTATTTAGGATAGATGCTTTTACATGATCCTCCTCCTTCTCACACACCCCCTTATCCCCTTTGATCTTAGCTCCCCTTTGATCTGGACTTTCTGAAATTGAGTGCAGTTTGTGTACCCCCAGATAATTCTAATCAAGGCACACCAGCTTTTTTTTAATAAGGTTCCATTTGCAGATTTTAATGGGGAGCTTATTGTTTTAGGAGATTTTAATCTGAATTGGATGTCTGAGAAGCAGTTGATATCAAGAATCAAATCACTGATTTGGGTTGTCATTAGGTGGTCTCTGATGCCACCTGGATTAACTACAGAATGGATTACAAGTCATTACTTGATTTGATAATTACCAACAACTTACAACATATAGACACCACTGGTGTTCTTCTAGATGGTATCAGCGACCACTCTGCAACTCAGTGTGATTGGTTTGCTAAGCCTCCCAAAAGGATACACAAAATTATCACATATAGACAGTTAAAAGCACTTGATGATAATACATTTTTAGATGAGATGTTATCTACAGATTGACCATTTTTGTATAGTATCCGTGATATAGACCAAGTTATGATACTTTTTGTATTAAATTTTTAGCAATTTTTGACAAGCTGGTCCCCCTTAAAACAGTTAGCATCAAAGGTGATAACAGTCTGGATAACAACCAAGTTGCTTGAACTAATTAGCTTGCGTAAATCTTTGAAGCTATACAGAAAGGCAAAACAGGTAGCACATACATTGGAAATACAAATAACTTAGAAACAAATGTCTGTCAGCCATACATGCCAGTAAGAAGAAATTTTTACACATTAACTCAAAAAGATAATAGTAACTCAAAGGCTACAAACACTTAATTCAATTTTGGGAAAATCAAAAGGGCCTGAAAATCACTTTATTGAACTTGATGGTTCTGTAATAACTGAGCCAGTTATGGTGGCAGAAGTTCTTAATAATTATTTCTCAAATTTAGAAAAATATAGTCCCGTGTATATAACTCAACTGGAGCTGTTCCAGTGTTCATAGAATCATAAAATCATGGAAGCTTGATGGCAGAAAAGGACCATACCGACCCATCTAGCCCTTATTTCCCCCTACACCTCCCCCTCCCCACCAGACCCAGCACTACCCTGATACTCAGCCATATATGCTTGTCCCATGCCCTCTTGAGTTCTTCCACTGATTTAGCTCCCAGCACTCAGTAAGAATAATAAAAATGAGACAGGAAAAATCATTCCTACAGTAGTTTTTATTTCTACAACCTTACAGTTCATGATGTCCAACATTATACTGTATCTTCAAAATGAATCCTAAACCTTGCCTTGGAATTGATAATGTTGAGTACTGAATACTAAAGAGAATTAGCTATTTTATTGTTCTTCAGCTCACTAAACTCTTTAATTTTTTACTATTTCATAACATTTTTCCTAGTAAATGGAAATGTGCAATTGTGAAGTCCATTTTTAAATCTGGTAGCAAATCTAATCTGAACAACTTCCATCCTATCTTATTACTTGCTCCACTATCTAAAGTTTTGGAAAAGATAGTCTCCAACCAGGTGATTGAACACCTCGAGAAGTATGAACTGTGGTTGGAGTCTCAGCATAGTTTCTGACCAAAACACAATACCAAGACTGCCTTGATGAGATTCACAGGCCATGCCATCAGAGCAATCAATGAAGGAAATATGTTGCTTCAGCCTTTGTGGATCTCATTAAGGCATTCACTATGGTGGACCATGCTGAGCTCCTGAATTTGTTGCCTGATGTTCATTTCTCTGAGGAGGTGATCACCTGGTTTGGAAACTATCAGAAATCAAAGAATGGTCATTAATGGGTCATTTTCTAACTAAAAAGTCCTAAGGTTTGGAGCCCTACAGGGCTTAATTCTGAGACCATTATCTTTTTCCTTTTTGTTAATTCACTCTCAAATATTTTTAAACATATGGAATAATTTTGTGTGCAGACTATGCTGTTCTTTTTTGTTCTGGAAATAATACATGATCTTAATTTCTTTGTTTGTTTATTTTTAACCAGGAAAATGACTGGGCACAGCCCTTTTTCAGTCATGCCTGACATAAAAACGAAAGATACATTTCATCACACAATACACTACATAGTAATAATACAGCAGTTTACAGTATAACGTTATTTTCACAGTTGCACAGATCACTTCAAACTATTTTGCAATCTGATTTTAGTCTTTTCCATCATTGGTTCCAATCACACAAATTGGTATTAAATTTAGTTAAAACATAATTAATGTTTTTTTTCTAGTATCAAGAAAACTTCTAATCCTGAGTTGTCATTAAGTGATAACTTAAGAAACCCTGTTGAGCATGTGTCTGTTTTTAAGTATCTTGGCATGATCCTTGATTCACATTTAACATATGAGCAACATATCACTGATTTGATTAACACATTGCATAAGGGACTCGGCTTCTTATACAAAATACAAAGTAATCTCACAAATGAAACAAGACATTTGGTTACACATAATCTAATATTCTCTGCATTGGATTATGGTTCAGTGTTACATTAATTTTCTTCAGAAAAAATGTTGGTTAAATTAAGGTCCATGTACCACAGCATTCTTTGCTTCGCTACAGGCTAAGGGAAGACACCAGTGAGAACAGGAAGAGAGAACAGAGAAGACACAGTGAAATAAGAAAGAAACAGTGACACCTACAGGTCAGAAGGAAAACAAACAGAGACATACTGATCTTCCAGAGCTGTGGAGGGCTCATAGCAAGGCAGACACTCTGAAGACTGTGGTGCCCCTTCTGCAGGACAGTTGTGGAACTACATAGGGAGCTATGGCAGGCAAGAGAAGAGATCATGAGGCTGCAGAGGAGGCAGAATTGGGGATGTCTACCCCTCCTCTTACCCACCCATGTCTGCAAAGACCTACATGTCTTGGGGATGGAGGGTCATGGGAGGGGACAATGGAGCACCTAGAACTAAGATGGGGCACCACCACCAGCCACATGCTATCCACATGCAGAATTCCCCCCCCCCCCCAGTTAGGGCACAGAAATCAGGTAGGGAAGAAGGAAGAATCAAGCAGGACAAACCTGATTCAAGAAAGCAGGAAGGAGGTACAACATAGACTTTGACGGCAGATAAGGACCGCTAGGCCCATCTAGTCTGCCCATCTCCCTACCTACAGGATAGGCCGCAGATCCTAGGATAATAAATAAATAAATAAATAAATAAGATCCTAGTTAACCAACAGCCTATTTCTTCCTACCCCCCACAAGAATTGCCTTATGTCTGTCCCATGCATTCGTGAATTCTCCCACAGTTTCAGACCCCACAATCTCCTCAGGAAGGCTGTTCCATGCATCCACTACCCTCTCTGTGAAATAATACTTCCTCACATTGCCCCTGAACCACCCTCCTTCTATCTTTAAATTGTGTCCCCTTGTTCTTGCAAGTCTCTTTTTCTGAAAGATGCTATCCTCTTGGACTTTGTTGATTCCATTGAGGTACTTAAAAGTTTCTATCATGTCCCCCCTCTCCCTTCTTTCCTCAAGGGTATACATATTAAGCTCCTTTAGTCTCTCCTCTTACGGCTTCTCTTGCAGACCCTGCACCATTTTAGTTGCCCTCCTCTGGACTGCCTCTATCCTGTGTATGTCCTTGCAGAGATGGGGTCTTCAGAACTGGACACAGTACTCCAGATGGGGTCTCACCAACTGTCTGTACTGAGGGATAACAACTTCCTGTTTTCTTCTGATGATGCCTCTCCCTATACATCCCAGTATACCCCCAGCCCTCCCTACTGCCTTCTCACATTGCTTGCTAACCTTAAGGTTATCTGATATGATTACCCCCAGGTCCCTTTCCTTTTTTGTTGTTGTTACTACCTCCCCACCCATTGTGTATTCTTCCCCTAGGTTCTTGTTTCCTAGGTGCATTATTTTGCACTTCTTTGTATTGAATCCTAGCTGCCATACTTCTACAATGAAGGATAAGAAGAATATACAGAGCAACAGTAGGATTCTGGTCATGGGGGACTCTATTTTGCAAGAGGTGGAGGCACAGTCCATCAGTGCAAAAGGAGCTGAAACTATGGTGAAATACATGCCAAGAGTATCTGCAAGGAAAGCTAAGGACAGAGTAGGATGGCTGGTGAGAAGAGAGCAGGATTTCGTGGGGATCATTGTCCACCTTGGAACAAATAACATAGCAAGTAGGACTGTGGAAGAAGCCAAGGCAGACTTGAAGACCTTAGGGAAAGCCTAAAGGAGTACCCAACACATCTGGCCTTCTCGGAGGTGTCACCAGTTTGGAGGAAGGGTAGAAGTGAGGAGAGGATCAAGAATAAAGAGATCAGGGAATTCAACCAGTGTCTCCATGGTTGGTGCACAGATAACAGGATGCACTACACTGGAGACTGGGGGATCTTCTGGGACAGGAAGATCTTCAAGCATGATGTTCTGCATCTCATGGGAGAAGGACCAAGAGCACTAAGGCAGAAACTGAAGGTCTTGTGGGGTTTTAAACGGGAGGTCTCCAGGTCTCCTAAATAAGGATGCAGCAGAAAATACAAAGATAAGAGGATCAGTGAATGGAAGGGAACCACTAACATCAGACTAAAGGAAACAGAAATGGCCATGAGCAAGGAGTGTCCATAGGTAAGAAAGGAGGGACCTCATGTAAAGTACAGGAGGGGCAGACACAGAATGGGGGATAGTACTGGAGTTATAGCAGAGGGGGGAGGCCTTGATTGGAAGGCTATGTGCACCAATGCCCACAGTCTGGGTAACAAAATCCCAGAACTTGTGACATTAATGACTTCAAAGGACCAGGATATCATGGCATTCACAGAGACATGGTGCAACAGAAACCATGCCTGACAGCTAGCCATTCCAGGATACACACTGCACAGATGGAACAGTGAAGGCAAAAAGGGGGAAGAGTGGCAATGCACATCAGGGAAGGGATAAAAGCAACAGTCCCACAAGACAAAGGGAAAATCAGAGGCACTGTGGGTAACCCTGGAGTTGGGGAAGGGAACAGTACTTAGAACAGGAGTGATATACAGGCCCCCAGGGCAGATGAAGGATGAAGACAGAGAACTAGTGAAGACTATAGAGAACGGAGAACAAAGAGTGAATTGCTGCTGATGGGTGACTTCAACTTGCCAGATGTGGACTGGAGCATCCCGGCAGCAGCCTCAGCCAGGAGTAAGGGATTTCTGCAATCTCTGCAATGGGAGGGTCTCACACAGCTAGTGAGGGAGCCTACAAGGGAGAAAACAATTCTGGATATTTTCCCAGGCAATGGGGACAGGATAAAGGAACTCATGGGGGGACAGCCTAGGGACTAGTGACTATCGAGCTGTGGTGTTTACCATCAGTATGTCACAGGAGGCTAGCCACACAAGCACTAGTATCTTGAGTTTCAGGAGGACAGATAGATGAGAGACAGTAAGATGAAGGATGAATTCAGGAAGGCTATGCAGGGGTATGATGACATAAGGAGAGTAGTGGAACAGTGGAATAAGATAAGGGAATCCCTGCACCTTGCAGCAAACCATTGTGCCATGCCCTGCAGTAAGAGACAAAGAAAGAGGAAAACACTGTGGTTCTTGAGGGGAGTAGCAGAGCTAGAAAAAGGAAAAAAAGATTACATTTCTGAGGTACAAGGCAACACAAAGCATGGAGGACAGGCAAGAATACTTGGAAAAATGAAGGGAAACAACCAAAGCAGTAAAGGTAGCAAAGGCTGAAACCTAGGAAAAGCTAGCTAAATTGGTGAAGAAAGGAGGCAAGGCATTCTTTAGGTATATTAGCAAGAGGAGGAAAATGGGAGAGGGATTGTGAGACTTAGGGAAGAGGGAGACAGGGTAGTGTAGAAAGAAATTGGCAAGGTGACCATCCTCAACACAACCTTTTGCTCTGTATTCACAGAAGAAGACAATGGGAATGGTCCCACATTAATGGAGAAGTGCAAACAGGGTGAAGGTGGGGACATTAGACCTTTTTCAGAGGGCAGAGTAAAAAGACCACTAGAACAGCTTAAGATGCACAGAGCTATGGGGCCCAATGGGATACACCCGAGGATCCTAAAGAAGCTCCAGAAGTAACTGGATAAACCTCTGAAAAAGATTTTCAGTGGATCACTGGAAATAGGTGTGGTTCTGGAGGAGTTTAGGAGGGCACAAGTGGTACCCTTGCACAAAAGTGGCAGCAAGGAGGAGGCTAGAAATTACTACCCAGTCAGTGTGACCTCAATAGTAGGTAAAATGATGGAAACCCTACTTAAGGAAAGGCTGGTGGACTACCTAGAGGCTAGTGGGCTGCTGGACACAAGGCAACATGGATTCATGGTAGGGAGGTCATACCAGACCAACTTAATTGACTTCTTTGAGTGGGTGACAAAGGAAATACACCAGGGCAGAGCAGTAGATGTGGCCTATCTGGACTTCGGGAAGGCCTTTGACACAGTCCCACACAGAAGACTAATACACAAGCTGGCAAATCTGGGGGTGGGGAAAGTGGTGGACATGTGAGTTAGAAACTGGTTGAGTAACAGAACACAGAAAGGTGGCAAATGGGGTTAGCTCACAAAAGGGATGGGTAACAAGTGGTGTACCACAGGGATCAGTGCTGGGACCTGTGTTCTTTAATGTCTTCATAAGTGATATTGCATAGGATCTAGAACGGAGGGTTAGCCCATTCATGGATGATACAATGCTATGTAACAGGGTAGATACAGAGGAAGGCATAGAAAAAAATGACGAGAGATCTGAAACAGACTTTGACATCAAACAAGGACCTCTTGGCTCACCTAGTCTGCCCATTTCCCTACCTACTGGATAAGCTGCAGATCCTAGTTATCCAGCAGCCTATTTCTTCCTACCCCCACAAGAATTGCCTTATGTCTGTCCCATGCATTCTTGAATTTCCCCACTGTTTTACCCAATGACTCAGGAAGGATGTTTCATGTGTCCTCCACCCTCTCTGTAACAATACTCCCTCACATTGCCCCTGAGCAGTCCCCTTTCTATTTTCAAATTGTGTCCCCTTGTTATTGCGCATCTCTTTTTCTGAAAAATGCTACCCTCTTGGACTTTGTTGATTCCCTTAAAGAACTTAAACATTTCTATCATGTCCATTCTCTACTTCCTTTCCTCAAGGGTATAAATACTCTATTAAGCTCCTTTAGTCTCTCTTCATATGGCTTCTATTGCAGACCCTGCACCATTTTAGTTGCCCTCCTCTGGACTGCCTCCATCCTGTCTATGTCCTTGTGGAGATGGTGTCTTCAGAACTGCATGCAGTAAGCCAGATAGGGTCTCACCAACTGTCTGTACAGAGGGATAACTTCTTGTTTTCTACTGGAGATGTCTCTCCCTATACATTCTAGTATCCCATAGCCATTCCTGATGCCTTCTCACATTGCTTACTAACCTTTAGGTCATCTGATATGACTACCTCCAGGTCCCTTTTCATGTTTTTGTTGATACTACCCCCCCAATTGTGTACTATTCCCCTGGGATTTTGTTTCACAGGTGCATTACTTTACACTTCCTTGCATTGAATCTACAGTAGCAGCCACAGACACCGCCAGCTATTTCCTGAAATTTCTGTGATATTTCAGGAAAATCTCCTGCTTTCTGCATTTCCACAGTAGGGGCAGCAGAGAGAAACTCTTCAGAAATTTTGTGAAATATCTGGAAATAGATGGCAATGTCTGTGGCTACTACTGTATGCTGCCATAGTTTTGACCATTCCTCTAACTGTGCCAAGTCCCTTCTCATCCTTTGCACTCCTCTTGTATATCAACTCTGCTGCAGATCTTTGTGTAATCTGAAAGAGATATACTTTTCCTTCCAATCCCTCTGCAACGTCACTCATAAACACATTAAAGAGGATCAGTTCTAGTACTGAACCCTGAGGTATCCTGCTAGTAACCCTCCTTTCTTCAGAGTGGACTCTATTTACTATTACTCTCGTCCTGTTGTCTAGTCAATTTTTTACACAAGCTACCACCTTGGGACCCACTCCAAGGCTGGCTAACTTGTATATTAATCTTTTGTGTGGGACTGTGTCAAATGCCTTGCTAAAGTCTAGGTAGGCCATGTCCACAGCCCCTCCCTGGTCTACTACTTTTCTCCCAGTCAAAGTAATATATTGGATTTATCTGACATGACTGTCCTGCTGTGAATCTATACGGCCTTGATTCTGTGCCCTGTGGCTCTAGATACTCACCAATTCTTTCCTTCAGAAGTGATTCCATCATCTAACAGGTCTATAGTTTCCTGCCTCTGCTTTGCTCCACTTTTGTGAAGTGGAATCACATCCACCCTCCTCCAGTCCTCAAGTATCACCCCATCCTCCCATGATTTGCTAAAGAGTGTAGTCAGTGGTGTCACTAGTTCTACCCTTAGTTCTTTTAGAATTCTTTGGTGAATCCGATCAGGCATCATTGCTTTGTTCACCTTCAGTTTTAAGAGTTCTTTCAGAACCCTTTCTTTTGTGAATGGACTGGTATCAACCTATCCAGAGTGTTTCTATAGTTTGGTTTAGGTACCGCCTCCTCATATTCTTTTAGTAAATACTGAGCAGATGTATTTGTGCAGTATCCCTGCTTTTCACTGTCAAACTCTGTCCATGTTCCTTCCCTTTATTATGCATAAGTATCCCTCCTTGTCTTTCTTAATTCTAAAATTAGCTATAAAATGTTTTATTCCCTTTTTAACAGGTTGGCTATCTTTTCCTCAGTTTGGGCCTTTGCTATTCTGACCATCTTTCTTGCTTCCCTCTGTTTTAACTGATATAGTTCTCTGTCCTGCTCCTTCTGTGCTTCCTTATGTTTCCTGAATCCTATTCTTTTCTCCTTTACCTTCACTGCCACCTCTTTTTAAAACCATAGTGGCTTTTTCCTTTGTTTTGTCTCATTGATTTGCTTTACACAAAGACTTGTTGCCTCTGTGATGGCAGTTTAGCTTTTTCCCCATTGTTCTTCCACCCCTCCTTCCTGCCTGTTTGCTAATGCTTTTCTGAGGCACTCTCTCATTATGCCAAAGTCAGCCCTCCTAAAGTCCAACACCCTTGCTTTTGCATGGCTTGACACTATAGCTGTATTTATTGTGAACCACACTGTTTGCTGGTCACTTGTTCCCAGATGGCTACCCACTTCTAAATCTGAGATCCTCTCTCCATCCTTATTTGAGAGTACCAGGTCTAAGACTGCTCCCTCCGAAGAGGGATCCGTCACTAGCTGTCTGAGGCATGCCCAATGTAGAGCATTGAGAATCACACTGCTCTTGGATGTTGCTGCAGTAAAGGTGCTCCAGTTAACATATGGCATATTCAAGTCTTCCATCAACAATATCTCTCCTTTTTCTGCCATTCTATGGATTCCTTCTTTCCTGTCCTTGTTCATTACTTCCACCTGAGATGGGAGTCAGCAAACAACCCCCAGTTCAACACCCTAATGATTGAGTCCCCCACCAGGAGTTGTTTCCTTCCCTTGTGGGATCCTGTGCCACCCTCCAGTGAGTCTCCATTATTGAGGTTCCCAGCATCCTCCTTGGTCTCCACTGCTGGTGACTCTATAGAGGAACCACAGTCTGCCAGAATGATGAATAAACTGTGGAGAGACAGAACTGGAATGATGTGCCTCTGTTTAACTACCTTCACCCTCCCTGAGCTCACTGTGGTCCAACTGCTCCTCTTTCTTGGCAACCTCTGAGGCAATGGTGGTGGCCTGGGTGGTTCCCGAGTCAAGGGGAGGTTTCCTGAATCCTTGCCAGGTCAGCATGGAGACCGGCAACCTCCTTCCTCTAACCAGAGAGCTGCTTGCAAATAGGGCAGAAATGTAGCCTCTAGAACGTCTCCCAGAAGACTGCCACTCCACAGCCAGTGCATTGCACCACTCCCCACATGTCTGTCTCCCTTTCAGTTATGTGTGTAAGTGTGTGAGTGTGTTTACCCCCTATTCAGTGTGCTGTGCCTTAAAGGATATGAACAAGTGTACATCATTTTGCACTTTTGGGGAATTGATGCAGAACCCATCTATAAAGGAATGTGCTTGGGGTGGGTGGGGTGAGGGGTATGGTGGGTGGGACTAAGCCTGTGCCCTCCAGAAACAATCAACTACAACTCTGGTCCACCACCTCAGTGTGCCTTCCTTCCTTTCAGACACCTCCTTCACAGAGTTTAAGTAACAGGTCTAGTCACAAATGACTGCAAATATACTCTCAGTTAGATTTCTTCCCCAGCAAATAAAAGTTACACTAAGAAAAGTCAATCCCAAAAGCAGGGAACCAAAACACTGACTTCTACTTACTTACACAGGCCTCAAAATTTAAAATTCAATTCAGTGTACTCTATTAAATTACCTCCTTGCTACAAGGAAACTGGTGGCTGCTCTCTGTTTCAGCTACAGCACCTCAGTGTGAACTGAGGCTATATTATTTTTATTTAGTTTTTGTTTACCGGGTAAGTACACTAGCCAACACAATGACTATTTTCAGGTACGACCCGGGAGAGTACAACATAAATAAAACAGGTACAAGAACAATTTAATTTTTAACATGGGGAGAAAGCAAACAGAATTTAAAGCAAAGGGTACATAATGTAAAAAACCTTGAAAGAAAGAACTTATTCAACATAACAGAGGTAATAGGTAGCATTATAGGTTTTCACGTGGTGAGAAGCAGATAACATGGCATAAATAGGAGGGAAACAGAAAATATATCTGTAGGCCATAGTGGGCAAGGCAGGTAGCAATTGTTGAGAGGTAAACAAGGATAGGTCAAGCAAACTACAGTTTGCAGAGATTTCATGTATAAGGTCTAACTCTAAAAAATAAGGTCTTTTGGAATTAGAGTAGAGGAGGAGGGCAGGAGGGGAAATGGGGTAATATAATGAGAAGAGGCTTGGGGAAAGAAGAATGGCAGGGGTAAGGGAGAGAAGGTGGATAATAGGGCAGGAGAGAAATAGGACAGAGGAATCATAGCAGGGAGCAGGGGTAGGAAGGGACATGTATTAGAGGGAGGTGAGGAAGTAGAGGTCAGGCAAGAACGTGACAGGGCAGAGGGATCATAGCATGAAGAATCTAGAGCAGGGATAAAGGAGGAGGGAGATAGAGATTTGAGAGATTGGAGAACAACATGGGAAGGCAAGTCTATAGGACTAAGGGAAAAAATAAGGACCAGACATAAAAAGAGAGGAAAACAGAAAGGAAAGAGAGAGCATTTGGGGTACGCAACATAATCAAGACCATCAGGTGGGATCAAAGCAGGTGCAGGGCCATTATGCGATAGATAGCAATGAAGTTCTTTTTTAAAGCTCTGATGAGTTCCAGTCGATTTGATTGCATTTTTATAATTTGTAAATGCTGGACATCTGAAAAATGGGATTTGAGCCCACAGACCTTTCAGTATAAAATTAAAAATGAAAAATAAATGAAATTTCTTATTTTGGTGACACTATTTTCCATTCTGGTGTGCCAGAAATGGGAACCAATCAGTTAATTGCCTATGGTAGTGAAACTATTTTCTTTTCTGATGTGACAGAAATGTGAACTAATTTTGAATGGCTTATGTTAATAAAACTATAATCTATTCTTCATATTCTCACTAGAGTGCTTCTACCTGTCATGCTAATAAAAAGGGAAAACACTGAATTCTACATCAGTAGCAGGCAATGCCACAGCACAGGGCAATAAATCTCAGAGAATGTCAGAGGTGGACATACACACACACACACACACACACACACACACACAGATTTTAAGGTGATTGGAGCATTTGAATGACAACTGGGCACAGAACTGACCTAGTTGGACACACATAGGTTTTAAGCTGATTGGTACAATTGAACACACACTTGTTACAGAATTTAAAATGGTTGATGGGTTTGAAAAATAACCTAATCAGAGGGGTTTCAGCATCAGGCCATACATTCAGTGGTGTAATTACAACAGGAGTTATGCCTTTAGGAACCTTTGTGGTAAGAACATATCCTGAATTCCAGCTAGCTTTGTGTTAGAAGTAAGTGATAACTAGGTGTCCAGTTCTCACTGAGCTTAGCAAGGAGGCAAGATATTGTCTTAGGGAAGATAACACTGCGGTGTCTTCTTTTCTGACATCTGTTGTTCAAGAACATATATCTGTTTTTCCTGTAAGTCTGTATTTTCTCTTTTGTAATCTAAACACCATGGTATTGTAAAACCTGAGTTTTGCAAAAAATAATCAATTTTTATAGAATTAGTGACTGTGGCTTATTTGCAAAGGTAACTGAATTATTTTTATTGGCAAAGAGGAAACTCTGTCTGGAATCTATCAGCCAAAAAGCACCATACCAGATATGAATGATGTTAATCTCCCAGCCCTGTGCAGGGAGGAACTCATGTCCTGGTTAACCAGGAAGTGGCAGCAAGAAGGAAGCAGATGCAGATAACTCTCTGAGGGGCTGATATGGCTCAGAAGGGAGAGATCATGGCAGTCACCCTGGAGACATCAGTCAGTGCCTCAATTCACACTGGGGTGATTTACAGAACTCCAGCACAAGGGAAGGATCTATCAAGAAAATGGGGAAATCCATTAAGTAAGTAAAAGTAAGTAAAAGTTTATAAGTGCTTTTCAAAAAACAAAGCGCTGTACAATAACAACATTAAATAATAGACATAATATTAACAATAAAATCATTCTTTAAATGCTTTTAAAACAAAAGGTTTAAGCTCAGATTTGAAACTCTCGACGGTCAAGGCAGCTCAGTATCCAGTAGAAATAAATTAGCAGGATAAAAGATAAAGCGAAGTGTACTGCTGATGGAGATTTCAATCTACCAGATACTGACTGGAGCTTCCAAGCTGCAGCCTTGGCTAAAAGTCAGGTCATCCCAGACTCCTGCAGTGTTCCTTTCTGAGGCACCAGTCAAGGAATCCACTCATGATGGGGCAATACTGGAGCTGGTGCTCATGAAGAGAGACAGTGTTGTGAAGATCAAGGTGAGATGTCCTCTGGAGACCAGTGATTACTAGAGAGTGTAGTTTAACATTAGGATAGCAGTGGAGGTGAGACACACAAGAACTAGAGTCTTGGACTTTGGGCAGGCAGAGATTAAAAAATAAATGGGTGAAGGCCTCAGAGATACTCTGGCAGGTGGGGATTACCTAGTTTGAGTGGAGGAACAGTGAACAGATTGAGAAATGCAATAGTGAAAGCAACAAACCTCTGTGCAAATGCGGTGAGCAAAAGAAGAAGGAAGAGGAAACCACTCCAGTTCTCAATGGAAGTGGCATCATGGATAAGGGCAGAAAGGGCAGTGTTGATGAGACACAAGGAGACATGGAGGGAAGAGGACAGAGAGGTGACCAGAAAGAAACAGAGGAAAACAAGAAAGAGACTGTGGAGTGTTAAGGGACAAACTGTGCAAAGAACAGCCAGGTGGTAAAAAAATGGGGGGCAATGCCTTTTTTATGTATATGAGTGAAAAAAAGACAAGGGGGTGCTTGTGAAGCTGGGGGGGCGGAGACTATTTAGTGGATGAATAAGAAAAAGAAGACATCCTGAACAAATAATTTTGTTCTGTCTTCGCAAGAGAAGGAAAAGGGAATGGGCCACACATAGATTATGGAACAACTAAAGGGAAGGATGTAGACACAAGTTAATTCAAAGATTAAAGGAACTTGTGAATCGGAAAGTGAACATGGCTATGGGCCAGATGGAGTATATCCAAGGGTTTTGAAAGAGATCAGGGAGGTACTGGTCACACCTCTGACATCCCTGTTAAATAACTCACTAGTTACTGGGGTGCTCCTAGAGGACTGGGAAAGGACAGTTGTAGTTGCTCTCCATAAGAGCAGCAGCAGCAGCAGGGAAGAGTCTTGCAACTACAGGCTGGTCAGTCTGACATCAGTAGTGAAGAAACTAATGCAGTCACTTTCCTTGCATCTAGCAGATTATAAGACCCAAGGCAGCATTAATTCATGGGAGGGAGATCATGTCAGGAAAAACATGACAGATTTCTTTGACTGGATGACCCAAGAAATAGACTGGGGAGCAGTGGACATGACCTATTTAGAGACACTATGCCACATAGTAGGCTCATAAAAACACTATGAAGTTATGCCGGCCTGGTGGCACTGAGGGTTGAGGTGCTGGATACCACACCTTGCACTGCGCCAGTGACCCAGGTTCAGGAACAGACTCGGGCTGATGGAGGTCGGCAGGGAAAGGAAGGATTGAGCATCCCAGCGGATGCTCTCCTTCCTCGGGAAGGGATATCAGGAGATACCCGATGTTCTGAAGAGAGCAGGTGGAAGCATGGGCTCTCAAAGGGCTCTGGTGACTCCGTACAGTGGAGTCATGGAGGGGCAGATGCTGTTGGGTGCTTGGGAGGCAGACGTGCATCAGCACGTCACTCTCTGGACGTTAGTCCTCACACCGGCGCCTCTAGAGGTTGGGTGGGGAAAACAAGAAAACCGGAAATGAGCCCTCTCGGTCCTAGATGAAGACTGATCAGTGTCTCCCGGGGATCCACTAGATTATGGGAGACCTCGCTGTGCCAAAAAAGTTCTCCTCTAGTAAGGTTGAGGAAGGTTCATCCTCACCTCACCCAGGGGGGATTGCTGGGCATCAAGGTAATACAGGGGAGAACAGGAGAGCACTCTAGAGGCAGACTCGGAGTCGGGTGTTCCCGGGGATTGATCAGTGGTCCAAAGGGGGGTAGTGCAGGTGGATAAAGTATGAAAGTCCACCCTGTATCTAAAAAAATCACAGTTTTTACAATAAACTTATTTATCACTATCTCAAATGAGAAATGCTAAAACAGTAACAAGTTAAACTGCTTAGCGAAAAATAAGGTGAAAGTCCACAGCATTTTTCATGCACCCAACACTCTGCATGTAGCACTGACTCATACAAGATTTTTAAGCACCCTATAGAGCACATGGCAACTGTCACATATCACAGGTAGCAAGTGCAGAGATTGTCAACCAATGTTTTCAACTTAAGGTATAACTGAGTTCTAGTTACCATTTGTGAACATTATGATGGTTTAAAATGGAATGAAGTGGTTATAAAAACATGTATATATTTTTTTTTTGCACTGGAAGTCATATGAAGAGAGACTTAAGGAGCTTAATATGTATAGCCACGAGGAAAGGAGGGAGAGGGGGGACATGATAGAAACTTTCAAGTACCTCAAGGGAATCAACAAAGTCCAAGAGGGTAGTATCTTTCAAAAAAAGAGGTGTGCAAGAACAAGAGGGCACAATTTGAAGATGGGGGGAGCTCAGAGGTAATTTAGAGTATTTCTTTACAGAGGTTGTGGATGCATGGAGCGGCCCTTCCGGAGGAAGGTTGTGGAGTCAAAATCAGTGGGGAATTCAAGCATGCATGGGATAGTCATAAGGCAATTCTGGGGGGTGGGGGTAGGAAGAAGTAGGCTGCTGGTTAACTAGGATCTGCAGCTTATCCAGTAGGTAGGGAAATGGGCAGACTGGGTGGGCCAAGCGGTCCTTATCTGCCGTCAAATTCTATGTTTCTATGTTTCTATATGTTTCTATATTGTATGAGAGACAACTACTGATGCAGTGAGATATAAATGCAGGCTCATTGTTATGTTAAGTACAATATGTAGTGCAGTGAATTTCAGAACAGTAGTTATTAGAGATGCTATAGAGACTGTAAAGAAGAACCAGAAAACAGATAGCTCAGAATGGCTTAAAAAAATCACATAAATAAATGAAGAATGGATTCATTTCTAAGGGCATAGCATAGAAACATAGAAGATTACAGCAGAAGGAGACCACAAGGTCCATTTAGTCTGCCCATATGTTTTAGATATATTTTGACATTCTAGTTGCCCTTTGTAGTCAGTGCTCCCTTGTGTCTGTCCCGTGCATTCTTGAATCCCTCACAGTGTTGACCCCTTCAACCTCTTGTAGTAGGCTGTTCCAGGTGTCCACCACTCTTTCTGTGAAGAAAAACTGCCTGGTGTTGGTAGAGAACTTCCCTCCTTGCAGCCTGAGGTCATGTCCCCTGGTCCTGGAGCTCTTCTTAAAGTGAAAAGGTTCCTGTGCCTGTACCTTGTTAAGGCCTTTTATGTACTTGAATGTTTCACCATGTCCCCTTTCTCTCTCGTCTCTGCTCCAGGGAGTACATATTCAGTTCCATAAGTCTTTCCTTGTAGGACTTGTACTGCAGACCCAGAATCATTGTCATCACTTTTCACTGTACTGTTTCCATCAAGCCAATGTCCTTTCTGAGGTGAGGCCTCAAGAATTGGACTCCATATTCCAGGTGAGGCCTGACTAGTGATCTATACAGTGGTAGTGCCATCTCTTGCCTCCTGCTAGTGATTCCCCTCCCAATGCAGCCCATCATTCTGTTGGCCTTCAATGTTGCCTTCTCACACTGCTTGCTAACCTTCAAGTCATCTGAAATCATAAGTCCCAGATCTCTTTCCTGGTTTGAGGCTGCCAGTCCTTCACTTCTAGGTAATACTCCTTTCTTAGATTTTTCTTTTCTGTGCACTTTTTGGCATTAAATCTCAGCTGTCAGACTCCAGACAATTCTTCTAGTTTCTGAGGTCAGCTTCCATCTTGCTCACTCCATCAGAGGTGTCCACCCTGTTACATATCTTGGTGCCATCTATGGACAGACACACCTTCCCTTCCAGTCTGTCAGCAATGTCTGCTATAAAAACATTGAAGAACAGAGGCCCCAGTAGTGAGCCCTGGGGCACCCTGCTGGTCACCCTGCCTTCCGTCGATTACATTCCATTGACCTGTACCCTCTGGGTTCTGCCTTGTAACCAGTTTTGTACCCATCTGACCACTTTTGGACCAACCCCTGTCTGATCAAGCTTCGTTACCAGCCTTCTGTGTGGAACCGAGTCGAAGGCTTTGCAAAAGTCTAGGCAGATCACATCTACTGCCCCACTGTCATCCACTATTTAAGTAGCATAGTCAAAAAACTCAAGCAGATTTGTCTGGCATGACCAACATGCTGTGAAACTGTGCTGTTTAGGGTCTTGTTGGAGGCTAGTTTTGAGGAATGTTATGATCCTCTGTTTGAGTAGTGTCTCCATTAGTTTCCCTGCTATAGATGTGAGGCTCATCAGTCCGTAATTACTAGCCTCTTTGACACTGCCCAATTTGTGAAGTGGAACCACAATTGCCTTTTTCCAGTCTTCAGATACCACTCCACTCTTCATGGATATTATGAATAGAATTGCCAGAAGGGTTGCTAATTCTGTCACCAGTTTCTTAAGGATTCTGGGGTGCATCTTGGCTGGTCCCATGGCTTTGTCTGCTTTTAGTTTATTTAGCACCTCCCATACTTCAGCTTCTGTAAAGGGACTCATGTGTACACCTAGTCCTGGGGTGTTGTGTTTTTCAGGGCTGGGCCATCCCCCTGAGTTGCTGAAATTGAAGATGGCTGCCACACTGGGCTGACTGTTAGTGTAGTAGCAAGAGATTATTGTTTTAATAGTTAATGTTAATTGTTATTCCATTGTTTTTCTGTTTATTATTTTATGTAGTTTGTTCTGTTTGATTTTCGGGTACCATCAGGAGCCAGAAACTGAAATGGAGTTGCGTTCAACAGCATAAGTGTCCATTAATCATTTAGCAGGTCTAAATATTCACCTGTAAACTGGGATTTTATCTAAACTCATAGCCTGCATTGTGAGGTCAGAAGAAGTACCTGTGCCAGTCTAGAACTGATGATTTAAGGAAGTAGTGCAAGGAGTTTGTCAGACGGCAAGGCAGAGACTGTGGTGATCTGCATCAGGAACTAGTACCTGGAGGAGTTGCAAGGACAAGAGCTGAAGGAACCTTGCTGTGGATGGTGGTGGGCAGTTGAAGAGAGCACTGGCCCAGTCTCTGACCTTGACCTGGTGATGCACTGTGGTATTGTTCCTGGTGGGTGACTGTCCCTGCGGCGCTTCTGTTCTGCTTTGCAGCAGCTGGTGAGTGGCCATATCAGTGGTAGTGTCTGGGGAGAAGTATGGGGTCTGGGTGTGGTTCCTGTGGAGTGAATTAAGGACATGGCTCATTTGGGAGTTCATCTCACCCAGCCCCAGTGTGTGTGGTGAATTGTTCTTGGTGTTCCTGACTCTGTGTGGAATCATTTGCTGGATCTCTTGTCTGCTTGCCTGCTTTCCTTATTTCAGCTGCACGTTTGTGGAGAGAGTGGTTCTGGTAATTTTTGTGGGGGGTGGGAGGTTTTGAGAGTTGAAATTGTGAGGGTTGTATTTAATTTGTGTTTTTGGGGGGTTGGGGGATTTAGTTATTTGAGTAGGTTTAGCTTATAATGTGTTTGAGACAGAAACCTTTAGGGCACTGCTACTCGGGTGGCTCCCTCCGTGCCCTCAGTCCTCTCAAGCTTCCAATGCTCCTGGTTGAGGCCTATAGGAGGTGAAGAGCCTTGGGGATAGCCAGGAGGATGGGGTTCAGACAGGGTTTCACCTGGGTGGCTGCCAGAGTGTCTGGGATTTGGGTGGTAAGGGCAAGGAGATGCCCTGGGGTGAAATGGGAACTTGAAAGGTGGTTGGCATGTTTAGTTCCCATACCAATGGACTCCATCTTAGAGTTTGGGCAGATGACGGACCCAGCTGCCTCACTTCATACCTACTGGGTTGTGTTATACAATGCCAGGTCGATGAGCAATAAGACTGCCACAATGGTGGACTTAATATCCTCGGTTGACCTGACTTGCATCATGGAGACTTGGCTGGATCAAAATGCTGCTCCTATTTTGGAGGCGGCAGTACTGGCCAGGGACTCCGTGATACACCCCCTCCCCCCGACAGAGGATCACAGGGGGGGTGGCCATTTGTTTTAAATCTAGCCTGAACCTCACAGTGCTAATTGTAGGTCCTACATGGTCCTTTGAACGTGTATTTGCACGAGGAGGCACGGATGCAAGTTTCAGGGTTCTCCTGCTGTATTGTCCCCTGGGAATAGATGGGGACTTTTTGAAGGAGATTTAGGAGCTTGTCACCGACCTGGTGTTGGAGTCCCCCAGGTGTTTGATTCTGGGGGACTTCAATGCTTGGGTCACCGGCAGGCTTTTGAAATTTGGAAGCAATCTCTTTATGAGCATGGAGGCCTTGGGCCTGACACAAAATGTAACATCTCTAATGCATGCAGGTGGCCACACATTGGACTTAATTTTTTCAGTAGGTTTGAACATTACTGACTTCTGAGTTGATCCGGTGGTTTGGTTGGATCACAGTGCCATGGGGTTCACATTTGGGGCCCCACCGCGATGGTCCTGCCCCTGTGGAGATGGTTCAGTACTGCCCATTAAGAGGAGTCTCCTCTATGGGACTGTTGGTGGTGCTGGACCTATCGAATGTTGGGGCAGCCTGTGCAATTGGGCCAGAGGAAGCAGTAGCAGCCTATAATGGGGCTGTGATTTGGTCTTTGACTCAATCGCACCCATTCTTGTATGCTCCTTGTCTACTCACTGGAGACCTCCTTGGTATGATGAGGATCTCCGGAGTTTAAAGAGTAAGGGGCAGAGTTTAGAGAGGTGCTGGAGGAGATCTGGCTAGATGGAGGACAAATTGGTCCTGAGGTCACATTATGCTGACTATCAGGAAGCAATCTCCAGAAAGAAGGCAGAGTTTCTGTCTAAGGAAATTGATGTGATGAGGAGCAGACCAGCTAATCTCTTCTGGATGGTAGAAAGGATTTTACATCCTATCTGTCTCTGTGCCTGAGGTGTAGGTACTAGCACTAGGTGCAAGGAGTTGACTCTGTTCTTCACTGACAAGGTGTGCTCTATCAGGGCTGAGGTCTCCTTGAGTATCTCTCGAAAGGGATGCGGTGTCTGATCTAAGTTATGCTGAAACACTCCTCCTGTCTGGGATGAGTTTGAGCTGGTTGGGGTAGAGAAGGTGATTGAGATAATCTCAAAGCTGTGGCCTATACAGTGTGATCTGGACCCTGGTCTGAACCACTTGTTGGTTGGATGTTTGGACCTGATAGGACCTGTGGTTGCTAAGATAGTTTGGAGTTTATTGAAGAGTGGGGTCTTCCCATTGTCCTTGAAAGAAACTCTGGTTAGACCCCTTTTAAAGAAGCCCTCTTTGGACTAGGACTGCCTCAGCAGCTACAGGCTGGTATCAAACCTCCCTTTCTTATGGAAGGTTATAGAGAAAGTTATGACCATTTAGCTTGAGAGATATCTCTCATCTTCTTCTACTTATGAGCCTTTCCAGTCTGGGTTCTGGACAGGGCATAGTATGGAGACTGCCCATGTACAGGTAACAGTGCTTACTGATCTCCTGATGGCGAGGGACAGGAGACCCCATACTATCATGGTTCTACTGGACCTCTCTGCGGCGTTTGACACTGTGGACTATGAGGTGCTGCTTGATCGCCTCTGGTTCTGCTGTGGTCTGTCTGGTAATGTCATCAACTGGTTCAGGTCATACCTGACAGAGTGCAGAAGGTAAAAATGGGACTAATCTCATCTAGCCTGAAGCCTTTGATCTGTAGGGTGCCACAGGGGTCGGTCTTGTCACCCTTATTTGTTCATGGTGTACATGATGCCTTTGGGGGATCTTATCAGTTGGTATGGGTTCTGTTTTCACTGCCATGCAGATGATACCGAACCATAACTGTCCTGTGCCCCTAATGTCCAGTTGTCAGACTCCAAATTTAACTGCTGATTTAAGGAAATCCAGTCATGGATGACTCACAACAGGCTTGGGCTCAACCCAGACAAGACTGAGGTATTGGTGGTGGAGCCAGGTCATCATGGAGGAGGGGTGAGGTGGGGGGGTTGTCTCTAATCTAGCATTGGGGGTGTTCCCCTTGTCCCCTCTTGACAGGTGAAGGATTTAGGTGTGATCCTTGACAACGGCCTGACACTTGATGCTCAGGTGTCGGCCATGGTCAAGAGTGTTTTTTATCATCTCAGAAATATCACCCAAATCTGAGGCCCTGATCGCTCATGAGGATCTTGCCCACATTAGTACATGCTTTTGTAGCTTGCAGGTTCCTCTACTGTAATGCCCTGTACCTTGGTTATCTGAGGCAACCTCCACAGGCTGCAGTTGGTGCAGAATGCAGCAACCAGACTTTTGACTGGGGCAAGGAGATGTGAACATATTACACTAGTCCTCCATGGGCTGCAATGGCTGCCAGTCAGGTGAAGGATTGTCTTCAAGATTTGGCCCCTTACCTAAAAGACCCTCCATGAAGGGGTCCGGCCTATCTGCAAGATCTCTTGCTCCCATACCATCCAGTTGAGATGCTCCATTCTGCCAAGGTAGACCTCCTTGGGGTTCCCAGTGTTAGGCTGTGACATTTAAGAGACAAACGTTTGCAGTGGCCTCGGCCAGCCCTGTGGGAACTCCTTACCTGATTATTTGAGGGGCTCCTCAGTGGATGCCTTTAAAAGGACTAAAACATACCTGTTCAAATTAGTTTTTATGTTTGCTTGTGCGCACGTGCAAGAAACATTATGAGGCAGCTTAGGAAAGAATTGAGTTGTGGAGGTGCAGCACTGTGGCAGCCAACACCAGCACTGCATGTGTGAGCTTTGCATTGTTCACCCAATGCAGGCCCAATGTCCTGATGACACTGGTTCTGCTAAAGTGCCACCAACTTGAAACAATTTGGCCGCTGCAATGAGGGTCTGCCTTGTCATTGCAGTGTCAGCCATTCCACTGCAACGAGGGAGCTACTTGTCATTGTAGGTTAGTGTCTTTCCTGGTGTAACATTTCTAGTTACATGGCAGCAGCTGTCGCTGTCTCAGAATCCCCACAAAAGCCAGTGGAGGTGCCCAATCCTCCTGTTAGCATGCCATTTTCCCAGATCATTTGCCGATATGGGATCCCACTCCCTGTCAGCATAATACCCCCCATACATTTTGTTTGCCAATGGGGGTGCCCTGTCTCACTTGGCATCTTGTCTCCCCCCCCAAAAACAGATCCTTCTTACTTTGCTGATGGGGGACCCCAATCCCCGTCAGCTTCAGTCTCCCCTCCCAAAAAAAAAAAAAACACAGGTGGCACCCTGAGAGCCTACCCCAGCGTGCCAAATCTATATGCAAAAAAAGAAAACCTTCCCATGACGGTTTCAATTTATTTTAACCTGAAAAGTAGAAAACAGTCCGCGTTGTGCCTAGTGCTCTTACCCCCAACCCCACGCCACCCTTCTGTGTAACTCCACCTCCACACATCCCTCACCCTATACATATCTCAGGAGCCGGCAATGATGATCTCGGTGGACCGGAACACGTCTGCCTTTTCAAAGCTGACCATGATCTGAAGAAATGCTGGTAAGCTGTATAATGACATAAATAGGGTTTTTCAACTTATGTGTATCTCAGCCATTTTGTGGACTTTTGGCAGCAACTTTTCAACATGAGGTTACTGGGACCCCTCTTTGTGAATTCAGTCACTGCCCTGGCATTATTCGGTCCCAAAAGATGATTCTGCGGTCACTCTGTGGAATCACCTTTTATGACTGATTAACAAAATGACAGTGCCGCTGATCTTGAGGTGGGCTCTTGGAAGCCTATGTTGCAAATCTGGTGAAAAAAAATCTCACAAATGACTATTTTACAAGCGTGCATTGCAGTTTCCATGCACACTTGTAACTTCATGAATTTGTAATATTTTCACTCCAGATTTTCAACATTGGCATTTTTCCACACCTCCTTATGAACATTACCACTGACATTTTTCACATCCTGGCCAAAACGTGTTTTCGCACTTCCTGCACAGAATAGCGTGGTTGCTCTGGGAAATCAATGTTCTGGACACATTAAGAAAAATCACAGTGACACTGTTCGTGAGCAGAGGTCCTAAAATCCTGTTGAAAATTTGGTAATGAAAGTCCATAAAATGACTGTGTTATGAGCGTGCATTGTGCACTTTCCACGCACCCTCGTAACTTCACAAATTTGTAGTATTTTCACTCCAGATGTTCAACACTGGCATTTTTTCAGACCTCCTTATGAACAGTACAGCTGTCATTTTTCACACCCTGGCCAAAATGTGTTTTCTCACTTCCAGCACACAATAGCACAGTCACTGGGGGAAGTCAGTGTTCGGGACAGATTAAAAAAAATCACAGTGACACTGTTCATGAGCAGAGGTGCTAAAATGCCAATGTTGAAAATTTAGTGACAAAAGTCCATAAAATTACTGTGTCATGAGTGTACGGTACACAGTTTCCATGCACCCTCGTAATTCTGTGCATTTGTAATATTTTTACTCCCGATTTTCAACATTGGCATTTTTTCACACCTCCTTATGAACAGTACAGCTGTCATTTTTCATATCCTGCCCGAAATATGCATTTACACATCTGGCACAGAATAGCGCAGTTGCTGCTTGAAATCAGTGTTCAGGACAGATTAAGAAAATCATAGTGTTCATGAGCAGAGGTCACAAAATGCCTATGTTTAAAATGTGGTGAAATAATTCCACTAAATAGCTGTGTTACACGCATGTGCTGCTCAATTTCCACTTATGCTCTGAAGTTCGAGCATTTTTAATATTTTCACTACAGAGTTTCAACATTGCCATCTCTTCACACCTCACTATGAATGGTAACAGGTGTCATTCTTCACATACTGCCCGATCTATTTTCATACATCTGGTGCAGAATGGCATGGTCACTGTGGGAACTCAAAATTCGGGACACATTAACAAAATCACATTGCCACTGTTCATGATAAGAGGTCCCAAATGCTTTTATGAGGTGGGGGTCACAAAAAGGTCATGCTGAAAATTTGCAGTGCAAATACCAACAAATGCCCAGGGCATTAGGGTTTCTAAC
Source organism: Neoceratodus forsteri (assembly GCA_016271365.2). Taxonomy (NCBI): domain Eukaryota; kingdom Metazoa; phylum Chordata; order Ceratodontiformes; family Ceratodontidae; genus Neoceratodus; species Neoceratodus forsteri. Next base: position 276,242,954 of record CM057449.1, read on the forward strand.
CATAATGTCCCACCCTATACAGATTGACAGGCATCAGGGGTGTGCCTTTGGATTGCCAACTGTAATGCTCATGCCATTCCACCCCCACTCTGAAGCCAGTGACAGGCATCAACGTGTGCCTTGGACTATTCGGCCACAGAGTTCACCCCATTCTCCTATACTGCGCCGATTTCGATGTATGTCCTTATGGAATGCGGTGACTGTAAAGCTGAATACCTCAAGGCACACCTCAACATGTGTTGGTGTCTGCAGGATAGCGTGAGGTGAAATGGCATGAACGCTATGGGTGACGACCGAAACGCATACTCCAATGCCTGTCCATCTCTGAAGGGTGGAGGTGGGGTTGGCGTGAAGTTCAATACTTCACTGCCATTCCTATTCTGCATCTGTCTAACTCCAGCATTTCCAATGCTAATACCAGCAAGAAAAATGCAGCATTGACAAATGCTTGTTATTGAATGATGCTGCTTTGAATAGATAGATGGGAGTTTATCTGTATTTAAAATTATTTTATTAGATGTGTGTTTTGCTGTTTTAAAAAATCATGTTTTGTATTATGGTTTTATGGTACAGCGCTCAGAGTCCATGGAAGTGGGCACTTGATAAATAAAATATCTGTCTGTCTGTCCGTCCGTCCGTCTGTCCATCTATCTATCTATCTATCTATCTATCTATCTATCTATCTATCTATCTATCTATCTATCTATCTATCTATCTCTTTGGTAAACACCGAGCAGAAGTGTTTGTTGAGGATTTGGGCTTTCTCTAGGTCGTGTTTGGTGCATTTCTCTTCTTTAGTAGCAATCTTTACTATCCCCCTTACATTCCTATGTTCCCTAATGTATCTGAAAAATGATTTGTCTACTCTCTTTGCCCCTTCTACTATCTTTTCCTCTGTCTGGACTTTTGCTGTTCTAATTTGGTTGTTAGACTCTCTCATTTTCCTCTTGTACGACTCCCAGTCTTTTCAGTTTTGGTTTCCTGGTATATGCTGTACATCTTCCTTTTTTCTTTGACTGTGGTAGCCACTTCCATGAAAAACCATAGAGGATTTCTTCTTCTTTTTGCTTTGCTGACACATCTGGCACATTGCTCTGTGGCAATCTTTATTGCTTTCTTGAGTCTCCCCCACAAGAGCTCCACCTCCTCAACCTCTGTTTCCATTAAAAGGCTACTTACTGTATGTTGTTCCTTATTTTTTGGAAGTCAGCCTTTCTGAAATCTAGCACCATTATTTTTGAGTGGCTGGTGTCCTGTGTTATGTTTACCTTAAAACGTGCCACTCGATTGTCACTGTTGCCCATATGGTATCCCACTGCGATGTCCTTGAACTTCAATATTCAGTTGACACTATTGTAAATTGACTATTGACAATGGTTTTAGAAAGTACTAGTGGTACTGTACAATGCTGAAAAAGTAGCATTTTGAATGAAAAATGGGAAATAAGTAGCACAAGTATGACTATTTTATAATAGAAAACTAGTATAAATATTGAATGCTTAAATACGAACATACTAAATGCCAGCAGAAACAGGCCTCGTGGTATATTGAGTCTGCTCAATTGTGCAGCTAGCCGCTTAACTTGCAGCTGCCCCACCCTCCTCTCTCCTATTCATTATTACCCCTCTCACTCTGTCCCACCTTCTCTTAAGTCCTCCCACTGTTCTACATGATACCACCTCCTAGGGCAGAGGGTTCCACTTATCTAACACCCTTTCCATGAAAAAGCATCTACTGATTTCCCTCCTGAATCTCCCCCCTCCAATCCCAGCTGATGACTTCTCATGTCCCTCTCCCTCTCCCTTCTGATCTGAAGAAACCCTTCCGTATTAATCCTGTTAATACCCTTTAGGTACTTCAAGGTTTCAGTCATATCCCCCCTATCCTTCCTCTCTGCCAGGGAATACATTTGCAGCTCTCCCAGCCTCTCCTCATAGGATGTTCCCTCAAGTGCCTTTATCATCTTCATTGTCCTATGCTGCACATCCTCCAGCAATTTGATGTCCCTCTTCAGGAATGGACACCATTACTGCACACAGTTTTCCAGGTGTGGCCTGACCAGTGACCTGTACAGAGGTAGGGTCACTTCTCTGTGCCTGGAGGAGATTCCCCTCACTATGTACTGTAGCATCATGTTTGCCTTTGTAGCTGCCTTTCTGCACTGAGCAGATTGGTTCATACACCCCATTATTACTACCCCTAGATCCTTTTCCTCCACTGTGCTTACCAACTGTACCCCTCCCAACCGATATTTCCTCTCCTGACTCCTTGCTCTGAAGTGCAGTACCTTGTACTTCTTAACATTGAACCCCAACTGCCATGTCTCCAACCATTCCTTTTGTTTGGCCAGGTCTTCCTCCAGCCCTTTCCACCCCTTTACGTCATCTACTACTGCACCTATCTTAGTATCATCTGCGAACAGACTGATCCTGCTCCAGATCCCATTTGAGATATCGGCTATGAATATCCCAAACGGCACCAGTCCCAGTACTGAATCTTGGGGCACCCCACTCATAACATCCTTTGGTGATGACCCCCCCACCACCACCACCACCCTTTGCTGCCTACCCCTCAGCCAGTTGGTGATGAAGTTGACTATTTCTGTCCCCACCCCAAAGTATTCCAGTTTCCTCCCAGCCTCCCATATAGAACCAAGTCAAAGAACTTGCTGAAGTCCAAATATAGGATGTCCACTGCATGGCCCCTATCCAGTTGTGGTAACCCACTCATAGTACTTGACTAGGTTTGTTTGGCAGGATCTTCCCAATATAAAACCATGCTGATGTCCATCTTGGAGACCACTGTCTTCCAGAAAGGTCACCATTCTCTCTAATCTCTTATGATAATGGCTGTGCCGTACTATCACTTTATTAATGCTTTCTCTCTCTCTTTCTCTCTAAGAAGTGTATGTGTGGATGGTGAACATTTGCCAGATAGGTGGGAACTGAACATAGGAGACCAGAGAGAGGGACTGCAGGAATTTAACACTAGAGATGTGTGAAATTAGAACATTTTGTTCTGCAAAATATTTTGTGAAATTCACGCATTTTGTGAAATATTTTACGGGCATGTAATGAAAAATTCCCCAGGCAAAATGCAAAATTTCACCCATGAAACATGAAATTTTGCCCACGAAATGGCAAAATTTGGGTGAAATTTGGTGAAAGTTTGCATTTCTTGGCAAAATTACCTATTTTGCAGGTGAAATTTTGCAATTTTGCACTAGCACAAAATTTCGCAGAATGGCTGAATTTCACAAAATGTTTTGCACAGTGAAAATGTCAATTTTGCTGCAATTTTGCAGGCAAAATTTCATTTCGCAATATCACTATTTAACACTCACCTGATTCCTGGCAGCTGCCTCTTGCGCGCTCTTTCTCTTTCTCTCTCTCTCTCTCTCGCTTTACTGTTTCTCACTCTCTCTAATGCCATGTTTCACACTCACTCCCTTAGCCATGTGTGTGGGGAAGGGATATGACAAGCTGCAAAGCTGCCTCATGCTTGCATTTCCCTATATGTTTATAAACATTGTACCTGACAGAGTGGATCAAAGCACCACAGTGAAGTCTCACACTGAAGACATTGACAGGGGCACCAGTCAGTTGCAGGCATTGTGTGTCTTCCACCTGCCTCTCAGCTGCTGCTTAGTCACCATTTTATTTCTCTTTCCTTTGACTGGAACATTGAATGGGCAGAGGTGCCTACCGCGAACAACTGACAGTGGGTTAGTCACTCAGGAGAACACGATCTAGGAGATCAACAAGGTGGGTTGATGAGTAAGCCCCCCAGTCTGTGTCTCTCCATTCACAAATGTGCAGAACAGTGGCACATGGCCACAAGTTTACTCAGCAGGGGATGGCTTCTCTACTATGGGCATAGATCGAGGTGGGAGCAGAACACATACCACTGGCAAATGCGGCATTCACCAGGCTCCTAACGTCTAATGTGACTACCTACAGTGGGGGGGGGGGGCTGAGGACAAACACAGAAGGCAAAATAATGATGGGGAGCACAGATTGTCATAAGGCAATCAGAGATAAATCAATACGTAAGTATGTTGTCTTGAACTTAAGACAGAGAGGGACATCGACACATAGATAACACTGTGCTCGGTTCCAGGAGGTCAACGGGGTGGGTGGATGGGTGAACAAACAACTCTCACTCTCTTGACTATGGAACACTCTCTCTCTCTCTCTCTCTGTCTCTGTCTCTTCTCTCTCTCTCTCTCTCTATCTGTCTCTGTCAAGTAGGACTGGGCACCCGGGAGGCAGAGAGAAAGAGAGAGAGAGAGAGAGAGAGAGAGAGCACTGCAGCAACACTGAATGCTGCAGCCATACATGACAGGTTTGATTCTTACTCTGTTAGCAAAAATTTTAATGGCTGCCTGAAAGAGTGCAAGTTCTGCCACAATAACAAGATTTGGTCTGCTCAGTGATCACTCAGGCTACTTCACTACTTGCTGTGTGTATATATCATAGATTAATGAACAATCACCTGATGGGTGTCTACCAATCAGGTACCTCAGTTTGTAAAGCCCATGTTATAATTAAGAAATAAGGCATACAGGGTGTGGTATATCATGGGATATCGTCGTGCCGTGGGTGGTTGGACACGAGGCCGCAGGCTGAGTGCATCCAACCACCCAAGCAGTGATATACCACGCTCTGGAGCAACTTATTGCTATTGTGAACTGAGTTTGAAGTTTTATAAATAAATGAAAAAAACAGGTTTTAAAACATTTTATGAATAAGTTTTTGGGTGGTGTAGGAGTACCTTTTGAAAAAAATAGTTCTCAGACAGTAGAGAGCAAAGAGGCTGGTGGTGCAGGAACGTTTTTGAAGCCGTGATGATGTAGCCCGATATCATCATGGCTTCAAAGAGCTCTTGGCCAATCAGATTCCTCTATTTATTATCCTCAGTTCATAATAGTGGTTAACTACCCACTCTACTTTCCTGGACGCCGAGTAATTTCCTTGGTATCAAGAATTTGTCCACACACTAAAGCTTGTAAGGAAGTGTCAGAAGTGGCTAAAGTAGGTTCTTTGATGACAGTATATCAAGGACACATTGGCAGATTAGGTGGATGAAGTGGTCCTTATCTGACAAATTGTATGTCTCTGTTTCACACATAAATAAAGCTTGATGATAAAGAGATGATCTCTGTGTGCAGTTATTTGAAATATCCCATAAAGTACCCCACAGGGCTGCTATAAACATCAGTATAGCAATACTTTGTTAATATATTATCTTTGCTCTCTAGCAGATCCATAAACTTGTCTGAATGGTGTCTATAAATATAAATTTAGCAACACTGGGTTAATATATAACTTTACTGCATGACCGATCCCTAACCATTTTAAGTACTGCTTGTGAGTGAAAACATCTTATAAGAAGACATTTTTGCCCAAAATGCTTTTGCGATTTCAGGTGTATAAACCATATTAACTGAGGTCATAGTGCCCTTTATCTGAATCAAATAACATGGACTGTTTTCCAGCACATAAACCATTCTGAGTTATCCAATTTTGTTTTAAGGTACAGATCTTGCAAAAGTTTATTTTGCCAGTGAAATCCCAGCGAAATCATGAATTCTGACCCACAAAATATTTTGCATAATTAAGTACTTATGGCAACATTTTGTCATCAATTTCACTGGTAAATTTCACCTATAAATTTCATCTTGCGGTACTATTAGGTAAAATTAGGAAAAAAAAAGTTTGTCACATGACTTAATCTCTGCAGGTCACATGAATGACTGCACTCAGGCAGGAAGGCACTAATTCTGCTTCCTTTTGATAGAGCTTGCAGACAGAAAGGTAGTAGTCTGAGAAAACAAGTAGGCAGAAGGAAAAGAAAAACATAAGTTTGTTTTTCTAAATTCTTTTCATTAAAAACAATTAATCTTTCTTTGTTAGGACATTTTCTGTCGGCTTATATTTTTCTAGCTTTGGGTTTATAGTGACTTAGTGAGAGTGTGTGTGTGTGTGTGTGTGTGTGTGTGTGTGCACGGATGGATGTGTGTGACTTCCGCGCTTTCTCTCTCTCTCTCTCTCTCTCTCTTTCTTTCTCTTTTTCTTTTTTTTTTATTAGTTTTCTGTTAAGAAAACTTGTTTTTGGAAAGAATATGATCGGGAAAGGTAGGGTAAGGGGGACTGGACAGAAGGCCGCTAAAAGTGTTCACCTTAACATTCTACCATTTCAGCCTGAAAGAAAAGTCCCCCAGCAGAAGCATGTGCCCTGCTCCACAGCAGCAAGATCCTGTTGCTCCGACCAGCAGCAGAAGCATGTGGACCCAAACCCTGAGCAGCAAGTACCCATTGTCCACAGCAGCAGCATGTGAACCTGCGCTCTGGCAGGAGGAGATCCTTGCCCCCAGCAGCAGCAGGAGCATGTGGCCCCCATCACCCCCCAGCATAAGCATGTGTTGTTGCCCCTGAGACATCAGCTTGGGGGCCCCAACCGCCACCACCAGCAAAGAGGCTCATCATCAGTGTGGTCCTTCTTCACCACAAACACTGCAAATGAGTGTTGCCATCTGCAACCTTTGTGGCTAGAGTGTTTGGTGGGGGGAAGAAAGGGGCACACCTTGGCACTGGTGGCCAAAGGATCCATCAGCAGCAGCACCACCATGCAGAGTGGCTCCAAAAGCAGCAAGAGGTGGCAGCAGCAGGAGGCAGCACAAGTAGTGTGGGTGAACATACAGAAGGTGAAGGGGTCAGCAGGAGGAAGGCAGATAACATCAGCATAGGGGGTGCCATACCAGATACAGGACACAGCAGCAGGAGGCAGCAGTACCATCACCCCACAGCCACTGGTGCCTCCATCATGCTGATCCTGCATAGCCTGCAGCAGTCCCAGGTCAGATTAGCATCAGCAGTGAAGACATGGTGGCTATGCGCAATGAGGTGGTGGCCATGTGCAGTGAGGTGCGAGGTCTTAGGCAGAAGTTTGACCAGTTCCACCAGAAGACTAGGATGGACATGAGAAAAATAATGGAGGACCAACATAAAGTTTTGGAACTCCTGGTGGAGTTACGTTATGGTCATGGGGGCGGTTCTGGCAGTTCAGAATTGGGGCCTGACATGGAGTAAGTTGCAGCACTCAGTGAGGCAGCAGTCAATTGTTTCTTTTTCTTTTTCCTGTCCTGTGTCACTTACACCTTTCTCATCTCTAACCCCCTAAAAATAATTAAAAAAAGTGAAAAAAAAAGTTCAAACTAACATACTAAAATTCCAGCAGAGTAGGCCACATGGTCTATCGAGTCTGTTTGAGAGTCAGTACCTGTGATGGGCACCATTTCCGCCCTCCTAACCCCCACCAGGATCCCATCCACCAGAGCAACCCCCAGAGTTGGCATTGCTCAGCTTCACCCTGCCAACCTCTGTTGAACCCCCTCCACAGAATCCACCTCCAACAGCTCCTCAGACAGTGGATTCCATGGTTCCACCCTGTCAGTGAAGTAATACTTCCTTCCTCTCCTGGTGTCTCACACTCTCCAGCCTCAATTGTGCCCCTGGTGACCCCTCCTCCCTCCTCTGAAAAACCTTTTCTAGGCTTACCTTATTTACCCCTTTTAGATACTTGAAGACCTCGACCATATCCACCCTGTCTCTTCTCTCCTCCAGTGAGTACAGGTTGAGCTAATCAGGTTTCTCTCCATAGGACCTATTTCTCAGACCCTGTACCATTTTAGCAGCCCTCCTCTGAACTATTTCCTGGAGTGCTTTTGTCCTTTTTTAAGTGTGGATACCAAAACTACATGCAGTATTCAAGGTGTGGCCTAACTAGGTAATTATACAGAGGGAGACTCACTTCCCTTCTTCTTGAGGTTATCCCCCTGGAGATGCAACCCAGCATTTTATTTGCCTTGGCCATATCCCTCCTATATTGCTCATAATTATTCATTTTGGCATCCATCACCACTCTCAGATCTCTCTCCCCACTTGAAGCATGCAGTTTATCCCCCCCACCAGGGTTACACATGGGCTGGGTTCCTAAGCCCCAGGTAAAGAACCCTGGATTTTCACACGTTAAAATTTAGATTCCAGGTATGTGACCATCTCTCCAGAGCCTCCAGGTCTTCCTGCAGGGCTATTCTCTACTCTTCCCCATCCACCACCACCCCATCTTCGAGTTGTGAGCAAAGAGGCTCATTTCACTCCTGATACCCTCTCTGATATCAGAGATGTAGGCATTAAGCAGAAGTGGGCAGAGAACCAATCCCTGCGGTACCCTGCTAATGGCCTCCTAGGTGATGAGACTCCCTCTCAAACACCACTTTCTGAATTCATTCAGCTAGCCAGTTTCCAATCCACCTGACCATCTGCATCCATACCTCCATCTCCCCCAACTTTTCCAGCAGCCCAGAATGAGGTACTGAATCAAACACCTTGTTGAAGTATAGAAAGAGGACATCCACCGGCGTACCTTGGTCTAGTGCCATCAACACACAATAGCAGAACTCCACAAGGTTAGTTTGACATGATCTGCCCAGAATGAAGCCATGCTGGTGATTATCCAGGTATCCCTGTTCCTTCAGAAACACCCCCAACCTCTCTTTTAGGATGGTCTCCATCAATTTGCCTACCACCGATGTCAGGCTGACAGGTCTGTAGTTCCCTGGCTCCTCCCTTGAACCTCCTTTGTGAATAGGCATGATGTGGGCCACCCTCCAATACTGAAGCACCCTTCCCATCTGGAGGGAAGTGTTAAAAAGGCCCACCAATGGTGCAGACAAGACATCGGCCAATTCCCATAGCACCCTGGGATGAATTCCATCCAGTCCAAGAGCTTTTTCTTTTTTTTACAGATTTGAGGGCCTCCCACACCCTGTCAACAGGGATTTCGATGTCCATGATCCCCTTCCCTTTAGCAGACTCAGCCTGCCTCTCCCCGTACCATGTAACCCCCTCATCTCCCCCAGTACCAATAGTTGTTTCAACATTCGTGACCCCCGTCACTTTTGCAGGACCACTCTGCCTCTGCCTGTACTGTGTAGCCCCAGCTTCCTCCCTAGTGAAGACCGATGCAAAGTATTCATTGAGTACCTCCGCCTGTACCCCCAGCCTCCTCCACCCACCCCCTCCCTGACTTCAACCTACTAATCTGCCCCATAACCTCTCTTCTTTCCCTGATATGCCTAAAAACCCCTCTTCCTCCTCCTGATCCTCATGCCAACCCTGCTCCATCCTTGCCTCTGCCAATCTTACCATCCTGGTGACATTCCTGGCCAACATATCATACTATCCTTGTCCATAACCTCATATGAACACTTGTGTGCAGACTGTATGCAGCCCTCTTCTCCTCTTCTTCTCCTGGACCTCATGAGTCCTCACAAGCATGGCTTTCTGGCCCTACCACATTTGTATCTCACCTTGGCGCAGGACCTGCAGCCTCCTGCAATCCCCTTTAATAATTGCCCACCTACTTTTAGTGCCCATGCCTGGCCTTATTCCTCCAAATGATCCTTGAGAATCTGCTCCATACCCTTGAAATCTGCACCCATAAAGTCAACTACCTCCATCCTTGTGCAATGTCCCCAACCCTGGTCCAGTGAAACCAAACTGTAGCATCGTCACTACTAGCCAGTGGGTCCCCACCTCTGATCCCAACCAGGTCACAGTCTGCCAGGCCCACATCCAGGATACTGCCTTCCTTGTCGTGTCAACTACCTGCTGATTTAGGAATGCATCCTGGAGGACATCCAGCAGCCTCTGCTCCTAGCCAATGGGTCATCATAGTTCCCCAACTGGTCCCTGGCATGTTCAGATCTCCCTATACCACTATCCTGCCACTGTCCTGACCACAGTGGTCCATAATATTTGCCACCAGACTTTCTTCCAGATCTTCTGCCAGCATGGGGGCCTATAAACCACCCCCATTTCTACCCTCTGACACCCTGGCATCTGCAAGGTGACCCAGAATGCCTCCATGTTACCCTCAGCCCCCTCGACCCTGCTTATCCCAATGCCACTCTTAATAATCAGTGCTAGCCCAACTCCCCTACCCACCACCCTACCCTTCCTGAACATAGTGTATTCACATAGGTTTAGGTGGGCCAAGTTTCAGTGACGACTGCCACATCCACCTCCTCCTCTACTAGCATTGCCTGGAGCTGAGGCACCTTGTTCCCCAAGCTACTAGCATCCATCAGGACCACCCTCCATCCCCTTCCTCTACCCCCCAGTTCTCCAACCTGAGAGCTCCCGAGTAGCTACCTGCTCACTCCCCCTGTATGCAGTCTGTTGGTTCTGTATTGTACCTCCCCTTCCATGTTTGGAGGAGAAGACTGACTCCATCCTTGATGGGCATGCTAGATCTGTCCCACAGCCCAGCCTCCCCTTCACAAGTTTAAACCCCACCTAGCTTGAATGAATCTGGCCAGTTTCTGCTTTAGTATTTCCTTCCCTTCCAGATTGAGATGGAGCCTATCCCTTGCATACAACCCTTGTCCTCCCACGATGCACACCAGTCTCCCACAACCCCATACCCCCGAGCCTCACACCCCTCCTTGAGCCACTCATTATCCTCTATAATTTTTTGTTTGTTTTCCACACTGGCTCTCAGCACTAGCAGGATTTCTGAGAAGGAGACCAAGCACCCTATTGCATGACAGAAACCTTATGAAACCTTGCCTGACTCTCCAATACACTATTTCCCTCTATATCATCTGTCCTCTTCATTTTCTATATCCTCTTGTTTATTTTCTTAGTTGTCTTAAAATCATATATCTTTGTCCAGTGGTGTTGTGTGTTATGTTTATGCTTCCTATAGCATTCAGTCCTTTTTCTTGTTCACTAGTTTAGTTTCCTCCCATATGAATACCCTCTAGCCCCTAACCTGTGTGTTCCCCTGTTGTGTATTATCAGTGTACCAATTAACACCATACCTTTCTTTTTGCTTTGTGTTACACCTTCTTTATATATTTCCTCCTCCCATCCACAAATGTCAAGAATTGTTGCTATGAACAAAAAATATTTCCCAAAGACATGTGATGTGGCAGTTGTTGTGGTTGTGTGCAGCAACAGTTGGAAGATGTACATAGCAGTGGCAACAATCAGAGACACATAAGCAATTTTTTTCAAAGTTAAACTTAAATATATTTTTACACATAACAAAGGTATCCTCTGCATTCTCTGTCATGATTCTTCATACTGCCCCACCACCTCCCAATCCAAAATGTGCACTTGGACAACAGTTTAATAAAGCCTATTGCCACCATACTGTACAGAGCAGACCTGATAAGGTGAGAAATATGATAGGAAAAAATTGCATAAAATTGAGACATAAATTTGCTCTCTGTCATGATGTTTTATACTGCCGTACCACTACCCAGTCCAAAGTGTGCACTTGGGCCACAGTTTAACACAGCATCTTGCTGCCATGCTGTGCAGAGCAGGCCTGATAAGATGATAATGAGAAATATGACAGGGGGAGATGCAAACAATTGTTGTGGCAATTTTATGAGATAGCCAAAAAAAGACTAGTGAGAGGGGCCACTGTGAAAAAATAAATACTCCTGCAAAATGCTGCTGTAGCCTGCTAGTTGCCCTAGCTGCCTCCTGCTGGTTTCACAAATTGACTAAGAATTGTACACTTAACATTTGCCAGTACTGTCAAGCTGTTTTGCTGTGGTGATGTTGTGGTGGTTGCAACTTGTGCTAGGTGTAGTGAGTACAATAATGAGGTTTAGTGGTACTTTAGCTTGCTGCCTTCCTGCTGCTCTCAGTGCTCTCTAACTGGCTACCATGAGAAGTGATGCTTTGGTTGGTGTTCAGTCTTGATGCATCATCATCATCACACACACATGCTGCTGTTGCACTCATAAGTGTTTCTATGTATTTTTATGTTCTGTGCAAGAGAATGGTGTGTGTGGGATGGTATTGTGGTCTTGAGTTAAGATATGTTTCTTCTGCTTTTCCATTATTTTCCAGATTGAGGATTGCATAAATAATGGTACTGCCAATCAAGCAATCTGTCATAGGGATGTTGGAATGCACCACATTTCACAACACTGAAGGTAAGTATTGCATTTCTCACTGTGATGGAGCCTGCGATAACTTACTGCAGTAAAGATGTTTGAATTTGACAGTAATTGAATTGTGTTTGCTTTTTCAACATTTAGGACATTTCTGGTTTTGTCTTAAGTCCCACTCCTGCTGATCAAGAAGATGTGGATACTTCATCCCTGAGGTAAGTATTTCTTCATTTGCATTGGGTTTGTGGGGAGCGGTGTCTAACAATTCTCAAAATGTGTTCTTTTATCTTATTTCCCAGTTCAAATTACTTTTAGGAGATTCAGAATGCCTGCTGCTGCAATGCTGCATGGATGCAGCCTGCTGCATGTTTCATCTGGGGGCAAATTTTGCAGCTTACATTCTCACACCAAGTCCGGTAAGCACAATTTTTTTTCTGCTTGTAATTTGCTAAGTTAAGACCAGAAGATGGACGAGTATTCGTCATGTTTGCTGTCATTGTTTCTGTTTAGGTAATTTTCCTCTGAGGATTTTTCATCCCATGGCTGTGTAAAGACTTCATCCAGCCTTTAAGGAGCTGGTGTGTGGAAGACAGGGCTAGTTGCTTGAACCGTAATGTAGGCAGTGGTCTCATTAACCATTAAAAATTACATCCAGGAAGGAGGCATATGTGGAAATGGTTGGTGGAGATAGTGTTTAGCAATTATAGGTGGAAGGGGACAGTGTCTACTGACATGTGAGGTAGCAGAGCTGGAGTAATTAGGAATATTTAAAAGTTAAACAGCAGCAGGCATCAAAAAACTCCCCCAATAGGGATCAGTGCTATTTCTGTACAAGAACTATCACAGTACTTAATGTAACTACCCTTTTGGGGGGAATATGGATGTTGTTAGGCCATTCTTTCATGAACGAGTAAGCTGTTGGTTAACTAGGATCTGCAGCTTATCTGTCAGGTAGGAAAATGTGCAGACTAGGTGGACCAAGTGGTCCTTATCTGCTGTCACATTCTATGTTTCTATGTAATATTTTGTAATTAATGACTCACATTATTAAAGATTGCCACCATTCACCATTTTGCAAAATATCTTCAGCTTGTGTTGCCTGTTGAATAAATGTGCTACATTCATACTCTGCTTGTACTAGGAGAGTTATTCAACAAGTCACAGACAGCAACTGTCAGAAAATATTTATTTTTTGCATGGTGTGCATGGGCATGGCTGCAGGTGTCATGAAGAGGGGAAGGCCGGTCTGGGTATGGTGTGTGCCAGCATGGGCACTTTTAAAGACTTCAAGACAACATATCTTGCTTCAAGATGGGGTTAGTTCTAAATTAAAAGTAAATTGTGTACCTGGATATTTTTGGCATGGTGCATTATTACTGTAATAATGCAAAATGTTTGTGGTTATGGTAACTTGACTGCTGCTTTAATATAGGGCGTGAACTAAACAACAGTTTAGGGCAAGGGTGATCAAATTAAACTGATTAACAGCAGATAACACAACCATCACAAATTGAATGATAAATGTAGAAAAATAATTTATAGCACTATACTGAGCTTAAAATGGTTGGGGCGGGGGGCGGCCCTACTTGTAACTTCAGTGTTGTTCCACTTCCCCTGTTACATCTTCCAGAAAGCAGCTCTTACAGTCTTCAAGACTGGAGTTCTCACCAGGTCGAAATTCTCTCAGTGTTGCGGCTTCATCCACCTCACTGCTGGTGAAAGCCTTAGCAGAGCTGATGTCTTCATTGTAATCATCATTATCGAGACACAGTTTATGTGGCAGTACCATTGACATTACTGTGTTATGTGGAATGTGCCCTTCTTTCATTTAGATGAATGTTAGCATGGACTCGTTCTTGGGCAACAAATTGGTCCACCGGTCATGCACAATATCTCTAGATGAACTAAACACTCATTCCACACTGACTCTGGATAGTGGGCAGCTCAGGTATTTAACAGTGACTGATTTTAGTGCTGACCAATCAGTCACTTTGCTGCACCAGTACTGCAATGGCTCATTAGTAATGGCAAGGTGCTTTGTGTCCCCATGCAGGCCTTCACCATTCATTCTGCTGCCCCGAGTCCAGCTGCCTTATCTGTCTCCTCCTCCTCCTCTTCTTCCATATATTCCACTCCCACCCAATAGAGAACATCCCATATGGCATTTCTTTGTTTTCTGCTGTACCTTAGCCATTTTGTCAGATTATGTTGCCTATGAGCTGCTGGTGGTGGTAGCAATACTTGTTTTCTGTGCAGTGTGTATCTTATGATGTGCCTTTTTCATCTGTGCACCACAAACCCATCTAAAGAGATTGTCTGTCAACCTTTATGGTCACTGATGACCTGATTCAATTTATAGAAGGCAGGCCATGTTTGTAACATGGATCCAGCATGGTAGCAATGGCAAATTCATCCAACTGTAGAATACTGGAAATATGGGTATTTCTGTCCAGCACATGGAGAATGTGATCCGTAATATCACAATTACTATGATCCCATCTGGTGTCAGACATTCACCAGTGTCTGCCTCAGCACATGTACAGTATGAGTGGAATGGATTGACCCCACTCACTGCCTGTGTATCATGCTCAAATGTTCAGAGAATGCATATTAGGTCATACATTTGGTGCCACTGCTCTGTTATTAGAGCGATGGACACTCCAGCACTGTCCCAGGTGGTGTGGACCAGCAGGTACAGTATTCTGAAACAGCCTTATACTGTTCATAAAGCCGATCACTCATGTACAGCATGGAGTTCCACCTGATCACAACATCAAGCGCCATACATTGCTGAGGCAGATGGTTATTGCACTGCAGCTCACGTAGATGGTCACAGGCCTTTGCAGATCTGGCGAAGTGCACACAGATGCAGTGGGCAGCACTCACAGTTTCCTTAATGTCTGCATGGATTAGAAGCTGCTGCACAATGAGATTAAGGCAATGTTCCAGGCAGGGCACCCAGAAAAAAACACCATCGCTAGTGTACTTCACTTCATTGGAGCCATTATCACTAGTGATAAATCCTGCTGTAAGTGACTGTGTGTGTAACCAGTTATCAATCTCATCCAGCAGAACATTAAGCATTTTCTCACCTGTGTGAGAACCAATAGCACTTCACATATTCAGTGCTGCATGCTGCCAAATTCAAGGGGTGTTGCTACCACCACAATTTTGATTCAGGTAAATTTTGCCATCAACTACCACCCCAGGTACCAGTGCACAGTGTGCTATTATGCATAGATACAATCTTGCTGCTGTTTGTTGACTGGCCCACATATCCATGCTAACATGGATATATTCTGACACAGAATGCTTCATTGCATGTCTTATGGATCCAGCTACTCTACCATACAGGTCTAGCATGGCACACTTAGAAAAATAGGTTTGAGATGGAACCTGACATTTGGGACAGGCATGTGCCATCAACCTGTAGAATCCAGCATTCTACATGAATGAGAATGGCAACAGATAGATGGCCAGCATCTCAGTGTTGGCAGCATTTAACTCACATGCAGCAGCATGATTGGGGGGTACTTTCAGTGCCACTCAAGGATGGTCTTCATTGTGGGCTGCATCTTTGAGGCTGTTCTATAAGAACACAGTACTTGTGATACCAGTGTTGTTTTTTTAGTGTTAAAAGTTGAGATCTGGGGATGTGCAGACCACATGAAACCAGTTATTGTGGTTGATTTTGAGTATGGTGGTATACTTTTCTGAGTCAAGGTACTGGGAGTGGCACCTCCACTGCTATGTCCACAACTCGAGAGAGAGAGCAAAGGATTTCTTCTCCTCCTCCTCCATGAGGACTGACCCACTCTACCTTCCTCCTCCTTCTGTATTGCACTGCCCTAAGTTACATTTAACTTACAGAAACAGATGAGACAGTAGCCAGTTAGATGAGCACTACCACAATAATGCCTCACTATATGACACTAGTCTGGTAAGCACTCACATGGACAGTGAGGGGGGGATTTACAGTGCTTGCTGTAAGCGTGCCCCTGGTCACTGTCCATGGTCCTGCACACAGGACAAGGGCTGCAGGGAACAGGAGGCTGGCTGAGCTGCTTCTGTTGCATGGAGGTCTGGAGCATGCAGCAGCTCAACTAGTGGCAATGGAGACCAGGGTTCTAATCCTGGTCTCCAACATTTTCACGATATTGGGACTTATTTTTTTTGCATGGGGCCATGGAAACAGTATTCCATGGCCCCATGTATTTTCTTTCCCCAGGATCTGCTTCCCCTCAGAGTGAGAATCCTTAAGGGGGTAGGGACTAAGCCTCCCAGAAAAAAACACAATTTTTTACTGCACTGAACTTGCAGACACTATTATTGTCAGCACTGTTTGGACCCAATGCTGAGCCCATCAGCAGCTCTGGTGTCTTTGTTGTGTTGCTGCCAGAATAGCGGGGGCTTGTTTTTCAGGTGGGAGTGTTGACTTCTCTTTTTTCCCCAACTAACATGTGCCTGATACAGTTGCTATATTGCTATGGTATCATCAAATGGAACAAGTATGTACAAATCCCAAACTAGGGACTTTTGACTTCTAGACTTAACATGCTGCTGGGACTGGGAGAGCTCAGAAACAGGTGTTGAAGTTTGTGCTTTTTGGGCTGCTAACATTACTTCCAAAAGTCTACTTTTCAGAGGTGGAGTGACTTGACTGCTTGGAGGCTTGCTGACAGGCTTGCTGACAGCCTGACCCACAGGTTGTACATGTAAATGGCCTACATCACCCTTGACCTTTTTAACCTCTGTCTCCCATGGGGGATCATCCCTCACATCATCAGCAGTAGCACTGATGCTATTGATGTCCTTGTCTCCCTCCTCCTCCTCCCTATCACTGTCTTCTTGCAAGGAAATGTTCTCGTTCTCTGCAACCATCTCCCTTGGGGGATGACTGTCCATTTCTCCAGGTTTATCAAACTCCAGCTGAACACTATCACCACCACCAACTCCAGCAGGAACAAGGGCAGTCATACTGATAGACTTATCACCATCTTGCTGAGCCACTGTTCATGTACTGGTGTCAGTGTCTCCCTTCTTCGCACTATCACCCCCCACCAGCATGAATTGAACAGTTTTCACCTTAAAAAAGTGAAACACACTTATGTAAGTACTGCAGACAACTCCTTTGCTGGTACCTGCTGTAACACCAGAACCCACAGAAGACACTGATGCAGACATATATGTGTTTTGGGGAACTGGAACTGAAGTTTTACTTTCTCCAACAGACTTCTTTGCTGCCTCGCCCCCCACCGATAAGTTTCCCTGTACTGGACCATCTGCATTTTCATATGCTTGTTCAAAGCTTTGCCTTTTTCTGGGAATATTTCAAGAAATGACATATTACTGACTGTGTGATTTGTGAATAACACCTCACACCTTCAGTACTGGCTTACAAGTCCAAACATAATCAGGACAGGTAGCAGCACTCTATACAACTAATACAATATACTGTAGCCTATTCTAGTAAAAAAAAAAAAAAAAAGATTACTTTTTTCTTTTCCCCAATCAGGAATTAAGTAGCATTTCGAAGAGGGCAGATATGACAGGTATAAAATTAACAAAGGCATCAGTGACTAACTGGAGTCTGATGGACCCAGCAATCTCTCGACAACTACAATATTAATATACATTTTTTTCTATATAGCATGGGTCAGTTAGTAAACAATGCTGTAACAGGGGTAGGGTGATCAAACCAAACTGAAACAGGAACACTGCAATGCAGTGGCAAACTCCAACAACAAAATACAGGGGAGACATTTACCAAAGCAGTGAAACTGTATATGGACAGGTGGGCAACAAAAAGTACTTTCAATAGAAAAAATATAGAACCGTTGCTTTTCACAGTTTAAGTGAAGCAAGTTAACCGCAAACAGAACTGACCACAAACCAAAAATATAAGCGATCAAAACACGTGTGTTCAAAACATTAGAATTCATAATTAAAGCAGAAAAATGGTATATGACATGGGGTAACAAGAGTAGGAACTCTGAGAAGGAGTAACTTTTCAGAAAAAGTGAAAAAAAAAATACTTGTCAAGAAATAAGAAAACTAATACAAATAAGTAGAACACCAACAAAAATATAAAGGCTTAAAAGAAATACTGTAACAATAAATCACTCACAGTTTGGGAGAAATCTGTTTGTAAAGGGCTACTAACTAACCTGCACTGCTTTGACACACCTACAGAACCCTAACCCAGTCAACTCCTTCACATACACAGACAAAACTCAAAACTAATTAAACTATGTATTATACAAAAATTTACAAAATTAGAAAATGTTCCCTAGCAGCTCTAGAAACAAACTGTATTCAATATTTGGGAGCAATTAGCTCTCAAACACAAGTTTTAAAGCTGTTTTAAAAGGGTTTATAGGCTGTTATGCACCACAACAGACTGCTCGCTGACTCAACAGGCAGTAGACTATGCTGGAAACAGCCTGCACATGATATTTGACCTTTATACCCACAATGCTTTGCAAATTTTGTCTTTGGAGCATCATTTTGCTGCCAAAATCAAAACATACACTGTTGAAATTTTTACCACAAGGTGAAATTTAAACATGGATTGGCAACATTGCTTTTTTTTATCATGTAAGATTGTATTGTATTTTTTGTGTTCTAAAGACATACATCAATACTTAGGACTACAGGTGTCAATTATACAAAAGTATACAAACAGAGGTACCAGAGCCATCAGACAGGTGACAGTTACCAAGGAGCCATATTATACATCTATATACCAATGAGTATCTATCACAGACATGTTTAATAGTGATAAAACTATTAATTCTGCAGTCAACTGTTAACCATAGGTAACTGGTAAAGAATTTTGTACATAGGCTCTAAGCCAATTCAAAGTAAGGCACTGTGCTAAGGCAGCCTAATTCACACCAGAGCTACTCCTAGTTCCTTATGAGAAGGCTAGATGATTCAAATCATATGACCTAAGTGTGAAAACATATGAGAGAAAAAGACAAAGTGAAAGAATATTTGTGACTAGGTGAGATGAGGACTCCAATTCTGGTAGACATTGTAAAGGGGGGGGTCAAAATATAGGGGGTTGCCTGGACATGGGAGTGGGACCTCACGTATGTGAGACTGAGGATATGGCTCCCATTTTTTGTAGTACCTGGAAAGGTGACCCTTCCCTGTAGCAGAGATTCTCTCAAAGACAGCTAGCCCAGCCAGGGCCACCCTCCAAGAGAGGGTCAAAGAGGGAGAAGGTTGTTTTCACTTCATCAAGATAAATCTCTTAGCTTCCATCATCACAGCCAGAGTCCATACTTTAAGCGGGGTAGGTAAGGGGTCTGGAGTAGAGGCATACCCCAATAAGAAAGAGTCTTGAGAGGGAAGGATCCCTTTTACCCACAATTCTAGAGCAGTCTTTCAAGACCAGTGACCAAAAATTATGGAGGACAGGGCAGGTCCAGAGGATATGGAGGAAATGGGCCAGAGAGGCTTGACATCTCCAACATCTGTCATGATGCAGCACTTTAAGCTTGCACAGCAGGACAGGTGTCCTATACCATTGAAGACATATTTTTAGCTGTATCAACTGACTCTTCACATTTTCATAAACAACATGCGCAGCTCTGGGACAAGAGGACCATTGATGTGAAGAAAGAGGGCATTGGAGCTCAGCTTCCCATGCCAGCCTACAATTGGAGGTGGTGTCTGGCTATGAGTCTCTCAGCATCTTGTAGATAAGTCCCACCTTACCCTGGCACTGCCTGGGTTTATGGATTGTGGCCAAGCAATTCCATTTAATGTTGTTAGTGTACTTGGCCAGGAGAGGGTAGAGCGCACTCCTCAGTTGGAGATATCTCCAAAAATCCTGAACTTTTTTATCAAAACGGTCCTGCAATTGTTTATATGTCATTAGTGTTTTATTATCTGGGAGGAGAAGGTCTCCCACGGTGTGAATTCCTTTATTGGCCCAGTGTTGCCAGGAGAGAAGTTTGCTATCTGCCATAATCGGTCTGTGCTGACAGTATTGCCTAGAGGTTAGAGGAATGAGGTGTGAACGAGCTTGATACATCCAGCAGACCAGACCTGAGTTTGATTCTCACAACCTCCACTTGCTTACTGTGTGACTCTGAGTAAGTCACTTAACCACCCAGTGCTCCCAGGTCACCCCTGAAAACAGGAACTTGTGCCTAGTGGGCCTTACCCGTTACCAAAGACTAAAATAAAAATAAAAAATCTATTGTTCCAGAGATGAGCGATATAATCGGGGCGGGGAGAGACAGGTCATGTGTGGACGCTTGTGAGAATCATAGCACTAAGCCATGCTTTACATGTTCCGCCATGTTTGGGGTAGCGGGTTGCCAGAGGTTTTTTGCTGGCTAGCAAAGAGAAGAGGGAGTCCTCTGGTATGAGGGCAGTTTCTGGAAGGACCCAATGGGGGGGGATCAGTCTTGGGTCAAACCAGGCAGCGACTTGTGCCATGCGGAAGGCCTGTTGATAATTCACCAACCAAGGAAGCCCGAGGCCCCCTTTGGACCTGTGGGCTCTCAATTTAGTGCGTCCCAAATGAGCTGCTCTGCCCTTCCATAAAAAGAAGGAGACCAGCTTTGCTAGAGAGGAAAATGGTTTGTGGAACAAAGGGATTGGGAGGTTGCTTAATAAGTATGAGATTCGTGGAAGTACAAACATGCGTACAGCCTGTACTTTGCCTTTGAGGGATAGCTGCAACTTGCTCCAACGCTGTACTTCAGCTGTTAGAGCTGTTATGAGAAGAGAAAAATTGGCCTTTTCAAGATCATTCCACGTTAAGGGGATATAAATACCTAGGTAATGGAAACCCTGATACATAGATACATAGATACATAGACAGTGTCGGCAGATAAGGGCCTATGGCCCACCCAGTCTGCCCATTTGAGCTTGTAAGTTCAGTTTGTTTCCCTAGAAGTCTGTTGCCCCTTACCCCTGACCTCCAGAATTCCTTTATGTCTATCCCATGCATTCTTAAATCCCTTGATTGTTTCAGCCCCCACCACTTCCTCTGGCAGGGTGTTCCACTTGTCCACCACCCGTTCTGTGAAGAACTTCTTTCTCATGTTTCATCTGAATCGTCCTCCCTCCAACTTCATCCCATGCCCTCTTGTCCTGGAACATCTTTTTCACTTAAAAATAGTGTTTTCCTGCACCCTGTTCCTCCCTGTAAGATACTTGTATGTCTCTATCATATCCCCTCTCTCCCTCCTCTCCTCCAGGGAGTACATGTTCAGTTCCTTCAACCTGTCTTCATAGGACTTGTGATGCAATCCATGCACCATCTTTGTTGCCCTCCTCTGAACCTTCTCTACCCTGTCTATGTCCTTACGTAGGTATGGTCTCCAGAACTGTACACTGTACTCAGGTGGGGCCTCACTAGTGTCTTGTATAGCGTGAATTATGACCTCCCTTTTCCTGCTGGTGATCCCCTGCCTATACATCCCAGCATCCTATTTGCTTTACCTGCTGCCTTGTCACACTGTTTCCCTATCCTTGAGGTCATCAGAGATGACAACCCCAAGATCCCTTTCCTGCTTGGTGCATGCTATATCCTCACCCCCAACTGGTATATTGTGCTAGGTTTTTGTGCCCCATATGCATTATCTTGCACTTCTTTGCATTGAATTTCAACTGCCAAACCCCTGACCATTCTTCAAGTTTCTGCAGGTCGCTTCTCATTCTGTCTACACCCTCTGGTGTGTCTACTCTGTTACAGAGCTTTGTGTCATCAGCGAACAGTGAAATTCTGTCTTCTAGGGGCCCAAGTGATGTCAGTGCCTTGTTGGCACTTCCTGGTGCACCTGGAGTTGAGTGAAGAAAGAATTGTTTTCTTTTGGTTGATTAATAAGCTGGAGAGGGAAGAAAACTCTTGTAGAATTGGCAGCACTATGGGTAGGGAGAGGTCAGGGTTGGACAGCGTAAGCAGCATGTCGTCTGCATAAGCATTAACCAAAAAGGCTCTGCCTTGGACAGGGATCCCTGTGATATCGGGAGTCTGAGAGAACTTCCTGATCAATGGGTCGAGGACTATGAGGAAAAGGAGAGGAGAGGGGGCATCCTTGTCTGGTGCCCCTCTGTAAAGAGAATGGAGTGGCGACGTCTCAATTGGTAATGATTCTGGCTGTTGGGAGATGATATAAAGTGGAGACCCAAGAGCAAAAATAATCACCAAATCCATAAAGATGGAGGACATTATGAAAGTAGTTCTACTCTAATGAGTCGAAGGCCTTGGAGAAGTTGATTGCTAAGGCTGCCATTTTCAAGATCATTCCAAGCTAAGAGGATATAAATACCTAGGTAATGGAAACTTGAGGGGCCCAAGTGATGTCAGTGCCTTGTAGGCACTTCCTGGTACACCTGGTGGAGGCTGTGGAGTCAAAAACAGTGGTGTAATTCAAGCATGCATGGGACAGTCATAAGACAATTCTAAGGGTGGGGGTAGGAAGAAGTAGGCTGCTGGTTAACTAGGATCTGCAGCTTATCCATTAGGTAGGGAAATGGGCAGACTGGGTGGGCCAAGCGGTCCTTACCTGCCATCAAATTCTATGTTTCTGTTTCTATGGGGGTTGCAGAGTGTAGAGCAAGCCACTTCAGATTGAGAACTAGATGCAAGTTATCTGCCCCTGACCTACCCTTCAAAAAAACAGACTGTGAAGGGTGGATCAGCATGGAGAGAACCCGCATCAGCCTGGTCACCAGAACTTTGGCTAGGAGTTTGGTGTCCACTGACAAAAGTGAAATAGGCCTAAAGTTACCGCAATCCAGCACGTTAGAGGATTTCTTGGGGATTAGGGTTATCAGTGCTTCTCGCATGGTAGGAGGGAGTGAGGCTATGCTCTGTGCTGCTTGCAGAGCTTGTAACAGTGGAGTGGTAATGTCAGAACTAAGTAGTTAATAGAGCTCAACCATCTCCCTTCTGGTCCCGGGCTTGCCCTTTACCATCTGGGATAGGGAGGTTTGGAGTTTGCTGGGTGCAATGGGGCCTCCAGGTCATTACATGAAGCTTGAGAAAGTTTAGGAGAAATAACCCTTTTCAGAACTCAAGCAGACGATTGGAGAGTTCAATAGAAGAGACCTTAGATTTCATCTCTGTAGGGCTTGATAAAAGCTGTCATTGTTTCATTGATCTCTTTGTGGGTAGATACCACCTTGCCCACTGCATTTCTAAGTGCAAGTATCCTAGATGAGGCTTGCTGTTTACGTAAATGGTAGGCTAGTAGTTTACCCCCTTTATCTCCCCCTTCCCACGATTTATGTTTGGAGCAAAGAAGCTGCCATTCTGCTTTTTTGCTTAACAATGTATTTATTTGCTACTTCAGGCCTGTAGTCTTAGGCAGAAGAGGGAATTGAGGGGCTTTGGGTTGAGAGTTTAAATTGTTTCTCCAGGCGGTGAGCTCGGCCTGGAGTTGTTGTTCATGCTTCACTCTAGCCTTGTTTTTAGCCGCTGTGTAAGATATAATCTTCCCCCTGATGACTGCCTTAAAGGACTCCCAGAGTGTGGAGGCAGAAACCTCCTCAGACATATTGAGAGAGAAGTAGAAGCGAGTTTCTGCTGTGATGTAAGCCTGAAAGTCCCTATCTTGCAACAGCAGTGGGTTACACCTCCATCTCATGGAGGGGGCCACTTGCCCTGGGGGAGAAAACTGTATAGACACAGGGGTATGATCGGAATTTATAATACCTTCAATGGTGGCTTCTGAAACACCAGGTGACGCTACATAGTTAGCCAACCAGAAATCTATCCTGCAATGAGTCTGATGAACTGCTGAATAAAAGGAATAATCTCACCCTTGTAGATTATCCCTTCTCCAGGGGTCACAGAGGTTCCACTCCAAGATAAGCTTGTCAAGACACACCAGGTCTTTGGGGCGGGTCTGTGGGGTGGAGATAGACTTGTCAAGGAAGATATCAGGGATCAAGTTATGGTCTCCTCCTAACAAGATTGGGAGATCTGAATACCCATTCATGAGGTCGGTGAAGGCTTGACTGATAGCGGGGTATATTTCTCCAGAGTCATTATTAGGACCATATATGTTTGCTAGCTTCCCCCTTCCCCCTGGGTATGACAGTCTAACTGTGATCCACCTGCCCTGAGAGTCAGTGCATTTTTCTTCTACCACCAAAGGCGAAGCTTTATGCAATAAGATTGCAATCCCCCTAGGTTTTCTTGAGGCACAACTAGCAATAATGGTTCCACCCATAATTTTTGAGCCATTGCAGAGTTTTGTTAGTTAGGTGCATCTCTTGAAGAAGGGCTATATTCATACCCATGGATTTCAGAAATTGGAGCACTTTGGTGTGCTTTGCTGGATGGTTAAGCCCTTAACATTTCAAGATATGCATTTCCAGACAGGAGGTGTAGGGAGTTACTAGTCATATTACACCACAGAAAATAAAAACAGAAAAGGAGTACTCACCCATGAGACAAGAGATTGTCTAACAGAGAAGAAAGAGGGGTCATGTGTATTTTAGCCCAGATAGGAGGGTGTCAGCCCTTGAAAGGAGTCAGGAGTAGCCAGAAAATGGAAGAAGTTTAGGAAAGCTGCAATGTCTGGCACCAACTGGGAATTAACCTGATCTGATAAGCCAATAGAAAACAGGATAATCAGTATATGATTGTAAAAGTAACACTAAACAGTACTTGTATAGTAAGTGAAATAACAATCACAGAACAATTTTGTGGTTTTAATGATGGTGAGTTGAAATGTATGAGGAGAGCCAACAGACACTCCTAGCCACACTGCTTCAGACACCAATAAAGGGGGAAGGTTACAAACAACCAGAGGGTGACCTGTCCCAACCTGGCCTCCTAGAACCACAATGAAACTGGGTCTGGAGGAACCAGAAAGTGCTAATGGCAATTGGGCCAATAGGTAGTGTAATGAACCATTAGCAATTGGAAAAAAGCAGAGGGCATTTTTGGGGGTGCCTCTATAAGCCACCTAGCAATATTCTAGAAGAAAAATAGAAATAGGTGGAACTTTGCCATCTATTTAGTATTTGTATGCCTAGGTGCTGTCTGCACCCATAATACATGCATGGCCAGGATGAGGCACAGGTGCCCTTGCATATACAGGATGCAGATGTTGTATTAAACAGTTGATTAGGGGGACAGTTCCCTCAATTGACTTGGTGAGCAACTCAAAATGACAGATGGCATCCTGTGGGGGGGGGGTGCCATCAAGGGGCACTGTCTTGAGGGATTGGGGGTGCAGAGAACAGGTGCAACTGAAGGAATCTGTTGCCCCGCTTACCACTTAGAAAACAGCTCATCTCCTTTCCAATTATAGAAGGAACATTTTTATCAGCTATTAAATTATCATGAATAAAACAAATGTCTTAGCCAGTTTAGAGTGTCCTGTTCATCATCCATTTCTGCCAGTGGTTTCAGGGTCATCTGACCACTTTTCTTCTGCTCTTTTGGGATGCGGAGGGGCAGCCAGGTCCTCAGCAAATGATTTAGTCCCTGGTTTTAGAAGACCTGCTGCCTAGTCCTGCTCTTCTTCACCTTCTTCCATGGTGGCAGCTCAGTCCAGTGGTTCAATATCTTCCAGGGGTTCACTGTTTTCAGCTGATGCTTGATCTTGATGTTCAAAATTGGTTGCAGAGAGTGCTTCTGCTCTTGGGAGCATGGCGGGGGAGGGGGGAAGGCTGAGGAGTTACCAGTGAGAGGGGGGCTTGGACTTCTGGATCACTGGCATTGGTGGCTAGAAGTATTGGATTTTAATTGTGCTTGCTTCTCCGTGGCTTCTGAATCAGTGAGGACATGTTTAAGAACAGTTGGTGAGCTGAGAGCAGTCCGTTTTTCTGAAACTCCACTGTAATGGCCTTCCTGCGCATAAGACATGGGGAGTGATTTAACAGCAGGGCCAGTCCAGTTGTATTTGTTCCCCTCTTGCAACCATCTCTCCTGTCTTTCTGTTCCTTTGCCTTTTCTGTCCCCAGGGACCCAGAGGCATCTGGGAGATGCAGACCACGGCAGAAGGCCAGGCCTGTGATTATGGATCCATGTTTCGGCTTCTCTGGGACATTCAGCAAGAATGGAGTTCCCATCTTTAGAGATCCGCAATGCTGTAAGCTTTTTAAATCTATATTGAAAAGAGATTGTTTGCAAGATCATTGTTAGATCAAATGCTCTCCTTCTGGCGACTACTTCTTGAGAGAAGTCTCTATAGAGGGATATGGTGGCGCCTCTCCATGTAAGTTCTCCCAAGTCCCTGGCAGCCCGCAATAGCTTTTCCTTGACTGAGTAACTTAATAGTTACTATGGTTCTAATAATATTTGTTGTCTAAACCTTGCTTCCATCATTTTTTTCCCCATATGCAGAAATAAACCTATTTCCCAGGTCTTAAAAGATTCCCACAAAGTGTTCATAGTTGTTTCTTCATTATCATTATATAAAAAAAATTCTTCCATTTTCTTATTTATTATTGTGACTCGTTCATTACTTTGTAACAGGGATATGTCCATTTGCCAATTATAAGAATAAGAAAGACCTTCTGGTTTTAGAAAGAATAGGCATGGTGAATGGTCTGAAATATGTACTGTATTCCAGGGTAATCAATTTTTTCTATCATGTGCAAAAAGTTTCCTGAACATAGAAAATAATCTATTCTCGAATATGTCCTGTAGGCCTGAGAATAATAGAAGAAAACTTTTTTTTATCAGGGTTCAGAAACAACCATGGATCTGTCAAATTCATATCTGCCTGGAAGTTTTTAACTACTCTGATTGATGACTTAAACTGAGAAGCTACATCTGAAGTGTTATCTTTTTTATAGAGTGTCATGTTAAAATTGCCTGCAACAATGTAAGGTGGAGAAAAAGTGGTTAATTGTAGAAAGAATTCATTGAAAAAACCTGGTGAATTTTCATTTGGCACATACAAAGAAGCCAAACTGAATTTATAATTAAGTAGTTGGAATTCTATAATTACAGTACAACCAGTTTGATCTATATAAGTTTTCATTATAATTGGCTTTATAATAGCTTTTTTAAACAAAATAGCTACTCCCCTTGAGTTGTTCCTATATAGTGAACAATATCCAGGTCCCCATTTCTTAGCAAACCACTCTGATTCTTGTTTGTTAAAGTGTGTCTCCTGTAAACAAAGACAATTTATTTTATGGAGCTTGAGATATTTAATGACTTTACATATTTTAGTTCTAGATTTAAACCTCCTAACATTCCAGGATGCAATTCTTAAGCTAACTGACATGTACACATATGCATTTTCCATAAAGATGCTTTAATTTCCCTTTTTTGGACCCTCACATACTAAGTTTATAATTGTATATGTTTTTGTTCTGTTTTTCCATTTTTTGTAAGACAATTCCAATTAATGCCATTTTTTCATTATTATATCTATTAAACCCATCGACCCGTCAGCTCACTCTACTGGGAGAAACAAGTTCTCCCCTTCCCTATATTATTCTTGTAGATGGCTAATAATGCCATCTATTACTGATGCACCGTCAGTGGCATCCCTACCTATAAGAGAAGAAATAATAAGAACATATCTAAAGTTGATCCCCTTTCTGCACACACCTTCTGCAGACTGTTTTCTTCTTTTCTTTTTCCCTCTCCTTCTCTTTTCCCTCTCCTTCCTTTCCTTTAATTTGCTTTTGGTTTCTATTGATTAATTTTTTTAATTCCCTTCTATCCTTTTCCTACAACAAAAAAAAAGGTCCATATCGCTATCCTTAATACTAGATAAGAAGGAGGGTAAATATGAAATGAAAAGGAGATTTATACATTATTCAATCCTTTCTACCTATTTCTACCTATTTCTTCAATTACCCAAAGTAATCCATTCAACTCTGTACAAATTTGGACAAGACTACACTGCTAGGGAGAGAAGAGAGAGAGAGAGAGAGAGAGAGAGAGAGAGAAAGGCTTCCAATCATTCATCTGTTCCAGATCAATTCTACTTTCTTATTTATAAATTGAATCTTGTTCAGTGTTAGATCTCTGTGCTTGTTCTGGATAAGGGGTCGATCTTGGAGAATGTGCATAAGCGTTTCTCAATGTAGAAGTTTCAGAGTAATCATTTTCATATGCTTCTTCAGCTTCTAATGGATCTTCAAAGGTTTGCAGTTTACCATTAATAACATACCGGATTCTTGCTGTATATAACATAGAGGCTCTGATTCCTCTTGCATACAGCATTAGTAAATAATTAGGTGGAGGGTTAATGCTTTGTTTTAAATAATGGAAACTGCATAGCTGCAGTAATCATGAACACTTTGAATCCATTCCAAAGTGAGGAAAGCAGGACCCTCTCCTGCCCCGCTTGCCCCGGAACCATTGCAGTTTTGATGTACCTAACCTGGCAATGTAGCACAAGTAATCTTTTTGGGGATTTGATGTTAGTAAAGTTGCTAAGCCACTTCATGATTACTTTTGTAATTAATGATTCACATCATTAAAGATGGTCACCATTCATCATTTCTCAAAAGGTGTTCAGCTTGTGGTGTTATCTGTTGAATTAGCATGTTACATTCATATGCTTCTTGTACTAATCTAGGAGCCAGTGTTCTTGTACATGTCACTGATGGTAAGTGGCAGAAACATTTTTCAGCTGCATGGGTGCATGGCTGTGTCAGGTCAGATCAGGTGACAAGAAGGTCAGTGGAGCACTAGTGGAATTTGCCGTCTGGGGTGGGGTGCAAGGAATGGGAACGCTAAAATTGAATTTCCTTGCTATTTTTGCTGTAGAAGATGCATTAACTAGGTTTTTTGCATAGAATACATATATATATATATATATATATATATATATATATATATATATATATATATATACACACATATATATATGTTTATAATATATATATATATATACACACACACAGTAATCATTGCTTTATTTATCACAGGTCATATAGTCATACTTGTAGTGCACATTTCTTGGCCTGAAGAGCAATTCTGGTGTTGGAATACTGTCAAGCCAGCGAAGGTAAGTAATTTTTTTTTTTTGGGGGGGGGGATCATTTGGAAGCAATTTTCATTAATGATTTATTTTTTGTTAATGCTTCACAGGTTTTCCATGCATCCTCCAGTCCAGTACTAATGGTCAGGACTCATACCAGAACTCTTCATGAATCACAGCTGCACGCTCTTACAAGCAAGCTGGCTGAACAAGAAGATTGTGCCAGGAGAAGGAATTTGTGCTTCTGTAGGATACCAGAGGGAGTTGACAGAACACAAGTACAAGAACAGCTTTTATTTTTTGAAAAGTTTCTAACAGAAGCTGTTGGTAAATCATACCCAGAAAATAAGATCTCTTGGACAGAGCACACAGAGCAGGAAACAGATTTTAGGCAACAAATATGAGCTTGCCACGAACAGTTTTTGTAAAATCACATAATTTTCAACATCGGGAAGAGATATTGTTCAAAGCCAGAAAGGAGAAGGGGCTTAAGGTGGGGGACATTCATTTTCATGTATACCCAGATCTATAATTTGAAACAACAGCTAAAAGAAAACTATTTAACCCTCTTAAAAGTACGCTATTATGGTTCTAGGGGCATTCAAGCCATCCGATCTGCCACCCACCAGGTGAGCTCTTTCCACACCGATCGGGTCCCTCCACCTCTCTCCCAGCAGCTGTGTTAACCAGTCATTGATGAAGCATTCGATATTGGGGCCTTCAGTTCCCTCCGGGATGCCCAGGATCCTGATGTTTCTCTGACTCCTATTCTTCTGGTCCTCAGCCCCACACAAAAGCCAAGTGAGCTTAGCCTCATGATCTCTAAGATGTTGTAACACTGTCATATGCTGCCTCTCGAGCTCTTCGGTTCTCAGTTCCAGCACATTTTGCTTGTCTTCCAGTCACTGCATGTCTGCCACATTTCCTGCCAAAGACGCACCAACATTGTCAACCCTGGTTAGGAGCACTTCGAGCATCTGAGTTATGTGCAATAGAGCATCTCCTAATTGGGCCTGGCCAGGGGGGCCCTGAATATCTTGCAGACCTGGCTATTGATTGTTTTCCACGTAGGTCTCCATCACACCAGCCATAATGGCAATATTTTGTGGTGGGGAGAGGTGAAGTAGCTTTCAGTATGTTAGAGATGCCTTCAGCTTTCACCAATCATGACCCGTTAAATTGTAACTTGGGTACAGAATTAGCAGTGGGAGTACTGGCAATCGAGTTAGGACCTGTGCTGTCAGACATTTGCAGCCTACCCTGGCTGTACAGCTCTCACCCTGTCTAAAACACCCAAGGAGTATGGCACCTGCACCAAAAAATGTCAGGATAAAGGTGACAGAGGCAGGGAGGCAGTTTCCAGTTGTATCTGAGGTATTTTAGTCCAGCATTGCTGTAAATTAGGGGCAATTAAGCGCCAGGCTGGACAGAGTGAGAGTCCTAAGCAGCCATTATCATTGGATCCAAGCCACACACACACCCCCCACTCTCATCAACATTGCTTTCTGAAACTATATTACATGACATTTTGCAATTATGCAAAATTGAAAACTCAGGTGAAACCAAATTTTGCAGTGGTGAAAAATTTCGAGAAATTATGCAAAATATTTTGTGGAGTGAAAATTTTGCATTTCGCACAACACTATTTTAAGGGCACACTCCCAGTAATTTCTCACTTGTTCAGTTTGGTCCAGAACAAAGACTGTTATGATAGTGTAAACTCTTTTTACAACTTTTTCTTGGTGGGATTCTATGTGGTAAGTGAGTGCACCTGCTTATGAGGTTGGGTGGTTTGTGTGATTTTTGTAATAGGGCCTAGAGCACTTCTAATCTGTGGGTATCTCCAAAATCTAGCCCATTCAAGGCCGTTTCAATTTTGAAGTCCATTAAATGAGTCTAGTGTAGTTGTGTTGGCATCAAAAGGTCTGCCACAGATTGAATACTTTTCATTTTCCTGGTCGCCCATTGTAAGGGCTCACCCCTATGAGGAGTGCTTGGTTACCTCATTGGGAGATGATGGCCAGGTGTGATAGGTTAGCTTTAAGCCATTTACTTAATTGTGTCCATGCGCTGTTGAATGTTTGGATGGAGGGGGAGGAGTGATACAGTAACTTGCCCCTTCCCAATAAGCAAACAGTTAATGGGTTGTCCTTCATTAGGGTAGTTTCTATTTTGTCCCATAATGAGTGGATTAGTGGGGGTACTGTGAGCTACCATAGTATCTGTGCTGTCCTATTTGTCCAGTAGTACCTTTTGATCCATGGCAGGCCCAGTCCTCCATTTTTCCAATGTGTTCTGCATTTGTTGTGGCTTTACCAGGGCTACTTGCCCTCCAACAGGAATTACCGATGATCTCATCAATGTAGGAAAACCATTTATTGTGGATTGTTATAGGTAGGTGAGAGATACATTGAAGTAGTTTGGGAGTGTTGATCATCTTAACCACTTCTGTTTTGCCCAAGATAGATAATTGTAGTGGTTTCCACAAATAGAGGTCAGTTTGTGTCTTGACTTCAGGCAGTTTTATGTTAAGGACTTCAGTGAGTGGGTTTTAGGGGTGCTCATTATCCCCAAGTAAGTAATGAAGTCAGGAGTCCAGTGGAATTGTAGGAAAGTAAAGTTCAAGGCTTGACAAGTAGAGTTAAGCAGGGGGACTTCAATTTTGGTTTGATTGATTTTGAAGCCCAAGAGTGTAGTGAAGTTGTATAGGAGTCGCATCAGTTTCTGGATGGACTTGTTCACTTTGTCTAGTACTGTATTACCAATAGATCATTTGCATATAGTAGGGAGTTACATTTCCTCTTCCCAGCCTGAATTCCTTTGATCTCACAGTGTTTGCATATTGCAGCTACTAGGGGTTCTATTGCCAGAATGAACATAATGGAGAGAGAGGGCATCCTTGTTCTGTGCCTCATTTCAGTGGAAAGGTGGGATATTGTGTTGTTTGCATGGACCTGAGCTTGAGGGTCCAAGTACATTGCTTGTTTCATGCTGAAAAGGGGTTTCCAAATCCTAGGTGGTTTAGCACTGTATAAAGGTACTTCCATTCCACTGAGTCAAAAGGTTTTTCTAAGTCAGTTGCCATTGCCACTGTCGGTGTGATAGCACCTTTGGCTATGTGTATGAGGTCCAGTAGTGTATGCATGTGATCACTGCTGAGTCACCCTTTGGCAAACCCCACCTGTGATGGGTTAAATAAGCAAGGGAGGAGTTTTTATAAACTCTGGGACATGACCTTGGCATAGATTTGCTGTCAAACATGATAAGGGATATGGGGTCTGCTTCCAAGTCAAATGTCGCAACTCGCCAGCATATGCGAGGTGGGACATTCACCACTACACCAGGGATCCTGCACCACATTCCAAGAGTGGCAGGGTGCTGGCATTGTGAGATACAGATATGCCATGTGGAGCCTACACCTCGAGCTTGGTACAGACACCGGAGATGTCACAGTAGCAGCCAGCTACTGGCATCCTCCCCAAAGCCCCCATCCCAGGAACACCATGGCATACACCAGGTGGCATAGGAGGGCAGGACAGGTGGCACAGGCATCCAGGGGGTACCCTGGAGAATGGACCTCCGGGGTTCCCCAACATCTGGAGGGTGGGGGGCATGGGTATGCCTGTGGGGGCACGAGGGACTCTTCGGTGCTATTATTGCGGTGCCATGGGGCATGATGGACAGCACCGTTGGATGCCCCTTAGTGCAGTTCTGGGCTGCTCTAAATTAGCACTGCCAGTGCGGCTCTCGGAATTGCACTTTTGAGTTATGGCAGCTGCCTCCTGCAATAGGGCACAGTTGCTGCCATAACCCACACTTGCACTCTGGTGTTGTGGACTGCGGCATAGTGGTTGGTGTAACCCATGGTTGTTGCAGCCTGCAGCTGCCATGGCACAAGATGCCACTTGGAATACCACTTGGTAAAAATCACAAGATAGACCAAGGGATTTGGCATATTTCGATTTATGCCATTGTACCCTGTCTTGGAATTGGGCCCATGGTGCAGTAGCTGGCTGGTAGTGTGGGGTCTTTCCAAGGTTTGGGGAGTGTGGTGATTGTAACAGTGTTCTTGGTATGGGGGAAACATCTTGTTTTTTTATCTTGGTATATAATCTTTCCAGCATTAGTAAATCTTTGTTGACATACTGTCCTGCCCAGGGGCTTTCTGATGTGCTATTGCTTGTATGGTGCTAACAATCTCTATCTTGGAGATGGGGAGGTCCAGTATGCTAGATTGGTCTTGTGTCAGTTTGGTGAGCATTAGTGAGGATAGAAGTTCTGAGATGCATTTGGGGCTGTGGGAATTCACCGAAGAGTACAATTGGGTATCGAATTTGGTCATCTCTTTGTTAATATCTGCTGGCATTTTACAGGTGTTCCCTACTGTGTTATACATTGAGGCAATGGTTGTTTTGGTTTGTTGCCACTTTAGATGGTATGCTTGCAGTCTGCTGCATTTTTCTCCCCTTCTCAGAAATGGTGTTTTAAGCAGAGAATTGCAGGTTCTGCTTTCCTGGTCATTAATGCATTAATACTGCACCTTAGCTTTAGTATTTCTTTTAATAAGGGTATTATGGTGTCTGTTTTGTTTTTTTTTTGTTGTATTTTTTTTTCTTTTTGGTTTACAGTGTGTTTGAGATCTGCAAATTCTTGTTCACATTGTCTCCATCAGTAAGAGGCATGTGACATGATATGGCCGAAGAGTGTGGCTTTGAATGCTTCCCATAGGTTGCCAATTAAAGTGTCATAGGTATCATACAGTTTGAAAAATTCTTCTGTTGTGTCCTGTAGCCATGGGCCAAATTGGTAGTCTGTGAAAAACAGAGGTTCTATCCTCCAGTTGTGTGATTTTGGCTGGGTTATTCCATACAGCATATTCAACTGCAGAGGTGCATGGTCTGAGGTGATCAGAGGTGTGATATGGGAATTTGTTACCATGGGTAATATACGTGGCAGGGCCATCCACATTTTAGTCTGCAGTCAGAACCATGCACTAGGGAGTGATAGATGTCTATTTGACAAAGGTTATATACTCTCCACATGTCAGTTAAGGCTTGGTCTGCCATCCAGAGCTTTAAAGCCTGTAAAGCCCATGTGTGGGATGTGGGTTTACCAAGGCTTCTGTCCTTGGAAGGGTATAATGTTAGGCTGAAATAATTTCCTAGCAGTAGGGGTATGTCGATGAAGTTGAAGGTGGTGACTTGTGCTGCAAGGTCATGGAGGAAATGGGAGGAGTCTTCACTGGGGGCATATAGGTTGCCAGCTACTAGCAGGCCTTGAGAAGTTTGGAATAGGACAAGTACCCATTGACCTTCTGTGTCATGCTTCAACTTTTGGATTGTCCAGTTGAGGCTTTTATGAACTAGGATAGGTACCCATCTCTTTTTGCCTTGAGCTTCACTGTAAATTTCTTGCCCCATCTAACTTTTTGCTAGCTTAGTGGATTCAGTGTCACTTAGTTTGGCTTTCTGTTGTAGGGCTAGGTGAGCTTTCATCTAGTGAAGATGGGTTAAAACCTGTTTGCATTTAACTGGGGAATTTAGTCCTCTTATGCTCCAGGTAATACATCTAATGTTTGTCATTATACCAGTTGTGGTGTGTTTTGTGTGTGTGTGTGTGTGTGTGTGTGTGTGTGTGTGTGTGTGATGACACAAAAGATTAATATATAAGTTAGCCAGCCTGGGAGTGGGTCCCAAGATGACAGCCTGGGTAAAGAATTGGCTGGAGAATAGGACACAGAGAGTAATAGTAAATGGAGTCCACTCAGAAGAAAGGAGGTTTACTAGCGGGGTACCGCAGGGTTCAGTATTAGGACCAGTCCTCTTCAATGTCTTTATAGCGACATTGCAGAAGGACTGGAAGGAAAAGTATGTCTCTTTGCAGATGACACTAAGATCTGCAACAGAGTTGATGCACAGGGTGGGGTGGAAAGGATGAGAAGGGACTTGGCAAGGTTAGAGGAATGGTCAAATGTATGGCAGCTTAGATTCAATGCTAAGAAGTGCAAGGTAATGCACCTGGGAAACAAAACCCAGGGAAGAGTACACAATGGGGGTGAGATACTAACAACAACAAAATGGAAAGGGACCTGGGGTAGTCATATCAGATGACCTAAGGTGGGCAAGCAATGTGGAGAAGGCAGCAAGGAGGGTTGGGGGATACTGGGATGCATAGGAGGCATCACCAGTAGAAAACAGGAAGTTATTATCCCTCTGTACAGACAGCTGGTGAGACCCCATCTGGAGTACTGTGTGCAGTTCTGGAGACCCAATCTCCGCAAAGACATAGACAGGATGGAAGCTGTCCAGAGGAGGGCAACTAAAATGGTGCAGGGTCTGCACTGGAGGACATATGAAGAGAGACTTAAGGAGCTTAATATGTATAGCCTCGAGGAAAGGAGGGAGAGGGGGGACATGATAGAAACTTTCAAGTACCTCAAGGGAATCAACAAAGTCCAAGAGGGTAGCATCTTTCAAAAAAAGAGGTGTGCAAGAACAAGAGGGCACAATTTGAAGATAGAGGGGGGGCGGCTCAGAGGTAATTTAAGGAAGTATTTTTTCACAGAGAGGGTTGTGGATGCATGGAACGGCCTTCTGGAGGAGGTTGTGGAGTCAAAATCAGTGGTGGAATTCAAGCATGCATGGGATAGTCATAAGGCAATTCTGGGGGGTGGGGGTAGGAAGAAGTAGGCTGCTGGTTAACTAGGATCTGCAGCTTATCCAGTATGTAGGGAAATGGGCAGACTGGTTGGGCCAAGCGGTCCTTATCTGCCGTCAAATTCTATGTTTCTATGTTTCTATGATGTGTTCATTGCAAGCAACAAGCAGGGGTTTGATGGATGACAGAGAGACAGTCTGGAGGTGTGATCCCCTTCCCTTTAGGCCTCCATTTTAGGTTTCACATGGCGTTGGGGTGTCAGGCTGGTACAGACTTTACTTGGGGCTCAAATGCACTGCTAGTCAAATTAGGAAACATATCACACATAACTATATACAATAAGGCACTTTCTTGGTTGTTCTGTGGTCGATACTGTGTCAGACACCACATGCATAAGAAAGTATTTACATTAGTTGGAGAGATGGATACCTAGCTATGAACATAATGCTAAGTTGCATCCCATGGTCTCTTAGGACCACCAGAAGTGGTGGAGAGCAAGTAGATGCTGAATTTTAAATTATCCTTACACTTTTCCCAGGGGGGGCCTAGTCTCTCTCAATAGGAGAGCCCATGATTCAAGGGTCCTCCACACGCTGTCCTGGTAAAGGGTGTTGAACTCCGGTGGAACCATCCTGCATTTTGTACCTTGTGTTATTTGGGCTATTGCATGGGTTTCTACTCCAACCTGAACAAGGGTGCAATGAGAGTGACATTGTATGGCCCCATGTTATGCAATGTTTGTGTATGTGCTCTGTCATTTTAAGCAGTGTCAGTTCCATATTTTCTGCCACTGTGTGGTTAGGGCATACTTGTTTACTGACCCCATTTGCAAAGGTAGTTGCTCTTAATTGGTTTAATTGTGTATTTTCTGTAGGCATTAGCACCATGTGCATGGGCCTAGTGCAGTTACATGGGGCTCCAGTCTTCTACTGGCCCCTTCAGCTGCACAGTTTAGATGTGCTGGGGGGTGTATCCTCTTAAGGGAGATATTTGTAACATTGAGATGCTCTTCTTAACGGAGCATGCATCCACAGTGCATAAGGATTATTGTGGCTTAGCAAAGTCACTCTGCTCTAGTGCCTAGGGCTCAGAGGTGTCATTGGGACAGTTATTTGAGGCACATGGCCCAAAAGTAATTGTTGTTGAACCCTGGGATTAAAACAAACTGGTAGTGAAGTTGGAAATTATTTTAATCGATCCAGTCAGACTGCACGGAGAGGTGCATCTGTTCAGCATTTGCTAGGTAGTTTAAGGTTAAGTTTAGGAACTTATAGTCATGTGGGTGATATTTGTGGGGTGCTACCACTTTTTTAGCTTAATAAAGTAATTGTTAATGTGCCCTAAGAGTGGAGGTTGTTGTCTCCTTTGGAAGAGCAGCCAATTTTTTAAGTGTCTTGGTTTATGCAGTTTTGTAGTGTTGTTATGAGTAAAACAGTGAAACAGTTTAAATTAAACCTGGACCATTATATGGAACACCAAAACTATCACTACCATCACTAAACTGGGGTGGCGGGTTTGTTTTGGGCCTCGGCCTTATGAACCTGTACAAGACTTTGAGACTATAAGGTTAAGGTAAGGAACTCAAAGTCAAGTACCCCCCTCAACTGTTGTACATCCAAGTGGTAACGCACTTTTGGTCAGAGCAAGTCTACTCAGAAGGTGTATTCCAGTGGTGATCCAACACCCAGACTTTTGGAATCTTATCTAGCGGGGTCTGTAGTATTTCACTGAGTGCATATCAAGTGGTGAGAGAGACATTCAGTTGTGTCAGATGCTGGTTTCTCACCTATGTTATGGTACTGCTATTATGGTGGATGCTACCTTCTAGCTCACTGTTTGTTAGCCTATTGCTGCAGGTCATGCTTTGCTTAGGTGGTTATAGATGAGCATGCCATGTCGGGTTGGAGCAGGGGGAACCTCAGTGGTTAATGCAGTCCTGGGTTGCCTGCATCTGGACTATTCTGGCCGGGGATTTATAATTAGCCTGCACAGTGTGATAGCAACTTTCAAAGCATCATTGCTTCTGGTATTGGCTCCTTGAGCAGATCTTCCTGACCCTGTTAGTCCACGCTGGTTGCCATTCCCTGAGAGGTACTCAGTCACCCATCACAGCCTTGTGTGATTCCTCTACACAGGACATGCAAGCTGCTGGCAAGCGCAAATGTAAGAAACTTGCCCCTGTCACTGCACCCTAGATGGATAACTGTCCTAGTGAGATCCCAGACACACCACTGGCAAGATGGCAGGGGGATAATCCAATAAGGATTCATCTTTACGTGTGAAAGTAGGCCACAGCTGCCTGGGTTGACAGCTGCACTTCTTTGGCTTTCACACTGCAGCTGCACAGGTGGCACACCACATCTGTCAAGGGGATGCATTTTTGCAGCTAGGAGCATCCAAAGCAAACTCCATAGTATGGGCTTTAATTTCAGCCACTGCACCCTGACACATCCAGTTGTCTGGTTGGAGTGACCCCAAGGCCACATTTTTTTCGCATCTATAGACAGCAGATACCCCTAAACATAGCCCGAATCATGGTGTGTCTGAAACCTCATTGATTGTAAGCAATGTGCCCTGGTTCTTGAGGGGTGATTACAGGGGGTCCAGGGGATGGCCTGTTGCTTGACCATTACTGCAGTCATACCTCTGATTACATACAGGCACTGATGGGAAGATGTTATTTATATGCTAAATTTAGTGTCAGGCTTTCAGCCTTCAGTGTAGTTGCTGCACTGAGAAAGCAAGGGTACCTCCAGCTCACATTTCATGTGGCACAGGGCAGCTTGGCAACCTCTTCTGTGCTGTCTCTAGCCCTTATGCTGAGACTATAGGGGTTCTGGGGACTGTTGTGGTCAGCAAATTACCTAGTTGGAGTAGCTATGAACCACAACTTTATCTTAAGCATTTATCTGGGTTTGATTGTATTTCTCCAGTCCTGAATTAATGGCCATTCAGAGGGACAGCAACAGTTACTCATTGTGCATTGCAGCTACTAGGGGTTCTATTGCCAGAATGAATAGTTATTCATTGCCTGAGAGAGAAGCATGTACATAAGATAGGCTCTGTTGTTACCCCATTCAGTACACTAGGTACTCTTTGTTCTACCAGTGGGTGAGCCAGACCTGGTGGAAAAGGGCACAATGGTTCAGCAGGGTTTAAAACATTGCAAACATTTTTATATAATCAGAGGATGTACAGGTCAGAGTAATACATTTGGGACACATAAGCTCTAAAATGTCATCTAACCTCCGTAGACTGCTCGTTTCATAGTAGTCTGAGTTTTGTATAATTGATTACACATTAGTTGAATACATAATGGAGTGAGCTTAAAAGAAGAGTGAGTATTTTCAGAGTTTGTTAGTGGCAGTCAGTCTATTTATTTCATTTTCTTATTCTCAGCTTATTCTTTCTGTTGGCTGGGCACCTACTAAGAATGTTCTTTTGCAGTGTTTGTTACTGATTGGAAAAAGCAGACTATTCAGTTCACCATCAGCGATGTTTTGTTGCTGGAATCTTGAGGTCCAGTCATTTTCTATGGAGTTCATGGTAGACTTTGTGTCTTGTTATTGGGGGATTTTTAGGCATTATCTGGGGTCTTCTCCAAATTCTGTGTTAGGTGTACTTCAATCTGGGCAGTGTCGGGGGTCAATGTCCCTGTGATCTGAAATATGGGTGTAAGGACCCCACCCCTGCCTTTTTACTAAAACGACAGGTGGCATGCTGTTGGCATTGGCAGCAATACCTGGTGGAGGACCTGGGTTCGGGGAGGATGAGGTTACCTGGCACAAGGGACCTAGGTTTGGCTACTCTGCACAGGGGCACCCAAGTAAATCCAACTACAGGAAGCAATAACTGTAATGTCAAGAACCAGAATTGGGATTTTCCAGTGTGGCTTTATTCAGACTAGATGACACATGACAAAGCATTGAATGGTCCCCCAAGGGGCTGCATTTACTGTATATGCAGATAGAGACTAAAAGCGGTCCATTTGTAGAATGAACACATTTTTTACATTGTCTGGCTCTGGACCCACCAGGCACTCACCCCGGACTTTGCATGCACTTTGGATACACAGCCCGACTGGCCCAGCTCCCCTGCCGGCCACTTGACTGACAGTCCACTTGAAGAATGAACCCAAATTTTACTTGGAAAGACATCCCATCAAACAAGGAGACTCCCAAACTGTGGCTCCCCACACCACTTAGAGTCTATGACTCCTATAGAGATTTGTTTTCTTACTTCCAAATGAACTCCCATCAACAAGGAGACTCCCATCCGACAAGGAGTAATTTTCCCATCCTGGGGCTCCCTACATCACTTAGAGTCTGCGACTCCTAGAGAGATTTTCAAGTTACGACCCACATCTGGGTACCCACCCCATCACTGGCTAAGTGCATAAGGCAAGTAGCAAAACACAGAAGAAATCTGTAGAGGTGGACCTGGTTACTAAAGATGGGGGGGGGGGTTTCCCACCTCCAGCTCCCACAGCCCATACCCAGCCATTTCTCTGGATACACACAGAAAACTTTAGAACTTTAAAATGTAGATTGAACGGTAGATGATCTGAAGCACCCCCTCTACAGCATTACTTGAAATCCAATAAAACTTTAGACTGACTGCTCCATTTGTTCATCCTAGTAACATAGTCCTCCCAAATAGCAGTCCATATCCATTTCCCAACTGAAGAAAACAATTTGTTTGCCCCTTCAAATGGAGCCAAACACTCACCCATTTGTTGCAGGTGCCCCACAGGCGAAGTAACATAACCTTTGCTGTTATACAAGAACAGACTGAACAAAAACCAGGCCGCTTCCATCCATAGTGGGTAAAGGGATTGCCCCTGGGACCCACAGAGAACTTTTCCCCCCCCCCCGGAAGGAGGGGGCACTAAGACCGGGGGAGCGGTCTCCAATACTTTTAAAAAAGGTAAACACAGGAACACTTCCTTCTTAGAAACAAACTGCAGACTGACTGACTTCCTTCTTGTTTGCTTTAGGACAAACTGAAGAATGACTTTGAAATTTCCCAAAGTTCTAAACTCACTCCCTGAGCCGTAGATTCCAATGTGGCTCATGCAGCTGCGACAGTTCTATGGTGATGTCATCTCGCAAGTCTCAGCTGTGACTGAGGACAGAGTGAGACAGTGTGAAACCCATTTAACTGGAGTTTCACAAGCTGTCTTCCCTGCCTACCACTAGGTCTTACTGGGATTCTGGTAACCTCGGGTAACAAAGGGGTTGCACTCACCCTTGACCAGGAAAATGACTGTCTCCAGTCATTATGCACCCAACCTTAGGCCATTCCACCCTATGTGCTACCTGCAGAGGGGAGTGATCAGCCCCCCTCCTACCATGTGCAAGCACAGGCAGGCAACACTAAGGGCCTAGGGGCCTATAGCTGACATGTCAGCCTCTACACTATCCACTTACTATGGACACCTAGTGGCTCTGGTAGAACCATCCAGAGCATAGCCCTGATAAATCAGTACTACAGTCCCTATGGCCGTTCAGGACCACATCCTGTCTATCCCCCCTAACCCTCTAGGGAAAACCTATCCACCTCTAACATAACATCCCAAACAAAAACAAAACCCGGGGACCTCCCCGACCTTGGGCAGCCTGCAACTACAACCATTAGCAATAATAACACAGTACATTTAAATTCTACACCATAAGCACTGATGAGGAACTCTGATTAGCCCCTCCTCCTCTTCTTGTCTTCTAGGAACACTTGTAAGAAAAGGACAAAAAAAAAAAACACATCCTAATCTGCATACACAGTCTATCTAAACAACAACAACAACCACAACCCTCTACCATACAAAAAAAAAAAAACACTGAACAATCCCAAAAAAGAATTTTTTTAGAAAAAGGTAGAAAAACAGTATTTACATTAGGGTACAATAATGACATTATTTACAATACACATTTGGGGGGATGGAGTGCCCTAAATTTCCCAACTAGTGACTACAAGGCCCGAAGGCTAGTCCATTTAAAGAGTCTCTCCTGGGCTGGAGCCCCGTGAAACTTAGTTCTTTAAGGCCATAATCTCGAAGGGGAGAGTCTTTGCGGACAGTTCACACATTTTTGAAGTCTGTAGTGTAGGGTGTGTTCTGCAATGTCATAGAGATAGAAAAAGGATTTTGCGGACTTACCAGCCTCTTGAAGTATTCGAACATCACATACCTGGTCCCTACCGATGACTCTCCCTGGCAGCATTTCTTTTGCCAATAATTACACTTTATTGAAAAGCATAACAAACATGTACATAGGAACAATAGAAACAATAAGTTCTCCATTTTATACAGCATGCACAAAACCCAAACTAAAGCTAGCGAACAATTAAACAATAATAAAAAAAATAAGAAGAAAAAAGAAAGAAGGTATCCCCACTAACATACCCATCCCCCTCTCCCCGCCTCCCCGCAGCTATCCATAAAATTAAGTACAATAAACTGATTAATAGATAAACATGATCATCTTAAATCATAAAAAATCCAGTCTTAGAAATGGGGAGAAAGGGTATTTAATACAGCTACTGCCTAAAATAAAAAAGAAAAAGGAAGATGGTCTATTACTCACCAAAAAAGGTGATGTGAAACAGTCCTGGATCAGGATTAGTATCCATATCTTTCTTTCAACTGATGAGTAAAACTTTTCCAATATTTATCAAATTTATGTAGGGAATGTGTAGATAAGTATACCGCTCTTTCGGCATGTAATGCGTTTAGAAACTCCTCCCACCACTCCTTAAAGGATGGCGACCATACCTCACACCAGTGACGAAGTATCACCAATTTGGTGACCAATGCTATTAATGCCATTCGTATCTTCAGGATGTTTCGTGAGATAAAATTGTATCTCCCCAAAATGCATATTTCTGGTATAAAAAATTGTGAAAGATCACAAAAGGGTCTCAACCCCTGTTTAACCATCTCCCACAACATAGCACTCTTGGGACAAATCCATAACTTATGGAAAGTTGTAGCAATAGAACCATTACAGTTCACACATGCTGGGGAATATTGACTATTCCACCGATGCATTTTAGCCGGGGACATATAAATATTATGTTACAACTTAAATTGGATGTCTCTTAGCCTATCCTGCTTTA
Organism: Neoceratodus forsteri; assembly: GCA_016271365.2. Classification (NCBI taxonomy): domain Eukaryota; kingdom Metazoa; phylum Chordata; order Ceratodontiformes; family Ceratodontidae; genus Neoceratodus; species Neoceratodus forsteri. The sequence goes on from CM057449.1 coordinate 276,285,635, forward strand.
TAAGTGTGTGAGCGTCTGTCCAGATTTCTTCCCACGTTTTCTCGGGCCAATCCAGGGACAAACTGACCTTCCAATAGAAAGAAATTGGAGATAAATTAGAACTCATCTTCATAGTGATAAATTGGTAAATCTTGAAACCAATTTACCTGATAAACAAAGTCTAGAGAGATTATCCCATAAGTCCCCCACTTGGACCGAGATAGTACCTTTGCTAAAAACAGACTGGACACTACTTCTAATTTGAGCCAATCTTAGCAAGGACTGGGGTTTAACCCCAAATTTTTCCACTAATAGAGAAAGTGGGAGTATAGAGTTGCCTACGTAGAAATCAGACACCCTAGTCTTAAGTGAAGATGTTGAGAAAAACCTGACAACTGGTTGGTTCCCGATTAAAAGATTAGGGTTTTCAACAGGGGCTGGGAGATGTCAAAACGCGGGTTAAGTTTTAAAACAGCGTAAAGCTGATGTATAGCCCTAATGTCCCACCCAAGAGGTGTATTCCTAACTTTTCCTGGAACTTTGACCCAAGGAATATATAAAAGGGATTCCAGGTCAATCTTTATATCATTAACAAAAGTCCTGTCCAACTCTAGGCCTATAGGAGAGCCATCTATTTTACCTGACCAAAAAACAGCCCTAGCCATATGAATTGCTAGGTAATATTTAAAAAAATCAGGTAACTGCTGACCCCCATTTTACGTTGCCTACAAAGTTTAAAATAGGCTCTGCGAGGAGGTTTGTTTTCCCATATGAAATTCAAGCATAGCCTACTTAATTTCTTAAAAAAAGATTTAGGGAGGTATATGTTCAAATTAAGAAGGGGATAAAGAATTTTCGGCAATACCACCATCTTAATAGTGTTACATCTCGCCGAGAAAGGCAGGGCAAGCTTCGTCCACCTTTCTAAATCTTCTTTAATGGCTTTGATAGTAGGTTTTAAATTTAATTGGGCCAAGTCCTCCAGGTTTTTAGAAATTTGAATACCTAGGTATACTAAAGATTTAGTTTGCCACTGAAGGCCTAAATTCAGGCACCATCCTTAACCAAATAGGTTGACAAAGGGTATAACGTTGATTTAGCAAATTTAACTTAAAGCCTGAAAAATGCCATAAGCCTCAATAAAGTCAGGGCTCTGGGAAGTGACACTGTTGTATCCTAATATGTAGCAGGAGAGCGCCAGCAAAAGCCATAATTTATGTTCTGGCCTCCAATCCCAATACCCTGAAATTTGGTGTTCTTAATAGCTCTAATTAGGGTTCTAAATATAAATTAAATAAATAGGGAGATAGAGGACATCCTTGACGGGTACCTCTTAAAAGTGGGAAGGTCTCAGAAATTAAATTATTGCTTTGAATTCTAGCAGTTGGGCAGGTATAAAGAATTTGAATTAACTGAATAAAATGTTGGGGAATGCCAAATTTAGCTAAGGTTTCAAACATAAAAGACCACTCCACCCGATCGAAGGCCTTTTCCACGTCCAAGGAAATCAGGGAGGCTTCCATGTTCGGGTTAGCAGTCACAGAGATTAGGTAAAATAAATTCCTAAAGTGGTCGGCCGCAGTGCGACCCTCAACGAAGCCAGCTTGCTCCGGGCTAATCAACTCTCCCCAGACCTTCTTGAGTCTGGAAGCCAGTATTTTAGCAAAGATTTTTAGGTCTATATTCAACAATGAAATGGGTCTATAGTTCCCCACTTGATCTGTAGGTTTGCCTGGCTTGGGTAATAAAATTATTCTAGCTTCGAAGACCTGGCAGCATTTCTTCTGATGCAGCTGGGCGGACATCTTCTGGGAACACAGGAGGGCACATCTGGAAACAGCTGGGCTGATGTAATCTCTGGAGAAGGAACCTTAGAACAGGAACAAAAGGAAAAACAGCTGGTCCGGTGTCATCCAATTACCAGGCAATGAACAGGAAAACAGCTGGGCTGGTGTCCTCTCTGGATCTGAAGACATCTGGTGGGCCAGTTGGTGGTTGCTGAACAAGACAGTACACTGTGGACTGATGAATGTGAAGCACCTGAGTCCTTGGTTATTCATATTGGCGGATAAATAAGGGCACTTCACAGTCTATTGTGGCAGTACTGACTACCACTGCTCGGCTCTCCATTTTGTAGGCATGGGCTGAATTACTGGGAGGTCCTTGCACTGAGACCAATAGTAGAGGGGGTCAGGGGCTTGAATTATCACTCCGTCTGGATGCACATAATTCACACAGTGGGAGACTTCCATCCTCTCCGTCCACTATTCTCACTCTGTCCATAAACAGTGTCCTGCCTCTCTTCCACTGTGATACTTTTGTGGAACAGTCTATTCTTTACATGCTGGTTACCCCCAGGATGCATGTTTCATTGCTTCATCCCAGATCCAGGATTTCCTGCAGTTCTCAATCTCCTCCCAGACTCTCCGAGGAAAGGTAGGAAAGATCATACCAAAGATTTCATTGGCCTTTCTACGAACCAGTCTCTCCTCTTTACTTGCTTTGGTCAATCTGAGACCTCTGGCCTGGCTTGGAGGTGGCCAGTCCTGGTTCTGCCAGCATCGCATCCTCAATGAAATTAAAAACGGATCCCTGACTTCTTCTTCTTCTGGTGAAACCAGGGCAGTGGCATCACCACCTTCTTCAACACATTCCTCCGAGGCAAGATCTTGAGGCTGTATACCCATTCCTTTCTCACAAGGCCACATAGGTTCCCCCTCATCTTCCTCTTCACTGAGGATCTGAGCCCAGGAGTGAGCAGTCGTTCTCACCCCCGAGACTATCCATTCATGACTAGGAGCGGAGGTCGACACCTCCCATTCAAAGGCCTCCCGCATCTCATCTTCACCTTCAAGACTTGGGCTAGGCACCCCCCGTGCACCCAGGGGGTCTATTGATGCTTTATCTGAACTTTCCTTTTGAGATCCAGCATCCAAAACTTCAATTTCAGATTTAGTCTCTAACTCTGCACCCTCTAGCTTTGTGCCACACTCCCCCGAGGGACCTTCCTCCACAGGCTCTGCCTGATGCTGTGTGCTGCCAACTGCAGATTCTTGAATTTTTGTCCATGTGGGAGCCAAATGAATTGGAAGCACTTTATAGAAGCCATATTTTGTAGACATCCAGCACAGTGAGGAATCATGAAGACATCCCTTCCAGCACTCACAGCATCTGGCATACACGCACTGGAGGGGAATTGCCACATCAAGAGGAGTTGCCCTCTGTAACACCACTTTCAATATCTCTCAGTCTATTTACTGCTGCTGTTACTGCAACCGGGCATGATCCAGGTAACGAGCTGGTCCTGAGGCACATAACTGCAGAAAATAAACAAAATTCACTGTAACTGAAAGTCCTACTTTAATGAACACACTCTGTAGCTTTAAAATGGCTCCTCTGCTGCTGTGTTTACTTTACTACCCCACCCTGTAATGGCAGCGGCAGCACTCCTGTGCATCAACATTTAGACTCTGGGTCAAGCCACTGCACACTCGATTTACATCAGCTACTGATAACTTTTACTCAAACTGCACAATTTGCTCTGATCTGGCTGTTCACACATTTACAGGATTTTCCTTGGACTTTTCACTTGCTGGCAACATTCATTTAATTACAGTCCCTTAAAAACTTCAGGTTTCAGCACAGGATTGCCTGCTTCTACTAGTGTTGCATTTTTTTACAACCCACAGTCTCTCTCTGGCTGCAGACTTTAAACTGAGGCTACTTTCATTGCTATGCACACATTTAATGGCTTTACAGACTTGCACTTGCCAGTAGGACATCACACAATCGCTACTTGCAAAGTGACTATACAGCTGCACACACATTTTATATGGCATTACTGAAAATCACTGTTTGAGCAGTTTTAAATTATTTACTCACTGTTATTGTAGCAGATTGCTGCGATGGGGTAAAATGGCCTGCAGCCAGATTTTTGAAAGCCTCAGAATGCAAATGGACAGGCAGTCTCCGCGATCGTCAGTTTCACCACACAATTCACTGATTCCACAATCGATATGCGGGTTTAGCCTAATTTTTAACTAGAAAGTCACTTTTTTACTGTTTACAGCACTTTGAAATCCTTCGCGACGCTCCTCCACTGCCAGTACATGCACTACTCTCTGTCTCCCTCTCGAATGCTGAAGTAGACTCTGAAGAGCTGGCTGAGGGGCGGGACTACTGGCAAACTGACCAACCACACTACGCCATGGAAATGAGCCTCTTCTTCCTCGCGAGGGCTCCTTTCCTCAAGGCGATCGTCGAGCAGGCAAATTTAAACTGAAAGATGCACTTTTTTTTTTCTCAACTGACTCCACGGCGGGAGCCCATTTCAACCATGTAACATTGCCATTAACTCTGCAGTCTCTAGCATTTCACAGAAAGCATTTCCAACGTCCAGGGCATAATTTCTTTGTTGCTACCCCTAGTTTTCCACACTTTCCTTCACAGAAATTTATTTTAAAAGTGACAAAAATGCTGTAAACTTTTTTGATGATGCAGGACAAGGGCACACTCTTTGGCTTTACATCTCCTTGGTAAACAGTTGGCAATTTTAAACAGCAGCAGAAGATTCACAGCACACAACAACACACTAGAAATTGTGCTTTTTTTTGGAGGGGCTGACCGCTGCCAGATAGCCAAAATACTTGCCTTTGCCTCAAACACCTTCCTTCCGAACAAATCCACAGCGGTGCCTCCATTTTTGTAAGGACCCCACCCTGCCACTTTACTAAAACGACAGGTGGCATGCTGGTTGGTGTTGGCAGCAATACCTGGTGGGGGACCTGGGTTCGGGGAGGTTGAGGTTACCTGGCACAAGGGACCTAGGTTTGGCTACTCTGCACAGGGGCACCCAAGTAAATCCAACTACAGGAAGCAATAACTGTAATGTTCAGAACCAGAATTGGGATTTTTCAGTGTGGCTTTATTCAGACTAGATGACACATGACAAAGCATTGAATGGTCCCCCAAGGGGCTGCGTTTACTGTATATGCAGATAGAGACTAAAGGCGGTCCATTTGTAGAATGAACACATTTTTTACACTGTCTGGCTCTGGACCCACCAGGCACTCAGCCCGGACTTTGCATGCACTTTGGATACACAGCCCAACTGGCCCGGCTCCCCTGCCGGCCACTTGACTGACGGTCCACTTGAAGAATGAACCCAAACTTCACTTGGAAAGACATCCCATCAAACAAGGAGACTCCCAAACTGTGGATCCCCACACCACTTAGAGTCTATGACTCTAGAGAGATTTGTTTTCTTACTTCCAATCGAACTCCCATCAACAAGGAGACTCCCATCCAACAAGGATTCATTTTCCCGTCCTGGGGCTCCCCACACCACTTAGAGTCTGCAACTCCTAGAGAGATTTTCAAGTTGTGACCCATGTCTGGGTACCCACCCCATCACTGGCCAAGTGCATGAGGCAAGTAGCAAAACACAGAAGAAATCCGTAGAGATGGACCTGGTTACTAAAGATGGGGGGTTTTCCCACCTCCAGCTCCCACAGACCATACCTGGCCATTTCTCTGGATACACACAGAAAACTTTAGAACTTTAAAATGTAGATTGAATGGTGAATGATCTGAAGCACCCCCTCTACAGCATTACTTGAAATCCAATAAAACTTTAGACTGTTTGACTGCTCCATTTGTTCACCCTAGTAACATAGTCCTCCCAAATAGCAGTCCATATCCATTTCCCAACTGAAGAAAACAATTTGTTTGCCCCTTCAAATGGAGCCAAACACTCACCCATTTGTTGCAGGTGCCCCACAGGTGAAGTAACATAACCTTTGCTGTTATACAAGAACAGACTGAACAAAAACCAGGCAGCTTCCATCCATAGTGGGTAAAGGGGGTTGCCCCTGGGACCCACAGAGAACCTTTCCTCCCCCCCCCAGAGGGAGGGGGCACTAAGACCGGGGGAGCGGTCTCCAACACTTTTAAAAAAGATAAACACAGGAACACTTCCTTCTTCTTAGAAACAAACTGCAGACTGACTGACTTCCTTCTTGTTTGCTTTAGGACAAACTGAAGAATGACTTTGAAATTTTCCAAAGTTCTAAACTCACTCCCTGAGCTGTAGATTCCAATGTGGCTCATGCAGCTGTGACAGTTCTATGGTGATGTCATCTCTCAAGTCTCAGCTGTGACTGAGGACAGAGTGAGACAGTGTGAAACCTATTTAACTGGAGTTTCACAAGCTACCTTCCCTGCCTACCACTAGGTCTTACTGGGATTCTAGTAACCCCGGGTAACAAAGGGGTTACATGGGCATTTGGTTTTCTGTTGTTGATCCATTGTAATGTGATTGAACTAGTAATGGTGCATATCTGTTATTGGATAAGAGTGTCACTAAATCTTCTTCCTTGGCCAAGGCTTCACTACTGCTGTTACTACGGGATTTTATCAGTTTTATGTATTGGAGGCACTGAGTCATTCTTCACTGTTTCTGAAAGATGCAACCCTTTTAGACTTTGTTGATTCCCTTGAAAGTTTCTATCATGTCCCCCCCACCCTCCTTTCCTCGAGGGTATGTATATTAAGCTCCTGTAGTCTCTCTTCATATGTCTTCTGGTACTGACCCTGCACCATTTTTGTTGCTCTCCTCTGGACAACCTCGATCCTGTCTATGTCCTTGTGGAGATGGAGTCTCCAGAACTGCACACAATATTCTAGATGGGATCTCACCAAGTGTCTGTACAGAGGGATAACAACTTCCTGTTTTCTACTGGTGATACCTCTCCCTGTGCATTCTAGTATCCCCCCTGCCCTCCTTACTGCCTTCTCATATTGCTTGCCTACCTTTAGGTCATCTGATATAACTACACCCAGGTCCCTTTCCATTTTTGTTGTTGTTAGTATTTCACCCCCCACTGTTTACTATTCCCCTGGGTTTTTGTTTCCCATGTGCTTTACTTTTCACTTCTTTGCTTTGAATCTAAGTTGCCATACAGACCATTCCTCCAACCTTGCTAAGCCCCTTCTCATCCTTTCCACCCTATTGTGAATCAACCCTGTTGCATATTTTTGTGTCGTCTGCAAAGAGATGTACTTTTCCTTCCAGTCCATCTGCAATGTCACTTATAAAGACATTAAAGAGGACCAGTCCCAGTACTGAACCCTGCGGTACCCTGCTAATAACCCTCCTTTCTTCAGAGTGAACTCTGTTTACTATTACCCTCTGCGTCCTGTTGTTCAGCCATTTTTTTACCCAGGCTACCACCTTGGGACCCACTCCAAGGCTGGCTAACTTGTATATTAATCTTTTGTGTGGGACTGTGTCAATGCCTCGCTAAAGTCTAGGTAGGCCATATCCTCAGCCACTCCCTGGTCTACTACTTTGGTCACCCAGTCAAAGAAATCAATTGGGTTCATCTGACATGACCTTCCCACTGTGAATCCATGCTGCCTTGGGTCCTGTTCCCTGCTGGCCTCTAGAAACTCAACAATTCTTTTCCTTCAGAAATAATTCCATCATTTTCTCTACCACTAAGGTCTAACTAACTAGTCTGTAGTTTCCTGCCTCTGCCCTGCTCCCACTCTTGTGAAGTGGAATCACATCCACCCTCCTCCAGTCCTCAGGTACCACCCCATTATCCCATAATTTGTTAAAGAGGGTAGTCAGTGGTGTCACTTGTTCTATCACTAGTTCTTTTAGAATTCTGGGATGAATCCTGTCAGGCCCCATTGCTTTGTCCACCTTCAGTTTTAAAAGTTTTTTTCAGAACCCTTTCTTTTGTGAATGGACTGGTATTGACCCCCCTATCCAGAGTGTTTCTATTATTTGGTTTAGGTACCTCCCCTCCTCTTCTTTTGTGAATGCCGAGCAGAAGTATTCATTCAGTATCCTTGCTTTTTCACTGTCACACTCTGCCCACTTTCTCTCCCCTTTATTAAGCCTCAGTATCCCTCCATTGGTCTTTCTTTGCTCCCTAATGTACCTATAAAAGGTTTTACCCCCCTGCTTAACAGAGTTGGCTATCTTTTCCTCAGTTTGGGCCTTTGCTATTCTGACTGTCTTCCCTGCCTCCTTCTGCTTTTTTTTTATATACTTTATTTTTATTAGTTTATCAATGCAGTAACATTGAGATATACATATAGTGGACCATCCACATACATTGTACAATATGAGGCAATAATCCCTTATTACCAGGATAGGTGCATTCACCACATAGAGGTACAACATCATGGGCAATCATGTTAGAACCTAGAAAAGTCCAAGAGCAGCATGTTTTTTTCCCTTAATTAATGAATGTCCAGTATTAGTCCTTCAAAGGCAGCATGATTTAATTTGAGACCCTTGTCTCCATGCAATCTAGCTAAAGAAACATCACAATTTTTAAACTGAGAGCAGGTTATTACGCACTTCTGTGGCATATTGTCCTCCCATACCCATCACTTTCCATCCAAATAAAAACTGAGCTTTTATAGTGGCTTAATATAGGCTCAAACCAGTGATTGAAATGACAACTGCACAAAAAACACAAAAACAGACTTTTTAGTTAGAAGTCACTTTTTAGTCATGAAGTCCAAAGAGCAAGTAACTATCTTAGATAGCTGTCATAACTAGTTCCAGAAGGCCTTTTTTAAATCCCAAATGCCCTTCTCAGGTTTCATTCTTCTCTTCAGCGAGGTGATCTTCAGCCACTGATGACTTTCTGGAGATAGCTGCAAATTTGGTAGCCCATTTGCCGGTATTAGCGGGGTCTGAAATAAGATAAACTTTCTCCTCCCAAACAATTCAAAGGCACGCAGGGTAGATCATTGTATGGTGTATTTCAGCTTCCCGCAACAAACTCCTCACTCCGTCAAATTTTCTGCAACGTTGTTTTGTCGCATAGCTAATGTCCTGGAACAAATTAATCTGGTGGACATCCATCCATATGGCCTGTGAGGCACGCCAACTGTAAGATCCAATATCTCTCCCCCATGCCCAAAAATACAGCCATCATAGTTCGAGGATCCATGGGATTTTGCTGTTGGCCATGAGGGGTGACACGATACACTTTCTGTATATCCAAAAAAGGTTGTGCACCATCATGTAAAAGTTTCTCTGTTAGAAAATCCTGGACAAACATCATTCAGTGATCCCCCTCACTGCCCTCCGGAACACCCAGGAGCCTAATGTTACTGCTGCAGGCCTGGTTCTCCATTGATTCCATCCCAGTGCATAGATGTTGCAGTTCCTTGGCCTTGAGTGAGTTAGCCCCAGTGGCAGAATCAGCCTGTTTGCTCACCTTGTGGAGTTCCATTTTCAGTCCATCTACAGTATATTCTAAAACATTAACTCTAGAAATGAACCCCTCTACTTTCTGTGCCAGACCAGCTACTGATTGGATTAAGGTCTGAATTTTTAACCCCAAAGTGGAGAGGGTTTCCTCTGTAGCATTATCCACCATCTGGACCTGACAGCCTGATCATGAGGGATGCATGGTTCCAGCTCCTTTCAGTTTGTTGGAGCCACCAGTTGCTCTGTCTTGCTTCGGATTCCCCATCCTTATGTATTTATGTGCCAGGAATCCAATGAAGTGACCTAAAATTGCTCAAAACCTCTCAAAATTATTGATTTTGCTAGTTTAGATGTACTAGGTGACAGAGCTGCAATAACCTGTGTCTGCACAGCTCAGGCTCCACAGCGCCCCTCCCACCTCCTTCTGCTTTAACTGATATAGTTCTCTGTCATGCTACTTCTGTGCCTCCTTATATTTCCTGAATGCCATCCTTTTCCCCTTAACCTTTCCTGCCACTTCTTTTGAGAGCCATAGTGGCTTGTTCCTTTGTTTTGTTTTGTTGATTTGCTTTACATGAAGGCTTGTAGCCTTTGTGATAGCAGTTCTGATTTTTCTTCATTGTTCCTCCACCCCTCCTTCTTGCCTGTTTACTGAGACTTTTCTGAGGCACTCTCCCATTTTGCCAAAGTCAGCCCTCCTAAAGTCCATCACCTTTGTTTTTGTGTGGCTTGACTCTTGAGCTGTGTTTACTGTGAACCACACCTTTTGAGGTTGGTTGTTCCCAGATGGCTACATACTTCTAAATCTGAGATCCTCTCTCCATCCCCATTTGAGAGTACCAGGTCTAAGATTGCTCCCTTCTGAATGGGTTCTAACACTAGTTGTCTGAGGCACGCTGCCTCAGACGGGGTTCTGTAAACAACCCCTGTGCTGATTTTGGTGCCATTTCTTGTCTCTAGGGTGACCCACAGTGTTTCCTCCCCTCCCTGTTTACCCATTAGTTCATTTGCTTTGATTCCTTCCCTTATGTAGCGAGCTACTCTTCTTCCTCTTTTACCCTCCCTTTCCCTCCTGTAGATTGTGTACCCTGGTATGTTGACATTTCAATCATGGTTCTTTGTGTACCATGTTTCTGTGACTGCCACGATATCCAGGCATCCCTCTTACTTCAAGGCCACTAGTTCAGGGAGCTTGTTATCCAGATTACGGGCATTGGTACTCATTACCCTCCATTTTCTAATATATAGATTTATTTATTTGAACAAGATGGATTTACAACCTTTGAGTCAGGGACTCATTTACAAAGGCACCTCATCGCAGGGAGGGCAAGACAATAGAACATTGTGCAGATACATCATTGAAAAACATTACAGGTGCAGACATTAAACACAGAATACACTTAGTTACATGTTGGTATAAAATACAGATTTCCAATTAAAGATGTACATTTTTTTTGGAGTTGCAGTGGAATACATCCTTACATTAACCTAAGGGGGTAGGTAAAAAGGGATAGGGGGAAAGATGAATCAGCAGTCCAGGGGACCTTGTCAAGATTAGTGGGGCCAGGCAGGGAAAGGTCTTGCAGTAGAATTGGGGGGGCAGGGTTAGTTGCACCTACAGCATTGGACATTAAAGAGATGGTTCTGGAGAGTGGTTTTGAAGGGACCAAGTTTGGCAGTGTTGGTGCTGCAGGTAGGGAGGGAGTTGAACCAGTGGGGACTCAGTAAAAGAAGGACCTCTGGGCAATGGAGGTCTTGGTTCTGGGCACTCTGAAGGTGGCATTAACAGAGCTGCAGGTGGAAATGGATGAGGATGACTGTGGTAGAGAGGCAGAGAATCCTGGGGGGGAGAGTCCAAGCAGGGATGTCTTAGCAAGAAGGCACGTCTGATACTGCAGACATTCCTCAAAGTTGAGCAGATTGGTGGAGGAATAGAGCAGGCAGGTGTGGGTGTGGCTGGAGGCTCTGGTCAGGAGCCTACAGGAGTTATTGATGGAGAGCTGGATTTTAGAGAGGGCGATGTTAAGAGCTGCAGCATAGATGGGCAAGCCATAGTCCACTAGGGACAGGACGGAAGAGGTGATGGCAAGCTGGAGGGCAGCGAGGGGCAGGCAATCCCTATGGTGATAAAATAGGTCAATCTGAGAGTTTATGGAGGAGGAGGAAAGAACATTGATGTGGATGTGAAAGGTGAGGGCAGTATCGAAAGTCATGCCTAGGTATTTGTATGTGGACACTTGTTCTAATGGAAGCTGAGAGTTGGGGGGTAATCAGAAGGGGGGCACGTCTAGCTTTATTTTGGTGGTGAGAGAAGAGCATTGATTTGGTTTTCTTAAGGTTTATGACTAGTCTGTGATCAAGAAACTACCTTACTGTTTGGTTGTAGACAAGTTGACGGGATGATTGGAGAGTGGAGGGATCTGGGTGTGAGGCAAAGGGAACTGCATTGTCTGCATAGGGGAGCACCTCACTATTGCAGGAGCTGGGGAGAGTGTTGAGATAGTGACTGAAGAGAATAGGACCCAGGATTGAGACCTGTGGGACCCCAGAGCTAATGGGTCAAATGTTGGAGAGGGAGCCATTGGTTTTTTACAAGCTGGGATTTAGCAGATAGGTAGCTAGAAAACCAGGCAAGGGGACCAGCAGAGAAACCGAGTTGGTTGAGAGAGTCAAGTAGAAGGGGGTGACAGGCAGAGTCAAAGGCCTTGGAGAGGTCAATGAACACTGCACTGGCCAGGTTGCCAGAGTCAAGGGCAGAGTGCAGGTATTGGGAGAACTCCAGGAGAGGAGTGGTTGTACTGTGTCCTGGGCAGAAGCCGTGCTGCTCCGGGCACATAATGTCATACTTAGCCAAGTACTCAGGTAGTTGGATAGACACCACTTTTTCAAGGGCTTTGGAGAGTGGGGGGAGGATGGAGATTGGCCAGTAGTTGCTGGGGGAGGATCAATCACCTCTCTTGTGAATTGTAGTGATTTTAGCAGTTTTCCATGCACTGGGGAACTATCCAAGGCATAGGGACTGGTTGAGTAGGTCCATCAGGGGGACTAGGACAATGTCCAGGACCAGATGGAGGATCCTGGAGTTGAGGGGGGTCACTGCTGGGGTTATTACTACTAAGGGCATTTAGCAGGTGTGGCCTGGCTTCATGGGGGGATAGGGTGTACAGGTAGAAAGGGGGGCGATGCAGGGCAGGGGTAAGTGAGGAGGGGATTTGATCAAAAAAACTGCTGGAGAGGACAGAGCTTAGATCAGAGAAAGTGGTGTTGAGGCAGTCAGCTGTAGGTAGTGGATCAGAGGAGGTAGCGCCATCGATGGTGAGCTGAAATGGTGGAGGGGGAGCAGGTCTTCCCATTTAGTTCTTTCATGTGATCTCAGAAGGTCCAGGCCAAGCCCCAGGTGGAGGTGAGGGTGGCCTGGTAGTGCTACGCCTTGGCCTGTCTGATGGCCCAGGTGCACGTATTGTGCTCTGCATTGTAGGCTTGTCTGTCAGATGGATTGCCTGAATCTACAGTGATTCACCACAGATTATCCCTATTCTTAAGTTTCTGGATGAGGGAAGGGGTGATCCAAATGGTGCTGCTTTTCTTTGTATGGATCCTAGTGGGGGGGTGAAGAGGTCACAGGCCTTGCAGAAGGCACTTGTGAAGAAGTCAAGAGCTGAGTCGATATCTGGGGCATGTTGGATAGGGAACCAGTCTAGCTGGGCTAGGTGCTGTTTCAACTTTTTTAGGCCACCGGGGCGTAGCTGCCAGTGCAGTGTAGCCTGGTGCACTGGTTTGGAGAGGAGGATGACCAGGTACAGATGACTGGGAAGTGATCACTAAGTGAGTCGGAGAGGACAGTGATGTCCTGGATTTTAAAGGGGCGGTTTGATAAGATAATATCTAGGAGGGTGTTGGTTCCACTGGATCAGTTGAACCTGGTGGGCTGTGAGACTAGTTGGGACATATCCAGGGCAGCGAAGGAGTACCTCCCGGGGCAGTATAACATAGTGGTTTAAGGCTCTGAGCTGCAAACTTGGAGATCTGGGTTTGAATCCCACAGCCCCCACTTGCATACTGTGTGACCCTGAGCAAGTCACTTAACTTCCTTGTGCTCCCAGGTTGCACCTGGAAACAAGCTTCGGCTTAGTGTGCCTTTCCTGGTTAAACAGTTTCCCCTTACCTGGTTTGGGAAATGGCATAAGCAAGCCAGTTAACATTAAGATCACCAAGGATGACTTGCTTGACTTTGTGCAGGAGGGATGTGAGGTAGTCGATGAGGGACTGGACTGCTGAGTTCTGGTTCCTTGAGGTTATGTAGGAAACAGTTAGAAAAAGAGGGTCTCTGGCAGGGTCATGGATAACTTTTAGCATGATGGCTTGGGCACCATAGTCAAGTTTGGGAGCAGGGAGTGCATGACCTATTAAGGTGTCCCGCTTGAGTATAGCACACCCACCACCGCATTTGCCTATGCGGTCTTCCCTGAATAAGGTGTATCTAGGGATGGAGATAGCAGAGTCAAGGGTGGACTTAGAGAGCCAAGTCTCTACCAGAGCAAGACTATCAGGTTGATGCTGGGTGATCCAGCACTGGAGAGCAGCAGTTTTGTTAAGGAGGCTACATATGTTAAGGAATGAAGGTGGAGACCAGTAGTGGTACAGGATTTGGGTGGGCTGGCAGATAAAGGTCCAGAATTGGGGTGTACATTCCCAGACAGTAAGAGTAGCAATGTCATTATTCTGATAAGGGGATGGTTGCAGCAGGAACCCATGGTTTGGTGCCCAGGCGAGGACCTGGTGATAAAGGTGCAGGGGATAGATAGAGCACAAAAGGTGGGTATGGCAGGGAACAGGTGGGTCCAGGGTGACCCCAGGGGGGCAAGGGGAGTGAGGCTATAGGCAAGGGGTAGGTGCTGGGGAGTTAGGGGTGCATTTAAGGTGGGGGGTTGGGTCATACTGGCGTAACTTGGGGGTGAGGTGCCTGATGAAGTAGGAGGGAGCTCAGGTCGGGGAGAGGTTTGAACCAGGAGGGTAAAGCTGAGAAGACCTAGCAATGAAGTGTGAGTGCCCATAGTTCTATGCTTATAGTGAAAAATAAGGGTGATAGCTGAAATTCAGTGAGGGTGACTGCCACTGTAGAGTAGTGATAGTGTTACTGACCTTGGTGCAAGAGGTCCCAGGTTCGAGTACACCAGGGAAAGGGTGTCTTAGAGCCTTGTGGAGGAGATATCAGAGGCTACCCAGGGGCTGGATAGGGCTGGGTCTGAAGAGGAAAAGAGAGGAGAAATCGCGATTTAGTTTTGATCTCCTAAGGAAGGGAGGTGTGGTTTCAAGAATTGAAAATCAGCTGACTGTGGGATTCCAGTGGGAGTAGCCCCTGTGGGAGGAGTTCCTGGACAGAGACTATATAACAAACTGTCAGAGAACAGTGAGGGTGGGGTGGGTGAAAATCGAGTGAGAGCAGGTTCTGGCACAAAGGTCCCTCAGTACGCAACTAACTTGATTTAGAAAGTTGCTTAAGGAGTGGGAATAAAAACTAATTCTTAAATGTTGAGTTGCTAAATTAGGGATTGCAGGTGGACTCACAGCTCTTATATTCAAGGATGGAGTCAATGCTCAAGCTCGCACAATGACCAGAGAAATGGTTCCACATTTAAAATTTACAACTGGAGGGGAGCACTCTATCAGTTGAGCAGGCAAACCTGTTTCCAACCCTTGAGAGGGCAGGGAGCAGCTCCTATGGCTACGGCCATGGGTGGAGGAATGCCCTGGGGACTTTGGCACTGTTTGTAAATAAAGGGAGAAGAGATTAACAGGAGGAAGGAGAAGGACTGTCTGAGTAGACAGGGCAGAGGAGGAGGGGAGTGATAGGATGGCTAAGGTAGGATTCCTTGAGAAAAGGGAGAGAAAAAGGAGGGACAGGGAGAAGAGGAGAAGGTTAGTTAAAAATGCAGAAAAGAAAAGGCTGAAGTTCAAGGCAAGGTAGATGCAGATTTTTAAGTTAACAGGAGTAAGAAAGGTGAAATCAGGGGCTCAAGCAGAAGATTTTAAGCATTAATCTTCCATTTCAATATATGCAGACTTTGGTTAACTCACAAGTTGAGGAAATTTTGTCCAGTAAGACCTTGCTAATTCGCTAGCTAAGGAGATGCAGTGCATAGAGGAATAAATGCAAACTTTGGAAAACCCACTTGCTGTAATAGAACTATGCAGGGAGGCCTTGCTACACAAATTACAAGTACAGTGTAATAAAACTACATAAAGCTGCCTAGCAGGAGTAGTCTGAGAAAACATACAGGTCTGCTAGAGACTTACTGGATTGCAGGTCATGCACTGTTACAGTCACTTAGCTAACAGTATAGAAGAAGCAGTTCTACAAAAATCTCACTTGCTAGAGACAAATCTTACAGATAAAAGAAAATCGACTGGACTACTAGAAAATCAAACTGGTCTGATCACCATGCAGCGTTATAGTCGTTAACAAACAGATCATATTGAAAATGATGTAGACAGGCAAAAATATCGAGTGAGAGCAGGCTCTGGCACAAAGGTCCCTCAGTGCACAACTAGCTTGATTTGCAAAGCTGCTTAAGGAGGGGGAAATAGAAACAAATTCTTAAATATTGAGTTGCTAAGTGAGGGATTGCAGGTGACCTCACAGCTCCTAGGTTCAAGGATGGAGTCAATGCTCAGGCTCATACAAAGATCCAAGAAATGGTGCCAAATTTAAAATTTACTGCTAGAGGGGAGCACTCTATCAGTTGAGCAGGCGTACCTGTTTTCGTCCCTTGAGAGGGCAGGGAGCAGCTCTTGTGGCTACGGCCATGGGTAGATGATGCCCAGGGGACTTTGGCACCGTCTGTTTTTGGCCCTTGAGAGGGCAGGGAGCAGCTCCTGTGGCTATGGCCAAGGGTGGAGGAATAGATACATAGGTGTTGTCGGCAAATAAGGGCCTTGTGACCCATCTAGTCTGCCCTATCCCTCTGTCTAATGTTTAAGGTACCCTAGATGCCACAAGCCCCCCCCCTTCACCCTAGCTTGATAATACCCATCTGCCTGTCCCACGCAGTCCTGAATCCCTGAACCATGGCCACCCCCACTACTTCCAGAGGGAGACTGTTTCATCTCTCCAACACCCTTTCAGTGAAGTAGAATTTCCTCAAATTCCCTCTAAGTTTTCCACCTTTTAGTCTCATGCTGTACCCCCTTGTTCTGCTGTTTCCCTTCATTTGAAAGATGTCCTTCTCTGGTACCCTGTTGATCCCCTCTAGATATTTGAAGGTCTCTATGATGTCCGCCCTCTTTCTCCTTTCCTCCAGGGAGTACATATTTAGAGCTCTGAGTCTCTCCTCATGCAACTTATGCAGCCTCCCCAACACCATTTTTGTCACCCTCCTTTGTACCGTTGCCATCCTGTATATGTCTTTTTGGAGATGGGTCCTCCAGAGCTGAACCCAGTATTCCAGATGAGGCCTTACAAGTAAGTTGTACAACGTTACCACCACTTCCATCCTTCTACTTGATATACCCCTCCCTATGCACCCTAGCATTCTGTTAGCCTTTCCAGCTGCTTTGTTGCACTGCTTAGCCACTTTAAGGTTGTCTTCTGTGACTGCCACTAGATGCCTTTCCTCTGTGGTAGCCTCCAGTGTTACCCCTTCTAGTTCATACTCAGCCCTAAGATTCCCTCTCTGTAAGTGCATAATCTTGCGCTTTTTTGCACTGAAACCTAACTCCCATTCCTTGGGCCAGTTTTCTAGCCTCTTCAGATCCCTCCTCAGTTTTTTCTATACCTTCCTGTGTATCTACCCTGTTACATAGCTTTGTATCATCCACAGACAGGCTAACCCTTCCTTCTAGGCCTTCTGCAATATCGCTTATGAAGACACTGGAGAGCACTGGTCCCAGCACTTACCCTTCCCTCCTGTGAGGTAACCCCATTTACTACCACTCTTTGGGTTCTGTTACTCAATCAGTTTCTAACCCATGTGACCACCTCTGTCCCCACCCCCAGATATGCCAGCTTGTGGATTAGTCTCCTGTATAGGACTGTGTCGAAGGCCTTCCTGAAGTTCAGATAGGCCACATCTACCACTCTTTCCTGGTCTATTTCCTTTGTCAGTAGTTCAAAAAAGTGTCTAACTCAACCCCAAAAAAAGCAATAATTTTAATTTCTTGTAGTTCATTTTATTTATTCATATCTTATTATAGAATTTTAACATGCTTCTGAAATGTATTTCTGAATGATTCAAACAAATTCACTTGCTTCAAAAAATATATTTCTTCAATCAATCATGTGCTTTTGCAAAATGATTATTCAAGAAAGCAAATGTTTCATAGGCTCCAGAAATCTATTTCTTCAAAATAAAGTAGTAACGTTTCAGAACTAATATATGTTCCTTCATCAGACTTGAAGCATTAATAACATACTGTATGCTATTGAAAATAAAAGAGAAAATGATTCTAGATTATTAAAAAGTTAATGTTTCTAGTTAATACATAGAGAATAACGGATGGGGAAGTGTGTGATATGAGAATTTAATGCACACCTAAGGTGTGGGATGCTACATAAACTCCGGGCGGCCGAGGGACTCAAAGCATCCACACCGAGGGTGCGCTTAAATCTCATGCGCCTCCCCATCTTTATTTTGTATAATATACTGGCAAGCAATTTTTCCAGCCCCTCACTACACAGACACACATGCATACACACACACACACACACACACACACACACACACACACACACAGTCTCTGTCTCACCTTCTTCACAGACAGGGTCTCTCTTTCTACACACACACACACAGAGAAACACACACACACACACTCACTCTGTGCTTTTGAATAAATTGTGTGGCGGCTGCAGTCTAGTTCTTACAGCAGCAACTTACAGCTCACCAGCAGGCAGGCTCACGTCTAAATTACTGAGCTGTTTAGCAGTCTCCAGTCCTTCTCCCTCTTGCTCCAAAGCACCCTCTAGCTCCCTCTGCTTTCATTTTAATTATTTTGTTGAAATTGAAGCTGAAATCATGATTGCGATTACGATCGTGGTTACCTCTATTAGGCAGTCAGAAATCTGTTCCGCTGATTGTTTGTAGTCACAAGTAAGCTGGCAAATCGCAGCATCAACCAGATACTTTATTTTAAAACCAGTAATGGTTATATTTAAGGTAGGATAAACCACATACTTTAAAAAAAGATTGTGGGAAGCTGAGGATCTTACTGTGGTGGCTCCTCGCTAAGATACGGAGCCGCCAAGTTTTAGGAATGCTTTAGCCCACCCACAAACAAGTCGGAACCAGTTAGGGAGCGCTTCCTTTTGATGGAGCATGAGAACCTCGTAACAACCAGCCAGTTACTAAGGGAAATATCAACTGGTTCAGCCCATAGGAAAAATTGCTGACCAGTTGTTATATAATTATAATGTATTTAATTTTAGTAAATTTAGATTTATTTCCTTTGTCACCCTCTTGAAGAAATCAATCAAGTTGGTCTGGCATGACTTCCCTGCAGTGAATCCATGTTGCCTTGTGTAGAGCAGTCCCCTTGTCTCTAGGTAGTCCACCAGCCTTTCTTAATTAGGGTTTCCATCATTTTGTGGGCCTGTGTGATAACGGTGACCACCTAAAGGCGATCACCATTATTGCTCAGTCAAAGTGCCGAACACATGTTCGGCACTCTGACAAACCAGCACAATGGTGCCAGGAGATATTTTTACTGCATTCACCCCCCTACTAAAGGATTCTCAACTCCAGGGGTGTGCATGTCAGGGGGGTGAAAGCAGTAAAATTAAAAAGGTTTGGTTAGGGAGCAATAAAAATAGAACCGGCGCCCGGGCCCGAACCTGGTACCTCAGCCACCCCAGCCACTAGCCGATCCCCGATGCCACGACGCAGCTCAACCAGCAACTGCAGCGACACCCTCTACAGCCTCTCCACCTCCTCCCAGCCCATGCTCGCTGTGCTCGCTTCCACTGCCCTGTAAGTGTATGTATAGCAACATCCTGTCACCTAGTTCACCCACCCCCTCATCCAGTCGCCCTACCTTTCCATCGCCGTGAGTGGATTGCACCGGAAAGGTGTCGCTGTAATGGACGGTGCCCTTCCTCATGCACCCACTTCACGGGTTACCTCATTTTTTTTAACTATTGAGGTCAAACTGACTGTTTGGTAGTTTTCTGCCTCCTCCTTGCTACCACTTTTGTGCAGAGGTACCACTTGGTGGCCTTACCCATATTAGGCCCATTTCTGTCCTTACTTCCTTTGCCTTGTTTAGGATTTACTCCTGTTCTGCTCCCTATCGACTTCTCTACCTTTGTATCTACTTCACTAATGACCCTGTTTTGGGGGGGGGCTGGGATTTCCCTGCTTCCCATCAGTGCCTCCAGCCCTTGACTAGTTTAAATGCTTGCCAAGGAAGCATTTAAACCTATCACCTTGGATCCTGGTTCCCTTCCTGGACAGATGCAGAGCATCATGCCAGTATAGGCCTGTATCCCTCCAGGTGGACCCCCAGTCCCCAATGAAGCCAAATCCTCGAGCTCCACATCAGTTTTTCAACTAGTCATCGAATCCCATGGTGCAGAGTACCCAACCTCACCCATGCCATAGACAGGTAGCACTTCCAAGAAAATTACCGTGTGTGCTACATGCCTAAGGCCCATCCCCAACTCCACAAACTCCTGCTGCATTGCTCTGATCCCATTTCCAAACATCTCATTCATCCCTTGGTGGACAATGAGATCCAGCTCCCTCCCCAGTGCAGCTGCTCCCACGATCCTGAGGATTCACTTCCTGTCCCTCCAAGCCATGGCACTGAGCAGGCACCTTACCCCCCAGTTCTACCCCCTAATGATTCAGTCCCTAAATTAATTAACCCCTGCCATCTTAATGGTACTTCATCTCCCCCCACAGGTTTTGAACCCTTGTCGGTTTGGGCTGTCTACTTCAAGATCAGTTACACCATCCACTAGACCACTCAGACCCTTATTAAATGAACCCCTGCCCATATTGTCCTCTGTATCTACCTCTGGGGTTATGTCTCTATTGTTGGCATTGCAACTGAGCAGCAGTGCAACTTCTTTGCGATCAGGGGAGTATCTGGTGTTGCCCATTAAACAAATTCCATTTCTCGGGTTCTTGGATCAGTGTGTTTGCTGCCATGTATTTACTATAAAATACATGTCAGGTTTGGGTGAGTTAAATGTTTGGTTTGTTCTATTGTGTCTGACCTTCAGTTGTGCTGGGTATCTCAGGAGAATTTACCCCAACATTGTGGAGAGCTTGGCCAGCTTGGGTGAATGCCCTCCTTTTGTCAAAGGGTTTTTTGGAGTAGTTGGGGATGATTATAATATTGTTGTCCAGCCATTGCAATGTGCCCAGTTGTCTTGCCCTCCACACTATATTTTCTTTTACAGGGAACCTGAGTAATTTTGCGATCATAGGTCAGGTTTTCTATCCTGATTTTGGGATTAGTACCAGGGACCCGTGAATCAGCTCTATGTCAAAGTGGCATTCCTCAGGGAGTTTTACTATTTGGGGAAGATCTTGTTGTAAAAAGAAGGTTATATCACTGTCTTTGTATTCTGCTTGTTCTGGGAAGCCAACAAACTAGAGAGTGTTCTTTCGGCTTCTGTTTTACAGGTAATCAACTTTATTTTGTAATTGTCTCTTTGCTGTGCTTTGTTCTTGGAGCATTTATTGCCTGCAATTTTAGCTTTTGCTACTGTCATATAGGATGCCAGCTGGAATATGCATTCAGAGTGTGTTGCCATGTTAATTTTAATCTCTTGAAGTTCAGCTAGTAGTTGTGCAAATATTTCTTTGACTTCTTATGGTAGAGCAGCTGCCATGTTAGCGGTGGTGCCAGACAATAGCTGAGCAGTCTGCGGGGTGTGTTTGGTGGTTTGCTCACAAACGACATGACTTGGGATCAAAGGTTTCCTTTTGTCTGGTAGAGTATATTTTTTTCCTGTGCAAAGAAGTTCTTTTGGGGGGGGTCACGTGATGCGGGTGATTCAGTAGCAGCGCTGTTTCTTAGCTCCCCATCTCAGCCCATTTAATCACCAAAATCTGTCTTTCAACCTAAGTTGTTGCTCACCTGCTCAGTGAAGTCTTCAGGCAAAGCCTCTGAACTAAGATTGCCGAAAGGTGTGGCAACATCATGCAGTTGCAACTCGCAAATTCATTGGGGGAGGAGGAACAGTCTCAGCCAAGGAGGCCAAACACCCTCAACGGAGTACATCACCACTACAGCCCACCACGGAGGCCCAGGAAGGCTGCCAAGAAGGCCAAATAACTGCTTACCTCACCGAAATAGAATCTATTGTTCTACAACTCCTGGAACAAATTACCAAATTCAAACCTACTTTAAATGCTCTGGCCACTCAGGTATCCAATGCAGAGGTCCGCATTTCCTCCCTGGATGAAGGCAATTCAAAAATGGAGCCCAAAATAATCCATTTGTGCAGATCCGTACAATATCTGGAAGCAAAAGTTGATGAGTTGGAGGGGAGGAACCGACGGAACAATTTAATCATCTTAGGTTTGCCTGAAAATGAGGAGGCAGTCAATGCAGTAGAATTTGTCCAAAAGCTATGCACCAAAATAGCAGGACCTTCACCTAATGGCCCTGTTTATGTTATACAGAGGGCACACAGGTCATTACAGGCAAAGTCCTTGCCAGAAGAGCCTCCAAGGCCACTGATCTTTAAATTATCTGGACCAGGATCATGTTTTTAAGAAGTCTCATAGTCTGGACAGCATCCAATGGGCTGGGAAGAAGATTAGAATTGTGCCAGACATAACCTTTGAGGTTCGTCAGGCCAGATCTGCCTATCACTTTATTTTGAGCAAATTATGGGCTGCACAGATTAAACATAGGCTCTTGCACCCTGCCAGGCTAGAAATAGTATTGAATTCTAGTAAAAGGCACTTTGAGTCTGCAGATCAAGCACTTGGGGACTTATCTAAACTCCTTCCTAACTTGTTCTCATCTAAAACGTGTCTGATACCTGACTAGAGAACTGCAACCTGGACTGATATGGATTATGAATAATCAAGTCGTGGATGTCTCAGTTAACTCAGATTTAAGCTTATTTTGCAGCCAATCTGTCAGCTGTGTCATTGTGCATTTTTTTTAGTCTAAATTAGCACCCTCAGCAAGAGAATATTTTAAAAGCTCTTAATAATATTTTAGGAGCAATCTTTTGTTTGCATATTTGCCTAGTAGGACAGCCCCACCTGCTGGCTAACTAATGCAAGCATTTGCACTGTACAAAAAGGACATAATCTGACTTTGTTCATGATGGCACTTAAGTTTACAATATTTTTAATGTGGCTTTACAATGCGATTCATTTCTTTTTTTTGGGGGAGGGAGGGTAGCTGATACCCCTGCTAGCCCAGAAGTCATTTACTCCTCTTATTTCTTTTCTTCTTTTTTTTAACTTGGAACTAGCATGGTATGATTATATTGTAGAGTTAATCATGATCTATGCTGTGACAGTATTCTGCTATTCTGTATTCTGTTGTTTGACCACAGGAAGGTAGGCTTTTAAAATATGCTGCACTGCTTTTTTTCAGCCAGTGGCACTATCCTCTACCAGGGCTGGATATGGGCGCTACTCTCACTCTGTACCATACCAATTAGAGTGGGGGAGTTGGCTTTAGGCCTGGTTGAGACATTAATATTGTAAATAGTTAGTGTAATTTGGACGTATATTGGTTTCATGTATTATATATTTGGTGTTTGTTGTTGGGGAAGAATTGGGGGGAGGGGTACCAGTATGCTCATACCCTCATTTACGATCTGTCATCCAACTTGTTTATTTACATTATATTGCTAGTTACTTGTCATATATATATATTGTGGAATGTGAAGGGCTATAAGGATAACAAGAAAAAATATACATTACTCAGGCATTTAACTCATCTATCTCCATAGATTGTCTTTTTACGGGAGACTCATTTGCTCGAATCTCAAACGGCATTTTTAGCAAAATCCTGTGTGAGGAAAGCCTTTTGGGGTGGGAAACAGTACTAGGCAGCAAGGAGTGGTGATTTAATTTTCAAAGGCTATTACCTTTACCTTAATAACTGAGAAGAAAGACCCTGAAGGGAGATTTATTTGCCTACATGGCTTTTTAGGCAATTGGGAAATAGTGTTAGGATCAATATACGGCCCTAGCTTAGATATTCCAAGTTTTTCCCCACATTGGCTTCGGAAATAGCCCCTTATAGCCATTTACCAATAATATTGGGAGGTGACTGGAATCTAGTTCAATGTAATGATTTAGATCATACCTACTGTTCCAAAGCTGGCTTATCATCTGGGCAAAGGGCACTTAAAGAATTTTTGGACCAAATGGGCCTAATTGACCAATGGAGGCTTTTATACCCCTCCACTAAGGATTACACTTTTATCTCTGTTTCCCACCAAGTTTTTTCCCCGTATAGATTTTTTTTTTTTTAATCTCAAAGGAGCTGGTACCTTGGTTACAACAATGTTCAATTTCTGCAAGAGTCCTCTCTGACCATTCCCTTATTACTTTGTAGCTGGAAATACCATCTCTCTTCTTGTGCCCTCGTATATGGTTTCTAAACAACCAACTTTTGAAGGATTCAGAGTTGGCTTCCAAACTGCAATAGTACATGGAGATGGTAATCCATCAAAATATTACAGCCCCTATACCTTATGATTTTATTTAGGGTCATTTAAAATCGGCTTAGAGGGGTAAACTTATTAGGTTAGCTACCATTCGAAATAAAAAAATGGAAACTTTATCTCTGACATACCTTCCCAAATACGCTTAATGGAACATTCTTTGTCACCCTCATCTACAGAAGCTTATAAGGAGAAACAGGGTCAGCTTAGAGCTCAATATTCAAATTATTTATTATCTAAGGTAGATAACATCAAAGCTACCTATATAGGTCAAGGGGAAAAGGCAGGCAAGCTTTTGGCTATGAAAATTAAACAGCAAACTAGTTCTAGATAGATATCTGCCTTGAGAGACCCTGAGTCATGCCTACTCACTACCAGTTCTCAGACAATGGGGAGACATCTTTTCTAAATGTTATTCCTCTTTATATACAGCTTCATCCCTTCCTAATATGGAAACTGAATCAAAAATGCCGAAATTTCTACTGAAAGTACAACTTCCAATCCTCTCTGAAGTACAGAGACTATCATTAGTTGGCCCTATTACCCAAGAGGAAGTAGCCCGTGCTATAGATTACCTCTCTTTGAATAAGGTGCCAGGTCCTGATGGTTTTTAGGCTGTCTTCGACAAAACTTATAAACAGATTATAACCCCACTACTCACCGATCTATATAATTATTGTGCACTTCACCCACCTGAGGACAAATTCCTTTTTGAAGCGAGAATTGTGCTTCTACCCAAGCCAGGTAAAGATGCCACCAAACCAGAAAACTACCACCTTATCTCCCTAATCAATAATGATATTAAGATATATGCCATGATTATAGCCTTGAAACTTGCTTCAGTCTGGGAAGCTTTGTTAGGACCTGACCAGGTGGACTTCATAGCCAGCAGGAGCCCTAACTCACATTTTAGAAATCTCTTTCACCTTATCTCCATGTCTGGGGAAACAACAAATCTGCAATGTTGGTCTCCCTGGATGCAGAGAAGGCATTTGACCAGGTCTCATGGACATATCTTTTTAAGGTTCTGGAGGCCTATTCTCTGCCAAAGGAATTTATCGACAGTATTAAAGCATTGTACCAGATCCCATCAGTTTATATTCTTTGTACTAATGAGATCTCCAAACCCTTCCCAATTATGCAAGGTACTAGGCAGGGATGCCCCTTGTCTCCCTTCCTTTTTAACCTTTATTTGGAACCACTTATTAGGATGATCAATCAGTCAGCAGTAATTAAAGGGATTACCCTAAATGAACCTTCCTTTAAATGATCAGCCTTTATGGATGATATCCTATTACACCTCAAGTACTGGGAAAACTCACTCCCAGCAGCTCTAACAGTTATCTCAGACTTTAGTTTCTTTTTGGGCTATAAATTAAATCTTTCAAAGACCACAGTTTATCCCCTTTCTCTCTCTCTATCACCAAGTCAATTGTTCCATCTTTAGGACTTATATGGGATACCTCACCACTAACATATTTAGGTATAAAGATCTCCAGGAATCTTGGCAAACTAAAACAACTTAATCTAGACCCAGTCCTTCTGCAACTGACGGGCGATCTCAACCGGTGGAAACACCTCCACTTGACCCTGTAGGGAAGAGTAAATATCAAAATGTGTGTCCTTCCAAAAATATTGTATCCCTTGGGTAAGCTCAATGTCTTTCTACCTAACACATGGTTTAAAGAAGTTTGTTTGAGGTACAGATGACAGTAGATGGTCCAGGATTATGATGGATGTAGGACATAGCTGGTGAAGCTAGGGATTTAAGTGACCATAGTGTTGAAGTGTTGGTCATACCCCCTGCCTTTACCTTGTTTTGATTACTATTTGGAGATACTTTTCTCCAGTTTGTTTTTCCTGTGCATACTTTAGCCTGTATGTAACTATTCTTGCTGGATAATGTTAACCTGCTAGCTGCTGCTATCTTCCCTGGGACCCCCATACAAATGAGATGCTGCATACTCATGGGGCTATTCCGGTTAGAGTAATTTTAAATAAATAACTGTATAGGTAGGTGTGATGGACTAAAGCGTCTCTTCCAACCTTAACTTTTTATGTTTCAGTTGAGGGTTATAGCCATTGCATCTGAATATGTTTGGGTGAAAATAAATTTAACAGACAAGAACTATGTTTTAGCGCACATACTTTGCATTTATATTGAGATGGTCATGGATGAGTCTCAATACAAACCAAATATTATGCTTCCTAGGTTTTAGTTCAACATTGGCAATCTTATTCTTGATGAAAAATATTGCCTCCAGAGATCAAAGATATTCATACTGTTTGACACGTAAACATTTTTTTATTATTTGACTATGAAAGGTACATACATGCATACATACATACATTAGATATAACCTTCTAATGTTGATTAAATTGCCATATAGTTTACAAAGTATGGAGTAAATGATGATACTATCATATCAAATAGTATCATGTCCTAAAAGTGGTACAGAGCCAGCCAGCTTGCTGTTTTGTTAATTGCTTTAAATTTTATTTGATCAGACAGTGTTATTCTTACTATTGTAGATGACAAATGACAGATGACAACATGTCTTAGTGTTTGTGTGGTGTATTACGTATTATGACTTATGATTAAAAATCCTTGGGTCTTCTTTGTGTATTTGTGTGTGTTCTAGTCTTATTGTGGTGTTACTCATTAAAATAATAAAGTATATCCTGGCACCTCACCCTGTGTCCTAATTAATACTTAAAATATTTCTTTTGAAGATGAAGATGTTAAGTGCTCTCTTATTTCTATGTGAGTAAGGTAAGGATACTGTCTCTATAAATACTTCGTACCTTATACCACTTTGCCCTGTATTTAAGCGAGCTTCTGTGGGTTGCACTTTATGTCTTTTAGGTAGTCATGATATCTGCTGTAAGTAGCACCTGTCAATTGTCAAAACTACTACATACTAATCTGTTAGGCAGTATAAACTACATACAGTGGATCTAAGTGGTTATTTGAGCAGCTGAGTGCCTCATTTAGTGACTATTATAAGTTCTGTTGTGAAGCCTGTAGAGGTGTTGTACAACGGTTGTGGTATACAGGGAGCAGGTCCCTATGGGTACTCTTTACCCCATACTCTATACTCTGCAGGTGACAAAGTGTATCAATAGCTTCTTATGTTCAGCCTATGCCTGTTGTTGGGTGCTTAACCATTGAATTCATGAGTACAGGTATTGATGAGCAGTTAGATTGTATATACTGAAGGTATGGTGCCTAAGTTTTGTCGTATTTTGTTAGGGAGTCAGAGGAGATGTGGGACCGCCTTTCATACTTTGCTAGCATATTAATGTTATCTAGTAGTTCTTTAAAATGTATCTTTGTTGTGGATCTCCATTTACAAACTATGAGTCATTTTACTTGCGTACTAAAGAGGATCAGGAGATTCCATCGATTTTTTGAGAGTTGTATGTTTGTTAAAGACGCCTCATAGAAACATAGAAACATAGAATTTGACAGCAGATAAGGACCGCTTGGCCCACCTAGTCTGGCCATTTTCCTACCTAACAGATAAGCTACAGATCCTAGTTAACCAACAGCTTACTTCCTCCTACCCCCCACTAGGACTGCCTTATGTCTGTCCCATGCATTCTTGAATTCCCCCACTGTTCTTGACTCCACAACCTCCTCAGGGAGGCTGTTCCATGCATCCACAACCCTCTGTGAAAAAATACTTCCTCACATTACCTCTGAGCCGTCCCCCTCTATCTTTAAATTGTGCCCTTGTTCTTGCACATCTTTTTCTGAAAGATGACACCCTCTTGGACTTTGTTGATTCCTTGGTACTTAAAAGTTTCTATCATGTCCCATCTCTCCTCCTTTCCTCAAGGAGAATACATATTAAGCTTCTTTAGTCTTTCTTCGTATGTCTTCTGGTGCAGACTCTGCACCATTTTGATTTCCTCCTCTGGGCAGCCTCCACTCTGTCTATGTCTTCTTGGGAGATGGGGTCTCCAGAACTGCACACAGTACTCCTGATGGGGTCTCACCAACTGTCTGTACAGAGAAATAACAACTTCCTGTTTTCTACTATTGATGTCTCTTCCTATACATCCCAATATCCCCCCAGCCTTCCTTACTGACTTCTCACATTGCTTGTCCACCTTAAGGTCATATGATATAATTACCCCCCAGGTCCCTTTCCATTTTTACTGTTGTCAATATCTCACCCCCATTAAGTACTCTTCCCCTGGGTTTTTGTTTCCAAGGTGCATTACCTTGCACTTCTTTGCATTGAATCTGAGCTGCTATACATTTAACCATTCCTCCAACCTTACCAAGTCCCTTCTCATCCTTTCTACTCCGTCTTATGTATCAATCCTGTTGCAGATCTTTGTATCATCTGCAAAGAGACATACTTTTCCTTCCAGTTCCTCTGCAATGTCACTTATAAAGACATTAAAAAGGACCAGTCCCAGTACTGATCCCTGCGGTACCCTGCTAGTAACCCTCCTTTCTTCACAGTATGCTCCATTTACTACTACCTTTTGAGTCCTGTTGTCTAGCCAATTTTTTATCCAGGCTACCACCTTGGGACCCACTCCAAAGCTGGCTAACTTGTGTATTAATCTTTTGTGTGGAACTGTATCAAATGTCTTGCTAAAATCTAGATGGGCCATGTCCACAGCCTCTCCCTGGTCTACTACTTTGGCCACCCAGTCAAAGAAATCTATTAGATTCGTCTGACATGACCTTCCCATCGGAAATCCATGCTGCCTTTGGTCCTATGCCCCACTGGCCTCTGGGTACTCAATAATTCTTTCCTTCAGAAGTGATTCCATCATTTTCCCTACCACTGAGGTCAAACTAACTGGTCTGTAGTTTCCTGCCTCTGTTCTGCTCCCACTTATGTGAAGAGGAATCACATCCACCCTCCATAGGTCCTCAGGTACCACCCCATCCTGCCATGATTTGTTAAGAGAGTAGTCAGCGATGTCACTAGTTCTACCATAGTTCTTTTAAATTCTTAGGTGAATCCCATCAGGCCCCATTGCTTTGTCCACCTTCAATTTTATTAGTTCTTTCAGAACCCTTTCTTCTGTAAATGGACTGGTATCGACCCCCGTCTTCAGATTGTTTCTCTTGTTTGGTTTATTTACCTCCCCCTCCTCTTCCTTTGTGAATACTGAGCAGAAATATTCGTTCAGTATCCCTGCTTTTTCACTGTCACCCTCAGCCCACATTCCCTCCCCTTTATTAAGCCTCAGTATCCCTCCTTTGGTCTTTCTTCACTCCCTAATGTACCTATAAAAGGTCTTATCCCCCTTCTTAACAGAGCTGGCTATCCTTTCCTCAGTTTGGGCCTTTGCTATTCTGACTGCCTTCCCAGCCTCTTTCTGCTTTAACTGATAAAGTTCTCTGTCCTGCTCCTTCTGTGTTTCCTTATATTTCCAGAATGCTATCCTTTTCTCCTTAACTTTCCTTGCCACCTCTTTTGAGAACCACAGCATTTTTTTCCCTTCATTGCGTTTTGTTGATTTGCTTTACACAAGGCTTATTCTCCTGTGATGGCTGTTTTGTTTACTCCCATTGTTCCTCCACCCCTCATTCTTGCCTGTTTGCTAGTGCTTTTCTGAGGCACTCTCTAATTTTCCTAAAGTCAGCCCTCCTAAAGTCTAATACTCTTGCTTTTGTATGGCTTGATTGTATGGCTGTATTTATTGTGAACCACACTGTTTGGTGGTCACTTGTTCCCAGATGGCTACCCACTACTAAATCTGAGATTCTTTCTCCATCCTCATTTGAGAGTACCAGGTCTAAGATTGCTCCTTCCCGAGTGGGTTCCAATACTGGCTGTCTGAGGCATGCCCCCTGTAGGGCATCAAGAATGACCATGCTCTTGGATGGGCCTGCAGTAAAGGTGCTCCAGTTAACATCTGGCATATTCAGGTCCCCCATCAACAATATCTCCCCTTTTTCTGCCATTCTAAGGAAGCTTTCTATCATTTCCTTATCCAGTCCTTTCCCCTGAGATGGGGGTCTGTATACAACCCCTATGCAGATTGTGGTGCAATTTTCTTTCTCCAGGGTGACCCAGAGTGTCTCATCGGCTCCCTGTTTACTCTTTAGTTCTGTTGATTTGATCCCTTCTTTTACATAGAGAGCTACTCCTCCTCCTCCTCCTCTTTTACTCTCTCTGTCCCTCCTGTAGATTGTGTATCCTGGTATGCTGACATCCCAGTCATGGTTCTCTGTGTACCATGTTTCTGTGACTGCCACAATATCCAGGCAACCCTCTTCCATCAAGGCCACTAGTTCAGGGAGCTTGTTACACAGACTATGGGCATTGGTACTCATCGTCCTCCACTTTTTGATAGCCTTACCCCTTTTAGCCCCATTCCTGTCCTTATTGCCTTTGCCTTTTTTTGCATTTACCTCTGTTCTGCTCCCTAAAGACTTCTTTACCTTGGTGTTTACCTCACTCAATTACTGTGTTTTGTTGGGGGAGGCTGGTATTTCACTGCTCCTTTTCAGTGCCTCCCCCTTGGCTAGTTTAAACACTTGCCAATGAAGCATTTAAACCTCTCACCTAGGATCCTGGATCCCCCCGGACAGATGCAGACCATCACACCAGTATAGGTCTGCTTCCTTCCAGCTGGCTCCCCAGTCCCCAATGAAGCCAAAACCCTGAGCTCCACACCAGTTTTTCAACCATTCATTGAATTCCCTGGAGAGGAGTACCCTAGCATCACCCTTTCCATAGACAGGCAGCACCTCCGAGAAGGTTACCATATGTGCTACTTGTCTAAGGCCCCTCCCCAACTCTACAAACTCCTCTTGCACTGCTCTGATCCCATTCCTAGCCAGATCATTTGTCCCTAGGTGGACAATGACATCCAGTTCCCTCCCTCATGCAGCTGCTCCCACGATCCTGAGGATTCGCTTCCTGTCCCTCCAAGCCATGGCGCCAGGCAAGCACCTTACCTCCCTTTCCCCTTCCTCCCCCATTTCTACCCCCCTGATGATTGAGTACCCCTGTGGCATCCCATGCCACCCTCCTGTGGGTCTCCTTTGTGAAGGTCCCAGCATCCTCCTTGGTCTCCACTGGGTGCCTCCATGAGGAACTACTATCCACCAGAAGAGTGAATGAATTGTGGAGAGGTACAGCTGGAGGGATGCAACTCTGTTCTACCACCCTCTCCCTTCCTGAGCCCACCCTGGTCCAGCCTTTCCTCTTTCTTGGCATCCTCTGAGGTAGTGGCATTGGCCCTGGTGGTCTCTGGGTGGAAGAGGAGGTTTCATGAATCCTAGCCAGGTCAGCCTAGAGACAGGCAATCTCCTCTCTCAGACTAGAGAGGTGCCTTCAAATAGGGCAGCATCGCAGCCTCTAGAATGTTTCCTGGAACACTGCCACCCCACAGCCATTGCACTGCACCACTCCTATCATGTCTTATTTTGTGTCCTCTCTCCTGTCTTTCTGTATGCTTACTCTCTCTTCTCCTTACAACTCTCACCCTTCCTGTTCTGGGACAGCAACTTTCTATATTCTTCAGTAGCCTCCTTCTTCCTTGCTCAGTGTCAGACCACCAGCAGCTGGGGGGGGGGAGTGAGCTACTTGTTTCCTTTAGGGTTGAGAAAACCAATGTTTCTCTATGATCCTTCCCTTCCTACTGCCAAACAGGAAGTTCCTGTTGACAGTCAAAT
Source organism: Neoceratodus forsteri (assembly GCA_016271365.2). Lineage (NCBI taxonomy): Eukaryota > Metazoa > Chordata > Ceratodontiformes > Ceratodontidae > Neoceratodus > Neoceratodus forsteri. The sequence continues at coordinate 276,317,153 of CM057449.1, forward strand.
CCAGTGGCTATAAAAGTAGAACTGGCTTAGGGTGGGTGGGATGGAGGGCAATTAGTAAGAAAAAAGGCTAGCAACAGGAAGTTGTAATTTGAGTAACCTGCTTTTATAGTGTCTAAGCCACACCCCCAATTAAGCTCTCTCTCCTCCTACTGGTTTAGCAAAGTAAGTTGATACAGTACCCTTTCCAGCACAGAACACACACTGACTTTCTTTCTTTTCTTTCTTTCTTTTTTAACCCTAAATAAGACCCCTTCTACTTCAAATAAAGTATCTGTCTGCTTAATCTCACAGGCACTGACTCCTGCTGAGATATAAGTGTTAAATTAATAAGAAAATGTAGCTTCTTTTAGTTAGCTGCTTTCTGCTCTACAAGCAAGAGCCCAGTATGTATAAGTCTGCACTTAGCAGTAGTTTAGTATTTAAAATTTGATGAAGTAAGTTGTGGGCTAGATTACACACATCTCTAATCTTATGGCATGACTAGAGATGCAGCAAATTTAAAATCCGCTGGTGAAGTGAACATGAAGTGGCCATTGGAAAGTGCTCACTTTGCCTTGTCATTATGACTTCGCACAGTAATTTCAGCTTAACGCGAAGTAAGGTGGAATGACAACTGTAGGGCAACCCATGCCATAGTGTGGGCCCTAGAGAAGCTAGAATCATACTTGTATGGGCAGCATCTTGTGATGCAGACTGACCACAACCCCTTGGTTTGGTTGATGCAGATGGGGAAAAACAATGGCAGATTACTAAGATGGAGTCCTGCTTTACAAGGGTATGACCTAAAAATCATACATAGGGCTGGAGTGAAGAATCAGAATTCAGATGGACTGTCTAGGGTCTATGAGGAGTGAAGTGATTTGGGAAGATCATCCCATGTAGGGTATAGATCCCCCAAATCCAGTCTAGGTGGGAAGGAGTGTGACGTAGACAGCCAGTTCTGAGTGCTGTTTCATTTTTTTTAATGTAAAATGTATTACTGACTGTCTCTGCTGAAAATCTGATGCTCTTAGAATGACCTCACTCATCCCTCCCCCCAGGTTTCAGCTGGAAGATGCAAGCCATGAGGAAATGCTGACACAGCATGTGTATCGCACACACTCAGTTTTTAGAGACAATGTGTTTAATGTAAGGCTTTAATCAAGGATCCTGTTTGTCTGAGCTAATTACAACCGTAGTTGCTATATCATATCCATTTTATAATGTTGGAGAGGACCTTAGGTTGTTACACAGAGGTGCAAGGTTGTAAATGCCCCTGTGAAGCCTGTGTGAGGGACAATGCAGCATGGATCAAAGGAAGTGCCATTTGAAGGACATGAATTATGCTGAAGTTGCAGAATGTAATACTTTTGTGTAAGATATATATTTTTTTATAGGACAGAGGAGGAGCTAGCTGACCTCACACAAAAAGGGGTTGGCCAATACAGTTGTTTAAGGAATTCTGTTTTACTACACAGATACATATTTTTTACCTAGACTGTGACCAAGACAAATCAGTGAGCACTGTAAACAAGTATTTAGAAAGAGTCAAAATTTAAGTATTGTAAGCAGAAATTTGCACTGTTTAAACCTTATTATTTTAAAAGATTTGTATAGCTTGTGATATAAGACTTCTGTATTTTGTGTTTCACATATTTTTAACTATTTTAGTAAAATTAGTTTTAGAACTTACTTGGACTGTCTTTGACTTATTTTTAGTTGTAAGAAAAGTATATGGTTATTGCAGATACTAAACATTAGCTTGAATGGTGATACCAAACTGGAAAAAAAAGCGTTTTAAGTCTGAGGTCTTTATTAAAGTTTTTAAGGGTTCATCTCTGCATACCTGGTTGGGTGCCCATAGGCAACATATCTGGCCCACCTGAAGACAGATATATCTGAGCCTGTGCATTGGGTATGCTAGCAAGAGGTTAACAGTTTGAATCCCTCCAGAACCAGAGACCAAAGGTTGATCCGAATTCACAAAACAAATAAGAAGGTTACCTTTTTCTGTTAAACTGTCCACAAGACTGCGCTTGGAGGTTAGCACTTTGGGAGTAAAGGGCCTGACCTGCTGAGTGGGTTTGTGACATATACCATTTACATTTAGAGTCAATCCAAACCCACAAATATTTATAAGAGTCAACAAGATTTAGATTATAGGCATCTAGTGTTTTTATGTTCAAAGTTGCTTTATTTTGTGTTGGTTTATTACGATACAGCATAACTTGTGACTTTGTAGAGTTCAGAAACAGGCCATGTTCCTGAAAGTAAATTTGCAGTTTATTATAACCCTTTTGCAACCTTTCTTGGATCTGACCAACAGACCCTGCCTTCCCATAGAGTACTGTGTCATCAGAATACAAATGGTGCCAGACATCACTCAATAGACGTCCAACACCATTTGTATATATATTGAACAGCACAGGTCCTAACATTGACCCTTGAGGTACCCTAGTTTCAGCATCCAGAAATATAGATGCAAAGTCATTATATAATGTCACTCGCTGCTGTCTTCCTATCAGGTAGCCATGGGACCACTTTAATGCCTCCTGGTTGAGGCCTATCAATCTTAAATATTCAGTCAACATATCGTAATTCAAGGTGTCAAATACTTTTGATAAATCTATGAATACTTCCCTAACCAGGAGACCTTTATCCATGGCCACCTGAATATCTGATACTACTTTAAACAGCTCCATAGAGGTGCTTTGCTGCACCCTGAAACCTGATTGGTATTTATTATATATTTTCTGATCTTCTAAATAGCTGTTTAGTTGGCACACCACATTTTTTTCAAAAATCATAGAGGTAACAGAAAGCAACGATATGTGCCTATAATTTCCCATATCGCTCTTTTGTCCATTCTTATACATTGGTATTACATTTGCCAGTTTCCAGCCTAATGGGTTAGGAGCTAGTTTTTATAGAAACGTTAAAAATATCTGCTAATGAGGGGGCTACCACAGGTGCAGTCATTTTAAGCAAGTAAGAAGTGATACCGTCCATACCTTGGACCTTGTTACTACTTAATTTTAAAAATTGAGGACCTAGTTTACAGTTATATTTTTGAAAAAAAGTCGGTCATTTTTTCTTCTTTTTCCTCTCAGTCGCTTTGTTGTTTTTGTATCCTAGGGGTAGAGGGACTGCTATCTGTAGGGGATCCCATATTTATATACATCTCATTGAACATATCAGCCACCTTCTCCTAGATGTTATGGGGGATATCATTTACCACAAAGGAGCCTTTTAGTTCAGCAGTTTTACTGCCTTGCAACTTTTTTGCAATGTTCCAAAAATATCTAGGTTTATTTGCCCTTTCTGACCTGAAGCTTGATAAAAAAATTCTGCCTTTGCCTTTTTAATTTTATTTATATATAGATTGCGAGTGGAATGATATCTGTCCCAAAACAATTTCTCCTTATTGTTTTCCTTTGCTAGGTTCCATGCCACATCTCTTGCTTTATGATATATCCTTAAATCTGCTGTGTACCAAGGAGAGTTATTTTTTTTTTTACTTTTTTTATTTCAGATTGGAGCAGAGGCATCACATACAGACAAGAACTCAGTTTGAAAGTATTGCCAGGCACTATCTATGTCTGTAATTAATGTCAATCTGTCCCAGTTCCTACCTGTCAGCTCTGCCATGAAAGCAGTATAATGAAAATCTTTTAAGTTTTGGTAAGTTTTAACTTGAGGTAAACTGAATTTTGTGGCTTTATCTCTAATACAAAAGGTAACCTGGTGGTCGCTAAAAACATCTGGTAATACACCATGTAAAGGAAATTTGTCTGGAGCTGAGGTAAATATTAAATCTAAAATGGTAAAAGAACTGGGGTCTTTGGAATTAAGTCTGGAAACAGATTTGATTAGCTGACACAATTTCAAAGCTACTGAAAAATCCACTAATTCGCTAGTAGGGGATACCATTACCCAATCCATATTTAGGTCACCCAAAACAATAAGTTCATGACTATCCCTAAAAGGAAACAAAAAATCCTGAAGAGCAAAAATATTCTGATCATCTCCTTTTGTGAGAAGGTAGCATCCCATTAGTAAACCAGGCTTACAATATGGGATTTTTATTTCTAGTGCTATCCTTTCCATTCCTGGTGTAACTATATCACATTCAAAACTTTTAATTTCCACAGTTAAAGCCACATAAGCCATAACCCCCCCCCCCCGTTCCAATGGTTATGCCTCTACAGTCGATAGCCAGGAACTTAGACATTATCATCTGTTATTTTCTTGCTTAACCTGGACTCGTTATTATTAATATATCCGGACAATACTTTAAAACGCATTCCCGAATAACATAAATTTTTGGTAATACACTTCTGGCATTAAAATGGATGAAACTAATTCTACTGCCCTTCAAGATATCTGCTGTATATACATTGTCTTGACCCAGCCCTGGGTTTAGCTGAATATCTCCAGACAACAATAGACTTAATAATATTAGCTCTCTCAGTTTAACCACATACCCTCTTTTTCTCAATAGCATTTTTCTAATTACTAGGCCAAAGTGTTGCCTATATTTTATTTTTGCTAATAAATTTCCTTTGGCCAAAGGACAAAGCTGCTAGCTCACACAAAGTTGTAATTTGGGGTTGATCAATCAGCTGTTAGGTCATCTTTTATGAATTCCTGAAAGGGCCAGGTGAAGACGTCAAGGTATCCACAATCAGCTTTATCAGTTTGTTGTACAAACTGGGCCCATTTATGTTACCACATCCAGGACATAGTAAAATAAGGCAAGCAACCCATACAGACACAACAGTACAAGCGAGTTTCATTACCATGGTTATATCTTAATGCTAATCCCTTCTAAACTATTTTTTTTCAAAGCTAATTTTAGAAAACATCTTATAAAACTTTTGTTTTTGTTCAGTGTCTCATAGTGCCCTTTCCTACAGTCAACAGCACAATTATACAAATTAGTTTTGCTCTAAAATTTATTTCACTCATTTCAATCCCATTAATAAGGGAGAAATCAGTATAGTGCTAATCTACTCCAGGGATAAAATGTTAACATACAGTTTGACTTGCTAAGAGGAGGGGGGGGAGGGAAGGGTGAGGCAGCTGCAAGTTGAGGGGCTAGCTATACAATCAAGCAGACTTGATAGCCCATGAGGCCTGTTTCTGCTGGTATTTCATTTGTTTGTAAGTTATATAAAAACAAATATTGCAGGATAATTTCAAATGCAGGGAAAATACCTGCACTAAAAACTAATTAAACCACTGTAGTAGAACATCATGAGAATTATAATACTAAAATTACTACTAATAAAAATTAAGATGCCAATGGTAAACAACTTTCACTACAAGGCCAATCAGATTCTGAGGCTTTTCAATATATGTCCCCCACTCAGATTAGCTCTAAATTTTGCTAAAACTAGACTAGTTAAAACATATCAAATGTTTAATTACTATTACCCCAGTGCAGCCACTTCACTTCTTTTAAAAAAACTAATGTTCTTGCCACCTTTCCTACTCATGCTGATGTTCTCATACAACCAGTAAACTAATTACTCTTACAGTTTAGAGGAGGCCAGCCAGATCATGCCAACAGCCATGCAAGTTGATTAATTATGATACTAAGAAAAGGTACAGTGGCGTGAAAAAGTATTTGCCCCCTTCCTGATTTTCTCTATTATTGCATATTTGTCGCACTGGATGTTTTCAGGTCTTTAGAGAAAATGTAATATTAGATAAAGGGAACCTGAGTGAACAAATAACACTTTTTTTTTTTAATTTCACTTATTTAATGAAAAAGTTAACCAACACCAACTGGCACTGTGTGAAAAAGTAATTGCCTCCACTTAATAACTGGTTATGCACATTTAGCTGCAATGACTGCAACCAAACGCTTCCTATAATTCAATATCAAGTCTTTCACATCGCTGTGGAGGAATTTGAACCCACTCTTCCTCGCAGAACTGCTTTAATTCAGTAACATTTGGTAGGTTTTCGAGCATGAACTGCTCGTTTCAGGTCCTGCCACAGCATCTCTACTGGGTTTAAGTCTGGACTTTGACTAGGCCACTCCAAAACTTTAATTTTACTTCTTTTTAGCCATTCTGATGTGGACTTGCTTTTGTGTTTTGGATCATTGTCTTGCTGCATGACCCAACTATGCTTCAGCTTCAGCTGACGGAAGGATGACTGGACATTCTCCTTAAGAATTTTCTGGTACAGAGCAGAATTCATGGTTCCTTTAATTATGGCAAGTCTTCCAGGTCCTTAGGCAGCAAAGCATCCCCCACACCGTCACACTACAACCACCATGTTTGACTGTTGGTATGGTGTTCTTACTGTGGAATGCTGTGTTTGCTTTACGTGAGATATTATGGGATCCATGTAGTCCACAAAGTTCCACTTTGGACTCATCTGTCCATAGAACATTTTCCCAAAAGGCTTGTGGCTCATCCAGGTGCTTCTTGGCAAATGAGAGACGAGCATTTATGTTCTTCTTGGTTAGCAGTGGTTTCCACCTTGCTACTCTCACATGAAGCCCATTTTTTGCCCAGTCTCTTTCTGATTGTGGAGTCATGAACACTGACCTTAGCTGAGGCAAGAGAAGCCTGCAGTTCTTTGGATGTTGTTTTAGGATCCTTTGAGACTTCTTGGATGATTTTATGCTGCGCCCTTGGAGTAATTTTGGCAGGCCGCCCACTCCTGGGAAGATTCACTACTGTTCCAAGTGTTCTCCATTTGGAGATTATGGCTCTCACTGTGGTTCGATGAAGTCCCAGAGCCTTAGAAATAGCTTTGTAACCCTTTCCAGACTGATAGAGGGCAACAAATTTTTTCTGATCTTTTCAGGAACTCCCTTTGATCATGGCATAATGTGCTTGTTGAATCTTTGTGCTGGCAACGTGACTCTGATGGTAAGGGTCAAAATAAGTGAGGTTTATATTAAGCAGGGCTGGCTGTAATCAAGCCTGGCTGTGTTCAATCAGCTGACTCTAATTATCCCTTTAATTGGGTTGATTTAACTAGGGGGCAATTACTTTTTCACACAGTGCCAGTTGGTGTTGGTTAACTTTTTTCATTAAATAAATGAAATAAGTAAAAAAAAAAAGTGTTATTTGTTCACTCAGGTTCCCTTTATCTAATATTATATTTTGTCTAAAGACCTGAAAACATCCAGTGTGACAAATATGCAATAATAGAGAAAATCAGGAAGGGGGCAAATACTTTTTCACGCCACTGTAAGTGCTGAATTGAGACAAGAGTATGGTTTTGGTAGAGTGATCATATCAGCAAAGACAGTTGCATGTATTATGCTCAAGAAGAGAGGTCCATAGCCCTTTTTTGAACCCCCACAAGTGATGTGCAGTCCTGGAAGGAGAGAGGGCGGGAGCTTGTTCCATAGTGATGAGGCAATAGTGGCAAAGGACCTTTGACCTACTATATGTTGGTCCTTTCCCTAGGAACTTCCTATAGTGTGTTGGCCAAGGACAGAAGAGTCCCTCTCTGTGGTTTGATAGTCAAAATATTCCCCAGGCTAGGTGGAGTGGGTTCTTTTAGTAATCTGAATGCTAAGCTCAATAATACATATTTTAGTCTGCTCTCTGATGTCGGCCAGTTGAGTAATTTTAATCCAGAGCAGTGATGCTCCAAGTTTTGGAAACCTGCATTAAAGTGAGCAACTCTATGATACAGTATTTTGAGTGCGCGTATGCTTTAGTGTGTGCTCACTAGCTCTTTAAAATAACATTTAAGGGATAACTTGTTACCATAATGGGTACAATGGTAGCAGGGAATTCAACTATCAGAAAATATACCATCTAGTATGTTCTACCTGCACACCTAAAAAAGGAGGTACTCCATATTTCTTTACCTCGATTTTTTTATTTTACAAATGTGACTTTGTCAGTTGTTATAGTATAGGCCACTCATTTCAGAGATGGTTATGTTTTTAGTGGAAATAATTCAGGCAATATAGTTACTTTTTAACAGTACTTTTCAGTGTTTCGGTGTCTCTGGAAGCTTTTTCTTCTTTGCTAAATTGCCTAATTCTCTCAAGCATTCAGGATATAGTCACTTCTCTAAGGCTAGAGCACACATTCTTCAGTGGGTTCGTCTCTGTGGAAGCACCACTTTGTATTTATTTATTTTTCCTCGTTTCTATTGCGCACAACCCATAGAGCGTTCTGGTTACTTTCCATGACAAACAAAACAAAAAAACAGTAGCAATTTGCCAAAAAACTGCTTGCTTGTTTTATGCTGCAAGACATCCTCTTCTAGTGCAGAGTTTCATACACAAAGATTGTCACCAGTCGGACTCACCGATGAAGGTGCCCTATCCTTTGAGAAGTGAAAAATCACATTTGTAAAATAAAAAAGTCAAGGTAAAGAAATATTAAGTACCTCCTTTTTTAGGTGTGCAGGTAGAACATACCAGATGGTATATTTTTCTGACAATATTTTGAGTTTTTCCACTTCAAGTGCCCTGGTGGATCTGAGTTTTAGGGCACCATAAAGCAGTACAGTGAGCAAACTGGAGTCTGCAATCACAAACCTAGAGTCTTCGGTGAAGTAGTTATTGAGGCAGTACAGCAACTCAGTTGTTTGGGGTATAGTTTTAATGAATTGCTCCACTTAATGCTTTAGTGACAGTTCTTGGTCCAGGTACAGTAGTTTCCCAGTCATTTTATTTATTTATTTAGTTTTTGTTAACCGGGTAGGTGCACTAGCCAACAGGTGACTATTTTCAGGCACGACCTGGGAGACACAGTTACAGTACAAGATAGGACAGTTTAGGTTTACACAATACAGGCAAAGGTACATTGGTACAAGTACAGGCATACAATTTCAAAGGGCAGAGGGTACTGAAGGAAGCACATAATTAGAGGGGGGAGGAAAGGGAAGGGGAGATGAGGGGGAATTTAAGCAGGCAAGGGAGGGTGTGAGACTCTAATGAGGGGTGAAGGGCTTGGCAGAAAATGACAGGGAAATTACGGCAAAAACAGCTTTGCGGTGCTAGGTAGAGATCTTCAGCCGGGCTTGTGGAACCGAAGGACGGCAGAGCAAGAAGGGGATGGTCGGCAGGTAGGGAGAGGAGTACGGTAAAGTGAAAAAGGCAAGAAGATGAAACAGAGGTTTAAGGGACTGTAGTAGGTATGAGAGATAGGTAATAAAGAGGTGTGAGTAGCAGGCAGGGGAGAGGGAAAGGGAGGGACAAGTACCTACAGTAGAAGTATGAGACAGAGACGAGCAGAGGGTAAAGGAGGAGGGGCAAAGGGAAGCAGAGGAAGAATGGAAAGTAGGAAGGCCATAGACCGGCAGGAGAGTAGGGAAAGCACGGTTCTGCACTCAGGTTAGCAGAACAAGGACCACTAGTGAAAAAGGGGATGCGGCCAACCTGAGGGCGCTTCACGGCAAAGTACGGCATTAGCGGAAAGAGCGCAAAAATAGACCCATGGTTATGGAACTGAAAATGGGGAAGCAGCCGACCTGAGGGCGCTTACGGGCAAAGTATCACGGCCACCACGGCTTTAGCGGAAAAGTAAAAAGACCTGGGGCTATGGAACTGAAACCGGCAGGGCTCAGAGGGAGTAGGGGGAGCGAGCGGGAGTGGAGAGGGGAGCAGGAAGGACCAGTACCCACTTCGTTAAGTAAATCGATATGTTTTAGTGCAACACAGTAGGATGGAAGGAGGATCAAACAATAGCAGGATTATTGCTAATTTATACATAGAGTCAGAGAGAGAACAATTTTAGACATACAGCATAGTAATATAATTAAGGCAGGATACTATACATATTATAGAATTAAGTAATTAGGCAAGTCTTGAGACAATTTATAGCGGCATGATCAGGATAGAGTTTCAAAGTTTAAGTAGGATCAAAGCAAGTGCATCGGTCCATAGAGTTGAGGTGAGAGCGTAGTCCACGCTTGAAAGCTAGGTGTGATGGGGCACTTCTCAGTTCCGTAGGCAGCAAGTTCCAAGAGTGAGGGGCAGCATGCCTGAAAGCGCCAGTGCCCTTGGAAGTATGGCAGAGGGGAACTAATAAAAAAAGACTTGTCTGATGACCTCAGCTCACGTGATGGGATCACAGGTTGGAACAGTTCAGACAGTGTGGCTGGTTTTGCCACTCTGATTATGGAGTCTGAGAGGCAGCAGAGGTAATATTGCCTTGTGGAGGATGGGGATAGCCAGCCTAGCTCTTTATAGAGTTGGCAGTGGTGCATCAGGCGCGGCGCTTTAGCTGCATATCTACAGACATTATTGAAGGTGGTGTCCCATTTCTGTAGAACAGTTTTATTTGCCATTGTGAGGATGGGAACAGAATAGGACAGAGTGGGTAATAAGTTCCCTGGCAATGGCAAGTTTGGCAGTTGGAGTGAGCATATAATTTGTCCTGAAGCAGCCCCAGCTTACAGTTGACATTTTACAAGACTCTTGGATATGTTGCTACAGGTCGAGGTTTTGGTCAAGCTGTATTCCAAGATAGTGGAAAGAACTTACAGTCTCAAGGGGTTCCGTTAATATCAGGAATGTTAAGTGGAGATGTGCAGGTTCTGAGTTTATGATATGATCCAAGAGCATGGCCTTAGTTTTGCTCGCATTGAGTACAAGGCGATCGCATCTAGCCAGTGTTGTGCCAGGTGGAAAGCTGATGACAGAGTGGCATTCAGGTGGGAAATGTTGTCAGAGTGAGCATAGATTACTAGATCATCAGCATAAAGTAGCGAGTTGCCTGATGTTATTATGTTGGGCAGGTTGTTAATAAATAGTGAGAAGAGGAAAGGACCAGTATAGAGCCCTGAGTGCACTAATGGTGATAGTACTGTCAGAGATGGCCGAGTTAAGTTTTACTGCTTGAGACCTGTTGGTGAGGTAGCTACTGAACCAAGTTGTTACTGGAGATGAGAAGCCCAGGTTTTTGAGGGTGGCGAGCAGCAGTGGAAGATCAACGAGATCAAAGGCCTTTGAAAGGTCTATGAACACAGCCCCCGTTAGCTGCCCTCTGTCCATATTTGAGAGAACATGGACTCAGTCACCTCAGTGAGAAAGTCATGAAGAGTTATAATGGTTAGCAGGTTCTGCCAAGTGGTCCCAAGGTGCTTGAGGCCAAACAAAATAGCCTTCTTTTTGTTTAGGATTAATTTATTGATTGTTAACAAAGTTTCCAGCTCACTAAAGTCTTTAGAGAGCTTGGCACTAACACTGTTAATGTTTTTGGAGGTGTGTTAGAGAACAGTGTCATCTGCATATAGCAAGAGGTTAGCCCCACCATAATCTTCAGGCATATCATTAACAAAATGGGTGACTAGTGCTGGTCACATGATGGCAGCCTAAGCTGAAGCAGCAGTTCCCTGGAGCTCCGTTCTACACCTGAAGATTTCCTGGCAAATACTTGAAACAGTAAACTCCATCGTCTTAATTTCTGTATAGGAAGAAAGCCTACCTACCTTGGGAAAGCTAGCCTGAGTGCAAAATGGATGTATATATGAAAAAAGCGCCACCAAGGCACTCTCCGCCGTGCACTCCAGAAAAGGACAAGGCCGTGAAAAGGCCCAAACAGCAAGCCGTTAGTCTGCCGAATACGCCCGAAATAGCAGCAGCCCTCTCAGAGGAGAAATTCTTGGAAGTTATGAAACCGCTACAAACAGCAATCGCTACCATATCGGAGGATCTTCAAAAAATTCAAACCTCAGTTGAATCCTTAACAAGAAGAGTCGGAGACTCCGAAAGTCGAATAATTTCCCTAGAGAAGAAACAAGATAAAAATGACTTGGAGAATGTGAATGTGGCATGAAGAATAAAGAAGCTAGAAGAGAAATTGGAGGATCTTGAGGGACGTAGCAGGAGAAACAACTTAATTGTTATCAGGATTCCAGAGAAAGAAGAAGGGAGCGCAGCTATATTATTTCTGCAGAAGCTCTGCCTTAAATTAGCTGGGCCACCGCCGCACGGAGGTGAATACATAATTGAAAGAGCACATCGAGCGCTGCGTCCTCCACCAACCTCGGGCCAGCCGCCCAGACCAATGATATTTAAGCTTTTAAATTTTTTGGACAAACAACATATATTGTCCAAAGTTAAAGAAATAAATGAAGTGACATGGGAGGGCAGGAAATTCGTATTGCACAGGATCTCCCTTATTCGGTGCGAATGCGGCAGCTGGAACTTCACCCCCTGGTCTCTAAATTAGTGGCTGCAGCTAAAGCATTCAGGGTTATATACTCTGTGACGTTAATGGTCAGGCATGGGGAAAAGTGGCTGTCATACGACTCTCCAGCACAAGCATTGGTAGGACTAAAGGAAATTTACCCAGAACTGTACAAATGAGTCTGGCGGAATTCTCTGGGTATGCAGCAAAGGCTTAATTTTAGCCGATGATCTGATCAGTAGTCGTGGCGGGCTTTGAAAGTATTTACCAGAGCAATGTATTAGAGTGCTTCTTGAGTGGATTTTCTAACAGAACAGCGAGCAATGATGCAATTGCTGTTTGAATTATTGGACTTCTTAAAAGTATGCTTTGTATGGCGTGAAATGTGTTTAAGCAAGGAGGGAACCTGGTTTGGAGAATTCTTGGTTCAAAGGGAGATCTGACGATATGCCTGCAAGAGTGAGGATCTGCCGACTAGATGATCTCGGCCAAGGATAGTTGAAGACTCTGGTTCCTGCTTTAATTTTTTTTCGCTCCCATATCGCAGAACTGGTCAATTAAGTTGCGTATGCGCTCAGGAGTGGGCGTATTACAATAGCAAGAAATGAATGGGAGTCGGGTGGGTTTCTGAGAGCGATGTCAATGCTGGATGTAATTAGTTGTGTGGGCATAAGAAATCTAATAGAGGCAACAATCTTATTTACACTTAGCAGCCCTTGAGTGCGAATTTGGCTGACAATAGGTTTAAACCAAAGAGGCTGTTTAGGGCGTTAGGTAATACCTAGGATGAGGAATTCTAAGGGCTGTTCTCCCTACATCCTTTTTCTCCTTGCTCTCTATCAAAGGTTATGTTTTAAGGGGCTATTAGCTTTGTGTTTATGGTAGGGTTTAATTAATGACCTGTATGTGCAGATCTAGTTTTAGTCCTCAATTAATATCACTGCATTTAAAATGAGTACTTTAAATAGAATTGTGATATGTATGTTAAAGTTTTAAGGTGGTCAAATGTTAGTATTTAGTAGGGTTAAGTTTAGAGTTTACAAGGTATAGAAAAGATACTGTTAGGCTAAGAACTGTTGTGTATCAATGTATTTTACTTTCTTAGTTACATATGCAGAGGGACAGGTGTGGGGGGCTTCGGGAGCAAACTGTTAGGCTGGGTTATGCTTAAGTATAAATCATGTGGCATATGGGATTTTGAAGTGCAGTAAATCAGAACTGGGGTTTTTGTCTTAAGTTGGGTATTTCGAGTTATGAGGTTAATAACTATAGGGTGTTACTCTGTGGGGTGGGGTTAAGACTATACACTATCAATATGTGGCGATCCAAGATATGCCTAAACATATCTTGGCTCTTTCAATTAGGGTTGTACTGTGACATTTCCAAGCTGCCATTGTAGAACATGGATAGTTGTTACTGTTTTGTAAGTTGGAATATCAAAGGAGCCAAAGACAGGGTCAAAAGGCAAATAATTTTGAAACATTTACGGCAGTTGGGAGCACAAATAGTTTTCTTGCAAGAAACGCATTTGAAGAGGGAAGATGTAACCCTTTTTAGGAAGTCATGGGTTGGGCAAGTTTTTGGATCGGGGGCAACCACGAATAAAAGAGGGGTAGCCATACTATTATCGAGGAACATCCCCTTTAAAATGACTCAAGAAACTTGGGACCCAGAAGGCCGATATATAATAATTCATGGCTTGCTGGAATTCTGTCCGGTTCTTTTGGGCTCTATTTATGGCCCTAATAGTGATTCCCCATCCTTTTTTGTAAATTTACTTAATGTTGTGTCGACCAATCCGCCAAAATGTACTATACTGGGAGGAGATTGGAATTTAGTGCTTCAAACAGATTTAGATAGGTCTGATCGTGTTAGACGGGGATTGTCTCCAGCACAAAGGGCAATAAAGGAGCTTATAAGCAGCGTTGTGCTTGTGGATGTATGGAGAGTTCTTAACCCCTCAGAAAGGCAATATAACTTTTTTCTTCAGCACATAGAACATATTCTAGAATTGACTACCTACTCATAAGCTCTTTTGCATTGCCTGGAGTCTCTCAGGTAGAAATATCAGCTAGGGTGTTGTCTGATCATGCACCAGTCAGAATGGAATATCGACTAAGTGCAGAAGGTAAGAGATTTCCACAATGGCGGCTGAATAGCCAATTACTGTGAGACGAAACTTCTTTAGAATACATTGTGGATTTCATTGCTTCTTTCCTTAGTAGAAATCAAGGATCAGTGACTAAATATGACTTCATTTGGGCAGCTTTGAAATGCTCTTTAAGGGGGGAGTTCATAAAAATGGCTTCCAATAGAGTTAGGCAGCAGAGGGTGCAGATGGAGGATCTTCTCGTATCCATTAAAAGCCTGGAACATAGTCTATCCCGTTCATCACTGGTAGAGATGTGGATCAGACTACATCAACTGCAAGCTCAATACACAGGGCTGATATCTCAAAAAGCAGAGGTGGCCCTGTAAAGAACCAAATTTAAATACCTAGAGATGGGGGAAAGGGCAAGTAAGTTACTAGCTATGCGAATCCGTCAAGTAGAGGCTTCACAATTTATTGCAGGAATTTATACAGGGCAAAATGGTCAAGTTTGCACTGACCCTCAGGAAATTGCGAGATTGTTTGGATCTTATTTCCAAGATCTTACACAGTAGACCCAGCCCTGCGCCCCACTAGTGAAGGAATAAACTTTTCTTAGCTCTGTAAGTCTGCTCTAAGATTACAGCTGCAGAAGCAGCCCTCTTAGGTGCCCCAATATCCCTAGCAGAAATTCAGAGGCAGTTCAGAAGCTACCTCAGATAAATCGCCTGGGCCGGACGGATTACCGAGCAACTTTATAAAGCCTGTCAGTCTATAATAATACCGGTATTAAAAGATGTGTATAATTATTGGTATGATAATGGGATATCAGACCCAAGTTTTCAGGAGGCTGTAATATCCCTGATTTTAAAACCAGGAAAGATCCACTAAGTCTTAGTA
Source organism: Neoceratodus forsteri (assembly GCA_016271365.2). Classification (NCBI taxonomy): domain Eukaryota; kingdom Metazoa; phylum Chordata; order Ceratodontiformes; family Ceratodontidae; genus Neoceratodus; species Neoceratodus forsteri. Next base: position 276,332,246 of record CM057449.1, read on the forward strand.
GTTACGCCCTATATCTTTATTGAACACGGATATTAAAATCTTAGCAAAGTGTTAGCAAATAGACTCTCAAAAGTTATGGGTACTCTCACAGGCCACAAACAAGTCGGATTTATGATGGGAAGATCATCTCAAGATCATATGAGAAATTGTTGCATCTTTCGGTATCCAGGGACTCCAACACGCCAATGGTGTTGGTCTCCTGATGCTTAAAAGGCGCTTGACAGAGTCTCCTGGGACTTCTGTTTGCTACCTTAATCTCAATTGACTACCCAAAGAATTTATAAGATGGATGCAACTCATATTCCTCCCCACGGCCAAAGTCAAGTGCAATGGCTTATTTTCTCCCTCCTTCAACCTAGCTCGGGGAACAAGGCAGGGATGTCCATTGTCCCCCCTGCTGTTTAACATATACTTGGAGCCTCTGATCCTTAAACTGGCGGACAATATTAATATTAAAGGGATCCAAATAGGCACTGTAAGATATTCCATCTCGGTGTATGCAGACGATATATTATTACATGTGGAGAGGCCAGGCCTTTCAGTCCCAGCTATTTTAAGTGAGATAGAGGAACATGCTAAAGTCTCATTTTATAAACTAAATTGGGCTAAAACTAAGGTCTTACCTTTAAATAGTAGAGTAAATAAGGTGGAACTCTCATTCTTTTGCCTCTCTTGGGAGGTGAAGTATATAGTATACTTAGGAATCAAGATCTAGAGAGATCTTGGTACTATAATAAGAGACAACCTGGATAGCTTAGTTAAAATGATAGCCCAGGATTTGGAAAGATAGCGGATTACTTCCTATTTCCTTATGGGGTAGGCTAAGTACAATTAAAATGAACATTCTACCAAGGATGCTGTACCCATTGGGTATGCTGGGCACTTATTTGACAAAAACATGGTTTCTTAAATTGCAAAGGATAGTAAATACTTTCTTATGGAACAAGAAAGGTATTCGCAGATCCTATCTCAAGTTGACAGCCCCGAAATACAGAGGAGGTCTTGTGGCCCCCTCTTTCTTTCTATATTATTTAGCACAACATATGAGCAAGCTGGCCTTTTGGAATAAGGAACGTGGGAATTCAGAATATCTCCCCTTGTGGCTCTCTATAGAAAAATACTTAGCCTCCCAAGCGAATTGTTCATTGGGGGCGCTCTTATATGCCTCGCCATCTCACATCCCTAAGTCAATTAAGAATAATCCCATGGTTGGTCGTTGAAGGCTTCTCATCAGGCCCAAAAATACTTAGCAGTGAAGTGGTATCAGTCTTTAGATCAACCAGTTATTGGCAACCCACATTTTAAGATTAATAATGTCAATATCCTCAATTTCTGGCCCCGGCTAAGCCAATGCAAAGCATTAGACATATGGTCAGATGGAAAACCACTTTCTTTTGCTCAATTCCGGAAATTCAATGAGGCATTAGATAAAGAAGCCTTTAAATATATTCAAGTTAGTAAGGCCCTTGCATCCTTTTTCTCCCGGTTCCCGCCAAAGGATACAGAGGGAAAAGAACTAGCTACGCTTTTTAAGGTTGCCTCCCAATCACACTCAGTTTCTAATATATACAAAACTTTACAGGCATAGGACAGTAGGTTACCATCAGGAGTTTGTCTTTATTGGGTAAGAGAGTTAGGTGTGTCAGAGGACCCTGATCAATGGAGGAAACTCTGGTTATCAATGTACAAATTCATAAAACAAGACAGAATCAGATTAGTTCATTTTAACATTATGCAGAATATTTATCTCATGCCAGCTAAGCTCTTCAAGTTAGGACATTAAATACTTCCATATGCAGCAAATGCAAGGGGACGCCGGCTCCCTTTATCATATGATGTGGTTGTGCCCCTACTGCAGACCTTTCTGGCAATCCGTTAATAGTGCTTTAGATCCTATCCTTGGTTTGAAGACCTTATTTACCCTGAAATCTGTTTAATAAATTATTTTCCAGGTGATATTCCCAAAGTTAGGAAAGCACATATGATACTTATCTCTCGATAAGCTAAGCTGATTATGAGGCATTGGATGGAGGATAAGTCTCCTAATGTAATGGAGTGGTACAAGGAAATTGGTCAGGCGTTACAATTGGAAAGACACATTGCATCTATGTATAACAGATTAGAAGCTTATTTCTCTCTCTGGGGTAGCCTAGAGACTCTACTGATAGCTTGGAAGCCATAGTAACGTGTAGTCATATTATAGGTGAGACATACTAAAGATATTGGATAGTGTGTAGTCAGGGAGGGGGGTAGGGATGGGGGTTTTAAGTTATGGTATGTATTTTAGTGCCTATTACTCTGATATGTTCATGTAATATCTAATGTACTTTGACTGGTGCTCAAACTAATAAAACTTGTTAAATCAAAAAAAAAAAATGGGTGAATAGTAGGGGACCAAGGATTGAGCCTTGCAGAACACCACTGTTAACTGGACACAGTCCCAATAGGGCACCCGTTCATTGCATTTGTTTCAACTTGTTGGCCAGATATACAGCAACTGGAGGGACAGTTTGCCCAGGCCTAGCTGTTACAGTTTGCTCAGAAGAAAGCTGGTTGACAAGGTTGAAGGCTTTGGTGTGATCTACAGTATAAAGACTGCTCCAGTTTTGTGTCCCTGATCCATGGCACTATATCTATATAGCTGTGGTTAACCTGACCAGGGCTGTGTTGGTTCCGTGGTCTTTTCTGAACCCAGGCTTCCTATGAGCAAATTATGCTGTTCCATGTAATCTTGAATTTGGTTATATAGTAATCTCCCCTGAACTTTGACTAGTGAGCATAGGAGGGAAATTGGCTGGTAATTTTCTACTGGTTCTTAAGAGCCTCTTGTGTTGTGACACCACTGTGGCCACCTTCCATTTTGCAGGAATTTTCCCTTCTGAGAGGGATCTGTTAAAGAACATTGTCAGTGAAGATACTATAATCAGGACAGCCAACTTTAGAAGTTTTGGGTCCACTTATCATACCTTGCTGAGCCTTTGCCATTGTGCTGTCTGAGGAATTTTAGAACTTAACTTTAAGTTAGTAATCTGAAGTTGAATTCTGGGCCAATGTTCCTGGTGGGTATTTACTGCAGGGGTTGTAGTTGGGATTCTGGTAGGAGATTTCTAAATCTATCACAGTAAAGAGAGTGCTTAGTGTTTTTGCCAAGGCTAAGGGGTCAAGTGTTTTTACTTGTCTGTATAATTATGAATATATGTCTTCGTGAATTGTAACAATGGATTTGTCTTATACTGCTGACATGGAACCTTTATAAATGAGCACCTTGCTCAAAGGTTGTTTCTGAAATTTTAAAGAACTAAAATAAATCTGTACTTGTTAGTTATAGCTAGTGTAGATAGGTGCCAGAGGAGCATGCACATGCCCTAAACTGTGGGATGTAAAAGGATAGCAAGCTAATTGACTGAGTTCACAGCAGGCAAGTGGTTAAAGTTGTTAATGTAATCTACTTTTTGGAAGCTATGACTCTGGCTGGGTACTCGTAGTGCACCGCCCGACATTGGATCACGGGGGGGGTTGAGGTCTTTTAAAGACCAAACTAGGCCTCATGGAGGTATTAGTTGAGAGGGTTGAGTCCTTGAGTGTACAGTAGTAGCAGGTGTAGGCTCAATCACTCTCATCTACCGTCTATCCAGTGAGGAGAAGCGATTCCTTCAGGAAGTGGCAGACTTCATCGTTGACTTGGCATTTGAATTGTCCAGATTGATGGTTCTGGGTGATTTCAACGCCTGGGTCAATGATGAACTCTCACAATTTGGTCAACACTTCCACCAGTTAATGACATCTCTGGGCCTTACTCAGGTGGTTTCCACTGCTACACATAATCTTGAACACACTCTGGACTTAATCTTCCTTCTAGGGATCGAAACCTCTGACATGGAGGGGGAACTAGCTGCGTGGTCAGATCACTATACCATGGGGTTTAGTTTTTGCATCCCCTCTAGAAGGCCTACCCCATTGGAGATGGTTAGGTACCACCCTTTATGGGACATAAATTCCCAAGGCCTTGCAGCGGAACTTGACCTCTAGTGCCTCGCGTTGGCAAGTAATGATCCAGAGACTCTCTTGTCAATTTATAATATAGTTGTTATGGTGGCTTTGGATTCTATTGCTCTAGTCCACCTGTGCCCCTTTCCCTTCACTCCAAGTCCCTTTGGTTTGATGGGATGCTGAGGAGATCACGAAGACAGGGAGAAGGTTAAAGTGTTGCTGGCAAAAGTCCGCTCTTGATGCAAACCACCTTTGATTGATGGACCATTATTCGGTCTATCAATCTGAAATCACCCATAAGAAGGCAGAATTCCTGTCCAGGGAGAATGTGGTTGCTCAGAATCAACCAGCTCAGCTATTTCAAACTGTGGACAGACTATGCAACCCAGCCTGTCTGCAAGTTCAGATAGCTTTTTTGCAGTTAGACTGCGATGAGCTTGCTTGATTCTTTGCAAATAAGGTGGCTGTATCAGAGTGGATTTACAGCAGCACACTTGGGAAGGTTGTTGTGGAATGGTGCCAGATCACTGTGCCTCAATTTTCCTGGAGTCTTTCCAGTCAATCGGAGTTCATGGATGTCATGAGGATTATCCAGAGTGTGAGCAATACAGGCTGTAATTTGGACTCTGGACCAACCTCCATAATTTTGGGTTGCAGAGATATCATCAGTCCAGACCTTGGGTGTATAGTCTGGTGCTCCTTGGAATCGGATGAGTTTCCTAGCTCCCTGAAAGAGGCGGTGGTGACACCACTTTTGAAGAAAGCTACCTTGGACCCAGACTGTTTCGATAAACTACAGACCTATCTCTAACCTTCCCTTTTTTGGGAAGGTGATTGGGGATGTAGTGGCAGCTCAACTGGAGGACCAGTTAACCATCCATGACATCTATGAACCCCTCCAGTCCGGTTTTCGTAAAAGACATAGAACCGAGACAGCGCTGGTTTGAGTGCTCAATGATCTCCTGATGGTGGGAGATCGGAAGAGCCATTCCTTCTTGGTTCTTGTTGATCCTGCTTCAGCTTTTGACACCATGGATCACATGGTCTTGATAGAATGCCTGTGGCATATATGTGGAATATCGGGAACCATCTTAAGATGGTTCACCTCGTTCCTCGCAGGGAGATCACAAAGAGTTGTGTCCGGGGTTTTTTCCTCAGACTCAACTGCCTTGTTGTGTGGAGTGCCTTAGGGTTCAGTACTGTCACCCAAGTTATTCATGGTGTATATGCTACCCATCAGAGACATTGTGAGAAGGTATGGGCTGAGGTTTCACTGTTATGCAGATGATACCCAGCTATATCTTTCTTTTGCACCCGACCAGGATGGAGCTCTCTTGGTCTTTAATAACTGTCTGAAAGAAATCCAGGAGTGGATGGATTCTAGCTGGCTGAAGTTGAACTCAGAAAAGACAGAGGTATTGGTTATGGACCCTGGTCGCCAGATAGGGGAGTTGGGTGTTGATGCACCTTCTGGAATTATTCTTGGTGGTGTTTCTCTCCCAACCTCCAAACAGGTGCGTAAACCTTGGGGTGGTTCTTGATGATAGACTAACACTGCAGTCAGAGGTGTCAGCTGTCATCAAGACCTCCTTTTACCACCTTAGGAACATTGCCAGTATTAAGCATCTGGTTCTGTCTGACTACCTCCCAACTTTGGTCCATGCCTTTGTGTCCTCGCACCTAGACTACTGCAACTCCCTGTATCTATGGCTTTCAGGAATTTAAATCCATCACCTACAGCTAGTGAAGAATGCTGCAACCTGGCTTTTTGCAGGCTCGAGTAGATTCTGCCATATTACTCTGGTGCTGTGCAAACTGCACTAGCTGCCAATACAGTGGCAGATCACCTTTAAAATTGGTTTACTGACTTTCAAAGCCCTACGTGGTCAGGGTCTGTTCTATTTGAAAGAACGTCTGGTACTCTACTGCCCATATTGATCACTCCACTCAGCCAATGAGGGGTTGCTAGAGATTCCAAGGGTGAATCTGAAATCATCTGGTGCTAGAGCTTTTTTCTTATGCTGCTCCACCCTTTGAGTTCTCTACCCATCAGTTCGTAGAGTACTTCTGGAGGAATTTAAGAGTGGTCTGAAAACTTCTTTTGGCAAAAAGCCTTTTGGAGATTTGAACTGTTTATTTGATACGACTTTTTGACTGCATCAATTACTACTGGATTTTATAATGGTTATTTTAATTTTTTAAACTGTACGGTGCCTTGAAAATAGAAAGGCACCATATAAATAAAATTATTATTATTATTATAAATATTCTTTTCAAAAAAACTACATTGACACCCAGTTTGGGTGGAACTTAATGCCTTTAAAGTTAGGAAATGTGGTGTTAGGGTTTCAAATCCTAACTTCCCAATCCACCACCCCAAGCACTAAAAGGGAAAAACATTAGGGGTTTTGGTCCAGGAATCTTGGCAAATCTGTGGTGGGGTCTTCCTCACATTAAGAAAGTACAACACATCTGACATTGTTTGCTCAGGGAATAGGGTGGGCTTCAGGGTTGACAACTCTAAGGATGACCCCTGATCTGATTCACCATGAATCCAGAGATCCCAAACTCTATTTTCTTTTTCCTTTTGATGGTTGTGCAGTGGTGTGTGAAGTTAGGGTTAGAAACTAAGCCACATGTCCTGGACATTTTGGCATCTACTCACTTTAACTGGTGGATTAATTATTTTTTGCAAAGAAGTTCCTTTCTTTTGAGATAGTGGAATCATATCCTCATTTATACAGGTCCCTTCAAGGCCTACTAGAACAGATAATGATGCACAGGGCCCTTTGATGCCAAGGGAAGACTCTGTCCACCTATGGAATTGTAGGACCAATGCAGGCCTGCACTTCTGTGCAGTGATGGATGTGAAGGACCCATGGGGCTGTCTGGTGGGCTGCAGAAGAACAGGGCCCTCTGTTACCCACACTTGCATATGGCTGGAGATACAGAGGCACAGGACAAACTGTCCATCTTCCAGTCAATATACAGGCCCACTGCCACCCATGGGTGCAGAAGTGCAGGGCACTATGCCAAGACAGCAGCTATCTTCATTATATCATACCTAAGCCCATTTGGGTGACTCTGCAGCATTCATTCCCAGGCTACTAAGAGAGTATTGCATAACAGTGCCATCCCAGAACCCTAACCTCCTTTTTCTGGGTCAATGAGCTTACCGCCAAACTCATCTCACCAATGCAGGATCACAAAACATACAAGCTGGGGTGAACAGTGGCAATGCATACAAAGTTTCTTAATAATTATAATTTTTTGTCCCTGGATTTTCAAGATAGTAATTTTTTGTCTCCCCTTATAAAAATGGCATGTGAGATTTAGATGTTTCTTCATAGAGTGCATGTTCACCCTAGGGCATATTCAGGTGAGTAAAGGTGTCTAGAAGGCATAGGGAGGTGATGGTTGCTGAGCGGGAGGTCAGGGTGGGGTGGGGCAGATCGGTGAGGTACCATTTTCTTTTTACAATGCAAACAGATATGCCTCCCCTAGTTAATATAGATGGTGACAAAATACTGGAGGGTTGTGTAAAAATGGTAGAGGAGCAAGGAGATGTAGCTGAAGATACAATAAATGGAAATGGGTCCGAAGTCACTCTACATGTAAAGGAAAGTTTAACAGAAGTAATCCTGAATGAGACGGTAGTCCATAATGAGAGATATAGAAAACATGTAAGTCCAAACACTGAAGCACATGCAGGAAAGTCAACTGCAGAAAATATTCATGGTACAGAACAAACAGGCAGTATTGAGAAGGGGCAAACAAATGTACAACTTATGGAATCTGAGGAAAGTGAGTTAGATAGTACTAATTCCATTGGAGAGGGAAGGAACACAATAAAGCATGTATAAGTGCTAGGTGACTCAATATTGGAGTACACAGATAGATACACAGCAAGAGGAGACAAGGAGAATATTACAATAAGTTACTTTTCTGGAACTAAAATAGGGGATGTAAGGAGTAAGTTGCCTAACATCATTAAAGAAAGAAACTAGACATTAGCTATCTATGTGCACTTTGGAATGAATAATATGCATTACCAATATGTACAGAGATAAAAGATGAATTCAGGAAAATAAAACAGGAGGCACACAATTTAAATTGCAAAACAGTTATTTCAGAGATTCCTCTGGTGCCAAGAGCTTCATAAGCCTGAAATGAAAAAATAAAAACAATAAAAAATAACTGGCTAAGACAATGAACATTACAAGAGGGGACTGAATGTATAACCCATTGGGAGGATTTTCAGAATAATTTGGATTACTGTAGCTATGACAGATTACATCTTAGCAAAATAGGAAGCAGAGAGCTGAGGCTAAAAATAAAGCAACATATTAATAGATAGTTACACTAAATATTAAGGGGATAGGGGTACTCAGCAAGATAAATGGGATATATGCTACAAATAATCAAAGGAGAAAAGGATTAAGTAAGAGCTGAAAGTATAGGCATTCAATGCACGAATCTTGAATAAAAACAAAAAGTCTGGAATGGAAGTACTTTTAAAAACAAAGGAAGCAGATATATGTACAATAACGGAGACATGATGGGAAGATAGTTGTGAGTGGAGTTAAGAGGGATATACACTATATGCTAAGGATAGAAGTATAAAAATGGAGGGGAGGAAGAGGTTTACATAAATGAATCTATTAACAGCAAAGTACATGAAGTGTCCAATAATTAGTATAAAGTGGGGTCATTGTTGGTAGAGGTTAATAACAATAATGCTAAGAAATTATACATAGGTGTGATAGATAGAGCTTCAAATACAAATTGCACCATGGATAATAAAATTCTTAGACATACAGAACTAATGGCTGAACTAGGAAATGTAGTGATAACTGGTGACTACAATTTTCCACCTATAAATTGGGTAACAACAACCTCATCAGTGGCAGCTGCTAGGAGATTCATAGAAACCCTGCAACCAGCTCAACTAAATCAAATGGTACATAAACCTACTAGTGGAAATAAAAGTCTGTATTTACTAATAACAAATGTCAATAATCTGGTTAAGAGCATGTGTATTAGGGAGCATCTAGGAAATAGTGATCATAACATCATCGAGTGTGTGATTAAGAGAATAGTAACGAATATTAAGGGTGCAACGGCAGTTAACAACTACAATAAAGCTAATTTTATTAAAATTAAGGAAGAATAGTCCTTATGGGACTGAGAGCAATTATTTAGAAGTGTAATTGTAGAAGAAAGTGTGGGTACATTTAAAAAATAAGTTGTTGCAATTAAAGTAAAGGTTTGTATGAACCAAAAAGAAATATAATAAAAGAGAAATGTCACCACAGTGGTGTACTCAAAGGATCAAAAAGGAAAAAAAGCATATGATGCAATGAAACTGATTCATTCAGATGAATTGATTGACACATATGAAAGAGAGTTAAAAAAGTAAAAAAAAATGATTGGACATAAAAGGAATAAGTTAATATTCAATATTATTCACAGAAAAGACAATGGAAAGTGTTTTTTTCTCTTATGTAAATGGCCACAAGCAGGCAAATATACAGGTAGACCCAATAGTGGAAGATAGTCAGAACCTTACATCAACAATATAGATGCCAAACACTTTTAACAAATATTTCTGTTCAGTGTGTAATACAGCCAATACTGAAAATCAAAGTTTAATAAATCAGATGTAGACGGGATCTGAAATTAATATTAGATTATCTGAAACAGTTGAGTTATTGGACAAAATAAACAATAGGAAATCAGCTGGCCCAGACTCTCTACACCTGAGATTATTTAGAGAATTGAGAATGTATATACTGTATCAGGACCCTTATCATACTTGTTCAATGCCTCCATCTCTACAGGACAAATGCATTGCCAACTGACTAGACAACAGCAATAGTTGTACCTATTTTCAAAAAAGGGGATAGATCCAAGATTGCAAACTCTAGACCTGTTAGTTTAACATATATATGCTGCAAATTAGCCAAGGTTATTATTAAATCAAGACTTGAAAAGAATTTAAAAGACTGTGGACATGGAGACACTAAACAATACAGTGTGCATCAAAATAGAGTGTGCTCGACCAACCAGTTATATTTCTATGAATATGTCAATAAAAGTTTAAATAAAAATATTCCAGTGGATGTACTATATCTTGATTTACAGAAGGCATTCGATAAAGTATCACATAAACACTTAATCAAAAAAAAGATAGGAACTGATTCTGTATTGGTAAGATGAAGTCAAAACTGGTTAAATGGAAGAAAGCAGAGAGTAAGGAGAGGTTATGTGTTTCAGATGAGGGAGAGGTGAAGAGTGGAGTCTCCCAGAACTCTGTGTTGGGGCCAGTGCTTTTTGTTATGTTCATTAGTGATCTCCATATTAACACATAAAGTTGGCTGGCAAAATTTGCAGATGATGTTAAACTGTGAGGACCTGTAGATACACAGCAAAATAGAACACAGCTTAAAGAAGATTCAGGAATGACAGACAGGTGGGCAATGGATAATGATATAAAGTTTAATGTCTATAAGTGCTCCATAATGGATATGGGTAAAAACAACAGAGAACAGAAGTACTGGCTCTATGACAGAAAATTAAGAAAAGTGATAATAGAAAAAGACTTCGGGACCCATGTTGATCAGAATTTAAAATTCAGAGAACACCAGGCAAAGGTAATTAAAAAAACTAATTACATGATAAGGAACATACCAAGAATCCAGCAAAAGAAGGCCATTTGGTCTATCAAGTCTGCTCATGATGCAGGGTTTACAGCTTGAGCTACTGTCCCTGCCTCCTCTCTACACTCCTCCCATCCTCCCTACCCATGACCCTTACCATCCCCTATACCTGTCCCATCCTCTCTTAAAGCTTCCCACTGTCTTCAATGAGATTACCTCTTCTGGCAACTCATTCCAAGTATCCACCACCCTCTCTGTGAAGAAGTGCTTCCTGACTTTCCTCCTTAACCTCCCACACTCCAGCTTAAGACTGTGACCCTTCATGTTATGGTTGCTGTTCAGCTTAAAGTGACTCTCCTTATCAACCTTATTTATCCTTTTCAAATACTTGAAGGTCCCAGTCATTTATTTATTTTATTTTTATTTATTTATTTAGTTTTTGTTGACCAGGTAAGTGCACTAGACAAATCCTGCCTATTTTCAGTCACGACCCGGGGGCAGGGGATACAGATGAATGCCAACTGACCTTGAACCAGATTAAGCTGTTGGTGGTATTTTTTAGTGAATGAGGGAAATTTGGCCAGGACACAGGAAATTCCCTACTCTTTTCGATAAGTGCCATGGGATCTTATCATCCACCTGAACTACCACCCAATCCAGGCAGATGGGACCTCAGTTTAACGTCTCATCCGAAAGACGGCACCTCAGAGTACAGCACCCTCTCATGCTGCAATTACAGTGTCAATACTGGATATTAACCCAAGTGCCAGATGTGGAACTGAACCCACAGCCCTCTGATCTCCGCCTCAGAGGCGAAAGTGCTACCCACTGAGCCACTGACACTGTTAATGTCCCCCTCTCTCTCTCTCTTTTCTTTCATATCTTCCAGGAGCACATGTTCAGTGCCTCAACCTCTTCTCATATGCCTTACCCTGCTAACCAGCTATCATTTTTGTAGCCCTCCTCTGAACCTTCTCCGGCAGGTTAATATCCTTTTTGAGGAGTGGGCACCAGTACTGAACTCCATACTCTAAATGCAGCCATTACAACATTATAACATAAGAACATTCATAAATTGATCCAGAAATTGCATAATGCCACTGTACAAGGCAAATATAAGACCAAATTTAGATTACTGATCAACCCTGTGGAATCCTTACTCAAAGGGAGAAGTATTAAGGGTGGAAAGAATCCAACATAGAATGACTAAGATGATTAGAGGCTTGGGAACACACAGTCGTGAGAAGAGATGTAAACAGCTAGGATTGTGTAGCTTGGAATTAAGACGAACAAAGGGAGACTAATTGGCCATGTACAAAATCATCCATGATGAAAAGCTTAAGAAGCAGATTAGTCTAGAAATTCAGACTAAGTCAGATGGCCTGAAAGGTCATAAGTATTAAATTAAGTTGGATAAATGCAGTAATAAATAGTAGATATAATTTATTTACACAGCATGCTGGAAGACAGTGGAATAAACTACCCAATGAAGCGGTACATAGTGAGACGTTGGTTAGTTTTATGAAGAAATTAGACACATTACTACTACATGATGAGAACAACAGCACCCACTATGGTGGGTGGATGGTAATAACGGACAGCTTGTCTTCTTCCTTTCATTCATCCAGTATGACATCCAGTATGAGATATACATGCCAACATTTAAAAATACATACATTTGCCATTGATCTTTAAGTGTTTCCCATACCCCTGTTATCTGCAGAGTGTTCAGTGCTGTGGGTTCATTCAAAAATGTCTCATTATTTGTCTCCTGTTGCTGGACTGTTAAGAGTGTTCAGTGCTGCAGGTTCTGATTCAGAATCAGGTTAAAATGAGACTATTCAAATTTTCACTTGGAGAGGTTAGCATAGTGGTAAAATGAGCTGGTGAATTTAAAAAGACTAATAAACATTATTTCAACATCATCATCATCACTTTATTTATTTAAGGCACCCTTCCAGTGCTCAGGGCGCCTTTACAATACTCCTTAAAAACACAATATTACAGCTTAAAACAATTAAAACATACCAATAAAATACATCAATACACATTTTCAGTAAGTTCCCAAAAATGTTTGGTTAAACAGATAGGTTTTCAGCGACTTTTTAAAACCTTCTACTGTTAGGCTATCTAGTAGCTGGTGAAGCAGAGAATTTCACAGTGTAGGTGCCATGAAGCAAAAGATCTTTCCCCAGAAGTTTTAAGGGATACCCTAGGAATCTCCAGCAAACCCTTGCCAGAGGATCGGAATGAGTGGGTGTGGCATGAAGGGCACAGGAGTTCTTTCAGGTAGTGGGGTCCCTGCACATGTAGAGCTTTGTAGGTCAGCAACACAACCATGAAGGTAATCTGCCACGGTATTGGCAACCAGTGCAGTTCACGCAGCACAGGTGTTACATTAATTTCCCCTTTCCGCCTGCCACCTCCTCCTTACCTCACCCCCCTTTGCTCTTATCCCACTGACCACTCCTCCCTTACCTCACCCCCTCCTTGCTTTTATCCCACTGACCCCCCTCTTCCTGGACCTGTCCAGGCCCTCTGGTCCCCACCCTCCCTTTTCTTTTTTCCCTTCATCTGCCCTCCTTTTTCCCTCTTTTATCCTTCTCCCACCTAGCCTCCCATCCCTCTCACCCTCGACAAGGCCTCTGGCTGCCATATGTTCTGTTCCTTCTCTATCTGGACTCTGCCCTCTCATCTCTCCTACCCCTTCTCTTCCCTTCCCCCCCCCACCTCTGATTAGCAATGTTGCCTCAAATGTACCTTATGGTTTCTCGCTTGCTTGTAATCTTGAGTGCGTAGCACTATTTCCATAATTACCAATTGAGTTGCTGTGCTTCGATGATACTTATGTTGTCTATACCTCCATGATACCATGAATGTTGCCTATATCTCCCTACCTTATTGTAACCCTTTCCTTTGATGTGGAACCTTTGTAAATGAGCTGCCTCAAGCTCAAAGGTATTTGTAATCCAAGATTTAAATAAATAAAAAATATGACTGGATCTAAAAGGTCCAGTCAACAGCCTAGCCATCGTGTTCTGCACTAGCTGCAAGTGGCAGATATTTACCGCTGGTAGCAATAAGTAAAAGGCGTTGCAGTAATCAAAACAACTGGTGACAAAGACGTGGACCAAGGTAGAAAGTTCTTCAGGTGGGATCAGATGTTTTACCTGGGCTATGTTCCTTAGATGGTAATAGGAAGATTTGACTACAGCCGAAACTTGCACCGTCGGGGTCAGACCTTCATCAAAAACCATGCCCAGGTTTTGCAGCTGACCTAAGGCAATAAGCAGGATTCCCCCAAGATGTAATCCTGAGGGTTTTCCCACCCACGCCCCTATCATCCTATAACCAGGGTCCACCAGCATATTTTGTTTTCCCAGAGTTCAACCATAGCCAAAAGGCACTCATCCAGTTCTGAATCTCCAGTAGGCAGTTATTAAACACTGAAGCAGAATCTAATTCCTGCTCAGGCACAAAAGACATGTACAATTGACAGTCATCAGCAAGCCAATGAAAACTCAACCTGTACTGTCTTATAATATCCCCAATGGAAAAACATACTCCATGCAAATAACATGGGGACAGCACCAAGCCTGTGAAACCTGCATAGTCCATGAGTGGCCGAGAATAAATTCCTGACACCACTCTTCTGGGACCTACCTCAAGGAAAGATTGAAACCAACTGAAGACCCCCTCTCAGTCCACAGAAAAAACACAGGCACTCAGACAGCAACCCCATGGTCCATAGTGTCAAATGCTGTTGAGAGATCAAGGAGAACCAAGATAGAATGGGTTCTCTGATCTCTCACCATCAGAAGGTCATTTAGTGCCCATACCAGGGCTGTTTTGGTGCTATGCCTTTTTCTGAAGCTAGACTGGAGAGGGTCGTAGATATTGTGGTTGGTTAAATGATCCTCCAGCTGCAAAGTGACCACCTTCTCAATAATTTTCCCTACAAAGTGCAAGTTCGAGATCGGTCTGTAGTTAGCAGGACAGTCAGGGTCAAGGGAGTTTTTTCTTAAAAGGGGACATACTACTGCCTCCTTTAAGGGAACTGGAAAGATCCCTCTCTCCAATGAAACCCCCACTATCCCAGCAAGGTCCAGGCCAATGACCTCCACACACCCCACTAATAGGCATGTAGGGCCCGGATCCAAACTACAGTAGGTTGGCCGCAGAGTCTGGATGATCCTCACTATATCCACGACTACTGGTTGGCTAAAAACGGACCAAGTCTGTCTGGTATTGGTACCACCCAATTGATCAATGCAAGGTCCCATGGGAAAGCATTGGCTGATCTCATCCCTGATGGTGGACACCTTATCAGTGAAGAACTGTGCAAACTCCTTACACTGCACTTGTGACAACGCTCGACCAGACCGAAGAAAGGCTGGAGTGCACAGTCTGTCCACAGTCCAGAAGAGCTGGGCTGGCCTGTTCTTTGCCATAGCAATTTCCCTGGACAGGAACTCTGCCTTCTTATGGGAAATTGCTGATTGATAGGTCTTATAATGATCCATCTATCTAAGCCTATCCATCTCCAGGTGAGTTTTCCACCCGTGTCTTTCCAACCTTCTTCCCTGTCTCTTCAACTCACGGATCTCCCCAGTAAACCAGGAAGCACCTGGTTGAGAGATAAAAGGGTGAACACAAGAAGGAGCAATGATATCCAAGGCCTCAGTAATAGACTTATTATAGGCTGACATGACAGGCCCCAGATCAGTGCTATCCCTTGGAAATCCCGAGAGGTCCAGCACCGTCATTAGGCCTTCTGAGTTAACACCTCTCAAAGGACGGTACTGTACCAACTCCTTTGGGGCAGGCCTATATCGGGTGGCTGTGAAACTGAATCTCAAGACGTGATGGTCAGACCTACTGACTGGCTCCACCTCCAAATTGGAGATCTCCATCCCCAGATGGAACACCAAGTCCAATGAGTTCCCTTTCTTGACGGTAGCTGTGGTAATATCCCATGTTATGCCCAATGAATCTATCAATTGGAGGAGGTTTTGTAGCCAGCAATATTAAAATAACTCAAGTGCCCCAAACCTCCAACTATTTTTTATTTAGCATAAATGTTCTTTTTTTGGGGACTCCACTGCAAAAGTTCTTTCCAGATAGGTCAGAAACAATATCTTAATCTGTGCAGCAACAATGTGGTCTGAGTCTTGATAGATGCCTTTCATAAAACAAAACAAGGTGCTAATTAGGTGTTAGTTTTACTCAGGAAAAAAATAGAAATGTCAGCTAGGGGCTCAAGTTATGCCAGCTACATGGAACAAACAGCTTGCAATGAGTCAGGGAGGCTTCCTGAAAAAAAGAAAAAGAACTTGCATTTATGGGAACTCTGATTATGTTAAACCGAGTGCCATTGCATGGAGTGTATATAATACAAAAGGAAATGGGTCTGACAAAAAATATATATGTGTTTATCCATCTTTAAATGGGCTTGACTGCATTTTTTAGCATTTTTTATTATTTTTTACAATCTCCAGCAATGCAAAGGAAAAAGGTCAGTTTAAAAAATGTGTATAGGTCTCCCACACATTTTGTTTTCACATTAATACCCTCTAAGAAAAAAATATGATAATTAATACATGGATAGATAGACAGACAGACAGACAGACAGACAGACTGACAGACAGATTCAATGTCAGATATGATATTATACCATATTGGATACCATTTCAGACATCAGGGACATTTCTTGGAAGCAGTTATCTGTAAGTCAGAGAGAATGATTTTTAAGAACTGTTCCCAATATCAGATACAATATTCATCAGATGCGAATTCAGATATCGGGAATAGTTCTCTGAAACAGATTGTTTCCGAGTACTGTTCCCAAATTATGAGATACTGTTTGATATCATACCTGATATCTACCATTTTTCCTAATTTTTTGTGAATCTTGAAAGTGAATGTTTTGTATTTTTTTTTTATTTCACTGAGGAATAATTTTGCGGACCCCCCCAGCTCATACATACATATCTCTTAACAGGTATTTATTTGGAAAGTTGAATTATTTTCTCATATAGAGAATGGCAACTCTTCTGTTTGCAATTATGAGAAAAAAACCTTTTGACAGACTAGTGATGTTGGGTGCCATAGTGTTGTATGCTGCTCCCAAGCCAGCTCTTAGTGTAATCTGTCCATATTTGAGAACGGGTTTTAATTTTGTCACACATAAAAAAAATCAGACAGTTTGTCTGCTGCTGAACCTAGCTAAAGTCTAGTTCTCAAGTTGGTACTGATTAGAGATAGTGTAGGTGGTTAGTAAAGAGTGGTGGTGGTGGTGCTGGGGAATGGATGGGTGTTTGACTGTGAGATTTTGCAATTACATGGTTTAGATAGAGTGGCATTAGGCCCCTGAGGGGACAATTGGAATAAAAAAACTTCTTAGAAGAGAAGTTTTTTTGCAATACTCACTAGGTTCCTTAGAGATGTTGGAAATTTTTATTTCACTTGCAATGTTGCAAAATTTGCTTTCTTGAAATAATTTGCAAAGTTCCCACTTTGTGACTTTGCCTAACTTCACTTGACTTCACCTAGAAAGGTGGTGAAGTCAGGCAAAGTTATTTTTTATTTATTTATTTATCTAGTTATGAGTTTGTTAACTGGGTAGGTGCACTGATCCCAAGGATAGTTTTCGGGCATGACCCAGGTCAAGTAAGGCGGCACAGAATAGAAACATGAAAATAACAAGAACATAATAAGAGCAGGTAATACATAGTGAAAGGTTACAGTTGTTACATTTGGCAATACATGGTGGAAGTATTTGAGGGACAACAAATAACAAAACAAAGTAAGGCTCATGGTGATACAGTTTCAATAAATAAGAGAACCTATGTGGCTCTACCGCTGAAAACTTTGTGGGGGGGGGGGCTAGTCCTTAAAGCAGTTGCAGATGGATGCCAACAGGAGCCAGTCTTTAAGGCTAGTCTTGAACTGGCGGAGAGTGTTCATGGTGCACAGTTCAGTAAGCAGCTTGTTCCATAGTGTGGGGGCTTCTACAGATAGGACTCTGGTGCCCATGTTTGTGGTTACCCTGAGGATTTTCAGAGAGGGAACATTGGAGGAGCACAGGCAGCAGCGTGAGGTTTGGGCAGTGAGAAGGGGAGCAAGAGGGGATTTCTGGCCAATATGGATGGCAGAATCAATAAAACTGTACAGTGCAAGGTCAAAGCGGGCTTGTGGTGGGAGCCACCCCAGTGTAGTGTATTGTGTACAGTGGTGCATGGAGAAAGGGAACAGCAGAAAGAAGTGGCAGGCACTGTTGTATGCTACTGATAGTTTTGCCTTGGTGAATGCAGCGGTTCTGGAATAGATGGGAGAGCAGTAGTCCAGGACAGGTAGCAGGTTTCCCGGGATCATGCCATGGTGGGCCTCAAGGGTGAGGCATTGCCAATATCTGTAGGCAGCCCCTAGTTTTTGGTGAAATCTTTATAACCAGGGTGTTTATGTGCTCTGTAAAGGAAAGGGAGGGATCACACACAACTCCCAGATATTTGAAGTGTTTGACACCCTCTAGGACATGCCCATCAGGGAATGTGATGATTAGGAGTGGATTAGATTTGCAGTCAGTTAGAAAGGGCTTAGATCAGAACAACATTTTTTTTTTGGCATTGACCAGAAGGAGTTTGTCAGGGGACCAATTGTGGGCTTTGGTGTAGTTTCGTGAGAGGGCTGCAAAGATGAGGGTAGGAGACTTTCTACTGGAGAAGAGCACAAGGTCATCAAAGTAAAGGACTGAGTGACAGTTGAGACTATCCACTGGAAAGGAGTTAATGACTAAAGAGAAAAGGAGGGGTCCCAGGATAGAGCCTTGGTGGACCCCAGTAGAGACAGGCACGGTGGGCCAGCAGGCTGGGTCAATGAACACAAACTGGGAGCACCCTTTAAGGTAGCTTCTGAGCCACGTGGTGACCTCTGGAGAGAAGCCAAGGTGATGCAATTTGGAGAGGAGGAGTGAGTGACTGACTAGGTCAAAGGCTTTGGAGAGGTCAATGAAGACTGTGCCAGCAGCATTTCCATGATCCATGTTTGTGAGAATGAGTTCAGTTAGGATTGCGAGGGCAGTGGCAGTGGAGTGATTCTTGTGGAAGTCTTGTTGTTGGCTACATAGTAAGTCATATTTACCTATGTAGTCAGCAAGTTGGTGGTGGATGGCTTTTTCAAGTAGCTTGCTTAGGTGAGGAAGGATGGAGATTGGGCGATAGTTGTCTGTGGATTGTGGGTCCCAGGCTTTATGAATGGGAATGACCATCATGGTTTTCCATGTATTGGGCATGGAGGAAGTGGTCAGATGAGGCTGAAAATTAACATTAGGGGGGTGACGATGACAGGGGAGACAAGTCTAAGGAAGTCGGGAACATCTGTCTGATCCAGGGGAGCCATGGTTTGGAGGCTCTTTCGGAGTTTAGCTATGTCAGCGTGTGAGTATTTTGAAGGAAAAGGGAGGAGGTAGAAGTTAAGAGGTGGGCCTGGCAGGTGATGTCATGGGGGCATGCAGGGGGACAGGGTTTTGTTGCATGGCATTTGGGAGTTTGCACAGGTACATGATGAGGTTGGAGAATTTGTCATTGAGGCCCATGGCCACTTCTTGGGGATTGGTAATGAGGCCAGCAGTAGTGTGTAGCTGTGGGACAGGCTTACTGAAGGGGGGGTTTAATAGTGATCCAATGGATGCCCAGAATTATTTAGGGTCCCCGAGGTTAGTTTGCTGGAGATTGCAAACAGGTGTCTATTTGAGAGCTTTGGCCAGGTGTTTGCAAAGGTTCCTCCGATGCATGTAATCATCCCGTAGGGGCGGGATTGAGATGCTTTATAGGTTGACCAGGCACATTCCCTGTCTTTCATAAGGGTAAGGAAGTTTTTCATGACCCATCATGAGTAGCCATCCCTCACTCTTCTGGTGGTGACTGTAAAATGCTTTTCCTGTTGAGTCAGGAGAGCTTAAGTGAACATGGATGCTACCTGAGTCACATTTGAGTCAGAAAATGGCAGACCAGTCCAGTGCCTGTGCCTCAGAGAGGACGGGGTGTTTTGGCTTCTGAAGTTATGGAAAGACAGGTATTTGGGCAGGGGCCATTAAAGTCTGGATGGCCTGAGAAGGTACGTAGGGGCGTGTTGGCTAAAGGAGGCAGTCATGGTACCAGTATGCAGGACATAGTCCTCCCAGTTAGTTACAATCCAATCCAGGAGTGTGTGTGTTCCCTTCAAGGGTTCTGCCTTGTGGGAAGGTTAATAGCTTTTGCAAGGTTGTATTGTCTTACGATGGAGATTAGTCAGGCTGGTGGGAACTGAGCCAGTTTAGATTGTGATCACCCAAGATAATTGAGTCTCTGTGTGGGGATGTGGAGTCCATGCCTGAGAGCAAGCTGTTTAAGCCTTCGATTCTGTCTGTAGGAGGATTGTAACAGCACTCAATGTAGAGTTTTTTGCTAGTTCCCATGGTGAGTTTGGTAATAAGCCATTCAGTGGAAGAGGTTATGTTGGAGTGGAGAACTATGTTGCCTGATAGGGGTTCCTTGACGAACGGAGCTACTCCACCCCCCTTTTTTGCCAGGTCTATCCAGGTGGTGGTAGAAGTACCCAGGTACTTAATAGGTGGCATAAGCAATGTGAGGTTTTAGCCTTGTCTCAAAGAGTCCCAGGATGTGGGGTTTGTATAGCTCAACCCATGCTTCCAGGTCCTGGTATTTTGAGGGGAGACGGCATACATTTATATGGGCGATGTTTAGCCCTGGGGCATTTGTCCAAGTGCTGTTGGAGGGGGCTATGTGGGAATTGGGGGGGCCAGAGTTGCTGTCAGTGTCTCCTGAATGGAGTAGTAGGGATAGGAATAGGATGCAGGTGCAGGAGGGAATGGCAATAGAGCTGGATGTGGAGGCCAGGTAGTGACCAAATAAGTGACATTCCATGTTTAAGAGGAAGGAGAGGGTGATGTGACCGGGGTAGGAGAGTTCCCATGAGGGGAGGAGTGTAGGGTATACAGGAGGGGAGCAGGATTCTGAGAGGTAGGCAAGGTATATTTGGTCCTGGGCGAGTGCTGAGGCACATGTGTCCATCAGCACCAGAGGAGATGTTAGGGAGAGCGCAAACAGTGTGAGCTGGGGCAGGTTCATGGTGACAGTAGACATTGGTAGAGAGGAGGTGAAAAATCTGGAGTCTAAAACACAGGTCTAGGACACTTCTGCATGAGCAGTGCTGGGCGAGAACAGCAGACCAGTGAGGAAGCTTTAAGAGATTAGGAGAGAGAGGGAGATTAACAAAGGGGGTGGGGAGACACAGAGCTTTAAGCCCCAGAGCTCTACCTGGGAGTCAGTTGGGGCAGGACAGGGTAGGTGAGGGAGGAGTTTAAGTGTATTTAAAGGTGACCTGGGAGGGGGATGGGGTGGGCAAAAAATTTGGCAGCAGAAGCAGCAATCGTGGAGGCTGGGGCTGTATATAGGCCGTGCCTGATGCTCATTTCCAGGGGGCCAGTGGCAGCAGACTTCTTGGCACTGTGAGAGGCGCAGAGTGGTGTCCAGGCATGCAGGAGGTGAACTACAGACGGCGGAAGGTAGCCCAGTGGGCTACAAGGACTCCTGATGCTTGTTTCCAGGGGGCCAGTGGCAGCAGGCTTCTTGGCACCGACAGAGGAGCAGAGTGGTGTCCAGGCATGCAGTTAGGTGAATTTAAGTCAATTTTACTAGAAAAAGGGCAACTTCACTTTGTAAAAACTTCATGAACTCAGCACTTCACAAAGTTTGCACTTCTTGAATTAGTCCAATTTTGCAAATTAATTCTCAAAGCAAATTTTATCCACTTCACCCATCTCTGTTCCTTAATGAGCCCAGGTTTCAATGACTACTTCCATTTGTCTCATTTCTTTGAAGATTAGTTATTTATATACACATTTTTAAATACATACTGTTTCTGTTATGTTCCATGACAGTCTGTATATTGTTCCTGAACTACTGCTTGGCATTTTTTTGTTTTTCTTCTAGCTTATAAATATTTATTCTCTGATGATTATAACATCCATATTAGCAGCAGTGTTTATGTATTTCCATAGCAATTTGTCACTCCTGTTACTGTATTTATGGTCTGCTTTTTTCACTCAGCCAATAATGATTTATGCCCTGGTTATTAGAATTTAGGTGTTAGTTCTAGTTAGCAACTCTGATATATACAATATATATATATATATATATATATATATATAATTAGCAAAAACTTCATTAATGCATCAGTTAGGGTTGTTTACACACCGACAAAAGAATGGAAATTCAATGTTAGGGTTTCCACCCCTACCACCCCACCCCCACTAACAGGCATCAGGGTGTGCATTGGGGTCATCATCTTAACTCTTACCCCATTCCATGTGTAAACAAGCTGAGGTGGTACAGTATAGGAGAATGGGGTGAGAGTTAAGCATGACGACCCCAACGCACACCCTAATTCCTGTTGGTGGGGGTGGGGTGGTAGGAGTGGTAACCTTAACGTTGAATTTCCACACTTTTTTTGGTGTGGAAACAAGTACAGAACAAGTATTTTTGTTCAGTATATATACCAAATGATGTGAATATGCATAGTATTGGTAGACCGTTCGAACCTGGAACAGTAATATTGAACCCAGATAACATTTGCAAACAAATAGTGGGTCTAAATATAAATAAATCTCCTGGTCCTGATGGTATGCATCTTAGAATCTTGAAGGAACTGGCAGACACGTTGGTCCAACCGTTAACATGTATATTTCAAACATCTATAAACTTGAGTTTTGTACCTCATGATTGGAAAGTAGCAAATATAGCACCCATTTTAAAGAAAGGACCCAGTACCCTACCAGAAAACTTCAGGCCCATTAGTTTGACTTCAATACTGGGAAAACTCATGGAAGGAATAATAAAGGATATACTTATGGTACACATGGAGGGACTGATATTTTGGATCCCTCTCAGCATGGTTTTGTAAGGAATAGATCCTGTCAGACTAGTCTATTATCCTTCTATGAAAAGTGAACAGGAATTGGATGCTGGGAACCCTGTGGATGTGGTCTTTCTTGACTTTGCCAAGGCTTTTGATAAATTGCCTCACAAAGAATTAATGTTAGTATTGGATAAAATAAAACTGCCCAGTAACATCTGCAGATGGGTTTCAAGTTGGTTGCAGGATAGGAGGAAGAGGGTGGTTATAAATGGGGAATTTTCTGATTGGGCCCCGGTTTCAAGTGGAGTACCCCAGGGATCGGTTTTGGGCCTCAGTTTGTTCAACTTATATATTGCTTCATTGGAAATCAATAATAAGAATATCTGGCTGTACAAGTTTGCTGATGACTGTAGATTGGGTGTAGTTCCTAACAGCGATGAACAGAGAGAAACATTTCACCAAACCTTAGACTCAATCAATAATTGGACAAATTTTAATAAATGGGAATTAAATAAATCCAAATGCAAGGTCATGCACCTGGGTAAAAATAATAAGGAAGCAAATTACATATTGGACAAAACAAATTTAGGGGTAGTTACTGAGGAAAAGGACCTCGGCATTACAATTACAAATGACCTAAAATCTAGAATACATTGTAGAAATCAACTTAAGAAAGCAACTCGGATCCTAAACTGCATTTTAAAACATATAGCTAGCAGAGAGGGAAAAGTCTTGATTCCCTTGTATGTAGCTTTGGTTAGGCCCCATTTGGAATATTGTGCGAGGGTTTGGTCCCCCCAAAGTAGGGAAGACATATATTCTATTGAGGGAATACAGAGAAGAATAACTAAACAAATAAAGGGATTAAAAATAAAACTTATCATGATAGATTGGTTAGTCTGAACCTTTATTACATTGTGCTACTGTAGATTAAGGGAGACCTATGTTTTCTGATAAAAGTATCAAGGACAATGAGCTGATTCAAGATTTGGGTTTTATACTTAATCAGGGGAGAATCAGCACAAGGAAACATACGATACAATTATGACATCCAACTTGGGTGCACAACTTTAGAAAAAACTGGTTTAGTCTAAGAATAGTTGGGGTATGGAATAACTTACCGACCAAAATTGTTAGTAGTCCTACAATGAATGACCTTAAAAATGGGGTCGACTTGTATTTTGGAGATAGTAAATTCCTTTTTTATAAACTATAGTTAAGGATGGCGAGCCTAATAGGGTGGATTCTTCTACCCTCGGCCCGTATAAACCTATGAAACCTATGAAACAACCCTAACTGATGCATTAACAAAGTTTGTGCAAATAATTTCCTTCCTTTTTTTAAAAGCGTAATGTAAGTAGTAATAGAAATGGGCAGCTTGGTGGGTACGCAGGGCCCAAAAGGGACCTGCGCTCCCACCATGCCACCTATTTGTGCATAATGTATGCATGGGTGGTAGTGTAGGTCCTCCGGGCCAAGCGTTCCCTCTTATATATAAGCATGGAGTCATACAGCAGCCTTATAAGGCAAGGAGGCTTTGCAACAGTAATTTGCCCATACCTCAGGAATCATAGCAGGAAGAAAAAAAATTAAAGTGTCTTTGTAATTGTGACAGTGAGCCATTCTCACAACAACATAAAGACCAACCCATATCTTGCATTGTTTCTGAGATATGTGCACCGAAACACAATGTGAGTAGTAAATCTGAGAGCATAATAGTGGCCCACACAAATGAAAATCACCAATTAGAACAGCAATTTGCAAATATCTCAGGAACCATACACACTGGAAAAAATTTCAAACTTCAGGGGTTTCAAGGCTTTCTATCCTAGTTCTGCACTTAGACCCTCAGTGGGGGGCTAAGAAAGTTTCCGATGAAAAGTCCGTATCTCAAACTGTTTTTGAGATACGGGCTCCAAAAGGAGCTGCGGGCACCACAGTGCTATCCTATGGGGAAATTTGAAATTTTGGAATGCTGTAGCTATGCCCCTGCTGAATGTTTTCACAGCAAACCACCAAATGGCACACCTGTGAGACTAAGGCTTTTCACCTTGAATCATTCAGGGTAATACCGCAATCCGGATTGCGGCAACGAGGTGACAAAGAACAGCCAGTGCCACAATGTTATCCAATGGTGAAATTTCCAAACTTCACAATGCTGTAACTATGGTGATGTCCAATGGTTCTGTACCAAACCACCAAAAGGCACACCTGTAGGGCTAGGGCTTTGCACCCTAAAAATTTCAGGTCAATAACATAATGCACATAGTCACAATGAAGTGACAAAGAAAATGACTCCCACAATGTTATCTTTTGGGAAAGTTCGTAACTTCAGAACATTATAACTAGAGATGTGGAGAATGTTTTTGAAGCAAACCACTGAAAGGCTTGCCACCCTGATAATTTCAGGTCAATATCACAATCCAGCTTGCCACAATCAAGTGACAAAGAAAACAGCATTTCAGAAAATGTGGCTCTGCAGTGTTACCACAGTCATTCAAGAAATGATCGCGACACTCCTACCTTTATAATGGGAATACAACTGTGAATGTAAAATTTAGTGTCACGCTTGTATTTACATAGATACATAGACAGTGTCAGCAGATAAGAGCCTATGGCCCACCTAGTCTGCCCATTTGAGTTTGCAACTTCAGTTTATGTTTTCCTAGAAGTCTGTTGCCCCTCACCCCTGACCTCCAGAATTCCTTTATGTCTATCCCATGCATTCTTAAATCCTGTGATTGTTTCAGCCTCCACCACTTCCTCAGGCAGGGTATTCCACTTGTCCACCACTAGTTCTGTGATGAAATTCTTCCTTACATTTCCTCTGAATCGTCCTCCCTTCAACTTCATCCCATGCCCTCTAGTCCTGGAACATCTTTTTCCCTTAAAAATAGTGTATTCTTGCATCCTGTTCCTCCCTGTCAGATGTTTGTATGTCTCTATCATGTCCCCTCTCTCCCTCCTCTCCTCCAGGGAGTACATATTCAGTTCCTTCAACCTGTTCTCATAGGACTTGTGATGCAATCCATGTACCATCTTTGTTGCCCTCCTCTGAACCTTCTGTACGCTGTCTACGTCCTTACGTATGTAAGGTCTCCAGAACTGTACACTGTACTCCAGGTGGGGTCTCACTAGTGTCTTGTATGGTGGGATCATGACCCCCCTTTTCCTACTGGTGATGCCCCTGCCTATGCATCCCAGAATCCTATTTGCTTTACCTGCCGCCTTGTCACACTGTTTCCCTACCTTGAGGTCATCAGAGATGGTAACCCCAAGATCCCTTTCCTGCATGATGCATGCTATATCCTCACCCCGCAACTGATATATTGTGCCAGGGTTTTTGTGCCCCATATGCATTATCTTGCACTTCTTTGTATTGAATTTCAACAGCCAAACCCCTGACCATTCTTCAAATTTCTGCAGGTCCCTTCTCATTCTGTCTACACCCTTTGGTGTGTCTACTCTGTTACAGAACTTTGTGTCATCAGCGAACAGTGAATTCTGCCTTCTAGGTCCTGTGCAATGTCACTGCTGAAGATGTTGACTAGGACCGGTCCCAGCACTGATCCCTGTGGTACCTCACTGGTCACTCTTCCCTCTGTTGAGTGACAGCCATTATCACCACCAACTGTGTCATGCCACCCAGCCAGTTACCTACCTACCACACTACTGTCCTGCTCACACCCATATTCCCTAGTTTGTGTAATAGTCTTCTATGTGGCACAGTGTCAAAGGCCTTGCTGAAGTCCAGATAGGCCATGTACACTGCCCACCCCTGATCCACCTTCCTAGTCACCCAGTCAAAAAATTCAACCAGGTTTGTCCGACATGACCTCCCCCTGGTGAAACCATGCTGCCTTGCATCCTGCAGTCCATTGACTACCAGATGTTCCACCAGTCTCTCCTTCAGTAGTGCTTCCATGATCTTCCCCACTACAGAGGTGGGGCTGACTGGTCTGTAATTCCCCACTTCCTCTTTGTTCCCACTTTTGTACAGTATAAGGGAACTACATCTGCTGTCCTCCAGTCTTTAGGTACCTCCCCTGTTTCCAGTGATTGGCTAAACAGGATAACCCAAGGTTCAGACACCACCTCTCTGAGTTCTTTAAGGACCCTGGGGTTCACCCCATCTGGCCCCATTGCTTTATCAACTCTTATTACTTCAATTTCCTTCAGGACCCTTTCTCATGTAAAGGGACTTGTGTCCATTTCTGCACCATTCTCACCCCTTGTACTCCCTTAAGACCCATTACCCTCCTCTTCCTCAGTAAAGACTGAGCAGAAATACCTGTTCAGAATGTCAGCTTTACTGTTGTCATCCTCCACGCAGCCCCCATCCTCTCCCTTCAGTCTCACTATCCCTCCCTTTGCCTTTCTTTTTTCACTTATGTACCTGTAA
This sequence comes from Neoceratodus forsteri, assembly GCA_016271365.2. Lineage (NCBI taxonomy): Eukaryota > Metazoa > Chordata > Ceratodontiformes > Ceratodontidae > Neoceratodus > Neoceratodus forsteri. The sequence continues at coordinate 276,359,213 of CM057449.1, forward strand.
AGGTTTTGTCCCCCTACCCACTGATTTTGCAATGTGCTCTTCTGTCTGAGCTTTGGCTTCCTTACTGACCTCCTGCCTCCCTTTGCTTCTCCTGGTACTTCTCCCTATCCCCTTCTGCCTGTGTCTTTTTGTATTGCCTGAATGCAATCTTTTTGGCTTTCACTTTCTTTGCTACCTCTTTGGAAAACCATAATGGCCTCTTCTTCCTTTTCCTCTTGCTAACCTACTTAATGCATAATTCTGTTGCTCTTGAAATCCCCATTTTAAATACTGCCCCATGTTCCTCAACCCCTGATTCCTGCCCCATTCCCCTTAATGCCTCTTTCAAGTATATCCCCATTTTCCCAAAGTCTGCCCCCCTAAAATCCAGGATACGTGTTTTTGTGTGGTTTGGTTCTGCTCCTTCTGTGATTTCAAACCACAATGACTGGTGGTCACTGTTCCCCAGGTGCTCCCCCACTGTTACCCCCATCACACTGTCCCTGTTTGTGAGCACAAGGTACAGTGTTGCCTTCCGCCGAGTTGGTTCCATGACCAGTTGCTTGAGGAAGGTACCCTGAAGGGACTCCAGGATAAATCTGCTCCTAGTTGATGCTGCTGCTGGGATGCTCCAGTCCATGTCTGGAATATTGAAATCTCCAACCAGTACTACCTCACCCTTGTCTGCCATCCTTTGGATGGCTAGCATCAGCTCCCTATCTGTTTCTTCCTCCTGGGCTGGTGGTCTATAGACTACACCTGTGTGGATGACTGGCCCCATTTTCCTTTCCATCTTAACCCACAGTATCTCTCCCCCCATTTTGTTCCTCCTGGATCTCTGTGGCCCTTATGTCATTTTTCACATACAGTGCCATGTTTTATGGTTGTGCATATTGCTGCTGCACCTCTGAGATACTGTCACAATCAAAAAGTGGCAAAGTGGTGGAACAAATCTGAAAACCACATTTCCAGACCAGCTGATGAAAAAATAATGTCAGATTCCTGTTCCTCAGGCCCTGAAATGGTAAACCCAATGGTTGGTGTATCTAAAAGTGCAGTATGTCTTGAGCTATATTGTTCTTTTTCTCTCTCACTAACTGAAAATAAGATGATGGCAGCACAACACTATTTTTGCCAAGCTCAACACTAAAAAATACTATTGTGAGAATTTTCGAGCTGCACATATAAATTTTCCCATAGGATATAATGGGGCAGTAAAAACACTATAACTTTTGATGGAACAAGATTTCTACACAAAATCTTCAAAAGGCACATCTGCAACCCAGAACCCATGTAGCCCACCCAATTTGAACCCAGTCAGATGCAGTCTTCAGTACAAAGTGGACATCTAAAGAAAATGGAAAGTGTGGGATTTTTCACATTTTTCAGTGCACTACGATTCTGCAACTGTACATACAATGGAAATGACAAATCTGGAGACCTATCAATAATCTTCCTCCATTCCAACATTCAGGCAAATCAGAAAGACTGTAGCAAAGTTATTAACTTGCAAACTTTGAGGGTTAACATAGAAATGGCTATGCAACCTAACTATAGTGGCACTACCGTGCCACTATAATATATATATATATATATATATATATATATATATATGTAATTAGAGGCAAAAACTCTATTTAATGCATCAGTTAGGATTGTTCCAGATTGACAAAAGTGAGAAATTCAGTGTTAGGGTTGAAACCCCTTGGACCCCAAGCGCATCCCCAACTAGCATTGGGGTGCGCATTTGACTCGGCCTAACTCTCACCCCATCACATGTATAAAGAAATAGAGGTATAGGAGAATGGGATGAGAGTTAGCCTGAAGACCAATGTGCACCCAATGCCGGTTAGGGGTGGGCTGGGGTCCAAGGGGTTTCAACCCAACACTGAATTCCTCACTTTGTCACTGTGGAACAACCTCTAACTGATGCATTAAATGGAGTTTTTGCCTCTATTTTCCCTTCTTTGAGAATGATAACGAGAAATAGTGAATGCAATGCGGTGGGGCCACCACATGATGTCTTGTGACATAGTAACAGGAACAGCAATGCAAACAGAAGCACTAACAGTGATTTACATGGTAAAGCAAGCACAAATGAGTACAGAAAGGGTAACGCACATGGTGGCATAGACAGGAAGGGTCAGCCACGTGATGACTTGTCACATAGTAACATGATGCCCGCAAACGCATATGGTAATGGGCATGGTGACGCAAAGTGAAACAGAAAGAGAAACAGTACTGTAGATTCAAATGGTGAAAAAATAACGGAAACACAAGTGCAAATGAAAATGCAATGGATAACGCACATGGTGGTGTAGAGATGAGCGATGAGAGGTAAGCGGAGTGCCAGACTGCAAAGCGGAAGGAAGCGGTAACAGTAATGTAACACAGGCTGCTTTTCCCAAAAGCTTCATATAGAGAAAGACAGTGAGCAAAGAATGCATGCATAATAATGGGTCTCGGAGCAGAAATGAGGAGTTGGAATACTAAATTGCTTATATCTCAGGAACCATATGGCGTAGAAGAAAAATTCAAAAGTCATATGATTTATGACTTTCCTGGCTAGTTTTTTACTTAGTCCCTATGAGGGGGCTAAGTATTTTTCCAATTAAAAGTCCGTATCTGCACCATTTCTGAGATACAGGCCCTGAAAGGCGCGGCGAACGTCGTAATGTTATCCTATGGGAAAAAAAGAGAAGTTCAGAGTGCCATAACTTTAACTCCCTGTAATATTTTTTCACCAAACCAGTAAAAGGCACATCTGTGCGATGTTGGCTGTCTTCCCTCCACATTTCAGCCCAAAAGACCAAACCATTATTTTGTAGCAGGCACCAAAGGATTGCTGCAATGCGTCAGATGCCGTAATGTTATCCTATGGGAAAAAGCATAAACTGTAGAGTGCCATAACTGTATCATCATGTAATATATTTTCACTGAAACACTGAAAGGCACATCTGTGAGATGTCAGCTGCGTTCTGTCCAAATTTAAGCCCAAAAGACAAAACCATTCTTTTGCAGCAGGGTGCCAAAGAATTGCTGTCATTTTACTACAGCCTGGAAAAGTACTGTCGTAATTTGCGAATGCTTTCTCAAATTCATTTGACAGTGTTATGCGTGCAAAAGAACTTTGTGAAAGTACTTTTTTCATAAATGTGGAAAACATATTTCTGGGGTGTTTTACCCCAAAATATAGACATGTCTAGCATCCCCAGGGTCCGACTAGGTGAATAGAAAAAGGATTAGGTTGCTAGAGGGTCCCAAATTTAAATACCAAGCATTTTTCTGATCGCTAACTAAAAACAAAATGGCAGATTTGCAACAGTAACAGGGCCATTTGCAAAAGTAAAAACTGCATTTGTGACACCGTCGAACTTTTTGTTAACTTTTCCCATTGACTTATAATGGGAACTTGTTTTTTGAATAACTTTTGAACCATTTAATATTTTTTCACGAAATCTTTAAGAGGCACAATGGCTGCATATTCCCTGAAGATTTTGGACCAGTCGTTCAAACTGTGCGACCTGTAGGTGCGACCATAGAATTCCAAAAAAAAGCACAAAAATGTATGCGTAGATCACGCTTAATAACTCTGCAACTATATATCCAACTGGTAAGAAACTTAGCATATCCCAAGGTGTATGTGTCTTGATCATGTATTACAAATTTCTTGCAAATCTGTCAAAAGGTTGCAAAGTTATTAAGGTGCAAAATTTCAGGTTTAACATGTAAATGGCTCCTCAACCCTAACTATGGTAGCAGTACAGTGCTACCTTAATATATATAGATATACACACACACACACACACACACACACACACACACACACACTTACATTACACTTTCTCAAGAAGAAGGGAAATTAATTGCAAAAAATGTCATTAATGCATCAGTTAATGGCTAACAGTACAGTGACAAACATTTGGATGAGATTTAGGACCCGACTGTGATGGTAGTGACCCCTCCTGCACCAGGGAGACATGAGCTATCCACCTGGTCCTCCACATTGTCTAAAGCTCAGGAAGGAGGTGTGCTGAGGTGACTGACTGACTCAATAATTTACAAGGTTTAAAAAAGGCTTAAAAACCTTTAAGAAATAGAATGCCACCAGTTCAGTAACTTACCAGATTCTGTTGTCTTTTTGTCTTTTCATGGTCTGCCCATCCTTCCAGTTTTCTTTGTTTTGCAGGAGGTGAGGTGCAGAGACACGGAGGTTTTGGGCAATGAGGCAATTAAGGAGACCGAGGAGTCCGCGGAGTTGTGAGCAGTGATCAGTGAGCGGGGAGTCATGGTTGTGGAATTGTGGAGATGACTGCTTGCTGTTTTCTGTCTGGATGCCCAAGCATTTGAATATCTGACCCAGTTGGAGAACTGGAGAACTGAGAGACCACTTTCAGGGGTTGGCTTGGTGGCTCTGCCAGTACTGGAGTGTTTGCCCGGTCTTGTTGGAGAGTGGTTTAAAAGTGTAGTGGTGTGCCTAACGAGTCTCAGCTCTCCCTTGTGTCTTTTCTGATTGTCCTGTGTTTACATGAACCTGGGGCACAATGGCAGTTGTTCTGCAGAGAGTGCGTAGAAAACACAGAAAAACAGGACTGAGTAATAAGTGGAGGCACTGCAAGCTACTGATAGATACTAAGTGGATATTTTTTGACTTTTCTCTGAAGTTACCAAAGTTTATTTATTTATTTATTTATTTTTTCATTTGAATTTTTTCATCTCCCTGCTTCGCAGAATTAGATGTGAGCTTTCTATTATTACACCCATATAGGCGCCTGGTTAATTAAGACAATTATAGATGAAGTCTAAAGTTTTAAATAAAAAGTTAAACTTTATGTTTAGTTTTCATGCCAGTGCAACTAGTTGTTTAATTAATTGGCTCCTTTCAGTCACATGGTCAGTGTTATATATGTGCATGCTCAGGGAGTGTTAGACAGATCATCTTCTGCTGGCGTTTGGAGTAGACCGATCAGCTTTTGCTGCGTTGACTTTAGCTTCGTTTAGCTTTGAATCTCTGAGCGTTATTTCTCTCTAGGTTTTAAGCTGATAGTGGGATAACTGGAGAGAAAGATTTTTGTCTTTGGATCCCTTAAGGGTGAACAAATATGTACCTGATGCAGTAACTTTTTAGAGATTACATTTAAAATGATTATGTATTCAAAATGTAAAGTGAAAGAAATCTGAATGGTTATCTAGGTTTAATTTTTAGGTAAATTTTAGATATTTAAAAAAAGGTTCTGAGGTTCAAATTAGTTTTCTTTTATATGCCTTAGATTGATAGTTGGTTTAAAGGTGGTCTGGATAATGTATTAGTCTATTTTAAGCATCTATACGTTGCTGGAGACTGAATTAAATTTATATCTTTGAGTACTAATTTTGATATTTTAAATGTGCTTCTTCTTATGTCCTATCCGGGCATATCTGGGCATTTAGTTGAAGTAAAAGTGGATGACAGACCCATGAGGATACAAGAAAGGCACCAGTTGAGAGCCTCTGCAGTTTAAAGAGATATTTTTCTGAGAAAAAATGATTTTTATGTAAAAGAGTGGACTTTGGCTATTGAGCTGAACCTCTGGATATAATGCCTGGTAATCTGATCCTGTCAATGTCAGCTTTGGTGATTTTTCCTTTTTCTTTTTTGAACTACTGCTGGAGGTAGCTGTCTGAATGACTTTAGAATATTTATTGGGAAAGCTACTTATAGTCTGAAGTCTGAAGCTTGAAGAGTAAAATATCTTTCTCCTGTAATGTACCGCCTGAGCTTTTTATTGTACATCTTTTCTTTGTATCTGATTAAAAAAGGGTTGAGAATGGTAACAAGAGCGACAAAAAGAAAAAAGGTAGCTAACCCTGATACCTATAAAAATAAGAGTTTTCTTACAAAGGAGAACTATGATGAAATGATAAAAAAAGAGAAGAAAATAACTAGTTACATATAGGCCCCAGGAAGTCAAGTGAATTTGGTAGGAGATAAGAAGGTGTTAAGAATAAAGAGTGCTTCTCTTCCTCCTACATTTTCCCTGCCCCCATTGAGCTCTTCCCCAATAGTGGGTCAATGGGAGAAGTATGTCCAGCAAGAGGAACATCCAAATATGAAAACAATTAGGCAATTAAAGAATGAACCTGATGGTCAAGTAGATCCATTTAGTCTCATTGTTTTGTCTCCTGAATCTCTGTGGAAAGGGAAAGGAGGTAGCATGAAAAATTGTGGGGAAGAGGAAAATGAAAATGTGGATAACAAACAACTTGGAGTAGTTATGAATAAAAAAGACTTAAAAGAGGTCATGGAAGGGAAAATGATGATTGATGTATCATATCAGTGTCTAAGTAGATCTTTCTTGGGAGAATTTGAGGACTTCTTGACACCATATAGTGTGAGACCTAAATTAGACCACCCTTTAAAATATCCCCCGGATATGTCACATATAACACATGAGAGATTTCTTCATAATATAACTTCTGGTGTTTCCCCTCAGATTGGGGAAAATAAAACTATGTTGAAAATATTAACTGAGATTAGAAAGGGTATTATAATGAATAATGAGCTTCTTATTAATCTTGTTACTGTGATTAGTACACAAACTAACAAAGAAAAAGAAGCTTTGTTAATAGATAAGACCCAACAGATGGGAGAAACTAATAATATTAAATGGAAGAAAACAAATCTGATTAAAGATAATGGAGAAAAAATTAGACAAATGATAAAGGAAATAGCTAGGAAAGAAGTGGAAGAAATTCAAGCATTGGTTTCTGACCTTCATATGAAGGATACTAACCAAAAGAAACAACAGGAAAGGAAAAAAGGAGTACAGAGGTTACAAGATCTCAAAGGAAAGGAGATTAATGGACAGGAAGAGTTGATTAGAAATAGATGGAAAACTAAAGAACAGGCTAGGACAATACAATTAATTGAAAATGGAGAAATTAGGAAGTATAGACTTATAGAAGAAGCTATAGAACAACAAAATGAAAATAACGAAGGGGAATTGAAAAAAGAAGGAAAATGATAAAAATGTGATAGGAAAAATTAAGAGAACAACAGATAGAAGCTGGAGAAAAACTTTCAACAATTTTCTTCAGAGGAATACCAAAGGCTAAGAAAGAAAACTATATGACTTTGAAATTGGTAGTTTACTATTTATGTTAAGGAATTTTGGGAAATAGAATAAATTGGAATGATTTAGGATCAACCTATAGATACCACGGGGAGTAGAAAAGGGATGGATTTGTTTAGTTCTTAAAAGTAATAGCATTAGGAGGAAATTGTTGGAGGCAAAAGAACAACTAAAAGAATGGGGAATAAGGGCTGATGTTTCTATTCCATCTTGGAAAGAATCGCCCTCAGAAAAGTTAAAGCAAATTCAAACACTCCCTGCAAACCATAAAACAAACACACTGAAGTCAGCTGGTAAGACCTTTGGAAAAGTAATCAGATGGAGACAGCAGAGATGAGTTAGAATACATAATAGTTGTATACTAGAGGATACATTACAGAGTTCCCCATTGATAGAATTAGCCTATACTGATTTAGAGGAATTGAGTGTTAATCCAGTTCATATTTCTGAGTGTGAAATGGTTACTGTAAAGTTAGAAGAATGAAATTGACACACAGAATCAGATGAGGCCTTAAATTATTTGAGAATTTAGAGTTGGAATATAGCAGGAGTATCCTGTAAATTAGGAAATAATATATCTGCTCTTTTTCAACGAATGCACATTGTACTGTTACCAGAAATGTGGATTGATAAAGATGGTTTCCATTTAGATGGGTATCATGCTTGGCACATTTATGCCAAAAGGTAGACTAAATTTGGCAGACTTGTGGGTGGTATTAGTGCCCTTGTTAGAATAAATGATGAACTAATATGCACCTGTTTATGGAGTGATATAATTTTTTTATTCAAGTTTTTGAGATACAGATAAAGCAAAAAGTTGAGTGTATTCTGATAAATGTATATCTGCCACAAGATTCCAAGGCATCGCTCATAAATCATGGCATGGATACCCTAGCTAAATTATTAGAAGAGTTACAAATTAAATACACAGGTGAAGTCCTCCTCCTTGCAGGTAATTGTAATGCAAGGGTGGGGACAGGGATAGAAGAGTTATGTACAAATTGGAATTTAGATGATATCTTTGCAATTCCGTTAAGGAATTTGATGGATAAAAAGAAAAATAAAGCTGGAGAAAGATTATTACAGATTTTGAATAGAACAAATAGGTGTTTCCTGAATGGTAGATGTCATGGTGACACTCAAGGAAAATGTACCTTTGTTTACAAACAGGGACTGTGTCCTGGATTATTTCATAACATATGTATATTCATATAGTAAAATACAAAGAATGAAAGTTTTGGACATCTAGGACAGTGATCATAGACCAGTTCAAGTCTGGGTGGAGACTGAATCCCGGATGAGAGAAATTGGGTTGAATAAAGTATGGAAGGATAAAATGGTAGAAATTAGGAATAGTAAACAAATAATATGGTGAAAAATAAGTCAAGAATTATTAAGAAATTATAATACATTGGATGAAATAATGAAAATGAAATATGATTGTATAAATGATTTAAAGGATGCCCTAGGAGAATTAAGAACTGGGGATCACTTGAATGTACTGTTTGGAAAGTACCAGGCAATAGAACATAAGATAGTGAAAGAGATGGACAGGAAACCCTCCAGACGGAGTGTAAAACAAGTTGTGAAGGGGAAAGAATGGTTTGATAGAGAATGTATGCAACAAAGGAGTTTAATACAAAAAAGTAGGAAGGGAAATAGTGAAAAATAATAATATGGACTCCAGGAAAGCATTTAAATAGTTTAAAGCAGAATATAAACAGCTGATTGTAAAGAAGAAAAAATGCCATCAGGAAGATTTGTGGAGTATGCTACAGAACTCTATAAAGTAAAAAGATGAGGCAACATTTTGGAAGATAGTTGCCCATGGTACCAACGTTTCAGAAATAATATATTAGTGGTGATTTCACCTGAGGATTGGATTGGTTACTGTAAGAGATATTTCTCTAGAAAAGGGACCCAAAGTCTTAATCAAATAAAGAAGAATGATAACGGCAGTGTTTGGTTAGATTTTACAAAGGAAAAAATCATAAATGAAATAAAAGCACAAAAGAAAAATAAAGCTGCAGACACTGATAATGTAGGTGCTGTATAGTATCATGGTGACACAAGTTGGTGGGCAGATATTCTTCTGGGTCTCTATAAGAATATTGTTAAATATATGAAGCTGCCATCGAACTAGTAAAATGGAATTATAATTCCCATATATAAAAAGTGTCCCATGGAGAATGTACAGAATTACAGACCGATTACTCCTTTAAATGTTAACCAGAAAATATTTTCTAGGTTGATATTGTCAAGAGTAATTTACTGGATAGAGACTGAGGGTATCCTGTCAGAAGCACAAGCCGGCTTTCAAAAAGGTAGATCTACTATAGATCAATCTTTGTATTAAGGCATCTATTGGAAAAGTATATAATAGAAGCATGTATATATGTGGCTTTTGTTGACATCAAGGCAGCCTTTGAGTCGATAAACCGAGAAACTCTATGGGCACTTCTGGAATCTAAAGGTATACATGAAACACTTTTAGAGGTGGTTAAACTGCTGCATGGTGATAATGAGATTATAATCAAATATAGTAAAGAAGGACATATGACATCACCTATGTATTTTAGCACCCACATTGTTTAACCTGTATATATTGAAGTTTTGGTAGAAGAACTAAAACATGTGGAAACATTCTCACTGAGGATTTGTGGGAAAATGGTACAACTGTTGTTATATGCAGATGATGCTATACTCTTTTCACAAACTAAAATAGGTTTAAAGTGGGCTATTGCCAAGTCGGTAGAAATCCTTGGGAGATTAGTTCTTATGATAAATCAGACAAAGACTAAGATAGTGACATTTAAAAAAGGTAAGGTTAGAAATATGACTCAATGGAAGATAGGGAATTTGAATATTGAAGAAGTAAGTAGCTTCTGTTACTTAGGAATCACTTTTAGTAGTGACCTAAGCTGGAAAAGGTGAAGAAAACAAGTATGTAATAAGTCAGTGAAGGTACTAAATGGTATTAGGAATTTTTCTAATATGATAGCCAGAAATTCATTTTGGCACAATTAAGATGTTTGAAAATAAAAGTTGAGTCTCAAATGTTACATGGTGCAGAAGTTTGGGGATTAGCATATAAAATTATTTAAAATAACTAGAAGTGATATAAAATAATTATCTTAGAAATAGTTTGGGCTTACCCAAATATGCAACAGCGGCTGGGGTAAGATTGGAAACTGGAACACATTTAATATATATCAAGGTCATAAAGAGAGCTTTGCAGTACTGGCAAAAAATGGTGACAACTGAGGAAAGAAATGTAATAAAAATATGTTGGGAAACAGCAAAGACATGGGATAAGAAGTGACAGTGGACCTGGTTGGGGATATTAAATCAAAAATTAAATAGGAATGGGTTAGAGTACAGTTATGTATATGATACATGGTATAACCCGGCAGAATTTGTAAAAGAAGCCATACAATGTATGGAGGATGTATCAAAAAGTATGGATCTTATAAGAATGAAAGATTACTACGTAAATGATCCATTAAAATATGTAAAATTAAACTCTGGATTGGAAAAATACTTACTTAAATGTGAGCAGGTAAAACAAAGGAAGGTGATAACCAGATTAAGATTTGGAATTTTTGATAGTTGGCAATCATGGGGGAGAGATGCTCAGTTATTAGTATGTGTAGTGTGTCAGAAAGTGATATTGTCTAGTAAACATTTGTTACTTGAATGTGAAGTTTTTGAACAAGAAAGAATTATGTACATAGGTCGGTATGTTAATGACTTAGAACAAATAAATAATAACCAAAAAATGATTTTGATAGTCAATCAATCAATCATTCTTTATTTTTAAAAAGTGCCTTTCCAAAATCAAAGCGCTTTTACAATAAATAGATCAAATACATTTAATTAAAACAATATAATAAAATCAGTCACTAAAACATTCTTAAAAATCAAAGTAAGCCAGGCTAAACATGTATGTTTTCAATGCTGATTTAAAACTTTGGACGGTCAGGCAATCTAGCACCCGATGAGGGAGAGAATTTCACAGGGTCAGGGCCATAAAACTAAATGATCTGTCTTCAAACATGTCTTCAAACGGACCCTGGGAATCTCTAGCAATCCCTCATCGGTGGATCAGAGAGGGCAGGGGGGACAGTAGGGATGAAGAAGATCTTGCAGGTAACTTGATCCCTGGTCATGTAGGGCCTTATAGATCAGCAAACCAACCTTGAAGGAGATCTGCCACTGTACTGGCAGCCAGTGCAGGCCGTGGAGGACAGGCATTATATGACTGGTCCTAGAAGTACCAGTCAAAAAGCCTGGCACACGCATTCTGCACTAGCTGCAAGTGGTGGATATCTACTCATGGTAGCCCTAGGTAAAGGGCGTTGCAGTAGTCCAGGTGGGAGGTAACAAATGCGTGGACCAACATTGAAATATTAAATTGTAAAACTACCAAACATATCTTTGACCTAGCAAGTTTTGCACTGAAGATTGCCAGGAGATTTAAATGGAACTTATAGTTGATTTTATGATGTCTATGATGTATGTTGTATCTCAAATGTCTGTGTATGTACTGAATAATTTTTATATACAGTACATACAATAAAATAAGATTTTGTACCTTGAACCTTTGAAAAAATTTTATTAATGCATCAGTTAGAGTTAACAGTACAGTGACAAAAGTTTGGAAATGTGCTGTTAGCGTTCAAACCCCTAACTTCACATCCCCCACCAACCCACACACTCATACACAGAGGCAAGACACATGCAAGACTGTAAGACACTATACCACTCCATCACATCTGTACCCACAATAATCACAACACTTTACTTATTTCACATGTCTGTGTATGTAATGAATAATTTTTATATACATACAATAAAATAAGATTTTGAACCTTTGAAAATGTCATTAATGCATCAGTTAGAGTTAACAGTACAGTGACAAAGTTTGGAAATGTGCTGTTAGCGTTCAAACCTAACCTCACATTCCTCCCACCAACCCCCCACACACACAGAGGCAAGACACATGCAAGATTGTAAGACACTATACAACTCCATCACATCTGTACCCACAATAATCACAACACTTTACTAATTTCACATAACACTATGTAATGAAAAAACAAATATAATATCTTCGACTCTATACTGCCAGCACAGTAGGATGACACATTATTGCTGGCATATCTTCTTCATCCAATGAGACTTAGACTGTACACATTTTCAAAATACTGACTTTTTTGTGTTATTATTCAACAATTGGGTTGCTGCAGGCTACCACATTGGCATGTACTGTAGTAGCAGGACAGATAGAGATGGCACATACTACTTGTAAGATACTGCTCAAGTATAAAACTAGCACCATCACGTTGTTATACAGCTGAGTTTCCTGGAAATACTCATTAGCAGCATGTTATTGTTAGCTTTGGATGTTACAACTGTTGCTTTCACATGTTGCTTATAAACTATACTGCAAATATTTACTTTTATTATTACAACCATTTGTTATTAGGACTGACTCACTCTTTCAGAAAAATAAATGCAAACATACAATGACTGCTGGTAGGCTTATACTAACTCTCATTTCCAAGAACCTGTCTGTGGATAACATACTGTGTGCTACATCACTTCTTCACTGTTGAAATATAGGCATCTGCCTAAATCTTGTTATTGCTGTTTGTAACACAAAAATACTTACTGCGGGGCATCATCCATGGTTGCCCAGCATGCATGTCTACCCCCAAGACTGATAGTGGCAGAACTTATACAGTTGGTGACCCATTATGATGGATGTGTCTTGCAGTACATTTGGAGAGTTGTACATTATTTCAGTTACCTGATGCTGGATGGTTCTGATGGGTTGTGTTGACTTGGCTCTTCCCCTGCTTGCATGTGTATGTGAGTGGGGGGTGGTGTATATATACAGTGCCTTCAGAAAGTATTCACCCCCTTGGATTTTGTCACATTTTGTTGTGTTACTACCAGAATTTTTAATGCATTGAAATGTTTTTTCCCCCTTGATTCACACAGCATACTCAACAATTTAAAGGGCAAAATATTTTTTGTTGTTATGCAACAAAAAAGTATGAAACATTAAAAACTGAAATATCTTGTTTACTTAAGTATTCACTCCAGAGTCAATACTTTGTAGAAGCACCTTTGGCAGCAATTGCAGCTTTGAGTCTTCTTGGGTATGTCTGTATTAGCTTTGCACATCTGGATTTGGGGATTTTCGCCCATTCTTCCTTAAGTCGCTCAAGCTCTGTCAAGTTGGATGGGGAGCATCTGTGAACTGCCATCTTTAAGTCTTTCCACAGCTTCTCAATGGGATTCAAGTCTGGGCTTTGGCTGAGCCACTCAAGGACATTCACCACCTTGTTCTGAAGCCACTCCAGTGTTGCTTTGGCTGTATGCTTGGGGTTGTTGTCCTGCTGGAATGTAAATCTTCGACCCAGTCCAAGGTCTATTGCAGACTGATGCAGGTTCTCCTCAAGGATGTGCCTGCATTTGGCTACATTCATTGTTCCTGTATCCTGACAAGTGCCCCAGTCCCTGTCACTGAAAAGCATCCCCATAACATGATGCTGCCACCACCATGCTTCATGGTAGGGATGGTGTTGCATGGGTGATGAGCTGTGTTCGGTTTGGGCCAGGCATAGCACTTTGCATTCAGGCCAAAGTGTTCAATTTTCATTTCATCAGACCAGAGAATCTTTTGCCACATGGTCTCAGAGTCTGCCACTTGCCTTCATGCAAACTCCAGGCATGCTCTTATGTGGCCTTTTCTCAGGAGTGGCTTCCATCTAGCCACTCTCCCATAGAGGCTACATCTGTGAAGTGCTGCAGAGATTGTTGTCCTCTGAACAGGTTCTCCCATCTCAGCCATGGAACTCTGTAGTTCTGTCAGGTTGGTCATTGGGTTCTTGGTCATTTCCCTGACCAAGGTCCTTCTTGCCTGGTTGCTCAGTTTGGGAGGACGGCCTGCTCTAGGAAGAGTCTGGGTGGTTCCATAATCTGTCCATTTCCTAATGATGGACTTACTGTGCTCCTGGGAACTTTTAACACCCTAGAAATGTTTTTATACCCCTCCCCAGATCTATGCCTCCTCACAATTCTATCACGGAGTTCTATGGACAGCTCCTTGGTCTTCATGGTAGAGTTTCTGCTCTGACATGCACTGTCAACAGTGGGACCTTATATAGACAGGTGTATTTCTCTGAAATCATGTCAACCATTTGAACTGACCACAGGTGGACTCCATTCAAGTTTTAGAGTGATCTCACAAGGACATTGGATGCACCTTAGCTCAATTTGGAGTGTCATAGCAAAGGGGGTGAATACTTATCAAATCAAGACATTTCAGGTTTTTATTTTAAATTACATGTACAAAAAATTCCAGAAGTTTCATTCCACTTTGACATTAGAGAGTAATTTGTGTAGATACGTGACAAAAAAATCCCATATAAATGTATTTTAATTTGAGTTTGCAACATCTCAAAATGTGACAAAATCCAAGAGGGGTGAATACTTTCTGAAGGCACTGTATGTATATATTGCAAAAAAGCTTTGTTAATTCTCCAGTTAGGGTCAAAGTGACAAAAGGTGGGAAATTAGACATTAGGGTTTCTAACCCTATCACCCCACCCTCTAAAACCAGGCAAAATAGCAGATGTGGAGTGTGCCTTTGGCTTCTTAAACCTAACACTCACTCCATTCCATCTGTAAATAATGTCAGATATTTACACTTTATGAGAATGGGGTGAGTGCTAGGTTTGAGAAGTTCAAGGCACAACCCACACCTGGTATCCAGCCTGGTTTGGAAGGGTGGGGTGTTAGTGTTGGAAACCCTAACACCTCATTTCAATTTTTATTACTTTGACCCTATATGGAGCATTAATGAATTTTTTGCAACTTATTTCCTTACTTTTCAAGATAATATAATAGTATCCTTATTTTACTTTGGACCCTGTACTCCCAGCTCCACAGCGGCGCCGACTGCGATTGGACACAAGGTGCACTTTATATTACGCAGTGCTGCAGGTAGAGACCTCAGAGCTATTAGCAGCATGGAGTTCCCCTAGAGGCACTTCTGAACAAAACCTGATATATTCTTCAATGCCACAACTGCTAATTAACCTGGACAAACAGCCCTTGTAACTTTATATTTCCAAACACTGCTCACACTAAGACACATGTCATGCATGTAATGAGTGTTAGCTGCCTCTTTATCAAAGTAACAGGACATATTGCCTTTGTAACATATGGATGGAGATTATAGCTGTATTGGTCCTTGGAAATCAGGAATTGCCTGATGGTCTAATACCTTTTATTGGACCAACATATGTCATGTACAAAAGTGGTATCGTACACAAGCTGTCGCAGCCCCAGAGATCCCTTCACATTCCCAGCATTCACTTGAAGAGGGATAGGTGGGACCCCAAATGCTTGTGTTCTATATAATTTCTGCATAGGATATATGTTGGTCTAATACAAGGTATGAAACTATTCAGCAACTCCAACAGGGTAACACTTAGGGATAGCCAAGGGTTGTGGTCAAGACCCCTGTGATTTCTTTGCCACTCCCATGAAGTCTACCGCAACCCTTAGACACTCTCAAAACAAGGTTTCCCTTGTATTTATTTATAAAAAAAATGTAGTTAGTGGAGAGCTTTGCAATCCTTATGATTCTGTTGAAATGGGAATTTGCTATCCCTATGAGTCTGGTAAAATGGATTCCTAACATATGGATGGCAATTTTTTCACATTGGGGTCTGTGAGATTTTTTTTTTTTAACTTTGCTTCTTCAACTACACCTTCGGGCATCCTTTAGGAGTACCCTCTCGGAGTCCATCTTACTTCCAGCCTGAAACCTCACATCTCCCTTCAATCTCCTCCCCCGATTGACTCCCAGGCAGGCTCGACCCCCGGTACCATCTCTGGGGCTGATTCCTCCCTACCACGGTGGTTTCCTCTTCTAAATGTGAAGTGCCTACCTGCTTGTCATCAGGTCAGGGATGGAGGAGGACCCTGGGTGCACTGGGCTGGTAGTTGGGATGTGGGCAGAGTCCCCCAGGGTCACCGTCATCTCACCAATGGCGTAGAAGGCTTTTTCCCTCATTTTTGTTCCCCCCTTTCCCTGCAGAGTCCAGCCTGCAAGGCAATGGAATGCCATGGCTCCACCCCCCCCAGGCATTGCACCACACTCTGCAATGGCAAACCTCTAGCAGCTGCCAGAGGTCACTCCAAGAGCGAGCGCACCCTGTACCCACCCCTGGGAAGAGAGCTGTCAACAGACGTTCAATCTCTTCCCCCCCTGCCGACTCCCAGCAGCCCTGACTCGTTCCTGAATCCAGGTTGCCAGAGTGGTGTGAGGTGTGGTATCCAGTGCCTCAACCTTCAGCATCACTAGGCCAGCGAGGTCTGTGACAATTGATGGTTTCTTAGCTATCATGCTATCTGTAATCTCAGACCAATGTATTTTAAATTACCTTGATTTTTGCTTATGCGGCTGGGGAACCCAAATATGAACTGCCCTGTTCAGATCAGGACAGGTAATAACTCTTGGTTCAGGGACAGGGCAGAGCAGACTCAGAGCGAACGCTTATACAGAAAGCCTGTACAGGCAAAAGTCAAGAACCCAAACTGGGGTAGCCAGGGCACCCTGCTCCAAATGCAGATCTGTGCACTCTTTTCCTGCAGCTCTATGCACAGGGAGAAAACACTCAAATCTGCTGTCAGTCATCATACCCCACATGTACCTACCCCTCCACTGCTGCACATTTGCATCTTTGGTCTGAGACATTGCTTTATGGTTGATTAATGAATGTTGCTTGCCTTGGCAGATAACCAGGTGCCTGCTGAAGCAAAGAGATTGTCCTGCTGCCTCACACAGTAGCCATTGTAAAGATCCCTTTTTGGTTCCCAACTGCGTCAAGAGTGGACAATACATGCAGTAACTGATCTGGTTGCAGTTTAGGAATCCCCAATGGCTACAAGGCATGCTAGGTAGTGTTTGAAGGGTGGACCACTCCTCCTGGGCTGGGGCTGGGGTTGGGAGGTTAGAGCATTGTGGGTCTAGAGCCACAGTTGGCATGTCAACAGCAGCACCTGCTCCAGCCACCAAACTTGCCTGGCTGTGGGGCTTCTACCATGCAGGCATGGTCCCACCCCCTGTCATTCAACAAGGAGTACAGCGGGAATAATTCCCCCTCCTCTCTACCTGTAAGGCTCTTCCTTCATCCATCTGGAAGTCAGTCAGCTCAAAGGCAGTGCTGTGGGGCTAATGCTCCACTGCCAGTTTGTCTTTCAGGAAGCCAGGAGCAAAGCAAGATTAGCACCATAGTCAGCACAGAAAGAGTGCTGTGATACTGTACTTCCACACTATCCATCAGACTGTCTGTCAGTCAGTGAACACAAATAGCAATGCTATGTGCTCTGCTGCAAGTGAGGTTTCAGACACTATACCATAAACAGAGAGGAGAGACAAACAATATTTTACCAGGAAGAACCTATTCTTATAGCTTCTAGCTTACTGATTTTAGACATGTTGGCTTTTGTCCATTGTGCCTTATTTGTGCCACTTGTCCCTGTCAGGGGTTGATACCATGTTGTGGAGCTGTGCAGCATGCCTGTCCTCAATTCAATCTGAATATCTGTACTGCCCACCCCCGCAAACCTGTGAAAACCCAGCCCTTGGAGTGCACTTCAGTACAGAAAGAGGCAGGAGGTCACCAGTACTGTGAGACACAGTACATTATGCGACTGTGAATAACATTATTTTTGTTTATTCCCTGATGATATTTTCAAAAAAATTCAGTCCCTAGTTCCTTACAGAAAGTTTGCACAGTCCCATCCCATCCTTATGAAAGACTGGGTGCTAAAGAGGAGGTCATGTGAATCATACAGTTCAGTCATGTGTCACTGTGGGACACAGACACATACAATGTAAGGAATCCACTGTTTTCATACAGAGAATGCGGCAGAAGACTCCACTTGCTAAGCTGAGCACCTGGGATTTTGGGTTCCCAGAAAAAGTATGTCTGGTCCTAATTGAGAAAAACAAGCACCAGAATCTAGCTAAATGGGGCCCATTTAGTTAGGTTCTGGTGTTTGTTTTGTAAAATGACAACATTTGTATGTATTTTCCAGGTTTTTTATTTAGTGAAAAACAAAACAAGATGGTGGCTCGCGAAGCAGGATTTTTTCCTCTTGAAAAAGAAACAGATCTTGCAAAATTGAATACTTTTTCATGAGAGCAAATCCTTTGTCAAATTTTATACATCTATACTAAAAAATTAACTTCCTTTAGAATATGATGGGAAATTAAAAACTTAATAACGTTTTGCAAAAGTTTAATGTTTTTGCACAAAACTAACATTGGTAGTTCTGTTACCCAAGTGCTTTCTGCCATAAAAATTAAAACAAAATTCCACACCATCTGTGCACAAGGCAATGCATAAAAAAACTACCAAAAATGGTGATTTTACTTCTTTTCATGATCCAGATTTCAGAATCCACACATATAACTGGAACAAAACTTGCCAAGTCAAGAGATCTACCTCACAGAGCAGCATATACCAAATTTTGTGGAAATCCGTTGATTAGCTGCAAAGTTATCAAAGTGAAAAATCTGAGGTTTAACATTAAATTGGCTACTCAATGTTAACTATCAGGTACACAAACTGCCCTTATATTACTTATTGATAATGGTTTGCTTATTCATTTAAATTTATTTATTTATTTAGATTTTGATAACTGGGTAAGCTCTCTGAGACCTGGGTCCCTTTTTCAGGAGCAACCTGGATTAGTTACAGACAATGATTATACAGTATACAATTACCACACAGTAGTACATACATTGGCAGGCGTACACAAGTAGATTAAGCATACAATAGAATAGGGTAAGGGGTACATTACAGAACATGTCAGTTACATTTACATAACAACATAGTAAGTTTACATACACATAACAGCAAAGTAGATTAAATCAGACATGTGACATCAATACCACCATATTTTGGGCTCAAGCTGTGGGACAAGCAGAAATTACAGCCACCAGGACTGGGTTCCAGACTAGTGGTTACAGCCACAGAGACTAAGCTCTAGCAGATATGCTTTCATGCCTGACTTAAAACCCTGAGTAGTACGACAATTAGCCAAGTCAGCAGGGAAAATGTTCCATAAGTGTGGGGCAGAGTACCTAAAGGAGTGCTTACCATAGTTAATTCAGACATGAGGGATGTCTAGGGGATGTCCAGTGGAGGATCTCAGGTCCTGGCCCCGGGCTTTGGGGTTTAGCAACCCTTTGCAGGTGAGGAGGGGGGCCAGCAGTGGTGAATTTGAATGACAGGTTCAGAGAGGAGTAGGCCAGCTTTTGTTACATAGAGGGTGAGTGGAGATTAGCGAGGACCTCACAGTGGTGCCTTCTTGTCAGGGAGTGGGCGGGGAAATGAACTACCCTATGGTAGAGCATAGTAAATTTTCTTTGTTCACCCTCCCTAAGGGACTGCAGCAGGGGAGCCCCGTAGAGGAGGGAGGTGAGAAGGATGCAGTTAGATATGGTGCAATGGGCCTTGAAAGTGAGAGAGAGAGAGTCAACCAGCCTATAAAGAAGTCCTAACATCTGGTGGGTGGACTTTACAATGGAGTCTATGTGAGACTGGAAGGTCATTGTCTGATCAAACAGGATTCCGAGGTATTTAATCTTATCCGAGACCTCAGTTCTTTTCCCTTGTGCAGTATGAAGCTGTAGGATACGATGCAAGTCTGAGCCAAGGCAATGGGACCCAAACAGGACTGCCTTCATTTTTTCTTCATTCATAACAAGCAAGTTTGAGGAGAAGCAGGCTTTCACTGCAGCTAGACTGGCCTGGAAGTTGGCACTGATTACACTACGAAGTGGGTCACTACAGTAGATGACAGTGTCATCTGCATAGAGAATGAGGTTATTCCTCCCACCATTCTCCTCAATATCATTGACAAAAAGAGTGAATAACAGGGGACGAAGGATCGACCCCTATGGTACCCCGGAGATCACCATTTTAGTACTAGACTGGGTTCCTCTCCATAGGACTTTCTGGTCCTAATACAGTGGGTCAATATGCATATTGAAATCAGCTTATGAATTTCATCATTTTTTTTTCTATTTTAGCCATCTTCCCTATCCTGTTTCTGTCCCCCGTCCCCTCTTTTTGTTGTACTGTTAATACAGGCGTCCTTCTTACAGATAGTGCTGATCAAGTATTAAAATGTTATTTGTTATAAGTACAAACATGGATATTTCCTGGAGTTTGTGAGTGCACCATTCTAGTGTCACAGCCCATTTGCACCTCTACTGATGTTTTTTACAAGGGTGAGGTTACAAGACAACTGAGACTCTTGTTATAGTCCCATAGTAATGACATAATTATAACAAAGAGCAAGTGATAACTTTTATCAAATTTTAGGTAAAAATACAAATTGCATTTCTACTACAATCAATACAAAATCAACAATGATAAAAACACATATTTTAAACTGTGCAACATGCATCATAAAAGTAATAATCCAATATTTATTAGCTTTCAAAAGATGTTCATATGAAACCTCCTCTTGGGGCTAAAATGTGGTTTCGTATTGAAGAATCCACCTTGCTGCTTGTTTACTTGCAATGGGCTGCACTCATCTTCTTCTTAAAAACACAATGTGCCCTATTTGATGCATGGCAGACGTGTCACATACTAACAGGAAATAGAATAAACAGTAAATCTATATTCATATCTTCCATTTACAAACGTTTCACATTTGTTTCCATCGTATGAGTAGCTGCCATATGGATTCATGTGATAGATTCTATTTTCATTAAAACCATACAAGATAAAAATATTAAGGAGATTGCCAAATTATTCTATTCTCCAGATACCTGGAAAAGATCAGTGTGGGAGAGAAAGGGAAAAAAAACATATTTAGAAAAGGAAACTTGTTTTGTTATCCCTGAATAAGCAATACATTTTTATGTTATCTTGTGCATGCGGAGGCAACATATTGGGGTAGATTTGGAATAGCAGGTTTTGGAGGCTGCGGTCCTGTTGTGGCCAGTGGCACTACTGCTTTTTCAGGCTGAGCTCTGTGGCACCAATGAAATCACATGCTGTCTATAACAGCAGTTAAAAAGCATGCCACCAGCTTGAAACACTTCACCCCTGGTGCCTAGCCTGGTGTAACATTTCAATAAACATGTCGTCGGCTCTCCCGTCAGCCTCTAGCAATCCCTAGTCTTGTTTCCACTCAGTACTATTATGAGAGGGCTGAACTGTTCTGACTGACTTAAGTAACATTGCAAGCATTTACGCTTCACAGTCAGGAGTGAGGTGTTCTTCCCACTGTAAACAGAAAAGGCGAGCTCTCCAGTCTCGATTCTTGGTAATCGACTCTAGGAAAAGAAAGGAGCTGTTTTACCTCACTAATGGAAGGATTTCGAGCTGTTTTGGCTTCAACTAAGGCACTTTAGAGAAAGGCACCAGCTGTGTTCCAGCTTTAACTTGGGCAAATTAGGTAAAGACAGAAGCTTTTCCAACTGGCTAATTGTCATCCCCTCCAAAAAAGGCTCAAAGTCGTTCAGCTGCTTCTCCTAGCTGTACAACAAAAATAAATAAACTTATGCAGGAACAGACTTGTCATGAGGGCTGTATCAGGACAAGCCTTCCCCCACCTGAAGCAAAGTCTCAGTCCTGGGATCACTGTAGGTCATGAGGGCTGGATTGGGAGAAGCCCCCAAGCAAAGTTTCAGTCCATGGGATCGCTGCAGGTCGTGAGGGCTGTATCGATAAGACCCCCAAGCAAAGTCTCAGGTACGGATTGCACAGTCACTGGAACATGCCAGCATGAATCAGACAGAGCTGGTCCCAGAAAGCACTTTGGCGCCATTTTTCAAACTGAGTTTTGTTGACAACAACTGTGGAGATTGTTTTTCACTGAGCATTTTTATACATAGCATAGGTTTTAGCCTTACTTGCACATGAACCTTAAGAGGGATTCATGTATATGAACTTCAGCCCTATTTGAACTTTGTTTTAGCCTTATTTGTGAATGAACCTTAAGAGGGAGTTAATGTATATAAACTTCAGCCTGATTTGTGTTTTAGCCTGAATTGTATTTCATCTCAGCGCTGCTAGGGGATTAATGTGCATGGTGTGTTGCTTTATTTAGCCTAGGGCTTCACTTTAATATTAAACCACATTTATCGCTGTCTTGTATAAATGGCCTGCTGAAATCTCACTCAATTCTAGGGCTCCATGATATTTCCTGTTAGACCTAAATCTCGCTGAGGCTGGCTTGCTATAAATACACCTACCTGTTCTTCTCTCCTCAGTCCGTGGGATCGCTGCAGGTCGTGAGGGCTGTATCGGAGAAGCCCTCGCAAGCAAAGTCTCAGGTACGGATTGCACAGTTGCTGGAACTCACGCTGCATGAATCAGAGCTGGTCCCAGATCGCGGTTACCCATAGTCGCTCTTGCTGACTGCTCCCCTCTCCCCAAGTACCCTCCCACCCTTTGTTGGTGTTAGATATATAGCTCAGGAGGATCTTGTGTTAGTGTAGTTGTCGCGCACTGATGAACGCTCCATTTTCTAAGTATAGAGTTTCCCATTTGCTCCTTATCTTCTCCAGCCACTAGAGGTCGCCCTCCTTGCCTATATCCTCTGGCAACTAACTGTTCTGTTTAATTCTTAACCCATTTTTTTTTGCTCCTCCCCTCCTTGCTGTCCACTCTCTACCCCCCAATATTGTTCTCCTGTCTTTACTCCTGCTAATCATGACTCCCTTACCTATACTCTCCCTTCTCTTTATTGCTCTCTTACTATGGGTACTCTCTGTTCTCTCTGGTCCAATACTGTTTACGTCACTCTACTAGTCATACTCTCTGGATAACTTCTACTTCTCTAACCTCCTATCTGACCCAATACCTGTACCTAATTCTCTACCTAAATATGGGCTTGTCCTCAAACAACTGGGGTTCTTCCTCAAATACATCCTGGGAAGATTCTCTATTTCCTCTGGACATGCAACTTGGGCCTATATTACTGCATCTCTCTGGATTGTTACTCTATTCCTTACTCTTGCCGGGGATGTTGTGACAAATCCAGGTCCTACTCTAGCTAATAATCCCTCCCAGTCTCTCCACTCTCATCATCTGCCCCAATCTTCTGGCCTCTCTTTTGCTCACATTAATGCTAGGAGTCTACTGGCCAACCTCCCTTTTCTGGAAGCGTGGACTAGTACCAACAACCCAGACATCCTAGCCATTTCTGAGACTTGGCTTAAGCCTTCCAATGATGACTCCCAGTGCTTCCTCCTAGGTTATAACCTGTTACGGGTTGATTGCCCTATTTCCAAAAGAGACGATGGACTTTCTGTCTACTATAAACTGCAACTAAGCATCACTTTATTGCATGCTCCTCCTCTCGTCAACTGTTAAGTACTCCATTCCCTCCTACTGCTTGGGGGTATAAAGAAACTTCACATATTCTGTACATATATTCATCCCAGAAACTCCAGGCCTGGGTTTGAAAGTTCATGGATTATCTACTATCCGTGACTGGGAAAAATGATATAATCTATCTTGGGGATTTCAATCTGGACTGGCTCGGCCCCTGCTCTGACCTCCTATCCTCATTGACCAGTAAGGGTTATCTCTCACAGCTTGTTCAGGAGCCCACTAGGCTCTCCCATGGAGGTACTAGTGCTACTCTTCTTGACTGGATCCTGACTAATGGAAAGGATGCCTTTACCTCTGTCAGTGTTATTCCTGATACCATAAGCGATCATTACCCTTTCTTCTGAATATGGGGTACCTCTGCCCCATCCTTCACTTCTAAAGTGTTAACTTTCTCCAATTTCTCTAACATAAATATAGATAACTTTGTTCATGATCTTAACTTAGTTGACTGGTCCCCACTTTACAACACTGATGACATAAACATTGGCACAAACTATTTTAACAGTGCTCTACTCTCACTACAAAATAAACACATCCCTGTTACCATGAGAATGGTTAAAGGGAAAATCACCAAATGGCCAAAACATCCCCTGCTCCACATTTTGAAACTCAGGGATAAAATGTGGTCCATCTGGAAGACCTCCCATCTTCCTACTGATTTTGATGTCTACAGATCATTACGCGACAAATGCAAAAAGGAGATTCATCAGGCTAAAAGCTCCTACTTCAGGAACCTCCTAAGCTCCTCCACTACATGTCCTAAAAAGTGTTGGTCTCAAATCAAGGAAGTTCGTGGGAACAACAAGCCTACTACTCCCACTAATATGAACATAAATGATGTCCACTGCAACCACCCTCCCACCATTGCCAATGCTTTCAACTCCCTCTTCTCCTCCCTACCTACTTTTGCCCCCTTTGTGCTCCCCAAGTCTGGGTCTGCCCCTTCTCCAAGTTTCCCTACTCCGCCTACTCTGGAGCTGGCTCAGGTCACCTACCTGGATGTTCTGGACCTACTCAAAACTGTTCATGCAAGTGGCAGCCCCAGCCCTGATGGATTACACCCAGGGATTATCAGGCTGTTTGCTGCATGGCTTGCTAGGTCCATAACTAGGCTTTTCAACCTTTCTATTAGCACTGCCACTGTCCCCTTGATCTGGAAATCAGCTAGAACTATCCCAAACTTTAAGAAGGGTGATGCTAAACTACTCTCCAATTACCGCTCTAGCTCTCTATTACCCACTCTTAGCAAGCTTCTAGAAAAACTTGTCCATCGTCAGGTCTCTGAACACCTCCGTAAGTTTAATCTTCAATCTCCCTCCCAACATGTCTTTAGGGTGGGGCACAGTACTACCATTACACTGACCCTGCTTACGAGTGATATCAAAAGTAATATGGATAAAGGCTTGCTCACAGGTGCTCTGTTCATTGACCTATCCAAAGCTTTTGATATGGTTCGCCACCCGCATCTACTGTCAAAGTTATGAGATGTGGGTGCCTCTGACTGCACCCTATCTTGGTTTTTTAGCTACCTGGACAACTGCTCCCAGGCTGTTTCCTACTGCAAGGTTCTCTCCTCCCCTATCTCTATTACCCATAGTGTTCCTTGGGGTTCTATACTTGGTCCTCTTCTCTTCTCCCTCTTCCTAAATGATATTCCTAGTACTTCCCTTCACAGCAGCCACCTCAAGTATGCTGATGATCTAGTGCTTTACCATTCTGCCAAGTCTATTGCTGACATTAACCTAAACCTCTCACATGACTTTCAATCCCTCCAATCCTGGCTCTCGGCTAATCAGCAAATCCTTAACATAGGTAAGACTCAGGCTATGCTGTTCAGATCATCTAAAAATGTGCTCTTGGAATCCTCTAAACTCCTTGTCCACAGTCAGGAAGACAAAGCTTTCACTAACACTAGGACTTTCAAATATCTTGTGGTTACGCTTGACCCTGCCCTCGATTTTTCCTTGCATGTCAATGAGGTGTGTCGGGCCATTAATACGAGAATCAGCGCAGCCCATCATGTACGCCACCTACTCACTCCCTCTGCTAGGATAGCAGTAGCTAGAGGCATGCTGCTCCCTCAACTCCTTTGTGCCCTCCCTGTTCTCTTCAATGTCAATACTAGCATGCTTAGCAAGTGGGACACTTCCTACAACATTATCTGTAGGTTTGCCTTATCAGCTCCTCGACTTACGCATCACTGCCTGCTCTACTCTGGCTTACACTGGCCACCAGTCCGTCTTCCCTGAGAGACTTTCATACCCAAGTCTCATGCGTCCAGTCACTCAGGTCCTCATCCACCCCCATGCTATCAGTTCGGCCATGCTCTACAAAAATGGGGGAACAGACCTTCTCATATTTTGCCCCTAAATTCTGGAACTCACTCCCCCCCGGTTAAACACTCCCCCTCCCACCTCTCCTTTAAGCATTTGCTGTTCTCTCACCTCTATGCACAAGGAAACTGCAACTGCAATTAACTGAGAGTCCCCTCCCTATTTCTCCTATTTCATAGAGTTCTAGGAATTATATATCTTGGTGTATCTAGATATTGTTATTGTATAATTTTGTACTGCTTATTATTTATATCATATATGTCCACCCAGACTGTTAGTAACTGTACCAATTTTATCTTTTTTATTGTTACTGTATTGTCCAGATGTCATCACTGTAATCTTTTTGTTGTACTCTTCCGAGTCGTGCCTGAAAATAGGCAGGACTGTTGCCTAGTGCACTTACCCGGTTACCAAAAGCTAATAAATAAATAAATAAACATGGCAGCTTGCCATGTGTGTTAAACCATGGTTCCATGTCAATACCACACATGTAAACACATAGCAGTCAATAGCAGCATGGTAAATTAGCTGCAAATCAAAACAGCGCATAACAATTACCTGTCAAGTACAGTATATCGTGGTGAGACCTGCCAAGATGTTTAATAAAATGTAGTCATCACAAAAGCCACAGTTGTAAACATAAGCATTAAATTCAGAATAGCACTAAAACAATTACCTGTGCAGGATAGCTGCTGAACCAGCCCCTGCACTGCCCCCCCGCCTCTCTCCTTCAGCCAGATACATATTGGAGTGAGCTTTTTGATCCATTTTATTGCGATTTCAATTTTAGTACAGACACATGTTCTAAGAAAAGATAAACATTCTACATTCCTTTTGAGTTATTCTTATTTAAAACATAGAAGTAATGCAGACGCTATACAGAAATTATGCAGACGCTCACTACTGTAAGTCGTGCACAATACTACACAGGAGGATATTGATCTATCCATCACAGCAGCTGCAAAGTTCAAGCAGTTTATTTTTGGGTAGCACACCTCAATATAACTTAAGTGCCACATTTTGTACAACAATGATTAAAATTGCACAAAGAAAAACTGGTAGTGTATCTTTTCCTTTATTATTAGCAACAGTGTTGATTCCATGCTTACATTTATAAGCTGTTGTGGTGGATCTCTAGGCAGAATATGTTTTTATTCTCAGCCAAGGATGACATTTTGTGTGATTCACCTTTTCAAATATTACAGTATTTGCTTGTCAATATCTATGAGAACTGCTATGCCTTTGTGAGGGTGTCACAAGCAGAGCGTCATCATCAGAGCGCCATCATCATGGTGTGCACTATATTAATTCTTTTTTTACTAAGTCGTGCACAATACTACATGGGAAGGTAATAATGATCCATCTAACACAGCAGCTTACAATAAAAGCAGGATCGACAGCAACCATAGATATGCCCCATGTTCCATAGAGTCAGCAGTCACCATGTTTACATGCAGCACTTGAACCTGATTTGGTCATCATTCTGCATATAAACACAATGAAGTTTCCCACGAGTTTGGTGTTACTGAGCAACGCTGACACCACAATTGTGAGAGTCTAGTTGACTGCACGCAGCAAAAGCAGCCTAGTACTATTGGGAGCTAGGCTGCTGTGCCCCAGGTCCCCAGCTGCTGGCTCAGTGAAGCCAAAGTGGACAGTCACCCCATATGTTTTCATCTGTGCAGTGTTTGTTTTACAACAAATTTATATGTTTTATCTTCTTATTTAGAAAATTTATCTGGAGTAACAAACATCCTAGAATCGCCAGGCGAAAACTTTGTTTAAACAAAAGCAAGGTGGATCTCCTTGTCCAACGTTTCTTTTTTTCATGTCATATGTCATATATAGTTGAATTAGTTATATCCTGGATTAAATCATTACACTCTGATGTACAACTAGAGAATGCAATATTCAATAGTTTACAATATGACATTGTAAAACTATGTGGTATGCTCACTTTAAATTCATGAACAGTAGCCACATAATTATCAAAAATGTAAATAAAGTTGCTAAAAACTACTTAAATAAGCTAGGTTGGATTACTAGCAGTTCACTGTCAAACAATATTTAGAACAATCCAAATTATTAAAGTTGACAGTACAACAGTAATAAATTATGCCAAAGAAAAAGAAACTCATAACTAGTATGATTTATTCACTACCACTACTATCTTAACTTGGTCTTCTTGCAAAAATAAATATAATTTACCAGATCATCAATTCTTTTTCTTTCAGCATCTCAAAAATGTGTATCAGAAATACTTAAAACAATGGGAAATGGCACCCAGTACAAGGAACAAGATTTGATCTCTGTTCTGTGCCATAGATATATATATAGAATAATGGTTATGCATAATGCAACTGTGAGTTTTGGAATTTTTTTACAAACCTCTAGAGTGAAGCTGGAAAGGTTTATGAGGTCATCACACCCCAAGGGTGTGTAACAAAAATTCCAATAACACAGCAGTTACATAACATTTATTTTTTTTAATTGTTGGTGCAAGGTAGCATGACAGAGCGGCATTTGTTCAAAAAAAAAACACCAAAATGTCAATTAAACTCAAATCCTTTTAAAATTTCGTCCCTTGTAGAAGTTAACTTAGTTTACCTATTTATCTTGTAGTTAGCCACGAGTACAGAGTGAGGAGAGCAAGTGACTTGGCTGTTTCAGAAAACAATATTTCAGTGTGTTGCAGTGTTGCCATAGAAACTCTCGCTACATTTGAATGTCATTTTCTGAAGCTGCTGTCACTTGCTCTCTCACCCTGTACTCAGCGGCTTTAACACTAAATCAAACAAATAAAACTAAGTTAACTGCTACAAGGGACAGTGTTTTAAAACAGGATTTGACTTTATCTACCAAGGAATACAGCTCCGTCATGCTACGCTTCAAAGAAACTGAAAGTGGCAGTCGTGAGGACAGTACAAGTAAGGTGCTTTCTGAATGCCATAATTACTGGTTCTACCAGTTATTATGGTGTCTGAAATGTGGCTCTGCTCCATATGTTAAAGGGGTCACCAGTAATTATAAATCAGTTTTACATTGGATCATTTGCAAATTACATTTTGCCACAGATCATATTTACAAACACACATTTAATAAATAGCATAGGGAACTAAATAATAAATTCCTCATATCTATGGTACATGTCTTTGAAGAGCAGTTAACAATTATAAAATATCTACAGACAGGACAATCCAGTTTAAAATAGTGAAACGTTTATTTTACCTATATGGAGTGTATGAAATGAAATTGAAGGCAGATATAATTTGCTGGCACTGCCATCAAACAGATGCAGATTTTATTCATACATTTTGGGAGTGTTCTGTTATTGAAAGCTAGTGGTCTAACTGCACACTGCACAGGATTGTGGATCAATTTCTGCATGGCATGGAGGCAGCGTCTACATTGTTGGAAAATGACTTTAAAGCAAAATACGATAAATGTGAATGTAAGATAGTTAAAGCTATCCGGCCCGGTAACGCTGAGTATTGAAGCACTGGATGCCACACCTTGCACCATGCCAGTGACCTGGGTTCAGGAGCAGACCCAGGCAGCTGGAGCTCAGCAGGGGAGGGAAGGGATTGAGCATCTGGAGGAGTGCTCTCCCTTCCCAGGGAGGGATTTGGGGTTAGCGCTGCTCCTGTGTGACTCCTCATGGCAGCCGGGGGCAGTGCTGAAACCTGCACTTGCAGACACTGGGGCAGAGCAGCAGCAGGCATTGGCACATCAGTGACACAGATGCCTTTGCACATCTGCTCTCTGAGGGGGGTGCAACTTCATGAAAAAAACCCAGAGGATTGGGGAGGCAATGGGGGCCCCACAGATCTGACCCCACATCCCCAACACTGAACCTCTCCTCTGAAGGTCCTAGGTGCCACCCACACAGGATGGACCTCTAATATTCAAGAATAGCCACCAGATAGGTGAGGCAGACCGTTTCCCCGGGGGGGGTGATCCGGAGGGGGTTGGGACATCCTCGTGGGAGGGACAATGTTGGAGAATCTCAGTGGGGAGTAGAGGGCAAATCGAGAGGTCACCCCTGAGAGATGCCCTGGCCCAAAGGCAATAAAGTAGAGTTGGGGAAAAAAAAGTTAGTTAGACCTAATGCTATTTCTATAAAAAGAGTATGTTTGAAAAACTGGAAACGTTCAAATGGTTGGATGGTGTTTCTGCCATGCAGTGGAAACAATTGTTTCTAAGTACTATTTACTGTATGTAGAAACTGTTTCCATTGTGATGATGATTTTTTGAAATTATAGTATAAGAATATAAATATTTGGTCTAAGGAAGATTTTAAAACACTTCAGGTGCATATCTTTGCTGTTTATATGATTTTTGTAGATGCTAAGTTAATTATCATTTTTGAGTAGTAGCACCTTTTCTTTCTATTGTTTAATGATATCTGTATTTTGTTTCCTGTATGGCCATCATTCTGTATGTATCATACTGTATAAATGAAACAAATACAAATATTATAAAAAAATAATCCCCCCTAGAGCCACTGAGAATCTCAAGCTTTCTAATGTAAACAGAGCAGCCATTTGGGTTGTGCTGTGCAGGAGTGATGTGGTATAAATGCATAAATGGGGTGAAGAACCTTGCCTAACCCAGCCCCCTAACTAAGATTACAGTCAAAGCATTGGGCTATTTACAGCTGTAGGAGCTTCATAGCTTCTGTATCAGTCGTTGCTAAACCACATTGAATTGTTTTCAGAGCAGCAGCTCCTGTCTCTTGCAGATCTGAGATGATCACAACAACTGCCGTGTCTTTGAGTGCTTGGGATTTCCTGGTGCATTTTGCTTCTGTTAGGGCAGGCTGCCCCCACCTACCACCAAGTTTCTGGACCACCATATGCACTGTATAGTTAAGATTGCAGTTAGAAGCAGAATCCCACTGCAAATTAGATTTTTTTCCCCAACTACCCCCCAACAGCACTTCTCAGCCACTCACCCAAATCTCCATCTGTCACTGCCAGAAGCTGCTACCGGCCTTCATCACCTCTCCAACTGGTGTTCCTGGCCATTCTGGGCAACCCATGACACATCGGAATGTTCCTCCTTTGGCTCCCCAGCTAGGATCAGTCTACTGCTCCACAGTGTTACACCCTTACTAGCTGGTTACATTGCGGTGGTCAACACAGAGCTTCTTCAAGTGGTTGGGGCCTGCTATAGCTGTGGAAGACTAGGTCAGATGTCACCTATCTAGTGGTACCTGATTTTACCTCCAGTCTCCTGAGAAACTGCTGTGTAATGGTGCACATGGCTTAACTGTGTGTGCTTCTGCACACAGGATGCCAGCATCAGCTGCTCCTCACCTACTTCTGGACTACAAGTCCCCTCAATCCCAGCCACTACCGGGATTCAGTATAGCACAGGTAGCTGTGTCCTTGGAGGAGAGTTGTAACTTGGATGCACAATCCTCTTCCTGCGCTGGCCTTCCTAACTAGGTTAATTCCTGAACCTGGTTCATCTACATTCTAAACGGTAGCATTACCACTGTGCTGATGGACCATACTGGAAATGAGATGTTGTATCTCAGGTGGGCTGTCTTGAGTTAATAAATAAGGGAAAAAAAGTTGTGGGCTAGTTCGGATCTGTCATATTTACATATGGGGTTCCCCACCCCTACGTGGAGGCTGTGCGTTCTAGTGGTTACAGTAATGTTAGGAGCTGAGAGAGCAGGGTGAAACACCACTAGACCCAACTACTCAATGTGTGATCCTGTGCAAGTCACATAACCTCCCAGTGATTCAGCCTATGCAGCTGTAGAAACAGCTTGAAACAGGAACTTACTGGAAACTATGATGTTGAGTCTCAGCTGGGTTATTCTGTATAAGTTAACTGTTTGAAAAACTACACAAACAAAATATTATCTGCAGAGCCAGACTTTCCGGTTGCTCCCACCCATAGCCAGTGAAGGCAATCTGGTCTACTAGTTACAGCACTGTTATGAACTGAGAAATTGCAAATTCAAACCCAACTAGGGCTGCATACTCAGTGTGTGGCCCTGAGCAACTCACAACCCTATAGGGCATTTCCATTCTCTACTTCTATGAAACCTAATAGTGGGCAGAAATTCTGAAAAAATACGGTATTACTTACAGTACAAACTCAAGCCCAAAGGTAGAGAGAAATGTGGGGACCGATTCTTTAACCACCTGTATGCATGTTACAAGTTTCAACATGCGAGGGGTGTAGTTACACCAAGGATGCTATGTCCAGTTCTGCAAGAGGCAGGGTCCCCGTGGCTAAGACCCAGACCATGCATATGCAAAGGTACACCAAATGCATGTGGCACACCTGAGGTACACCCAGTAGCCACAAACCAATATTCCATAGGGTGCAAGTGCCCTCCTGTCCCTAAGCCTGAAAAGCCCAGCAGGGCTATTGGACCCCCAACCCCCAGTCTCCCACAATGTAAACACTAAAGCCCCTCTGGGCTATTGGAACCCTGTCCTCATCCCTATACCGTATTACCACTAGCCCCACAGGGCAGATTGCGCCCCACCCCAAGCCCTGGTGCCAGCCACACACATGGCACTTTCCTGTAACCATATCTACACCCCTAATCCATAATCCCTGGTAGTCTAGTGGCTCCCCAGCCCAGCATTGCCAGACCACCCCATACCCCCTGAGCCATCCCAGCGGTGACTGGCACAGCTCACCTCTCACCACCATGGCCAGCTGCCCAATGAGCCCCATCTGAGTGTGTACTGTACATATGAGCTCAGTGAATGAAGGCAGCCCCACCTGTGCTAGCTGTGTCTCATATCCAATCCTCCAAACCAACTACCATCTGTGTACTCATCTAGAAAAATGTAGTTTGAGGGTTTAAGTGGCTTAAAAGTAGTCCTGTAAGAATGCATTAAAGACTTTGGGGGTGGTAGAATGTATGTAGCACAAAGAAGGTAATTGTTCTGCATCCCACCCTTTTATAATATAAAATATGTTTAAAATATGGGTTCTTCTCACTGAGTTGCTGGGGGAAATAGCACAATGAGGTGCTGATCTTTTTTCCTTTCCTAAATTTGCATGAATAATAATCATACGCTGCTACTAAAACAAATTTTCAATTCAAACAGATTGTAGATATATCTCTGTATGTGGATCTGTGGTGCAGATTGCAGTGATGAATTATCAAACATTGTTGTGTGCTATCGATTAAGGCCTCTGTTTATTCTTAAGATTTGTTTTCCCTGTCTCATTAATCTGTCACCTGAACAGAGGTCTATAGATAGGCTTGGATTCATACATATGAAGAAGCCAGCAGAAGAAGGCCATTTGGTCTATCTAGCCTGCACATATATTGCAGGGTCCAGAACTTGAGCTAATGTCCCTACCCCCCCCCCACCACTCCTCTCATCCTCCCTATTAACTTGATTTATGAAAGGCAACTTGAAAACTTTAAATATTTCAACATGATTAGGATGGTGATACCTTACTCTAGATGGGGCCTGTCCAATAGTGACGTCATGGTCAGAGTCTGTGTTGTGAGACATTACCATTGCACTCCCCTCCCCGCAACATGTACCCAAAGGTTTGCTTGTGGGCTGTGATGGAGAATAGTTTTCTTTGTCCCTCACTGGTCTTCCCTGGTTGTCCAGTGCCCTCCCTCTTCCCACTCCCTGAAACTTGTTCTGTCCCTGGGGTCCAGTGGAATTCCTCTCCCTAGCCTAGTAGCATCACATCAGCATTTGTAATATAGATCCCTCAACAGTCTTTGGTCCCCTGGCAATGCTTTGCCTCATGTTGTAGGTATATAAGCAGGTCTGTCTTGTAAACTGGACTTTGTCCAAATGACATGTATTACCTGTATAAAAATACATTTTACCTATCATAAACAGACTCTCAAAACTGACCTATGGAAACAACCTGATGGTGTCTGATCTAACCCATGCTTTCCTGTATTATCTGCATGTTAAACCGTTTGTGATGTTTTAAATGTATTACTTAATTTTAATTGTTTGTTAGGCCCCTTGGTTGTAGAGAGGTACCTTATAAGGAAAGCATTATTATTATTATTATTATTATGTTGGATACCTGTGCCTTCCTTGTAAACTGCTTGCAGCATTTTTAAAGATCGCAAGGCATTGTGGTATTTGACTAGGCTGTGTGGGGCTGGCAAGTACTTCATTAGCATGCTGACCCCACCCTTTCCCTGTGCAAAACACTTCAATAGCATGCTGGTCCCATCCCTTTTCCTGTGAACAGCATCTGTGGTGATTTGCATATGCAGCCCATGATGCTTTGCATTGTGGGGGCATGTGTGATTTTGTACTTCATTAGCATGCTGGCTCCTTCCTTTTCCCTGTGCACAACTCTTTATTAGCATGCAGGCCCCATCCTTTTCCCTGTGTGCAACACTTTACTAGCATGATGGCCCCCCTTTCCCTGAATACAAAACTTCATTGGCATGCTGGCCCCCACCCCTTTCCCACCCCTTTCCCTGTGCACGGCATTTCTTCACTAGCATGCTAGCATCTCCTTTTCCCTGTGCATAGCATGTCATTAGCATGCTGGTCCCTTTCCTTTCCCTGTGCATAGCACAGCCATCAAGATGTTGTACATAAGAACTGGAGGTGAAGTTATGAGGAGTACTAGAATCTTTCACACCACCACCATACAAGTGACTTATACTGTGTCTATGGAGATACTATGCAAACGAGTGGAGGGGTCATCATGATGACCCCCCCTTAGTTTTTATATGTATGATCTTCTATGAGTAAAGCAATTCATTAGCATGCCTGTCCCTGCCCCTATCCCTATGTATAACAGTGTTTCATTAATATGCCAGCCCTGCACCTTTCCCTGTTCATATCACAGCACTTCATTAGCTTGCCATCCCTGCCCTTTCCCTGTGCTGTTGCAATGCTCCAGAATCCAGGGGGAAGATGTATCAATTAGGTCTTTCTTTACCAGGGATCCACAGAATGTCATTTTTGGGCAGGTCTGCTTAGCAGCCCATTTCTTATTGGAGCAAAGTCAGGAAGTGTTTTGCAGTTCTCCCTCTGAAATGCATTTGGGGACTGAGATAGACATTTTTATACCTGTGAGTGAGTGAATGAATGTTGTGTCTGCTATTGTTGTTTGCAGCTGTCTTTAATGCTTTGTTAACTTTCTGTAGGTTATAAGGAGGAGAGTGCATGAAAACCTGTTGAGCAAGTAGCGCTACTCTTGTGAATGTGCATCTGACATATGTAATACACAGAACAAGTCATCAGGTTGTTTAGCCTAACTCCACCCTCCCCCATGATGACAAGAATGATACTGAATAAGCTCGGGGGGGGGGGGGCTTAATAATAGACTTGCTATCTGCACAACTTCATGAATTATAATTTAGCCTCTATTTCTTTCTGAAATAAAAACTAAAATTGCTTAGATAAAACTGAGAGTTTTAGTGTTATTAAATTATTGCAAAGCAAAGGGACAAAAACTAGCTTATCTGTGGCACTATTTGATGCTAGAAAGCATCTCTCTAAACTGAGTTTCTAGTCATTCTGAGTAGCCTGGCCATTGGCTGAGAAAGACTAAGGGGTTGGAGAGATCAGTTACTAGAGCAAGGGGGGGTGGCTATTGTGAGGCAATTTGCAAAACAACACTTAATCAACATTATTTTCATATATTCTGTATCCCAAAATGTTTTACAAGGCACAGGAGTTATATACTTTTAGCACTGGGAATGCAGAATAGAATAGAATTTCTGGTACCAAATGTGGGCCAACAGAGAATAGCAAAATTAAATCTGGCCCCTTCTCCCAAGTACCTCATGTGTCCAGTAAACAGCCAGGCCCATCAGGGAATTAAAACAAATTCTGTCCCCCTCCACCAAACTGACGGGTCCAGTGTCCAACCCAACCCATCAAGGAATAAAACAAATCTCCCTCTCCCACCAGCAACCTGACAGATTCAGTGCCCAGCCTGATGCTTCAGAGAATTAAAAAATAAATCTGACCCTCATCCTCCTATAATGACATGAATGGTCCGGTACCCAATGTAGGCCATCAGGAAATGAAAAAAAATGTTCCTTTCTCCTAAACTACCCAATGAGTCCAGTGTGAAACTCAGCCTGTCAAGAAATAAAAAAAAAATATGTCCCTCCCCGCCACCAACTATCTGATGGATCCCGAGCCAAGGTGGCCTGTAATGGACTAAAAACATCTGTCCCCTTTGCCAACTGCCCCCTCCGTCAACAACCTGAGAGTTCTGATGCCCAACCTGGCCTGCACTGTAGTTCCTATCATGCCCAGTGGGCACCTTTCATGAGTTAGTCAAGCTCTGAGAATGAAGATGGACAAAATATACTGTACCCATTTCAGCATGTTTCCTTATGGAATGGGGGAAGCGTAAGGCCTGAAGACTCCAAGACATACCGGAATACTTGTCAGTGTCTGCAGGATAGGACAAGCTGAAATGGTATGAGCGTTATGGCCGATGACCCAAAGGCACACCTCAATGCCTGTCAGTCTCTTCAGGGTGGGGTTAGCATCAGTTCAATACTTCACTGCCATTCCTATTATGCATCTCTCTAACTCCTGCACTACCAATGCCAATGCCAGCAAGACAACATTCAGCATTGACAAATGCTTGTTTTATGTATGTTTGTCTCCCTGAGTCCCCAAGTACTGTAAAAAAGATCTCAGGGGAGTTTGAAATTGCTTTGTGTTTTGTAGTAGATTTAAGAAAAAAAATTTAGTGCTGGAAATAAGTTTGAAAAAGAAAACATATTTTACTTTGAAAATAAGTGGTAGTAGGGGATGCTTTGTGTGTTTTTTAGACTCTGGCGACAAACATCTTTTTGTAAACAAAAGGGGTATACAAATATTTGATCTACCCTCTCATCTATTTTTACAGTATTGGGGGACTCAGGGAGATATACAAAAACATCCCACTTATTGTATTTACAGATACAAAAACATTTCTGTGTCTGAATATATGTACATTTTTCCTTTCCTTCTTCTCTGCCACTTCATCTTTCCCTGGTATCTGGAGAACTGAATAATGCAGCAGTCTCCATAATATTTTTATTGTATATTTTTTTTGAGGGAAATGGAATTTGTCACACAAATCCAAATGGCAGCTATACATATGATGGGAATAAATGTGAGATATGTTCCTATTTGACCACCTGTCGCAGAAGTCTATGTGTGGAAGCTATGACAATTAATTCCACTGTGGTTTCCTCAGTGTGGGAATCAAACTGGGAGAAACTCATGCGGGAGTGTAAGTGGCTCAGTAGGTAGCACACTCGCCTCTGAGGTCGGGAGATCAGAGGGCTGTGGGTTCACTTCCCACATCTAGCACTTGGGTTAATATCCCAGTACTGACACTGTAGTGCAGCATGAGAGGGATGCTGCACTTCTGAGGTGCCATCTTTCAGGTGAGACATTAAATCAAGGTCCCATCTGCCTGGATTGGTGGTAGTTCAGATGGATGTTAAAGATCCCATGGCACTTATCGAAAAGAGCAGGGGTGATTTTATTTACAATAATATATAATACAGACATTAGAAATTATAAATGAGAAAATGCATAAAAACAAGCTAACATAATATTACATTAGAAACATAGAAACATAGAAGTTGACGGCAGATAAGGACCGCAAGGCCCATCCAGTCTGCCCATTTCTTTTTCTACCTTATAAATGTGCCATCGGCCTTTGCTCTGTCAGTGACCTATCTATTCATAGTCATTTGTATTGCTCCCTTATGCCTATCCCATGCCTGTTTGAAGCCCTGCACTGTATTCATAGCCACCACTTCTTGTGGTAAGCCATTCCATGCATCTACCACCCTTTCTGTGAAAAGAATTTCCTCTCCTTAATCGGCCTCCTCTAATCTCATGCTGTGTCCTCTTGTCCTGCTATTTTTCTTATATTTAAACATGTTAGACTCTTTCACCTTGTTTATGCCCTTAAGGTGTTTAAATGTCTCGATCATATCACCTCTCTCCCTCCTTTGCTCAAGGGTATACATATTGAGCTCCGTTAATCTGTCCTCATATGTCTTCTGATGCAGTCCCTGCACCATTTTGTTGCCCTTCTCTGGACTGCCTCAATTTGGTTAATGTCCTTGTGAAGGTGTGGCCTCCAATACTGCACGCAGTACTCCAGATGGGGCCTAAAATATAATGTCTTGTACAGAGGGATTATTACCTCCCTCTTACGACTTGATGATACCCCTACTAATACACCCTAACACCCCCTAGCCTTACCTACTGCTTTAGAGGTCTGCTTGATGATTTTAGGTCATCAGTGATGATGATGCCCAAGTCTCTTTCTTCCTTTGTGACTGCTAGCAACTCCTCCCAGCCTATAAGTGGCTTCAGGGTTTCTCTTCCCTATGTGCATGATTTTGCACTTCTTTGCATTAAATCCCAGTTGCCACTCTTCTGACCATTCTGCTAGTTTATCCAGATCTCTTCTCATTCTGCCCACCCCATCTGGATCATCTACTCTGTTGCAGATCTTGGTGTCATCTGCAAACAGACAAGCCTTACCCTCTAGTCCATCTGCGAGGTCACTAATGAAGATGTTGAATAGGACTGGCCCCAGGACTGATCCCTGAGGTACCCCACTTGTGACTTGCATCTCTTCTGACTGTATACCATTTACCACCACTCTCTGTTTTCTGCCAGTCAACCAGTTTGCCACCCAGTTGACCAACTTCTGACCCACCCGAGCCTACCTAGCTTATTTATCAATCTTCTATGTGGAACAGTGTCAAAAGCTTTGCTGAAGTCAAGGTAGGCGACATCAACTGCTCCCCTTGGTCCACCACTCTGGTTACCCAGTCAAAGAAATCTATGAGATTAGTTTGACAGGACCTTCCTTTGTAAACCCATGCTGTCTTGGATCCTGTGCCCCTATGGATTCCAGGTGTTGCACTATCCTTTCCTTAAGGAGTGCCTCCATAATCTTGCCCACTACTGAGGTAAGACTGACCGGTCTGTAGTTCCCGCCTCCTCCCTGCTACCACTCTTGTGGGTGGGATCACATGAGCCCTTCTCCAGTCTTCTGGGACCTCTCCTGTGCTCAGAGACTCACTAAACAATTCTGCTAATGGCTCTGCTAGTTCCTCCTTTAGCTCCTTAAGTACCCTGGGATGTATGCCATCAGGTCCCATTGCCTTATCCACCCTGAGCTTAGCAAGCTCTTGTAGGACCCTTTCTTTGTGAAGGAGTAGTGCTCACCTCCTCCCCTGTGTCCATGATGCTGAGCTGTGGGCCCTGCCCTACCTTCTCTTCAGTAAATACTGAGCAAAAGTATCTATTTAGGATAGATGCCTTTACAGGGTCCTCCTCCTCACATGCTCCTTTTCTCCATTAAGCTTAGCAATACCTCTGGACTTTCTCCTTTCACTAATGTATCTATAGAAAGTCTTGTCACCTTCTTTTACTGTTTGTGCTAGTGTTTCCTCAGTTTGGGACTTTGCCTGCCTTACTGCCTTACCTGCTTCCTTAGGGCAGTTTGGTATGCCTCCCTATCTTCATCCCGCTGTGTTCCCTTATATTTTCTGAAGGCCAGCCTTTTGGCTCTGACCTTTTCTGCTACTGTATTTGAGAACCAAAGTGGTTTCCTTCTTCTTTGCACTTCCTTTTCTGTCTAACACAATGGGATGTTGCTTCAAGTATTGTATCCTTAATGCTTGCCCACTTTGCCTGTACCTCCTCACCTGTGTTTCTTTTGCCAGGGCTAGCTTAACTCTGTTGGCCATCTTATCAAAGTCAGCTCCTCTGAAGTCCCATATTTTTGCCTTGAATGGGATGATTTAGATGTAGTAGCCAAATTGAACCATACCATGTGATGGTCACTGGCCCTCAGGTGACCTTCTACCTGGAGATCTGTGATCCCTTCTTTGTTAGTCAGTACTAGATCTAGGATAGCCCTGTCTCTTGTGGGTTGCTGTACCAGTTGTTTGAGGCCCTCCCCTGCAGGGAATCCACTATGAGTCTAGTTCTGGCAGATGTTCCTGCTGGTATTGACCAATCTGTATCTGCATGTTGAAGTCTCCCATTATCAGAACCTCCCTTTAGCTGTCATGTTTTGTATATCTTCTAACAGTAATGTGTCTATGTCCTCCTCTGGTCTGGGGGCCTGTAGACAACCCCAGTTCTTATGGCTGTCCCATTTCCTGTTTCCAGGGTGACCCACAGTTCTTCTGGCTCCTTATGTGTATTCTGAATTTCTGTAGCTTTGATATTTTCATTAACATACGGGGCCACTCCTCCCCCCCTTTTTGCACCTCGGTCTCTTCTGAACAATACATAGCCAGGTACTGAAGTCTCCCAAGTGTGGTTACTGGTAAACCACGTCTCACTAATTGCTACTATGTCCAGTTTAGCCTCTGACATTATTGCCTGCAGGTCTGGGATCTTATTTCCCAGGCTGTGAGCATTGTGTATGCATGATTTTCCATTGGCCAGATTTTGGTGTGTTAGTTGTTGGGTGAAGTTTGGCATTACCCTGTGCATCGTATGGGAGACAAACCTTTTTCTTACCTGGTGATGCAAATGAACGGCAAACATGCTGAATTCTGTTTGACCACTAGCTGAGGGGAGGGTGTTCTTCCCATTCGACGATGGGGTGCTGCACCCTCTCCCCATTTGCTAGTTTAAATATTCTGCAAAGACGCCAAACTTCTGCCCCAATGCACTGACTCTCTTTAGTCAGATGCAGTCCATCAAATTTAAAGAACTTTCGCCCCAGAACTGTTGCCAGTTCCCTACAAATCTGTGTCCTTTTCCTGGCACCAGTCCTTGAGCCACGTGTTTAGCTCCCCTATCTCCCTTCTCTGACCTTCCGTCCATCTGCTCCCTTCTCCCAGACTGGCAGGATCTCAGAGAAGGAGATGCCGACGAAATAGATGATAGTTTGTCACCCAGCCTAGTCAGGTGTTCCTTGGTCTCCACAACTGACCGGCTGGGAGATCATTAGTCCCTATGTGTACTAGGACATCAATGTTTTCTCCTGCTTTGTGAACAATTTAGATGCGGTCAGTGTCTCTCCATGCTGATGTACCTGGAGACATCTGACCATCACCCTGGCTGGAGATGGGTATCAACTCCCTGAATCATGGAGTCTCCTATGATCAGAAGTTTTTGGATTTCTTTGTGCTTGTTTAGTTTTGGTTCCTGATTTGGGTGAGTATTGTTGTGCTAGCTCCTGTGCCACAGTGTCCTGCTCTGCAGTGTCTTCTGCCTCTTTATTTGATTTCAGAGATAGAGGCAGATACCTGTTTGTAGTGTTTATATGGTTTTTGGAGGTAATGTGTTGAGAGCAGAGAGTGATGGGGCACCTGATTTACTCCTCCTAACCACCTGCCAACCTCCTGACCAACTACCTCTGCGGTCGAGGTTTTTCTGTTGGATGCTGGGGAAATGTGGTGGTTCTTATAATGTATTTCCTCTTCAATATGAAATTTGAGGCGTGCAATCTCTGCCCATGCTGCCCGGAGCTGAGACCTAAGATCTCCAAAGGCCAGCATGTAGGACAGTGTCCTAAATCCTGTAAGACTGTCCTTCTGAAAATTGTTCCACAGTACCTGCAGTTAATGAAATCCATTCCAAATAAGTTGCTGGGTTTGTAACCTAGTCAGAGTAATTAGAAGGAAAAAATGCAAGTAATGGTTTAATTGTGCTTTGTTTAACTTGTTATAACAAGTTAAATTACTAGTGCCCTGTAAATGAGATCACCTTGTGGAGGCCCCACTGATCCGCCCTTCCTGCTCTGCACAGGAAATGTCACAACTGTGGTACCCTATAAAAGGAGTGTAGCGTGGGGTGGTTGGGGATGGGGTGGCTGGGCCCTTCCCCTGCCTAAAAAGAAGAACCACGGACGAAAGAACAAGGAGGTAAGAGCAGAAACAATCAGTCAACAACAAATGCAGTAACCCTGAAAGCTTATCCTAATGTTAGATAAAACTGTAAAACCTGTAAAGCACCACCTGTAATAATTTCAGAGAAGATATACCCTGTAAGAAACACTTTGCTCCAGAGAAAAATAAAGCAGTAACAGAAGATATACCTTGCAAAAGACAATTTGAATCAGAAGATTACAGCAGTAATCTGTTAGCACACCTGTAGGCACACCTTGTAATAATGCAGCAGAAGAAGGTATACCAGCAACAACAATTTGAATCAGAGAAAAATAAAGCAATGAAATGTTAGCAACAAACAGTAGCAATCCCTGTGAGTAAAAAATAAAACACCACCACACAG
The DNA here is from genome assembly GCA_016271365.2 of Neoceratodus forsteri. Classification (NCBI taxonomy): domain Eukaryota; kingdom Metazoa; phylum Chordata; order Ceratodontiformes; family Ceratodontidae; genus Neoceratodus; species Neoceratodus forsteri. The sequence goes on from CM057449.1 coordinate 276,401,305, forward strand.
TAAATCTGCTTAGCCAAACTAAGTCTTAATCCTTTCCCTTGCTCTGGTAAGTTTCTCTCTCTGCCTTCAAGCAGTCTTAGAAGGAAAGAGCTCAGGTGAAGCTAGGTGCCTTGGCCAGCAAACCAAGTCTTCACCTCCAAGATATCAACTAACCTGACTTTTTAACCCTTCTTCTGTTGGAAATTACTGACAGTTTGCCAGCTCCACCCCACACACACCTAATCCTTTGGAAGAGCTTGTGGAGGAAAGCAATTAGCTCCTTCAATGTGAGAAGGAGACTGAAACACCTCTGAGACAACAAACCTTTTCAACAAACAAGAATAAAATAAAACACAGTGTCAAACAGTAATTTTGCTTAGCCCAATGATAAAAAGTCACAAAATGTAAGCTCCACCTGTAATACAGTAATTTCAGAGAAGATATACCCTGTAAGAAACACTTTGCTCCAGAGAAAAATAAAGCAGTAACAGAAGATATACCTTGCAAAGACAATTTGAATCAGAAGATTACAGCAGTAATCTGTTAGCACACACCTGTAGGCACACCTTGTAATAATGCAGAAGAAGGTATACCAGCAACAACAATTTGAATCAGAGAAAAATAAAGCAATGAAATGTTAGCAACAAACAGTAGCAATCCCTGTGAGTAAAAAATAAAAACACCACCACACAGTAAATCTGCTTAGCCAAACTAAGTCATTATCCCCAAAACTGAAAAACAAAAATGAACTTTACACAGATTATATCTACAGAGTCCCAAATCCTAAAAAAATCTGTGTTGTTTTCTATTTTTTTTCCTCTTTATACTTAATTATATGTGAAAATCCTTTCCACCATCTCTGTACTTTCTCTACATTATAAAGCTGCATGTCTTTTAAGCATACTTTTTGTATTTCATTTGATAAGTATAGACAAAATCCTTCAAAAGTAGTTTTCTTTTGGTAAATGACCCATTGGCATCTTACCTGCCATAGACAAAATCGCAAACATGCCAAAAACACCAACAGTGTATCATTATTATACATTTTAAGGCATGGAAGAAAATTGCCTATTACTAATATATCAGTTTAGATAACCAGTCCATCTTACATTGCTTTGCCACATAGGCCCGTAACAGATTTGAATAAGAACAGAAAAGAAAAAAGTGCTCCATAGTTTCATCCTGGTTGATACATTCAATATATGGACAATTCCTCTCCTCCTTGGCCTTATATTTAGCAGCTCCTCTGATATTCAACCATCACATAATGACTTTCCCAGATGTGGAGGCAGTCTAGGATTGTTTTACTGTTCCAAAATCCTATTATTTAAAGCTGAAGGGCAGTTCTTAAAACAAGGAAATCTGGAGTAAATTTGAGAAATAACAGAATAATAAAGGTTTTATGATGAGTTCATACTAATTTGGCTTTTGGTAACTTGCCACTTATATAGTTTCTGAGCAGCAGACCTAAAATAGACTAGTAAATGGATATGAGGATTAATTTTAGGTGCACAATGCAATCGGGAGGTGAGCTCTGACTGAGCCTTGCAGCCGATTGGTCCTCCTGCTCCATAGACTTCTGTATTAACTTTACACTGCTGAAGCTGGTCGGGGATTGTGTGTTTTTTCTGGTCTAAACTGTCTAAAAAGAGCTGTTCTCCTGTTTTTGCTAAAATAACTAAGGATTCTGTTAGCTTTTAAAGTGAAATGTGATTTATAGCCTTTTGGTGGGATTTCTAGTGGGCCAGACGCTAAGGCACCGAACCCCCAGCCTTTTGTTGTGTAAATTAATTCACACTGCTTGCAGAATCACTTGATTTCTGCTATTTTCTTTATTTGACTGTGCTTTCCTGTGTCTCCCTCCAGTCAAGCCTTCCCTGCCCTCAAGCACCCAGTGAGCGCCGGGGTTACGCTCCACCAGCGGGCGGTCGGTGACCGCAAGGCTGACCTAGGGGACCAGGAGGCCGGGAGAAACAGCCAGGAAGGTACGGGAAAGCCGCAAAATTTTTGTCCACCAGCCCCCTCCCGGTGTGTTACCTTTATAGGCATCTTCCCTCTGAAATTCTTATCTCCCGCCCACAGCATTATTCTAACCAATAATCTGTCAGTGGCCATGTGGCACCACCTGCTCTGCAGTCCTTCCCCTGTTCTCATTGTAGATAACCACTAATTGCTGCATTCAAAATGGGGAGACTCCTCTCACTGTTTCTCTCTCTCTCATTTGTGGTGTTCACTGAGGATGAAGTCATCCCGATCCATACCACACTGAATAATGCGGCCCACCAGCCTAGTCTCTCTGTTACACCTCCAGTGGATGTTGTCCGGATCCTCACATATGCCCTACCGATGTTACATCATAATCAGTGGGGTAACTCCCAAAAAGGGACGCAACCTGTCATGTACTTTTTATGCTCAATGCTCCATTGTTGGGTTCACAGTTCTCCCTTACACCTGCCCACCAAATTAGTACTCTGTGACAGGATACCAAGTCGCAACCCCAAGTGGATCACCTCAAAGCAGTGGCCACCGAGCAAGAAGAGAAGGCCCAAAGACAGTCCCATCTTCCTGTCTTTCAAAGCCCTTACAAAACTCTTATTCCTTCTGCTGATCTGTATTCGTAATGTTGAAATCAATCCAGGCCCTCCAGAGGGCATCACCTCCCCAGCAGATCTTGCCTCCATCAAAGGACTAAGCTTCCTTCATATCAATGCATGCAGCCTCCTGAAAAAGCTTTCATTAATACAAGCCTGGGTAGCCCATACTTTGCCAGACTTTCTTGTAATATCCAAGACATAGCTCCAACCTGGAACAACAGACAAGGAGGTAAATCTACCCAACTACCACAGGGTTTTAAATAACACTAAAAATTGATTAGCATTTTGCTCATAAAAGTTCTAAAACATTGTGAAAATGCATATCACGTGCCTCACTGTGTTTAACAAACATGACACTTCTAGAAAACCTATATAAATGCTTTCTGTACAGTTAGTATTGCCCCAAGAAAAAAACTGCTAATCAATTATTTAAAACCCTGTACCAAATATTCAGAGCAGATCGCCTGACAAGGGGTGGTGGAGTAGCTATTTATGTAAAGTCAAATATATCTGCATCTTGCCTTAGTGCAACATCATTGCCCAAAGAATTCAAATGTATATCCCTTAAAATAACTCTCCCAACATGGCAGCTTTTCAACTAGTTGGCTGCTATAGGCCCCCTCTGCTGACCACAAGCTCTTAACCCACCTGGGGAACCTAATCAAACTTGGCCCTGAAGAAATCATAATCCTAGGTGATCTAAACCTAAACTGGCTCTCCAAGACAGCTGCACCTCTAGTATCATTCTGTGATACACATGGGCTTACACAACTGATAAATGAACCAACAAGAATCAATTTAAAGAACAGAAGTAGTAGATCCTACTTGACATCATGCTGGTAAACAAACCCCACCTATTCTCACACATGCTGGAGTGCTATTCAGTGACATAAGTGACCACTGTCTCATTGCAGGAATAAGATCATCTGGCAAACCAGCTAACCCAGCAAAATTCCTTCTGAGAAGATCTAAGAAAACCTTAATATTGAGGGATATCTCCATGACCTAAGCCACTCTACATGCTGGCAGGAGTTCTACCTTCACATTCTGTGGAAAAGCACATCAGGTGTTAAATAGCATAATCATAGGTGCCCTTAACACTCATGCACCAATCACTAGTGTTAGAACAAAAAGCAAATCTTGCCGCTGGTTTTCAGCCGACCTTAAATCTGCACTGTTGGAGAGAGATAAGCTATGGAAACTGGCAAGGAAGACTAAGGAACCAAATGACTGGATGCTGTTCAGGAAAGCCAGAAATAGCTGCACCAAAAAAGTAAGGGATGCTAAGGCTGCTTTCTATATGGCTGAACTTGATGCCTCTTACCACAATCCTGCTAGATTCTGGGGCACCATCAAGGGGATCTTAGGGCAGGACTCTAGCACCTCTCTGCCATCTCAAGTGCACCTTAATAAGGTTGCTATCTCTGATAAACGGGAAGTACTGGATGCGTTCAATAATCATTTCACAACGGCTGGCCTTGCTTTTGACACCTCTCCAGCTAATCTACTGTGGGCACAACTAAACTCCCAGTCTACTGAGGTTCAGAGGGCTGATTCTTCCTTCTCCTTCAAACCAGTTTTACTGAAGCAAGTAGAGGACCTAATGCTGCAATTGACACTAAAAAAAGCACAGGTGCAGACTCTCTTGACCCCTATTTTCTAAAAATTGCAATTCATGTGCTTGCAGTTCCCTTAACACATCTTTTTAATCTATCATTAACCTCTGGCTCTATTCCTTCGATGTGGAAAACAGCACAAGTGTTTCCCCTCCTAAAATCAGGGGACCCCATGGACCTCAACAACTACAGGCCCATATCCATTCTTCCAGTGCTTTCCAAGATGCTAGAGAAATTAGTGAGCATCCAATTAAGAGACTACCTTGAAGTTAATAATCTCTTAAATCCTGCTCAATCTGGATTTAGGGCCAGACATAGCACCATCTCTGCACTGGCCAAAGTCACAAATGACTGGCAAACTGAGCTAGACAAAAAGAGCAGTGTCTGTGCTGTATTCCTTGATCTAAGCAAAGCATTCGACACCGTGTATCATGAGCTGCTACTCTCTTCACTGTACTCCACAGGCTTAGACCCACTCTCTCTCAAGTGGTTCAGATGTTACCTCACTGATAGAACACAGCAGGTGAAAGCTGAAGGTGTCTATCCTCATTAAAACCACTTCTAAGAGGAGTTCCTCAAGGATCTATCCTGGGCCCTATCCTTTTTGCCATTTACATTAACAACTTTGACTCTAATCTCACCAAATCCAATGTTCACCTCTTTGCAGATGACACTATTTAGGAGGCAGTATAGTGCAGTGGTCTAAGACTCTGAGCTGCAAATCTGGTAATATCCAGCAGACCAGACCTGGGTTTGAATCCCACAGCTTCCACTTGCGTACTGTGTGACCCTGAGCAAGTCACTTAACCTCTTTGTGCTCCCAGGTCGCTCCTGTAAAAAAGCTTTCAGCTTAGTGTGCCATACCTGGTTAAACAACTAAAATAAAAAAAAAAAATTATGTCAGTAACCCATCGCCTGCAGTGGCCTGTGAAATTTTACAAACAGAATTCTCCCTTTTGCAACACCAACTACTTGAATAAAAACTCCTTTTTAATGCAAAGAAGACAAAAGCTATGTTCTTCTCCACTAATAAGTATACTAACACCTCCTCTCCAAGCAATCTTCCCCATTTATCCACCATCCTTGGAGAAAGCCTGGACAATGTAGATAAATTCAAATATTTAGGGGTGGATTGATAGCAGGCTTTGACTACACTCATCATATTGAAGAACTTTGAAAAAACTTCACCAGAGGCTCGGTCTTATTCTTCAGAATTAAACATTCTAACCAGAGACTCAAGGCTGAGACTAATCCAGGCCTCATTTATCCCACTTATCGACTATGCAGACTTCCTTTATGGTCACTGTCCTATTTCCTATTTAAGCAAATTGGATACCTTTGTATCACAGAGCACTACTGCTTATTACAGATCTTCCATTCAACACTCATCATTGCTTTCTGTATGCTGCAGTTGGTTGGACATCCCTACACCTCAGAAGGAACAGAAATGCTGCACTATGGATATACAAAGCTTTGTCTAATAAACTTCCATCCTGTATTTTAGACTGCTTTACACTGGACACAGCTAGATCCTATGCCCTAAGAAGCAACAAAACTTCATCACGCTTAAGTTAGCCAAAGCCTACACCCTGCATGGGAGGTCTGCAATCAGCTAATCTCTAGCATTGGCATGGAATTCCTCTACGAAGACTCCTAAAGTTGTTGACCAACTTTACTACTCTAACATCCTTTTAAAAGTTTCCTACGTAAGTCTCTTCCCAGAGAAATGCAATTGTTACCACAAGGCCTAGTCCAGTCACATTCACAACCCTCCCCCTTTCAGTCAGCAATTATTATTGACAGCTCTTCTATAAATCATCCCCTTCATTTTTCCCTCCCTCGCAGACCCCTTATTTTGTATCTCAGCCCCCTTTCATACCTTTTTTACAGCTTTGCTTCCCCTGACCAAGACCTCGCCACCAACTCCTGGCACTTACTTCTACCCCAACCACTCCTACATACCTCCTACTACTAGTAGCCTTAGCCCCTATCTGAATCTCCCACCAGCCCCTCCATGTCATTCGTCAGAGGCTGTTTATCATCATTTTTGCAGTCATCAATCATTATATCTGTTTGCCTGTGTTAGTTTGCCCTGGAGCCTGTAATACCTGTTACCTTGTATTGTGTGCTTGCTTTGGCTCCTCTATTGGGACTTGGACATTTTGGATTCTTCTAATGTACTTTTACTGTATCCTACCTTGTCCTGTTAGGTTTTATCATCCTTTGTCCTTCATTTGTATATATGTTTATGTTACTGTATCTGTTTAAATACTAGTGTTCTGTATATGTCTGCTACTGTACCTTCAACTTGATCCTTGACCTATCAGGTCCATCTTGTAAATGAGCTTTGCTCAATGATGTCTGCCTGATTAAATAAAGATTTTGATTGATTGATTGATTGAAGCTGTTAACTAGTGCCCTAATGTGTCTCTAAACCAAAGTCCTTCATTACTAACTTGAACTGCAAAACTTGATTTTATTGAATAGGAGAAAAGCAGGGTAATGCAGAATACTACCGGGTGCACCATACCTAAACCCCTTTTATGTTGTGCAAGATACGTAAAACATCTTTTTACTGGGTTTAGTCTATTGCCCCACAACATTTGAAAACAAACACTATAGAGTTTAGTTTCGAATTGGGATGGCAAGGGAAAGATTAAAGCTACATACTGTAAGCATGGCAAAATAAATTGTTTCAGAATAAGAATTATCTTTTGTGAATTTAAACTGTTTCTATCTAATTATTTTTGATTCCACGTTTTTCAACACACTTTCCCAATTGTCATCTGGGAGATTTTGGGACCTAAAAAGAATCCCTAGACTAGTGAGAGTTCTCTTTGATATTTTGTATAGGTTTATACAGTAAGGGGGGCTGAAAATTACAGCCTATCAGCAATCCTCTTGACTTAGAATGGTTTAATTTTGCATTGGAAAGTACTGAGTAACACTGAAATTGTTTAAAGAATTCTCCAATTTTCTTACTGTTTTTAAAAAATAAGCAAACGTCATCAGCATTAGCCTGGACTGTCAAATAATGATCTGTCAGTGGCACTTTGAAACCTTCCCATTTGGGAGATATGTATAAAGCTCTAATAAGGGGTTCCAAAGAAAAGATATACAGCAGTGGACTTAAAGGGCAACCTTGATGTACCCCTGTTTTAATAACAAACCCTTCTGCAATGTTACCCTTTATTACAGGTCATACTTTAGAAGAATCATATAATGATTTTATAAGCTTAATTACCAACAAAGGAATCCCCAAAAATTGTAAAGTTATAAACAAAAACAAGTGATTTATCCTATCGAAAGCTTTCTCTAGATCTAAAGAAAGTAGACTACCTGTTCTACCATTTAATGTCAGATACTCAATTAAGCCTCTTATGGTAGCTATTGCAGACTGAATTCACCTGTTAAGTAGCCCACAATACTGAACTGGTGAAATAGCTATTTTTGCCATGAGTTTGATTCTATTATTTATTAAGGTAGTGAAGATTTTATAGACCGAGTTCAATATCGTGATTGGTCTTCAATTTCACATGTCCCCTCTATCCCCTGATTTAAAGATATAGATCTGTCGCCCTTCAGAAAAAAATACTGGAATTCAATCCCCATCCATAAATTTTTTAAACACCAAATTTAAACAAGCAACACTTTCTGTTCAAAAAGTTTTATAAAAGAGGTTGGACAGACCATCTAAACCAGGAGAAATATTATCCTTCAAACAATTAATTGCAGATTCAATTTCCTGTGGGGAAAATGGTTCCTTCCATATAAAGAAATCATTTCCTGATCCAAGAATTGGGGGCCTAGATAATTTTTGATGTCCTGTAAAGAAGGGTAAGACACCTGTTGTAAAGCCTGAAAATGAGATTCAATAATAGCTCTGATAGACTCAACTTCATAAACGTTACTATTATTATGTTCTAAAAAATCTGTAGAAGAGGAGTCTCTAAATGTTTTACATAATTGACCGATGACTGATATGACTGATTTCTTCAGACAATTATTAATAAGAGGTTGTAGTGTTCTAGCCCTATCATATTTTAGTTGCCTCATCTGTAGCTTAATATTGTCAATTTGTGAAGAAAAATCCTGTCTAGAGGAATTAGCTACCATAATTAAATATTGCAAATGGGATCTTAATTTTAAACATGAAAAGAACTTAGAATTCCTCTGATGTGTCCCATAACATTTAAACCAATTTTTACAGTCATTTTTTGTTTCCCACCACCATACCCCTAAATCTGGGTATAAAAATGCAATAGATAATCTGGCTTTTAAGATCAGTGTAATATAATTTATTACTATGTCTTCTTGCAAAATGGAAGTATTTAATTTCCATCTATTTTTCTGAAGATGCAGTTTGGGAGTCTTCCCCACCTCCACCTGAACCAGCATGTGGTCTGAGAACTCCACTGGGACCATAGTAAATGATTTAACTGAAAGGTCTTTAGATGTAAACACATAATCTATTATAGATCCAGATTTCCCTTTAATAAAATGCAACTCGAGCCCTTTTTCTCTAACTAATTACATGTAGTTAAACCTGCTGTTTTGATAATTGTAGATAAGCAGTTGGAATCACAATAAATTTTCTTAGAAGAAACTCCCTTTTAGTGTAAACTACAATTGAAATCACCTCCCCAGAGAATATTTAATGTGGTGACTAAATAAGGCTGTATTTCCTTCATACATTCAATTCTAGCTGCCTTTGTCTGGGGATTACAGATTTTAATAAATTTATAGTTACTAGATTGCCATTTCCCATCTATGATTAATACTCTACCAGGCACTAAATCAATTAACTTGTATAGGACAAATTGAAATGAATTAAAAAGAATCCCAATACCATTAGCATTGTCTCTACCAAAGGACCAATTTGAAGGTCCCCATGGCCAATCTCTTCTAAAAGAAGAAATTTGCTCCCATGAAAACATCCAGGTTTCTTGTAAGAAACATACCGATATGTTTCTGTCATGCAAAAGTTGGAAAACCGCTTGTCTTTTGTTACTATTCAGAACACTATGTGTATTTAGACAGCCCCAGAGATTTCCCAACATGAAACCAGATTATAAAAAAGCACCAGAGGAACCTAACTCACTTTTTTCTTCGTTTCTTTTTCTTTTCTTTATAGTCCTCTATAGGGGCCCCTAGAAGATCCTGTACTGATTTTTGGGAATCGGAGTCACCAACCTCCATTTTGGAATCACCCCAGGCAGTAAAAAGGCAAGCATAAGAATTCTGTGATTCAATTGACTCTATTGAGGGTATCAGGACTGCTTTCAGGTTCCTACTGGACCTTCTTGGAGGCAATGGGGACTGCAAGACAGAGTCAACTGCTGACTTGTCTTCCGGGTCAACATAACAAACAGGCTCAAACAGTTCAGTGCTTTGTAAAATTTTATCAGCTATGATAGATATAGGTTGTGGCTCAGGGGGGACAAGGAGGAAGAATTGCGGCAACCACTGATTTTGTGTCTACAGGTCTGGGGGTTAAGGGGGTTCTCCATTTCTATATTTTTAGTTTCAGTATTTTTCTCCACAGCCTCTTGTGCCTGCTAGATTATCAGGTCCAGGCTTCCACAAGAGGTCTTGTTTTTAGCAGCCCATGGGCACTCCCTGAAAGCATGTCCATACCCTTCACATAGTTCACATTTCATATGATTAGCACACTGCATAGTTACATGCCCCACTTCTCCACAATTATCACATCTAGGCCGGTCACAAGTGCTTGAAAGATGTGTTTTTGAGCCACATTTATAACATGCCCTAGGCTGGCCACTATAAAAACAAATCCCTCTATCCCTTCCTAATAAAAAAGAATTAGGGATATGCTCAATTCCTGTGTCGGACTGTCTTAATTTAACTTTAAACTTCCACCCTCCTGTCCAGAATTGCTCTGAATCTAAAATAGGTTCAGGGTCACTTTATACATTGCATTTTTGAGACAACCAATAGGTGATATCCTCCACATGGACTCCCTCATTCCTGAACATCACTGTGATGTTTTTAATCAATGGTTTTGTTAAGGGAATTACTAAAAAGGGAGTCCACGCTGGGGAGAATTTTACTTGACCATGTTTCCCAAAACAAATCAATAAATAAGCAGAACGAAAGCTAATATCATAATTGTCTTCTCCTGAGATGTTAATAAAAGCAGAAACATCTCTGGGAGAAAAATGCAAAGAGTCTTTTACAAGGAATTTCCCCACATAATATATGTCTGGTCTCTCTGCTAGACCACCTTTATACCTTATAGCACAGCATTACGCCTAGGTGCAGCCTTCCTTTTAGCCTGTGAGAATAATGCAGACATTAAAGGTTTGCCAGTGTTTTGCTTTTCTTCTGATTTGTTTACTGTATGAACCACAGATTTAGTTATAACATCAGAAAAGGGGCATTGTGCTAGATAAAGTCCCAAAGATGTTTTCCCGTCAAAAGGTTCATTTTCCTTTATCCCTTCTGTTGGAACCCCTTGAGCTCCACCCAGTTTCCACTCTGGGGAGTCACTATGTAAGTTAAGCAAGGAATCCCACGCTAAGTTGGAAGTCCAAACCCCTGTAGCCATTTTTTCCCAGTCAGCTGCTAAAAGAGCACTCTGAGGTGACCAGTTATCATCATGGACTTGAGAGTCTGGAACTCGTATGTTAAGAACATTTGGTACCACGTTATTCTGGTTGGAAATAGTTTTGCCTACAGCCATAGAAGTGATTTTCGGTTTTGCAACATCCAGTAGTGGGGTTATTGGTCTACAAAAACAAAATTCTGTCACTCTGTCTTGTTTGTTTACCTCAGTCTGATACGTAATAGGTGTCGGCAAGGCTGTAGCTATATCACTTGCATCAGCCAGTTTAAACACAAAACCTGCTTCCTTTGTCAAGTGCACAGTTTTTAACCGACTTTTGTGTAGAGATTTACCAACAGTGACTGGTGTAGGAGTCATTTGAGGGGAGACTTTTGTTCCGACCACAAGGACCAGAGAATTTGGTAATTCAGTTGGCTTTTGGCACTCTCCAACCTTTGAGATTTTACTGCCAGCCAAACTGGGAACATTCAATTTCATGAAAGACACAGAGTCAGACTTTGACTCACCCGCACTCTGGAGAGGATTTTTAGGTTTTACTTCTTCATTCCCGCTGTCAGCTTGAATGCTCTGTTTGACAGGGAAGTCAGCCGTCAGCTGTGTTACTTCAGCATAGTTAGACACACACTCGGTGCATACAGGATCCTCAGCTTTTGTAGCTTTAGAGGAACTCCCATCATTTTTCTCCAAAACAGCCGAGGTTGGTAAATTAGAAAAATTCTCCATTGTAGATATTGCCTCATGAAAAATCTCCTCTACATCCATATCCAGCATTTCTTTTAACCATGAATCAGACTCTGTCAGCAGTGCAGCCTTCCCACTTGCTACACCCACATCCTTCTCCTCCAACAAATCTCTTACAGTGGCCATCTCATAGTAAGACAGCCTGTTCCCCTACTGGCAAGAGTAGGGGAATTTCTCCGGTGTCCTGGCCAAAGTTACCTCATTCACTAAAAATACCACAAACAGTTTTATCTGATTCAAGGGCAGCTGGCATTCATCTGTATCCCCCTCCTCCATGTCATGCCTGAAAATAGGCAGGATTTTTGTAGTGCACTTACCCAGTCAACAAAAACTAAAATAAAATAAAATAAAAAAAAACTGAAACCCACTCTCCCATTGACTCCTAACCACACCCATTCTGCTCAGCTTAGTTTCGCTGACCCCTTGGAGGTACCAAATAGAAGGAAGATACCCTCATGCATACAAAAATGTTGGTTATTGTAAGTAAGATTTATTGTTGATTGGTTTAAAAAAACATTACAACATAATACATAAAGCACACTTAAAATTTCTACATCCACATACTATCAATAACAGATAAATAACAACAAAGAGCTTCTTTCAATTTACATTAGATAGATTAGCATATCACAGGGTAACATATTTATCATCATGTTAATTATTTTTCTCTTTCTGCATTTCCTTAGCTTTATCTACCCAGAACAAAATTAATCAGTGGGCTAAAAGCCCCAGGTCATCAGAATACAAGACAGATATGAGGCTCAAATCTGGCTTACCCAGAGGACAAACCTACACTCATGCTAAAGTCTCTCCTTTTTAGTAAAGCCACAACAACCTCACAAGGGACCAATCCTAGCCGTGCAAGTCTAGACAAACATTAAAACACCATTAAATGGAGCAGAGCCTACTCTGTCCCTTCTATCTCTATAGCAGGTCACTGCCCCCCTTATCTGGATTGAGCCTCTTTGTGCCACCAGTGCACTCCATCCCTGGGTCCCAACGGAGATAACCTGTAGTGCATGCTGCCCCATATCTCTCTTATATGGGTCCCTGGGTCAGGCACAAACTACTGGCTCACATTCAGTCTTGCTGAAGTCTTACTCCCTTCATGAAAAAAAGGGTCCTACAAGAGCTCGCTAAGCTCCAGAGTGGACAAGATAATGAGACCAGATGGCATATATCCCAGGGTACTAAAGGAGATAAGGGTGGAACTAGCAGAGCCATTAGCAGAACTGTTTAGTGAGTCTCTGAGCACAGGAGAGGTCCCAGAGGACTGGAGAAGGGCTCATGTGATTGCACTCCACAAGAGTGGTAGCAGGGAGGAGGCAGGGAACTACAGACCAGTCAGTCTTACCTCAGTAGTGGGCAAGATTATGGAGACACTCCTTAAGGAAAGGATAGTGCAACACCTGGAACCCATAGGGCCACAGGCTCCAAGACAACATGGGTTTACAAAAGGAAGGTTCTGTCAAACTAATCTCATAGATTTCTTTGACTTGATAACCAGAGTGGTGGACCAAGGGGGAGCAGTTGATGTCGCCTACTTTGACTTCAGCAAAGCTTTCGACTCGATTTCACATAGAATATTGTTAAACAATCTGGGTAGGCTCAGGTGGGTCAGAAGTTGGTCAACTGGGTGGCAAACTGCTTGATGGGCAGAAAACAGAGAGTGGTGGTAAATGGTATGCAGTCAGAAGAGATGCAAGTCACAAATGGAGTACCTCAGGGATCAGTCCTGGGGCCAGTCCTCTTCAATATCTTCATCAGTGACATTGCAGATGGACTAGAGGGTAAGGCTTGTCTGTTTGCAAATGACACCAAGATCTGCAACAAACTAGATGATCCAGATGGGGTGGGCAGAATGAGAAGAGAATTGGATAAACTAGCAAAATGGTCAGAAAAGTGGCAACTGGGATTTCATGCAAAGAAGTGCAAGATCATGCACATAGGGAAGAGAAACCCTGAAGCCACCTATAGGCTGGGAGGAGAGTTGGCAGTCACAAGGGAAGAGAGAGACTTTGGCATCATCATCACCGATGACCTGAAATCATCCAAGCAGACCTCTAAAGCAGTAGGTAAGGCTAGGGGGATGTTAGGGTGTATTAGTAGGGGTATCACAAGTCGTAAGAGGGAGGTAATAATCCCTCTTTACAAGACACTGGTAGGCTCCATCTGGAGTACTGTGTGCAGTACTGGAGGCCACACCTTCACAAGGACATTAACCAAATTGAGGCAGTCCAGAGAAGGGCAACAAAATGGTGCAGGGACTGCATCAGAAGACATATGAGAACAGATTAACGGAGCTCAATATGATACCCTAGAGCAATGGAGGGAGAGAGTGATATGATCAAAACATTCAAACACCTTAAGGGCATTAACAAGGTGAAAGAGTCTAACATGTTTCAATATAAGAAAAATAGCAGGACAAGCGACACAGCATGAGATTAGAGGGAGGCCAATTAAGGGTAATGTGAGGAAGTTCTTTTTCACAGAAAGGGTGGTGGATGCATGGATGGCCTACCTCAGGAGAGGTGGCTATGAATACAGTGCAGGGTTTCAAACAGGCTGGATAGCAGGGAGCAATACTGATGAGTATGACTAGATAGGCCACTGACAGCAAAGGATGATGGCACATTTATAAGGTAGAAAAAGAAATGGGCAAACTGGATTGGCCTTGCAGTCCTTATCTGCCATCAACTTCTATGTTTCTATGTTTCAAATCAGGGACTCTAACCTACAGTCAAAATACTGTGTCATTTTGTTTTCCCACACTTTTCATGGTTTCAATCCTCAGCACTGTAACTTGACTCGGATAAGTCAACACTATTCGGTTGATGCTGGCTACTCAGGGAGATAGACAGACAACTCAAGTGGTTTTTCTGGGCTTTCCAAATAATTATCCAGGTCCATCTTTCGCAACCTGGACCTCATCTGTTGCTTTCCTCTATATACAAAACCCAGATTTTATCTCATGTTTAATATAAGCAATAGAAGTAATAATTTCATCAATCATGAGAAAACATTTAAATGTATATCTAGTATCCTTCAGAAAAAAAAATAATACAATCTGGATAGACTGAATTAGTGGAACTAGTTAGGCTGAAAAACAACCATGAACCATGCACCCTACATATACCATCACTCAAAGGTCCATGGTTAAGTTCGAGAAAGAAGCTCCACCAACATTCAAAAATCCATAAAACAGAACACAACACCTGTTCTAAAATTTCTATGGTATCAATTAATTTGAGACTCCAGCATTTAAAATAAAAACCATAAACTCTAACATACCTCAAAAAAACATTAATCATAAAATAAACATACATTTAAGTAATAAAATAGAAATAAAAATAAAAAATGAAGAATAAATGTAAAATATGTGGCAAATAACACCTTTAAGGTAAAATAAACCCTTCACCCTAGGTCTCTAAATTACAGGAGTCACTAAAGCGGAGTACAAACTATTTAATTTGCTCAATACCGATGAGTCTGCATGACAAACAACTCCATTATCATTCCTCGCTGCAGTCGCACTCAGGCTACTTTTTAGCAACAAACTCCCATAAGTGATATATGTTCTGCCAAAGATGGAGTCAAAAACAATAGTCAAATCTAAGTGAAGTGGTGCTTCTAAAGGATTAGGGTTCAAGCCACTTAGCGCAAATTTCCTTCAAGTTTTTTTCAGTTTTTTGCAGATACAATTGTGAAACACTCAGACCTTATTCCGCCAGAAGAAGCAAAAACCTTTTTTAAAAGGTCACCACAGTTAGTCTTGTCAGTGTCCCCAGTAGGGGCTACAAAGTGCATGCCTCAAAAGGTGCCTCAGAGATGTTTCCAAATAATAAAATCTCAAAAAAAGAAGATCAGCTTCCATCTGCTCACAATGTGAAGCATCCAGGCTTTTTTTCAAGGCACCTTTATCGATAGATTGGCTTTTCACATATTCCTATGGCTCTTCTATGGCTCCTTTCTACTGGTAAATTTTGTCACCATAATTTCCATGGACCTAGGGAGATAAAAGAAAGAAAACAGCACTCCTCTAAGTGCAGTAAATTCAACACCTTTACTATATGCAGATACCCCCTCCCCCCGGTCCTAGGCAACAATGTGGCATACCTTTTTTAAGTAGCATATGAGCATTTCTGCACATAAGTGCTCATTTATACCCAGGTTCATTACCAAAAATCTCCATGGCCCTCTCTCAGCTGCAACCTCAACAAAATCTCCATTGAGGAAGAGCCGTCCGTTACCAGGCCAACAAAAAATCTCAACTTCAGAAAGTTACTTTTATACCACATGTGCCATATGAACAGCAACTCCATTTGGGCTAAAGCCAAGAGCTATAAAACTTAGTTCTTATTGATATTTCTCAGTAAGATTCAAACATTTCAACATGTCCGTCAGGAAGCCGAAACCAGACAGCTATTCAGAGCAATACATTCTATCCTAGTTCTTTACGGCCTTGCAAACTGAAAACTTGCATATTGCACAACTATCACCTGAACTGAGTAGGGTTTCATTCATGAAAAGCACAAAAACATTTTTCCCAAAACAGTGATCAAAAGCACAGAGCGTGGTGTGAGGGATGGAGTAGCCCTGCAGCCATCTTGCTGCTCTATCTACCATCCCTTCAGCTTGTTGTAAATGAACTATAGTTGTGGCTAACTACAAAATGATGCATGTGTCTACAGCTAATTTAGGTATGGGAGCTAGGAACAGTATACAGTAAAAATACTAAGAAAAATGTTGAGAACATTTGTTATCTTGTCATACAGTCACATCCCCAGCATTATGTGATTTATACATGAGCAGCAGTATGGGGGAGATATATGAAGCAATACAGGTATTAGCAGCAATTGCATCTGCTTCAAGCCGGGTAATAAGTTGTTGAAGAATCAACTGAGTGATTTGTTTCCAAGATTGCTTGTGTGGGACCGATGGCCATCTTTGTAGTTTGTACTGATGTGGTGGGAGCAGAGAAGCCGTTTTAGCTGGTTCCAACTGTGGCTGTAGCCTTCTGTGCTGGATTATTTCTTCTTCTTTTTTTTTGATATTTTAGCCCAGATTTTTACCTCTGTTTTCTCCTGACTTACCCAGCCATGCATGCCTGATGCAGTACCGGGATACTTTCCCGGTGCTTGCCACCTGCTTGTCTGCACTGTCCATGGACCTCCATCTGGGGTAGTGGAATTATAGCAGGCAACAGAGTCCTCTCCTGAAGAGAAGAACTGTCTTGGCTGTTCAATCCTGCTCCCTCTCCCCCATGCTGGCTTTCTGATGACACAGGCTTGTTCTTGAACCTGGGTTGCTGGCGTGATGTGGTAAGGCATCCAGCGCCTCAGCTTCAGGGCCACCGGGCCAACCCATGTGCTGGATTTTGATCACCACATCTTTGCCATGTCAAATGTCTGCTGATCGGTTCCAGCCAGTAACACAGTGGAACAAAAGAAAGTGGTCAAAAATAAAGTGGCAAAAACAGTGTCACCATCAATATTGGCAGCACAAAATGTAGCATGCCAGAACAATTCAGGCCACATGACACGCAGGTAGCAAACAACATCCACTGCATGGAGACACTGCTGCTGGGACAGAGAGAGGGAAAAAGCAGCCAGAGCATCCTTAAATCATGGAGGTTATTTTCTAGACTACACTGAATTGAATTATTACTTTTTGGGCCTGTGTAAGTAACTAGTATTGATTCAGTTTTTGGGGTTGAGAGAAATTTTCTTAGTTTAACTTTAATTTGCCAGGGAGGAACTGTAGCTGGGAGATATTTGCAGTCATTTGTGATTAGACCTGTTACTTAACCTCTGTCAAATAGGTGTCTGAAAGGAAAGAAGGCATTCCCCAGGGTGGAGAGTCAGAGTAGTACCTGATTGTTTCTCAAGGGCATAGGTTATTCCCACCCACCCTGCCCCTCACCCCACCCAACCCTAGCACCTAACTTCTTTTATACCGAGGGTTCAACATCACTTCCCCAAAACTGCTAACAACATACACCTCTCCATATCCATAAAGGCACAGCACACTGAATGGGGGGTAGAGACACTCACAAGCTTGCACACACTAAAACAAGAACAAAAAAAAGAAAAGCATCTGTAACACGAAGGGACACAGACATGTGGGGACTGGTGCAATGCACTGGCTGTGGAGCAGCAGTCTTCCATGAGACATTCTGGAGACTGCTTTGCTGCCCTATTTTCAGGCACCTCTCTGGCCTGAGGGAGGAGGTTGTTCATCTCAATGCTGACCTGGCAAGGATTCAGGAAACCTGCTCCCCCACTCAGGGACCACCCAGGCCACCACCACCACTACCTCAGAGGTTGCCAAGCAAGAGGAGTGGTTGGACCATGGTGGGCTCAGGGAGGGTGAGTGTGGTAGAACAGAGGCACATCTCTCCAGTTGTGCCTGTCCACAATTCATTTGCCACTCTGGCAGAGCATGGTTCCTCTATGGAGGCACCCACAGTGGAGACCAAAGAGGATGCTGGGAACCTCCGCAATGGAAATGCACAGGAGGGTGGCACAGGACCCCACAGGGGAAGGAAAAAACTCCTGGCGGGGGACTTAGTTGTTAGTGGAATAGAACTGGGGGAGGGACTGGAAAGGAAGGTAAGGTACCTGCCCAGTGTCAAGGCTTGGAGGGACAGGAAACGAATCCTCAGGATCATGGGAGCAGCTGAAAAGGGGAGTGAGCTGGATGTCATTATCCACCTAGGGACAAATGACCTGGCTTAGAATGCGATCAGAGGAGTGCAACAAGAGTTTGCAGAGTTGGGAGGGGCCTTAGACAAGTAACACACACAGTAACTTTCTTGGAAGTGCTACCAGTCTATGGCATGGATGAAGCTAGGGTACTCCACACCATGGGATTCAATGACTGGTTGAAAAAGTGGTGCAGAGCTCAGAGATTTGGTTTCATTGTGGACTGAGGCTCCACCAGGAGGGATGCAGGCATATACAGGCATGATGGTCTCCATCTATCCAGGAAGGGAGCCAGGATCCTAGGTGACAGGTTTAAATGCTTCATTGGCAAGAATTTAAACAAGCCAAGGGGGAAGGCACTGAAATGGAAAAGGGAAGTCCTAGCCCCCAAAAAAATTAGGTTAGTTAGTGAGGTAAACACCAAGATAGAGCAGTCAATCGGGAGAAGGGCAGTGGTAAATGGAGAAAAAGAGAAAGGCAGTAAGGACAGGGATGGGGCAAAATGAAATAAAGTCATAAAAAATGGAGGGTAATGAGTACCAACGCCGTAGTCTTGATAAAAATCTCCCCAAAATAGTGGCCTTGATGGCAATGGGATGCCTGGATATCGTGGCAGTCACGTAAACATGGTACATAGAGAACAATGACTGGGTTGTCAACATACCAGGGTACAAAATCTACAGGAAGGACAGGGAGGGAAGAAGAGGAAGAGGAGTAGCTCTCTATGTAAGGGAAGGGATCAAAGCAACAGAACTAAAGGGTAAACAGGGAGGAGAGGAGGCACTGTGGGTCACCCTGGAGATTGGAAATGGCACCACAATCCGCACAGGGGTTGTATACAGACCCCTGTCTCAGAGGGAGGAAATGGACAAGGAAATGATAGAAGACATCCTTGGGATGGCAGAGAAAGGGGATATATTGCTGATGGGGGACCTGAATATGCCAGATGTTAATTGGAGCACCTTTGCTGCAGCCGCATCCAAGACCAGGGCCATTCTCAATGCCCTACAGGGGCCATACCTCAGACAGCTAGTTTTGGAACCCACTCAGAAGGGAGCAATCTTAAACCTGGTACTCTCAAAATGGGATGCAGAGAGGATCTCCAATTTTGAAGTGAGCAGCCATCTGGGAACAAGTTACCACTAAACAGTGTGGTTCACGATAAGCTTAGCTGTAGAGTCAAGCCATAAAAAAGTGAAGGTACTGGACTTCATGAGGGATGATTTTGTCAAAATGGGAGAGTGCCTCAAAAAAGCACTAGCAAACAGGCAAGAAGATGGAGTGGAGCAACAATGGGGAAACATCAAAGCCACCATCACAAAGGCAACAAGCCTTTGTGTGAAGCAAATAAACAAATGAAAGAAAAAAACATTATGGTTCTCAAAAGAAGTGTCGGGGAAGGTAAGGGAGAAAAAGATTGCATTCAGGAAGTATAAGGAAACACAGAAGGCACAGAACAGAGAACTGTACCAGTTAAAGCAGAAGGAAGCTGGAAAGGCAGTTAGAATAGCAAAGGACCAAACCAAGGAAAAGACAGCCAACTCGGTTAAGAAGGGGGATAAAACCTTTTATAGGTACATTGGGGAGCAAAGAAAGACTAGGGCAGGGTTACTGAGACTGAAAAAGAGGAAGGTGGTTGGGCAGAGAGCGACAGTGAAAAAGTAGGGATACTGAACGATACTTCTGCTCAGTATTCACAATGGAAAAGCAGGGGGAGATACCTAATCCAGTCAATAGAAGCACTCTGGATAGGGGAGTTGATATTAGTCCTTTCACGGAAGAAAGGGTTCCGAAAGAACTCTTAAAACTGAAGCTGGATAAAGCAATGGGTCCTGATTCCCTTCACAAAAGTGGGAACAAGACAGAGGCAGGAAACTACAGACCTGTCGGTTTGACCTCAGTGGTAGGGAAAATGATGGAATAATTTCTGAAGGAAAGAATTGTTGAGTACCTAGAGGCCAGTGGGGCAAAGGACCCAAGGCAGCATGAATTCACAGCAGGAAGGTCATGTCAGACAAATCTAATTGATTTCTTTGACGGAGTGACCAAAATAATAGACCAGGGAGGGGCTGTGGACATGGCCTATCTAGACTTAGCAAGGCATTTTATTTTATTTAGTTATTTAACCAGGAGTAGCACACTAAGCTGAAAGCTTTTTTACAGGCGCGACCTGGGAGCACAGGGAAGTTAAGTGACTTGCTCAGGGTCACATAGTATGCAAGTGGAATCTGTGGGATTCAAACCCAGGTCTGGTCTGCTGGATGTCACCAGATTTGCAGCTCAGAGCCTTAAACCACTGTGCTATACTGCCTTAGTTGACACAGTCCCGCACAAACGATTAATAAACAAATTAGCCAGCCTAGGAGTGGGTCCCAGGGTAATAGCCTGGGTAAAATACTGGCTGGACAACAGGACACAGCGGGTAATAGTAAATGGAATACACAGTGAAGGAAGAAAGGGGGGTTACTAGTGGGGTATCGCAGGGTTCGTTACTGGAGCCGGTCCTTTTTAATGTCTTTATAAGTGACATTGCAGAGGGACTTGAAGGGAAAGTATGTCTCTTTGCAGATGACACAAAGATCTGCAACAGGGTTAATATGCAAGGTGGGGTGAAAAGGATGAAAAGGGACTTGGCAAGGCTGGAGGAATGGTCAAATGTATGGAAGCTTAGGTTCAATGCAAAGAAGTGAAAGTAATGCATCTGGGAAACAAAAACCCAGGGGAAGAGTAGACAATGGGGGGTGAACTACTGACAACAACAAAAATGGAAAGGGACCTGGGGTAGTCATATCATATGAACTAAAGGTTTGCCAGCAATGTGAGAAGGCAGTAAGGCGAGCTGGGGGGATACTGGGATGCATAGGGAGTGGCATCACCAGTAGAAAACAAGAAGTTGTTGGCCCTCTGTACAGACAGTTAATAAGGCCACATCTGGAGTACTGTGTACAGTTCTGGAGATCCCATCTCCATAAAGACATTGACAGGGTGGATGCTGCCCAGAAGGGGGCAACCAATATGTTGCAGGGTCTGCACCAGAAGACATATGAAGAAAGACTAAAGGAACTTAAGATGTATAGCCTAGAGGAAGGGAGGGAGAGGGGACATGATAGAAACTTTCAAATACCTCAAGGAAATCAACAAAGTCCAAGAGGGGAGCATCTTTCAGAAAAAGCGATGGGCAAGAACAAGGGGGCACAATTTGAAGATAGAGGGGGGATGTCTCAGAGGTAATGTAAGGAAGTATTTCTTCACAGAGAGGGTTGTAGATGTATGGAATGGCCTTCCTCAGGAGGTTGTAGAGTCAAGAACAGTGGGGGAATTCAAGAATGCATGGGACAGTCATTAGGCAATTCTAGTGGGAGGGTAGGAGGAAGTAGGCTGTTGGTTAACTAGGATCTGCAGCTTATCCATTAGGTAGAGAAATGGGCAGACTAGGCAGGCCAAGTGGTCCTTATCTGCCATTAAGTTCTATGTTTCTACATTTCACTGGAACACACAGCAGCAGGCACCAGTGCACAAGTACTGCACAGGGGTGCAGGGAGATGGAACAAGGCAGGGCGCAACCACCACTGTGGGAAGCAGGCCACTGGACACCTATCATGGTAATTTAATGGCACAGACACCCACATGTTGGGGTACCCCCCACTCAGAATGCCGAGTGATGGAGACAGTGCACTGAGGTAACCACTGGAGGACAGGTGGACGATGGCCACCATGTGCATGGCCGTGTGTAATGCAAGGGGCCAGAAGCACAAGTCAGCATGCCATCTCCCCTGTCCTGTGTGCTGTGTGTGTTGCTGTTCCATCTCCCTGCACCCTTGCGCTGTTCCTGTACTCTGGTGCCTGCTGCTGCTGCTGCTGCTGTGTGTTCCAGTGCAGTGTCTCCATGCGGTGGACGTTGTTTGCTACCTGTGTGTTGTGTGGTCTGCATTGTTCTGGCATGCTACATTTTGTGCTGCCAATATTGATGCTGACACTGTTTTTGCCACTTTATTTTTGTCAACTGTATGTTGTTTCGCGATGTTACTAACTGGATCCCTGCTGATCCTCTGGGAACAGGACAACAAGCTGGGCAGGGTAGGGGGCTCAGAACTTCAGTTGGCTGGAGCACTGAATTTTGAGCAATGGAATGTAAGCATGATGATGTGCCATTATGCTGGGTTGGTGGTCATTTTTAGTATACAACGTACTTGCTCATATTTTTAACAGAACAGAAAATGCAAAAAAAAAGACAATGTTTGATATTTGATGTATAGCTGAGGTGTAACATACAAACAGGAATTAGAATAAACAGTAAATCAATATTCATATCTTCCATTTAACAACATGTCTCACATGTATTGCCTTCATATGTATAGCTGCCATTTGGATTCAAGTGTCGAAATTTCAACTTCCCATAAAACATAAAAGATAAAAAATATTACGGAGAGCACCAAATTATTCAATTTTCCAGATACCTAGGAAAGATGGAGGGGGATATGAAGGAAAGGAAAACCCCACATATATTCAAACAGAGAAAATTTTTTGTTATCCCTAAATAAGCAGTATATTTTTGTATACGTATGACTCTCAAAACTCCCAATATTGTAAAAGATAGAAGAGACTGGGTCTCAAGTGGAGTTTTGAGATTTCACTATTTCTGTAATTGATTAAAGGAAAAACATGTTATTGCTGGAAATACATTTGAAAAAAATATTTTCTTACTTTGAAAATAACTGATAGTGGGTGCTTTGTGTGTTTTTTAGACTCCAGAGACAAACATATTTTTGTAAAGAAAAGAGGCACACAATACTTGATCTATATCTTTCACCTATTTTTTACAATATTGGAGAACTCGTGGAGATATACAAAAATATCCCGCTTATTTAAAGATACAAATCAAGTTTCCCTGTCTGAATATACAATATGTAAGTTTTTCCTTTCCTACCTCCCAACCCCTCAATCTTTTCCAGGTATCTGGAGAATGGAATAATCTGGCAGTCTATGTAATATCTTGAGAGGAGAGGGAGTGATGAAAAGCCATTGATCAAATAGAGTCAGTGGCCACATGCAATGTATAGGGCCTACAGGAAGGCTGGATGGGCCTGGCAGTCCTTATCTGCCAACAATTTCTCTGTTTCTATGTTTCTAATTTATTTATTTTTTATGGGAAATGGAATTTTTCACATAAATCTAAATGGCAGCTATACATATGATGGAAATAAACATGAGCTGTGCTGCAGTGGACAACCTGTCACAGATGTTGATGTGCAGGAGCTGTGACAATTAATTCCAGCCTGGTTTCCTGGGTGTGAAAAACAAACTCTCACTGTTCAACTTAGTCTTGCCAACCCCATTGGAGGTACTGAAATAGAAGGAGGATACCCTCATTCAGACCATTATATGGGTTTTTGTACGTGAACTAGAGTTGTGGCTGACTGCAACATGATCCATGTGCTGCACCAATAATTTAGGAATGGGGCAGTAGCACTCCAAAGCCAGGAAGCAAAGCAAACTCTAGTGATCTGCCATATGGATCTCCACTATGAAAAAATGTAATAGCTCTGAACAGAAGGCAATAAAAATAGAGAGGAAAAATGTTCACATCATTTGTATCTAGTCATGCAGTCCAATCCCCAGTACTCTGTGGCTCATATCCTAGTGGCTGTATTACAAGTTGGGCAACTTAGAGGGTTCAGAACTTCATTTGGTTGGCAATAATCATTTTGAGAAATGGAATGTAAACACAATGATGTGTCATTGCTCATTGTTAATATACAAGAAATGTGCCTCTTACTTTTAACAAAACAGAAAAATGCAAGCACAGTAAGGACAGAGAGTATTTCCACTGAAAAAGGCAGTGTGGAATGACAGGAGAGACCACAAGCAATAATGTTGAAGGGATCCAGACCTGACATCACAAATGTAGTAACCACACGGTTTATGAAGTGCTAGTTGGGCTGTGGACACAGGTTCATGTGGCACTTTTTAAAATGGAATCAAATTAACTTTCAGACATCTAAAAAATGAGTGAAATACATCAGAATGCAAGCTGAAGGAAGCAGGACACAAATATAAAGATAATTAATGGTAAAGAAACCATGTCAGTTGCTCTTTAAACTGCAGTCCAGTTCCTTTCAGTTTTCATTTCACTTTCCCAGTCCCCTTTCAAAAGCATTGGAACAGTTCAGTGCATGCGGTACATTATCACAGAGCCTGATTTTGAAGGGGACAAGAATGGTAAAAACCTCATTTTAAAATGTAAATAGTGTACAAACTACAAAACTCCCAAACATCAACCCCAACCCCCCAGGAAATCCTTCCCCATCAACCTGCACAACCCTACAAAATTTCAGTTTAAAGATCTGTAGTTTTTTGTCTGGATGAGAGCAAACATTCTGAAAAACTGACATTGAAATCAATGGGAAAAAAAAACTGCTTTTTTCACACTTTATTATCCCTGAAAATATTGAACAGATTTACATGAGACATTTAGGGACTGTGGATTCTATCATGTAGAGCACAGGCTGAAAGTTTCATGTAAATATGTAAAACATTCTGGCCCAGATATTCAAAAGGGTTGCACCATGAGCAATAGGGTTGCGCCTGCGCAAGTCCGAAATTGCACCATTCTGCGATATTCAGCAGGAGGCAGTTGTGCCACTGAAAACATGCTGAGCAACAGTGCAATGCTAATGAATGCATGCTGAACTGGAGGGGGAGGAACCATGCATATACTGCACAGCCCGATATTCAGCCGGGCTGTGCAGAGTTGTGCAGGCAGAACCCCCAACCTGCGCCTGCACAACTTTGAGCCAAAAAAAAAAGGTTCAAGTCGAGGGCCACCCACAGGTGAGCTGCCACATTGCAGGGCACAACACAGCAGCCGCCACCTGTGGCTGGTGCTCAGCCTACTCCCTGTGCACCCCCTGCAGCCCAATCGTGGGCAAAAGTGTAAAAAATACCCCAACCCCCCGACTGGCCCGATCGTGGGCAAAAGCAGAAAAGTCCCCCATCCCGATGGCCGATCATGGGCATAGCTTAAATCACCCCCACCAGCCCAATCATGGCAGCAAAGTGTTCCCCCGAACATATCCCTGGTGGTCCAGTGGATGCATGCCTGATCACGGGATGAAGAAGTGTAAACCCCCAACATATCCCTGGTGGTCCAGTGGACCGCTAAGCCTGATCGTGGGCTGAAGAAGTGTAAACACCCTCCCGAGCGTATCCCTGGTGGTCCAGTGGACGCTAAGCCCGATCGTGGGCTGCATAATGTGTCGAAACCCCCCCGTTCCCAAGACCACATCCCTGGTGATCCAGTGTCCCCCACCCCACCCCATCCACCCACTGACCCCACCACTCCACTCCCCCACAGCCAGCGGGCAGCAGCATCCCACCCACCGGCCACCCCCGCCCACTGACTGCTGCCTGGTAGGGCTGCATGCCCATAGGTGCAGAGCAAGAATCCAAACAGCCCATACGTCATAAGATAGTCTGGATATGTGAATGAATTGTTCATTCACATATCTGGACTGCCTTGTACGGTATGGGCAACACACCCATTGGCTCTTGCTCTGCACCAGTGGGCCTGCAGCCCTACTGGGCAGTCAGTCGGTGGGCAGCGGGCAGCAGGGCGCAGGCGGGGTGGATGCTGCCACCCGCCGGCTGCAGGAGGGTGGGGTGGTGGGGCTTCATGGGTGGGTGGGTGGGGACACTAGATCACCAGAAATATGGTCTTGGGGCTGGGGGTTTCACCTCATTATGCAGCCCATGATCGGGCTTAGCAGGAGTTTTTACACTTCTTCAGCCCGCGATCCGGCTTCCACTGGACCACCAGGGATACATTCAGGTGGGGTTTACACTTATTCAGCCCGCGATTGGGCTTAGCGGTCCACTGGTACCACCAGGGATATGTTCAGGGGGGTACACTTTGCTGCCCGCGATCGGGCTGGTGAGGGGGTTATTTAAGCTGTTGCCCGTGATCGGGCCAGTCGGGGGTGGGGATTTTATACACATTTGCTTCAGCGATCGGGCCGTGGTATCGGTCCCGATGGCTGCTGCCTGGCAGGGTGCCAGGCGCAAGTCCTCGGGATCGGGCGCACCTGCATGATAATGGCATGCAAATGGGCATAAACAGATGCAAATGCCCCCCCTGTGCCTTGCATGAATTATAGCCCCATTTGCATGTCACCTTTAAATATCAGAAATTTGCGCATGGTGCAATGGTACTTGTGCCACCGCAAGTCGAATCCTCCACTCTGACCACTTGCAGTGGTGCAAGTTCCACTGCGCCATGCACAGTGGCTGTGGCCGGGGGGATGATATTCAAAGGAGTTGCTCAATAGCACAACTCCTTTGAGTATTGCTCCAGCCACACCCCAGTGCAACTATTTTGTGTAGTGCAAGGACTTGCGCCACAAAATAGCGCAGTTTGAATATCCGGCCCTCTTTCTACAAGAAACCAAAAAAATATGTAGTTTTTCATAGAACTCACCAGCCACCCTAACTATAGGGGTGCTACCGTGCCCCTATAATATTTTGTCCCCATTGAATATTGATTCCTTGTTTCATTTTACTCTCTGGAGGCATAATGACTTCTAGTTAGAGGTGGGCGAGGTGACAAAAATTTCGCTACGTGGAGTAGTCCACAAATTTCACCTGTTTTGTGTAGCAAAATGTGAACTTTCACCTGCAGAAAGGTGAAATTTTGCCAGTAGAATGATGAAATGTTTCCTGTGAAGTGGCAAAATTTCACTTTCCGAGGTGAAATTCAGCTTTTAAAGGAGAAATATCACCTTACGAGGCAAAATGTTGCTTTTCCACAGGCAAAATTTCTCCTTCCACAGGTGAAATTTTACCTTGGTGAAATCAGGCTAAAACAGGAGAAATTTGCAGATTATTCTGCATGGCAAAATCAGTCACTTTGCCACAACTTTGCTGGTGAATTTTAAATTCAATTCATCTCTGCTTTTAATACTGTACTTATTGCTACTAAAGAATTCCCTATATTTTCTATGGTTCTTTTGCCAAAAAATAAATTCAGACTCAGGTTCTTCCCCAGCTCATGCAAGTTAATATTCATATTAAAGTGACTGAATTGTGATGTTTTTACTTAGGAAAGGCTGTTATACTGATGTTCAGCTTTCACATTAATGAAAACTTTAGATGCAACAAACCCACCTTTAGATGCCATCATGCCTACAGAGTGTGAAATGAAACATGGTATCAATATACCAATGGGGCAGGATCTATTTAAAATTAAATCTGTTGTACCCCCCCCACACACACACACCTTCACCAGCACTCAGTATGTTCCTGTAATTGTGTGAAGGGGACAAAGAAGAACTTATAGTACAGGCCAAATGGAAAATTATGAGGAGAAGAGCAGTCATTGATGATGCTGGACAGGCTGTCCACCTGGCATCATTAGAGATGCAGACTTCTTCATCCTAACAGTCATGTATCTCTTGGTCTATACTAATACATTTAATTTTATTTATGTGTTTGCCCCAGAAAGAGGACTGTGTCAGGAGTATCCTTTTTCAGCTGACCCTGGTATTTATTTATTTCTTGAAAATTTTGGAATTACAACCATTGAGTCAAGGACTCCTTTGCAAAGGCTCCATGTCAGTCACGACAGAACATTACAACAAGACAGATTGTACAAAAGTTTTCAAGACAGAAACATTACATTTTGACAAAATCTTCAAAATCATAGCATAAGTAAAAGGCTACATGTCAGTTGCAATAGAACATTACATAAAGAACAGGTTTGTACAGAGATTTCCAAACAGGACATTACAAGTGTTCAACATTCACAGTATAAGGTATTGAGGGAGCTCAGATAACATCTGAGGGTTGAGATGGTCATAACGGTGTGGTGGCACAGGTGACCGACAACCTAGGGGAATGATGGAAACAGCTACAGGTCTCAGAGTTAAGAAGAAGCCTCTTGATCCCAGTTTTAAATTGGCCTAGATTAGGGACAAATAAGATGGAAGATGGCAGATTGTTAAGCCAGAGGGGAGCACGATAATGGAAGGACCTTTGCCCTAGAGAGGTCCTGCAGTGGGGGACTGCATAGGGGGTCCCAGCCAGCTGTCTGGGGGCACCCCTATGGGGGGCTCATTGGATGAGGTGGTGTAGACAATTAGGTGTGAGTTTCATAAGGATCTTTTTGGCTTGGAGGCAGATTTGGTATTTAAACCACCCTTCGAGGGTTAACCAGGCCACTTGATTATAGAACAGACAATTATGGGTTTGTCTATCACTGCTTGTGACCATGCGTCAGGCTTTGTTGAGCACTATGTTGCTGCTGCTTAGGGCTGATTGGTCAGCGGCACCATAAATAGTTATTCCATAATCGACCAATAAAAGGATTGAGCATGTAACAGCCAGCCGTAGAGCCTGGGGGGTAAGGCAGTGTTTGTGTCTATAAAGAATGCCAAGTCGGGTGTTAACTGAGGAGGAGAGGAGTTTAATATGGTGGCAGTAGGTGAGGGATGTGTCTAGAGTGATACCTAGATATTTGAAATGTGTGACCTGTTCAATGTGGGTACCCTGCAAGTTTGAGATTGTAAGTTGGGAGTTACTGAGGGGGTTTTGGCGGTGTGCAAATATCATAGATTTTGTTTTATTGTAGTTAAGTATTAATCGGTGGTCGGTGAACCAGTATTCAAGCTCTTTAAAACAGCTTTGAAGGGTATTTTGGAGATGGATGAAGTTGGTGTGTTTCCAATATAGCACGCCATCGTCTGCATATAGCAAAAGCTTTCTACTACAGGCTTGGGGGAGTGAGTTCAGAAAGAGAGTGAAAAGCAGTGGGCCAGGTATTGACCCTTGAGAGACACCAGCAAGAAATGATTGCTTGAGGAGAGTGTTGCTAATTTTTACTTGCTGTGTTCTGTCAGTAAGATAGTTTTTGAACCAAGAGATAGTTTCAGGGCAACATGGAGGGATGCAAGGGAGTGGAGAAGTAGCTCATGATTGCCGGTGTCAAATGCTTGTCAAGTCAACATAGATTGCCCCTACTGTTGACCCCTGTTCAAGAGCTTCATGAATGTATTATGTAAATTCAAGTAGGGCCGAGGTAGTACTGTGCCCTTTTCTGAAACCATGTTGCTCATGGCAGAGGAGACTATATTTGTCCAGGTATTCGGTATTCGGTGAGTTGGTCCGACACAATTTTTTCTAGTGCTTTTGAGAGGGGGGGGATAGTAATGGGCCTATAGTTACCTGGGGCTATTGGATCACCCTTCTTTAGGATGGGAGTGATAATTCCCCTCTTCCATATAGTAGGGATTTGGCCAATGCATAGTGAGTAGTTGAGGAGTTTTGTGAGATGAGGCAGCATCTCATCAAGGGTGAGTCAAAGAATTTTTAGATCAAGGGAGTCACTGCTATGACGCGTGTTATGCAGGACTTTGGAGAGGTAGCGTTTAGCCTCGTTGCAGGAGACTATATGCAGCCTGAAAGGAGGGGGGTAGGGGAAGAAGGTGTAACAGTCGAGGGGTTGGTAATGGAGTCAAAGAAGTTTATAGAGAGGACATGACTAAGGTCAGAGAAGGTGGTGTTAAGGGTATTGGATATGGCAGTGGGATCCTGAGAGAGGGTACCCTGAACTAGGAGCTGGGTTGGGTCTGCGGTGATGGCTTTCCCACAGAGTTCCTTGATATTGTTCCAGAAAGATTTCCCAGAGTTCCAAGTGGTGGTGAAGGCTTGGTGATAGTAGGTTGCCTTGGCTTGCTGGATAGCCCGAGTGCATTTATTTCTTGCTTCTCTGTAGAGCTGTCTATCATGGGGTAGCTGTGAGTTTAGGGCCCTATGCCAGAGGTTATCTCTGTGATGCATCAGTTGTAGGAGGGCCTGGGTAATCCAAGGGGGTGTTCCAGGTTTTTATTACCTGTTTTGTGAAAGGGGCAATATGTCACAGGCAGTGTTGAAGATGGTAATAAATGCAGTGAGCTTATGTCAATAGATTGAGCAGTATGGACTGGTTCCCAGTTACAGGTGGAGAGATACACTTTGAGACGAGAGAGGGCACCTTTTTTGAGGCACCTTTGGGTGGAAGTTTTGGTCTGCTAGGGTATTTTTATTTGTCCACCAGCAGGAGACGGGGGAGTGGTCATTAAGTACATCAGGAAGCACTCTGACTTTGGAGAGGTGGTTTGGGAAGTTTGTAAAGATAAGGTCTATAAGTGTGGAGGAGCCTGTTCGAGGATCCAGCCTAGTGGGCGACATAGTACTACTTGGGTGAGGTCATAGGCATGAGCTGCATCTTTAGAAGCCGTCTAGGGATAGCCAGTTCATTAAATCACCCATAATAACTGCTCGTTTAGGGGGAAGGTATGATTCCAGACAAGATAGAATCAAATGCAAACTTCTGGTTTGATGGGGAGATGTAAACTGCCATAATATAAAGAGGTTTACCAGGGGAATCAAGGGCAACTTTGATAGTAATGGCCTGTGCACCATGTTCAGGTATGGAAAGGGGGACTAATAGAGGCTGAAGGGATGATCTAGCATATATGGCACAACCCCCGCCCCTCTTGCCTGTCCTATCCACTCTGAAAATGGTATAATTCCTGAGGGAGACTGAGGCATCGGTGATATTTTTTGAGAGCCACATTTCTGACAAGGTAAGAATGTCTGTGGAGTGTTGGGCAAGCCAACCCTGCAGCAGTGTTAGTTTTTAGGCAAACTGCAGATGTTGAGGGAGGCCAGAAATAGGCTACTATGTCTGCCCTTCTTAGTGACACTGGGCAGGGGAGGACCTGGATTTGGATGAACGCTCCTGATATGGAGTAGGAGGAGAAGGAGAGCTTGCCGGAGAGCGACTTTCCGGCATCAACCTGGTTGTATTGTATGGGACCTTGATAAGTGGGGTGAATTAGTGACTTGTAGGTATGGGGATGGAGGATACCAGATGGGTTAAGATAGCTAGGATAATGGATGGTATGGGTAAGAAGGTGGGAGTTTGCAGGAGGGGTGTATTTGTGCAAGCCAGATACCATTTGTGGTGCAGCTTAAGGCTAGGGTGCAGTTGCTACTCTGAGAAGCTAAGGAGAGAGTTGTAAGAGTTTTGGCCCAGGTGTGTTTCCAGGGTGATAGACAGTAGGGCAAACGTGGGAGTCCCAGGAAGGTTGATGCACCCAAGGGGTTGGGAGGGGGTGAGAAAATAACAACATTAAAATTGTAAGGGTTAGGAGACAAGAGATGGTGTTCATGTTGTCGAGATGGTAGTTCAGAATGCGCACACAACAAACAAATAATACAAAATACAGACAATGTAGTTAAAATTATGCAATGAACAACAATGAAAAACTATGAGAAAGCTCAGTTTTAGAACATCAGACTGCACAATTTAGATTTAAAAGTAGAGGCAGAGTAATTCAAACAGCCAGGAAAAATTAAACTGTTTCATAATACAGTCAGAATACTGTATTAGTCAGCAATGGGGGCAGCTGGGCAAGCAGTGTGTAAGTTGAACTATCCCCACAAATCAAGATTTTGGAACAAGAAGGGAGCCCCATGAATATAAGTGCTATTTTTGGAGTTTGGGAGGATCAGGACTGGTATCAGGAGAGGAATAGCAAGGGAGAGGTGGACATGCAGTGGTAGGTAATAAGGGAGGGCATCATTAGGACAGCGAGCCTCTGTGTGAAAGAGGTAAGGATAGGCAGGAGGAAAAGGAAGCCATTAAGGTTCTTGACAGAGGTGGCAAAGGCAGTGAAAGAATAAAGGGCAATATTCAGATGGTACCAAGATGTTGTAATTTCCCTTTCCTTTTTGTATTGTCGGTCAAATGATAGTCACTTTAAAATCTTCAATAAACTTTCATTACAAAAAAGTACAAAGGGACTCAAAGAGAAAAGGACAGGAAAGTGCACCAGGACAGGCAGATGAAAGCAGAAAAAGTGGTTAGGAGAGCTAAGGCACAGGCAGAGAAAAAGATTGCAAGGGAACTGAGGAAGTGGTTAAGATTTTCTTCCAATATGTCAATGAGAAGAAAAAGCTAGGGATGGGTTGTGAAGATATAAAGGCAGGAAAGGGGGAGAAGGTGCATAAGTTGACCATGAAAAAGCAGATATTTTAATCAGGTACTTTCTCTTGGTTTTTACAACAGATGGAATGGAGCAGGGGATGCACAAAAGAAGTAATAACAGATGTAGGAAGGGGTTGACCCAAGAACATTTTAGCATAAAGAGTATTAAAAGGACTTGCAGCCCAGTAAATAGATAAGGCTATGGGACTACATGGTATTCATCCCAAAGTGTGGTTTGAGCTCAGTGAAGTGGTAGCTGTTCGAC
Organism: Neoceratodus forsteri; assembly: GCA_016271365.2. NCBI lineage: Eukaryota > Metazoa > Chordata > Ceratodontiformes > Ceratodontidae > Neoceratodus > Neoceratodus forsteri. The sequence goes on from CM057449.1 coordinate 276,433,813, forward strand.
TGACAGCCTTTTTCAACAGTTGTGTGGAAATAGGAGTCCTTCTGGAGGATTGGAGAAAGGCCGACATGGTCCCTCTGCTTAAGAAGCCAGCAGAGAGGAATCTAGCAACTCCAGACCAATCAGCCTAGCTTCAGTGGTAGGAAAACTAAAGGAAAACCAACTAAAAGAGAGACTGGTTGATTACCTAAAAGCTAATGGACTGCAGAACCACAGGCTGCAGGGATTCATGGTGGGTTCATGCCAAACAAATAAGACATATTTCTTTGAGTGGGTAACCAGAGAAACAGTGTAGGGAATGGAAGTGGACATATCATATCTAGACTTCATCAATGCTTTAAACGCTGTGTCACACAGAAGTTTAATTAGGAAACTCACCAATTTGGGAGTGGGGCCAAAATGGTAAATTGGGTTTGCAAACTGGTTTATGGATAGGAGGCAGGGTAATGGTAAATGGCACACACACTGTTGTGATTCTATGTGATAACAGCAATTTGCTGAAAGGTGATAGCTATTACTCTGAGGTGCATTATCACCAAAACAAATTTGGCAATAAGCACTTAAATGTGACCAGGATAATGTATTGATGGGGAGCTGTGCTCTCCCTTGCTCCCCAACCCCCATATAAAGATTATCAACTCCAGGGGCTGTATTTCAGGAAGGGCACAGCCCGTAAAAAATGAAGTCCTCAGCCACGGGACATAGCAAAATATTAACTGCCCCAAGTCCAGAACCCAGGATCTGCTCTGTTGAGCCAACCATCCTACCTACCACACCTCATGGTTGGCTTGGCAGAGCAGGCACACCAGAGGGTTACAACCCTCTTTTCTATCCCTCCACTTCCTATCACTAAACATCCTTCCTGTACTCACCCTACCCCTCGCTGGCCGCAGCTGTAGCCATCCTGGTAGGGTCGCCCATGATGATAGCACCCCTCATATGGGCCACCATTTTGACAGTTGCCCCTATGCATTCGCTATTATCATGGGAGTGAAAAGCAAGCTACCTCAGGGTTTACTGTTGGGACCAGTCCTCTTCAATATCTTCATAAGGAACATTGCAGAGGAACTGTAGGAAGGTCTGTATTTTTGCAGATGGCACAAAGATTACAATGTGGTGGTCACCCAGAAGGAAGTGGATAAAAAACACAGAAAGCTTGGGAAACCCGATGAAATATCAAGGCACAGAAGTTTGATTCAATGCCATAAAGTAAAAAATCATACAGCTAGAACACATGATCCCCAGTACTGAGTTTAGGATGGGGAGGAGATGTGGGTTACTAGACGGTAAGGAGAACATGGTGTCATTATCTCAGAAGATCTCAAGGAGGTAGTGTAGTGTGACAAGGCCATGGGCAGGATTAGTGGGATTTTGGAGTGCATAAGGAAGGGCATTACCAGCAGAAGAAGGGAGGTGGTGCTGTCACTGTACCTCTCTCTGGTATGCCTCCTCAAATACCGTGCCCTGTCCTGGACAGCACACCTCAGGAAAGATACAGACAGGGTGGAGGTGGTCCAGAGAATGGAAACCAAGATATGCAGGTTTGCAAGTGAAGCTCTGTGAGGAGAGACTGAAGGATCTCAATATGCACATTCTGGAGGACAGGAAAGCAATGGCTGAAGTGATCAAGATCTTCAGGTACCTCACAGGGGAGAACAGAATGCAGGTAGGGAGCCTCTTCCAAAATAGGAAAAGCTCCAGGACTAGAGGGCATGCATGAAACTAGAGTGTAGAAATTTCAAGAAGGATGTGAGGAAATACTTCTTTATAGTAAGGTTGATGGAAGCATGGAACTGACTGCCAGTCAAAGTTGTGGAGGTTAAAATGGTGGAAGGATTTAAGCATGCATGGGAATTGCACAGAGGAATATCACAGAAACAGGAAGGGGGAGGGTCTCTAGAAACCAGTTAGGGTCTGTGGAGGTACAATAGGCAAGGAAACTTTGGGCAGAATAGGCAGGCCTAACGTTCCTTTTCTGCCAACAGTGTTCTATATTTCTATGGTTCTCTTTTAGAAAAGACAAATGCTGACTCCTGGTACAATGCCCGAAGCCAGCAGATTTTTGCTTTTTACTAAATGGCTCCAATAAAATAGTGGAGGGTTGCAGGGTGAGAAAACAACAGAGTGTAGAAGGAAGTGGTAAAGGAACTATCCCTGACTACCTGGGAAGTGATTGAAGATTTTCCTTTTAAGCCTAAATATTTCCCTGAATACCACAAATGGAAAAACAACTTAATATTCAGTTCTGATTAGTTGGGACTTTATTATTTCTGGTATTGTATTTGTGAAATAACATTTAAGGTGTGCACATCCTAACAAAGTATTGTAACTATATTGCTGTTATCATACCATTACAATATCTTGAGGTGGGTGCTTTACAAATGCACCTTGTTCTATTTCTGATAAGATCAGACACTCTTAGTTCTACAAAACTCATTCAGAGGGGTTGAATCAATAATCATGTTGACTTTTTCACTTCATGATTTCCCTCAGATTTACTGTCTTGGAAGGGTTATACTCGGGGATAAAACCTCCAGTGGTGTTCTACCAGCCTGGTGCTCAGTGAGGTGGGAAGTGCATCATGTTGGTGCTTTACTGCCATCACAAGTTACCTGATGAGATTATTCCTCCTATCAACTGGTCTTTCTTCCTTCTCTCTCCTTTCACCAGGCAGCAGCCAGGCAAACTACAGCACACACACAGTAGTTCCTCCATGGGAGTTACTCCCTATCCCAGCTAAGGCTGGGAGAACTCGGTGAAGTTCTGATCCTTTTTAAATGAGAACCAGAACACAGTGGAGTTCTGATTTATTCTGATTAGTTCTGATCATTTATAAATATCTGAAAAGAATGAGATAAAATGCATAAAAGTGGCCAAAGTTGGTCACATTTAACACAGAGGCCGAAAGAAAATAATTTAATCCATTATTTGTATAGAAATTACAGTAAAACTGTTAAAAAAAAAAGCAACAACTGCTAATCTCTGTTTAATGGCTGGCCTATACTGATGGCATATCCTGCTTGGGCCCGTGATGTGAGTGTGCTTGGAGAGATAGAGAGAGAGAGAGAGAGAGAGACAGACAGACAGACAGATGCAAATACTATTGTATCACAAAGCAATATTAACCACTCTAGGCAGATAAGATATTTTTTATTAATGCTACTGTGTGGGTATTATTTTGATGGATGTTTAGTCAGAGCAAACCTGACCAAAGATATGAATGATCAAAATAAGCAGCAGTATAAGCCCACCCACCCTACACATGTGAATGATGCAATTGCATCGCATGTCCTGATGTACTCCGGTATGGTACATTACCTTGTCCGACAGGTGGCAGTGTTGTCTATGACTACTTCTACTGAATAACATACAACACATTTATTAAACGAGTAATGAAAAACATAAAACTGATTAACACCCATGTAGACAGTATGTCACATCACATCAGTCAAGTGCAGTGCCATCATAAAATAAAGTTGCCACCACCACCTGAAGACCTGATGACACACACATCCTTCCTAGTTACACAACTGCTGCCAACCTGTGACAAGTAATTTAAGTATGAATTATGTAAAAATTAAAATATAATCTCAGCTCAGTTACTGTAAGAGAGATGTAGCGTTGTTACATCCAAGCTAGCATACCGCACACGCAAACAATGAAGAAATGAATTTACATTTTTCTCTGTGAACATAGTAATCACAGTCAAATATAGGGGACATGATACATATTTTATACAAACAGAGCATTATATGTCAGTGTTCAGACTTCTGCTAAGCCATCCGTTGAACGAAAATTAAAACAGTAATGCTACACTACAGTCTGGTGGTGGTAAAATAATATTTTTTAATCAGTCACTGAGGACAAAAAATGACAAGTAGCAGTAGTAGACAGCAGTACCCCACAGTACCTGTCAGATCAGAGTGCTACCTAATACCACCAAGTAAGTTTGTGACATGAAATGCAGTTGCTTGCTACATTTGGACTCTGGACCCCATGATGTTATTATTTTTCACGCATCTGTGCTCACTGTGATCATTCAAGTTATTCTGGCCTAACCTAGTCTATACTCCTGAGTCCTGACTCCTGATCTGACTTGTTGCAATCAATTGCTGCCTCATGTAAACATAGAAACATAGAAGTTGACTGCAGAAGGAAATCATTAGGTCCATCTAGTCTGCTGATTTGTTTTAGACATATTTTGACACTCTAGTTGCCCTTTGTAGTCCGGGCTCCCTTTTGTGTCCATCCCATGCATTTTTGAATCCCACCACAGTGTTGTCCCCCACAAGCTCTTGGAGCAGGCTGTTTCAGGTGTTCACCACTCTTTCTGCGAAGAAAAACTTCCTGGTGTTGGTAGAGAACCTCTCTCCTTGCAGCCTGAGGTCATGACCCCTGGTCCTGGAGCCCTTCTTGAAGTGAAAAAGTTCCTTTGCTTGTACCTTGCTAATGCCTTTTTGAACTTGAACATTTCAATCATGTCCCCTCTCTCTCTTCTCTGCTTCAGGGGAGTACATATTCAGTTCCCTAAATCTTTTTCCATAGGACATGTACTGCAGACCCTGAATCATTTTTGTCACCTTTCTCTGTACTGTTTCCACCAGGTCAATGTTCTTCCTAAGGTGAGGCCTCCAGAATTGGACTCCATATTCCAGGTGAGGCCTGACCAGTGATTTATACAGTGGTAATACCACCTCTCCTCCTGCTCATGATTCACCTTGCAATGCAGCCCAGTGTTCTGTTAACCTTCAATGCTGACTTCTCACAATGCTTACTAACCTTCAAGTAATCTGAGATTATGATTTTCAGATATCGTTCTTGGTTTGTGGCCGCCAGTCTTTTCGCCTCCTAGGTAATCCTCTTTCTTATATTTTTATTTCCTATGTGCATGACCTTGTACTTCTTGGTGTTAAATCTCAGCTGCACAGTCCAGACCATCCTACTAGTTTTGTAGTGGACCTTATTCACAAAAGAATTTCAACACAGGCACAAAGTGCATTCTAGAAAGTGTTTTGTGAGTAGGGCATGCTTACTCAGACTATATGTTTCATTCAAGAATCACATCTGAAATTAAAGTGAGGAATGTTGACTTTCAGAAATGTCAAACACTCAGCGTGTTCTGGTGTCAAACAGGATTGTGTCAATAATGACATTACAGGCTGAACTAAACAATCATTCTGAACAGATGCTAGTCAGAGGGCAATTCATGTACTTCACTGCAATGTTTACTAAATAAGGCCACATACTTTGTTTGGATTTCCAGTATTTCAAAGGATTGGCATTCCAGTTAATATTTGGCTCTGCCAGGTACGTTTCAACAATGGTCCGTGCTGAGCTATGTTAGCAGAAGTAGATGAAGAAGATGTTGCAATTACATCTTGTAAGTGACTCCTGAGATATGAAGCTGAACCACTTGACTGTGGGACAGTGCTATTTTTGGATGGTGGTGAAGAAAAAGATTCTGCTGCAGTGGCTGAAGAGGAAGAAAATGCCACAACTCTAGAGGATGAGCCACCTGATACTGTGCTGTGCTGTGAAGAAGTCTGTGAATGTGCTGCTGTTGTACTCTGTTCCATGACAGAGTGCACCTCACCGATTATTTCTTGTTTCTTTATCTCAAAAGCAGTGTCATCGTCACTCAATAGTTGCTTTGATTTGATTTGTATCATGGGTCCAAGATTGTTGCTTTGATGCAGTACTCAGAATTAAGCATTTTACATAGTTTGTTGACTTCATCAACTTTTGTATCATAAGTCTTGTTAGGTCTTGTATTCTGGGGGGACACCTGTAAGTGTCAGCAGTATCATTGATAGCCTTTGTGATATAACTGTCAGTTGTCTAACTTTTCCCAAATCAGATTCAATCTGAATTTACATTTTTTTTGTTAGGGGTATCACTTGGCTCAGAGTTGCACTGTTTGTACTCACCTCTCTGGGGATTTCCTCAAATGGCTGGAGGAGTGAAATTAGAAACTCCAGCATGTTCCACTGTGGTGGAGTGATCTAGACATCTGCATCACCAATTTTATTTTCCAAGGTGTCTTGTTTGACAGCTTTCTTTTGTTTCAGCAGCCTTTGGAAGATAAGAATGATGGAATTCCATTGAGTAGAAATGTCTTGGATCAGTCTGGGTAAAGACAAATTGTGTTCCAGCTGTATTTTTTTAAACAAGTGATGAATTTTGCTTGATTGACTGAAGTGAATGCATTTTCTTTTAGCAGTGCTAACAAGAGCCTTAATATCCCTGTCCTCATCAAGAAAACTGTGAACAATTAAATTTAAGTAATGCACAAATCAGTGGATGTGCAAAGACATGATCCAAGGCCTTCCTGATGTTGAACCCATTATCTTCAACTGTAAAGCCAACTGACAGCCCCTGTGAAGTGAGTCAATGCTGTAATGTTTTTTGGAGCACTTCATTGATTTTGTATGAGGTATGTTGAGAAGGAAAATAAAACATTCTTAGAACAGCAAATTGCATTTCACTCCCCCCACAAGAATAATCAAAACATGCTCAATGTACAAGGACACAAATAAAGGGTGCAGGCTGATAGCTTGTCCAAATATCTGTTGTGACATGCACCACCCTCGTTACAGAACTGTACAAAACTCATTTCCATTTTTTACATAAAACATAGATTTCTGGGATCCCTGTTGAGGAGAAGTATTTTCATGATGGTATACTGTGTTGAGGTTCAAGGTACTCAAGCAACCTCCTGAATCCCACATGTTCAACCACATTATACAGTAACAAATCAACAGCTATCATTTCTGAAAATGTCTTGGTTATTGTAACAGCAACAGGGTGGGTCCAGGCATATTTGGCTTTACTTTCATATGTCTCTGTGATGGTAAGCTGTCTGCTCAAAGGAGAAGGGCTTTTGAACACATGGTCTTTTTCCAAAACAGTTGGAGTCCTTTGAATGGGAGGAGGTAGTGGAGGTGTCTCTGTAGTGGTGTGTGGGTGCCACTGCTTTCATCTATCAGAGTTACCCCTGTGTGTTGTGAGCTATCACTGTCACTTTCTCTTTGAGTGTCATGACTGGAGTTCTCAGTAATGTTTTGACATCTGCCTAGGTGCCTTTTGAGTGCTGAAGTTCCCAGTGCTCCTTTCTTTTTACCCCTGTTGACTGGCCATTTACAAATGTCACAAGTTGCCACCAACTCATTAGAAGCACTAATGGAGAAGTATGACCATCTTTGTAGTCCTTTTTTCCAGGGAGGCACTGCACCTCAGTCACTTTTTCAGTTTTTTTTTCTCCCCTGAATTTTCTTGGGCTTGTTCTCTTGTGATTTATTCGCACTGCCCTTCTTCTCAAGCAAAACATATTGTCTTCTCTTACAGAAATAAAAAAAATGTACTGCATGCATGCAGAATGTATGCCACATGCTTAATTGTGCAATGTTTCCATGCAGTTCTTATCCACAAAGTGAACCTATGCAAACCAGGTCTAAAAAAACATCAGATTTGCATGCTGCATGCTTATAATGTGCAGCAGGTGAGCTGGTGTGAATATCCTTTAAAAATCACATCAGGTTTGCATGTTGCATACTTGCCATTTGTGCAACTAAGCTGGTGCTAATTTCATCTAAAAAAACATATCAGTTTCCATTTCTCATAGTAGTGCTAGCAATTAGAGCGATTAAAATACATTTGTCATTAATTTCCCATTAACATTAGGTAAACTCATTAATTCTGGTCTTTTTGCAAGTTAATAATGGGCTTTGACTTTTGTCATTAAATTGCCAATAATTTCTAAAGTATTGTTTGCTTACTGCATTAAATTCTTAGGATACAGTCAGCCAACATCCCAGATTCCAGATGTATGAAGAGGAACCTCTGTTTTGTGAAGCCTGATCTTCGTTTTGGGCCATGCAAATCCCTTTATGCATACTGAGTGCTACAAACTACGTTTCTCCATGGCTGTTTTATGGCACAGTTACTTTCCCTTTGCCATTCTGTATGGAGCATAAACACTGTGGACATGCTCAGCAATCTTTGTGGTGGGAGGGTTTTGAAGGCATGCACCATACCTCAAATTTTGTCTCTGAGATGAGGGACATGGACACTTAAAATGAGGGACACTAACCCTCATGCTGATCATGACACATCCTGAAACATGGAGATAAAGTATGTCAGAACACAGGGGAAATCATTGTATTTACTTGTACTGATGTTACCCCCGAAAATGAATTTCTGCCATAACGCAGAGATGCCATTAAGTTAGGACAGAGTGGTCAGTTGCTCCCCACTCCCCCTGCATTTGTGCCTAGGTTGCTCTTATGATGTGGCAATAATGGCATTAAATTTGGATTTGATGTTTTGCACAATAAGTGTCCCCCTAGCCTTCATTGTGCTCATGCTGCAGGTGCACGCCAAACTCGACTGTATTTATTCTGCTGCCCACTCTCTCAAACTAGTAGCAGTGATACCATCATACGTGATATGGAGGAGCTCCAGCCAAGCAAATGCACATCAGTCATGTGAATGGGATACTCTCTTTCCTGCCACAGAGTAGACAGACTGCACACTACAGCTTGGAGGAGTCAGTGAGCACTGAACTCTCAATAGCAGTGTTGTGGCAGCATATCACTGTTGGTCTACTCCTAGTGAGTCTCCATCTCCACTGGTGGCTGAAGGGGTTGGGAGTGAGCTTGAAGCTAACTCGACACTAGGCTACCTACTTACTCTACTAGGCTTTCCTCACAAATCCAAACAGCACAGGCCCCATGTGGCAGCAAGCTAGGCCTTGTAGCAGCAGTGACAGCATTGTGGGTGGCCTTCATAGGCCTTGATCAGTGTAGTGTAGCAGCAGCCAAGCAAGAAGCAAGCAACACAAGTTGGATGGGTTCAGTTGGTGAGGTGACTTGGTTGTAGAGCATGTTGGGGACCTGGGATGGTCAGTTCCAGCATTCAGCTTCTATTTTTATTTTTTTTTTATATATTTTTTTTTATTTAGTTGTTTAACCAGGTATAGCACACTAAGCTGAAAGCTTTTTCACAGGAGCAACCTGGGAGCACAAGGAGGTTAAGTGACTTGCTCAGGGTCACACAGTATGCAAGTGGAAGCTGTGGGATTCAAACCCAGGTCTGGTCAGCTGGATGTCACCAAATTTGCAGCTCAGAGCCTTAGACCACAGCGCTATACTGCCTTCTTCTTCTGGCAGAATGATGAAGAAGAAGAATCAGCATTTATATAGTGTCTTTCATACACAGTGTATCCCTAAGCCTTTACACGCAATGCTAGACTGGTAGTGAAGTGAATGAATGTGTAGTGGTGGCCATATTGCACATCAACACCCACACACAGCCTGGACAATTGCATGAACCGGTTTATGGGAAGAGGAATGCTGGCCAGGACACCGGCAAAGTCCCCTACACTTTGTGAAGTGTGCCTTGGGTTCTTTTACTTCCATCTGGACACCTACCAGGACAGCACCAGAAAGGCCAGAAGGGACTTCGGCTTAACATCTCATCCGAAGGATGTAGGATAAAGGAGGAGCAGACTGAAAACTGGGCTGGTGGCTCATTGGACTAGGCCATAGGTTCTGGCCAGATGGTCGGGTAAGTAAAAGTACTTAATTTGTTTACAGTATGATTGGGGAAGGAGGAAGGACTGAAATATGGAAATAGGAATGTGGTTTTCAAGTTTCTTTGCCTTTGGATGACTTCACAACAGTTAAGGATTGGGTATTGCATGGAATGGAGATGGGAAGAGAAATTGGAACAAATGCTTTTTTTTAGGGGGGGACAGAACTTCAGCGAGGAAAAAAATTGGTTAGTAACTAGGTGGGTTTAAGCCAAAATCTGAAGCACTGCTCAGGGGTATAGACAGAAGAATCTGATACATTTTAATTTTTGCTGATTTGCATATCACTTTTCAGTCACAACAAATAAGTTTTACCTCTTAGAGACATTCCAGACATTCCAGAGCTTGCCGCCTAGAGACCACCTTGCACCTTTTTTTAATTTGCTTTTATTGTAAAAATCGTAATTAATACCTTTGAGCTAAACGCTCATTTACAAAGGATCCTTGTTGAACAGAGGGTAGGGGAAAATTAGCTATATGGACAGTGGAGAAAAACAGAAGCAGCTAAAAGGCATTGTCAGTTACACATAATTAAAAAGGCTAAGCAGCATTACAAATAGAAGGGTGGAGAGAGACAGAATACATTGCAAAAGCCATCACTTAATTACATAATATAGAGGAAAACAGTCCCATAACAGATTAGGTGAATAAAGTGCGGATTCCAACTATGTACAAAGTATGATAATTCCCAGAATGCAGCTATAGAGCTTAGATAGGTTCCCAGATGGAACAATTAATGTGACCATCTACAAAAGTACAGCCATTAAGGAAGAATAGGCTACAAGCTAGATGGGTGCGGAGGAGAGCACAATGGTGGATGATAGCTTAAGAATCAGGGGGAGCTAAGTGGGTGTGGAGGTGGGGTGTGGAGGGTTAGAAGGGCTAAGTGGGTGAGGGGTAGGAGAATGGGGACCAAGGGGTGGGTAGGTGGAGATTAGTGGGAAATTCTTAGGAGCCATGGGTCACCACAGCCAAGTCTTATTGTGTCTGGGGCACCAGGAGGGCTAGAAATGGCTGGGGTGTTCTTTATAGCAAAATTATAATGGAGGGGAGATGGACCCTGGCCTCTACTGGTTGTTGGCTCCCCACCTTCTGAAATTTGAAATAGTGCCCCTGTTATAAAGTCTGACTTTACAGAACATCCTCTTTGTCAGCAGCATGTTTTCTAAGAGGGATGGAAGATGGGCAAAGTAGTTTTCTGCGGTAAATGAGGGCCATCTCTTGCATTCAGGGACAGTAGAGTGATATGGTATTCACAGATTATTGCAGCCCCACTATAGTCAGGCTTATGCACCCCCCCCCCAGTGAAACTGACCTTCAACATCTCAACGCTCAAGCATATTATGACATAGGGCATGGGAAAGTGCAGGGGCATGCACCGTTGATATGAATGAGGGTATTTTTTTATTACTATTTATACATTATTGATGGAGAGTTAGAGATTAATGTAGGCTAGCACTTGACTAACAAGGGCCTTGTTTGTAGAACAGTTGCCTTCATTATTCTCCAATTTACCATCATAATGTATAAAATAGTAATAACAAATAACTCCATTCATTTCAAGGGGGTACGTCTCAACACTATGACCCATGGACAACATCTCTTAAAGACCCCAACTTCTGGCTCCCTAGTACTCAGGTAAGAGACTCTCGACATATCTATATTTGGTGAGTTGTCTGTGTGGGTAAGTGAGTGTATTGAGGGAGGGAAAAAACACATGTGTTTCCATTGGTATGTGTGCTACAGTTCAGCTGTGCAGCTGAGATGAAGAGGGACAAGAAAACTAAAAGGTATATCAGTAGCTATAAGCATTCCACATTTGTGCAGATGTATGCAGATTTGTATTGAAGTGCAAGGTAGCCATATGTATGTAGGTGATGTAGCTTAGTGATTAAAGGCACTGAACTGCAGACCCAGAGACTCAAAGACCTGGGTTTGAACCTCATCAACCACCACTTGTATACTGTGTGATCCTGAGCAAGTCACTTAATTTTTATGGGTGCAGTTATCAGTGACCACTTGAATTTTGCATGCATGCCACATGGATGTAGTCTGTTCCAACTGAACTTAAAAAGGATGTTTTCCCACACTTGCTTGCTGCACTCAAGCCACATGCATGCAGTAAGTTCAAAGTTAACATTTAAATCGTGCCTGCAGCATGCAAAGCACATGGGTAGTTTTTTTCTGTGCAGCATGAACACATTTCATATAATTACTTCTGTAAGGGGTTCTTCCTCATTTGCAATTTCCACCCCCTCCTTTTGCTGCCTGTCCATTCTCTTATTTACTTACTTGGTTATTTGGTTAGATGGACAAAAGAAGGCCATAGCCTATCTAGATTGTCCTCCTCATGTGTGGATCATTATTTATGATACTATTTTATTAACCATTTGTCGAGTTTGTTTTTAAAAGTCATAACAGTAGGTGAATCAACAATATCTTGAGGTAGAGTATTCCATAACCAAGGAGTTCTTACAGAAAAGAAGTTTTGTTTTTTGTTTGTATTACATTTTTTTAATATCCAACTGTTTGTTATGTAACCTGGCTACAATTCTTCTGGAGGATAATGTTATACCACATTGCTCCATCAGAGCGGATGATTTCATAATCTTGAATAGTTGTAAAAGATCACCTCTTGTTCTTCTCTGTTTGAGTGAATATAAGCCTGTCTTCTGTAATCTAGAATCATAATCTAAGTGAGCAAGATATGGAATAATTTGTGCAGCCCTGTGTTGAATTTATTCAATTCTATTTATATCCGATACTAGATAAGGACTCCAAAAAGAGGAGCCATAGTCCATGTAAGATCTGACATGAGATCTATACAGGGTCATAATACACTGTTCAGACTTAGAGACAAATGTACTATTTATCCTGCGTAGAAGAGCATTAGTTTGATTGGTGATTTTATTACAATGAAAAGATGGGGAAAGTTTATTGTTTACTAGAATCCCCAGATATTTTTCTAAGCAAGAAACCCTAATAATTATATTGTTCAAAGTGTATACCTGTTTGGGGTTATTTTTACCCATGTGTAAGACTGCACATTTTGTTACATTAAAGTACATTTTGTTTATAAGAGCCCAGTGTTCGACTGATGCATGGTCAGTTAATAATGTTTTTTTGTTAACTGCATTGTCCACAGCACCCCCTAGTTTAGTATCATCAGCAAACTTCATAAGGATGTTAGAAGAACAAATTTTACATCATTGATGAAAATATTAAATAGGTGGGTCCCAAATCCAAGCCCTGGGGAACACCGCCTGTCACCCTACCCAAGTCTGACAAGGTGCTATTAACCCAACCTCTGAGTGTGATTACTCAGCCAGCTTTTATCCATGAGACTAGTGTTGATGAGAATCCTAAATGAATGAGTTTTTTAATCAAAATAGCATGTGACACTTTATCAAACGCTTTACTGAAATCCAGTGAGATGACATCAGTTGGAATATTTAAGTCAATATTCATGCTAATATAATTGTAGAATGATAGCAAGTTTGTGGTACAAGAAAAACCTGTTCTAAATCTATGTTGAGTTATATCAATTATGTTTATGGATTCCATTTCTTTTTCAAGAAAAGTTTTGATTATTTTTTCCAATAATTTACAAGGAATTGAGGTTAAACTAATTGGGTGATAGTTTTCTTTTTTACAGTTAAACTTTTTTTATTAATTTTTCATAAGATATACAGACAAACCTCTTACAGTACAGTTCAGTACAGTACAATGTGAAGATTTTTTTTTAAAGAAATTGAGTCAGCATATAATAAGAACATTGTTGCAATAATACAAGGAGCTTTGGGTTTAAAATATAGTAAACAATACAGGTCATGTAATTAGCATATACTTGACATTTGTAGTGAACTTAAAGTGGATAGTATGATTAGATAAGGTTTATATTAAAATGTTACATAATTATATATGATGCTGCAAAAGGGAAAAAAGTACATTCGTAAAAGGATTGTGGAGTAATAAAGAACAATTGGGAACAGAGTATAGAAAAGAAAATATATATAAGAAAGTTAAGAAGAAAGAGAGGGAAACTATAAAAAAAGGGGAACAAAGCGAGACTACAATGATGTATCAGTAAAAGGGAAAATCCATATATATTAAGTCCATACATTGGTGTTGGAAGATTTAGTTGATTCCAAAATTAAAAAGCCCTGCCAACAATTGTTATATAACATGAGTCGATCAGACAAGATATATGTCATACGGTCCAGAGAGGCATATTGCAATAGTTGGTTAATGATACCGGGAAGGGTAGGGATTATGTTGGATCTCCAATGCATGAGGATTGTGTATTTAACTAGAAGGAAGAGTATATTTAACCATCTGCTCTGCGAATATGAAATTTTATAAGAACGGTGATTAAAAATACCAAGACTGCAATGTTTAGGGTCCAGTGTAAAAAGTTGACCTACCACTTTCATTGCAAATCTGTGAGTACAGTGCCAAATCTTCTGTATGAGGGGACAGTGCCATAAGATATGCAGGGGGGAATTGCAGCACCAGCAATTGTTATTGTTCAGTAAACCCATTTTTTGTAATACAACAGGAGTTCTGTACCACAAATGAAGGATCTTGGTTTGAATGAGGGAACTGCGTTTATCATTAAAAGATTTGTGACAGGGGAGCCAACATCTGGATCATTGTGCATTGATTATATTATATTGTAGCAAAGTACTCCATCTGTTTTTAGCATTGACAGAGTAGTCAGGAAGGATATCACAAATATATTTGTAAACAGTGCTATTTAAATTGGATTTTGTTTTTATCCATTTAGAGATGTGCTTATCATAAAGAGAATTGATAGAGAAGGGTGTGAAGTAACAGTTGCATGCGGTACGAAGCTGTAGATATTTCTAAAAATCCTGATGTGGAAGATTCCATATGCCTCATAGGTTGGTGTAAGATTTTAACTTTAATGACTTGGGTTCAAGTATATCCTGCAAAAAAGAATACCTTATTTTTCAGGTACAACAAAAATAGGGTGATTATCAAGAGATATATGGTGGTTACCCCCAGATGGGGTGTAAGCTAAGGGTTTGGGGTTAGATTTAATATGCTTTTTGAATGATTTTCCAATAGAATATAGAAGCAGCTATGGTAGGGTGAGACTTTAAAGAAGAGGTAAGGTGTTATAAAGGAAAGAAGTCACCACATTACCAGGACATAAGGATGTTTCCATATTGACCCATAAAGGAGACTGATGTTGGGTTTGTTAAACCATTTAATTGTTTGAGATGTATGGAAAGTCCATAAGTAGGCTTGGAACCAAGGAAGGCCAAAGCCACCTTTTGACCAATGGGATCTAAGTTTATTATGACTAAATCTAGGTATTTTGCCTTCCCAAATGAAGCTGCCTATAATTTTGTCTATTTTGGTAAGAAAACTAGAGGGAAGTATCAAGGGGATATTGAAAATAGGTATAATATTTTAGGAGTTATAGACATTTTAATGGTGGAAATTTTACCATTAAAAGAAAGCTTAAGTAGCTTCCATCTATCAAGTGTTGTTTGGATACTGGTTAACAGAGGGGAAAGATTAGCATCCCATAATTTATTCAATGTTGGGGTGATCCGAATGCTAAGATAAGATATACCTTGGGGGGCCCAACGATAGCCTAATGAGTTGTTCATGAGGGGACTGCAAAGAGTATTCAGTGGTAGCGTTTTGGATTTGTTAAGGTTTAGAGCTAGTCCGGAGTGGGAGGTGAAGTCATTCAGTAGTTTAACTAAAGGTTGCCCGATACTTTCGAGGTTTTCAAGTAAAATAAGGAGATCATCTGCATATGAGAGTGAAGTATAGTGAGAGTTACCAATAGTAATGCCTTTTATTGTACTGGATTGTCATAGGGATGCAGAAAGAGGTTTCATGGCAAGCATAAACAATGAAGGAAATAAGGGGCATCCTTTTCTGGTGCCTCTTGCTAAGTAAAAGGAGGGGGACAAAACAGAGTTTGTGAGAACTCGAGCTGAAGGGGAGGTATACAATAATTGATTCCAAGCACAAAAATTATTTGTAAAGCCTAAATGAGATAGCACCTGATATAGATATTCCCAATTGAGAGAGTCAAATGCTTTCTCAAAGTCAATGGCTATTGCAGCTGCAGGGGTTTTAAGAGTTTTTGCTTTGTGAATTAAATTGAGTAATGAGCGAAGATGATCGGAACTGTTTCTATTTTTGATAAATCCTGATTGAGAGGTATGGATGAGTTTAGTCATTAAAGATTCTAAGCGGAGAGTTAATAATTTGGCAAAGATTTTTCCATCAGTATTAAGAAGTGAGGTCGGTCTATAGTTTGAAGGAAGAAAAGGGTCTTTGTCTTTTTTTTGGTAAGACTGTTATAATTGCTTCAGTCATTGTGCATGGGAGTTTCTTTGTTAAGGTTGCTTCTTGGAATACATTGACTAATATAGGACAAAGAGTGTTAGATAGGGTTTTATAAAAATCAGTAGGGAACCCATCACTGCTAGGTGCGTTACCGTTTTTTGATGATGATAAAGCAGTTTGGATTTCCTGTAAAGTGATTGGTTTATCAAGCATAGCTTTGTCCTGATGGGATAGGTGGGGTAGATTCAATTTTTCCAGAAAATGTTGTATTGGGTTGGGATTTGTAGTATTAGGTTGCGAGTATAGTTGATGGTAAAAGGATTGCATAATACGATTGATTGAAAGGTTGTCTGTGTGTGTGTCTGACCTGATGGATCTTTTAGACCTGCTATATGTCTCTGCATCTGTTGAGTTTTTAGCTGGTAAGAGAGCAACTTTCCGCATTTATCCTCTTGTTCCCAATAACCGTGTTTAATCCTAAAAGGGCAAGTTCAGCTTTCCTGGATATCAACTTCGTTAATTTTAATTTAATTGTAGAATTTCCAGATGAAGCTGTGAATTATGATTGGGTTTATTTAATTTATAGTATTGTTTCTTTTCTTTAAGGGATCTTTCTAAATTAGCTAATTGTTGTTCTCTTAATTTTCTTCTATGTGCTGCATAACTAATAATTTTACCTATAATAGTGGCTTTTAATGCTTCCCAGATAGTACCTTGAGACATATCTGGAGAATTGTTAATAGAAAGAAAATCTTGAATCTGGGTTTTAATCCAAGGAGTGAATTCAGGGTCTCTGAGTAAAAGTGGGTCTAAACACCAAGATGGGGATTTAGAAGAAGGTGGACTCCAGAGTAAAGGCAAACTGATAGGGGAATGATCAGATATAACAATAGGGAGAATTGATGTATCGATATTTTTTTTCAGTAATGAGGGGAGAAGAGAACCAATAACCAATCCTACTATATGATTTATGTAAAGAGGAATAAAAGGTGTAATGTCATTGTCTGGGATGATGTAGTCTCCAAATTTCAGAGAGACCTAAATCCTTCATAGCATTGATAGAGCATTAATACTACGGGGTGGGCATCATGTGATAAGTTACTTCTATCTAAATATGCTTGTAGTGCTAAATTAAAGTCACCACCAATAAGAATAGGTGAATTATTTTATTATTAATCATAATTTGTTGGGATAGATTATGGAAGAACAATGGTAATCAAAGTTGGCATATACATTCTACAACATAAGCGGACCTGCTGTGGTGTTTAATAGGTTATAATCCACCTACCATCCGGTCTCTAATGATTTTATGGGGGCAATTAAGAGATTTATGTATTAAGATAGCAACCCCATGTTTTTGGATGGAGAAGATGACATATTAGTCAACCAACCCAGTCCCTTTTAAGTCTGTCGACATCCTCTGATAAAAGTTTAATTTCTGTAAGAAAGCAATATGTGTTTATGCTTTTTAAGATAGGTAAGTACTTGCTTATGTTTACAAGTGAGTTGAGTCCTTGACATTCCATGAATGTAAGATTAGATCACTCATGGTACTAGGATATAGGTAATTAGTTACAAATAGGAATGAGGGACTCAATACCATTAATTTGGAGGATGTCACAGATTCAAAAGGTAAATATATATAATAAACAAATGTATGCAGGGACCTTAACTTGTATGGGTTTGAGATGATTGAGTATTTGTATTCATTTTGTCTCAGATGGAGAGTATAGAGATAGGAATATCAAGTAATTAAACATTAGACCAACAAACGTTAGTATAAACTCAGTAACAAGAATATTAATTTGAAACTTTTATGAAATGCAGAGCAATAAGAGTCTGTAAATATAAGGATCTCACCTACACTACTAGGCATGTAGAGTAATTAGTGAATCTCAAGATACGGTTGACCCTATAATCTTAAGATACTAAACTTTATATAACAGTATATTAAAGAAGTGTAATTGAGATTTGTGCTGAGGTAATTAAAGCATTACCCTGGAAAAAAATAAAACATCATTCTACCAAATAAAAAAGGATAATTATGTAATAGTGTTAAATTCCAAACATAATGAATTAGCTTGGACCTAGCAATAAGTCCAATATTAAATAAAGTATACCAACAAGATGGCAGATAATGCTGGATTAATGTGAGCCAGATAAAAGGATGCCCGATGTGTATTAATCCACATAAGCTAGGTTAGGGAATGCAGTATATACAATAGGTTCATAGTGCATCAGTGTATTGTGGAATCATTTTTATAAGTTCCAATTATTTGGAAGAAGATGCAATGAAGAATAATGTGAAAATGCGGAAAAATTCAATGTATAGAAATACAGTTGGAAGCATACTTTGGTGCAAAATCTGTGAGAGATAATCGGAATGCACCTGATGCACTACATACTAGAAGTGATGCAAAATTAATATTAAATAAGTAAATGATTTTATAGTATTTGTCTAATCATCCTCCACATTCCAAAAGATAGGATTTATGTGGAAAAATGCTATAATAGTAGGGGTTAAGGGCATACTGATATGAAATACAGAACTCTATATATGTAAGCATGTGCCTGACCACATGGTGGCTCTAAAGCTTATGAAAAATTAGAATGTAAATAGCAATCATATATACTAATGTCTGACACCACACAAGGATTAATTAGAAGAGATCTTACAAACATTGTTATATTTATTCTTTCTCTTATTTTTGTTTTCCGTTGAAAACATTGAGAGTAACTCCCACATGAATTAAATACCTCCAGTGTCAATTGGCTCACCTCCCACAGACAGATACAGGCTTCTCAGCAGCGATAGTGATTTACTGCATTTAAGTGCTCCAAACCTGTTGGGTGCGATAGAGACTATGCTTTGCGTAAATGTACCAAAGGAATCGAGTGAGGTGGTGTGAAGAGGAGGATTCTGGTGAGAAACTGCTATACCACATCTAATTATGGGCCATAGTATTTATTACAATTTTTTTTTTTTAGTGGGAAAAGCCTCAGGTAGCCTTGCTCTTCGATTTTCTTCTTCTTTTCTTTTGGGTGGTTCAGATGATTTAAAGGAGAGCTGGACACAAGATCAGCCAGGAAGAATTGGGAGAGTCATTACCCATTGAGAGCTTCTTCGGTCTTGAGTAAACATGTTGATACAGTCTGTCTCAGATCCTCTGTAGATGAGTATAGATCTTCTTGGAGCAGATCTTCTTGGAGTGGGAGAATTTGTTAGACAAGGTAAGAGGAGTAGAAAATCTGATGTGACGCTCCACTTGGGAAGCTGGAGAGGTGGAAATATTATTTAAACAGCAGGTATTATTATTTAGAGAAGAACCAGATGCTTTTTTTCTTGTATGCATGCGGAGCTTGGCAGGGAGCTACAGTGGCAGATATGATGGCTGCAGATTTCTCAGGGCCTGAAGAACAGTTTCAGCAGGAAGGGCAAGACATTGTAATTGTGAAGTGCTTATGCTGGAGCAGGAATGAGCTGTTTAGCATTGCAAGGCAATGTAATTGTGGGCTGTGTCCAATTCAGAAATTCAGAAAGAGATTCCGGGGTACTGAAATCTCTGGTAGAATCATTCAAAAAAAAGACGCATTGTTGCAGGGTAACGCAGTGCAAACTTAACTCCATGCTGATAAAGGATCATTTTAATGGGGTTATAAGCTTTTTGTTTGTTAGATAATTCTTTAGAATAGTCTCTGAAAATTAGGATTCTGTTTTCTTGCCAAGTAAGTGCACCTAATTGCCTCGCTTTTTGAAGAATCAGTTCAGTACATGCGTGGTTTAGAAATCTGGCAATGATGGGCCTGGGTTTCTGGTCAGGTCTAGGCCTCGGATTTAAGGTGCGGTGAGATCTCTCGATGGTTAGGTCTTGGCCAGCTGGTAATTTAAGCAAAGAAGGAGAGCACTGGTATCTCCTAGTTCAACACCTTCAGGAAATCCGAGAAATCTAAGGTTGTTATGTCTGTTTCTATTTTCATCTATTTTGTCCTGAAGGTTCCTAATAACTCTGTCCTGCTCCCTGATGGTAGCCTGTAATGTGTTAATGGAATCTTCATTTTGAGATGCTTTAACATCAGTAGCGCTGATTTTTTGATCAAGTGCCTGCATATTATTGATATTTTGTTAAGATGCAATTTTAATACATTGATTTCACTTACTAGTTGCTGGAACATTGCTCCACTCTATTAAGAGAACTGTTATGTGAGATTGATCTGTATTATTGTAGGCCTTATTAGAGAAATTGAAAAGCTGTAGATAACTCGTTCAGTAATTATGAGCCAATAAAACTACTGTACCAGAGCCGTTCTGCGATGTACATATAGTAAGATCTCAGATGTTGGTGAAGGTAGGAAGTCTGGAATCTGTAGGATGGATGATATTTGGTGAATCCAGGGAGATGAAGAATCAAGCAGCCATCTTCAGCACAGCACCCTCTGGCTGTCCGGTGATAGTTTCAACTTTGGAATGGGAACCCTGTTTGAAAATGGGAGTTATTGCATTTAACCAATCAGAGGGAACCCTTGATTCATGAAGAGATTTATTAAAAATAATAGTGAGTGGTAGGGCAATGGTGTCTTTAACTCCCCCCAAAAATTTAGGACATATATCATCTGGGCCTGGACTTGTTAATCTCTTTAATGTTATTAATAATTTGTGGACATCATTCTGTAAAACCATATATTCTGTGCTACTTAAGGAATATCTATCAGAGAGGATTTGAGATGGATCCTGGACAAAAACTGATGAAAAATAATTACTTAAAACAGAGGCAGTTACTGAATCAGAGGTTATTATTGTATTATTTATATTTAGTAGGACAATAGTTCTGCTGTTACCTTTTTTGCTGTTTAAGTAGGCATACAACACTTTATATGAATCATAGTGTGTAATATGAAATTTAAATTACTTTCAGCTTGCAGAATTAGTTTTTTTAATATTTTAACCAATTCCCTATATTTAATTAGCATTTCGTTGTTTTGATTAGTGGGACATTTTTTTAATAATGAGAAACAACTTTTGTTTCCGTGTAATTTGTTTTTTTTATAGATCTATTGAACTGTGGTGGAATTTTACCTTTGTTATTGTTATTTTTCTGGGACATATTGCTGTTCAAGTACTTAAATTTATGGTTTTAGGAAATCCCACGCCTCATCAGTATTAAGGGAAGAAAAAATATTGTCCCAATCAAATGCTCCTAGGTAATGATTTATTTTTTTAAAATCTGCTCGATCGTATTGCTTAATTTTTTGCTTATTTATTACAGGGCATTGGAATAGTGAGATAGTAAGAAATATGGACATATGGTCACTATTACCAAGAGGTTCTGATATTAATAAATCATTTGCAGGGATACCTATGTTAGTTATGACAAGGTCCAAGATGTTACTACTCCAGGTAAGTTCCTTAACCAATTGTTAGAGCACCAAATCAACAATGGTTGTAAGAAATTTGTGGTCATAATGGTTTGAGCCCATTAAAGTTTCCCAGTTTATAGTTGGTAAATTGAAATCACCCAAGATTAGAACTGAGCCATTATTTGCTAACTTGGAAATTTATTCAGTTAACCGTGAGCTTTGGTTAAAATTTGATGAAGGTGGATGATAACAGGTCTCAACTAAAATTTGGGAAAAACCCTTAGGTTAAATATACACCCATACACTTTCAGACTGAACACTCACTGAGGATTTATAAGAAATGATGTTATCTCTGACATAAAGGCTGACCCCACCACCTATCTTATTATCAGGTCTGTTTTTGAAGTAGTGTCTATATCCAGGAATTTCAGTGGTCCAAATTATTTCAGCATTGCCCCATGTTTCTTGTATAGCTATTAAGGATAGATCAAGAGACTCAGCCTTAAGTTCCAGCTCAGCAAGTTTTGCAATATTTAAAGATCAAGCATTAAGAGATAAAATGTTTAGGTGATTTTGGCTTGAAAAGTGGGTCCCAGTATTAAGAGTGTTAGTAGTTAGCCCAAACTCCCACTTTACCATTGGTTTAAATGGGATTGTATGAAGGTAGTAATTTTACATCCCAATAATGTGCTTCCCCATCTGCTGAGGTGTAAGCCATCCCAGCAAAAGAGGGATGGATTATGATGAAACTCTTCCCAGTGTGTCAGACAGGAAATATTTTGTCTAAGACACATTTCCTAAGCCATTCATTTAAGGCTTTATTTTAGCTGTGATATATTCTGTAGCTCTTGAACTGGCAGAATTTCAGATAGGCATACATTACAACCCCTGCTCCACTAGTGTAAGTTACACAAGGAAACATAGTCCTGCTTCATTTGTTGCAGAGGTAGTTTGGAGACGTCATTTGTTCCTACATGTACAACCACTAGTGGATTTTCTCCAGCTGGTTGTAGAATTGAATTAACCATTGAGGTAATGTCTGAAATCCTTGCCCCCCAGTAACAAGAGCAGGTATGATGTTCTTTGTCAGGGTTACAGACCGCATGGTCTATATATCTTGTGATGGAGTCACCCAAGACAAATACTTCCTTTTTACTAGCTAATTTCTCATGGGTAGTTAAAGGGGGGGGGATTTTGAGGATGAATCTGAGCAGCACATAGTTCGTTAGAAGTTTTGTTGTGTATTGATTTATTTTCAGCACTTATACCAAGTTCGGGGCTCATTGACACAGTTTTGTCAATTGTTTGTGAAAGATGTTCGAAGGAATTATGTATAGGGATTTGATATGAAACAGGAGGTGAAGGAGTTTTGTTTGTTACTTTCTTTAGCTTTGTATGAGGTACTGTGATCCAAGAATCAACCTTGCTAGTATTTAACTGTTGGCAACTTGTGGCTGCAACTAAAGGGATAGAAGTAACAATTGGGTGTTCAAATACAGGGACATGTGGAACATTTAGGTGGGACTTCTGATGGTTATCATCATCCGCAGTTTTTGTGGAAGAGGTCGATGATCGATGTAATCTTCCAGTGCTTTGATGTCAGATTTTGAAGACATCTTAGGCTGCAGTCGAGTAATTTCTTCCTGTAAATCACCAACTAGAACACACTTTTCACACATATAGTTAGGTGTTTGTTTGCTGGAGGCATACATTTTACATGTTGTACAATATTTGTTTTCCTTTTTCATTTTGAGTAAGGATAATAAAGAAATACTTTAAAAACACCAAGATGTGTAACAGCTTATTGTGCTCTATGAAACTAAAGTACTAACTTTTACCTTCTTGCCCTCATCCACATGATGGACTGATAGACAAGTGCTGAAACTCGCATGTCTCTCAAGCACAGTCTGCATATGCCATGCACGCCCAGCTCACTTGCTAGAGCAGGTCTGAAATGGAAGCAAAACCAGAAGTGTGAATCAGCCTATTTCTAGTTTTGCACTTCAGTTTTAATGCTAAAAAGCATTTAAAAGCCTTTAAAAAGGCTTACCTTGATGTTTTTAAGGACTAGAGGTGGTGAAGAGTATGCCCCTGAAAGGCACAAAGGTGTTTTAGGTGGTAGACTAAGGGGAGCACTGGTGGCTGTGATCAGTAAGCCTCCAGTACCCCACAATCCCTTGCAAGCCAAACAACAAGCTTTAGCTCAAGAGAGGATACCCTAAGTCCACAAACTGTGAAGAAATGCACAAAACACAATTTTACAATGCAGTTTTAAAGTATATATCATGAAATCTCTCACCAGAAGTGTGCTTTAGCAACTAAAAATATTCTCATACCATTCATCGTTATTAATATCCTCACTGTGTTCAGCCTCAGCAAGAATCAGATGACTGAGATGGACTGGCAGTAGCATGGTATGCAATTGTTCCATACAATGGGGTGCCTCTGCTGGTGGTACCCACCAACCCTTTGGTTTTAACTACATAACTTTTTGTTTTTACCTGGGACAGATCTGACAAATGCACCTATTTTTGATTCCAGCATTTGCTTAGAAGATTAAACTTTTGCTGTAAAAAAAGCATTTTGGGGGGTTTCATTTTGTTTTCCCTTTGAAAGCTGATTGCTGTCCTTTGCAGTGCCACTGCATGTCCCTTCCTAAGAATATGCCTCATCTGTTCTTTGACCCATTTTGTTTCTTATTTCTAATTCTAACCTGTAAAAGTATCCCTTTACCTAATGTTCTCTGATGACTGCCAACCACATTCACATCTATAGGCCAGAGCTGAATATATTATACACAGCACACTGACAGCAGTCCACCACCTCTTCCTTCCAAGCTTAGCTGACTGGCTGACTCCTACTGTTACTGCTCAATGACAAACTGTATTCATCAACTGTTACTCAACACTGTGGCTTAGAATTTAAACTGGTGATGCAGACACATCTGGTACACACACAGTCGCACACTGGGGTTGCTTAATGGTTATATGATATATGATAAAAATAAGAAGAATTAGGAGGAGAAATAATGTATGGAAAGAGTGGTGATGATGACAATTGTGTGTACTTTACTTGTGTTGTTTTCTCTGTTTAGTTGAAATAAATTAATGAATGAAAACACCTTGTGGCTTTTGCTTTCTTGTTTTCTGAGTTAAACAAAAAAATAATCAAAATATACTGCTATGAGTCACAAATTCACAATATCCCCAGAGCACCCCACAGCCAGCAGCATAGGTGCAACAGCTTGTCTGTTTTTTGTCAGGAAAGTATTTTTATGATTGCTTGCATGCATGTGCAAGAAACATAGTGCCATGATCCCAAAATGCAGTGCCATACAGTTGAAAGGGAGAGCTACGCTTCAGTGAGCAGCGATAAGATGTTGCCTGCTCATGCGTGCTCACACACACACACACACACACACACATGAATACTGCATGCTCGTGCTCCCCCCACTCACACTGTATAGCCGATGGCTGCCCCATCACTTGTTGGTTGTACTGCACTTCCAGATGACATGCTGGGTGCCCACCCCAGCGTGGCAACATATCGTATAGCTGATGGGGGTGCCCACCCCTGTCAGCTCCACTGTTCCCACCCCAGAGAGTACAGGGTGCATGGTGGGAGCCCACGCCAGCATGGCAAAGATTGTATGGCCGATGGGGTGCCCAACTCTGTCAGCTCCATGGCCCCCAAACAGCCTTTCCTTGTGCCATGCTGGGCCTCCCAGTGTGGCACACTTCCTGCATCGCCTAAGTTTAAAAAATCTGAAAGGAAAACCTTCCCTCGCTGAGTGTCCTGCCCCCACCCGTGCTCACGCTCTGCACACCCTGCCTCCCACACCCCACCTCACCCTGCATTTCACTCTCTGGAGTCCAGCACGACAATCATCGGTGGACTGGGAACATGTCTGCACTCTTCAAAGCCGATCAAAACTGAGAAAATGCCGGTAAGCTGTATAATGCAATAAATAGGTTTTTCAATGTTAATGCATATGTCAGGCATTTTTGGAATTTTAGCACCAAATTTTCAACATGAGGTTTTTGGGACCCCTTCTCATGAATTCTCTCACTGTCATGGTGTTAATCTGGCCTGAAGGGTGATTTCGCAGTCACTGCACAAAGTCACCTTTTGGGACTGATTAACAAAATAACAGTGCTACAGTTCATGAGGTAGGCCCCCAAAAACCCTATGTTGAAAATTTGGTGAAAAAACTCTCCAAAATGACTGTTTTAAGAGCATGCGTCACGCTGTTCCTACGCACACTTGTAAATTCATGAATTTTCAATATTTTCACTCCAGATTTTCAACATTGCCATTTTACCACTCCTCCTTCTGAACAGTATAGCTGTCATTGTTCACATCTCACCCAAAACATGTTTCCGACCATGTAGCGCACAATGGCACAGTCGGTTGTGAAATCAATGTTTGGGACAGATTAAGAAAATCACAGTGACACTGTTCATGAGCAGAGGTGTTAAAATGGCTATGTTAAAAATTGGGTGAAAAAAGTCCATAAAATGGCAGTGTTATAGTGACCATTACTTGCAGTTTCCACGCACCTCATTACTTCATGGATTTCTAATATTTTCAGTTCAGATTTTGAACAACTGGCATTTTTCCACACTTCCTTATGAACAGTACAGCTGTCATTTTTCACACCATGGCCGAAATGTGTTTTCACACTTCCAGCGCAGAAATGCGTGGTCGCTGTGGGAAATCACTGCTCAGGATATATTAAGAAAATCACAGTGACACTGTTCACGAGCGGAGGTTCCAAAATCCCTGTGTTGACAATCTGCTGTAAAAAATCCCCAAACTAATTGCATTAGGGGTGTGCGTTGTGCATTTTCTATGCATGCTCATGACTTCACCAGTTTTTTTAATATTTTCACTGCAGAATTTCAACATTGCCATTTTTTTGTACCTCCCCATGAACAGTACAGCTGTCATTTTTCACATCCTGTTTGAAATGTGTTTTCAGACCTGTGGTGCCAAATGGTGTAGTTGCTGTGAGAAATCATCTTTCAGCTAACAAACTGATATTACCACTGTTCATAAGGTCGGGGGTCACAAAAAACCCATGTTGAAAATTTGGAGTGAAAATGCCAATGAATGCCTGAGGCATTAGTGTTTCCGACCACAACGCCCCATCCTGTAGAGACTGACAGGCATCAGGGGTGTGACTTGGGATTCTCGCCTGTAATGCTAATACCATTCCACACCCTGTAGCCAGTGAGAGGCATTAAGGTGTTCCTAGGACTCTTTGGCCCCAAAGTTCACCCCATTCTCCTATACAGGACCCATCTCACCATATTTCCTGATGGAATGGGGTGATCATAATGGCCAAAGATCCCTAGGTACACCATGACACTTGTCAGTGTCTTCAGAGAAGAGTGTGGTGAAATGGCATGGCCGTTATGCCTGATGACCCAAAGGCACACCCTAATGCCTGTCAGTCTCTGCAGGGTGGTGGTGGGGTTGGCTTCAGTTCAATACTTCACTGCCATTCCTATTATGCAGCTCTCTAACTCCTACACTACCAATGCTAATGCCAGCAAGCAAACATTCGGCATTGACAAATGCTTGTTTATACATGAATGAACATTAACATGATCATGAACCACAGCAAACAGCACCCAGCAGTGCCAGTCTATCACTTTTCCCTCCACAGTGCCATCTCAGCCAACAACAGTGTGTCTGCCCTGCAAAAAGGTCAGCCATTGGCTCAAGTATAATAATAATATTTTTATGTCCCCCAGAAAGTTTCTCCCTCTCTCTTTCTGGCTCTGTCTGACAGTCATGGCATGAGTGACTCCTGTAGTTGAAGTGGATGGAACAATAAGAAAAGAGATTTACTTGTCATGATCTATGTCACCCCCCCACACACACACACACACACACACACACACAAGTCTATCTCTGATGGAACAACAAGAATACAGAAATGTATATATTGTATTTGTGATTTCTGTGACTGTAAAATTTCCCATGGGCTTCCAGTAGTCTCTCTCTCTCTTCTCTGGATGGCACAACTCAAATATTTATTTTGCCAGCCTGTCCCATGTACACACACACATACACAGCCACACTGAGACCAAGATGAACTTTATTTTTGATTTCTGTGACTGTAAAATGTCTGTCACTCCCAGTAGTCTCTTTTCTCCTCTAGATGGCACATGTCAAAGATTTATTTTGTCAACCTGCCCTCTGTAAACACACACATACATACAAACAGTCACAATGAGGCCAGGATGAAATTTATTTGTGATTTATGTGACTGTAAAATTTATCTTTGGCTCCCAGTAGTCTCTCACTCTCTCCTTTGGATGGCACATGTCAAACATTTATTTTGCCAGCCTTCCCTGTGTAAACTCACACACACTGCCACAATGGGGCAAAGATGAACTTTATTTGTGATTTCTGTAACCATAAAAGTTATCTTTGCCCTCAATTCTCTCTCTCTCTCTATCATCTGGATGGCACAAGTCAAATATTTATTATGCCATATACTTGCTCTGTACAAACAGCGCTACCTGAGGCAAGAATAAACTTTATTATAGCTGAAGATCAGTGCACTCACCCCTTCAAAAGATACCACAGATGCTGCTAAATTCATTGCAAAGGCATATTTATTGCAGCCACAGCCCCAGATTAGTAGCCACAAAGGAACTTCTTACATTTCACTCCCTTCAGAGTGTCAACAGAGATATCCATTCAAATAACAGTCTATTATTTATATATTCACCAAAATTCAAAAAATGTTTTAAACCAATCACAATACGTGATGTAATAATCGATTAATGATGTCACTTACTATGGTATTTCATTCATACATAGTTTTATATACAGACAAAGAACCTCTGTGTACAAGCACTGAGGCAATGGTTACTCTAAAGGGCATTGACCAAGAAGCCAAGTTTCAAAGAAATACAAAATAACACATACCCCCCAATGCAAAGCATTGTGGGCTGCATATACAAAGCACCACAGAATATTATGTTGGTATAACTTTAAGAAGAAATGCATGCTGCCGGAAGGCTTCTCACACAGTTTGCAAAGGGTGCCAAAAGAAGACACAGACACGTATTTCATCCTACTAGGACTCATCAGTGTGCCTCATCTGTTTGACACCCCAGTGGAATGAACCAGCTACCCTAAGATGGTCTATCTGGGTTATGTACTGGTGAACCCAATTAAAACAAAAAACAAGCTACAGTAGTGGCCACAAACATTGCCAGCTATTTCTCGATATTTTGCAAAATTTCTAGAGTTTCTCTTTGCTTCCCCTACTGTGGAAATGCAGAAAGCAGGAGATTTCTCTAGAAATATCACAGAAATTTCAGGAAATAGCTGAATGTCTGTGGTTACTACTGTAAAAGACAAAGAACCTCTGTGTGCAAGCACTGAGGCAATGGTTACCCCAAAGGGCATTGGCTAGGAAGCAAAGTTTCAAAGAAATACAAAATAACACATGCCTCCTTAATGCAAAGCATCATGGGCTGCATATGCAAATCACCACAGAATATTATGCTGGTTCAGCTTTAAGCAGAAATGCCAAAGATACATTTTACAGTCACATAAATCCCCATCTATTCACATCTTGAGAAGTATCTTCTCTCTTTGGCAAATAAATAACCTATCCCTAAGGTTAGTACCTTGCCATCTAGTGGACACTTCCTATAATTACAATCAATCAAACTGCTGTATAGTGCATACCCATACATATAAAAAAGAAAACAGTTGTATATGTAAACATTTACATGTTTTCTTCCATTGTACATGATAAATTCTTCACAGGGTATGTGATCATGATCCCATCCATAACTGTAGACACATGTAGCACCTAAAAAATGTATATACAGAAATATATATACAAAGACATGTCAAATTATGATCTTATACAGAATTATTATTATTACAGAGAATATGGGGGAATTTTTTTAGTAGACAAAGTAAAGGGAAAAAACATTTAGAGACATAAAGGTGTTAAATTATCATTTAACAATAACATTTCTACTCTTTTTATGTTAGTGCACTTGCGCAGCAAACATCTTGCAGCAGTGGAGATTTGGAGGTGCGGTCGCTCTTGGGTGAATGCAGGGCATGCACCAGTAGGTGTGTCCCTCATTCCTTAATCAGCCTGCATGCCAGAGCCATACCATGCATATTAATGTGAAAAGCACATCTAAGGAAAGGTCTGCTGCAATCTGAGCAAAGCTCGTCAGATGCAGCAGACCTCCCGACATGCTCAGCCACATTGTAAGCATGGTGAGTGGCTCGCAACTGCCCACCTAGGTGCCCATTCCCCCTGCCAGCTTACCATGGCCACAGTTATGTGCCAACAGTGGAGCCCAGTCCTGTTCAGCATAAAGCACTCCCCCATGTGTTATATGCTGAGGGGGTGCCCAATCCTCCTCAGCTTTTGCCTCCCCGCTTTCCTTGTGTGCTGATGGGGGTGCCCAATCCCCATCGGCATAAATTAACACCCTCCCTTTTGTTGTGTGCTGACGAGGGTGCCCAATCCCCTGTCACCTGCAGCAACCCTGCCCAAACAGTTAGGTGGTATGCCTGGAGCTCACCCCAGCGTTCCAAATCCCCTAAGGGAAAAAAAAACTGTCCCACAAAGTTTTTTTTCACTCTGTAACACAAAAATGGCCCCTCTTAGTCTCCCAACCCACCACTTGTACCCACCCACTGTGCACCCTGCCTCCCCACACCCCCCCACCCCATACTTACCCCAGAAGTTCGGCACGATGATCTTTGATGGACTAGAAATACGTCTGCACTCTTCAAAGCTGACTACTAACTGAGGAAATGCCGCTAAGCTGTAAAATAGAATAAATAGGGTTTTTTCAACTTTGATGCATATCTCAGGAATTTCTTGGAATTTTGGCACCAAATTTTCAACATGGAGTTTTGGGACCCCTCCTCATGAATTCTTGCACTGTCATGGCATTATTAGGTCCCAAAAGGTGATTTCACAGCCACTCAGTGGAATCACCTTTTGGGAGTGAGGAATGAAATGACAGTGTTCATGAGGGGGGCTTTCAAAATTCCTATGTTGCAAATTTGTGGGAAAATTCCCCAAAATTGCTGTTTTATGAGCGTGCATTGCGCAGGTACTACGCACACTCGTATCTTAGCAAATTTGCAATATTTTCATGCCACATGTTTAGCATTGGCATATTTCCACACCTTCCTGTGAACCATACAACTGTCATCTTTCACATCCTGCCTGAAATGTGTTTTCGCACTTCCGGCACAGAATAGCACGGTCTATGTGAGAAATCAGTGTTCAGGACAAATTATGAAAATGACAACTGCACTGTTCATGAGCAGAAGTCCAAAAATGCCTATGGTGAAAATTTGGTGATGATACTCAATAACATGACTGTGTTATGAGCGTGCATTGTGCAGTTTGCACGCATGCTCATAAGTCCAAAAATTTATAATATTTTCACTCCAAGTTTTCAACATTGCCATTGTTCTGTACCTCCTTATGAACAGTATGACTGCCATTTTTCACATCCTGACCAAAATGTGTTTTCACAGTTCCAGAGCGGAATGTCACAGTCACTGTGAAAAGTCCTTGTTTGAGACACATTCTGAAAATGACAGTGACACTGTTCATTAGCAGAGGCCCTAAAATGCCTATGTTGAAAATTTGGGTCCGAAAGTCCATAAAATGAGTGTTTTATGAGCATGCATTGTGCAGTTTGCACGCACACTCGTGACTTTGTGCATTTGTAATATTTTCACTCCACATGTTCAAAATTGGCATTTTTCCACACCTCCTTATAAACAGTACAGCTGTCATTTTACATATCCTGGCTGAAATGTGTTTCACACGTCTGGTGCAGAATTGCACAGTCGCTGTGCGAAATCAGTTTTCAGAGCAGTTTTCGGAAATAATGATGACACTGTTCATGAGCAGAGATCCTAATATACCTATGTTTAAAATTTGGTGCTGAAAGTCCATAAAATGACTGTGCTGCAAGCATGCATTGTGCAGTTTCCATGCAGCCCTCTAACTTTGTCCATTTACAATATTTTCATGCCAGATTTTCACCACTGGCATTTGTGCACACCTGCTTATCAACAGTACAGCTGCCATTTTTCACAGCCTGCCCAAAACACCTTCCCAGTACCGTGGCTCACAATGGCGTGCTTGCTGTGGGAAATCACCTTTGGGACATTAACAAAATCACAGCGCCACTGTTCATGAGGGAGGTCCCAAAATCCTATGTTGAAAATGTACCTAAAAACTCCCACAAATAATTGGTTATGGATGTTGCTGCGAGTTTGTATGCATGTTCATTGCTTCACCAATATTTCATATTGCTACTCCAGATTTTCAATGTTGCCATTTTTACGCCTCCTCATGAACAATACAGTTGTCATTCTCCACATCCTGCCCAAACTGTGTTTTTGTCCCTCTGTCACAAAATGCTACAGCCGTTGTGCAAAACCACCTTTTAGCTAACAAAGTGATTGTGCCACTTTTCATGAGGTGGCCTGAAAAGCAGTCCATGTTGAATATGTAGAGTAAACTACCACTACACGCCTACGGTGTTAGGGTTTCCAACTGTGGCACCCAACCCGGTACAGACTGACAGGCATCAGGGCTGTGACTTGGGATCATCAGATGTAATGCTCACACCATTCCACCCCCATGCCCACCCTGCAGCCACTGACTGGCATTGTGGTGTGTCTTGCACTGTTCAGGCACAAACTTCACCCTATGCTCTATACTACACCCACGTCAGTGTATTTCCTTATGGAATGGGGTAAGTTTAATGCCCAAAGAGCCCAAAGTACACCATGACACTTGTCAGTTTCTACAGGGTAGGGTGAGGTACAATGGCATGAGCATTATAGCTGACAACCTAAAGGCACACCCCAATGCCAGTCACTCTCTACAGGGTGGGGGTGGGGCGGCGTCACTTCAGTACTTCACTGCCATTCATATTATGCATCTCTAGCTCCACCACTACCAATGCCAGCACGACAACATTCGGCATTGACAAATGCTTGTTTAACTCTGTTTTAGCTCTTCTTTAACAAGAATGGTGTTACTTTAAATTTGCCATTTAGGCTTGGAGATTTTAATGCACCCAGCCTATAAATCCATTTTTGTTCTCTGTAGTTCAGTTCATTCTGGAGAGTCCCTCCCTTGATGTCAATATGGATACAATCAATTACTGTAGCAATAACCTTATGTAGGGACCTTTCACTTGGTGAATTAATGTGTACTGCCATAGCATAATTAATGTCATTATTCTTAATGGCTCGAATATGTTCATTAATTCTAAAACAAAATGATCTCTTAGTTCTGCCAATATAGAATTTGCCACAGGAGCAGGTCAATAAATTAACAGCAGCTTTAGTGTTGCAATTGATCTCTCCTTTTATTCTTTCATATGCCGGTTTTTTTGATTGACAAATTCCTTTGCTTTTGTAACAATATGGCATGTACTGCACTTTCCACATGGTGTGCATCCCCAGTTATTTACATCTTGAGAAGCATCCTCTCTCTTTCGCAAATAACTGTGAACTAACCTATCCCTAAGGTTAGTGCCGGGTCTTTATATGAAATCCTTAAAGGTTTCTCAAACAGCATTTGCAGCTGTGGTGTCCTCTCAGTATTAATAATAATAATAATGATAAACTTTATTTGTCTGCACCTTTCTTAAAACCAAGGCGCATTACAATAAATTGCAAATAAAAACATTCTAAAACTATACAATACTTCATAAACTAAAATTAACAGCGGGGCAATTAAGATACATCAACCTTATCTGAAAATGCTTTATTCCATAGAAAGGACTTTAAGCCCTTTTTAAAACCCTCTACCGTCATGCATTCTCGAATCCAACATGGTAGAGAATTACAGAGGGTGGGTGCCGCAAACATAAAAGCTCGGGTACCAGAAGATTTTAAACTAACCCTTAGGATCTCGCTACCCCTCGTTGGTGGGCGGAGTGGACATGTCAGAGTAAGGCACCAGAAGCTCTTTCAGATAGTCAGAGCCCAACCGTGTGGGGGCTTTGGTAGTCAAAGACCTACTTTAAAGGTGATTCGCCACTCATCTAGCAGCTAGTAAGATCTTGAAGCACCAGTGTGATATGCGAGGAACGAGAAGTCCCCATTAACAACCGGGCTGCCGAGTTCTGCACTAGCTGGAGGCAGCAGATATCTACCCCAGAAAGCCCAAAATAAAGGGAATTGCAGTAGTCCAGATGAGAGGTCACAACGGTGTGGATCAGCATAGGTAGATCGCCGGATGGAATAAGGTGCTTGATCCTGGTGATGTTCCTAAGATGGTAAAAGGATGTCTTTATGACTGCTGACATCTGAGCACACAGAGTCAGCCGATCATCCAGAATCACCCCCAGATCTCGCACCCTTTCAGAGGTCGGGAGCTCCACAACTCCAAAGAATAAACCGGAGGGTAAGCAAACACCCGAACCCTTAATCTGGTGATCAGGATCCACAACCAACACCTCAGTCTTCCCAGAGTTCAACTTCAGCCAGCTGGACCTCATCTAATCCTGGATCTCCCTGAGACAGCTGTTAAACACTGAGAGAGCTCTATTCTGGTCAGGTACAAAAGATAGAGCTGGGTGTCATCGGCATAACAATGAAACTCCAGCCCATATCTTCTTACAATGTCTCCGAGGGGAAGCATGTACACAGCAAACAACACTGGAGAAAGCACAGAGCCCTGAGCCACCCCACAGGTCAGAGCAGTAGGCTCAGAAGAAAAAATCCCTGATACCACCCACTGAGTCCTACCTGTGAGGAAGGAAGTAAACCATCTGAGGAACAAACCCGACAGCCCTCAGATGTATCTCAGGCGCTCAAGCAACACCCCATGGTATACGGTGTCAAAGCTGCTGACAGGTCCAAAAGGACCAAAATAGACCGTTTTGTGGTCTCTTGCCATCAAGAGATCATTGAGGACCCAAACCAGCACAGTCTCCATGCTGTGTCTCTTACGAAAACCTGATTGAAGAGGATCGTAGATATTATGGATGGTAAGATGGTTGTCTAACTGGGCAGCCACCACTTTCTCGATAACCTTCCCAACAAAGGGGAGGTTCGAGATGGGTCTGTAGTTTACCAGGCAGTCAGGTCCAAAGATGTATTTTTCAGCACTGGTGTCACTACCGCCTCCTTCAAGGAGCGGGGGTATTCACCAGTGTCCAGGGAACACCAGACTATCCTGGTAAGAATCAGGATGATAACATCCCTACAGCCCACAATCAGGCCAGTAGGACCTGGATCTAAACTACAGCTAGTGGTGTGTATACCTAGGACAATCCTTATAATATCCTCGATTTACGGCCTTGTGAAGGAACTCCAGGTGGACAAGGTGCTTGCAACCATAGGCTGGACCACTGAAACTCCCATAGAGGAGGGGATGCAAATCTCGGCCCTGATGTCGGCCACCTTATCAGCAACAAATCGAACAAGCTCCTCACACTGTAACTGTGAAAAAACTCAATGGATCTGCAGACAGGCTGGGTTGCACAGCCTGTCCACAGTTTGGAAGAGTTTGGCTGGTCAATTCTGAGCAGCAGCAATTTCTCCAGACAGGAACACTGCCTTCTTATGAGTAATTACTGACTGGTAGAGTTTATAATGCTCTAGAAGTCTAATATGGTCAGCATCAGAGCCGGACTTCCACCAACCTTTCTCCAACCTGCGACCAAGTATCCGCAACTCCCTCAGATCCTGGTCAAACTATGGGGATCGAGGGTGAAGGGAGAGGGGTCACACACGAGTGGGAGCAATTAAATCCAGAGCAGAGGTGATAGCCTTATTATAGACCTGCACCATTGCTTCCGGATTCATGCTCAACCCAGGAAACTCTGATAGGTCAGAACACTGATTAGACCAGTGGGCGTAACATCCCGTAAAGTGGTGCCGACCCTCTCTCCTGGGGTGGGTCTCACGTGAGGGGTGCCAAATTGAATCTCACCTGCTAGTGGTCAGACCAACCGACTGGTTCCACCCCCACCTCAGAGGCCTCCAACCCCAGCAGGAAAACCAGATCGAGTGAGTGGCCGTATTTATGAGTGGCAGAGGTAACTACCAGTCAAAGGGGCCCAATGAACACA
Organism: Neoceratodus forsteri; assembly: GCA_016271365.2. Lineage (NCBI taxonomy): Eukaryota > Metazoa > Chordata > Ceratodontiformes > Ceratodontidae > Neoceratodus > Neoceratodus forsteri. The sequence goes on from CM057449.1 coordinate 276,469,213, forward strand.
TCAATTGGAGGAAGAGCTGACCAAACGATGAGAGTTCATCATCGATCCAGGCATTGAAATCACCCAGCACCATCAACCTGGGTGACTCAAATACCTGGTCAACGATGAAGTCCGCCACTTCCTTTAAGAAAGCTTTCTCATCACCGGGTGGATGATGACGAGAACCATTCTATAACCTCCACCTGCCACCACGATGCTCTCAAAAGATCTGGTCTCCTCCACTGAAACACTTGTGAGGTCCAATTCGGTGTTAAAGCAGACCGCCCCCCGATCCAATCTTGGGCAGTGAATCACCAAATACCCGCCAGAATAGCAGCCTTAAAACTGGGCCTGCATTACTATCAGCCAGGTTTCAGTAATGCAAGTCAGGTCCGCTGTACTTACCAAGTCATAATGATGGCAGTCTTGTTCACAGCGGACCTGGCATTGCACAACACACGCCCGAGTTGGATAAGATTCCTGGGAAACCCCAACCATCTGCCCACCATTAACAGAGAGGGTGGTGCCCTTGGGTATGGGGACCAACCAGGAAGGACCGGTCAATCACTCCATTTCACCCCAGGGCGTCTTCTGGACTTAACCGGCCGAATACGCACAACTCTCTCCTTCATCCCCCACTGTTCACATCGCCCCACCCTCCGAATCCTACCATACAATCCCCAATGCCCTACAACATTGGTATACAGGAAAAGGACAAAGGGGGCAAAAGACAGAGGGCATGAAGAGGGTGGATGAATATGATGCAGAGGGGATCGACAAAAATAAATCAAGTCCATAAGCAGCGGGCCAGGGCCAGGGGATCTCACTACTCCTGAGAAATCCCACTAAAAATAAAATTGTAGACTTAAAACACATAACTTAACTAAATAAATTAAACAGTCAAATTATCCAAAAAGCATACAATAATAATTCAATTAAATATATAAAATCAGTCTTTAACACAGTGGAGCTCCCACCATCCACCGTAGGGATAACCAAATATGGGGGCATGAACTCTCACTCCATGCATCCAAAAATTAAAACCAAAATACAAAAGAAAAAACCCCACCCCCAGTTCAAACCCCTCCAAGGAGCTCTCACTACTCTGGAAGGGTCAGTGCAGGCAGAAAAGGTTCCAGAAGTATGACAAAGTCAGCAAATCTCAGAAAGAATAGTTCAAGCAGTAAAAGCCATAGTCTCACATGGGCTCTAACCACCGGTGTGAAATAACGAATCCAACTGTTCCTGCTGTAGGAGACACTTCACAATACTTCCTCCTCTGGATCAAATTCAGGGTCAAGAAATAAGTCTAAGGCATTCCAACATTCGTATCATAGGAAGGGAAGAAAACAAGCCACAAGCAGATTCAATGGTAATACCATGAAGACACACTCCAAAAAGCGGACCTTACCACTCCCTGGTCGGCTCTCCAGCCGAACGAGACGATCAGAAGAGCCAGAAATGCTGCCGCCAAATAGCAGCAACCATCCAGCCCACCACCTTCTTGGGGCAGATATTCAACATGGCGGCCCACCAAATCTGACAAAGGGCCTCTCAGGGGTCAACGACTCGCCACCTAGATTCTCCCTTTACCTCTAAATAGCACAGGGGAAAAAATGGCACCACAACAGCAGACAGACCCCTTTACAGTTCCAGTGGCATGAAAACACTGCAGTCTCCTCCACCAGACACCAATAGGGATTAGTCCAAGTCCTTGACACCAGTACATACACTTCCCTCAGCAGTCTGAGAAGTTGAAACCCCAGTCCCAGCTGCCAGGAACTCTAACAGTCTTACAGGTACGCCGAAAGCTTTCCAAGAACTGCACTGATGGAGAAGGGGGGCGAAACCGCAACTAAACAAATTGATAAAACACAAAACCCCGAACAGAATAAATGAAAAATAACTTGTAAACTAATAGAATAAACTAATAAAATTATAAACTAAATAAAACTAAAAGGATTGTAATGGGTTTTCCCTGGGGCAGCGTTTCTACACTCGGAGATTGCGGCACAGCACCGCAGCCATCTTGCCCCCAGTATTGACAGATTGTTTTTAAGAATGCCCTCCACTTGTTTAGACCCTTCCCCAAAGATAGTGATGAAAGTCATACTTTGTTCTCCTTTTTTCTTAACTTTAGGTATCAATAAAGTTTCTCTTGTGAACATGTCAGTGTGTAACTTTGTCTTTGTTACAATTTTATCACTGTAACCCCTATCGAGCAGCCTGTTCTCTAACTCTTTAGCCCTAAGTACAGAGTATAATTTCCACAATTTCTATGAACCCTAATAAACTGCCCCTTTGGTAAATTCTGGATGGTATGGCCTGGATGACAACTATGCCATCCAGTCCAGAAAATTAATGCTGTACCTATCAACATGTACTTTGAATCTGAGATTGGGGTTATTTGCTTCTAAGAACTGTACAAATTCCATTATGAAAAAACAAAGACAAGAGAAAACAAATTCCATTAGTTCTTTTTCATCACTTTTCCACATTAAAAATATGTCATCAATAAAGCGCTTAAAGATATCAATCTATTCTCCGTATGGATTATCAAGTCCATCATAATAAACTTTATTTGTGATTTCTGTGACTGTAAAATTTCAGTTTGGCCCCCAGTAGTCTCTGTCTCTTTCTCTTCTGTCTGGAGTAAAATCAGATATGGATTTTGAACAAAAAAAGTCAAAGTTTCCACTCTACTCACACTTTCATGATGTATTAATTTTTGTATTTGTCTTTTTCCTTTGCCTCTCACCCCTCCACTCACTCTCTCTCTTTTTGTCTGTCCGAATCCATTCCTCTCCCTCCCTCAATGATGACTTTCTTTCTGGCCCACCCCTCCCAGTAAGTCTCTCATTGTCTCTCTCTGTTTTTCCTTCCCTCTGGGAACTGTTGTCACCAGTCAGCCTCCCAAAAAGACTCTGCAAACCCTCCAGCTCCCAAATGTGCATGGTTCACTTGGCTTACTAATGTAAATGTTCCTTGTTGCTGCATCCTCTTTGCTCAGTGCTAGTCTGTACCATGTTGTGGACTCACCATGGTTATATACTGTGAGTGAGTGCATTCTATGGCTTTCCCTTGTCAGCATCAGGTGGTTGTTGCCAGATGGATGCCGCTGGACCCCTGTACTTGAAGTGCGCACGCTGACGGCATCCCCATTGCAACAGTCAAGACACTGGGGGAATGGCACACTGTGTGGCAAAACAAGGACCCAGAACTGGATTTCTGTGGTGAAGTCTGTATTTATCTGGGTCTGTGGTTTCAGGGTTCAATCCAGGGGTTCAGATCTCAAGTGGAACAGTTTGCACAGCCCTATTCCCAGCACATATGGCCTAGCAAGTTCTTACCATGAGGATTCTGGGTTGCTGGTGAGCTCCTCTGGTCTGTCCTGATCCCACCCATGCCACTCATGTGCAACTAACACTTACTAGCTGAACCTCTAGTGGAATTGGGACTAGTACATAGCTACTTCCCTAGCCCAGAGGCAAAGAACAACCCATGCAGTCCGTTCCTTTTCTGTCGGCCTGCTGCAAGTTTGGCTTGAGTTATGAACCCCGATTGTCAGCAGGACTAGTGGCTCCCAACTTCTGTGCTGATGGACTAGCTGGAGACAGAGATCAGTTCTCTGTACAAAATCAAAACATTTATCCAGACCTTTAATGCTTTGAGGGGGCTGGTACATAATTGGAAGACTATGCCGTAGTTCAATGGGGTAAGCAACCAGCTGCACTCCTTTCCTGAGCTATATAAGCAGTTCCTCCCAGCCTCTTTCTGAAGCACTTTTTCTTAACAGGTGGAGGCTCATTTGGTCTGTCTTCTTCCCCTGGAGCCTGCTGGGGCCTTGCACCCCCCATGTTGCCATGCCTGGACTTTGCTTGGCTTGTGCTAGACTTCTGTTGTTTGTGTTCTCCTGCTTCTGGTTTGTGTTATTGTGCCTCCGGCTGTGCTGTGTGCTTCCTTCTGTGCTTGTTTTTTTCTGTTCTCCTGTGTTTGTGTTTTCTCTTGTATTTCTTTAGGGGTTTTTAGTTTTCCTAATATCTTATTGTCTTTTGTTTGTTCTGTGTTCATCTGCCTGTATTCCAGGCCCTACAAACCCTTAATTTTCCTACACTTGTTATTGTATGTTTCAGATCACGCTGCAGAGTGCTGCCTCCTGCTCCACTTAATTGATTACACCTAGTTCATGTCTTTGCTGCCTAGCTAGCAACTACTCCATTTAATTGCCTTACAATGCCCTAACTCTGCCTTAAAAGCATTTATGGTATCATACCTCCCATTCAATTCACTAGTCCTGCTGAAACCATAGTAATCATTTGTAAACCTCTTCAATTCAATTATGCTAAATCTCAGTCACTGGCATTCAAATCTCATTGCTTCAACAACCAGCATCACAGCCTCTCAATGCCTACATACCTACCTTCTATGCCACTGACTTGATGGGACCTGAGTCTCCTTCATCTCTATATACTCTACATGAGATTCAAACCTACTTACATGCATTATATCAAGCAATTGCTGTTGTTTTCGGAGCATTGTCTTTCCTTACACTTCCTATACTCAGGAGGTCAGCTCAGCTACGCCTGTTCCTGTAAATTAGTTTTGAAATCTGCATGTGAGTCATGGCACTTTACTGTGTCTTCTTTGTTTTTCCTATGGTGGGGGACTGGGGGTTGTGGTGTAGAGTCAAGGCCCTGTATGGTTCAAATACCTCATGTCTGAATACTGTCTTAGCCGCTAAAATCCTCAGAGAATGTATGTCCCCATTAATTTGGCTCCGTAATGGGTTTGGTTGTCTTGCTTTTGCTGACTTTGCTTGTATCACTCAACCATTTTCAACCTTCCTTCCATCACGAACCTTCCCATACATCAGTTTTATCAGCCATTCATATCAATCCATGATTTTAATCAAATTTTCTCAGACAATCATGCCATATACCAATACCTACCTGATGTCTGCTGGCTATTCCCAGACCCTCATATTAGCACTTCATAGTTATCTCTCATCTCTCCTTTATAAATCGGAGGCTTGCAAACCATGACCATTACCTTCTCTGGCTCAGGCCCCCAGCAGCTGACTGTCTCGCTCTGCACTGAAGTCTGTATCTTGAGCATTTGAAACCAGGGGCGGGATCCTTCTCATCTGGCCCACAATAGGAGTGTCCTTACTTGGGGCATAGCATTAGCCATTCTGTTGGCGACACTTGATGTAGTATTAATGACTAGCTGTGAAGGGTGGTTAACTGTGATCTCCTTTGGCTGTAGTATTAATTTACTACCATCGACACCTTCAATGTATTCTCCCTATGAATGCTTTTGGTTCACTTGATTTGAGACAGTCGGTGGATCAAGAAGTGAATCAGCAGTCATTCTCTCCTCCACCTGCCTTTACTGAACTTGTTGTAGAGACTTGCCTCATAACCTTCAAAGGCATTCCTATTATAGGGAATGAGTGAGTGCTTCCTCTAAATTGAAATATTTCCCACTTCCCCACCAATTTGTTCTCTACATTTCAGCAGCCAAGCCGTCACTAAATAAAATTCCTTAAGCCTGGAGGGAATGTGACCTAGGTCTTGGATCCCCAGATGTTTCTTCCTCATTGCTTTTTTTTTCTCTCCTCTGAGCCAAAGGTCATAAACTTACTTTTCAGTGGTATTCCCTAGTTCACTTAGGTAGGTTCCTCTGTTAGTTATCTAGTTAGTTTTTAACTATTATAGTCATTAGCAATTAAAAACATCTAAAAGGTAAGTAATCCATACAAAGTTATCACATACATTTACATATCAACAATAAACTACATGAATTTACTGGTGAATACAGGACTCTATGAAAAGTGTATCAACAGATAATTTACAGTACAGCATCATAGCATAGTATTAAGAATAGCATTTTCAAGTTAGTGATTCTATAGGTCTATTGCACTACATTTCATACACATAAATTAAGGGTTTATTGCACATTTATCAATCTTTTTCTTTGCTTTATTTATCACCATAAAATACTTTGCCACCTTTTCAAAGGTCCAGGTATCTGCTGTGTGTAAAAGAATGTTGGTCAATAAGTCCAGGTCTACATCATATTGTCTTTCTTTTCTTTTCTAATTGTTTAATCAGGTGAGACACACTAAGCTGAAAGCTTTTTTTACAGGTGCAACCTGGGAGCACAGGGAAGTTAAGTGACTTGCTCAGGGTCACACAGTACATGCAAGTGGGGGCTGTGGGATTCAAACCCAGGTCCCCAGATCTGCAGCTCAGAGCCTTAAACCACTACGCTATACTGCCTTCAATACTGATTCAAAAAAGGGCTTTAGCAAATAAGCCTGTTCTTTGTTAAACCAAGAACATTTCCAAAGAATATGAATGGGATTCTCTGTTCCTCCCACCTGACATGTACAATTTGTTGTTCCCAAAAATGATTTATTATGACAGCATTTTAATATAGTACCAGGGAATCTCTCAAATTTTTTTACATACCAAATGTCTTATGCATTTCAGGGTCCTGCAAGATATCCAGATATGATTTCATATCAAATTATAGTTATTCTTTGCAAACCACTTTGAATAGGCAAAGTTCTTAATATGTTCCAAATCTTTGTTTTTCCAATATTTTGAAACTTTTTTAGTAATGTACTTTCTGTGTTTTAAAGTAATACTAACTCCTTTTGCTATACACTTGGTTAGAACTTGTAATTTATGTTTCTCAAGAAGTTTCATGATTGTCCCATATCACAGCTTTCTATCACTACCCATGTGATGCCAATCATGTTTTTCTTGCAAACATGAACTGGTCAGCCTATCTGTCTCATGCATTGTAAGTTTTATCCAGAAATTTAAGTTTCTTATCTCAATGCTGGCATTTATGTTTACTAAGCCCAATTCTGCCCTGATATATTGTGCCTGCTGGATGGGCCCAGTCCCAAAAATCTTCTCAGCATTTATTTCATGGGTATGGTTAGCCACTCTGGGTTGATAACATACCATACTTTTGCCCCATTCTAAAATAGTGCCTGTTATTTCACTTTTATAACTTCTACTAAAGGTCTAAGACTCAATCCACCATATTTAAAGTTGAATCAGGACAGTCCTATTGCTGTATTTTTAGTGTTTCTAGGGTTTTCAGAAAATGATCATTCCACATGGTGTTTGCATTAGATTCTATACCCAAGTATACATATGATTTTACTACTTCTACTTTTTGATCTCAGAGATTCCAAATTCCTTTTATTTTTATTTGCACCTGGATTACTTCTTCCAAAAACGACTAATTTGTTTTTTCTCAGATTTATTTTTAACTGTAATTTTATAGATTCTTACTTATAAAATATAATTTCCTTTGAAGGCCAGTTTTTGTTAATGATAAAAACACTAAATTTTCCATATAATTTAAGACGCTATTCCCTGCTGTCTCACTTTAGGTGTGTCTGATTCAAGATGAGCTATACCTCTAAGCAGTTGATCAATGTATAAGGCAAATAACAGAGGGGCCATCACATATCCCTGTCTAACCCCTTTATTTATTTCAAATGCAGATGTTAAGTGACCCCCTACACAAAAATGAACTTTGGCCCAGTTATCAGAATAGAGACTATGTATAATAAATACTAAGCCTTATCTATGTCCTTATCAATCATCTGGATCCAAAACACTTTTCCTGATATAGAATCAAAGACTGTAGAATAATTGATGAATCCTGCAAAAAGTCTTTAGTTTTCTTATCTTGACATATTTCTCTAACATGTTGAAAAACAAAGACGTTATCCATTGTTGAATAACCTGGTCTAAATCCAGCCTGATAAGGGAATTAGACTCCATTTAATGTAATTTGATAATTCAACCTTTCCAAAACAATTTTAGAGAACATCTTTCAATTAACGTCTAATAAACTGATAGGTTGCTACATAGCTGGGTTACTTTTATCTCCCTTTTATACTGGTATAATATTTGCTCCTTTTCAAGATGCAGGGTATTTGGATTCTTTTACACATTTATTATACATTAATGTTAGGTCTTTACACCATGACCCAGTAAACAATGATAGACCTCAGTAGGCACACAGTCAGGTCCTGGAACTTTATTTAATTGTGATGAGTTAATGGTTCTAAATACTTCTTCTGTAGTAATTATTATAGTGGAGTAGCCTTCATTCTCACCACTTAAACCCACAACAGCTTCTGTAAAGTTATAAAATATTTGTTTGAAATATGTTATCCAGTCTGTTTCTGAAATATAAGAATCCAATTTATCATTATAAATTATTGGTCCCTATTGCTACTAATAACCACCATTTCTTACCGTCTTTTTGCACCACTGCATTTAACATCCTTTCCCATTTTTTTTTGGGTAGCCTGTGACATGAGTTCCTGAATTAAAGCACCATCAAAAATGGCAACGTAATGTGGGCAAAAGCCCAAATGGCGAGGGGGGGTAGGGTGACTGGATGTGGTGGGGTGAGTGATTGCATCGACAGGATATCGTTATATGTACATGCGCGGGGGGGGCAGCGAGCACGGCGAGTGTGGGCTGGGAGGGAGGCGGATGGGATGTAAGAGGTGGTGCTGTGGTCAGCTGCCGAGCTGCCCCATGGCACTGGGGGTTGACCTCTGCTAGCAGTGCATGGGGTTCCAGGTTCAGGTCTGGGTCCAGGCACTACTGCATTTTAGTTGCGCCCAGCCCAAAACTTGTGTTTTTTTTGCTTTGGCGCCCCCCTCAACATGTACTCCCCTGGAGTTGAGAATCCTTTAGTAGGTGGGTGCAGGAGGTGATGTCCCCTACATGGGGGTGTGTCAGGGGCACAGCCCCCCCACAGAAAGGAAAAGAACCAGGTCCCTGGTGCCATTCCTCCATGCACCAAGGATGTCAAGGTGGCAAAATTGTTTTTGTGCCCTGATTTCTCAATAATGTGGGTTGCCGTTCGGCACTTGCCATTATCACATACAACCGTTTTTTTGTTGGTTTTTTTTATGATAAATTACGTTTTTTCTTTTAACAATGTTTTATACTGTTTTTTTTTATTACTGATTTCCTTTAAGTACTTTTTGCTCTGATCTTTCTTACATTTTATTTATTGTATTTCTATTTTTTATCCCCCAGCCAGCCCCCATCTAATCAACTCCCCCAGCTTCTGTCACCCAGCATTGCTGGGGCTTACCTTATGCCCAGTCTGGGAGCGGTACCTGAGGGGAGTCGGTCGTCATCCTGCCGCCAGTATTTTCATCCACCATTTTTTCTCACGGGGGCCACAGGAGAAGGACGCACATGCTTGCAGGTGCGCATGCACGTTACAGCCCAGGTAATGACTCCCTTCTGCCCACCCCATTGGCCTAATGCTGTCCCCCCGAGCCTGCACAGCCTCCTGGCCTCCACCAGGGGGCAACCATTGAGCGAGGGATGCCACTCATCCTCCCCAGGAGAGGAGAGCTGCCTGCTGGCCTCTCCATCCAGCTCTGCCCTCCCCTCCATGCTGACCTCTGATGACCCAGGCTCGCTCCTGAACCTGGGTCACTGGCGTGCCCCGAGGTGAGACTTCCAGTGTCTCAGCCCTCTGTGCCACTGGGCCAGCCATTATTACATTTTATAATTAATTTTCTAAATATAGCTTTTAGGTTTCTACATTCTTTGTCAAACCAGTTGTCCTTGTTCTGGTTGTTTCTAGATAATGACTTTTCCAAGACACTTCTTATCTCTATTACTAACATTGTAAAAGCATTCAGCAGTTGATCTAAGGTGTGGTCTTGTATCCACTTGGCCTTTTTACAAATAATTGAGTTAGATAATACTTTACAGACAACTGATTCTGCATCTACATTCCAAACAATCCACTTTCTTGTCCTTATATCTGTGAACCTGCATACCTCTGACTGAATTCTATGCACTTCCAAATTTGCTAAATGACTCTTTAATATAACCAGAACATGATCACTTTCTGTTCGTTCTAATACTTTCAACCCCTCCCATTGAGTGATTAGTCCTCCCCATGATATGAGATCAATCACTGAGGACCCTTTAGATGAGATATAAGTAAACTCTCCTCTATCATTCCCCTTTAATCTGCCATTCAGAGGAAATATATTATACTCTTTAAGAATTTTTATCAACTCTCCTACCCAACTCATTTGTTTTCTGGGCTCTTGTTTTCCTACTTAACAACTTATTTGGGACATTTAATTGGTCAACATAGAAATTATCAATCAGGCCGTCATATTCTCCCATCCTTGCATTAAAGCCATACATATATGAACATACAGTCGTGGCCAAAAATATTGGCGCCCTTACACTTTTTCAAATAACTCACAATTTCCTCTAAACATAAGTTGAAATTAACAACAGTACAGTATTTGGTCTCCACAATTCTTTATTTCTCTGTTAATATTACAGAACCTTTGTTTTTGATTCAGAATTTAATATACCCTTTAAATCAGAAAATGAAAAGAAATGGCATTGACAAAATTATTGATACCTAGACTTAATATTTGGTAGCACAGCCTTTGGTCAAAATAACTGCAATCAACCACTTCCTATAGCCATGGATGAGCTTCCTGCACCTCTCTACTGGCAGTTTGGCCCACTCTTCTTGTGCAAACTGCTCCAGTTCTCCCAGATTTGAAGGGCTTTCTCCAACTGCTGTTTTCAGATCTCTCCACAGGTTTTCAATGGATTTAGATATGGACTCATTGTTGGCCACTTCAGAACAGTCCAGCGTCTTGTCTTGAACTATTCCTGGGTGTTTTTTGAAGTGTGTTTGGGGTCATTGTCCTGCTGGAAGACCCATGACCTTCGACGGAGACCCAGCTTTCTGACACTGGGTTCAACATTGCACTCCAAAATGGCCTGGTAATCTCCAGATTTCATGATGCCATGCACACGTCCAAGGCACCAGTGCCAGAGGCAGCACAGCAACCCCAAAACATCACTGAACCTCCTCCATGTTTGACTGTAGGGAAGGTGTTCCTTTCTTTGAAGGCTTCATTTTGTTTTCTGTAAACATAGAGATGATGTGCTTTACCAAAAAGCTCTAATTTGGTCTCATCTGTCCACAGGACATTCTCCCAGAAGGATTTTGGCTTGTTCAGGTGTGTTTTTGCAAACCCCATTTGGGCTTTCTTCTGTCTCTTTCTCAGCAGTGGGGTCCTCCTGGGCCTCCTACCATATAACCCCCTTTCATTGAGTTGGTAACGGATGGTGCGAGTTGAAATTGTCATACCTTGTGTCTGAAGGTCAGCTTGAATCTGTTTGGCAGTTGATCAAGGTGCTTTCTCACCATTCGAAACAATCCTCGCTGCAATCTTGATCAAGTTTTCTTGCGGCCACGTCCAGGGAGGTTAGCTACAGTGCCATGGGCCTTAAACATCCTGATAACATTATGTACGGTGGAAACAGGAACATCAAGGTCTCTGGAGATTGATTTGTAGTCTTGAGATTGTCCATGCTTGGCTATAATCTTCTGTCTGACCTCCTCAGACAATTCTCTGGCTGTCTTTCTTTTCTCCATGCTCATTGCGGTACACACAGTGACACAAAACAGGAGAATGAGTCCTTTTCTCTATTCAAACTGGTTGAATGAGTGATTTTTATATTGCAGGCACCTGCAACTCACCACAAGTGAGTTCAGTTCCAAAGTGAAGGAGAATCACCTGCTTGAAATCCAATTATTTCTACCTACTTCTAAGAGGTGCCAATAATTTTGTCTGGGCCATTTAAGGATTGCTGTGTGGAATAAGCTAAGACTTAATAAATTTTTCTGCTTTTTGTGTTTTACTCCACTGCAAACCAAAGAAATACATATGTGGATACCAAAATATTTTTTAATTTCAACAATTTTATGGAAGGAATGGTGCATCATTAGAAAAAACTGCAAGGGCGTCAATATTTTTGGCCACAACTGTATGAACATACGAATGTGCCAGCAGAAACAGACCACCCACTCTATTTTAGTCTACTCAAGTGTGCAGCTAACATCCCTAGTTTGCAGCTGCCCACCCCTCCCTTTTTCATCCCACTGCCACCCCCAACACCCCCACCCTCACTTTCCTCTTTTCCCTGTTCCATGCCCTTTTGAAGCTGTTCACAGATTTATGTGATACCATCCATTCTAGTAGGGCATTCCATTTTGTTTCCACCCTCTCTGTGAAATAGTGTCTCCTCATTTCTTTCCTAAGTCTTCCCCCTCTATTCTTAGCCCATGCCCCCTGGTGACCCTCCCCCTCCTTAACTTAAAGAGCCCATCTGCCCCATTTTTATTGATTTCCCTCAGATACTTGAATGACTCTATCATGTCCCTCCTGTGCCTTCTATCTTCCAGGAAGTACATATTCAGGTTTCTCAGCCTGCTGTCATAGTCTGTCCCTTCTATTCCACATATCATCTTTGTTGCCCTCCTCTGCACCTTGTCCAGAAGCCTGATATCACGGTAAAGGTATAGCCTCCAAAATTGCACACAATACTCTAAGTGCGGCCTTACCAGTGACCTGTAGAGGGGAAAGATCACTTCTCTTTGCCTGGATGAAAAAACCCTTGTTAGGCACCTCAGCAATATGTTCAGTTTTGCAGCTGCTGTTCTGCACTGGGCAGTGTTGTTCATGGTCCCTGTTATCATTATCCCTAGGTCCTTCTCCTCCTCAGTGATCCCCAGCTTAACCCCCCCACAGGCAGTGTTCTTTCCTTGGGTTCTTCACCCCAAAGTGCATACCTTTACACTTCTTTGCATTTAACCCCAGCTGACACCTCTCTGACCACTCCTCTAGCTTGCTTAGGTCCCCCTGCAGCTGCTTCCATCCCTCCTCTCCATCCACCACTGTTCAGATTTTGGTGTCGTCAGTGAACAGACTTATCTTGCTCACCACCCCATTGGGCAATGTCTGATTTGAAAAGCCCAAACAATACTGACCCCAACATAGAGCCCTGTGACACCCACTCGTCACTGGCCTTGGAGTTGAGAGCTCCCTCTCACCAGCACCCGTTGCAGCTTCCCAGTCAGGCAGCTTGTAATCCAGTTCATCATTTTTGCCCCACCCCTACACCAGTTAGCTTTCCCCCAAGCTGCCCATAAGGCACAGAATCAAAGGCCTTGCTGAAGTTCAAGTAAAGAACATCCACCACATGACCCTTATCCAGCTCAAGTCACCCAGTCATAATATTGTATCAGGTTGGTTTGACAAGACTTCCCTGACACAAACTCATTCTGCCTCACATCCTGGAGGCCATTGTCCTCCAGGTACAACACTGGTCTTTCCTTTAGTACTGTTTCCAAGAGTTTGCACACTGTGGAGGTGAGACTTACTGGGAGATAATTACCTGGTTCATCCCTTGGTCTCCTCTTGTATAATGCTACTACATGTGCCATCCTCCAATCCAGTGGCACACATCCTGACTCCAGTAAAGTGCTGTTCAGATCTACCAGTGACTCTGCCAACACCTCTGCCATCTCCCTCGGCACCCTGTGGTGGATACCATCCAGCTCTCGTGCCTTGTCTACCTACAATGCTCCCAGTCCCTCTAGAACTCTACTTGCCTTAATTCTTCCATCTGTTGCCTCCTCTCCCTCTGTCCCTATCCTCCCAGCCCATGAAGGTAACAGTCCCCCTTTTTCTCATGTGAACACTGAGCAAAAGTATTCATTCAGTGCTTCTGTCTGTGCCTCCCTCTTTTCCATCCACTTCCCACCCCTTTTTATCCTCACTATTGTCTCCTTGCACTTCCTTTTCTCCCTGATGTATCTGAAAAAGTCTTTCTTCCCCCATTAATTCCCTGTGCTAATCTCAGCTCCCTCTAGGACTTGGCTTCTCTCACTTTTCTGGTCCTCTCCCTGGACCATCTTGCATACTTCTCCCTGTCCTCTTCCTCCTCCGTCCTCCTATACCTCTGGTGTGCCTCTTGGTTTGCTCCCACCACCTCCTCTACCTCACTTTTCAGCCAGCATGGCTTTCTTGCTCTGCTTCTTTTTCTCTGTGTCTTGGTGAAGGCTTCTGTTGCATCTGTAATCCTCATTTAATAATATCCCATTTCTGCTCTGCATCCATCTCCTGCCTTATGCCCTCTAGTTTCTCATTCAGTACTTCCTGCATTCTCTCAAAGTCTGCCCCCCCCTAAAGTTTACCACCTGAGTAACTGATTTCTCTGGCTCCCTGCACACCATTTTATTAAACCACACTATTTGGCGATCGCTGTCGGCTAGTGGGTCTTCCATCTTTTATTTCCTTTACTGCCTCCCCATTCGACATCAAATCTAAAGTGTTTTTTAGCCTAGTAGGTACACTAAACAACTGTGTCAGGAGACCCTCCTGGATTGTGTCCAGGAGCACTTGCTCCCTAGTGCTGGAGGTGACTGGAATGCTCCAGTAAATCCCAGACAAGTTGAAATCCCCTTCAATGACCACCTTCTCTTTTCTACTTAACTTTCTGATTTGCCCTGCTAATTCCCTCCTCAAACTGGGATGGTGGCCTGTATACCACCCCAAACCCCAGTTTCCTACCCCTTGAGTCTAGGAGCTGTCACAGAAATATTTGCATCTGTTCTTTCTTACCCTCTGTCCCTTGTGCATTTGATCCTGCCCCTCACATACACTGTCACCCCACCACCCTTCCCTTCCTTATGGTCCTTCCTGTATAACTTGTATTCTGGGATTGCCAGATCCCAGTCATGGTGCTCAGTTGCCCATGTTTCTGTGACAGCAGCAATATCCACCCTCCACACTGCTAAGAGGGCTTGTAGTTCAGCTGATTTGTTGCCTAAGCTTCTTGCATTCTATGAAACCACCCTCCATCCTGCCCCTTCCCTTCATTGGCCTCCATTTCCTTCCTACTACTCCATCATTTTTTGGCCACCCCAAGTCCTTCCTGCTAGCCTGGGCAGTAGGCTGTGACTCCACTGTATCAGATCCCTGCCTACCTGCTGTCCACTTGCCAACCCCTATCCAGTTTAAATCCACCTTTGTCACAACATACCTCCCCAGTCTTTGTTTAATACCTCCTTCCAATTCTCACTCAGGTGCAGCCTATCCCTTGCAAACAGATTGTTATTATCCCAAGCACTGCCCCAGCCACTCACAATCCCATATCCCTTAGTTTGACACCATTCTACCAACCATATGTTCAACTCTCTAATCCTCTCTTTTCTCACTGTGCTTGCACAGGGTACTGGAAGCACCTCGGAGAATGCCACAGACTCCCCAGTCTCCTTGCACAAACTTCCCATTTCCTCAGTCCTCTCCTTTATTACCTCCACCATTTCCCCCACTAGATTATTTGTCCCCACATGTACCACAATATGTGATTTCCTCCTAACCCTCCTTATGCACCTTGGAATTGCCTGTCCTGCCTTGTCTGCCTTTAATGCTGGTATGGACTCCACCCATGTCCAACTGTGCCTCTCCCCCTTGCTGTCTCACTTTCTCCCCTTGAGTAGGGAGTCCCCAAACACCAATACACCTCCATCCTCTTTCCTTGTGCCTGTCTCCACCCCCTTCTCAACCAGGTTCTCATTTCTGGGGCCACTCAAGACAGTGCTTTTACTATGTGTCCCAGTGTCTCCCCCGCCTTCTTAAATGATCTCCTCCACCTCTTCCTGTTTGACTACCAACCTTCCTCTCACTCCTCACCTCTCCTAGTTTTATCCCTTCCCCTGCCATACCGTGCTCAATCTCTCCACTAGTAATGCCCACCACTCCCTTCTCTTTGTGGATACTATCCCTTGTGCAATCTCCTCCTGCATCCTCTTTCCAGTGTGTTGCTAGTACAACAAACATGTTCCCTCCCCTTTGCCTTACTGTGTGTTTCCTTCTCCCTCCTACCTACTGCTTCTCCTCTTTTTCTAGGTACTACTAGAGTCCAACCTTCATCGGCTGGCTTCCTGTCTACGATGGCCCTTCCCCCTGACCCTTCCCATGCCCCACTGTTCCTTCTCTGTGGTGCCCCCACAATACTCTTAGATGTCAGCCCTTCTACTGACGCAATCCTCCCCTCATCCCTCAACCTCCCCAGCTCCCTGCCAAGCCATTGAACCTCTTCTTCAAGTCTCCTTAGCCAGTGGCATATTGGGCACCCTTCCAGCCTCCATAGTATGTTCATCTGCATTGCTGCCCCACAACCATTGCACTCTATGATCCTACCCATGGTCCACACTACCTATAAATACTCTCCACACAAACTCTTCCTACAGCAAGTAGAATTTACTAGTCCTAGCCCTGCCTCTAGCAGAAATTGTTATCCTGAATGACCTTGCATGCAGAATAAGACAGCCAGCTACAGTACTAACTGGAAACCACAATCCTACTCATAAGAACTACAATGCTATAGACCTACTCATATGTTTTATATATGTATATATACAAAAAGAATATTAAAAAAATATTTTTCTATCAGTGAATTCAAACTAGACCACACTTCAGCCTGGTAATACTGTGAGTTAGTTGGATGTATATAACCATTAAGTATCAAAAATGTATGTGTTACTGTACACGCCAGAGTAATTATAAAATTATCAGAAATTTGTAGACATTTTACTTGTTGAAAGAAGCTTATCTTGACAAAGGTAACCACACCTCCTGAACACCTTCCGTTCTTGTATATTTTTATATTTGGAGTATTGAAAGCTTCATAGCCATTCAAAATAGCACATTCCTCATTAACATGCCGGGTTTCTTGGAAACATAGAACATTAAATCTTGAAACTAGGTTTATCCATTCCTCATCACTGTATTTGGACAACAGATCAGCTAAATTCCAGGTTAGTATTAGTACACCCTCTTTGCAAAAAAGAACTAAATCGTATTTATCATCCTCTGAATTATTTAGAATAGTTTCTTCGAGGTGGTTATCTGTCATTTATCTGCTTTCTGTAGAATTTGCTCAGCCAGTTTCTTGTTTTTAACTAAGATATTAAACTGCCTTTCTTTTCCTGTTCTATACATGGCTATAATACCTTCTTTACCCAATTCTATTAGTAGGCAATTTCTTAGGAGGCTACATATGGCACCTGTTAATTTATAGTCATTTTCTCTTTTCAGGTAGTCCATCCCAAATAAACTGATATTAACCTCTGTCTCTTGATGTGTATTCATTTTTGTCCCTTTATTAAAATACTCCCTGTTGGGAAAGGATTGCATTATATCTTTATTTACAAGTTTAGAGCCATTCAGCCACAGATAATTAGCATACCTTGGGGAGAAAAGTACAATATTGATCAGGGTAGCTGCTTGTAAAGGAATAAATCTCACTTCCATGATTTCATTGAGAACAAGATCAATGTCTAAATCTTCTCTTACTTTTTTATCAGGGACCCCACATTCTCCACCTGATTATCTTTCCCTGGGATAAACCAGTCCTCTGGGCCCATTAATCTGATAATTGGGTAAATCTCAGATGCCTCGTTTTCCTTTTCCTTTCCTTGCATCTTAACCTTTTTTATCTTGTTCTTTGTTTCTCTCTGTGGTTTTGGTGGATCCCTGCATCTTCCTGTGTTATTATAAGATTTGGTACCCCCAGTTGATTGACTTCTCAATCCCAACTGCTGGGTCAGTTGTCCCAGCTCTATCTCTAATTTATTTAAACTGTCCATCAGTAAAGGCTTTTGTAGAGAATGTGCACCCTCCTTACCTGTATCAATTATTTTGCCATATTCAGATGTTCCATATAATTTTCTCCCCTCAAAGGCTCTTTCAATTCAGACTGCATTATTATATTGTTGTGGCTAGGCCCCTCCTTTTTTCTTATGTGCATTTGTTTTCCTTCCTTCCTTCCTTCATTCTCCTTTTTTTTCTGCCTTCTGCGTACATCTCATATTACTTCCTTTCCCCTACTATTTTTCTTTGCTCTTCTTTACATTTGGGGAGTACTTTCTGGAATTATCAATCGACTGAAATCTGGTCTCAGGGGTCCCTGTTTTTCATCTTGCAGGACTTCTTCTGTCAGGCTCATAGATTTTGGTTCCAGGACAACTGAATCACTAAACACTTCCTGTCTGAATGTTCTGTTTAGTATTAGATCTATTTTTTCTTTATTAATAGCAATGTCGACCTTAATTGATTCTATAATATCTTTGCTAATAATTAATTTTTCCGGTATCACAACATTGGCCAAATGCTGATTCTTTAATGTTGAAATTAAATCCTTGCTTAAACAGCATGGTTGATATCCTTGGTTAATCAAACTGGCTTTACTGCTCTCATTACATCATGATTTCATTTGTGTACAGCAGTTCACACAAGTAGATTTATTCTTTAACTGATTTTCATAGGACTTGAGACCTGTAATGATATTCTGCAATCCTTCATTAACTTCACTCAAAGCAATTCTTTCACTGATTTCTTTATAACTATAATTATGGGAAACATTCCAGAGCCTTGGAGAAGTCTCCAAGTCCAGTGTGTCTGTACTTTCCTGTGAAGCAGGTAAGCTCACCGAGCAGGTTGAATATGCTGCACTAGGTTCCATTGGGGTATCTATTTCATTAGAAATATTAACTGAATTGTTAGTGTTATTAGACCTAACTGAAACATCCCCTTTAAATTTATCCACTTTCTGTGTAAATTTCATAGGCATATCAACGTCTCATATCAGCGTCATATCAGTGTCAGTGGCTCAGTAGGTAGCACACTTTCTCGCCTCTGAGGCCGGAGATCAGAGGGCTGTGGGTTCAGTTCTCACATCTGGCACTTGGGTTAATATCCCAGTACTGACACTGTAGTGCAGCATGAGAGGGTGCTGCACTTCTGAGTGCCGCCTTCGATGAGATGTTAAACCGAGGTCGATCTGCCTGGATTGGTGGTAGTTCAGGTGGATGTTAAAGATCCCATGCATAATTTATCGAAAGAGTAGGGAATTTCCGTGTCCTGGGCAAATTTCCTCATTCACTAAAAATACCACCAACAGCTTAATCTGGTTTAAGATCAGTTGGCATTCATCTGTAGCCCCTTCCCCTGGGTCGTGCCTGAAAATAGGCAGGATTTGTCTAGTGCACTTACCCGGTCAACAAAAACTAAATAAATAAATAAAAACATTGTTTGGTGTGAATATTTTACCTTCCACTGCTCCACTCTCTTTTATTAAATGCTCAGTAATTTTGAACAGCTTTTTATATTTTGATTTTATATTAGATGCAGAGTCCAAGAATAATGGTGATGTACTTGGAGCCTTCATTCTCTGCAAGTGAGTGTTTACCTTTGCTATTTATACTATATGTGGTATATAATACAACTTTAATACTCTTAATCTAAACTAGATGATATATAGTGGCAGTCGATCAATAGCACTGGAGCCAAAAGGCACCAAAATATGTATTATAGCAAGGGTACACTATCATGAGAAAGGCAGGAGCTGCCAAATGCCTCCCAAATAAAAGATATTGCACTCAGTTATTACACAACAGAAAAAGGTGCTGCAGTACTGTATATTGCATTATCAGTTTTTAAACTCTGTAATATGCTCTGTTCATTCTATACATATGTGACAACCATAACTCTTAAATCATTTTACACACTAACACATTAACACATTTGACAAATAAATAAAACCGCTCTTCTCTTCTGATCAGCTCTTGTTCAACCCAGACCCCGCCAATCCACTCCAAAGTAGTGATGTTAAAGTATCTTGTAACAATATTCTCTTCCACTCTATATAAAGGGTGTAGGTTGGACTAAAGGAATGAAAAAAGTCGCAAGTATTACTGTTTTATTCTGCTCAAAAGTACAGTGGTCCAGCATCAGATCTACAGCATCAGATCTATAGTCCCGTAGACTAATGTTTCAGGAATTTCTCCTTGTTCTTCTCTTTCTCTCCCTTTTTCTACATACTGCCACAGAATCACCTCCTAGACTTTTAGGTGCAGACGCTATGTCTTCATGACAACTCCTGACAACTCCCTTTATTTTTAACTGCCACTTCAGGTTGTTTGAAATCTTTGGTGGCTTTTCAGCTCTTTAAAGATAAGAAGAAAAAAAGGTGTGTAGTATATTCCAGTATTTAAAAATTCTATCTCTCTAAATGATGTAAGTACCTCCTACCAACCAATCTATATATAATTTGCTTCTACTACAGAGTTTCAGTAAAACTGTGCCGTAGGTTTAAATATATATTTTTTTTTCACTTACACCATATCGATGGAATAGCAGATTCAGCAGTAGCCTCTCCACAAGAAAAGATACGCTCTGCAGAATCTAGGTGTAGAGAAATACTCTGCCCAGGAATTACTGAACTGTTTCTGCTACCTTTGCCTTCTTTCACCTCCTTCTACCTTTCATTTTTTATCATAGAATGATTTTTATTGAAGTATAATGACACACACCATACAAACAAACATCCATTATTGTATGTCCAAATATCCAAATAAGAATTATATAGAGCAGTTAAAGCAAACCAAATTACATCAGTCATGCCCCAATCAGAAATAACATATATGAATTTACTCCCGCCAATAAGAAAAATAGAGTAATAGAGAAATGATTGCCAAAAGCAAATAACTAGTAGATGTGCCAAGAGTTCATTTAGGAGGGTTACCATATGGGGGGATGCATAATGGTGAATGTAAATAGGCTTTCCATCTAGCCAAATACTGTTTCACTTGACCATGGTGAGCATAAGAGAGGTGTCCAAGCAAAGATAAACAAGCTACAGCTGCATGCCAGAATGCATGGGTATGCATGGCCAAGTGATGCCAATGCATTAACCAGAGCTGTTTAGCCTCCAAAAGTGCTAACATCAGCCATTCATAATGCAGTACAGGAAATGACCCCAATGAAGAGGAATCACCCAAGAGCTTTTGTTCCTCCAATGATATGGGACAGCCTAGCTCTTTGGAGCAATCTGAGGCCACCGAAGTCCAAAAAGGCAAAAGTCAGGTGCAAGTCCATAGGACTTGCAGCAGAAGGGTGTCGGGCTGGTGGCAGCACCAGAAATTGGAGTGTCCCAACAGACCACAGGACTGAATCCTGAATCAGATATCCTGCACCTGGTGGATGTTCTGGGATTCCCAAGTAGGCCAACTTATGGGCAGACCACCTACTGTGAGGAGCTTATTGCACCAGAGTGGAACATACTGCAAGGGGGGTGCCCAGGCCACCTGAGGAGTATGTGAAAGAGACATAAGTGACCGCTACACTCATCAAGTCTCCACAATAATATGAGAAAAAGACCAGCTAACCTTGCTTTCTGGGTTAAGGAGCAAGTCCAGGTAGAGCCATTTGCCAGACTAGACTCCAGTTGCACCCATGGTAGCTCACAGTGTACTCCAGGTACAAACCACTGAGAGGCAGAAGCGGCTATACAAGCCAGGTGGTATCCCTTGAACCAGGGGACCCCATCCCACCATGGGACCAGTGTGTTTTCAGTTTGTGCTTACCCCATCTTGGTAACTTACCATCCCACAGGTAGCGAGCCATCAGCTGATCGAGCATGGCAAACAATCTGGGGGGAAGATGGCCGAGCAAGTTGTTAAGGAGGTACATAACCCATGGTAAGAGAAGCATGGGCACTGCTGCGACTCTCCTCAGTACATATAGCCAAAGTTTGCACCATCTCTCCACTTCAGAATTTAGCTGGGTCAGAAGAGGGGTGAAATGTATGCAGGGGTTATGTATGCAGATGACCTTGTTCTGTACTCTGGGTCAAAATCGGTTGCTGCCATCAACTCCACTCTCACTAATGACTTCCAATTCCTGCAGACCTGGCTCTCTAGCAACCACCAAGTCCTGAACCTAGAAAACCTGTGCTATGCTATTCGATCCTCTAAGAAACTGCCCCTGTGAACAGGCTCCAGGTTCAATGCCTTGATGGCTCCTCATCTTAAACACTGAGTCCTTCAAGTACCTTTGGGGTCACTTTGATCCCACACTTGACCTGTCTCAACATGTCAATATGGTGTGCCGTGCTGTCAATGCTAAAATTGGCGGAGCTTATCACGTGCGCCACTCCCTCACTCCTTCAGCTAGACTTTCTGTTACGAGAGGTATTCTCTTACCCCAGCTCCAATATGCTCTGCCCCTCCTCTTTGCTGCAAACTCTGCTACACTCCACAAATGGGATACTGTCTACAACAACATCTGTAGATTCGCCTTAACTGCCCCACGTCTTACCCATCATTGTCTCCTTTATGCTGGCTTAAATTGGCTGTCACCTAAGGATATTCTAGCATACCCCTGGGCTGCTTTATCGACTCCCTGTCTAGACCTCCCTGCCCTGTCTATCTTGCCAACCTCCTGACTCCTGCCTCACACACCTGTACCCTCAGGTCTTCCTCTGTCCCCATGCTCCACTAGACCTTGCATGACAAAATGGGTGAACAGGCATTTGCCCATTTTGCTCCCAAATTCTGGAACTCAGTCCCCTTATGGTGAAAACTTCAGCCTCCCATCGAGAATTCAAAACTCGCTGTTCACCCACCTTCTAGCCTCTGGCCAATGCAAATGCTCTAATTTGCTTTGTCCCACTGCAGGCTGTCAGGTCTGACCCTGAGTACTACACTAATGTTCTCCCATGCAATATGCTTGTCTAGGTGGCTATGAACCTTGATGTCTTTACTGTCCTCAGCTGTCTTATGGTTACCCTAATTGCTTTATTTTACATCCTTATTATGATCTATGCCTAAAATGTACCCTTATGCAACTATTATTGTGCTACCCAATGTATATCTTGTTTTGCTCCTGTACACCTATATTATGTCTGTGCATTTCTGCATATTGTAACCAGTGTCCTGTGCTCGCCGGTCGTGCCTGAAAATAGGCAGGTCTGTTGCCTAGCGCACTTACCCAGTTACCAAAAGCTAATAAATAAATAAATAAATAAATTAGAGGATGCCAATTCAGACCACTGATTAGGGATGTAGAGACCTAAGTACGAGAACCCCTGCTCTGTTCTTGACAGCTCAGTGCCGCTAAGGCAGTATTTGGTGCAGGCACCACTGAGTGGGGCAAGGATGTATTTTTTTTTTTGATTGGCTCATAAACCTGAGATGGAAGTGCAATCCTGTAGGATAGATAAACTGTCAAGAGGCCTCACTGGGATGGGATAGAGTAAGTAGAAGGTCACCTGCATAGGCAGCCACAAGATAGGGGTTGCTACCTTTGTCCAAACCAGAGACTGAGTCCGAAGAAATAAAGGCCCAAACCAGAGGGTCTAAAGCCACAAGAAAGAGGAGAGGAGAGGAGAGAAGATAGGTGGCGACCCTGCCGAGTCCCCCTTCACAGGGGAAAGGGGGTTGAAATGGTAGTATTGGTGAGGATTCAGGCAACAGGAGAGCTGTACAGAGTGGATACCCAATTGTGGACCAAAGCCATACAACTGGGGCACCTCATGCAGGTAGTCCCACTCTACAGAGTCAAAAACTTTAGCAAAATCAATGGCCAGTGCAGCCATAAGTAGAGCTGAATGGGATGCCACCCATTTGAGGTTGAGTAATAGCCTGGTGCTACCCACTCCAGACTTGCCTTTCATAAAGCCTGCCTGAGCCAGATGGACAATGGAAGGCAAAACATACAGCATTCTGGTGGCCAAGATTTTAGCTAAGATTTTCATGTCCACTGACAGAAGGGAGATAGGGTGAAAATGTTCACAATCTAGGGGATCATTTTACTTCTTAGGGAGGAGAGTAATGAGGGCCTCCCTCATCATAGGGGGAAGAGATTTGGCCACATGCACCTCTTGAAGGGCCAACTGCAGTGGACGGGTGATATGATTCCCTAGGACATGATGCAGTTTTACTTGATGTACCATCAGGGCCCAGAGCTTACCCTGATGCCATATGAGAGAAGGCCTGTCTGATCTCAGCCCCAGTAATCAGAATGTCCAGTTTGGGAACCTGAGAGGGACTTAAAGCTGGACGGGATAGGCCAAGCCCTAGCAAAACCTGCCTAGTTCCTGTTTCAGCTGGGAGGGTGACAGAGAGGACTGCAACTGATACAAGGAAGCATAAAAGGAGCACACTGCATTGTTGATGTCCTGGGAATCCTGGACTATCTTCCCTGACTTCTCCCAGAGGGCATGAATGTGGGAGGAGGCTTGATGTTTATGAAGCCAAAAAGCCAAAAGTCTACCACTCTTCTCGCCCCATCCCAGTAGTCATGTTTAGCCCTCAAGAGGAGCCACTCTGCCTTCTGGTGAAGAATGGTGTTAATTTAATATTTCAGTCCCACTATATGGTGAGTAAGAGAGTTGTCTCTGGCTGGGAATCATACAACCTTAAACTGTGCCTCTAATACAACGTCAGATTGAAGGGCTGCCAGGCTCGTCTTATGAGCTTTATTTTTCTACACAGAGTATGCGATTATGTGCCCCCAAAGAACAGCCCTGAAGCCCTCCCAGACTGTGCCTGGACAAACCTCACCATCAGAATTAATAGCATAGTAGTCCTGGGCTGTTTGAGAGATCATCCAGAAGTCCAGATCTTTAAGAAGCAAGGAGTTGCACCTCCACCGGGTACCTGAGGGTTGCTGTCCTGAAGGAGTGCAAGTGGTCAGAACAGGGGCATGGTCAGAGATAATGATGCTTCTAATTTTGTTATCTGAAATCCCTTGGGCCACTGCTACATTGGCTAGCCAATAGTAGATATGACTATGGGAAGTATGGGCATGAGAATAAAAGGTTTAGTCCTGCCCAGTGGGGTGGTCCCGCTGCCACATATCAGCTAGTCCCCATTCATCCTGCAAGTCCTGCAGGGCTATGCGAGCCTTTGGATTAGCCTTGGGGGTGGACACCAAATTGTCCTAGAAAGTGCCCATCACAAGATTGAAGTCACCACCTATAACGATTGGGATAGTAATGCCATCCCAGATCAGGGAAGATATGGCTTGGCTAACCATGGGAAAGAACTCAGAATGGTCCTCATTATTAGCGTATATATTACCAATAATGTGCTGCACACCTGGAGAAGAAAGCTTGACCAACATCCACCTGCCCTGAGAATCCTGGCATTCATTGACTCCTAACAGGGAGTATCGATGTATGAGGATGGCAACACCTTTAGATCTGGATGAAGCGGAACTAGTGTGTACCTCTCCCACCCAGGATGTCATCAGCCATGGCATCACCCTGCTCAGGAGATGCATCTCCTATAACAGGGCACTGTCCATGCGTAAGTATCTAAGGCCTTTGCCATTCCATGAAACTAGGAGCATCCCTGAGGTGGAGGGTTTCCTTATAATGGTCACTTCATGAAATAGAAAAAAGTAAATGGTATTTACT
This sequence comes from Neoceratodus forsteri, assembly GCA_016271365.2. Taxonomy (NCBI): domain Eukaryota; kingdom Metazoa; phylum Chordata; order Ceratodontiformes; family Ceratodontidae; genus Neoceratodus; species Neoceratodus forsteri. Next base: position 276,494,355 of record CM057449.1, read on the forward strand.
CAGGCTGGAGAGAAGATAAAAGGGGAGATACCTCGAGGGTATACCAAAGCACGAACAGTTGGCACCAGAAAACAGCAGGGGCCAATGTGCAGGAGTAAAGATGTAACAACACTGAGTCAGGAGGCAGACTAGAATAGGAGAGGGGAAAAAACAGCTAAGATATGTAAACAAGTAATAGCAATATGTAAACACACGGGCAGTAAAGAAATATCCAAACACTAATGATTTAGAACAACTGTGAACAAGCGTAAACACGCTATAAGATTCAAGGCTAATGCAAACGAAAATGCCTAAATACAGGTACTCTCAGCTATGCAGGCTATTGAAGCCTAAAATAGGGGAGGAACTTACAACCAACTGGGTTTGACTCCCCCTAATCAGGTAACTGTCCCAAGGTCAGGCACTGGGACATCAAGGGAAAGAGGGGAGAGGTATGAAGAACCATGGGGGTGGGAAGGGGGTGCTGCAAGGGAATGGAACAAAAGAACATAGTGGGAAGTTAGAGATAGAGGTTACTCCTTCTTACTAATATGACCATCATTAGTGGCCACTGACCAATATATCAAAAAAGGGGGGAGTCATAGCTAATGACCAGTCACAATAAGGCTGATAATCACTGGGCTGGCACTGGTAAGACCCCAATGCCAATGCCACAACAGGCTGTGCAGCAACTATAATGAGCAAGGTGGGGCACACAACAGGGGAGTGGGAAGGGGATGCACCACCACAGAGTGGATAAGTGAGGCATAGGTGACCCATTTTATAGCACAGTGCAATGGTAGAGGAATGGGCCTGACTGGGTCCCTTTAAACTGAAGGTATAAAACCTAGCCCCTTCAATCACCGCAGCAGGGCAAAACAGGCCCAGTGCCCTCATTACGAGGAAACTGGGAGCAACACACAAGATACATGAGCAGAAAGAGAACAAACACTAAGCACAACCAGTCCATAATTTAATCAGATGGTCCTTCGGCCTGCCCAGAAGGAGCTGGGGGAATTCCAGGGGAGTTCGTGGAGAGAGAGGAAACAGCAGCTGCATAGGAGATCAGGCCTGGTCGCACAGGAAAGGAGTCAGGGTAATCGTCCCAGTCCACAGTAGCATCAGTCTCCATGTCAAACAATGCCTGACCTCCAAGCTGATCCTGGGGGGGGGGATCAGAAGTGCGATAATCTCTGGAAATTTTCGCTGGAGGAACATTCAACTAGAGTTCCTGGGGCAGCTGGGTTCTGCTGCATGCTCTTTGTCTCTGCCGTGAGGTGGATCCAGATTACTGGGGAGGCAGGGAAGGGCTGGCTAAGGGAGAAGACTGAGAGGCAGCCATGGGCAGAGGTAATGCTCGAACACAGGAGCCAGAGGAGATGGGGGGCTGGATTGAGTAGTGACATGTCCAGCGGAAAATGAGTCCTCCAGAAACGGCATGCCTTCCAAACAGTTTCCTTCAGTTGCTGAATCTTTGATAGGTTTCCAGAGCCTTCTGGGGTTTGTAGTCAGAAACGGGAGTGCAGACCAAAACTTAGCAAGTCACTTTTCAAGGTTAGCAGGATGGTCCGCTACAACTTGTCTCCCAACTCTGGACACAAGTAGGCTGGTGAGTCCCTGAAATCTGAACTGGAAATTATTTTGGTATAAGAATTTGTTTAAGGGCCAAAATACCTCCTCTTCACTGCAGTCTCTTACGCAAAGTCCCGATAGAAGGAGACTGAGGAACCTGCCAGCATACCTCCCTCAAGTCCCTGGCTGCCCGAAGAATGTGTTCTTTGGTGGTGTAGCACAGAAAATAGGCGATGATGGGCCTGGGAGTTTTGGGGGTTCTTATCTCGCCACCCTACTATGCGATGTGCCCTCTCCATGTCCATAGGGCCTCTGCACTTGTCCCCCAGCATAGTAGGCAGGTCCTCATTCAAAAAGCACTCCATAGATAGGCCTTCTGCCCCCTCTGGAATTGCATTAATGTGCAAATTATTGCACCTGGCACTGTTCTTTTAGTTTTCTGCCCTGTGCCTCAGGGCCAACAACCTCTCCTCATTTAGCTGGATACAATGCAGAAGTTTGGCCTGTTGCTGCTCACAGGTGTCCAGCCACTGTTCTGAAACATTCATTCTGTCCTGCAGCTGTCGGACATCAACTACAGTACCAGAGAGGGACAAACTGATATCATTGACTCAGACTAGGAGGGCCTCCAGCATCCTCGTGATGTACTGGAGCAAGTCGCTGACAGATGCTGATTAGGTGGGCTCCTGAATGCCCTGTATTTGCTGTATGGGTGGACCCTGGGAAGACATACTGAAGAAGCATTGAGCAAGCTATTTCTCTCCAAAATTCTTTTCAGAATTAAGGATCACATCTTCTGTTGTGTGTCCACGGAACAGGTCTAAAATCAGCAGACTTCTTTGACAGTTGGGCAGGTTATTTTTAGCCGGGATGTTATTGATGCATGGGACAATGACTGTATTTGTGTATTGGATAGAAGTTTGAGAGTTTGTCCAGTGGTTCTTTGTTTGAGTAATGTCCCAGCTTTCAGGGAATGCATAATTCGGGTGGCACTGGTTTGTCTTTTCCTGATAGATCACTTAGGGTGGTAAGTAAAAGCCAGAAAGGGTGCAAGGAAGTACTACAGTGACTTAATGCTTATCACCAAGTCCTGAGACTTTGACTTGCTTTTTGCCAACTGTTTCCATCATCCACTGAGAGCAAGGTAGCAGGTTAACCCCTGTCTCATCTAAATTAATGACGAGGTCTGTTGGTATGAGTTCTTGACTTGCGGTAGTAGAGAACTTCTGTTTTAGTGAGTCAAATTCAGCTGGTATCTTTCGTGCTGCTTTGGTCCCCTTTCTCTTGCTAAACCCCATATGATTTAAAAACAGCCATGACCATTGGCGAGAGAATGTTAGGTTGCCTCCATTTTCTGCTAGCATTTCAGGGTGAGAGCTTTTTACAATCCCTGTGGCAACTGCAGTTAGCACTCTGCCATTCACCACTGCCCCTTCTGCCCTCAGAGTTTTGACAATTGCTTTGAGCTCATTCTCAACATCTGCCATCAGCAGTGGTGGTCTGCCTCGGTTTTTTATTGGCAGGAACTTCTGCATGGACTGGGGTCAGGAGTAATCACACTTAAATGTTCTAACAGTACTCTCATTAATCTTGTTTTTATATTTAGACTCGTAAAAGCATACTGCATTCATCACCCCATACTCACATGAGTACTGTCTGATCTCAAATCGGACTTCTGGCTCATACACTTTGTTAATCAATCAATCAAATCTTTATTTATTCGCGCGAACATCGTTGAGCAAGGCTCATTTACAGGATGGACTTGATAAGGTCAAGGTTCAATAGTTGATGCACAGCAGATACATCATACACTTATTAAGACAGTTATACATACAGTGAAAAATAATGTTTATAACACAATGATGTACAGTGAATTCACATGATAAAACTTCGGTTAAAGGAAGGTTAAGTTAATATTTACAGTATGTACAGTACATACATATCCCTAGGAGCAATGACAGACACACAACATAATGAATACTAGGATGTTGAAGGTATTAGTGGGTGCCATAAGCTGGGGGTGTCTGACTGGAAGGAATATGCCATATATGATTGGAATTCAGATTTGTAGGATGACTATTCTAGCTGTAGCAGTAGCAACTGCATTTCTCTGTGAAGAAGGCTGTACAATGCTTTTTAAAGGATGCAAATGGAATGATAATGGACAGTTTTAGGAATTTTTGTAGGGTGTTCCATGCTATAGCTAGAGAATAGCTGATTGCTGCCCTCCCTAGTCTGGTGTTGAATTTGGGCAAATTGAGCAGGATGATATTGTTGCTTCTAAGGGCATAGGAGCTAGCAGTGGTCTGGTTGAAGCAGCCCAGGATATAGTTTGGGAGTTTTTTTTGATAAAGCTCTGTAAATCCATAGAGCTGCATTTCTGCTCCTCCTGGTGTGAAGGAAACCCATCCAACTGCACCATAAAGAGAGCAATGGTGGGTATTAAATGGCAGATCTGTAATGAACCTTATTGCTCTATGATATAAGGTATCCAACTTGTGAAGGTAGGAGATGGGGCAGTGACTGTAAAGGAAGTCTGCATAGTCAATAACAAATAGAAAGATGGCCTGGACTAACCTTATCTTTGAGTCTCTGTTAAGGAAGGGTTTTAATCTATAGGGGAGGCCAAGCCTTTGGCGAAGCTTTTTTAACAGTTCTTCTAGATGATGAGTGAAGTTGAGTCTGTTGTCAATCCACACACCTAGGTATTTGAAGTTTTCAACATACTCCAGATTTTCTCCAAGTATAGTGCATAGGTGGGGGAGAGTGATTGAAGAGGATGTGCTAGTGGAGTTTTGAGTTGTGAACATCATTGCTTTAGTTTTCTTTGCATTTAACAGAAGCTTTTTCTCGAGTAGCTGATGTTGTAACAAGGAGAATTCTGTTTGTAGGATTTCATGAGCAACTGCAGGCGAAGGGTTGCTTACATACAGAACAGTGTCATCAGCAAAGAGGTGTACTGAGGACTTCGTAAGGGTTGAGTCAATGTTATTTATATAAATGGTAAAAAGGATAGGACCCAGAATAGAGCCTTGGGGGACTCCTCTTGACACTGGTCTTAATGGGGATAGGTCACCTTCAGCTTTTACCTGCTGTGACCTACTGGAGTGATAGCATCTGAACCACTTAAGGGAGGGTGGATCTAGGCCAAGGGACTGCAGGGATGAGAGTAGCAGCTCATGATCCACAGTATCGAATGCTTTGTTCAGGTCCAGGAATACTGCACAGACATTATTCTTTTTATCCAATTCGGTTTGCCAGTCATTTGTGACCTTGGCTAATACAGTGATAGTGTCATGTTTGGTCCTGAATCCAGATTGAGCTGGATTTAATAGGTTAGCATTGCCAAGATATTCCCTTAGCTGATTGCTCACCAATTTCTCCAGCATCTTGGATAGCACAGGTAGAATGGAAATGGGCCTGTAATTATTAAGATCCATTGGGTCCCCTGATTTTAGAAGGGGGATCACTTGGGCTGTCTTCCACAGTGTGGAATAGAGCCAGAGTTTAGGGAAAGGTTAAAGAGGTGTGTAAGGGGGACTGCAAGTACATGGCACGCAATATTTTAGAAAAAAGAGGCCCAGAGAGTCTGCTCCTGCACTTTTTTTGGTATCCAGATGCCATAATAGATCCTCAACTTGTTTCAACAGTATAGGTTTGAAGCTAAAGGAAGAGTCAACTCTTTGATCACCAGTGTAGTGGGAGCTTAATTGGTCCCTCAGCAGGTTAACTGGGGAGGTGTCAAAGGCAAGGCCAGCCATTGTGAAGTGGTTGATGAATGCATCCAGGATTTCCATTTTGCCAGTGATAGGGCCATAACTGTTGTGTAGTTGAGTTGGAAGGGGGTTGTTAGCATCCTGCCCCATCATACCTTTGATGGTGCCCCAAAACCTAGCAGGATTATGGTAGGAGGAGTCGAGCTTGGCCAGGTAGAAGGCAGCCTTTGCATCCTTAACTTTCTTGGTGCATCTATTCCTGGCTTTCCTAAAAAATCGTCCAGTCGTTTGCATTCTTAGTTTTTCTTGCCACTTTCCAGAGTTTGTCTCTCTCCAGCAGTGCAGCTTTGAGGTCAGCTAAAAATCAACAACAGGATTTGTTTTTTATTCAGATACTAGCGATTGGGGCATGGGTGTTAAGGGCATTTATTATAATGCTATTTAGTACCTGCTGAGCTTTTTCTACAGAATGTGCAAGGTAAAACTTTTGCCAGTGTGGAGAGTAAGCTAGATCATGCAGATATCCTTCAGTATTGATGTTTTTCTTGGATCTCCTCATGAGGAATTTTGCAGGATTTGTTGTTATGCTGGTGGATCTTACCCCTGCGATGGGGCAGTGATCACTTATATCACATAGAAGCACTCCAGCGTGTGTGAATAGATATGGTTTACTCACTAGCATGATATCAAGTAGTGTGCTGTTACTACTATTCCTTGCATTTATTCTTGTTGGTTCATTAATTAACTGTGTGAGCCCATAGGTGTCACAGAATGATACCAGAGGTGTAGCTGCCTGGGTGAGCCAGTTGAAATTCAGGTCACCTAGAATAATGACTTCTTCAGTGCTGGGCTTGATCAGGTTCCCCAGGTGGGATAAGAGCTTGTGTTCAGCAGAGGGGGGTCTGTAGCATCCAATTAGTTGAAAAGCTGCTGTATTGGGGAGAGAGACTTTAAGGGATAGGCACCTTTTTTTTTTGCAGGAGGGGAGGCAGCAACAGATGACGGCTCATCAGTGCAAGCTTCATCCATTAATTGAGAAATACTGACTGTCACACTCAAGACATCTGCAACAATGTCTGCTGTCTCCAGAGCCGAAAATTCCTTCTTAACTACCTTTCACGGTGGAGTGTTGAGCCAATGCACAGGCGACATCATAGCAAGAGAAACAGGTTGAGGTACGGCCATTCTTATTTAACCAAAAGTGTGGCCAGCGATGAAGTGCGATATAAGTTTTACACAATGATGCTGACAATCACCAATCCACAATATAAACTTTACACGGATATTTATAGTTCTACAGTATATTTCCCTTTATATCAAGCACTTCCCTATGAACCAAGGAGTGCAATCCTAACTTTAAGGTATACAAGTGAGGCTGTAATCTGTATCTCACTATGCACAAATAAAAAAAACAAGCACAACTTTTATCTCAGGATGTCAGTATTCCTTCTCTTCTCATATAATCCCCTTTGGGGGGGATAAGAAAAATGCATCAGAGTTTATTATCCTTTCTACTTTCTCTGTGGGTGTATCTCCTCCATAGCTGACCACTCTTTGCAGTGTTCTACAACTATCTCTCTGGGGTGGGCTTCCCCTCTGACGGCACTCCAGTCTGCAGGAGAGAAAGAAAGACAACAGCAGAGGGGATACACAATCCAAAGTCGCACAAGTCAGTCTGGAAAGAGCTGCACATTCAGACAGGTATAGAATGCAAATGGTGGCATATATTTTCTAAATCAAAAAAGCACCTTGTACAGCACCTGCTAAACTCACTCCTCCACAGCTCGTCAGCTTGCAGCGGCTTCCCCCATCTGCAGAGGGTGATGAGATGTGACTGAGGAATGGGATCAGCCTGCACTGCAATTCTGATTCAGCCAGCAATAGTTGAGACACAAGCAGGCCCAGTCCTCATCTGAGAGTTTGAAAGCCTAACTTTGGCTTCAGACTCAGTCAGGAGGGCTTGTTTGGAAGCTAGACATCCAAAGGGATTTTGAGTATGTAGGCGCAGATCTAAAAGCTAGAGACCATGACCTGATTATTTCAGACATTATCCCAAGCCCTGGGGTTAACTTTAAAAAAAAAGATCGAGAATTGAGAGCTTAAATGGGTAGTTGAAGAGGTGGTGCCTTTGAGAGGATTATAATTTTTTAGAAAATTGGAACAACTTCTACAACACAAGGCTGTTTGCTTTAGATGGTATTCATTTAAATAGGCAAGGAAAATGCCTTTTCTCACAAATATTAAAATGGAAAATCGATAAATCTTTAAACTTCCAGAATGGGGGGATGGGAGATGTATATTTCAAACATCAACAAAACTGGGGCCAGTACAGTTACAACATTGGAGTTGTCTTTTAATAAAAGCTAGAAGTCTTACCAACAAACTAGATGAACTGGTGTTTACTTTAAATAATAATCATATCAGTTTGTGTGCCATTACAGAAACATGGTGAAAACAGGATGACTCCTGGGATAAACAAATTCCTGGTTTTGTTCTCTATCATAGAGATAGGTCACTTCAAAAGGGCGGGGGATGTTGCCCTATATATAGCTGACCACATTATATCAGAAAGTGTAGATACCCTTAAATACGATACAGCCAAATTGATTTGGGCTAAGTTATCCCCCACTCATATGCCAAAAATAAACGTGGGTGTTGTATACAGGCCACTATCAAGCTCACAGTCAGATGACCTTAAATTACTAGAATTATACACAATTTCACTCAGGCTGGAAATTCCTTGTTATTAATTGACTTTAATCTCCCAAGGCTGAGTTGGCCCCCACAAGCTGAATCACCAAATGAGCAAAGTGTCCTCAAGTCCTTTTTATTAAATGGTTTAGAACAGTATGTTAAAGACCATACTCGGGGTTCTCATACTTTGGATGTGGTACTTAGTGATTTGGAATATCATATTCAGGACTGTAGGGCATTACACCCCCTAGGTTCCAGTGACCATAATATGGTGGTATTTAGTATCAGCAAGTTTACAACTATGACAGTAGGACAGTGGTATATAATTTCAGTAGGGCTAATTTTAACAGTATAAGTGAACATTTAGCATCTTGGGATTGGCAGACCGATTTAAGCGGACTGAAGTTACAACATATGTGGGACATATTAAGTAATAAAATCAAATCTCTTGTACAAGAGTTCATCCCTAGTTCTCCGAAGACTATAATATCCCAAAAAAAAACACCCAGGTTTACTTCATCAATAGTTAAAAACATTAAAGGCAAAAATAAGGCATACAGTAATGCTAAGAAAATTGGGCTGCCAGAAAGCTGGGCAGAATATAGACTTGAACTTAACAAATGCAGGTTAAGTATACGTAAAGCAAAAGAAGATTATGGATATAAATTAGCAAGTAAAGTTCAAAATAACTATAGATCTTTCTTTCCTATATAAACAACAAAAAGGGTGTAAACAAGTCAATATAGCCCTAAAGCAATCAGATGGCGAATTAATATTAGATGATAAGGATATGGCATGCCATTATAATACATATTTTGCTTCAATGTATAATCCAAACACTCATAATACCTTGAAGCATCAGGCTAAGGATGTAGGTCCATCACTTGTAATTGAGGTTAAAGATGTGAGAGACAGGCTAAAAGCCTTGGATCAGAATAAAACCCAGAGGCCCGATGGCCTTCACCCCAGGGTGCTAAAGGAGCTGGCCAATGTATTGGCAGCCCCTGTAGCTTATTTATTCCAACTCTCTATAGACAAGGCAGAAGTTCTGGAACAATGGAGGCAGGTGGAAGTTATTCCCATTTATAAAAAAGGGTCTAGACAGGAGGCATCTAACTACAGACCTATTAGCTTGACATCAATATTGGGGAAAATCTTAGAAGCTATTATCAAAACTTATATTACCAATATGTTAACTATGTCAGGAGATTTTGATCATAACCAACATGGTTTTAGGAAGGGTAGGTCCTGTCAGACAAATTTGTTGGAGTTTTATGTCAGGGTAAATCAAGCACTTGATTCTCGGAATGCAGTGGATGTTATCTTTCTGGACTATTCAAAGGCATTTGACAAGGTTCCACATGGCCTTCTGACTGAGGCCTTAATCAAGCATGGTATACATGCAAATATCTCTCTCTGGATTGAAAACTGGTTATCAGACCAGAAACAGAGTGTTTCAGTGAGGGGGTCCCTGTTGGATTGGGCAGAGGTAACTAGTGGGGTCCCTCAGGGCTCGGTTTTGGGCCCTTGCCTTTTCAATCTATATATATCATCCATGCAAACTTCGACACAATATGGTTGTCTAAATTTTCAGATGACACTAGGATAGGCTTTAAGATAAATTCCAAGGAGGATGTGGATATTTTACAATTAGCATTAAAAGAACTTGAACATTGGGCAATAAGTAACCATTCTACTTTCAATACTGACAAATGTAGGGTTATGAAGTTGGGGAAACATAATAGCCTTTATAAATATAATTTAAATGGAGTGAAGTTACAAGGGACAACAGAGGAAAAGGATTTAGGCATGGCATTTATATTACCAGTGATTTTAGTTTTCACGATTCACTGTAATCATATTATTAGAAAAGCTAGTGGACTTTAGCACTGTATAAATAAGGACATTAAAAGTAAAGACAGAATAGTGGTGATGCCACTGTACAAGGCATTGGTCTGCCCACATCTGGAGTACTGCACCCAATTTTGGTTAACAGGGGGTAAATTGGCTATAAAATCCCTCCAGCGAGTACAAAGAAGGGCAACTAGGCATGTGGCAGGCCTAGATGGGCTATGTTATCATCAGAGATTGCAGGAACTAGGTCTGTACTCGATGGAGTTCCATAGGCTCCGTGGTGATATGTGTATGGTATATAGAGCACTTTTGGGTGATGACTTATGGCCAAAACTAGGACTTGAGTTAAGGATACAGCAATATGACACTAGTGAACACCCACTTCAAATTAAGATCAGTACTTATTGTACAAATACCAGGAAAAATTGGTTCAGTAAAAGGGTAACCAGAATTTGGAATGGTCTGCCAATAGAGGTGGTGACAAGTTCAAACATGATAGAATTTTAGAAAACATTAGATGACTACTTGATTACACAAGATATTATGGGTTATTAATATGGCAGGCCGTAATGGGCTTTTGTCTTCTTGGCCTTGTATTTACCTATGAAATCTATGAGAAGTTGTTTTTTGTTGTTAGAAAATACCTTGAATAAAAGCACTGTCCTTTTTGTCTGAAAGGAACAACAATCTGTTGCCCTTGATAAGAGGAGAGCCTGAACCTCCTGTTCCAACAGCTTTCTTTCTGTCCATTCAGTTACTAGTAACTCATGTTCTGCTGTTGGATGAAGTTGCATGGTGACCCTACTAGACGTTCCCTCTCTCCTTAGGAAGCCCTCATGCCATCAGTGCAATCCTGACAACATATGCATCTTATTTGTATTCTCAATTTGTCTCATTGCTCACAATATACTTTTCAACCTGGTAGTCAATGTATAACTGCTCAATCCTTATTTTTGGGGCACTTCCTAAGGTACCTTTAGTCAAGGGAATCTTTCTACAGCACCTCTAGGGGTGGAACCCACTTTGAGGGTTCCTTGCCTTCGGTATCCCTACAGGGTGGTATTTCCCCATGGAATAGATAGCGCAAAAGGCCAAACAGTTATTACAGTTGCACAAGCATAACATTACTCTGGTTGCATAGGCCCATTGAATTGGAAGGCTATGCCTGTAGTTCTGTGGGACAAGCAATCAGCCACGTCGCCTTCCTGAGCTATATAAGCAGTTCCTCCCAGCCTCTCTCTGAAGCACTTTTTCTTAGTCCCACCATCCTCCTCCTCCTCCTCCTCCTCCTCCAGTGGCATGTTCTCTCTCCTCTAGGGGTTCCTTCCTAAGGTACCTTTAGCCAAAGGGAATCTTCCTGTGGCACCTCTAGGGTGAAACCCTCTTCAAGGAGTCTTTGCCTTTGGTACCCTACAGGGTGGTAATTCCTCATGGAATAGAGTGTGCGAATGACCAAACAGTTATTATAGCTGCACAAACATAACACTACTCTGGTTGTGTCGGCCCATTGAAATTACTGTATATGGCAGGTACAAGTTATGAGTTTGATTATTGAATTACTTTAATATCTTATATTTATTCAGTTTAAAACCATACAAATACCTGAACATTGAACTCCAGCATCCTCTCCATGATTGCAATTATGATTATTCCATCCTAGTGATGAGCACTGTTGCAGGGAAGATTCTGTTCCTGCACAGTTTACATCATCCAGCCAAATATTTCCAGATCCTTGCCCAAATTGTGCTTGTGTTGGTGCTGATATTGCAATTCCACATCCCAGCTGTCTACAAACAACCTGAGCATCTTCCATTCCCCAACTATCATCACAAACGGTTCCCCATTCATTGTTATGATAGACTTCCACCTTCCAGAGCACAGATTATTGCCATTTACCAGTCGTAGTTCAGCTATGGGAAAAAATTTAAGGGTATGTAAATGTTTAGTCAATTGTCAAAAGCATGCATTTCTGATATTATCATGCATATGATGTTTCTGAATCTACCAGCTTTGATCGAATTATAGGATGTTTTATGTGCATCTTTTAAATAAAGAAAATATTAGTCACAGCAGAATGTGTCTATTTAAATGTAAATAATGGACACTGGATACATTGTAGATAAAGATGTGGGCTGGACATTAATAAATTCAAACCAAAACAGTATGGATTATGTTTGTGCATAATATACCATACAGATACATGCACACAGAAACAATACAGATTACAATAATCAGTTTCCATGATCAGATATTGCCAGAATGCCTATGATATCTCTAGAGAAATTCCCTGCTTGCAGCATTGCTGTATGGCCACCAGAGAAAATCTCTTTAGATATACTGGGAAATATGTAATTAATAAGTCACAACAGGGTGTGCATTAAAGGATTAATGATGCACACCCCATGGGAATACTAAGGTAGAAGGCCAAATGTTGAGTGTCTTTATGCCACCCCTGGGGCACATATTGTTAATTTTTTGATGCACACCTTGAAGTAATTTATTGAGCTTATAAAATGACGTGTTCGTATGGTAATCATAACAATAACATACTGTAAAACTATTTATTATCATGCAAAGTAATTTTTTGCATAAACACAAATGCAACCATAATTGCATGAATTTAATTTTGCACTGGGTCAGTATCACAAAATTAACTATAAAGAAACAAATTCTAACATTGCCAATAAGCACACATTTCTTTTTATGCTAAATAGTGCTTCAGTGAAAACAAAGAAAATTATTTGACAGTGCAAATTTCAAGTTTTGTAGTAATAAACAACATGTTACATACTTTCCTCATGTTAAGAAATGGTTGCAGTGGTCTTTATTATCTTTAGGTTGCACTCTATGAGATATCAGGAGTAGGGACAAAGAGGTCATAATACCACTTTACAAAGCATTGCCCCCCACCCCCCAGCTGGAGTGTTGTGCCCAGTTCTGGGCTTCACAAACTAAAAGTAATATTGGTCTACCAGAGAGAGGTCAGAGGAAGGCAAAAACAAGCATTAGGTATGTATCTAACATGACCTACAGGAATAGATTAATGGACCTGAACTTATTTTCATTTGAATATAGAATTCTTAGATGTCATTATGTTTGCTTGCATGCATGTGCAAGAAACATAGTGCCATCATCGGAGATTCCGGAGGTGTGTCACCTCCTCCTCCAATTCAGTCAGTGTGCTGGCAGGCGCGGCCCCTGTAAGCCGATGCATTCTGGAGCTGTCTATGACACGCTCCAAAATGCAGTGGCATACAGTTGAAAGGGGGAGCTATGCTTGAGTGAGCAGCGATAAGATATCGCCTGCTCATGCGCAGCTCCCCCCACACACACACACACACACACGCACGCCCCACAGGCGGCGTGCTCTCTCCCGACGCACTGTATATAGCTGGACGGGTTCCCAATCCCCCACCGGCTGTGCTGCGCTCCCCACCTCCCCAAAGGCTTCCAAATGCCACGCTGGGTGCCCACCCCACTAATTATATAGCCGACGGGGTATCCAATCCACCGTCGGGCTGCACTGTCCTCCCCGAGTAGTGGAGTGCCACGCTGGGAGTCCACCCCAGCATGGCAATCTATTCCTTAGGCCGACAGGGTTGCCCAATCCCATCAGCTGAACGCCTCAACTCCTTGTGCACGCTGAGCCCACCCCAACGTGGGTAAAATATCCCACGCCGTTTTTTTCACCGAAAGAAAAAACGGTCCCACGCAAGCAGTCTCCACCCCTCCCACAACCCGCACTCACCCACTGCAGACCCAGCTTCCTCACACCCCCTCACCCCATACTTACCTCCGACTCTGGTGTGGACGATCTTCGTGGATCGGAACACACACTCTTCAAAGCCGACCGCTAACTGAGAAAATGCCGTAAGCTGTATAATGGGCTAGATAGTGGGGAGTTCAACTTGTTGCATATCTCAGGCATTTTTGAATTTTTGCACCAATTTTCAACATGGGGTTTTGGAACCCCTTCTCATGATTGATTCACTGTCATGGTGTTATTCGGGCTCGAAGGGTGATTTCGCACACTGAATGTGAAATCACCCTTGGGCCTGAATAACACCATGACAGTGACATCAATCATGAGAGAAGGTCCCAAAACCCATGTTGAAAATTTGGTGCCAAAATTCCCAAATGACTGTTTTACAGCAGCGTGCTGTGCAGTTCCTATGCAGGCTCGTAAGTTCGTGAATTTTAAATATTTTCACTCCAGATTTTCAACATTGCCATTTTACCACACCTTCTTATGAGCAGTATAGCTGTCATTTTTCACATCTCACCCAAAATGTGTTTCCGCCCATGTAGCGAACAATGGCGTAGTCGGTGTGTGAAATCAATGTCCAGGACAAATTAAGAAAATCACAGTGACACTGTTCATGAGATGAGGTGTTAAAATGGCTATGTTGAAAATTTGGTGAAAAAAGTCCTAAAAATGTCTGTTTTACGAGCATGCATTGCGCAGTTCCTACGCCGGCTCGTAAGGTCGTGAATTTTCAATATTTTCACTCCAGATTTTCAACATTGCCATTTTACCACACATTCTTATGAGTAGTACAGCTGCCATTTTTCACTTCTCACCCAAAACGTTTCCGCCCATGTAGCGCACAATGGCGCAGTTGGTGTGCGAAATCAATGTCCAGGACAAATTAAGAAAATCACACTGACACTGTTCATGAGGTGAGGTGTTAAAATGGCTATGTTGAAAATTTGGTGAAAAATTCAAAAATGATTGTTTCATTGTGCGCGTTGTACAGTTCCTATGCACGCCAAGGTTCACAAATTTCAATATTTTCACTCCAGATTTTCAACATTGCCATTGTACCACACCTTCTTATGAGTAGTATAGCTGTCATTTTCATATCTCACACAAACGTGTTTCCCCATGTAGCGCATGTGATCGCGTGTTGAAAATCAATGTACAGGACAAATTAAGAAAATCACAGTGACACTGTTCATGAGCAGAGGTCTTAAAATGGCTATGTTGAAAATTTGGTGAAAAAATTCCTAAAAATGACTTTTACGAGCGTGCGTTGCACAGTTCCTATGCATGCTCGTAAGTTTGCAAATTTAATATTTTCACTCCAGATTTTCAACATGTCCATTTTATTAAACTTCCTTATTAACAGTACAGCTGCAATTTTTCATATGTCGCCCAAAATGTGTTTTCACACATGTAGCGCACAATGGTGCTGTTGGTGTGCGAAAGCAATGTTTAGGACAGATTAAAAAAATCACAGTTACACTGTTCACGAGCAGAGGTCTTAAAATGGCTATGTTGAAAAGTTGGTGACAAAAGTCCATAAAATGACTGTGTTACGAGTAAGCATTGTGCAGTTTCCACGCACCCTCGTTAGTTCATGACTTTGTAATATTGTCAGTCCATATTTTCACCAATGACATTTTTCCACACTTCCTTATGAACAGTACAGCTGCCATTTTTCACAATATGGTTGAAGTGTGTTTTTACACTTTCAGTGCAGAGATGCATGGTCGCTGTGGGAAATCATTGTTCAGCACAGATTAAAAAAATCACAGTGACACTTCATGATCGGAGGCACCAAAATGCCTGAGTTGACAATTTGCTGTAAGAAATCCCCAACCTAATTATATTACGGGTGTGCATTTACAATTTCTATGTCGCTGTGACTTCACCATTTGTTTTAATATTTTACTACATATTTGCAACATAGCCATTTTTACACCTCCCCATGAAAGAGTACAGCTATCATTTTTTACATCCTGTTCAGAATATTTTTGCACCTGTGGTGCTAAATGCCGTAGTCACTGTGCATAAGCAGCTTTCGGCTAACAAACTGATATTCCCCCTGTTCATGAGGTGGGGTCACAGAACAAACATGTTGAAAATTTGGAGTGAAAATACCAACGAATGCCTGAGATATTAGGGTTTTCAACTATAATGCCTCAACCCTATAGAGAATGACAGGAATCAGGGGTGTGACTTGGGATTCTTGCCTGTGATGCTCATACCATTCCACACCCTGCAGTCAGTGAGAGGCATCGAGGTATGTCTTGGACTCTTCGGCCCCAGACTTCACCCCATTCTCCTATATCGCACCCATCTCACCATATTTCCTAATGAAATAGGGTGCGCATAAGGGCCAAAGACCACAAGGAACACCGTGACACTTGTCAGTCTCTGCAGGGTGGGGTGGTGTAGTATGGTGGCCGTTATGCCTGACTACCCAAACGCACACCCCAATGCCTGTCACTCTCTGCAGGGTGGTGGTGGGGTTGGCTTCAGTTCAATACCTCACTGCCATTCCTATTATGCAGCTCTGTGACTTCTACACTACCACTGCCAATGCCAGCAAGCAAACATTCAGCATTGACAAATGCTTGTTTATGTACAGTATACAAAGCCATGCATGATGAAGATCTCTGGGAATGTGTTGGGCATGAGAGGAAATTAATTGACAGGGAGACTATATTATGTAACTGTCATCTTAAAAGTGATTTTATACAAAACTGGTAAAAGAGGTGCATGTTTCAGCTGATGGGTGGTGAACCACTGGAATAGTTCTCCTGTTGATGTGGTCCAAAGCACCTCAGTGAAGCATTTAAAACATTGTTGGATTAATATCTGGGTATTAAAATCACTTTGTTCACCTGTTAAGAACAGACAAATCAAATAGGCCAATGGCTAACCAATTTGTAGTCTTCCAATGATCATATCTGTATATTTATTTTATTTTAGTCTTTGGTAACCGGTTAAGGCCCACTAGGCACAATTGCCTGTTTCAAGGGCAACCTGGGAGCACTGGGTGGATAAGTGACTTGCTCAGAGTTACGCAGTATGCAAGTGGAGGTTGTGGGAATCAAATCCAGGTCTGCTGAATGTACGAAAGCTCATTCACAGTTTGTTACTCTAACCTCAAGGCTATACTGCCAGGTCCATCTTAATGATATTAAATGTTTAAAATACTGTTTATTAAATAATTCAATAATTACTATTTAGCCAGCAAGTGGCACTGTTGACAGTCTCTGCCTTGTGAAAATAGTTGTATATATTTTTCTGCTATTATTTTATTTATTGGTACACTTGTTTTCATTTTTATGATGTGCTATATTTGGGATAGACATTCAAATTTTTGTCAAGTTAAGAGTGTGTTTCTGTGCTAGTGCTGCCCAATGTAAGTGTGTTGCTCCTACGTGCTTTTGTACTCCCATTATTGTCATGCTGTGCAATAGTATTGCCAGTACTACCACGATGATGATGCTCCTGTCCCAAGCTCTTGGTATAGCCTGTTGTGAGTGTTTCACAATTTTTGATGGGGGAAGGGTATACAGAGATCCAGCAATTTGTTGAGAACTGCTGCTGCTTTGATTATGATAATGGCCATTGCTGATCACACCAGGTGTTCAATTTCTGCTGTGTTTAATATACACTAATGTGGCCTGTAAGTTACTTTACAGCACTTGCCACCATCTGCGTGGAGTTCCTGATGTGTCTTCTGGCTTGTTGTACATGTCCCACTTATGTCTGCTGAACTTGTGAGAAATGGGCTGAAGTTTTATTTATCTGTGGTAAACACAGTCTCATTTTTTAACTGTAAGTTTGGGAGTGGGATTGAAATGAAGGGCTGTAACAACTGTACAGTGTGGGTTTGAGAGAAAAGTTAAGCAGAGACAATGTGCAGAGGCTGTACACAACTATTTCTGGAGTTGAGAGATGTAGAAATTTTATAAAAGTTAAACACTATAAAATGTGATGGGAGGCTGGTAGTCAAGTGTTTTTAACTGTATGCCAATTAAAAAGTATGATATGTGGGCCCAGTGACATGGAGGGCTGAGGCATCCATGCCTTACCTCTTGTCACACCGGCAACCCATGTTTGCAGTGCAAGCGGGCCACCAAGTGTCAGTCGGTAAGGGAGAAGATCGAGCATCCATAAGAAAGTTCTCCTCTCCCAGAGGATGAGTACAGTGTTGGCATTTCCCTGACATCTAGTGGATGCTTGGTGCCAGCATACCATGGAGCCCGTCGCGCAAGCAAGGGGGTGGAGCCACCAGCTGGCATGCTGTGGGCAAAAGCATGCACAGCTAGGCCATTGCTGACACTGCACGCTCCTCCTGGGGGATGAATCGGAACCAGGAAAAGAGGTCCCAGGTTGAGCTGAATGAACAGCCACCCTCTGCAGGCTCCAACTCTGAATGGAGCTTCCCCAGAATCTGGATCCTATTTGAGTTGAGCTGAGGGCTCCTCACTGCCCTGCCACGGAAGGGAAACCACAGGGGAAGAAGGGGAAAGCTTACCTAATGTTGGGGTACAGGGCTGGGTGGGTGGCTGAGATGGAAGCTGGCTGCTTGGGACCAGGGAGAAACAGATTAACATAAAAAAAAGTATGATATGATGTAGTGATGCATAGGAATTTCAATTTTTTTTTTTAATTTTGTGCATAGTGGTATGAGCCAGTAAGTATCAGGTACCTTACTGGGCACGAATACTTTTCTAATGATCAGTCAGGGGATGTCTCTCAATCAATAAGATTTCAGGAAATTTCTTTGCCATTTTAAAACTGGAAATATCTGACCAAGCCTCTTGCTGAAACTATACCTCACTGTGATAAATGTATTGCTTGTTTACATGGAGGAAATTACAGAACTGATGACCATTGCTATCAGATTATCTAATGTTCTTGAAATATATTGGTTCTGGGCCGAGTTGGTTATTATACCTAGCTTGTAGGCTACAAGCCAGTATATCAACTCTGCCCAGAACCAATGTGTCCGCAAAATTACATTATTAATGGTTTTGTGTTCTACCTGTTATATCCTTTGTAAATACTCATGGGGCAATTTCTGCTCTTTCAAATAAATAATTTGGCACATGCGGCATGTGCATGATTATTTTTAACAATTTACTTATATCTTCTAATTGAAACCATGGTTTCTATAATATTATATGTGTTCTGAGCTGCTGATTCAGTTAGGGGACAGCTTGAGCTGGAGGGCAGCTTCTATTCAAAATGCCCTCCCGATCATCACCTACAGTATAGAGACCAGAAACAGGAGCTGTAATGCACTGGAGAACAATATGCAATCAGACATCAATCACAGAATTATCAGGCAAGAGAACAAGGAGCCAACTGGCATCAGGCATTATTACCAGTACATTGTTCTGCTGATATACCAACCAGGCAGAAAGAGAAGTTGTACAGACTGGGATCGGGTGGAGAGTGAGCATGGTATGTACTTGGGCAGGCAGAGAACAAGGAGTGATGTCAGGAGTGAGTGAGAGCCTGGTGCTTATTGGGGAGAGGGAAAATGTTGGGTGGTGCAAGCAGAGAGAGAGCAAGGAGTGGGTTCAGATTTCTTTATTTTTGGATTTTTTTTTTTATTTAAAGAGCACCTTCCCCAGTCTTTTTGACATGTATGCATAAATTCCCTCTTCTTGCATTGATTCTCGTTATGTATTTACTTAATGTTCTTAGCAGTTTGTTTATGCAATCTCAGCTGCTGAAAGTTGCATGCTGTATCAACTCTTCTGCACTGAAGCTGGTGTTGATGTAAACCCACAGCTGTGCTGCTGACATCACTATGTGGAGAAGAGCTGAGTCACACTGCATGCTACAGTGAAAGAGCAGGCATTTTGCAAAGGAAAAGTGCTTCATATAAATAAGGATAAAATTATCTTCATTGTCCCCCTTCCCTCAAAAGACACCCTTTTAACAATAATGTATACTAACTCCAGTGGCTAAGTCAGCTCTTCTCCATATGTATATTTTTTTTTCAAATGGGTTGTCTGCTGTGACATTGAATGACAGTGTGATTTGATATTGGACACTGTCAGCTTGCCACAAGTGTTAGTGCCCTACATACTTCTCAGCCCATTATGACCGAAATCAGGGACACTCATTGCAAAAATCAGGGATAAATGACCAAAATCAGGAACACCATATATCTTTCAGCATGGCAGGCAACGTGAAATGATATTAATGGACTGAACTGCTTAAAGGCAATTAGTCACTGTCTCATAGCAGATTGGCCACGTGGGAGCTGTAAAGGGGGGTCCTCCTCAAGGTTCCGATTCATGCTAACTAATGCTACTGTTTCAGATTGCAGCAGTGTGTGTGTATGTGTGTGTGTGTGTGTGTGTGTGCGTTTCTCCCATCATCAGAGTCAAAACAGACCTTGCAAGTCAGGGGCTGTTGAATGACTAAGTCGGGAATGGGGGAGTGGTGACTCCCTTTGTTCTGTCAGTGTTTTAAAACCACCATCTGAGTTCTGTTAGAAGAGTTTAACCTTGTTGTGCCACACTGGCAGACATATATTAGTCTATAATTCCTATACATTCTTATTATGTAAGTATATTTAATAAGACACACATGCTGCTCATATGGAAAGGAGCTATTACTAACTAAAGCTTACAAGGGTACTAACGTTGATGGCAAAGCTGACAGTGTCCAGTATCAATTCATACTGTCATTCAATGTTATGGCAGACAACCCATTTGAAAAAAATTACATACAGAGAAGAGATGACTAAGCCACTTGAGTTAGTATACTTTATTGATAACAGCATGTCTTGTAAGGGGAAGAGGAAACAATGATCATTTTATATTGATGTATATATGGTATTTTTGCCGTGCAAAACTCCCTGCTATTTCACTTTAAGACACAGTGTGACTCCGCCCTGCTCCTTATAGGGATGTCAGAAGGAGCTAGCAATCAGGCAGCTATAACAGCCAAGACAAGAGCAGCAGATGGTGGTTTTAAAACACTGACAGAACAAAGGGAGTCACCACTCCCCCGTTCCCGACTTAGTTATTCAACAGCCTGGGTAAAGAATTGGCTGGAGAATAGGACACAGAGAGTAATAGTAAATGGAGTCCACTCTGAAAAAAGGGGGGTTAGCAGTGGGGTACCACAGGGTTCAGTATTAGGACCGGTCCTCTTCAATGTCTTTATAAGTGACATTGCAGAGGGACTGGAAGAGAAAAGTATGTCTCTTTGCAGATGACACAAAGATCTGCAACAGAGTTGATGCACAAGGTGGGGTGGAAAGGATGAGAAGGGACTTGGCAAGGTTAGAGGAATGGTCAAATGTATGGCAGCTTAGATTCAATGCTAAGAAGTGCAAGGTAATGCACCTGGGAAACAAAAACCCAGGGGAAGAGTACACAATGGGGGGTGAGATACTAACAACAACAAAAATGGAAAGGGACCTGGGGGTAGTCATATCAGATGACCTAAAGGTGGGCAAGCAATGTGAGAGGGCAGCAAGGAGGGCTGGGAGAATACTGGGATGCATTGGGAGAGGCATCACCAGCAGAAAACAAGAAGTTATTATCCCTCTGTACAGACAGCTGGTGAGACCACATCTGGAGTACTGCGTGCAGTTCTGGAGACCTAATCTCCGCAAAGACATAGACAGGACGGAAGCTGTCCAGAGGAGGGCAACTAAAATGGTGCAGGGTCTGCACCGGAAGACATATGAAGTGAGACTTAAGGAGCTTAATATGTATAGCCTCGAGGAAAGGAGGGAGAGGGGGGACATGATAGAAACTTTCAAGTACCTCAAGGGAATCAACAAAGTCCAAGAGGGTAGCATCTTTCAAAAAAAGAGGTGTGCAAGAACAAGGGGGCACAATTTGAAGATAGAAGGGGTGGCTCAGAGGTAATTTAAGGAAGTATTTTTTCACAGAGAGGGTTGTGGATGCATGCAACAGCCTTCCAGAGGAGGTTATGGAGTCAAAAACAGTGGTGGAATTCAAGCATGCATGGGACAGTCATAAGGCAATTCTAGGGGTTGGGGGTAGGAAGAAGTAGGCTGCTGGTTAACTAGGTTCTGCAGCTTATCCATCAGGTAGGGAAATGGGCAGACTGGGTGGGCCAAGCGGTCCTTATCTGCCGTCAAATTCTATGTTTCTATGTTTCTAGGGCTAAACTGCAATGGAAAAACAGATCAAAATATGGAAAAATGTGAACACCTTTGACAAAAATTGCAAATGCATGCATCCTTTGAGGTACATTACTTTATTAAGTGATTGCAGGATGTTACTGTTTGGACCTTTTGGGAAGGTGCTCTTTAATGTGTCTGAGTGCCAGCAACCAGTGAAACAACAGTAGTGGGAGATCTAGACCAGAAAGAAAAAGTTGAACTGGTAAGGCTTCATCAAAAATAACATAGAAAAATTGAATTTGATGGCAGATAAGGACTGCTTGGCCCACCCAATCAGCGTAATTCCCTACCTAATGGATAAGCTGCAGTTCCTAGTTAACTAACAGCCTACTTCCTCCTACCCACCACTAGAATTGCCATATGTATGTCCCATGCATTCTTGAATTGCCCCACTGTTTTTAACCCCAGTGTCTCTTCAGGAAGGCCATTACATGTATCCACAACCCTCTCCGTGAAACAGTACTTCCTCACATTACCTCTGAGCTGACCCTCTCTGTCTTCAAATTGTGACCCCTTGTTCTTGCACATGTATTTTTCTGAAAAATGCTACCCTCTTGGACTTTATTAATTCCCTTGAGGTACTTGAAGGTTTCTGTCATGTCCCCCTCCCTCCTTTCCTCAAGGGTATACATATTAAGCTTCTTTAATCTGTCTTCATATGTCTTCGGGTGCAGACCCTGCACCATTTTAATTGACCTGCTCTGAGCAGCCTCCATTCTGTCTATGTCCTAGTGGAGATGGGGTCTCCAGAACTGCACACAGTACTCCATGTGGGGTCTCACCAACTGTCTGTAATGAGGTATAACAACTTCCTGTTTTCTACTGATGATACCTCTCCCTATGTATCTCAGTATCCTGCCAGCCCTCCTTTCTGCCTTTTCATATTGCTTGCCCATGTTTAGGTCATCTGATATGACTAGCACCGAGTCCCTTTCCATTTTTGTTGTTGTTAGTATCTCACCCCCATTGTGTACTCTTCCCCTGGATTTTTGTTTCCCCAGATACATTACTTAGCACTTCTTTGTGTTGAATCTAAGCTGCCATATACCGAACCATCCATCCAACCTTGCCAAATCCCTTCTCATAATTTCCACCCTATCTTCTGTATCAACCCTGTTGCAGATCTTTGTGTCATCAGCGAAGAGACATACTTTTCCTTCCAGTCCCTCTGCAATGTCACCTATAAAGATATTAAAGAGGACTGGTACCAATTCTGAACCCTGCTGTACTCCATTAGTACCCCCCTTTCTTCAGAGTGGACTCTGTTAACTATTACCCTTTGTATCCTGTTGTTCAGCATAATTTTTACCCAGGCTACCACCTTGGAATTCACTCCAAGGCAGGCTAACTTCTATATTAATCTTTTGTGTGGGACTATATCAAATATCTTGCTAAAGTCTAAGTAGGTCATGTCTACAGCCCCTCCCTGGTGTACTATTTCGGTCACTCAGTCAAAGAAATCTATTAGATTTGTCTGACATAACCCTCCCACTGTGAATCCATGCTTTCTTGGGTCCTGTGCCCTTCTGGCCTCTAGGTACTCGACAATTCTTTCCTTCAAAAGTGATTTCATCATTGTCCCTACCATGGAGGTCAAACTAACAGGTCTGTAGTTTCCTGCCTCTGCTTGCTCCCAGTTATGTGAAGTGGAATCACATCTACCCTCCTCCAGTCTTTAGGTACCACCCCATCCTCCCCATATTTGTTAAAGAGGGTAGTCAGTGGTGTCAATAGTTCTACCCTTAGTTCTTTTAGAATTCTTTGGTGAATCCTCTCAGGCCCAATTGCTTTGTCCACCTTCAGGTTTAAGAGTTTTTCCAGAGCCCTTTCTTTTGTAAATGGACTGGTATTAACCCCCCAATCCAGAGTGTTTCTATTTTTTGTTTTAGGTACCTTCCCTTCTCTTCTTTTGTGAATACTGAGGAGAAGTATTCGTTCAGTATCCGTGCTTTTTCACTGTCACCCTTAGCCCACATTACCTCCCATTTATTAAGCCTCAGTATCCCTCCCTTGGTCTGCCTTCACTACCTATTGTACCCATAAAAGGTTTTATCCCCCTTCTTAATAGAGTTGGCTATCTTTTCCTCAGTTTGGGCCTTTGTTATTCTGACTATCTTCCCAGTCTCCTTCTGCTTTAACTGATATACAGTAGTTCTCTGTCCTGCTCCTTCTGTGTTTCCTTATATTTCCTGAATGCCATCCTTTTCTCCTCAACCTTTCCTGCCACCTCTTTTGAGAACCATAGTGGCTTTTTTCTTCATTTTGTTTTCTTGATTTGCTTTACACAAAGGCTTGTTGCCTCAGTGATGGCAGTTTTGATTTTTCCCCTTTATTCTTCTACCCCTCCTTCTTACCTGTTTATGAGTGCTTTTCTGAGGCAATCTCCCATTTTGGCAAAGTCAAGCCTTCTAAAATCCAATACACTTGCTTTTGTATGGCTTGACTCTACAGCTGTGTTTATTGTGAACCACACTGCTTGGTGGTCGCTTGTTCCCAGATGGCTACTCATTTCTATATCTGAGATCCTCTTTCCACCCCCATTTGAAATTACCAGGTCTAAGGCTGCTCCCTCCAGAGTGAGTTTCAGTACTAGCTGTCTGAGGCATGCTCCCTGTAGGGCATCGAGAATGACTCTGCTCTTGGATGTGGCTGCAGTAAAGGTGCTCCAGTTACCATCTGGCATATTCAGGTTCCTCATCAACAACATTTATTTTTTTCTGTCATTCTAAGGATTGCTTTTATCATTTTCTTGTCCATTGCCCCCCCTCCCCCGAGATGGTGGTCTGTAAACAACCCCTGTGCAGATTGTGGTGCCATTTCCTGTCTCCAGGGTGACCCATAGTGCCTCCTCCTCTCCCTGTTTACCCTTTAGTTCTGTTACTTTGATTCCTTCCCTTATGTAGAGATCTACTACTACTACTCCTTTTTTTCCACCCTGTCCATCCTGTAGATTGTATACCCTGGTATGTTGACATCCTTGTCATGGTTCTCTGTGTACCATGTTTCTGTGACTGCCATGATATGCAGACATCCCTCTTCCATCAAGGCTACTAGTTCAGGGAGCTTGTTACCCAGACTATGGGCATTGGTACTCATAAAAATAAGTGGTCTTTGTGCCTCTGTCGCAAGATAGACAAATCTTGCTGACTCATTCTCTCAGTTTTTTTTTTTATTTTTCTGTTTGTTTTTATTTAATGTGTCTGAGTACCTGCAGTCAGGGAAATGGCAATGACAGGAGATAGAGACTTGATGGTAAAAGTGTAGTGGATCCACATGGCTACTGTTGGCATTCCTCCAGTACCATCCCTCAGCTTCTGTTAGAGCATGGCTTCTGTTAGAAGGTGGGCACTATTAGAAAATATACTGTATTTACAAAGGTCATAACAGCTAGGATGCGAGTACCATCAATAACACTACTTTTGAGCCATATTGGCTCTGACAAGTCTTAGTTTCTAACAGCTTTTTATGGACATTCTCTGTATTTGTGAGTAAAGACAGGGCCACATTAATACCTTCATGGACCATAACACTAGTATACTGATTATGAATATTACCGCTGTTTCAGGGAACATCAGGCAATACTGTACATTGACTATGATGAGGTTTGAAAATGGGAAAGTCACCAAAATACATTCTTCCCAATAATGCTTTCAGAGCTTAGGGATGCTAGCAGTTATTGTTGCTGTCCTGTGCAATTTTGGAAGCACACTGATACACTTAAACTGAGGCAGGAGCAGGAAGGAATACAGTTCTAGCTGAGGGAGAGATGCTATAGATCTTGTCTGAGACCAACTGAAGAAAATGGGCATTGTGTGCTTTCAGTATCCTGGCTAAAGGTACCAGCTAATAGGGCAAGAGGTAGACTGTATGGTATGTCTCTAAACAGTTTCAGATAGTTTGAGGCCTTGGACTGGCTTTTTTTTTGAATGGTTAGGGCACTTCATGATAGTGCACACATATTTCAGATCCATGGATACATTTCACTGTACCGGACTATTTTATCCAGTGACCTGTATTTAGACCAGACCGGAGCAAAGTCAACAACTAGAGCAGCCTGCAAGGTATGGCAGCAGATGAGGTTGTCTGTGTGGCACTCCCAGATAACACCTGAACAGGCAGGGAGGTTAGCTTCCACCCTCTAGGGGCAGTGTAAGGCAGGTAGGCAGGATTCCAGGGGTGAGAACTACCTGCTGGAGGAAAGCACCATTGTTGATTTAAGCCTGTGTAGTGAGGCCTCTTCCTTTTTCCAGCTTCTCCCACTCCAGCCCAACAGGGTCCTGGCAGAACCATAAGGGAACTGCAGACTTTACTACAAGGGTGAGAAAATAAGAGACTGTGGCTGCATTGAAGTTGGTTCTGCTATGTTGGTAGGCTTCTGTTGGGAAGCTGGGAGCGGAGAGAATGTTCTGGCAGATTTGTTTGGCTACAAGCATTGCAGTATATCTTAATTTGCTACAATTCATTATGCTTTCAGTTTTAAACTTCTTAAGCTTGTTTCTCTGTTTTTTTCTTGTTTTGTTTTTGGCAAGAGAAAGCATTAGCAGCTACTATATACACTTTATTATGTAGTTCACAAATGTTCCACAGACTTTTAGCCAAATAAAAAAAATCCAAATGGCCCCTATGGGATCATGAAGTGGCACTCAGGAATCCTTTTCTTCCTTTTGGGGCTTTTCATCAATAAATTTATAGACAACAGGCGCATCAGTTAAAATAAAGAAAGAATAAAATAAAAAATGGTTGGTAAGGACAATGCCCACCTAGTACGCTTCAACTGTGCAAAGGTTTTCCAGTTTGGCACCAGTCATTGGTGGTGCAGTCTGTATTAGAATGCCAAACACAATGTGGCAGACCAAGAGCCCGGTAGCAAGCACAGAATAGTAAGGGGCCAGTGCAAATGCAGGCAATTCCCATTTCATTAAAAACTCCTCACCCCCCAGAAACGCTCACCTGTAGGTTGTTGGAAAAGATTTTCTGTGGCTTTTCAGACAGCTTTATGGACAATCAGAGGTGCACTCAGCATTCATAAAGGATGCCAACTGCATTGTGGCAGATCAGGCAGCCCCTAAAGTTGTCTGAGCAGTTCACAGGTGGAGAAATTCAAAACTGCAGCACATTTCAACTTGCTAGGAGAGAAAAAAACAGAATAGCAGGGGCTGCTAATTTTCACATGTCCAGCGCCCCTGGTCCATGAAAGAACGTTGATGTTCACAGGAACACAATTCACAATGTGGTGGGGTGAAAGAATATGTGGTATGAGCAGCAGTCTGGCAGGGTTGTACAGTGAGAAACACAATCACTACACACTCAGCAGCTAAGCAAAGTTGTATTGTAAGAAACAGCAGAACAGTATTGTCCCTTCAAAGCTACATTAAAAAAAGTAAAAAAAAAAAATTAATGATTGTGTCTCAAACCATGTAGATATGCATTTCATTTTCTGGTGGGGATAGTGGTGTTTGGAAGTACTGTGGTTCCTTTAGCTTTCATGTTGGTTATTTATTTCATCTGCAGTTGCTTTGCAGGATCTTTTTATATCTGCTATTAGCAAGATGACTGAGCAGATTTGCTTTGCAATAACTGCCAGAATGTTTTCTTGAGTAGGAACTGAGCGAGAGAAGGGATGTGTGTATACTGTATAGCTAGGGGAATAAAGAAAATGCAGCATTACTCGATACAGTTAATATTAATAGTGTTTTGTATTCCCATTGGTGTGCCACCCACAGTAGTCTGAACTTAATCATTGTCACCCTTTCCTGGAGAGATATAGGGCTCAGTTCCTAAAGAGCCCATAGATTGCCCCAGGTTGCAGTGGTCTAGGGCTGTGGTGAATTCTAGGAGTATCAGGGACCCTTTGCTCAGTTCTGTAAAAACAGGGGTCTCTGCACCGAAAACCCAGGACTTACTACACCTGCAGGCTAGTGCCAAACAATTGGTACAACTGCAGGAAATGGCACAAGGATCCAGCTACTCCACCACCTGGTGAAACACAAGAGGGGCTGGGATGTGTAGGTGATGGTGAAACATGTTTGCCAAGAGGACCCTGGTGGCAGATTTTACACAGGGAGTGCCTTAGCGCTTGTTGGGGAGACAATGGGCATGCAAGGGAGTGATGTGGCAACTGATGGGGTGCCATTCATATAATTATTAATCTAATGTCATGGTACCAAAGAGGGTCCTGGGACAAACAGTACCCAAGGCTGGATCTGCTGCCAGGGCTGTGCCCACCTGGGGCAATGGCAATGTTTGTCCCTGGAAGCATCCTGTGGTGCCATGCCATTAACATAATAATAATATAAATGGCACCCCTGCCAGATGTCACATCACCCCTTTGCATGCCCACTATTTCCTCAACACCTTCTATGGCAACCCATGCCTCTTATGCCCCAGACACCACATTCAGAGCCCCCCCCAATTCACCACACTGTTGTATGGCACTTAGATCATCTTGTGGGTAGTCACAGTAAGGCCCCGTGCTGTGCCCACAGTAGAGTTTACAGAATAAAAAAGGGGACTGTGCAGCACCACCATGTCACAAGCCCCCTTGCAACCTGGCACATGGGAGCTTTTGCCACAAGGGTGGTGCAACAAGGATTTGCCACACAGCATCCCGATGTCACCACAACCAGCATTTGAGAATCAGATTAGCTGCAAACTATGAAGCAAGGTGCCACTTGCTCCATCCCCATTAGGAGTAAGTACCTTGCATCATAGTTTTGCTTATTGTTTCTTTACATAAAAAAAAAAACCCTTCTTCATTCACTCAGTATATTACCAATGTAATTTTAAGGCATTCTGGTACTCCTTACAATAAATAAAGTTATATTTTTGTCTTAACTAGAGGTTATTTGGGATTTAGATTTGAATATGTGACATACTTCCAAGGTTCCAGCATAGCAAGCTGCATTAATTTGAACTGCTAATGGTATAAAAAAGAGGAACTGAACGGCAGCATCCCAGAACCTACCCTGCATGTGGTGGCTCCACAGGTTGCCAAGTGTGGTTTGTTTTGCACTTATCCTTTAACTATTCATTTGTTTCAGGACACTGAAACAGTCAAATAGCTATGAGGCTGTGGTGTTAGTGAGAAATATATCACACCTGTGTAGGGGTGGGTGAAAGTGGGATTTTCCTCTTTTGTGGAACTTCCACGAAAATCTGGAAACTTTTGCTGATGCTTCCAAACTTCTGCCTGTGTCGGAGTGGAAAACTTCCACAAAATTTTGCTCTGTTTCCCCATAAAATAAGCCCTGGTGTCTAGTGGTCCCTCTACCCACCTACCCCACATTTAATCAAAATATCCCAGGTGGATAGAAGTCCCTCCCACCAGATCACCCACCTGACCCCTAAAACAATACTCCAGGTTGTTGCATCCCTCCCTCCACCCCATCATCTGCCCAACAAATCAAATGCCACAAATGCCCTGGTGGCTAGTGGTCCCTCCCCTCCACCCAATCACCCACCCATAGTGCCCAGTAACACCCTCAATCACTATCTCCATCCGTAGTCTGTGTTTAAAAAAAATCCCTGGTGATCTGTGGTTTCAACCCCCTACCCATCCCCAATCACAGTCCCAGAATAACTTTGTCAGTGTCAATGGCTCAGTAGGTAACATGCCTCTGAGGGCGGGAGATCAGAGGGCCTGGGTTCAGTTCCCCATCTGGCACTTGGGTTAATATCCCAGTACTGACACTGTAGTGCAGCATGAGAGGGATGCTGCACTTCCGAGTGCCGTCTTTCGGATGAGACGCTAAACCGAGGTCCCATCTGCCTGGATTGGTGGTAGTTCAGGTGGATGTTAAAGATCCCATGGCACTTATCAAGAAGAGTATGGAAATTTTATTGAGCAGAAATGGACTTCATTACAAAATACAAACACAAAAAAGAAATCATGATAATACAAAAGCAGGCAAAACAAAACAAAGATCAAAAGAATCAATCATTCCAACTTCCATATATCGCAGTTAAACCATAAGGAATGAAATTGTGGTCTGGAATATTTGAAAAAGTCAGACTTTTGCACTGCAAGCACGGCAGTCTCAACATTCTGTATAATTTCTGGAAGAGGGATCCATTTTGATGCAGAACCAACATGCATCTAGCCTGCCATAAAAAATATTGCATTAGAACAAGAACAACATATACAATGTCAGCATTATATCTTTTGTTTAAGGAAAATGAGTCCCAAACATAATTTTAGCATATGTTAATTGAGAAAAGAGGTTCAGCCCAAGCAATTGCAATAGTGTTGCAAAAATCAAGTGCAAAACAACACTCAAGAAAGAAATGCTGTTGAGTTTCAACAATAGAAGAACAGGACTCCCTAGGGCAGAATCTTTCGTTAATCATTTTGTGTTTATGATTTCCCTTGACACTGAGTCTGCCATAATTACTAAGCCCTACCATGTCCCAAATATAAGGTGGTATCTTAGAATCCAGGAGCTGTTTTGTAATCCATGCTTGTCTATCAGGAGGACAGAAGGGAAATTCGACAGGATCCGGAGCACCCTGCCTTCAAATCCCTCCATATAAAGCCTTCCTGCTTCATATGCAGAAACCATGAGGCGAAACCCAAGCCATAGATACTTACAGCCCCAGACCATAGGCCAGGAGACCAGGAACTTTAGTTAACCACCCTTCTTTGTTGTTCCTCAAAGCAAGACAAGGCAGAAGTCAGGAATAAAGGAAGGACTTCCAACCCTTATCACAAGGTTTTAAAGCCCAACCAAAATTATAATTCAAAAATCGACTATAAAAGAAAGCCACAGGGTTTAACATCCCTACCCCCTCCCTCCCCAAGAGGTCTATAAGTTAAATCTCATTTGATAGGATTCAACCGAGATCCCCAAGAGCCCTGAAAAAAAACTCTATACAATTTAGTAAATAATTTCATGGGTGGGGGAAAGACATAACAGAGGTATAAAAACACAGGGACCATCAAAGACTTAAGCAATTAAACCAGTTTCTTCTTGCCAATCTGCTGTTGTTTCCAGCCAGCTATAAGCCTACCAGCCCTCCCCAAAGCAGTGTTCCAATTCAGAAACTGCATATCACCTGATCCAAACCAGTGACCAAGAATTTTAATGGGCGCCAGAGAGAGCTTGATTCCAGCAAAGGACCTGATTCAGGGACAGTAGGATTCCTAAGGGAAGTCCAGAACTTTTTCTCAAAAATTAATCTGAGAACCCTCCACTAAAGAATACTGACGGAGAGCATCTTTTAAAGACTGCTCATCTGAGTTGTCTGCTACAGTCAGGACCAAATCATATGCATAAGCCAAGATTTTAACGGGAACAGGGTTATAAGACCCTTGCAGGCCAATTACACCAGGGCATTGGAGAGCAACTCTAATTAAAATATAAATTCCAAAAGTGTACAAAAGGGGACTCAAAGGGCAGCCCTGTCGCACCCCTCATTTAACCAAAACCCAATTTCCCAATCAACCATTAACATTGGGAAGAATAATAGCCTCATGATAAAGGGCTCTAATCCACCCTATGAATTCAGTAGGGAATCCAAAAGCTGCCAAAACAGAAAAGAAGAACTTGTGGGAAACCCTATCAAAAGCTTTCTCCTGCTCAATCCCAAGCACCCATCCCTAAATGTGGTTCTGGTCCCCCAAGGAAAATAACTCCCTCAACAAAATAAGGTTATCAGTTTGGCACCTGCATGGGATGCCACATGTCTGGGCTGGACTAAGAAGTCTAGTTACCTGAATAAGTCTGGATAACAATATTTTAGCAAGAATCTTACTATCTACATTGAGGAGACTCAAAGGCTTCCAGTTATTAATGTCTGATACTGAACCTTTTATATGAATTAAAACTAAAATGGCCTCCTTTGTGGACTTTGAAAATTTAGCTTTAGACAACATGTCATTAAACAAAATAGTTAAAGCAGGAACCAATTATTTTCTAAAAGTTGAATAAAAACCTGCCGTTAGCCCATCAGAGCCAGGAGCAGAATTCATTTGTAAACCAGAAATGGCTTGCTCCACCTCATCCTCAGAGATGTTCATAATTAGAAAATTGCTTTCCTCAGGAGTGAGGTGGGATAAGGACAAAGATTCCAAAAAATCATCAGGGAGATTCGGTCCCAAACATATCCAGAACATACTGCTCCACTATCTGAACAAGCAGCTCCGGGGAGCTAACCTGATCCCCTGTGGAAGATAAGAACTGATAAATAACCCTGGATTAAACCTTGCCTTGATATTCTTTAAAAGGGTCTAAGCCACCCTTGGGTAACTTAGTCCCAAACCTGGCTTCTTGCCCTAGGGATTTGGCTCTGTCATACTGTAAATTCCACATTTGATGACTAAGGACCAAGATTTGGGAGCTATAATCATGGGAAGAACAATCTGAAAGAGAAATTAAAGTTTGTAATTGTTCACGTAATGCCAAGTACTGCTTATAGCGACAGGCATGATCAGCAGCAGTGTTTTGTTGGAAAACCTGTCTCCACCTAACCTTAGTATCCTCCCACCACTCCATAACATCCTCATAGAGATCAGCGACAGACAACCGTGCCACCCACTCTCACCGCCATAATTTTTGGACTTTAGGGTCCTGAAGTATGGAATCATCAAGTCTCCACCTATTCTTTTTGCAATGGGGAACATTAGACCAAGAGATCGTAACTCAAAGGGCAGCATGATCAGAAAACTCACACCCAATAGTCCGACAGTCAGAGATTGTAAGTGAATGTGAAAGAAAAATAAAGTATATTCTAGTTTTACAGTCGCTCATAAAATAGTAAACCCACTCCTCAGATGCCGAACCCTATAGGCGTCCTGAAGTTTAGCAGTAGAGATGATATTCTTAAGGGTCATGGTATCGCTGAAAAGCTTAGATGTATGAAGCCCCCTATCTGTTGATGTAATCCACAATTAAAATCTCCAGCCCCAATAACAAGTCTGGAAGTATGCAAAAAGGGTTGTACTAGACGAAAAAGTGCAGACCGCTGTGCTTTGGTTTGAGGAGCATATAAGGCAATCAGCCTAAATCTTTCAGAATGAAAGGAGACGTCTAGCAATAATGCCTTCCCGGGATGAATACCCATGAGTCTGGACACTTTAAGAGCAGAATTGGAAAATAAAATACCTACCCTGTCACATTTATCCACCCAAGAGGACCAAAAGGAAGGGCCATGAGACCAAGACTTAGAGGCTTGCTGAAGTTCTTTGTTAGTTTTTAATCACTTATCAGCCAAACAGGTGATATCACAATGCATATCCTGCAAAGAAAGCATGACACCTCCAAGCTTCCTGTCACCGTTAATACTATTAACATTTAAAGAAAGTAGTGACAAAGAATCCATAGGGAAAGTTAAGGTGATTTACTCCATTGACACTGTCTAGTTCTTTTTGCATTTGGGTCCGTGTCAGTGTTGGAAACAATAGAGGAAGTATCCATATTGTCATCTGCAGAATCCTTATCAGTAACATCAGAAGCCAAAACAGCAAATTTATTGCCAGATTTCCAAGTCCTACCTCCAGAGGCCTTACTGCAGCCAGAAACAGCCAGCTCCTTCCTATTCCTTTTCTGCTGTACCATGATAAAAGTAGATGGCTCCATTTTAGACTGTGCCTGGGGCAAAGGTGGGGGGGGCATCATCTCAAGGTCTTTAGAGACCAAAGCACTTGGAATAGGGCCCTCAGCCTCCCCTGTAACAACTTGTTCCTGAATATGAACCTCATCCCTCCGAGATAAATCAGTCTCCTACATCCCGTACATCCCCCGTCCTCGGGGCTGTTGTTTGTTGGGGAGGGGATAAAGTCACTAAACCAACCCCGCAAATGATGCTCTGCAATCCTCCTAGCTTGCTGTTGCTGAGCAAGGTTAATGAGGTCTTCATGAGAGGGGCAATCATCCCGATTATGCGAGGCCCAAGGGCAACGACCATAGCCATGACCGGTGTGCTCACATAAGTAACACTTGAAAAGATTCAAACAGGAACTGGAATTATGGCCAAACTCCAAACAGTGGCTACATTTAACAGTATCACAAACATAGAAACATAGACTTTGATGGCAGATAAGGACCACTTGGCCCACCCAGTCTGCCCATTTCCCTACCTACTGGATAAGCAGCAGAATCTAGTTAACATACAGCCTACTTCCTGCAACCCCCAACTAAAATTGCCTTGTGTCTGTCCCATGCACGTTTGAATTCCCCCACTGTTTTAGACCCAATGACTTCCTCAGGAAGGCTGTTCCATGTATCCACCACTCTCTCAGTGAAAAAAAATTTCCTCACATTACCCCTGAGCCGGTCCCCCTCTATCTTTAAATTGTGCCCCCTTGTTCTTACACATCTCTTTTTCTGAAAGATGCTACCCTCCTGGACTTTGTTGATTCCCTTGAGGTACTTGAACATTTCTATCATGTCCCGCCATCCTCCTTTCATCAAGAGTATACATATTAAGCTCTCTCTGTCTCTGTTCATATGGTTTCTGCTGCAGACCCTGCACCATTTTAGTTGCCCTCCTCTGCACCTGCTTCCATCCTGTCTATGTCCTTGCGTAGATGAGGTCTCCAAAACTGCACACAGTACTCCAGATGGGGTCTCACCAACTGTCTGTACAGAGGGATAACCACTTCCTTTTTCTACTTGTGATGCCCTTCCTATGCATCCCAGTATCCCCTGGCTCTCCTTACTGACTTTTCACATTGCTTACCCACCTTTAGGTCATCTGATATGACTACCTCAGGTCCCTTTCCATTTTTGTTGTTGTTAGTACCTCCTTGCTATTGTGTACTCTTTCTCCTGGGTTTTTGTTTCCCAGGTGCATTACTTTGCACTTCTTTGTATTGAATCTAAGTTGCCACATGTCTGACCATTCCTCCAACCTTGCCAAGTCCCTTCTCATCTTTTCTAACCCCTTGTGTATCAACTCTGTTACAGATCTTTGTGTCATCTGCAAAGAGGCATACCTTTCCCTCCAGACCCTCTGCAATGTCACCTATAAAGATGTTAAAGAGGACTGGACCCAGTACTGAGCCCTGAGGTACTCCACTAGTAACCCCCCTTTCTTGGAATGTGTTCCATTCACTATTACCTTCTGTGTCCTGTTGTGCAGCCAGTTTGTTACCAGGCTACCACCCTGGGACCCACTCCCAGGCTGGCTAACTTGATTATTAATCTTTTGTATGGGACTGTGTCAAATGCCCTACAAGTCTAGGTAGGCCTATCACAGCCCTTCACTGGTCTATTACTTTGGTCACCCAGTCGAAGAAATCAATTAGATTCATCTGACATGACCTTCCTGCTGTAAATCCATGCTGCTTTGGGTCCTGTGCCCTGCTGGCCTCTAGGTACTCAACAATTCTTTTTCAGAAGTGATTCCATCATTTTCCTACCACTGAGGTCAAACTTACAGGTCTGTAGTTTCCTGCTTCTGCCTTGCTCCCACTTTTGTGAAGGGGAATCACATCTGCCCTCCTCCAGTCCTCAGGTACCACCCCCTCCTGCCATGATCTGTTAAAAAGCATGGTCAGTGGTGTCACTAGGTCCTCCCTTAGTTCTTTTTGGATTCTGGGGTGAATCCATCAGGCCCCATTGCTTTGTCCACCTTGAGTTTTAGGAGTTCTTTCAGGACTCTTTCTTCTGTGAATGGACTGGTGTCAACCCCCCTACCCAGAGTGCTTCTATTGTCTGGTTTAGGTAACTCCTCCTCATCTTCTTTTGTGAATACTGAGCAAAAGTATTCATTCAGTATCTCTGCCTTTTCACTGTCTCCTCTGCCCACCTCCCTCTCCTTTATTAATCTTCACTATCCCTCCCTTAACCTTTCTATGCTCCCTAATGTACCTATAAAGGTTTTATCCCCTTCTTAACTGAGTTGGCTATTTTTCTTCAGTTTGGGCCTTGCTATTCTGACTGCCTTCCACTTCTTTTCTGCTTTAATTGATACAGTTCCCTGTCATGCTCCTTCTGTGATTCCTTATACTTTTTGAATGCAGCCTTTTTCTCCTTAACCTTCCCTGCCACCTCTTTTGAGAACCATAGTGGTTTTTTACTCCGCTTTGTTTTCTTTATTTGTTTCACACAAAGGCTTGTTGCCTCTATGATGGCAGTTTTGATTTTTCTCCATTGTTCTTCCACCCCTCCTTTTTGGTCATTTGCTAGTGCATTTTTCAGGTATTCACCCATTTTGCCAAAGTCAGCTCTTCTAAAGTCCAGTATCCTTGTTTTGTATGGCTTATCTCCATGGTTGTGCTCATTGTGAAGCACACTGTGCAGTGGTCACTTGTTCCCAGATGTCTACTGACTTCTAAATTTGTGATCTCTCCATTTGAGAGTACCAGGTCTAGTATTGCCCCTCCCGAGTGGGTTCCAACACTAGCTGTCTAAGGTCTGCCCTGCAGGGCATCGAGAATGACCCTGCTCTTGGATGTGGCTGCAGTACCTGTTATCCAGTTAACATCTGGCATATTCAGGTCCCCATCAACAGTATCTCCCTTTTCAGCCATTTTGAGAATGTCCTCTATCATTTTGTTGTCCATTTCCACCCCTTGAGACAACCCCTGTGAGGATTGTGATGCCATTCCCTGTCTCCAAGGTGACCCAGAGTGCCTCTTGTCCTACCCCTTTACTTTTTAGTTCTGTAGTTTTGATCCCTTCTCTTATGTATAAAGTTACTCCATCTCCTCTTTTACCTTCCCTGTCTCTTCTGCAGATTGTGTACCCTGGTATGTTGAATCCCAGTCATGGTTCTTGGCGTATTTATTTATTTATTTATTTGAACATCAGTTTAACAACCTTGAGCCAGGGCTCATTTACAAAGGTACCTCATCACATAAAGGACACAGACAGTGGCACAGAAGACAACAGATAATACAGGTTCAAGCTAAGTGTCATACAAGGCACAGTTGGTTCCAATGAAAATGAAGAATAAATATACAAGAAGAGAGTTAGTGGGGAGAGAATGTAAAGAAGATTGGGGGTAAGAGATAAGAGGGGAGTGGGGACTAGGGAGCAGAAGGAAGGGTGAGAGCCAGGGTGGAGGAGTAGGTAAAAGGGGGGGGGCAGAGTGCAGCTCTGCAAGCATTATCGAAGGGGAGGTTTTTTTTTTTTATATCAGTTAGTGGCAGTGGCATCCACGTAAGATTAGCAGGTGATTTCTAAGGCTGCATTTAAAGCCAGTGAACGAAGGAGATTCGGAGATAACAGCAGGGAGTGAGTTAAACCAAGAGGACGCTCTGTAAGGGAACGCCCTTTGGCCTTGCGATGTCCTGGCTTTTGGAATGATCAGCATTGATTTGGATGAGCTGCGGGTGTTCACAGTAGGATTAGCCCGATGTATTGAGTCAGATAAGCCAGGGGGGAATAGGCCATGGAGGGCTTTATAGGTGAGTTGGCATGTTTGAAACATGAGCCGTTCATCCAGGCTGAGTAGGGTAGCCAAGGGTTACAGTAGACAGGTGTGGGTTAGTCTAGGGGCACTGGTTATAAGTCTGCAGGCTTTGTTAAGTGTAAGGCGAACCTTGCACAGGGCCGTCAGATCGGCAGCCCCATAGACCGGAAGGCCATAGTCGATAAGAGATATGACAGAAGAGGTGACAGCCAAGTGGAGGGCATCAGGGGGAGGCATTTTTTGTGCCGGTAGAGAATGCCCAGCCGTGTGTTGGCGGTAGAGTTCAAGGCGGAGATGTGGCCATGGAAGGAGAGGGCTGGGTCAAAGATTAAACCAAGATATTTATAGGACTGTACACGTTCGATGGGGATATTGAGGGAGGAGTGAATAGAGAGGGGGAAATTGCTGGATTTATTTTGGGTATGGCAGAAGAGCATGGTTTTTGTTTTCTTTAGGTTGATTATGAGTCAGTGCTCAGTGAACCAGGTTTCAGCAGAATCATAGGCAAGCTGGAGAGAATTCGGAAGCGACAAGGGGTTACTGTCAGAAGCGATGAGGACTGCATCATCAGTGTAGAGCAGGATTTTACCTGCACATTTGCTGGGTAGCGAGTTGAGGAAGCGGGAGAAGGAGTCCAAGAATAGAGCCCTGGGGGACTCCAGAGCGGATCAGACAGGTGCTAGAGAGAGTTCCACTAACTTTTACACATTGAGAGTGGGCTGAGAGATAGCTGGCGCACCAGGTGATTGGACCAGTTGGAAAACCTAGGTGGTCGAGGGTGGTTAACAGGAGAAGATGCGATACGGTATCAAAGGTCAATGAAAACAGCACCAGCCATAGAGCCAGAGTCCAATGCTGTGTGGAGGAAGTTGGCGAACTCCAGGAGAGCTGTATTGGTACTATGACCAGCTCTGAACCCATGTTGTTCCAGGCAGAGAACATTGTACTTAGAGAGGTAGCCAGAGATTTGAGTGGCCACAATTTTCTCCAAGGCCTTAGAGAGGGGGGGCAGGATTGAGATAGGCTGGTAGTTACCTGGAAGAGTTCTGTCACCACCTTTGTGGATAGGGGTAACTGTGGTGACCCTCCAGACAGCGGGGAATTGTCCAAGGCTGAGGGATTTGTTAAAGATGCAGGTGATAGGTGAGATGACCTGGTCCAGGACCTGACGTAGGAGACAGGAGTCTAGGGAGTCATTCCTGATGGTGTTACCCTTTAAGGCTTTAAGCAGGTATGGCCTGACCTCTTGAGTGGTGACACAGCACAGGTGGAACAAGGAGCGAGTGATGGAAGGTGCAGACCTGGGGGGTGGAGGACTGAAAAAATTGCTAGGGAGCACTGGGCTAAGATCAGTAAAGGAGTTATTGAGGTGAGTGGCAATGAGGGCAGGATCAGAGTAGACAGTACCATTGATGTTAAGAAGTGCAGGAGGGGGGGACCGGGAGTGACCATTCAGTTGCTTGACGTTGTCCCAGAAGGACCTGGGGTTCCCCCAAGAGGAGGTAAGGGAGGCTTGATAGTACTCAGCCTTTGCTTTGAGGATAGCCCAGGTGCACCAGTTCTGAGCCGCAGCATAAGTCTGTCTGTCTGCAAGGCGGCCAGTTGCAACAGCAAGGTGCCACAGGTTGTCCCGCTGCTTAAAAAGGAGTCGCAGGGCAGGGGTGATCCAAGGGGCATGTCTTACTCTAGACCTACGAGCAGTCATAGGTGCGAAGATGTCACAGGCAGAGTTGAAGGTGTTGACAAAGAAGGCCAGCGCCGTGTCAACGTTTGGTGTGTTTAGCAATGGAGACCAGTCTGTATGTGCGAGGTAATGCTTTAGGTCTTTCAACCCACTAGGTCTAAACCGCCTCCGAAAGGTGATTAGAACCGTGGGCTTGGGCAGAGAGGTAACCCAGTTGAAGAGAACAGGGAATGGTCTCAAGGCAGTCAGAGAGAGTTTGGATATTGTGGATGTGGGTTGGTCTGTTAGTGAGTACTACATCTAGGAGTGTGTCAGAGCCCCTTCTGGGGTTAATTCTTGTGGGCTGAGAGACTAGTTGGCTTAGATCAATAGCAGCAAAAGCCTCGTGGGAGGAAGAGGATGAGGGGCAAAGCCAATTAATGTTTAAGTCACCCACCAGGATTTGGTCAGAGGGGTGGGGTAAGGAGGTGAGATAGTCAATTAGTGGGCCCAGCACCTGCGATTGGTTCTTTGGAGGTATGTAAGCCGTAGTCAGAAAGATAGGACCCCTAGAGGGGTCAGGGGATAGCTTTAGTGTAAGGGCCTGGGCATTATGGTCAAGGTCAGGGGGAGAAAGGGCTAGTCCAATAAGTGGGTCCTTTACATAGAAGGCACATCCCCCACCTCTCCTACCGGACCTGTCCAGCCAGTGGAGGGTGTAGCCAGGGAGAGAGACCTGGGAGTTAGAGGTTGAGTCAGATAGCCAGGTTTCAACCAAGGCAACCACATCTGGTTTGTGATCTATCACGCAGCATTGTAGTGCATCCAGTTTTTTAAGGAGACTACAAATGTTCATAGATGCAATACGAAGTCCAGAGGATTTCAAGGGGGGGCCAGTGTAGCCAGGCCCAGGATTGGGATGATGTTGCCAGACAGGAGAAGGAGGAGGAGAGCTGCTCTTGGGAGTAAGTGGCAGAATGAGAGTTTCCGAAGGCTGGGGTTGGGGGGATGGGGGTGTAGCGGTACATGGGATAGGGAGAGTAGCACAGACAGGGAAAGCTAGCATGATAGGATGCACAAGGGGGCAGGGGGGGGTGAGTGAGAGGGTGTCCATACAAACTGTGATAGATAGTGACGCAGAATGGGTGAGTGAAAGTGGAGGGAGGAGGAGGGGCAGAGGGAGAAGAGGGGCGGATTGCAGGCAGATAAATGGGGGCATAAGAACAGCCCGCCATCGGGCATCTAGTGCCCCTGGGGAAGGTAAGGACTATTAAAAGAAGGGGAAGGATAGGGAGGGGCACGAGACGGAGAGTGATGGACATGGATGGTGAGGGGTGAGAGTTTTAAGGGGGAAAAAATGAGGTAGAACTGTAGAGGTAGAGTGGGAGACCCCAAGATGGGATTAGAGCCAGTGGAAGCAAAGCAGGATTGGTAGTTGGGGAACAGTGCCCACTGGTGGCCAGCAGGTATAACCTGCAAATAGGAAAGTGGGGACTTAGGTGCAGGCACACAAGACGTGATGTCACAGGAAGTGACACACTCAACCCGAGCCAAGATACTCACGGCCACCCCTGGGTGGGGCAGACGACGCAAAGCGTCATCAGGCTAGCACCCTAACAGCCGAGTCCGCGGGAAACAATCAGCAGCTGGGGATCAGAGAAGCCACGAGTCTGTCGGAATCCTGCTGGCAAAAACACTTCCAGGAGATGACTTGCAAGATGGCTTTACCTGAGCAGCAGCTCCCGAGATCGAAACGCTCCAGATAGGAGCCGAGGTGATCCACCTGCTGCTGCGGTCGGCAGCTTACTGAGATGTTTGGGGGGGGGCGCGCCCATCTGTAAAGAGGTAGGAGAAAGTAAATTAGTATGCAGCGGGAGGTTTAGAGTAGTAGCTCAGGTAATACATGTGCAGTAGTAACACGCCTAACAAACGAGAAGCCCCAGAATGTACTTTTAAATTCTACACTGTTTTACTGTGCTTAGGTAAGGCACTATGCACTGCTCAATCACACAGGGTGCTACAAGTTTAGGCTGCTGCACTAGTAGACAGTAGTTAGGGACACATACAGTCTCAAACAGCTAGTCCTAGTGCGCTTTACACTTTGGGGCTAACATACAACAAGATGGCAACCTGTCTCAGCATTACTGCAGCAGACTACTACAACTAATAAAAGGCACTAAGCAGTACATACACTTAGATGTTAGGTCTCACTACAGCCAGGACAGGTTTAATAAACAACGTTACTGCCCAACTCAAGTCCCAACCACCCCCTCAGGTAGCACCCTAACAGCCTAGTCCGCTGGAAACAATCAGCGGCTGGGGAGCAGAGAAGCCACGAGTCCGTCGGAATCCTGCTGGCAAAAAACACTTCCAGGAGATGACTTGCAAGATGGCTACCTGAGCAGCAGCTCCGAGATCGGCGCTCCAGATAGGGCCGGTGATCATGCCGCAGTCGGCAGCTAGGGAGATGTTTGGGGGCGAGCCCATCTGAGCAGCAGCTCTCGAGAGTGAAACACTCCAGATAGGAGCCTAGTGATCCACCTGCTACCGCCTGCTGGTGTACCATGTTTCCGTGACTGCCACAATATCCAACTGCTCATCTTCCATCAGGGCTACTAGCTCAGGAAGCTTGCTTCCCAGACTTCGAGCATTGGTACTCATTGCCCTCCATTTAATGTTGGCTTTGTCCTTTTTTCCCCCATCCCTGCTCTTACTGTCCTTGTCTATTTTAAGTGGGTCCGAGAGCCACACTTAAAGCAAGATCTAGGCTACCCAGCATAAAAAATCAGTCCTTTATCTCTCCCAAGGTAAAAAAAAAAAAAAAGTCAAGTGACTGGGGCCGGAGTTCATAGAATATAACTTCACTTGAACCCTCCACCTTCCATTCCAAATCTGCTCACTATCCAATGTAGGAGTGGGCTTATTCAAAACATCACAATGCTGTTTTAACCAAAACAGGATATGTTCAATATGCACCTCTTCATTTTTAAACATGATGGTAATATGTTTAACCTTGGGTTTAGTCAAAGGAAGAACATGAAAGGAGACCAAGCAGGTGAATTTTTATGTATATATTGAGCCAGAAATAATCTAAACAGGACACATTTTAAAGCTAATATCATAGTTAAGTTTCCTAAACTAATCAATGCAAACAATTTCAGAGGAGAAAAAATGCATGTATAACTCTTAAGCAAGGTTTTGCAATATAAATCCCATCCGGGGTTTTCCAGCCCTCTTTATATAAAAAAGCACAGCATTACGTCTGAGGGCAGGCTTACACCTAGTTTGAAATAAATCAGAGAGCTTAAGCCCACAGGCTTATCAGAATCAGTACCAGTATCTTGTAACAATACGGGTCAGGACTAACCAGACTGGTACCCCTGGAGAATTGTCTACAACAACTGCCTGAGCTGACAAGGCCAAGCTAGAAGCAGAACATAGCGGGCTAGGAGAAGTAGTAGACACACCTACAGCAGTCACACTAGAAATAGGCTCAGAAATACCTCCAGTAACAGTGCAAGAAACAACATTAGAGTTCATAACACAGGTAGAAGAAATATTACCCTGGGGCAAGTTGGAGCTCATGGTAGAAGGTGCGGTGGCCACTGGTGCTGCTGCATTCTTCAACATGGTGATACAGGAGGGATCCTGGAAATCAGGCGACCAAGAACCACTGTTCAACTGTTTTCAGCCAGCATTTTTCAGAGCCAGTTCGGGAGACCAAGCAAACCCATCCCATAAAACAGCAGGGTGCAAATCACGATGCTCGTTAGGCAAAGTAGAAGCAGGAACTCCCAGTAATTTACTCCAACCCAGTTTCTGTGCATGAGAGGCAAAAGAAAACACAGGACCACCCCCAGCATCGCCTGACGTTGAAGCTGTAGATTGTAAGGGAGCTGCCTGGGCACCATCAGGATGTTGGTTTCCAGAAGACAGATGAGTCTGGAGGGGTTGTAGGCACTTGGGAGCAGAACCCAACAAACTGCCAGCCCCAGAAGCAGGAGGTAATGCTGCCTCGGACAGCAGAACAACAGCATTCAGTGGTACATCAAAGCCGACCGGTCCAACTGCAAGAATAGTCCGACCAGAAACAACAGGAAGGGGAAACCGAAGCAGGAGGCTCAGTATCCACAGAAAAGAAAACAAGTTTCTGATCAGGTAAGTGCATCTGTAATAATAATTGAGATCTTACTGCCAGCAAATGAACTTTATAATCAGCAGAGGAGAGCACAGAGCTATGCACAGGGCTAGGCGGCACTGCAGGAAGCGTAGCTTCAACAATACTAAGTTCAACCAAATCAGCCCACTGTACAGGCTTCCTCAACAGCCTCTTGCACTGCTAGCACAGGAGAGAGACCAGCTCTCCGCACCCTGCATCCATCTTGTCCGGTGTCTTGCTCAGACTGGCCATCGCAATGCCGACGGTCAAGGTCCCCCTACTGACAAGAGTAGGGAATTTCCAGTGTCCTGTCCAAATTTCCCTCATTCAATAAAAATACCACCAACAGCTTAATCTGGTTCAAGGTCAGTTGGCATTCATCTGTATCCCCTCCCCGTCGTGCCTGAAAATAGGCAGGATTTGTCTAGTGCACTTACCGGTCAACAAAACTAAATAATAATAATAAATAATAATGAATATTTAATTACCTGGTGGACTAGTGCCTCACCCACTCTCCTTCAGCAGGT
This sequence comes from Neoceratodus forsteri, assembly GCA_016271365.2. Lineage (NCBI taxonomy): Eukaryota > Metazoa > Chordata > Ceratodontiformes > Ceratodontidae > Neoceratodus > Neoceratodus forsteri. Next base: position 276,537,797 of record CM057449.1, read on the forward strand.
GTCCCACTACCCACTCCTATCTCAATAGTAAACCCCTACAGGCAGATTGAACATCCTCTCTTCTACATGGCTGGCCTGCCACTTAGCTGTCAATGAATGAACGCATTCCTGTCAGGAATGCACTCATTCATTGACAGCTTAATGGGCTTGCTGGCCATGGAGGAGAGAGGAGGGATGTGCAGGTCCACTGACTAGGGTTTACTATGGGGGTGGGGGCGGGTGCTGGGACACCTGGTAGGGTGGGGGGTTGGGGGCACTAGACCTCCAGGTATTTAAATATTTATTCAAGGACTGCGGATCAAGGATGGGAAGGGGGGGTTGAAACCAATAAACCTCCAAGGGAATTTTTTTTAAAAAGACTACAGATGGAGATAGGGATGGGGGATTTACTAGACACTGTATTGGTGGGTGACTCTGTAGAGGCGGGACTACTAACCACCATGGCATTTGATTTGTCATGCAAGTGATGGGATGGGAAGGGTTGCAACAACCAGGGGTATTTTTTTTACAGGTCAGGTGGGTGCCAGGTGATAGGGAATACTAGCCACCAGGGAATAGGGATAGGAGTTTTGTTGTGTGGACGGGTTGGGGGAGGGACCACTAGCCACCAGGGATTACCAGGAAACTAAGCTTCTTTTTACTGGTAGGGAGAATTTCCACGAAAGTTCAGAAATGGATTTCCAAACTTTCACGGAAGTGAAAGTCTGACTTTTGCTTTAGTTCCACTGGCAAAAAATGTTTTCTCACACCCTACACCTGTGGCTTTAGACATACAGTGTTAGCCACAGACATGGTCAGATATTTCCAAATATTTCACAAAATTTCTAAAGAGTTTCTCTCTGCTGTCAATTCTGTGGAAATGCAGAAAGCAGAAGATTTCTGTAGAAATATTACAGAAATATTAGGAAATATCTGACCATGTCTTTGGCTGTGACTGTAATCTTGTTTACATGGAAGTCACAGATGCCACTGTACACATAAGGTTTGTGACACAGGCATGCAACATCTGAGCAAGAATAAGTTTAGTGGATGCCACTTTCCTTGATCCACAAATTCTAGCCAGAGCCAATATGGCTGCAAAATATTATTATTGATGGTAGTGAAAAATGTGTAAGTAAGACAGTATCATAACAAACATACACTATATGTGTTTTTTGAGCAGCACAAGTATTTGGACATTTATCAAAAAGTGTGCATCCATGAGACTCTAGTTCCTCCATTCAGATTGTATTCCCCTCTTCATAAACTAGTGGTATTACAAAGTGATGAGATTTTCGTCATGTGATTGATTTGCACATTCCAAACTTTTTTTTCTTTTTTATACATGTACAGGAGGTCTGATCACCCCCATCCCCATGCAACAATCCAGATTCGATCTGGACCTGAGGACATCTCAGGATGGAAGCATGATAGGAGTGCCATGAGGCCTGCTTCTCCTTCCAGTTTTCCATTTTCTGTCCCAATCCATGCACTGTGGAATGCAAGTCAGACATGCATACATGGAGGCCTGCACATGCTCAAGGAATCCTGCTGCTTCCTCCTTTCCTGGGAGGTGGAGGGTTCCTCCACAATGGTCTCTTCATGAAATAGAAAAAAATAAATGGTATTTAATCAGGCTGGAGAGAAGATAAGAGGGGAGATACCTTGAGGGTATACCGAAGCATGAACACTTGGCACCAGAAAACAGCAGGGCCGATGTGCAGGAGCAAAGATGTAACACTGAGTCAGGAGGTAGACTAGAATAGGAGAGATGAAAAAACAGCTAAGATCTGTAAACAAGCAATAGCAATATGTAAGCACACGGCCAGTAAATAAATACCCAAACACTAATGATTTAGAACAACTGTAAACAAATGTAAACACGCTATAGAATTCAAGGCTAATGCAAAGGAAAGTGCCTAAATACAGGTACTGTCAGCTCCGGCAGCTCTTGAAGCCTGAAATAGGGGAGAAACTTACAACCAACTGGGTTTGACTCCCCCTAATCAGGTAACTGTCCTAAGGTTGGGCACTGGGACATCAAGGGAAAGAGGGGAGAGGTATGTAGAACCGTGGGAGTAGGAAGAGGGTGCTGGAAGGGAGTGGAACAAAAGAACCAAGTGGGCAGTTAGAGGTAGAGGTTACTCCTTCTTACTAATATGATCATGAGTATTGGCCACTGACCAATATATCAAAAAAGGGGGGAGTCATAGCTAATGACCAGCCCCAATAATGCTGATAATCAATGGGCTGGCACCAGAAAGACCCCAATGCCAATGCCACAACAGGCTGTGCAGCAACTATAATGAGCAGGGTGGGGCACACAACAGGGGAGTGGGAAGGGGATGCACTGCCATTGAGCAGATAAGTGAGACATAGGTGGTCCATTTTATAGTGCGGTGCAGTGGTAGAGGAATGGGCCTGACTGGGTCCTTTTAAACTGAAGGTATACACCCTAGCGCCCTCAATCACTGCAGCAGGGCACAACAGACCCAGTGCCCTCATTATGAGGAAACTGGGAGCAACACACAAGACATGAGCAAAAAGAGAACAAACACTAAGCACAACCAGTCCACAATTTAATCAGATGGTCCTTCGGCCTGCCCAGCAGGAGCTGGTGGAATTCCAGGGGAGCTCGTGGAGACAGACAAAACAGCAGCTGCATAGGATATCAGGCCTGGTCGCACAGGAAAGGAGTCAGGGTAATCATCCAAGTCCACAGTAGCATCAGTCTCCAAGTCAAACAATGCCCAATCTCCAAGCTGGTCTTGGGGGGATCAGAAGTGCGATCATTTCTGGAAATTTTCACTGGAGGAGCATTCAACTAGAGTTCCTGGGGCAGCTGGGTTCTGCTACATGCTCTTTGCCTCTGCCATGAGGTGGATCCAGAATGTTGGGGAGGCAGGGAAGTGCTGGCTAAGGGAGAAAACTGAGAGGCAGCAATGGGCAGAGGTAACGTTTGAACACAGGAGCCGGAAGAGATGGGGGGCTGGATTGAGTAGTGACGTGTCCAGCAGAAAATGAGTCCTCCAGAAACTGCATGCCTTCCAAACAGTTTCCTTTAGTTGCCGAGTCTTTGATAGGTTCCCAGAGCCTTCTGGAGTTTGTAGTCAGAAAAAAGAGTGCAGGCCAAAACATAGCAAGCCACTTTTCAAGGTTAGCAGGATAGTCTGCTACAACTTGTCTCTCAGCTCTGGACACAAGTAGGCTGGTGAGTCCCTGAAATCTGAACTGGAAATTATGTTGGTATAAGAATTTCTTTAAGGGGCCAAAATATCTCCTCTTCTCTGCAGTCTCTTGTGCAAAGACCCGACAGTAGGAGACTGAGGACCCCTGCCAGCACACCTCCCTCAAGTCCCTGGCTGCCCGAAGAATGTGTTCTTTGGTGGTGTAGCACAGAAAATAGGTGACGATGGGCCTGGGAGTTTTGGGGGTTCTTATCTCACTGCCCTACTATGCAATGTGCCCTCTCCATGTCCATAGGGCCCCTGCACCTGTCCCCCAGCTTTGTAGGCAGGTCCTCATTCAAAAAGCACTCCATAGATAGGCCTTCTGCCCCTTCTGGAATTCCAATAATGTGCAAGTTATTGCACCTGACCCTGTTCTTTTGGTTTTCTGCTCTGTCCCTCAGGGCCACCAACCGCTCCTCATTTAGCTGGATATGATGCAGAAGTTTGACCTGTTGCTGCTCACAGGTGTCCAGCCGCTGTTCTGAAACATTAATTCTGTCCTGCAGCTGTCACATCAACTACAGTACCAGAGGGGGACAAGCTGATATCATTGACTCGGTCTAGGAGGGCCTCCGGCATCTTTGTGATGTACTGGAGTGAGTCGCTGACAGATGCTGTTTGGTTGGGCGCCTGAACACTCTGCACTTGCTGCAAGGGCGGACCCTGGGAAGACATACTAAAGAAGCATTGAGCAAGCTATTTCCCCCATTAGTGGCTCCCAATAGGCTGCACATTCCCAAACTGATAGGCGGGGAGGCTGAGTATACAGATATTGAAATGGACCTCATGAACGGCTGCAGGAAGATGAGGCTTACATGGCCTGGTGCCCCAAGATGACTAGCAGATGCCCGGCACTGCAGAAAACACAAATTGTGTCAGAATCTGCTGAATGTAGTCACCGCTCAGTAGGAGGAGTTACTCAAACATTTACAAACACTAGGGGTTCTCCATGTCCAAGGATCATGGTGCCAGTGCTTGAATTTTGCCCAGGTTAGGGAGAGCTGATAAAGTTAAGCAACCGTTACTCTGACTGCCAAGCCATGCCCCATTTCTTCTATCTTTCAGTACCTTTGTAGAGATATCTGAAGGAAAATTAATGATAGCAGCTCACTGCAACCAGTTCCTTTTCACTAGCAATATGGGCTAGCGTGTATTACATCCTTGACACCTATGGGTAGAGAGAAAAAAGACAAACTACTCTAAAGATGCCAGCGCATGCTCTATATAGAGACAGCTCACATGGATTGTTGGCAGAAAAGGGCATGAATCTTAAATTAATACAATAAAAACAAAAACATTAAAAATCTAAGCTAAATTCTTAAAAGATTTTAGTTACTGTAGAACTAGAATATACCACTGTCAATTAATAATCACTAAAACTGCGGTACCTTTAATGCATGACATTAAGTTGACAGCGGTACCTCTTTGATGTACTTTCGTTTTGGCTGTAGTATTGTTTACTGTAATTTGTTTTCAGTGTTTTTGTCAATTTTATACGATTAAAAGACACCAAACAATTTAGTGCTGCATGTGCAAATAAGATTTATTTGTGAATTAGTGGCTTATATCCCCTTAAAAAAGCAATTAGATGGTTAGATGCTGCCTTGTTTCAGCTTTTCAGCATTTCCGGCATCAATGTGCACTCAGCTGTCAGTCCTCAACATCAACATCGTCTGTTGGAATTGCCTTTGAAAATACAAGAGAAAAACAAGTAAGCAAACAGTGTCCTGGTATTGTATCTCCCTTAAAGAACTAAAACTAGTGTTTTACCGTTCAAACATTCTGCATGGGCTCGCATAATCCCAGCCTTCTCAAACCATCTCAGGTAGTAGTCTGTTAACAGCGATATCTAGTGGCTGATGGAGATCAGTGCAAGAAGCAGGCACAAAGATCTGAATGATGTGATTCTTTTCAAAATTAAGGATCACATCTTCAGTCTTGTGTCCTCGGAACAGGTCTAAAATCAGCAGACTTTGACAGTTGGGCAGGTTATTTTTAATTTTGATGTCATTGATGTATGGGACGATAACTGTATTTGTGTATTGGATAGAAGTCTGAGAGTTTGTCCAGTGGTTCTTTGTTTGAGTAATGTCCCAACTTTCAAGGAATGCATAATTCGGGTGGCACTGGTTTGTCTTCTCCTGATAGATCACTTAGGGTAGTAAATACAAGCCAGAAAGGGTGCAAGCAAGTACTACAGTGACCTGATGCTTATCACCAAGTCCTGAGACCTTGAGTTGCTTTTTGCCAATTGTTTCCATCCTCCACTGAGAGCAAGGCAGCAGGTTAACCCCTGTCTCATCTAAATTAATGTCGAGGTCTGCGGGTACGAGTTCTTGAATTGCGGCAGTAGAGATACTCCTCAAGAACTTCTGTTTCAGCGAGTTAAAATCAACTGATGTCTTTCATGCTGCTTTGGTCCCCTTTCTCTTGCTAAACCCCATACGATTTAAAAACAGTCATGACCATTGGTGAGAGAATGTTAGGTTGCTTCCGTTTTCTGCTAGCATTTCAGGGTGAGCTTTTACAATCCTCTTAGCAATTACGGTTAGCACTCTGCCATTCACCACTGCCCCTTCTGCCCTCAGAGATTTGACAATTGCTTTAAGCTCATTCTCATCATCTGCCATCAGCAGTGGTGGTCTGCCTTAGTTTTTATTGGCAGCGACTTCTTCATGGACTGGGGTCAGGACTACTCTTCAGTTTAGCAAGATAGTCACACTTACATGTTCTAACAGTACTCTCATTAATCTTATTTTTATATTTAGAATCATAAAAGCGTACTGCGTTCATCACCTCATGCTCACATGAGTACTGTCTGATCTCAAATCGAACTTCTGGCTCATACACTTTGTACTGCACCTTTTTTTTTTGCAGGCGGGGAGGCAGCAATAGATGACAGCTCATCAGTGACAGCTTCAGCCATTAATCGAGAAATACTGACTGTCACACTCAGGACATCTGCAACAATGTCTGCTGTCTGCAAGGCTGAAAAATCTCTCTTAACTGCCTTTCAGGGTGGAGTGTTGAGCCAATGCACAAGCAACATCATAGCAAGAGAAACAGGTTGAGGTACGGCCATTCTTATTTAACCAAAGGTGTGGCCAGTGATACAGCATGATATAAGTTTTACGCAATGATGCTGACAATCCATGATATAAACTTTATGTGATGTTTATAGTTCTACAGTATATTTCCATTTATTTTAAGCACTTCATTATGAACCAAGGTGTGCAATCCTAACTTTAAGGTATACAAGTGAGGCTGTAATTTGTATCTCACTATGCACAAACAAACAAAAAAAACGAGCTTAACTTTTATCTCTGGATGTCAGTATTCCTTCTCTTCTCACATAATCCCCTTCGGGGGGGTAACAAAAATGCATGACAGTTTCTTATTCTTTCTACTTTCTCTGTGGGTGTATCTCCTCCACAGCTGACCACACTTTGCAGCATTCTACAACTATCTCTCTGGGTCGGGCTGCCCTCTGATGGCAACAGAGAAAGAAAGACAAAAGCAGAGGGGATACACCATCCAAAGTCACACAAGTCAGTCAGGAAAGAGCTGCACATTCAGACAGGTATGGAATGCAAAAGGTGGCATATTTTTTCTAAATCAAAAAAACACCTTGTACAGCACCTGCTAAACTCACTCCTCCACAGCTTGTCAGCTTGCAGCGGCTTCCCCAGTCTGCAGAGGGTGATGAGATGTGACTGGGGAATAGGATCAGCCTGCACTGCAATTCTGATTCAGCTAGCAATGATTGAGACACAAGCAGGCCCAGTCCTAACCTAAGAGTTTGAGAGCCTAACTTTGGCTTCAGACTCAGTCAGGAGGGCTTGTTTGGAAGCTAGACATCCAAAGGGATTTTGAATATGTAGGCGCAGATCTAAAAGCTAGAGGCTGTGAAGAGGTGGTGCCTTTGAGAAGATTATGATTTTTTAGAAAATTGGGACAACTTCTATGACACAAGGCTGTTTGCATTAGATGGTATTCATTTAAATAGGCAAGGAAAATGCCCTTTCTCACAAATATTAAAACAGAAAATCCATAAATCTTTAAACTTCTAGAATGGGAGTTGGGAGATAAATATTTCAAACATCAACAAAACTGGGTCCAGTACAGTTAGAGCATTGGAGTTGTCTCTTAATAAATGCTGGAAGTCTTAACAACAAACTAGATGAACTAGCGTTTACTTTAAATAATATTCATATCAGTTTGTGTGCCATTACAGAAACATGGTGGAAACAGGATGACTCTTAGGATAAACAAATTCCTGGTTTTGTTCTCTATCACAGAGATAGGTCACTTTAAAAGGGCAGGGTGTTTCCATATTTATAGCTGTCCACATTATATCAGAAAGTGTGGATACCTTAAATATGATATAGCCAATTGATTTGGGTTAAGTTATCCCCCATATGCCAAAAATAAACGTGGGTGTTGTATACAGACCACCATCTAGCTCACAGTCAGATGACCTTAAATTACTAGAATTTATACAAAATTTCACTCAGGCTGGAAATTCCCTGTTATTAGGTGACTTTAACTCCCAGGGTAAAGTTAGGACCCCCCACAAGCTGCATCACCAAATGAGCAACGATTCCGTGAGTCCTTTTTATTAAATGGTTTAGAACAGTATGTTAAAGACCATACTCGGGTTCTCGTACTTTGGATTTGGTACTTAGTAATTTGGAATATGATATTCAGGACTGTAGGGCCTGTAGGTTCCAGCGACCATAATATGGTGGAATTTAGTATCAGCAAGGTTACAACTAATATGACTAGTAGGACAACGGTATATAATTTCAGTAGGGCTAATTTTAACAGTATAAGTGAACATTTAGCATTTTGGGATTGGCAGACAGATTTAAGCAGACTGAAATTATAACATATGTGGGACATATTAAGTAATAAAATCAAATCTCTTGTACAGGAGTTTATCCCTAGTTCTAAGAAGACTATAATATCCCCCCAAAAAACACCCTGGTTTACTTCATCTATAGTTAAAAACATTAAATGCAAAAATAAGGCGTATACTGTAGTAATGCTAAGAAAAATGGGCAGCCAGAAAGCTGGGCAGAATATAGACTTGAACTTAAAAAATGCAGGTCAAGTACACGTAAAGCAAAAGAAAATTACAAATATAAATTAGCAACTAAAGTTCAAAACAACTATAAATCTTTTTTCCTATATAAACAACAAAAAGGGTGTAAACAAGTCAATAGGGCCCCTAAAGCAATTAAATGGCGAATTAATATTAAATGATAAGGATATGGCATGTCATTATAATACGTATTTTGCTTCAATGTATAATCCAAAAACTCATAATACCTTGAAGCATCAGGCTAAGGATGTAGGTCCATCACTTATAATTGAGGTTAAAGATGTGAGAGACAGGCTAAAACCTTGGATCAGAATAAAGCCCAGGGTCCTGATGGCCTTCACCCCAGGGTGCTAAAGGAGCTGTCCGATGTATTGGCAGCCCCTGTAGCTTATTTATTCCAACTCTCTATAGACAAGGCAGAAGTTCTGGAAGAATGGAGGCAGGTGGAAGTTATTCTCATATATAAAAAAAGGTCTAGACAGGAGGCATCTAACTACAGACCTATTAGCCTGACATCAATATTGGGGAAAATCTTAGAAGTTTTTATCAAAACTTATATTGCTAATATGTTAACTATGTCAGGAGATTTTGATCATAACCAACATGGTTTTAGGAAGGGTAGGTCCTGTCAAACAAATCTGTTGGAGTTTTATGGCAGGGTAGATCAAGCAGTTGATTCTTGGAATGCAGTGGATGTTATCTTTCTGGACTATTCAAAGGCATTTGACAAGGTTCCACATGGCCTTCTGATTGAGGCCTTAATCAAGCATGGTATACATGCTAATATCTCTCTCTGGATTGAAAACTGGTTATCAGATTTATCAGATCAGAAACAGAGACTTTCAGTGAGGGGGTTCCCTGCCAGATTAGGCACAGGTGACTAGTGGGGTCCCTCAGGGTTCAGTTTTGGGCCCTTGCCTTTTCAATTTATATATCATCCATGCAAACTTTGACATAAGTATGGTTGTCTAAATTTGCAGATGACACTAGAATAGGTTTTAAGATAAATTCCAAGGAGGATGTGGATATTTTACAATTAGCATTAAAAGAACTTGAACATTGGGCAATAAGTAACAATTCTACTTTCAATACTGACAAGTGTAGGGTTATGCATTTGGGGAAACATAATAGCCATTATAAATATAAGATAAATGGAGTGGAGTTACAAGGGACAACAGAGGAAAAGGATTTAGGCATGGCATTTATATTACCAGTGATTATAGTTTCACGACTCACTGTAATCATATTATTAGAAAAGCTAGTGGACTTTTGCACTGTATAAATAAGCACATTAAAAGTAAAGACAGATTTGTGGTGATGCCACTGTACAAGACATTGGTCTGACCACATCTGGAGTACTGCATCCAATTTTGGTCACCAGGGGGTAAATTGGCTATAAAATCCCTCGAGCGAGTACAAAGAAGGGCAACTAGGCATGTGGCAGGCCTAGATGGGTAATGTTATCAGCAGAGATTGCAGGAACTAGGTCTCTACTCACTGGAGTTCCATAGGCTCCGTGGTGATATGTGTATGGTATATAGAGCACTTTTGGGTGATGACTTATGGCCAAAAGTAGGACTTGAGTTAAGGATACAGCATTATGACACTAGGGCACATCCACTTCAAATTAACATCAGTACTTATTGTACAAATACCAGGAAAAATTGGTTCAGTAAAGGGGTAACCAGAATTTGGAATGGTCTGCCAATAGAAGTGGTGGCAAGTTTGAACATGACAGAAGGTATTTCGGGTTATTAATATGGCAGGCTGCAATGGACTTCGGTCTTCTTGGCCTTGTATTTACCCATGAGTCCTATGAAGAGTTGTTTTTTGTTGTTAGAAAATACCTTGAATAAAAACACTGTCTTTTTTTGTCTGAAAAGACACCAATCTGTTACCCTTGATAAGAGGAGAGCCTGAACCTTCTGTTCCAACAGCTTTCTTTCTGTCCATTCAGTTGCTAGTAACTCATGTTCTGCTGTTGGATGAAGTTGCATGCTGACCCTACTTGACGTTCCCTCTCTCCTTAGGAGGCCCTCATGTCATCAGTACAATCCTGACAACATATGCATCTCATTTGTATTCTCTGTTTGTCTCATTGCACACAATATACTTTTCAACCTCGTAGTCAATGTATAACTGCTCAATCCTTATTTTTGGGGCACTTCCTAAGGTATCTTTAGCCAAGGGAATCCTCCTGCAGCACCTCTGGGGTGGAACCCCCTTTGAGGGATCCTTGCCTTGAGTATCCCTACAGGGTGGTATTTCCTCATGGAATAGATAGCCAGTGCGCCAAACAGTTATTACAGTTGCACAAGCATAACATTACTCTGGTTGCATAGGCCCATTGAATTGGAAGGCTATGCCTGTAGTTCTGTGGGACAAGCAATCAGCCACGTCGCCTTCCTGAGCTATATAAGCAGTTCCTCCCAGCCTCTCTCTGAAGCACTTTTTCTTAGTCCCACCATCCTCCCCTCCTCCTCCTCCTCCTCCTCCTCCAGTGGCATGTCTCTCTCCTCTAGGGGTTCCTTCCTAAGGTACCTTTAGCCAAGGGAATCTTCCTGTGGCACCTCTAGGGGTGAAACCCTCTTCAAGGAGTCTTTGCCTTTGGTACCCTACAGGGTGGTAATTCCTCATGGAATAGAGAGTGCGAATGACCAAACAGTTATTACAGTTGCACAAGCATAATACTACTCTGGTTGTAGGCTCATTGAAATTACTGTATATGGCAGGTACAAGTTATAACAAAAGGTTTAATTATTACATTACTTTAATATCTTATATTTATTCAGTTTAAAACCATACAAATACCTGAACATTGAACTCCAGTATCCTCTCCATGACCACAGTTATGATTATTCCATCCTAGTGATGAGCACTGTTGCAGGGAAGATTCTGTTCCTGCACAGTTTACATCATCCAGCCAAATATTTCCAGATCCTTGCCCAAATTGTGCTTGTGTTGGTGCTGATATTGCAATTCCACATCCCAGCTGTCTACAAACAACCTGAGCATCTTCCATTCCCCAACTATCATCACAAACGGTTCCCCATTCATTGTTATGATAGACTTCCACCTTCCAGAGCATAGACTACTGCCATTTACCAGTCGTAGTTCAGCTATGGGAAAAAATTTAAGGGTATGTAAATGTTTAGTCAATTGTCAAAAGCATGCATTTCTGATATTATCATGCATATGATGTTTCTGAACCTACCAGCTTTTATCGAATTATAGGATGTTTTATGTGCATCTTTTAAATAAAGAAAATATTAGTCACAGCAGAATGTGTCTATTTAAATGTAAATAATGGACACCGGATACATTGTAGATAAAGATGTGGGCTGGACATTAATAAATTCAAACCACAACAGTATGGATTATTTTAGTGCATAATAGACCATACAGATACATGCACACAGAAACAATACAGATTACAGTAATCAATTTCCATGATCAGATATTGCCAGAAATGTCTATGATATCTCTAGAGAAATTACCTGCTTGCAGCATTGCTGTAGGGCCACCAGAGAAAATCTCTTTAGATATACTGGGAAATATGTAAATAAGTCACAACAGGGTGTGCATTAAAGGATTAATGATGCACACCCCAAGGGAATACTAAGGTAAAAGGCCGAAAGCTGAGTGTCTTTATTCCACCCCTGGAGCACATATTGTTAATCTTTTGATGCACACATTGAAGTAATTTATTGTCCTTATAAAATGACGTGTTCTTATGGTAATCATAACAGTAACATACTGTAAAACTATTTATTATCATGCAAAGTAATTTTTTGTATAAACACAAATGCAACCATAATTGCATGAATTTAATTTTGCACTAGGTCAGTATCACTAAATTAACTATAAAGGAAAAAATTCTAACATTGCCATTAAGCACACATTTCTTTTTATGCTAATTAGTGCTTCAGTGAAAACAAAGAAAATATTTGGCAGTGCAAATTTCAAGTTTTACCGTAATAAACAACATGTTACATACTTTCCTCATGTTAAGAAATGTTCACAGTGATCTTTATTATCTTTAGGATGCATTCTATGTGATATCAGGAGTAGGGATAAAGAGGTCATAATACCCCTTTACAAAGCATTGCCCCCAACCCCCCAACTGGAGTGTTGTGCCCAGTTCTGAGCTCCACCAACTAAAAGTAATATTGGTCTACTAGAGACAGTCCAGAGGAATGCAAAACAAGTGTTAGGTGTGTATCTAACATGACCTACATGAATAGATTATTGGATCTGAACTTATTTTCATTTGAATATAGAAGTCTTAGGTGACATTTATGTATAGTATACAATGTCATTCATGATGAAGATCTCTGGGAATGTGTTGGGCAAGAGAGGAAATTAATTGATAGGGAGACTAGATTATGTAACTATCATCTTAATGGTGATTTATACAAAACTGGTAAAAGAGGTGCATGTTTCAGCTGAAGGGTGGTGAACCACTGGAACAGTCTTCTTGTTGATGTGGTCCAACGTACCTCAGTGAAGCATTTAAAACATTGTTGGATTAATAGCTGGGTATTAAAATCACTTTGCTCACCTATTAAGAACAGACAAATCAAATAGGCCAATGGATAACCAATTTGTATTCTTCCAATGATCATATTTTTATTTTTATTTTATTTTAGTCTTTGGTAACCAGTTAAGGCCCACTAGGCACAGCTACCTGTTTTCAGGGGCGACCTGGGAGCACTGGGTGGATAAGTGATTTGCTCAGAGTCACACAGTATTCAAGTGGAGGTTGTGGGAATCAAACCTAGGTCTGCTGAATGTACAAAGCTCATTCACAGTTTGTTACTCTAACCTCAAGGCTATACTGCCAGGTCCATCTTAATGATATTAAATGTTTAAAATACTGTTTATTAAATAATTCAATATGTACTATTTAGCCAGCAGGTGGCACTGTTGACAGTCTCTGCCTTGTGAAAACAGTTCTACATATTTTTCTGCTTTTATTTTATTTATTGGTACACTTGTTTTCATTTTTATGATGTGCTATATTTTGGATAGACATGTTTTTGTCAAGTTTAGAGTGTGTTACTGTGCTAGTGCTGCCCAATATAAGTGTGTTGCTGCTATATGCTTTTGTACTCCCACTATTGTCATGCTGTGCAATAGTATTGCCAATACTACCACGATGATGCTGCTCTTGGCCCAAGCTCTTGATACTGCCTGTTGTGAGTGTTTCACAATTTTGATGGGGAAGGTATACAGAGATCCAGCAATTTGTTGAGAACTGCTGCTGCTTTTGATTATGATAATGGCCATTGTGATCCATGTATCAAGCACCAGGTGTTCAATTTCGCTGTGTTTAATATACACTAATGTGGCCTGTAAGTTACTTTACAGCACTTGCCATCATTGCGTGGAGTTCCTGATGTGTCTTCTGGCTTGTTGTACATGTCCCATTTATGTCTGCTGAACTTGTGAGAAATGGGCTGAAGTTTTATTTATCTGTGGTAAAGACAGTCTCATTTTTTAAATGGAAGTTTGGGAGTGGGATTGAAATGAAGGGCTGTAACAACTGTACAGTGTGGGTTTGAGAGAAAAATTTAACAGAGACAATGTGCAGAGGCTGTACACAACCATTTCTGGAGTCGAGATGTAGGAATTTTATAAAAGTTAAAGAAACACTATAAAATGTGATGGGAGGCTGGTAGTCAAGTGTTTTTAACTGTATGCCAATTAAAAAGTATGATATGTAGGCCCAGTGGCATGGAGAGCTGGGGGCATCCATGCCTTACCTCTTGTCACCGGACCCATGTTTGCAGTGCAAGCGGCCACCAAGTGTCAAGGTTGAGGGAGAAGATCGACATCCATAAGAAAGTTCTCCTCTCCCAGGGAGGGGATGAGTACAGGGTTGGCATTTCCCCTGACATCTAGTGGATGCTGGGTGCCAAGCGCACCATGAAGTCCGTCGCATAGGCTTGGGGGTGGAGCCACCAGCTGTGCTGTGGGAAAAGCATGCACAGCTAGGCCATTGCTGACACTGCACGCTCCTCCTGGGGGATGATTCGGAACCAGGAAAAGTGGTCCCAGGTTGAGCCGCTTGAACAACCACCCTCTGCCGGCCCTGACTTTGAATGGAGCTTCCCCAGAATCTGGATCCTATTTGAGTTGAGTTGAGCTGGGGGCTCATCAGTGCCCTGCCATAGAGGGGAAACCACAGGGGAAGAAGGGGAAAGCTTACCTGATGTTGGAATACAGGGCTGGGTGGGTGGCTGAGATGGAAGCCGACTGGTTGGGACCTGGGAGAAACAGACTAATATAAAAAAAACTATGATATGATGTAGTGTTGCATAGGAATGCCAATTTTTTTATTTTAATATTGTGCATAGTGGTATGAGCCAGTAAGTAGTTTTTGTTTGTTTTCAAAATGAAAATTAGATCAGGTACCTTACTAGCCATGAATACTTTTCTAATGATCAGTCAGGGGATGTCTCTCGACCAATAAAATTTCAGGACATTTCTTTGCCATTTTATAACTGGAAATATCTGACCAAGTCTTTTGCTGAAACTATACCTCGCTGTGATAAATGTATTGCTTGTTTACATGGAGGAAATGACAGAACTGATGACCATTGCTATCAGATTATCTAATGTTCTTGAAATATATTGGTTCTGGGCCGAGTTGGTTATTATACCTAACTTGTAGGCTACAAGCTAGGTATAATAACCAACTCTGCCCAGAACCAATATAGCCACAAAATTATATTATTAATGGTTTTGCATTCTAGCTGTTATATTCTTTGTAAATACTCATAGGGCAATTTCTGATCTTTCAAATAAATAATTTGGCACATGCGGCATGTGCATGGTTATTTTTAACAATTTACTTATATCTTCTAATTGAAACCATGGTTTCTATAATATTATATGTGTTCTGAGCCGCTGATTGTTAGGGGACTGCTTGAACTGGAGGGCAGCTTCTATTCAAAATGCCCTCCCAGACCATCACCTACAGTATAGAAACCAGAAACAGGAGCTGTAATGCACTGAAGAAAAATATGCGATCAGGAATCAAGAAAAGAATTATCAGACAAGAGAACAAGGAGCTAACTGGCATCAGGCATCATTAACAGTACTTTGTTCTGCTGATATACCAACCAGGTAGAAATAGAAGTTGTACAGATTGGGATCTGGTGGAGAGTGAGCATGGTATGTCCTTGGGCAAGCAGAGAACATGGAGTGATGTTGGGAGTGAGTGAGAGCCTGGTGCTTATTGGGGAGAGGGAAACGTTGGGTGGTGCAAGCAGAGAGAGAGAGCAAGGAGGGTTCTAGATTTCTTTATTTTTGATTGTTTTATTTAAAGAGCACCTTCCCAGTCCTTTTGACATGTATGCATAAATTCCTCTTCTTGCATTGATTCTCATTTTGTATATTTACTGTTCTCAGCAGTTTAATTTTGCAATCTCAGCTGCTGAAAGTAGCATGCTGTACCAGCTCTTCTGCACTGAAGCTGGTGTTGATGTAAACCACAGCTGTGCTGCAGACATCACTATGTGGAGCAGAGCTGAGTCACACTGCATGTTACAGAGAAAAAGCAGGGATTTTGCAAGGGAAAAGTGCCACATATACATAAGTATAAAATTATCTTCATTGTTCCCCCTTCCCTCACAAAATGCCCTGTTAACAATAATGTATGCTAACTCCTGGGGCTATGTCAGCTCTTCTCCATATGTTTTTTTTTTTTCAAATGGGTTGTCTGCTGTGACATTGAATGACAGTGTGACTTGATATTGGACACTGTCAGCTTGCCATAAGTGTTAGTGCTCTTCATACTTCTCAGCCCATTAGGACCAAAATCAGGGACATGCATTGCAAAAATCAGGGATAAATGACCAAAATCAGGGACACCATATTTTTTTCAGTATGGCAGGCAACATGAAATAATATTAATTGACTGAACCGCTTAAAGACAATTACAGTCACTATCTCATAGCAGATTGGCTGCATGGGAGCTGTAAGGGGGGGGGGTCCTCCTCAAGGTTCCGATTCATGCTAACTAATGCTACTGTTTCAGATTGCAGCAGTGTGTGTGTGTGTGTGTGTGTGTGTGTGTTCTCCCATCACAGAGTCAAAACAGACCTTGCAAGTCAGGGGCTGTTGAATGACTAGGTCGGGAATGGGGGAGTGGTGTCTCCCTTTGTTCTGTCAGTGTTTTAAAAACCACCATCCATGTTCTGTTAAGAAGAGTTTAACCCTTGTTGTTCTACACTGGCAGACATATATTAGTCTATAATTCCTATACATTCTTATTATGTAAGTATATTTAATAAGACACGCACATGCTGCTCATGTGGAAAGGGGGCTATTACTAACTAAAGCTTACAAGGTTACTAACATTGATGGCAAAGCTGACAGTGTCCAGTATCAATTCATACTGTCATTCAATGTTATGGCAGACAATCCATTTGAAAAAAATTACATACAGAGAAGAGATGACTAAGCCACTTGAGTTAGTATACTTTATTGATAACAACATGTCTTGTGAGGGGAAGAGGGAACAATGATCATTTTATATTGATGTATATATGGTATTTTTCACTTGCAAAATTCCCTGCTATTTCACTTTAAGACACAGTGTGACTCTTCCGTGCTCCTTATAGGGATGTCAGAAGGAGCTAGCAATCAGGCAGCTATAACAGCCAAGACAAGAGCAGCAGGGCTAAACTGCAATGCAAAAATAGATCTAAATATGGAAAAATGTGAACACCTTTGACAAAAATTGCAAGTGCATACATCCTTTGAGGTACATTACTTTATTAAGTGATTGCAGGATGTTACTGTTTGGACCTTTGGGAAGGTGCTCTTTAATGTGTCTGAGTGCCAGCAACCAGTGAAACAACAGTAGTGGGAGATCTAGACCAGAAAGAGAAATTTGAACTGGTAAGGCTTGGTCAAAAATAACATAGAAAAATAGAATTTAATGGCAGATAAGGACTGCTTGGCCCACCCAATCAGCTAATTTCCCTACCTAATGGATAAGATGCAGTTCCTAGTTAACTAACAGCCTACTTCCTCCTACCCGCCACTAGAATTGCCATATGTATGTCCCATGCATTCTTGAATTGCCCCACTGTTTTTAACTCCAGTGTCTCTTCAGGAAGGCAATTACATGTATCCACAACCCTCACTATGAAACAGTACTTCCTCACATGACTTCTGACCTGTCCCCTTGTTCTTGCACATCTATTTTCTGAAAGATACTACCCTCTTGGACTTTGTTAATTCCCTTGAGGTACTTGAAGGTTTCTGTCATGTCCCCCCTCCATCCTTTCCTCAAGGATATACATATTAAGCTCCTTTAATCTGTCTTCATATGTCTTCGGGTGCAGACCCTGCACCATTTTAGTTGACCTGCTTGGAGAAGCCTCCATCCTGTCTATGTCCTTGTGGAGATGGAGTCTCCAGAACCGCACACAGTACTCCAGATGGGGTCTCACCAACTATCTGTAATGAGGTATAAAAAGTTTCTGTTTTCTACTGATGATACCTCTCCCTATGCATCTCAGTATCCTGCCAGCCTTGTTACTGCCTTCTCATATGGCTTGCCCATGTTTAGGTCATCTGATATGACTAGCACCAGGTCCCTTTCCAATTTTGTTGTTGTTAGTATCTCACCCCCATTGTGTACTATTCCTCTGGATTTTTGTTTCCCAGGTGCATTACTTGGCACTTCTTTGCATTGAATATAAGCTGCCATATATTGAACCATCCTTCCAACCTTGCCAAATCCCTTCTCATAATTTCCACCCCACCTTCTATATCAACCCTGTTGCAGATCTTTGTGTCATCAGCAAAGAGACATACTTTACCTTCCAGTCTCTCTGCAATGTCACCTATAAAGACATTAAAGAGGACTGGTACCAGTACTGAACCCTACGGTACTCCATTAGTACCCCCTTTCTTCAGAGTGGACTCTGTTAACTGTTTCCCTTTGGGTCCTGTTGTCCAGCCTAATTTTTACCCAGACTACCACCTTGGGATTCACTCCAAGGCTGGCTAGCTTGTATATTAATCTTTTGTGTGGGACTATATCAAATATCTTGCTAAGCAAGCAATAATACAGAACAGGGTGGGTGGTATTGAGTAATACCAGACCACCCAGGGGTGTAATGAGGCCTGACACCACAGGTGGAGGGCCTTATAGCCCCTGGATGGTCCGGTATTGCCCATACCACTCACCCTGGAGGGTATTACTGCACTTAGAAAATGGGCATTGTTAAAAAAAAATTTGTTTAATTCAAAAAATAATAACTACTTACTTTACAGTAAGATTTGTAATAAAATAGTTCCTCTGCCTGTAACAGTGTTCTTCCTTGAAGCTGGTTGTCATGGTTACACACACACACACACACACACACACACTCGCTAGACCAAATATGCCCACTCCTCTCTGTTACGTTAGGTCTCAGTTACTCCCATTTAATTCCAGCTCCTATCCTCTACTGGGTGTCTGCCCCCCGCCTTGAATTGCAGCCAGCCCCAACACCATATCTGGAGTTTCTAGTCTGCTAGAGGAAAAAGAGCAAGCTGGTGGCGGCGACGGTAAATGCAGAATAGCAGCTGCAGTGCAATGTCGGGAGGTGCCATGGTAGGGATTAGGGAAATTGTTTAACCAGAAGTGGAAATTGTTTAACCAGAAGTGGAAATTGTTTAACCAGAAGTGGAATTTTGGATTAGTTGACAGCACTCAAGTGGGGAATGGGAAGGGGCAATAATGGCAAGCTGGTAGCGGTGACAAATTTGACAGGATCTGTAAAGGAGGAATAGCAGCTGCAGTGCAACATCCAGAGAAGAAAACAGCTGTCTGTATGTGTGGTGGAACTGACTCACTGTTAGCTCTCGGCAGGTGAATATAGGACGCCAATGAAGTGTGACTTTACTTAGAGAGCAGTCTGTGCTAGCCAAGAACTGAAAAGAAAGATGTTTTTGAAAAGCAGCGCTTATATAGAGCAATGATAGTTGACTTAAGAAGTCAGTCTGACTTTTGATTTGTCTGAAGCTGAGAACCTTGCAACACTGCAAAGAACAAACTATAACTTCATTTAGGAGCTGGAAACTTGGTAAGGCATAATATTGTAAAACAGGGGAGCTACGCTTTCTACAGAGAGTTTCATTTTTTTTTCCTTAGTGGCATTAAGCAGAGAATTGCAGGATTCCATTAAAAGTGTAGTAATTTTATAACCAGAGGGAGTGAGATACAACTGAATTTGCTTGATTGTTGGGGTTGAGACCTAGGATTTAGAGGATATTTTTAACATTTTAAAAGTGTCCTGCTGGCTGAGTAGTTAAGTTTTGATCCCTGGTTTCACTGAAAGATTTTGTGTATTGGAATCAGACAGCAGCCTGCCACATTGAAAGGCCTGCTTACATCACATGTGTCACTAGTCAATCAGTTGGCTCTTGGTGGGTTCATCACTGCTGTTTTAGACATCCTTCACAGTTAGAAGCCAGTCAGTCTGACTTTTGGTTTGTCTGAAGCTGAGAACCTTGCAACACTGCAAAGAACAAACTATAACTTCATTTAGGAGCTAGAAACTTGGTAAGGCATAATATTGTAAAACAGGGGAGCTACGCTTTCTACAAAGAGTTTCATTTTTTTTTCCTTAGTGGCATTAAGCAGAGAATTGCAGGATTCCATTAAAAGTGTAGTGATTTTATAACCAGAGGGAGTGAGATACAACTGAATTTGCTTGATTGTTGGGGTTGAGACCTAGGATTTAGAGGGATATTTTTGCAACATTTTAAAGTGTCCTGCTGGCTAGTAGTTAAGTTTTGATCCTAGTTTCACTGAAAGATTTTGTGTATTGGAATCGACATAGCAGACCTGCCTAGCATTGAAAGGCCTGGTTACATCACAGGTGTCACTAGTCAATCAATTGGCTTAATTCTTAAGATTTTCAGTGCAGGAAGAGTGTAAAGCACAGCTGACTTATTTTGGGCTGACCACTTTCAGAGCACAAACCACCAGGTTGTTTTGGGGCTGGGGAGGTTACCTGTGTCTGACTTGGATGTCTGGATTTTTCTGTTTGATTAGCAGGGTATTTCTCTGTCAAATTGTTGTGTAGGGCATCTTGCTGACAGGAAGGCACTCATCGCAGCGCTGGGTCAGAGCTTTAGCTGATTGTTTCTAGGGCAGTTTATGGCACGAAAGGGGAGATATTGCTGATGGGTGATCTGAATATGCCAGATGTTAACTGGAGTGCAGTTGCAGCAGCCACTTCTAAGAGTTGGTTATTCTAGATGCCCTACAGGGGGCATGCCTTAGACAACTAGTATTGGAGCCCACTCGAGAGGGAGCAATCTTAGACCTGGTTCTCTCAAATGGAGATGAAGAGAGGATCACAGATGTAGAAGTGGGTAGCCATCTGGGAACTAGCGACCTTCGAACAGTATGGTTCACAATAAACACAGCAATAGAGTCAAGCCATACAAAGACAAAGGTACTGGATTTTAGGAGGGCTGACTTTGCAAAATGGATGAGTGCCTAAGGAATGCACTAGCAAATGGGCAGGAAGGAGGGGGAAGAACAATGGGAATAATAAAACTGCCATCACAGAGGTATCAAGCCTTGTGTAAAGCAAATAAACAAAACGAAACGAGGTAAGAAACCACTATGGTTCTCAAAGGAAGTGGCAATGAAGGTTCAAGAGAAAAGAAAGCATTCAGGAAGTACAAGGAATCACAGAAGGAACAGGACAGAGAACTGTATCAGTTAAGGCAAAAGGAAGCTGGGAAGACAGTTAGAACAGCAAAGGCCCAAACTGAGGAAAAGATAGCCAACTCAGTTAAGAAGAGGGATAAAACCTTTATAGGTACATCAGGGAGCAAAGGAAGACCAAGAGGGGATAGTGAGGCTTAATGAAGGGAGGGAGGGTGAGCAGAGGGTGACTGTGAAAAGGCAGATACCAAACAAATATTTTGCTCAGTATTCCAAAGGAAGAGGGGAGGTACCTAAAACAAACAGTAGAAACACTCTGGATACAGAAGTTGATACCAACCCATTTACAGAAGAAAGGGTTCTGAAAGAACTCTTAAAACTGAAGGTGAAAAGCAATGGGGCCTGATGGGATTCATCCCAGAATTCTAAAAGAACTAAGGGTAGAACTAGTGACACCACTGACTACCACTCTTTAACAAATCATGGGAGGATGGGGTGGTACCCGAGGACTGGAGGAGGGCAGATGATTCCCTTCACAAAAGTGGGAGCAAGGCAGAAGCAGGAAACTACAGACCTATTAGTTTAACCTCAGTGGTAGGGAAAATGATGGAATCACTCCTGAAGGAAAGAATTGTTGAGTATCTAGAGGCCAGAGGGGCACAGGACCCAAGGCAGCATGGATTCACAGCGGGAAGGTCATGCCAGACAAATCTGATAGATTTCTTTGACTGGGTGACCAAAGTAGTTGATCAGGGAGGAGTGTGGACATGGCCTACCTAGACTTTAGCAAGGCATTTGACACAGTCCCACACAAAAGATTAATATACAAGTTAGCCAGCCTGGGAGTGGGTCCCAAGATGACAGCCTGGGTAAAGAATTGGCTGGAGAATAGGACACAGAGAGTAATAGTAAATGGAGTCCACTCTGAAAAAAGGGGGGTTAGTAGTGGGGTACCGCAGGGTTCAGTATTAGGACCAGTCCTCTTCAATGTCTTTATAAGTGACATTGCAGAGGGACTGGAAGGAAAAGTATGTCTCTTTGCAGATGACACAAAGATCTGCAACAGAGTTGATGCACAAGGTGGGGTGGAAAGGATGAGAAGGGACTTGGCAAGGTTAGAGGAATGGTCAAATGTATGGCAGCTTAGATTCAGTGCTAAGAAGTGCAAGGTAATGCACCTGGGAAACAAAACCCAGGGGAAGAGTACACAATGGGGGTGAGATACTAACAACAACAAAAATGGAAAGGGACCTGGGGTAGTCATATCAGATGACCTAACGGTGGGCAAGCAATGTGAGAGGGCAGCAAGGAGGGCTGGGGGGATACTGGGATGCATAGGGAGAGGCATCACCAGTAGAAAACAGGAAGTTATTATCCCTCTGTACAGACAGCTGGTGAGACCCCATCTGAGTACTGCGATCAGTTCTGGAGACCCAATCTCCAAATACATAGACAGGATGGAAGCTGTCCAGAGGAGGGCACTCAAATGATGCAGGGTCTGCACCGAAGACATATGAAGAGAGACTTAAGGAGCTTAATATGTATAGCCTCGAGGAAAGGAGGAGAGGGGGACATGATAGAAACTTCAAGTACCTCAAGGAATCAACAAAGTCCAAGGGGTAGCATCTTTCAAAAAAGAGGTGTGCAAGAACAAGGGGCACAATTTGAAGATAGAAGGGAGACAGCTCAGAGGTAATTTAAGGAAGTATTTTTTCACAGAGAGGGTAGTGGATGTATGGAACGGCCTTCCAGAGGAAGTTGTGGAGTTACAAACAGTGGTAGAATTCAAGCATGCATGGGATAGTCATAAGGCAATTCTAGGGGTTGGGGGTAGGAAGAAGTAGGCTGCAGTTTAACTAGGATCTGCAGCTTATCCATCAGGTAGGGAAATGGGCAGACTGGGTGGGCCAAGCAGTCCTTATCTGCCATCAAATTCTATGTTTCTATGTTTCTTAAGAAGGGTGGAGGGGTGTGCGGTCAGCTCTCAGAGGCATTATGAAGAATTACGGGGCATGTGGAACTCAAATAAGATAAAAAAAAAAATAAACAGAAAGGTACTGAAGATATGAGCAGCGAATTTGAGCTGCATCTTCCTCAGCTGGAAGGCTGAAGTAAGGGAGCTTGGGGAAACATAATCTCTAAACTAAGCGAGAGAGAAAAACATGGCGGCAATTTTAAGCTCAGTGATGTGATTCTGGCCAATGAACAACCAGGGTAGGCAGAAAGATACTTGAGTGGGTAAAGGGGCACGTGGGCTGGTACTTTTTTTTTCCTGGGCATCTACTGAAAGTTAATGTACCCCCCTGGCCAGGGTATTAGCCAATCAGATGCCAGGAAATAAAAAGCCCATTTTCTAAAGTCTAAGTAGACCATGCCTACAGCCCCTACCTGGTCTACTATTTTGGTCACCCAGTCAGAGAAATCTATTAGATTTGTCTGACATAACCCTTCCTCTGTGAATCCATGCTTTCTTGGGTCCTATGCCCCACTGGCATCTAGGTACTTGACAATTCTTTCCTTCAGAAGTGATTTCATCATTGTCCCTACCATTGAGGTCAAACTAACAGGTCTATAGTTTCCTGCCTCTGCCTTGCTCCCACTTATGTGAAGTGGAATCACATCTACACTTCTCCAGTCTTCAGGTACCACCTCATCCTCCCATGATTTGTTAAAGAGGGTAGTCAGAGGTGTCAATAGTTCTACCCTTAGTTCTTTTAGATTTATTGGGTGAATCCTGTCGGGCCCAATTGCTTTGTCCACCTTCAGGTTTAAGAATTCTTCCAGAGCCCTTTCTTTTTTGAATGGACTGGTATCAATTCCCCTATCCAGAGTGTTTCTATTGTTTGATTTAGGTACCTCCCCCTTCTCTTCTCTTGTGAATACTGAGTAGAAGTATTTGTTCAGTATCCCTGCTTTTTCACTCTCTCCCTTAGCCCACATTCCATCCCATTTATTAAGCCTCAGTATCCCTCCCTTGGTCTTTCTTCACTCCCTATTGTACCTATAAAAGGTTTTATCCCCCTTCTTAATAGAGTTGACTATCTTTTCCTCACTTTGGGCCTTTGATATTCTGACTGCCTTCCCTGTCTTCTTCTGCTTTAACTGATATAGTTCTCTGCCCTGCTCCTTCCATGTTTCCTTATATTTCCTGAATACCAACCTTCTCTCCTCAACCTTCTCTGCCACCTCTTTTGAGAACCATAGTGGCGTTTTCCTTCATTTTGTTTTCTTGATTTGCTTTACACAAAGGCTTGTTGCCTCAGTGATGGTAGTTTTGATTTTTCTCCATTATTCTTCTACCCCTCCTTCTTGCCTATGTGTGAGTGCTTTTCTGAGGCAATCTCCCATTTTGGCAAAGTCAACCCTCCTAAAATCCAATACCCTTGCTTTTGTATGGCTTGAATCTACAGCTGTGTTTATTGTGAACCACACTGTTTGGTGGTCGCTTGTTCCCAGATGGCTACTCATTTCTATATCTGAGATCCTCTTTCCATCCCCATTTGAAAGTGCCAGGTCTAAGGCTGCTCCCTCCAGAGTGAGTTTCAGTACTAGCTGTCTGAGGCATGCTCCCTGTAGGGCATCGAGAATGACTCTGCTCTTGGATATGACTGCAGTAAAGGTGCTCCAGTTAGCATCTGGCATATTCAGGTTCCTCATCAACAAAATTTCTCTTTTTTTCTGTCGTTCTACGGATTGCTTCTACTATTTTCTTGTCCATTGCCTCCTCCTGAGATGGTGGTCTGTAAACAACCCCTGTGCAGATTGTGGTGCCATTTCCTGTCTCCAGGGTGACCCATAGTGACTCTTCCTCTCCTTGTTTACCCTTTAGTTCTGTTACTTTGATTTCTTCCCTTATGTAGAGAGCTACTACTACTCCTTTTTTCCCCTCCCTATCCATCCTCTAGATTGTGTACCCTGGTATGTTGACATCCCTGTCATGGTTCTCTGTGTACCATGTTTATGTGACTGCCACAATATGCAGACATCCCTCTTCCATCAAGGCCACTAGTTTAGGGATCTTGTTACCCAGACTATAGGCATTGGTACTCATAAAAATAAGTGGTCTTTGTGCCTCTGTCGCAAGATAGACAAATCTTGCTGACTCATTCCCTCAGGTTTTTTTTTAATTTTCTGTTTGTTTTTATTTAATGTGTCTGAGTACCTGCAGTCAGGGAAATGGCAATGACAAGAGATAGAGACTTGATGGCAAAAGTGTAGTGGATCTACATGGCTACTCTTGGCATTCCTCCAGTACAATCCCTCAGCTTCTGTTAGAGAGTGGCTTCTGTTAGAAGGTGGGCACTATTAGACAATATACTGTATTTACAAAGGTTATAACAGCTAGGATGCGAGTACCATCAATAACACTACTTTTGAGCCATATTGGCTCTGACAAGTCCTAGTTTCTAACAGCTTTTTATGGACACTCTCTGTATTTGTGAGTAAAGGCAGGGCCACATTATTTCCTTCATGGACCATAACACTAGTATACTGATTATGAATATTACCACTATTTCAGGGAACATCAGTCAGTACTGTACATTGACTATGATGAGGTTTGAAAATGGGAAAGTCACCAAAATACATTCTTACCAATAATGCTTTCAGAGCTTAGGGATGCTAGCAGTCATTGTTGCTGTCCTGTGCAATTTTGGAAGCACACTTAAAAACTTTACACCGAGACAGGAGCAGGAAGAACTGCATTTCTAGCTAGCTGAGAGAGAGATGCTATAGATCTTGTCTGAGACCAACTGAAGAAAATGGGCATTGTGTGCTTCCAGTATCCTGGCTAAAGGTATCAGCTAATAGGGCAAGAGATAGACTGTATGGTATGTCTCTAAACAGTTTCAGATAGGGTGAGGGCTTGGACTGGCTTTTTTTTGAATGGTTAGGGCACTTCATGATAGTGCACACATATTTCACATCCATGGATACATTTCACTGTACCAGACTATTTTATCCAGTGACCTGTATTTAGACCAGACTGGAGCAAAGTCAACAACTAGAGCAGCCTGCAAGGTACGGCAGCAGATGAGGTTGTCTGTGTGGGCACTCCCAGATAACACCTGAACAGGCAGGGAGGTTAGCTTCCACCCTCTAGGGGCAGTGCAAGGCAGGTAGGCAGGATTCCTAGGGGGTGAGAACTACCTGCTGGAGGAAAGCACCATTGTTGATTTAAGCCTGTGTAGTGAGGCATCTTCCTTCTTTCCAGCTTCCCACTCCAGCCATTACTCCCTCTAGGCTCCAGCCCAACAGGGTCCTGGCAGAACCTTAAGGGAACTTCAGACTTTTCTACAAGGGTGAGTAAATAAGTGACTGTGGCTGAACTGAAGTTGGTTCTGCTATGTTGGTAGGCCTCTGTTGGGGAGCTGGGAGCTGAGAGAATGTTCTGGCGTATTTGTTTGGCTTCAAGCATTGCAGTATATCTTAATTTGCTACAATCCATTATGCTTTCAGTTTTAAACTTCTTAAGCTTGTTTCTCTGTTTTTTCTTTGTTTTGTTTTTGGCAAGAGAAAGCATTAGCAGCTACTATATACACCTTTATTATGTAGTTCACAAATGTTCCACAGACTTTTAGCCAAATAAAAAAAATCCAAATGGCCCCTATGGGATCATGAAGTGGCACTCAGGAATCCTTTTCTTCCTTTTGGGGCTTTTCATCAATAAATTTATAGACAACAGGCGCATCAGTTAAAAAGAAAGAATAAAAAATAAAAAAATTGGTTGGTAAGGACAATGCCTACCTAGTACGTTTCAACTGTGCAAAGGTTTTCCAGTTTGGCACCAGTCATTGGTGGTGCAGTCTGTATTAGAATGCCAAACACAATGTGGCAGACCAAGCAGCCCGGGTAGCTGGGCACAGAATAGTAAGGGGTCAGTGTGCAAATGCAGGCAATTCCCATTTCATTAAAACCCTCACCCACCAGAAACGCCACCTGTAGGTTGTTGGAACAGATTTTCTGTGACTTGTCAGGCAGCTTTAGGGACACCAGATCTTCAAAGGTACATTCAGCATTCATAAAGGATGCCAACTGCACTGTGGCAGATCAGGCAGCTCCTATAGTTGTCTGAGCAGTTCACAGGTGGAGAAATTCAAAACTGCAGCACATTTCAACTTGTTAGGTGAGAAAAAAACAGAAGAGCAGGGGCTGTTAATTTCCACATGCCCAGGGCCCCTGGTCCACAGAAGAATGCTGATGTTTAAAGGAACACCATTCACCATGTGGTGGGCTGAAAGCCTACGTGGTATGAGCAGCAGTCTGGCAGGGTGGAACACTGGGAAACACAATCACTACACACTCAGCAGCTAAGCCAAGTTGTATTGTAAGAAACAGCAGAACAATATTGTCCCTTCAAAGCTACATTAAAAAAAGTTAAAAAAAAATGTAATGATCGTGTCTCAAACTATGTAGATTTGCATTTCATTTTCTGGTGGGGATAGTGGTGTTTGGAAGTACTGTGGTTCCTTTAGCTTTCATGTTGGTTATTTATTTCATCTGCAGTTGCTTTGCATGAGCTTTTTATATCTGCAATTAGCAAGATGACTCAGCAGATTTGTTTTGCAATAACTGCCAGCATGTTTTCATAAGCAGAAACTGAGTGAGAGAAGCGACATGTGTATACTGTATAGCTAGGGCAATAAAGGAAATGCAGCAGTACCTGATTTAGTTAATATTAATAGTGTTTTGCATTCCCATTGGTGTGCCACCCACAGTAGTATGAACTAAATCATTGTTACCTTTTCCTGGAGAGATATAGGGTTCAGTTCTTAAAGAGCCCATAGATTGCCCCAGGTTGCAGTGATCTAGGGCTGCGTTGAATTCTAGGAGTATCCGGGACCCTTTGCTCAGTTCTATAAAAACAGGGGTCTCTGCACCGAAAACCCAGGAGTTACCACACCTGCAGCCTAGTGCCAAACAATTGGTACAACTGCAGGAAATGGCACAGTGATCCAGCTGCCCCACCACCTGGCGAAACACAAGAGGGTCTGGGATGTGTAGGTGATGGTGAAACATGTTTGCCAAGAGGAGCCTGGTGGCAGATTTTACACAGGGAGTGCCTTAGCGCTTGTTGGGGAGACAATGGGCATGCAAGGGAGTGATGTGGCAACTGATGGGGTGCCATTCATATAATTATTAAGCTAATGTCATGGTACCACAGGGGGTCCTGGGACAAACAGTACCCAAGGCTGGGGCTGCTGCCAGGGCTGTGCCAACCTGGAGCAATGGCAATGTTTGTCCCTGGAAGCATCCTGTGGTACCATGCCATTAGCATAATAATAAAATAAATGGCACCCCTGCCAGATGCCACATCACCCCTTCGCATGCCCACTATTTCCTCAACACCTTCTATGGCAACCCCATGCCCCTTATGCCCCAGACACCACATTCAGAGCCCCCCAATTCACCACATTGTTGCATGGCACTTAGACCATCTTGTGGGTAGTCACAGTAAGGCCCCTTGCTGTGCCCACAGTGGAGTTTATGGAATAAAAAGGGATGGCACAGCACCACCATGGCACAAACCCCCTGCAACCTGGCACATGGGTGCTTTGCCACAAGGGTGTGTGCAACAAGGTTTGCCACACAACATCTTGATGGTCACCACAACTGGCATTTGAGAATCAAGATAGTTGTAAACCATAGAAGCAAGGTGCCACTTGCTTCATCCCAGTAGGTAAGCACCTTGCATCACAGTTTTGCTTATTGTTTCTTTACAAAAAACCTTCTTCATTCACTCAGTATATCATCAATGTAATTTTAAGGCATTCTGGTACTCCTTACAATAAAAAAGTTATATTTTTGTCTTAACTAGAGGTTATTGATATTTAGATTTGAATATGTGACATACTTCCAAGGTTCCAGCATGAGCATAATTTTGAACTGCTAATGGTGTAAAAAAAGGTACCGAGCGGCAGCATCCCAGAACCTACCCTGCATGTGGTGGCTCCACAGGTTGCCAAGTGTGGTTTGTTTTGCACTTATCCTTTAACTATTCATTTGTTTCAGGACACTGAAACAGTCCAAATAGCTATGAGGCTGTGGTGTTAGTGAAATATATCACACCTGTGTAGGGGTGGGTGAAAGTGGATTTTCCTCTTTGTGGAACTTCCACGAAAATCTGGAAACTTTGCCGATGCCCAAACTTGCCTGTAGTGGAGTGGAAAACTTCCACAAACGTTTGCCCTGTTTACCCATAAAATAAGCCCTGGTGTCTAGTGGTCCCTCCACCCACCTACTCCACATTTAAACAAAATATCCCAGGTGGATAGACATCCCTGCCCCCACCAGATGACCCACCTGACCCCTAAAACAATACCCCAGGTTGTTGCATCCCTCCTCCCACCCCATCATCTGCCCAACAAATCAAATATCACAAATGCCCTGGTGGCTAGTGGTCCTTCCCCTCCACCCAATCACCCACCCATAGTGCCCAGTAACACTCTCAATCACTATCTCCATCCGTAGTCTGTGTTTAAAAAAATAAACCCTGGTGATCTGTGGTTTCAACCCCCCTACCCATCCCCAATCCACAGTCCCAGAATAACCTTGTCAGTGTCAGTGGATCAGTAGGTAGCACACTTGCCTCTGAGGCCGGGAGATCAGAGGGCCGTGGGTTCAGTTCCCATCTGGCACTTGGGTTACTATCCCAGTACTGACACTGTAGTGCAGCATGAGAGAGTGCTGCACTTCCAGGTGCCATCTTTACATGGATGTTAAACCGAGGTCCCATCTGCCTGGATTGTTGGTAGTTCAGGTGGATGTTAAAGATCCCAAGGCACTTAAAGAAAAGAGTAGGGGAATTTCCTGTGTCCTGTCCAAATATCCCTCATTCAATAAAATACCACCAACAGCTTAATCTGGTTCAAGGTCAGTTGGCATTTATCTGTATCCCCTCCCGGGTCGTGCCTGAAAATAGGCAGGATTTGTCTAGTGCACTTACCCGTCATCAACAAAATTAATAATATATAAATATTTAAATCCTGTGGATTAGTGCCTCACCCATCGTTTCCAGCAGGTGTCCCACCACCCTACTCCTATCCAATAGTAAACCCCTACAGGCAGACTGAACATCCTCTCTTCTACATGGCTGGCCTGCCCACTTAGCTGTCAATAGAATGAACGCATTCCTGTCAGGAACACACTCATTCATTGACAGCTTATGAACTTGCTACCATGGATGAGAAGAAGGGATGTTGGTCCACTGACTAGGTTTACTAGGGTGTGGGGGCGGGTGCTGGGACACCTGGTAGGGTGGGGTTTGGGGCACTAGACCTCCAGGTATTTAAATATTTATCAAGGACTGTGGATCATGGATGGGGAGGGGGATGAAACCAATAAACCACCAGGGAATTTAAAAAAAGACTACAGATGGAGATAGGGATTGGAGGGGATTTACTAAACACTGCATTGGCAGGTCACTCTGTAGAGGAGTGGGACTACTAACCACCGTGGCATTTGTGGCATTTGATCTGTCACGCAAGTGATGGGATGGAGAAGGGTTGCAACAACCAGGAGTATTTTTTTTTTTTTTACAGGTCAGGTGGGTGTCGGGGGATGGGGGAATGCTAGCCACCAGGGAATAGGGATAGGAGCTTTGTTGTGTGACGGGTTGGGGAGGGACCACTAGCCACCAGGGATTACCAGAAACTAAGCTTCTTTTTACTGGTAGGGAGGAATTTCCACAGTTCAGAAATGGATTTCAAACTTTCACGGAAGTGAAAGTCTGACTTTTGCTTTAGTTCCACTGGCAAAAAAATGTTTTCGCACGCCTCACACCTGTGG
Source organism: Neoceratodus forsteri (assembly GCA_016271365.2). NCBI lineage: Eukaryota > Metazoa > Chordata > Ceratodontiformes > Ceratodontidae > Neoceratodus > Neoceratodus forsteri. The sequence goes on from CM057449.1 coordinate 276,568,584, forward strand.
CTTTAGACATACAGTTTTAGCCACAGACATGGTCAGATATTTCCAGATATTTCACAAAATTTCTAAAGAGTTTCTTTTTGCTGCCAATTCTGTGGAAATGCAGAAAGCAGGAGATTTCTGTAGAAATATCACAGAAATATCTGACCATGTCTTTGGCTGTGACTGTAATCCTGTTTACATGGAAGTCACAGATGTCATTGTATTCATAAGGATTGTGACACAGGCATGCCACATCTGAACAAGAATAAGTTTAGTGGACGGCACTTCCTTGATCAACAAATTCTAGCCAGAGCCAATATGGCTGCAAAATAATATTATTGATGTTAGTGAAAAACATGTAAGTAAGACAGTATCATAACAAACACATACTATGTGTGTTGTTTGAGCAGCACAAGTATTTGGACATTTATCAAAAAGTGTGCATCCGTGAGACTCTAGTTCCTCCATTCAGATTGTATCCCTCTTCATTAACTAGTGGTATTATAAAGTGATGAGATTTTCATCATGTGATTGATTTGCACATTCCAAACTTTTTTTTCCTTTTTTATATATGTACAGGAGAGAGGATCACCCTGCCCCATCCCCACCCCCGGTTCAACAATCCAGATTGGATCAGGACCTGAGGACATCTCAGGATGGAAGCATGATAGGAGTGTCGTGAAGCCTGTTTCTGCTTCCAGTTTTCCATTTTCTGTCCCAATCCCTTCACTGTGGAATGAAAGTCAGACGGTGTACATGGAGGCCTGCACATGCTCAAGGAATCCTGCTGTTCCTTTCTTTCCCTTGCATCCTTAGACCCGCATTATCAACACACCTCTACCTTGTGGCAGTCATTCAGTGGGAGAGGCAATCCTCCTTCCCTGGAAAAGGAAAGCAGTCCAGTGGAAGTTCAATCCTTCCCTCCCTGGCTAACCCCCAGCTTCCTGAACCAGGGTTTCTGGTATGACAAGACGTAAGGTGTCTAGTGCTTCAGATCTGTACAATACTGTGCCAGTTACTAATGTTATTTCTTTGCCAAACTGTAATTTACTTACATCAACAAATATGAGCACATGAACAATTGCAATGGACTAATTAGGTTGGGCAGTGAATATAATTTAATCATGTTTTACTTTTACTTTTTACATGTTCTCTCCTTTCTCTACCACTACAATTTGTAAGGCTGTGTGTTAATCTGAGCTGTATTATTCACAAACTCACAGTGGAGGTCATGGAGGTCAGAGGGGGACTGGTATGCTCATGTGTTTTAGAAACAAAAAGTCTCACTTGATAGAATTATCATCCTGGAATTTAAGCAATCCCAGTTACACTATACCATTTATATCTGTACCAACAATATTAATATCTGTACTAAAGGAGATATTTATAAAGTGTAAGAAACAATATAACACATTTCATTCTGTGCCATGCAACAATTCTCTCATGAGAGAATGTTCTATAATTCTAAATATGTTCTAAATTCATTTGAGTGAACTTCAAAAAGGGGCAAAGTGACTGTATTGGCTGTTGTAACTAGTAAGAGTGCAAATGTTCTCCTTTAAGAACTGCACTAACAGGGTCCACAGAACCCAATATAAAAGGGAGGATAATGCAACAGGGACATGGAGTCAAATTATTAATATATTGGGTACTGTGGTTTTTTTAAAGTAGTTTAAAAAAGAAGGTACTAACAAGTGTGGACAGTGACCTTGTTAGTGCAGTTCTTGAAGGAAAGTGTTTATGCTCTTTATTCGTTAATAGTTGCCATTGCTGTCACCTGGCCCCTTAGTATTCACCAAAATGGATTTAGAAACTAGTTTTAAAATAATTATAGAACCTTTTGTCTTGGGGTAGGTGTAAATGCATGGCACAGAATGGAAATGTGCAATATACTGTAGTTGTTTCTTGCATTACTTTTGTAAATATCTCATTTTGTGGTAAATATCAATACAGATATAAACTGTATAGTATAATTGTGGTTAACAATTACAAGGGAGCAAGCACTAGGACGTGATGCTTCAATGCCCAACAATGCATATGAACCTCACAGAAGAAGGTAGAGCACACACAAACCAAAGCATACCAAGGGCACTGGTCATAAAAAAACTATTTATTAAAAATACATTTACAGAAGTAAGAGACACATGATGCATTTCAGATGCTTCTTACAGAGAAAGAATGTAAGAAGCATCCGAAACATGTCAGGCGTCTCTTACCTCTGTAAATGTATTTTTAATATTTTTTTTTTGTGACCAGTGACCAATATCTTGGTATGCTTTTAGTTTGTGTGCCTCTGTGAAGTTCTATAATTGTGGGTTACTTAAACTGGCAGGATGATAGTTCTATCAAGTGAATTTTTTTTGAAACACGCAATCATATCTGTCCCCCTCTGACCTTCATGACCTGACAGTGTGTGCTGTCTGTGAGGTTGTGAATTATGCAACTCAAATTAACACACAGCACTACACGCTGTAGTGAAAGGGATCAGAAAGAGTGATAAACGTGTAAAATGAAAATGTAAAACATGAGTAATTACATTCACTGCTTAATTTATGTAGTCCATTGCAATTGCTTATGTGCTCTTGATTGTTGATATAATTCAATTACAGTTCGGTAAAGAAATAAATTTAGCAACATGAGTGGGGAATACAATCTCTGAATAAATACATAGTCTGAGATTATTATGCAAGGGCAAAAAATATATACATAAAGGGAAAAGAAGTTGGAATGTGTACATCAATCACATGACAAAATCGAATTTCTTTATAATAACTGGTCAGCAATTTCTCTCAATGTACTGACCGGGTTTGTTTCCATAACAGCCAGCTGGTTGTTATGACATTAAGTAAAACCATGCCAGTCAACGATGCTGCTGCCTCATTGGCCAACATTCTGTATGTGGGCAGGGCCGACAGTCTCACAAACTGCTGGAGAAAAATTGCTGGTCTGTTATTATAAAAAAATAAAAGATGGGGAGGTTTTCATGTAAAAATTAATGCACACACCTTGTTGTGGGATGGCTGATAAACCCTGGGCTAGCCCTCAGGGTTTATGCTAGTATCTCACAACCTCAGAATAATACATTGTCTTAGCAAACCCGGCCCCATCCATTATTCTCTACACACTACTAGAGAACAAGCAGACATAACTGAAATGTAAAGGAATGCTGGACTATGTCATTCCATGGTGGCAAAGCAAGGCTTAAACACAGTGGTGTGTGTGTGTGTGCGTGTGTGTGTGTGTGTATGTGTGTGAAATTTAAAACTTAGGAGGAAATAACATGGCAGTGATTCATTGAGCACAGCACTCTTAACCCTTACTGCCTACAAACAGAACTGGGATGTTATGTAAAGGAATTCTGGACTAATAACTAATATGTGAGTCTGTAACAAAGTAGGAGACATGTAACAACTGCATAGGAAACACACATTGTTTTTTCTTGTTTCTTGGGAAGGGACTTTGTTGTCTGGTGTAGGAGACTGTACTGCAACTTCAACATGTTCTTAAGCGGGAAAGAATGGTTTGAAGTAATTCTGAGTCCCTTTTTGAAGCAAGACTTCAGTTGGGCTCCACCCACTGCAACCATAAATGTACAGCAGGGAGGGCCATCCTCCTCCTTCCCTCCCCCAGTGCAACAATCCTGATTGTCCAAGGATCTATGGTGGTGGGAGAGCCATGGAGCATGCTGTTGCTTCCAGTTTTCCATTTTCTGTCCCGATCCCTGCACTGGAGCATGCACATCAAATGTGTATATGTTGAGCCATGCAAAAACCTGCAGAATCTAGCAGTTTTATCCTTTCCCTGACATCTTCAGACCTGCATTACCACCACAACTCCACCTGGTGGCAGTCATTCAGTGAGAAATACAGTACTCCCTTCTCGGGAAAGGAGAGCAGTCCAGTAAACACCCAATCCTTTCCATCCCAGGTCAACCCCCGGCATCCCAGTTTCATTCCTGAACCAGGGTTGTTGGCATGACAGAAAGTTAGGCAGCCAGTGCCTCAGCCCTGTACATGACTGGGCCAGCTATGAGAGTTATTTCTTTGCCAAACTTTAATTTAAATACATCAACAATTATGAGCACATAAGCAATGACAATGAACTAGATAGGCTGGGTAGTGAATATAATTATTTTTGTTTAACTTTTTCTTTTTACATGTTCTCTCTGATCCCTACCACTACAGTTTGTAAGGCTGTATATTAATTTGAGCTGTATTATTCATAACCTCACAGCCTCCTCAGAGTGGGAGATCACAGAGGTCAGAGGTGAACTGCTATGTTCATGTTTTAGAAAAAAACTTCTCACTTGATAGAATTATCATCCTGGAATGTAAGCCTAAGTTATGCTGTACACTTTATATCTGTATGATATTAACCACCAAATCAGATTTTTACAAAAGTAATGCAAGAAACAGCTATCTCACACATTTCCATGTTGTGCCATGCATGTACACTCCCTCATGACAGAATGTTCTATAATTCTTTAAAAAAATATTTTCTAAACCCATTTCAGTGAACTTAACTAAGGGGTAATGTGATTGCACTGGCTACCATAAACTAACAAAAGTGCACATGTTCTCCTTTAAGAACTGCACTAACAAAGTCAGCAGAACCCAATAAAAAAAGGGGGCGGGGATAATGCAACAGGGACATGAAGTCAAATTATTAATATATTGAGTACTGCAGTTTTGTAAAAATAGTTTAAAAAAGAAGGTACTAACAATTGTGGACAGTGACCCTGTTAGTGCAGTTCTTGAAGGAAAACTTTGTGCTCTTTATTTGTTAATGTTTGCCAGTGTTGTCACCTTGCCCATTAGTGTTCACTGAAATGGATATAGAAAACAGTTTTTAAACAATCATACAACATTTCATCATGGGGCAAGTGTAAATTAGTCATGGCACAGAATGGAAATGTGCGATATACTGTAGGTGTTTCTAGCACTACTGTACTTTTCTAAATATCTTATTTTGCGGTTAATATCAGTACAAATACAAACTGTATAGTATAATTGTGGTTACTTAAACTGTGGGATGGTAATTCTATCAAGTATTTTTTTTTCTAAAACACATGAGCATATCAGTTCCCCTCTGACCTCTGTGATCTCCCAGTGTGAGACTTTGAGGTTGTGAATTATGCAGCTCAAATTAATGCACAACACTACAAGCTGTAGTGGTAGAGATCAGAGAGAGTGATGCATGTAAAAATAAAAAGTAATACATGAATAATTATATTCGCTGCCTAACTTATCTAGTCCATTGCAATTGCTTATCTGCTATTGATTGTTGACATAATTAAATTACAGTTCAGTAAAGAAATACTATTAGTGACAAAAGTGGTGACTCCAATCCTTGAATAAATATATAGACTGAGGTTATGAAGCAAGGGCAAAAAAAATATATATAGAAAAGGGAAATAGAGGTTGGAATCTGTACTTCAATCACATGACAATACCACTAAGAGAACAGGCAGACAGAACTGGAATCTAAAGAAATGCTGGACTATGTCAGTCCATGGTAGCAAAGCAAGGCTAAAACACAGTGGTGTGTCTGTGTGTGAAATTTAAAACTTAGGCGGAAACAACATGGCAGCGATTCATTGAGAGCAGCACCGTTGATCCTTACTGCCTACAGACAGAACTGGGATGTTATGTTAAGGAATTCTGGACTACTGACTGATATGTGACTCTGGCAAAGTAGGAGAGGTTTTGCAACTGCAAAGGAAACACACTTTGTTTTTTCTTGTTTCTTGGGAAGGGACTTAGTTGTCTTGCATAGGAGACTGTTTTCAAGTCAAACATGTTCTTCAGCGGGAAAGAATGGTTTGAAGTAATGCTGAGTCCCTTTTGTAGCAAGATGTCTGCAGGACTCTGCCCATGGCTGCCATAAAACTACACTGAGTTATGAGTACATGAGGCAGAGTGTACTGGCAAACTGGTATTATAACATCAGGTGTTTTATAACATTTTTATTGGCATGGTTTCTAGGAACACAGTTTTGTCACATAAGCTAAGAAAGTGTGAGTATTAAAACTCTTATTCTTAGCTGCCTTCCTGTCTCTTACATGTCATAACTCACATACAGTTAAAGGAGTACAGCAGTCAAAATTTGCAAAAACATATATTGAGCAGAGTGTTTTGATTTGTGTGTGTAGTCCTGGTGTATCCTTCGCTTTGTTTACTATTAAGAGTTTTTTTTCTAAAGTAGTCTTCTAGTTAAATGGGAGTTTTATGGTCACTTGGGATCTCCATCTTAGCAAGATTTATTGTTCTTTTTTTCCTACAGTGCCTCCTGTCCCATGTGACAATTTATTATTGTGGTTATTAAAGGAAGACAAGAGCTGATCTACCAATTGTCTGAGTGGAGGCTAACATTGTTAGTTCACTAAAAATGCTGTCATGGGTAATGCGTTCCTCTCGGGAGAGGAGGTAACGTTTTCGGGCCGTTGCCATGGCAATGGCAATCACCAGGTTTCCTGGTCAGATTGCATTGAGGGACTGTTGAGGCTTACCTTGCTCCCCAGTCCCTAGGATTGAACAACACACTGTACTAAACATATATTGGTGAAATGAAGCAGGGGACAGGTGTTGGCAAATAATTTAAGTCTATTGCATGAGGTGGAAGTAGGTTTTATTACTTTAAATCTAGTACAGTGTACTCAAAGCTTTGGAGGGACAGGAAGTGACCTGGAGATACTTCCTGCCAACCCAGTATATAGCTAGAGACCCATATAAGTGGGAGCGAGCATAAGTGGGGCGAGCGCATGGATCCGTGAATGGAGATGCACGCAGAGATGCGCACATCACGTGTCTGCTATGTCCACTGGGGACACTGGCAGACAGGTGGAAACAGTAATTCCAGAGTGGGGCAGAGAAGGGAAGCAGTGGAATACTAAGGATACCAAGGAAGATAAGGAGCTCCTGAACTGAAAATGGCACCAGGAAAGGCAAAAAGGGAAGGGCAGGAGGTATGTATTTTGTAAGATGTACACAGAGGATGCTGAGAATAGTGAGTTTACAAGTGAAAATGTCAGTGGAATCACTCTGCAAGGGAAAATTCAGCAGCTAAAGCAGAGATTGGAAACCCAGAAAGAGACTGGGAGGCTGGAAAGTTTTATTGATGAAGTTGCCAACAACATTCGTAGCACTGGGGACAGGGATTTGAATTATGGCAGTAGGAATGCCTGCTGTTTTAATGTATCACAGGAAATGGCAGTAATAAATGAGGAATCAATGGGATACTTACAAACCAAACCTAAAGCCCTTCATTTGTTGAACAGATATAAAGGCTTAGGGGATGAGGATGAGGGATGTATGGGGTTCAAAATGATCAACCCAAGGCTATAGTACACTCACTTACTGGAACTACACAGAGTAAGACCATTACGGAACACTTCAGATATAAGGAGATGACAGATAGAGATGTTGTTGTGATAGGGGACTCCATCATAAGAGGGATTGACACATCAGTATGCTGTGGGAGAAAAGAGCATACCATGGTCAGCACGTTACCTGGAGCTAGGCAACGGGATGTTTCAAACCTATTGGAAGGGCTCCTTGAAAACATAGTACAACCTCTGGTGATTTTGCACATTGGAACTAATGATGTAGCAAGAAGCCGGATGGAGGACATCCAAGACGTATTTCGGGACATAATCACACAGATCAGGAACAGAAAGGGGAAAATCATAATATCTGGGATTTTACCCACTTATGATTCATAAGCTAATAAAAACAGGCTTATTATACAGATCAACAGGTGGTTGAGACAACTCTGCAAGGAGGAAAAAATTGGGTTCATGGACAACTCCACAACATTCAATAGACCGTTTACTTTAAAACCGTCGGCCTCCACTTAAATCCTGCTGGTGTGAGGATGCTGGGGCAAAAAATTCTTGCAGTAATCAGATTCTATTTAAACTGGAAAAAGGGGGGAGAGGTTCAGAAGATGACCTAAATAGGGGTGCTAAAAAAAGACAAATCCCAGAGTGACCCCTGAATGGAATGCAGTACTCATCAATGCCAGGAGTTTGGTTAATAAATGTGATGAATTCACTCTGTTGCTACATTCCCAGAATATCCACATGGCACTGATTACAGAAACCTGGTGGGATGATAATGATCTATGGGATAAAAAAGTGCCAGGTATAACTTATTTTCCAAATCCAGAATTTACAGGAAGGGGGGCAGAATAGCCATATATGTGCTTGATTCTATACACTGTGAAGAACTACATTGGGAGACAGGAGCCCTGGAACTTATCTGGGTAAAACTACTTCCCAGGATGGCACTAGGATCATTTTAGGACTACTATATAGGTCATCATCTATGACACCAGATGATGATAAGGCATTAATAAAAAAATAGGGGAACTGAATCCAGGAGATAGAATATTGTTAGCAGGGGACATCAATCTCCTTGGAATAGACTGGACAACAGGTCAAGGAAATAGTAAGCTGGACAAAAAATACATTGATATCCTAGACCAGGTGGGAATTGAACTACCAATATGGGGGACACAGTTAAGAACATTCAGGTAAACAGCCCCTTGGGTAACAGTGACCACTGTACAGTCCACTTTAATATTGGGAGAGTAACAATGACTAGGGCCACAAGAAATACAACCAGGTTAAATTTTCAGACTGCAGATTTTTTAAGTATCAGAAACCATATGATAGCATGGGAGTAGAAAAAAGATCTCATGGGATTGTCAGTAGGTTTCTGTGGACACGGATGTTAGCTAAAATAACTGACCTTGTGAGAACCCACATACCTAGGGTACAGAAATATAACAGTAGCAGCCAAAAAAAACTATATGGATGAATGCCTCCTAAAAAAATGATAACAGGAGGACAGAAATGTACAATAAATGAAAAATAATGGGACACTGAGAACTAGTAAAGCTTACAAGGAATATGTTAAAGAAATTAAATCAAGAATTAAAAAAGCAAAAGAACAAATCGAACTAGATTTAGCAAATAGGGTGAAGGATATTAAGAAAGCCTTCTTCTCCTATATCGACACCAAAAAGGGAGGTCATAGTATAATAGGCCCTTTTTTAAATGACTTGGGAAACACAGCTACATTGGAGGAAATAATTAATATTCAGAACAAGTATTTCTGCTCAGTTTATAATAAAAATACAGTACCACATGTTGGCAATGAAAAATCAACTCCTGGGAAAATCAGGATTAACCCAGGGATGTACTAGAGAGGCTCCAGCAGGTTGATATAAATAAATCACCTGGCCTCTGAGGACTTACACCCTTATAGTCAGCAAGTACTGGCACCACCAGTTACTTACATTTATCAAGCTTCACTAGACACAGGCTCAGTACCTTCGAGTGGAAAAAGCATTAATAGTGCCTATTTTGAAAAAGGTCCAAAGACCAAGCCTGAAAACTTTAGGCCAGTGAGTCTAACCTCCATACTGGCAAAGATAATGGAAGGATTGGTAAAGGACCTAATATCAGATTTCCTAACAACTCAGGGATTGGTAGACCCAGTTCAGCATGGGTTTACTAAATCTAGATCCTGCCAAATGAATCTTTTGGCCTTTTATGAGAATGTTAGCAGGGAACTGGACATGGGTAAATCATTGGATGTGGTGTACATGGACTTTGCTAAAGCATTCAATAAGCTACCCCACTGGGAACTTTTAAATATGCTTGAAGGAAGTAACCTAAACAAAAACATTTGCAATTGGGTATCAGCTTGGCTACAGGGGTGAAAGCAAAGGTTTGCCATAAGTGGAGTACTTTCTAACTGGGCACTAATCACTAGTGGGGTTCCTCAGGGTTCAGTGTTGGGGCCTAGTCTCTTTAATTTCTATATAACCTCCCTTAAAATAAATAACCCTGACATATGGTTATACAAATTTGCAGATGACTGCAGACTCAGGACAGTAGTAAATGATAAAGCAGGTTCTGCATCACTGCAGAATGCAATAAATGAGATCCTGCAGTGGACTGAATCTAATAGACTTGTCCTGAATACTGGTAAATATAAAGTGATGCATTTTGGTAAACATAGTGCATTCACCACTTATAATCTTGCTAAAGAAACACTCACAGTCACCTATGAGGAAAGAGACTTGGGGATTAGGGTCACAAATGATCTGAAACTTGGGTCCCATTGTAGGGCACAAGTGAAGAAAGCTAACCAGAATTTAAATTGTATCCTTAGACATATAGCTAGCAGGGATAAGAGGGTTCTAATGTCTCTTCATACTGCTCTGGTGAGGCCGCATCTGGAATATTGTGCCCAAGTATGGTCCACAAAACAAGGAGGGCATCCAACAGACTTGAGCCGAGGTGGAGTCAAAAACAGTGGTGGAATTCAAGCATGCATGGGACAGTCATAAGGCAATTCTAGGTGGTGAGGGGTAGGAAGAAGTAGGCTGCAGGTTAACTAGGATCTGCAGCTTATCCATTAGGTAGGAAAATGGGCAGACTGGGTGGGCCAAGCGATCCTTATCTGCCATCAAATTCTATGTTTCTATGAGCGTATACAGAGGCAATTCACTAGATCTATAACGGGATTAAATGCTATGTCGTATGAAGCTAGACTGGAGTCCCTTAACCTGTACTCTCTTTTTTATAGGAGATTTAGGGGAGACGTGCTTCCTATATAGAGTAATGGGAGATGACAATCTTCGAGCGGAGATTGGTATCCAGCCTAACACCAACTGGTGTAGCAGTAGGAGGCATGAAAGGCAAATTATCCATTTTAAATGAAATTGCAACCCAAGGAAAAGTTGGTATAGTCAGAGAGTGATGGTACCTTGGAATGAACTTCCATCAGATGTCGTGGGTAGCACTAGTATGGAAAACGTTAAATTCAAAGTTGACCAATATTAAAGTAAGATGATTACTAGATTATAGCTAACTAATGTGATATGGCAAGCAGTATGCATGCAAGTCTTTTAGCTTGAAACTACCTATGAAACCTATGACGTAATAGAGAAATAGGAGCTTGATATTCTGGCCTCTAATAAATAATGCTAATTCAATATTTTTGATTATGATTATGATTTAAGCCAAAGTAACTGCTCTTGAATTTTGATTACTTGAGCCCTTGCAGAGTTAAAGCAGAACTAAATATTTCATACTCATGTCTAATTCATGTATCTGCACGATTTGTGTAATTCCTTGGCAAACAAAAGTACTGTTGTGATAGGCCTTTTGTCCTACATGGTAAATTGTTAGACTTAAAAAATAGGTTGTGTTATTGTAGCCTGTAATATCCTGCCTGATCTCTTCAGTCAGCAGGTCCACTTAGTATACAAGCTATATGCTGCGTAGCATAATCTCTTAGCTGTAAAACTGTCTGAGGCAGTTGTACTGTGTAAGGTTCTGTGTTTCTGCATGAACGTTGGCTGCTTTCCTTGATCTTTTTTGTCTCCCTTTCTAACTGCTCCTGGTCCTTCTGTTCCCTCTCTGGCTAACTCCTAACCTGCCCCCCCTCCCCCGATCTTTCCAGCTGCCTTTGTCCTGCAGAATTAGTGTTTGTTTTCTTTCTCTCTCTCTCTCTCTCTCACTTCCTCCCCATCACGCATCTTAATCCCTTTTCTGTAGGGAGGATTAGCATTGGTGACGAACTTGAGTCCCTCACTGAGTTCACACTACTTCATGCTCTCCCCCTCCCATTTATTCTGTTCACACCTCGGGCCTTGTGATTTTTAGGAGCCAGCCCCCTGCTTATGCTCATCCATGGCTTAGAATCAAATCCTTGTTTGTTTTTTCACCTTTAGGATCCAGTTGTCTGCGGGAGCTCCCGCTCCTGCATTTCTGCCCAACTGATGGAAAAGATCACCAGAGGCTCCCAGGAAGCTGCCTGAGGTACCCTCACCCTGTTTCAGCAAGCCAGGTACGAAGAACATGATTTTAATTTGCCCGTTGCTCCGTGGTAATTTACAGCCTGAGAATGGCACTCCTATTGGCCAACCATCCTCGCTGTGTCCCACAGATTGGCAGCGTTCAGAACTCAGTCTTTGGCACTTGTTTTAATATTCTAGCCCGAAATTCAGCTCTGCTCTGCAAGCAAGTCGGGGTAATTTCCTTTTGCCCACCCACCTCAACCTCGACTGCTATTAAATAGCCCCCCTCCCCCTCAACAGTGCTACATGGTTAAGCCCCTCCCCTACACACTCTTCTCCAGTCCTCCCCTTAAAAGTATCCTTTCAATAAGACACCTTCCTTCAACCCACTTCCTCTATCTTTTCCTTAAAGCCATCCTCCCATTCCCCCCAATGTGCATCTTCATCATTAATTTTAACCTGTAAATTTCTAGCCAACGTACCTCTCATACAGTCCTGTTAACTAAGTTATTGCAACTCCTGTCTATTAAAGCATGAGCAGCCCCAGTACTTCTGTCAGCCTTACCTTTATGTTTCTTAGGTGTCATAGGCCACTGACTCGGTACTCCCCAGTGATGGCATCCTCTGCCTACCTTTTACTCCCTGGCTGCACCTTCCTTATGGCACTGGAGACATACATGATCTCATGAAAACCGTACCTTATCCGAACACCACGTTAGCCATGGAACCAAGTTTGATGGTGTTTTCTAATATGATTACCCCCCAAAGGTATTAACCCTTACTCATCCACATTGTCCAACACCCATCATTGCCCAATTTACACAAAGCACACCCCTTTACCCTCTCCATTAGGGTAGTATTATTTGCTCTCACTACATCTTGCCACCACATTAACATTGGTACTGCTGCCCTAGGCAGGGACCAGCAAAAACAACCCAACAAAGCCTTCCTCAAATTCCTGGTACGATTTCTCAGGAAACTATTAATGCTGCTATTATTATGTGCAGGCAATGTGGAATTAAACCTGTCCCCCCCCCCCCAGCTGCTGGCTGCTCCTGGGGAGCTCTCACAGCTAAAGGGTCTGAGCTTTCTGCATATGAACATATGCAGCCTTGCAAACAAATTTGACCAGGTACAAGAATGGCTGCTGCATCCCACACCTGATGTTGCCATGCTCTCTGAAACCTGGATGAAGAGTAACGTGACTGACAATATGGTGAACATCCCTGGCTACAACCTGTTCAGATGTGACAGACTATCCAGAGGTGGCAGTTTTGCCATATATATTAAACATAAATTCCTAACCGTCACTATTGACCGTACATCGATACCCAAAGAATTTGAATGTCTTGCCTTAAAAATCACCATCTCACCTGGAAGTAGCCCTACTGGTAGCTGCTTGCTATAGGCCGACAGCAGCATGCCTGTGTATAATGCCACACCTTCATTCTTTCCTGGAAAAAGTGAACTCAGAATGCATCATAATGGGGCATCTTAGCCTTAACCTGAATGATGCCTGTGCTAACAGGCTAAAGGACTTCTGCGATGAACATAGGCTAAAGCAGATTACCCCGGGGTTACCCAACCCAACAAAAAGAACCCTGGCCGAAGTTCCCTATTGGATCTCATGCTGGTCAGCAAACCTCATAATATTTCCCATGCGGGGGTCTTCCACAATGATCTGAGTGACCATTGTGCAATTGCCTGTATTAGATGCTCCCCACAACTTCCCTCCACTTCCTCCTTCAAGATTAAACAAAGCCTGAAACAATTCTCTCTACCTGCCTTTCTGTCTGATCTTGGGAATATTAAGAGGCAGAGCTTCTACCTTGCGTCCTCTGTGTCTGAAGCATTCATTATCTTCCAGGAGCTGTTAGCAAGAGTTAAACAAGTATGCTCCCTTAAGAAAACACAAAACTAGGAAGAACGCTCCTGAATGGTTCAGCCCAGCATTAAAGGGTGCTCTGTGAAATAGAGACAGTCTTTGGAAAAGGCAAGAAAATCTCAATCTGATTCAGACTGGCTCTCCTTCAGGGTTGCCAGGAATGCCTGTACTAAACAGGTTAGGATGGAAAAATCACAGTTCTTCCAGTCCACCCTTGAAGCAAACAAAAACTGCTACGCCAAATTTTGGCAGATCTTGAGAGGGTCAAAGGACACTCTCCTGCCACCCCACTCACGGCAAAAACTGTGGCAAACAACACCTCCTTTACAGACAGGTCTGAGATTCTTGAACAGCTCAATAATCACTTTGCAATGAGCCTCACCTTGATGTCTCACCTGTAAATAAACCCGAGTCGACAGGTGCCACCAGCATAATTTCAAGCCCTACTTCTGCCCACAGATTGGGCCACCTCCTCTTTAAGTTCTAGCTGGTAACATACAAGCAGGTGGAGGATCTTCTTCTCTCATTAGACACTAAAAAAGGTGCTGGTGACAATTCTCTTGAATACTTCTTCCTTAAAACTGGTTATTACTACCTGACAGCACCAATCACCCAACTATTTAATAGCCCTCTAATCCAAGGGGATCTACCGCCTAGTTGGAAAACTGCCCACATCATCCCTTTGTTCAAATTAGGTGACCCCACAGATTTGAATAATTACAGGCCAATCTCACTTCTTCCTGTTTTATCCAAGTTACTTGAAAAAGTTGTCAACCTGCAGCTAAGGGAGTACTTGGACTGCGAAAATATCCTCAACTCAGTAGTCGGGTTTTAGACCCAAACATAGCACCATGTCTACTCTAACCATAGTGTCGAATGACTGGCTAAAAGTTCTGGACAGTAAACATGACATCTATGCTCTCTTTCTTGACCTCAGTAAAGCCTTTGACATGGTTGATCACTCCATAATATTCAAGTCACTGCGTATCCTTGATCTAGACCCCACTGCATTAAAGTGGTTCCACTGCTACCTTACAAACCGCAGTCAGCAAATGAAAGTCCAATGTGAACTCTCCCCCCTAAAAATACTGCCCAGAGGTGTCCCACAAGGCTCTATCTTGGGGCTAATTCTCTTCACACTTTATTATATGAACAGCATTGACCTTGACCTACAGGTGGAAAACATCCATCTCTTTGCGGATGACACAGTCCTCTACAGCAATCCTTCCCTGGAACTTGCTCCACAAGGAGCTTAGCAGAGACTTTACCATCCTCTAACATAACCTGCTGAACCTGAATCTCTTGCTAAAGCCCCCAAAAGTCATGATTATCTCCGCCTCCTCCCATAAAAATGAGAGACCTCGCTTCCCCAGTTGTCTCTCCTTGGTGAACTGATAGAAATTGTGGACAAATTCAAATATCTGGGAGCCTGGATGGATAATAAACTCAATTTCAAATGTATATCTAAGTGAGCCTACAAAAAGCAAAAGCGACCGAGTATTCTACCATATAAAACACCTACTCATCTGCACGCTAGAAAGAGGCTGGTTCAAACAACCTTTCTTCTCCTGGTGACTATGCAGACTTCCTATATAGTCCTCCTCTCAGCATGTGCTACATAGCTAGATACACTCTATCACCGTGCCTTGAATTTGTGCTGTGCACTGCCTGTACAGACTCACACTACTTGTACCAAGCAATAGATTGCCATCCCTCCCTTGTGGAACACAGAAATGCCACTCATGTGGCTCTGCGAGGCTATAACCAACAAACTGCAACCCTATATCTGTGAATTGTTTGAGCATTCTAAATGTATCTATGGCTTAAGGAACTCCTCCCTTGTCCTGTTTAACATACCAAGGTCCAGAACAAGTCTTGGATCAATGGTCATCAGCTCCTATCTACCACTACTCTAGAATAACATGCAAAAAGCTCTGCCTAGACCCAACATATTCAGGCAGCTGCTATATAGATGTCTGAAAACAGCATGTGACTGCTTCAGGTAAGCTCTATTCTCCCAAAATGTTAAACCCCCATCCCCGGATATACCCTGACCTTCTTCTACCTCCTGTTGGCTGGCCTCCTAACTAAAGTAATTATCCCCCTCCTGAGCATTCTCCTTCCTTCCTCAAACTAATTTTCTATTGGGGAACCTTCCACTCAGATGGCTGCTCTCCTGTCTCTTTCCCTTGGTGTATTGTCTTCAAGCTCCCCTCCCCTCCATTGAGTCTTCATCCTATCCTTACTATGTGCTATATAGATCTCTACCAGTACACTCTGAAATGACTATATATGTTTGTGAATAGGCTTATAACTGACCCTATAAGTTGCTTCCAGCTCTTACGGACAGTATGAAAAAGCCAGAAAGGTGAAGGAAGAAACATATTCAATTCAGTACTTCAGAGTAACTGGTAACTGGTATTTTCTTTTAAACTTAGATTGTAGGCTTGGGTGACACTATACTTTCTTTCTGTGTTGTCTTTACTTATAATTGTTTTGGGCTGTTGAAAATTTAAAAAATAGTGGTGGTGTAATTCTGTGCTGTCTTTAATTGCTGCAAATTTTATCTTGGCTTGTCTGACTGTCCTGTAGCTGGGTGAAGGGTGTTAATTGTCTGGCCTCTGACCTCAGCTACGTGATAACTGGAGGTGGGGCTTAGTCACAGTTAAAGCAGCAAACAGAAGTTCATCTTCTCAGAAGAAGCCAGAAGGTGAAGGAAGGAAACATATTCAATTCAGTGCTTCAGAGTAACTGGTAACTGGTATTTTTCTTTTAAACTTAGATTGTAGGCTTGTAGTGACACTATACTTTCTTTCTGTGTTGTCTTTACTTATAATTGTTTTTGGGCTGTTGAAAATTTAAAAAATAGTGGTGGTGTAATTCTGTGCTGTCTTTAATTGCTGCAAATTTTACCCCCTCACCCTTCCCCCAACTCTTAATTATATGCCTGATAAATCAGATTGAAGGAGCTAAACACAGGGTATAGTAGAGGTGTGAAGTAGGAGGGCATAAGGGAAGAAGACCACCCTCAGCACGACAAGTGTTTTGACTCATTTATTTATTTATTGGTTTCTTTTCCTTAAAAAATATATATCTGAGGATCAGTTACAGGATTTTAGTACTGTAAATAAATAAAAGAGAACTAAGAGGCTTCAGTAGCAGACAAGTAGTGGAATTGCAGTATAATGTGGGAGTGGTGCAATGCAGTGGCTGTGGGGCAGCCATATTCAGGCAGACCTTCTGGACACTGAGGTGCTGCCCTATCTGCATGCATCTCTCGGGACTGCGGGATGAGGTAGCCAGACTCAGAGCGGAAGTAAACTGGGTCAGGAGTACCATCACCCCTGTCCAGGAACCACCCAGTCCAATGCAGCTGCCTCAAAGGATGCCGAGAACGAGGAGCACTTGGATGACAGTGGGCTCAGGGAGGTTAGAGCAGTCAGGCAGAGGCACATCCCAGATCCTATTCCTCTCAAGAACTCATATGCCACACTGGCAAATGAGGACAACCAAATAAGTACCCAGGAAGTGGAAGGAAAGGATGTGGAGGTTAGGCAGGAGGTGACCTCAGTGGGGAAAGCAGTGGACCCCAGAGGAGGAGGAAGTGAATCCTGGTGGGGACTCCATCATGAGAGGATCAGCTAGGAACACAGGAGGGGAGGACAGGAGGTGAGGTGCCTACCAGGTGCCACGGCATGGAGGGATGGAAGGAAGATCCTGGGGATCACTGGGAAGGCAAGACAGGAGGGTGAGCTGGATGTCATTATCCACCCAGGTACTAATGACTGGCAAATGGGAGCCAAAGGAAGTTCAGGAAGAGTTTAGGAAACTGGGGAGGGTCTCAAGCAAGTAGCTACTTCTGTCACTTTCTCAAGTACTACCTGTGAGAGGCAAGGGAGAGCATAGGAGTGCATGCACGAACTTTAACTCATGGTTGAAGAACTGGTGCTGTGAGGAAGGGTTTGGATTCATTGGTGACTGGGGACCCACCTGGAGGGATGGAGGTTTGTTCAAGCCTGACGGCCTGCATCCATCCTGGAGGGAATCAAGCACTCAATGATAAGTTTAAATGCTACATTGACAAGCATTTAAACTAGCAAAGAAGTGTGGCAGGCCAGCAAGGATGGTACCTACTTGCTCACCCCCACAGCTAGTAATGGAACCAGTGAACCAGAGGTGGCTATCTCTGCAAAGCAGTGTGCAAAAGATGGAGATTAGTGTCCAAAAGGTGGATAAGCAGAAAGGGCAAAATTCAGCAGAAGGGCAGACAGCAAGGAGAACCAGGGATAAATGACAACCAAGGAAGGGGCTGGAGTAGAACAGTGAAGCAGTCTAGGAGGTCAAATCATGGAAAGCCATGTGTGCAAATGCCAGGAGCCTTAGCAACAAGATGGAAGATCTGGAGGCTGTCATGGTACAGTCAGACCTGGACATTGTGGCCATCACTGAAACCTGGTGTAATGATAACCATGACTGGGAGATGGCCATACCTGGCTACAACATATTCAGAAGAGACAGAGCAGGCAGGAAGGGAGGTGGCACTGTATGTGAAAAATGACATAAGGGCCACACAGATCCAGGAGGAACAAAATGGGGAGAGATACTGTGGGTTAAGCTGGAAAGGAAAATGGGGCCAGCCATCCACACAGGTGTGGTCTATAGACCACCAGCCCAGGAGGAAGAAACAGATAGGGAGCTGATGCTAGCCATCCAAGGATGGCAGACAAGAGAGTAGTACTGGTTGGAGACTTCAATATACCAGGCGTGGACTGGAGCATCCCAACAGCAGCATCAACTAGGAGCAGATTTATCCTGGACTCCCTTCAGGTGCCTTCCTCAAGCAACTGGTCATGGAACCAACTCGGCAGAAGGCAATACTGGACCTTGTGCTCACAAACAGGGACAGTGTGATGGGGGTAACAGTGGGGAGCACCTGGGTAACAGTGACCACCAGTCATTGTGGTTTGAAATCACAGAAAGAGCAGAACCAAACCACACAAAACACGTATCCTGGATTTTAGGGGCAGACTTTGGGAAAATGGGGAGATACTTGAAAGAGGCATTAAGGGAATGGGACAGGAATCAGGGGTTGAGGAACAGTGGGCAGTATTTAAAATGGGGATTATAAGAACAACAGAATTATGCATTAAGCAGGTTAGCAAGAGGAAAAGAAGAGAGACCATTATGGTTTTCCAAAGAGGTAGCAAAAAGTGAAAGCCAAAAGATTGCATTCAGGCAATACAAAAGACACAGGCAGAAGGGGATAGGGAGAAGTACCAGGAGAAACAAAGGGAGGCAGGGAAGTCAGTAAGGAAGCCAAAGCTCAGACAGAAGAACACATTGCAAAATCAGTGGTTAAAGGGGACAAAACCTTTTACAGGTACATAAGTGAAAAAAGAAGGACAAAGGGAGGATAGTGAGACTGAAGGGGGAGGATGGGAGCCAGCGTGGAGGATGACAACAGTAAAGCTGACATATTGAACAGGTATTTCTGCTCAGTCTTTACTAAGGAAGAGAGGGGTAATGGGTCTGAAGGGGTAAGGGGTGAGAATGGTGCAGAAATGGCACAAGTCCCTTTACACGAGAAAGGGTCCTGAAGGAACTGGAAGTAATAAGAGCTTGATAAAGCAATGGGGCCAGATGGGGTGCACCCAGGGTCCTTAAAGAACTAAGAAGGTGGTGGCTGAACCTCTGGCTATCCTGTTCAGCCAATCACTGGAAACAGGGAGGTACCCAAAGACTGGAGGACAGCAGATGTAGTCCCCTTATACAAAAGTGGGAACAAAGAGGAAGCAGAGAACTACAGACCAGTCAGCCTCACCTCGGTAGTGGGAAAGATCATGGAAGCACTACTGAAGGAGAGATTGGTGGAACATCTGGTTGTCAATGGACTACAGGACCCAAGGCAGCATGGTTTCACCAGGGAGGTCATGTCAGACCAACCTCATTGAATTTTTGACTGGGTGACTAGGGAGGTGGATCAGGGAGGGCAGTGGACATGGCCTATCTGGACTTCAGCAAGGCCTTTGACACTGTGCCACATAGAAGACTATTACACAAACTGGGGAATATGGGTGTGGGCAGGACAGTAGTGTGGTGGGTAGGTAACTGGCTGGGTGGCAGGACACAGAGGGTGGTGGTAAATGGCTGTCACTCCACAGAGGGAAGAGTGACCAGTGGGGTACCACAGGGATCAGTGCTGGGACCGGTCCTATTCAACATCTTCATCAGTGACATTGCACAGGATCTAGAAGGCAGAATTTCACTGTTAGCTGATGACACAAAGCTCTGTAACAGAGTAGACACACCAGAGGGTGTAGACAGAATGAGAAGGGACCTGCAGAAACTTGAAGAATGGTCAAGGGTTTGGCAGTTGAAATTCAATGCAAAGAAGTGCAAGATAATGCATATGGGGCACAAAACCCTGGCACAATATATCAGTTGGGGGGTGAGGATATAGCATGCACCAAGCAGGAAAGGGATCTTGGGGTTGTCATCTCTGATGACCTCAAGGTAGGAAACAGTGTGACAAGGCATCAGGTAAAGCAAATAGGATGCTGGGATGTATAGGCAGGGCATCACCAGCAGGAAAAGGAGGTCATAATTCCGCTATACAAGACACTAGTGAGGCCCCACCTGGAGTACAGTGTACAGTTCTGGAGACCATACCTCGTGGAGGACATAGACAGGGTAGAGAAAGGTTCAGAGGAGGGCAACAAAGATGGTGCATAGGTTGCATCACAAGTCCTATGAAGACAGGTTGAAGGAACTGAACATGTACTCCCTGGAGGAGAGGAGGAGAGGGGATATGATAGAGACATACAAGTATCTTACAGGGAGGAACAGGGTGCAGGAAAACACTATTTTTAAGCGAAAAAAGATGTTTCAGGACTAGAGGGCATGGGATGAAGTTGGAGAGGAGGACGATTCAGAGGAAACATGAGAAGAATTTCCTTCACAGAGCGAATTGGTGGACAAGTGGAACACCCTGCCAGAGAGTGGTGGGGCTGGAAACAATCCAGAGTTTAAGAATGCATGGGATAGACATAAAAGGAATTCTAGAGGTCAGGGGTAAGGAAATAGACTTCTAGGAAAACAAACTGAACTTACAAGCTCAAATAGGCAGACTAGGTGGGCCTGCGACCTATCTGCCGACACTGTCTATGTATCTATGTATCTATGTATACCTTCTACATACTGTAATGATCTCTGGTGAATTATGTTATGGCATAACACTGAAATTGTGTTGTCCTTTGTGTCTAGGACCATCTTGAAAATGAGCTTACTCAATGATGTAATTCCCTGGTTAAATAAAGTTTGATTGATTGACTGATTTTTGCTCTCTATGTGTGGGTCAAGTCTAGCCAGCAGGAGCAAATGTACTGCTTTTAAAACTTTTCATTTTTTCAAACTGTACAGTCATAAAAAGCACACAAACCATCCTAGATCATCAATACTATATTTAGTAAAAACTCTTTTTTCCTACCAAATAACCAATTCAATTAGACCTCAAGTATTTACAAAACTTTTTTTTTGTTTTGCCTTCCCCAAGATTTGGCCCCAACTCACTCTGACCCCTGCTCACCTCCTGGACATACCCTGGAGTGATGATCGATCCAGGCTTACCCAGTCTGTCTGGGGCTATCAGACAGTCATGCCTCCACTGAATGACGATCAGGAGCCCCAGTGGTGAGCCACTGGGAAGTTCCCCCTGACTTACCCCCCAGGGCAGGGCCATGGAACCGAGGCTAAACCGACAGACTCCTCACTAGGTCACCTGCTAGGAGCCAAGCAGGCAGCACAGAGTTGGAGAGGCAGAGCATCATAGGTGGGGTGGCAATGATTTTGTCCCTGGGGCAGGGATGTGCAACATTGACCAGCATCCATCCTGCCCCTCCACGTGAGATGCCAGCAGCTGTGGTACCCTCAGCCACTTCCAGAGATGCACAGTGCACCAGACACTCTTTCCCCCTCTCCCCAGAGAAGGAGAGCAGTTTCTGGGACACTCAGTCCTTCTTCCCCAGGATGGCCCTGTGACTCCCAAGTCTATCTCCAACCCAGGATGTCAGCACCATGAGCGAACACCTTGCTGTTGTACTGGTGGGCCGGCCCAAGTATTTACTAAACTTAAACGGTAATCTGTAATGTTTATAGGATGATGACTATTACTTAATATCACAGCTATACTATTATAAAATTGACTCTATACCAGTACTTGCTGAATCTGTGGTCCTGGATACATGACTGTCACATGGGACAGGAAGCAGTGTAGAAAAAAAGAAAGCTATTGACCCATGTTAAGATAGAGATCTCAAGGGGACATAAAAACACCATACAACTAGCAGGCTATTTTAGAAAAAAAACCTCATAATAACAGACAAAGAGAAGGACACACTAGGACAGCACACACAAATCAAAATACTGGGCACAACATATGCTTTTGCAAATTCTGACTGTAGTACCCCTTGAAGAATTGCCCATGGGTTTGGTAAAGGTTAGCTGCTGAAAGAGTTTATTTTAAAGGTCTAATAATCAAGAACATGTCTGCTGTTTATGTGAATGGGAAAGGTTATGTCAGAATGTATAGCTGATCTCTCACTGTGATTATCAACCAGCTGCTTATATCTTGGTTTGAAATCTTTTTGGGCAGACTGGAAGGAGCTTTTCCCCCTCTCTCTTGAAATTGTGCCCCCTTGTTCTTGCATATCTCTTTTTCGGAAAGATGCTACCCACTTGGACTTTGTTGATTCCCTTGAGGCACTTGAAAGTTTATAACATGCCTCACCTTTCCTCGAGGGTATACATATTAAGATACATAGATACTCAAATACATAGACACTGTCAGCAGATAAGGGCCTATGGCCCACCCAGTCTGCCCATTTGAGCTTGTAAGTTCACTTTATGTTAGTCTAGAAGTCTGTTGCCCCATACCCCTGACCTCCAGAATTCCCTTGCGTCTATCCCATGCATTCATATTACGGTCCTTTACTGTCACTGTATGATTTCTGGTGTAAACACTACACCATTTTTGTGGCCCTCAGCTGGACTGCCTCTATCCTGTCTATGTCCTTGTAAGATGGGGTCTCCAGATTTGCATGCAGTACTCCAGATGGGTTCTCAACAACTGCCAGTACAGAGGGATCACAACTTCCTGTTTTCTACTGGTGATGCTTCTTCCTTTGCATCCCATTATCACTCTAGCCCTCCTCACTACCTTCTCACATTGTTTGCCTACCTTTAGGTCATCTTATATGATTACCACTAGGTCTTTTTCCATTTTTGTTATTGTTAGTACACCCCCCTCCCCACTGTGTACTCTACTCCTGAGTTTTTCTTTCCCAGGTGCATTACTTTGCACTTCTTTGCATTGAATCTAAGTTGCCAGACTTTTGACCATTCCTCCAACCTTGCCAAGTCCCTTCTCATCCTTCTCATGCCCCTTTGTGTATCAGCATGGCCCAAGACCCAGTGGCCAGCAGATCCACAAGAACTGGTGCTAGACCTAGTGACAATGATCAAGCAAGGGAGGTCAGTAAAGGCCAGATGTGATGGTCCAGTTCCTTCACTTCCTCAACCAGGTAGGCCTAATTTTGGTAATAAGTGTAATGACAAATTATGGGAGTTGTTGATGAACATTGTTTTAGGATCCTATGCCACGTCCCAGGGATCCTCTGCCAAAGAAACTATGAAAGCCTCAAAAGGTTCTACCAGTGCTGACAGGCACTGGGGTGTGCCACAGCTGACACCACCAGCAATCCTAACCATAGTTTAGTTCTCATGGCCACATAGGGTCCAGATGCTATCCCATTGGCCTCAATACTGGGGCCTCACCTGTTGCTTTCTGTCCCTTATGGACTGCTGCCAGGTCTAAAGTCATTACCCTTGACAATGTCAGGTCAAGTGCCCAATCCTTTCAGTCAAGTACTGGCCCCTTCCCTTCAATTACCATGTCTGCAACCAATGCCATTGCATATGCTGGTGCCACTTCCATTTCAACTAGGCCCAATGCAGAAGCGAGCAGGTGCCGACCACGGAGGACCACGTAACACCAGTCAGAGGGTAGTGTTTTAATTTCTGTTATTGTTGGGCACTGTTGTGAGCATTGATGGGTTAAGTAAAAACAACTACATTAATGCTGTGTTTTGCTGGAGTTTGTGGGGAGCTGGGAGGAGAGAGGGAATCGAGAAAGGGAGGCTGACAGAGGGACTTTGCTGGAGGCCTGCACCACATGACTAGGAGAGCAAGTAAGGATGCCCCAGTCTGTAACAAAGGAAGCAATCATTGTAGTTTTGGCAGTAGAAGTGAGCAGGTGTTGACCAGGGAGGACCGTGGATCACCAGTCAGAGGGAAAGGTTTTAATTACTGTTATTTTTGGGCACTGTTGTGAGAGCTGATGGATTAGGTAAAAACAACTGCATTAACATTGTGCTTTGCTGGGGTTTGTGGGGAGCTGGTAGGAGGGAGAGAGCTGAGAGAGGGAGGCTGAGGGAGGGACTCTGGAGGAGGCTTGTACTGCATGACTGGGAGAGCCAGTAAGGAGGCCTCTGTCTCTAACAAAGGAAGCCATCATTGTAGTTTCTGCAGCAGAAGTGAGCAGGTGCTGACCAGGGAGGACCATGGAACACCAGTTGGAGGAAAGTGTTTTAATTACTGCTATTGTTGGACACCGTTGTGAGTGCTGATGGATTAAGTAAAAAGAACTGCATTAATGCTGTGTTTTGCTGGGGTTTGTGGTAGGTCGAGAGTGTGGGGGAGCTGAGAGAAGGAGGCTGAGTAAGGGAATTTGGAGGAGGCCTGAACCATGTGACTGGGAGAGCCATTAAGGAGAACTCAGTCAATATATAAATCCCAGGGTGCCCAGGATGGGTGATAAGCTGCAATGGGTGTGGGGCGGCCATCTTCTTGGGAACTCTTACAGGGTAGGGGTTATATAATGTGTAGACAGATAGGGCAACTTAGAGAGGAGGTTGACAGGCTAAGAAGGGAGCTGAGTAGGTGGGGAGGGTAGAGCAGGGGGATACAGCAGGGGCCATGGGACAGAAGGACCTACTGTGCACAGTAGATGGAAAAGGCAAACAAGGGGGATTACAAAGGAAGATGCTTCAAAGGGCAGACCATACTACCACTAAGGAGAAGTTGAGACATGAGGCCAAAGGTTGGATGGAAGTGAAGATGAGGGAAGGAGGGGAAAGGGAGCAGAGCATGGTTTGAGGTTACATGTAGGGGGGATGAGGAACCTCAGGATAAAAGGAGGGAGGATAAGAACAGGTTCTCAGTGCTAACAAACCTGGAGTAGCATGGGGGGGTGGCTGTGAGGCTAGAAGGGGAATGAGATAGTAGTGTTGGTGGGGAGCTAGTAAAGAGGCTAGATGAAGGGTCAACTCAGGAGTGGGTAACGGGGGTAGGTATGGTAGGTAAAACTTTAGTTTTAGATCAGAGAAACTGTCATTTGGACTGTTAGGTCCAATTTGCTAGACAGTTCTGTATTCGAATATCAAACATTTCACAAAAAATGACAATATCAAAGTACAAAATTAACAACATAAAATATTTTTGATGCGAAACATTTTTAAATATAGAATTCAAGTACAACAATTACAGCATATGAATAATGTAAACTTTAGTGGTAAAGTGCTAAGTACAATGACAAGAGACGAAAAAGGTCATTTACTGATGTTTGAAAAGACCTTTCTACAGTTTCCACACATACTGTAACAGCGGTGGTAATTTATTCCAACATACAGCTGCACGAGAAATTAGGGTTCGATCCCCGTATTTGTAGTTTTATTTATCCTGTTAGATTTTGTTTAAGTGAACAGACCTAGTTAGGTCTTTCTTTTTGTCAGTAACAGTGGAAAAAAGAATTTGTGATATGTTATGTTCAGGATGATAAAATTTGTATTTGTGAATTAATTTAACCCCTTTTCTGGAAAACTCAGTTTGATTGCCATCCCAGGTTATTTAGTAGCAAACAGTGATGTGTCCTGTAGCTGCACTGCAAGACATACCTCACTGTGTTATATTGTAATTTATTGAGCCTATCCAGCAAACTTTTGTTTGCTGTCTGGTAGATTTGTTCACCATATTTTAAAGTAGGCAGGATAAGTTGTTCAGCTATTCTTCTCTGATCTTGGCGTTATAGACCTCAGTTGTTCTCCTTAACACCCATAGTTTTTTCATTTTACAAGTTTTACTTTTACAAGACTGCACCAGATGCTTCTTCCATGAACCCCACCCAGTTCTGGAAAACCCTGAGAAATATTGAAGGGTACCACATTTCTCCCTCTCTACCTACCAAAATTACTACTGGTGACACATCCACATCGGACAAAACCTCCATTTTGAAACTTCTCAATAATAGAAACATAGAAACATAGAAACATAGAATTTGATGGCAGATAAGGACCGCTTGACCCACCCAGTCTGCCCATTTCCCTGCCTACTGGATAAGCTGCAGATCCTAGTTAACCAGCAGCCTACTTCTTCCTACCCCCACTCCCTAGAATTGCCTTATGACTGTTCCATGCATGCTTGAATTCCACCACTGTTTTGACTCCACAACTCTACCGGAAGGCTGCTCCATGCATCCACAACCATCTCTCAGGAAAAAAATATTTCCTTAAATTACCTCTGAGCCACCCCCATCTTCAAATTGTGCCCCTTGTTCTTGCACCCTCTTTTTTGAAAGATGCTACCTCTTGGACTTTGTTGATTCCCTTGAGGTACTTGAAGTTTCTATCATGTCCCACCTTTCCTCGAGGCTATACAGATTAAGCTCCTTAAGTCTCTCTTCATATGTCTTCCGGTGCAGACCCTGCACCATTTTAGTTGCCCTCCTCTGGACAGCTTCCATCCTGTCTATGTCGTTGCGAAGACTGGGTCTCCAGAACTGCACACAGTACTCCAGATGGGGTCTGACCAGCTGTCTGTACAGAGGGATAATAACTTAATGTTTTCTACTCGTGATGCCTCTCCCTATGCATCCCAGTATCCCCCCCCAGCCCTCCTTGCTGCCCACTCACATTGCTTGCCCACCTTTAGGTCATCTGATATGACTACCCCCAGGTCCTTTCCATTTTGTTGTTGTTAGCATCTCACCCCCATTGTGTACTCTTCCCTGGGTTTTTGTTTCCCAGGTGCATTACCTTACACTTCTTAGCATTGAATCTAAGCTGCCATACATTTGACCATTCCTCTAACCTTGCCAAGTCTCTTTTCATCCTTTCCGCCCCACCTTGGCCATCAACTCTGTTGCAGATCTTTGTGTCATCTGCAAGAGACATACTTTTCCTTCCAGTCCTTCTGCAATGTAAACATAAAGACATTGAGAGGACCAGTCCTAATACTGAACCCTGTGGTACCCACTAGTAACCTCCCTTCTTCAGTGGACTCCATTTACTATTACTCTGTGTCCTATTCTCAGCCAATTTTTACCCAGGCTGTCATCTTAGGACCCACTCCCAGGCTAGCTAACTTGTATTTTAATCTTTTGTGGCGGGACTGTGTCAAATGCCTTGCTAAAACCTAGGTGAGGCCTTGTCCACAGCCCTCCTGATCTACTATTTTGGTCACCCAGTCAAAAGAAATCTAAAGATTTGTCTGGCATGACCTTCCCGTCAATCCATTCTGCCTTGTGTCCTGTGCCCTCTGGCCTCTAGATATCTAGACAATTCTTTCCTTCAGAGTGATTCCATCATTTTAGCTACCACTGAGGTTAAACTAACAGGTCTGTAGTTTCCTGTTTCTGCCTTGCTCCACTTTTGTGAGGGAATCATATCTGCCCTCCTCCAGTCCTCGGTACCACCCCATCCTCCCATGATTTGTTAAACAGGAGTAGTCAGTGGGTGTCACTAATTCCACCTTAGACCTTTTTAGAATTCTGGGATGAGATCCCATCAGGTCCCATTAGCTGTCCACCTTCCAGTTTTTAAGAGTTCTTTCAGAACTCTTTCTTCTAACTAAATAGGCTGGTATCAATTTCTGTATCAGAGTGTTTCTACTGTTTGTTTTAGGTACCTCCCTCTTCCTTTGTAAATACTGAGCAAAATATTTGTTTAGTATCTCTGCCTTTTCTGATCACCCTCTGCCCGTCCTCCCCCTATTAAGCCTCACTATCCCTCCCTTGGTCCTTCACTCCCTGATGTACCTATAAAAGGTTTTATCCCCCTTCTTAACTGAGTTGCCTATCTTTTCCTCAGTTTGGGCCTTTGCTGTTCTGACTGCCTTCCCAGCTTCCTTTTGCTTTAACTAAACATAGAAACATAGAATTTGACGGCAGATAAGGACCGCTTGGCCCACCCAGTCTGCCCATTTCCCTGCCTAATGGATAAGCTGCAGATCCTAGTTAACCAGCAGCCTACTTCTTCCTACCCCCACCCTCTAGAATTGCCTTATGATTGTCCCATGCATGCTTGAATTCCACCACTGTTTTGACTCGACCTCCTCGGAGGTGGTTCCATACATCCACAAACCTCTCTGTGAAAAAATACTTCCTTAAATTACCTCTGAGCCACCCCCTCTATCTTGAAATTTTCCCCTTGTTCTTGCACTACTTTTTTTTGAAAGATGCACCTCTTGGACTTTGTTGATTCCCTTGAGTGCTTGAAAGTTTCTATCATGTCACCTCTCCTCCTTTCCTCGAGGCTATACATATTAAGCTCCTTAAGTCTCTCTTCATGTAACCTTCCGGTGCAGGCCCTGCACCATTTAGATGCCCTCCTCTGGACAGCTTCCATCCAGTCTATGTCTTTAGAGACTGGGTCTCAGAACTGCACACAGTACTCAGATGGGGTCTGACCAGCTGTCTGTACAGAGGGATAATAACTTCCTGTTTTCTACTGGTGATGCCTCTCCTATGCATACCAGTATCCCCCAGCCCTCCTTGCTGCCCTCTCACATTGCTTGCCAACCTTTAGGTCATCTGATATGACTACCCCCAGGTCCCTTTCCATTTTTGTTGTTGTTAGTATCTCACCCCCATTGTGTACTCTTCCCTGGGTTTTTGTTTCCCAGGTGCATTACCTTGCACTTCTTAGCATTGAATCTAAGCTGCCATACATTTGACCACTTCTCCAACCTTGCCAAGTCCCTTTTCAATCTTTCCACCCCACCTTGTGCATCAACTCTGTTGCAGATCTTTGTGTCATCTGCAAAGAGACATACTTTTCCTTCCAGTCCCTCTGCAATGTAGAACATAAAGACATTGAGAGACCAAGTCTAATACTGAACCCTGTAGTACCCCACTAGTAACCCCCATTCTTCAAGGTGGACTCCATTTACTATTACTCTCTGTCCCTATTCTCCAGGAAAACTTTTTGTCATCTTGGGACCCAATCCCAGGCTAGCCAACATATATTAATCTTTGTGGGACTGTGTCAAATGCCCTTTGCTAAGTCTAGGTAGGCCATGTCCACAGGCCCTCCTGATCTACTACTTTGGTCACCCAGTCGAAATCTAAAGATTTGTCTGGCATGACCTTCCGCTGTGAATCCATGCAGCCTTGCGTCCTGCGCCCTCTGGCCTCTAGATGACCGACAATTCTTTCCTTCAAAGTGATTCCATCATTTTCCGCTACTACTGAGGTTAAACTAACAGGTCTGTAGTTTCCTGCTTCTGCCTTGCTCCCACTTTTGTAAGAGAATCACATCTGCCCTCCTCCAGTCAGCAGGTACCACCCCATCCTCCCATGATTTGTTAAACAGGGTAGTCAGTGGTGTCACTAATTCCACCTTAGTTCTTTTTAGAATTCTGGGATAGAATCATCAGGCCCCATTGCTTTGTCCACCTTCAGTTTAAGTTCTTTCAGAACTCTTTCTTCTCTCAATCGGCTGGTATCAACTTCTGTATCCAAGTGTTTCTACTGTTTTATTTTAGGTGCCTCCCCTCTTCCTTTGTAAATACTGAGCAAAAATATTTGTTTAGTATCTCCTTTTCACGATCACCTCTGCCCGTCCCCCCTTATTAAGCCTCACTATCCTCCCTTGGTCTTCTTCAGCTCCCTGATGTACCTGTAAAGGTTTTATCCCTTCTTAACTGGGTTGGCTATATTTTCTCAGTTTGAGCCTTTGCTGTTCTGACTGCCTTCCCAGCTTCCTTTGCTTTAACTAAACATAGAAACTATGGGAATTTGGCCAGGCAGATCAGGACCGCTTGGCCCCGCAGTCTGCCCATTTTCTGCATACTGGATAAGCTGCAGATCTAGTTAGAAGCAGCCTACTTCTTCCTACCCACCCCTAAAATTGCCTTATGACTGTCCATGCATGCCCAGATTCCACCACTGTTTTTGACTCCATGACCTCCTCCGGAAGGCCTTTCCAGCCATCCACAACCTCTCTGTGAAACAATACTTCCTTAAATTACCTCTGAGCCACCCCTCTATCTTCAAATTGTCGCCCTTGTTTTGCACACTTCTTTTTTTTTTGAAAGATGCTACCCTCTTGGACTGTTGATTCCTTGAGGTACTTGAAGTTTCTATCATGTCGCCCTCTCCCTCCTTTCCTCAAGGCTATACATAAGCTCCTTAATCTCTCTTCATATGTCTTCTGGTGCAGACCCTGCACCATTTTAGTCACTCCTCTCTGGACAGCTTCCATCCAGTCTATGTCTTTGCGAAGACTGGGTCTCCAGAATCTACACAGTACTCCAGATGGGGTCTGACCAGCTGTCTGTACAGAGGATAATAACTTCCTGTTTTCTACTGGTGATGCCTCTCCCTATGCCATACCAGTATCCCCCAACCCCCTCCTTGCTGCCCTCTCACATTGCTTGCCCACCTTTAGGTCATCTGATATGACTACCCCAGGTCCCTTTCCATTTTGTTGTTGTTAGTATCTCACCCCCATTGTGTACTCTTCCCTAGGTTCTTGTTTCCCAGGTGCATTACACCCACCTTAGCATTGAATCTAAGCTGCCATACATTTGACCAACCTCTAACCTTGTATACAGTCCCTTTTCATCCTTTCCACCCCACCTGCATCAACTCCATTGCAGATCTTTGTGTCATCTGCAAAGAGACATACTTTTTCTTCCAGTCCCTCTGCAATGTAACTTATAAAGACATTGAGAGGACCCAGTCTAATACTGAACCCTGTGGTACCCACTAGTAACCCTTCTTTCTTCAGAGTGGACTCCATTTACTATTACTCTCTGTGTCCTATTCTCAAGCAATTTTTACCCAGGCTGTCATCTTGGGACCCATTCCCAGGCGGCTAACTTGTATATTAATCTTTTGTGTGGGACTGTGTCAAATGCCTTGCTAAAGACTAGGTGAGGCCATGTCCACAGCCCTCCTGATCTCTACTTTGATTACCCAGTCAAATAAATCTATCACATATGTCTGGCATGACCTTCCCACTGTGAATCCATGCTGCCTTGGGTCCTGTGCCCCTCTGGCATCTAGATACTCGACAGTTTTTACCTTCAGAAGTGATTCCATCATTTTCCCTACCACTGAGGTTAAACTAACAGGTCTGTAGTTTCCTGCTGCTGCCTTGCTACCTCTTTTATGAAGAAGAAGATCACATCTACCCTCCTCCTCAGTCCTCAGGTACCACCCATCCTCCCATGATTTGTTAAACAGGGTAGTCAAGTGGTGTCACTAATTCCACCCTTAGTTCTTTAAGAATTCTGGGATGAATCCCATCAGGCCCATTGCTTTCTCACCTTCAGTTTTAAGAGTTCTTTCAGAACCCTTTCTTCTGTAAATGGGCTGGTATCAACTTCTGTATCCAGTGTTTCTACTGTTTGTTTTGGGTACCTCCCCTCTTCCTTTGTAAATACTGAGCAAAAACATTTGTTTAGCATCTCTGCCTTTTCACAGTCACCTCTGCCTCTAACCTCCCCCTATTAAACCTCACTATCCTCCCTTGGTCTTCCTCCGCTCCCTGATGTACCAATAAAGGTTTTCTCCCCTTCTTAACTGGGTTGCCTATCTTTTCCTCCAGTTTGAGGCCTTTTATATTCTGACTGCCTTCCCAGCTTCCTTTTGATTTAACTGATACAGTTCTCTGTCCTGCTCCTTCTATGATTTCTTGTACTTCCTGAAAGCTTTCTTTTCTCTTGAACCTTTACTGCCTCTTCCTTTGAGAACCATAGTGGTTTCTTACATCATTTAGTTTTGTTTATTGCTTCACACAAAGGCTTGTTACCTCTGTGATGGCAGTTTTATTATTCCCCATTGTTCTTCCACCCCTCCTTCCTGCCCATTTGCTAGTGCGTTCCATAGGCACTCACTCATTTTAGCAAAAGTCAGCCTCCTAAAGTCCAGTACCTTTTGCCTTTGTATGCTTGACTCTATTGCTGTGTTTATTATGAACCACACTGTTCGATGGTAGCTAGTTCCTGATGACTACCCACTTGCCTTCTACATCTGTGATCCCTCTCTTCATCTCCATTTGAGAGAACCAGGTCTGAATTGCTCACTCGAGTGGGCTCCAATACTAGTTGTCAAGGCATGCCCCTGTAGGGCATCTAGAATAACCCAACTCCTAGAAGTGGCTGCTGTAACTGCACTCCAGTTAACATCTGGCATATTCAGATCCAGCCATCAGCAATATCTCCGCTTTTCTGCCACTTCTATAAGTATACTTTATATCATTTCCTTGTCCATTTCCTCCCCTGAGAAGGGGTCTGTCTAACCCTATCCGGATTGTGGTGCCATTCCAGTCTCAAATTTACCACAGTGCTTCTTCTCCTCCTTTTTCCCTTTTGTTTCTGCCACTTTGATTACTTCCATTATGTAAGAGCTACTCTTCCTCCTCTATACCCTCTCTGTCCCTCCTGCAGATGGTGTATCCTGGTATGTTTACATCCCAGTCATGGTTTTATGTGAACCATGTTTCTGTGACTGCCATGATATCCAGATGTTTCCTCCTCCATCAAGACCACTAATTCAGGAGGCCTGTTACTCAGACTACAGGCATTGGTACTCATTGCTTTCCATTTTTGATGGCTTCACCTTCAGTTGCAGCATCCCCAACTGACCTTTGTACCCTTCGGTCTTTTCTGATTTAGTACCCTGTTTTGTAGGGAGAGGCTGGGATTTTCCTCACGGCTTATCAGTGCCTCCCCTTGACTAGTTTAAAAGCTTGCCAATGAAGCATTTAAACTGATTACTCAAGACTAGTTCCTTCCTGGACAGATGCAGACCATCCTGCCAGTATAGGCTGGTATCCTCCACATGGAACCCCCCCATCACCTATGAAGCCAAACCCTGTGCTCCACACCATTTTTCAACCATTCATTAAACTGCATGGTGCAAGTACCCCTCGCCACCTCATAGGTGACCCAGGCACCACCTCTGAGAAGGATGCTGTGTGTGCGCTACTTGTATTAGGCCCTCCCCAGTTCTACAAGGTCCTTCTGCTGCTCTATTAATCTCATGTTGAGCCAAGTCATTTGTCCTAGGTGGACAATGTCATCAGCTCAGAGTCCGTGCAGCTGTTCTCCGGGATCCTGAGAGTGCTTCCTGTCCTCAAGCCATGGCACCAGGCAGGCACCTTACTTCAGATTTTCCCTACTCCCCCCAGTTCCATCCCCCTAATAATTGAGGCCCCCACCAGGAGCTGCTTCCTTTCCTTGTGGTGTCCTCTGCCTCCTTCCTGTGGGCCGCCCTTGTGACGGGTGTCCTCAGCCTCCTTAATCTCCTCTGTGCTTACATCCATAGGGGAGCTGTGCTCCCCAAGAATGGTGTATGGATTGTGGAATGGAACAACTGACTGGGTGTGCCTCTGTTCCACCATCCTCACCCTCCTGAAGCCAACTGTGGTCCAACTGCTGTGCCTTTCTTTACAACCTCTGAGGCAGTGGTGGTGGCTTTGGTGCTCCCCTGGATGGGAGGTTCCTTCTTACCATCCAGTCTAGCCTCAGGGGAAGGTTCCTTACTGCTGTGCCAGTGTGGCCTGAAGACAGGCAAATTACTCCCTCAAGACAGGGTTGTCTGCAAAGGGCAGCATCTCAGCCTCCAGAAAATCTCCTGGAAGACTGCTGCCCCACAGTCATTACATTGCACTACTCCTCACATGATTATGTACTTTTTTGTGTGTGTGTGTTTGTGTTTGTGTGTGTCATAGGTTTGTTATATCAAATATATATATATTATACAATGTGTATGCTTATATTTTCAGTGCTATGTGCTAGAGGATATGACATTGATATGCCTTGCACTCTTGAGGAAATGATGTCAGAACCCTAGGTATAAAAACTAACTTTCAAAATTGGGTGGGGTGAGGGGTGCAGGAATGGGTTGGGCACATAAACTGTGCCATCACAAAACAATCAGCTAAGAGCTCTGACCCACCACTAGATAGTGCCTTCCCTGTCAGCAAGATACCATACACAACAATTTGACAAAGCAAATCCCTGTTAATCAAACAGAAAAATCAGACATCCAAGTCAGACACAATAAACCTCCCAGCCCCAAAACAGCCTGGTGGTTTGTGCTTCTGAAAGCAGTCAGCCCCAAAATAAGTCAGCTGTTCTTTAAAACTCTTCCTGCACTGAAAATCTTTAGAATTGTAACAAGACTGTCTTTCCTGATTAA
The DNA here is from genome assembly GCA_016271365.2 of Neoceratodus forsteri. Classification (NCBI taxonomy): domain Eukaryota; kingdom Metazoa; phylum Chordata; order Ceratodontiformes; family Ceratodontidae; genus Neoceratodus; species Neoceratodus forsteri. Next base: position 276,602,801 of record CM057449.1, read on the forward strand.
GTTCCTTATTTCACCTTTCAGTTGATAGCCTCCACCTGCAGAATATCTGCTACAAACCGAAACAATTGTGAGGTTCACCTCTCTCTGTGTGAGCTACAACTCGCTTTCTTGCATATCCTATGTTCCCAGTGTGTTGGCTCCAGCAAAGGTGAGTTGCCTTAATAAATATTAGCTATTCTGATGGAGTTGTCTATAAAACACTTGCTTATAATACTACTGTTCTCAGGTCTGTTCCCAAAGCTATTGGCTGATTAAGTAGCTATGGTGGAATCACTTCCTCTGATCTGGAATTTCCTTTTAAAGGCACAAAGATAAACACACAAACCAGTTTACTGTCTGGGTCAAATACACAACCTGTACCTGCACTTTCCAGGATTTGTGACAATTGTTTAGCTCAGGTTTAAACTCTTCCTGCACTGAAAATCTTGGAAATTGTAACAAGACTGTCTTTTCCTGATTAAGTTCGTTATTTCACCTTTCAGTTAGAAGTAGCCTACTACCTGCAGAATATCTGCTACAAACCAAAGACAATTGTAAGGTTCCTCCTCTATGTGTAGACTGCTTCGCTTTCTTACAGATCCATGTACAGTTCTCTGTCCTGCTCCTTCTGTGATTCCTTGTACTTCCCTGAGCTTTCTTTTCTCTTGAACCTTCACTGCCACTTCCTTTGAGAACCATAGTGGTTTCTTACATCGTTTAGTTTTGTTTATTTGCTTCACACAAAGGCTTGTACCTCTATGATGTCAGTTTTGTATTATTCCCCATTGTTCTTCCACCTCCTCTTCCTGCCCATTTGCCTAGTGCATTCATGGCACTCACCCATTTCAGCAAAAGTCAGCCTCCTAAAGTCCAGTACCTTTGTCTTTGTTTGGCAGACTCTGTTGCTGTGTTTATTAAGAACCTTACTGTTTGATGGTCGCTAGTTCCGGATGGCTACCCACTTCTACATCTGTGATCCTCTCTTCATCTCCATTTGAGAGAACCAGGTCTAAGATTGCTCCCTCTTGAGTGGGCTCCAATACTAGTTATCAAAGGCATGCCCCCTGTTGGGCATCTAGAATAACCCCACTCCTCGAAGTGGCTTCAGCAAGTGCACTCCAGTTAACATCTGGCATGTTCAGATAGCACATCAGCAATATCTCCCCTTTTTCTGCCATACTAAGTATACTTTATATCATTTCCTTGTCCATTTCCTCCCCCTGAGAAGAAGTGTATCTAACCCTGTCGCGGATTATGCTGCATTGCCAGTCTCAAATTACCACAGTGCTTCACTCTCCTCCTTTTTCCCTTTTGTTCTGCCACTTTGATTCCTTCCATTATGTAAAGGCTACTCTTCCTCCTCTATTACCCTCTCTGTCCCTCCTGTAGATAGTGTATCCTGGTATGTTTACATCCCAGTCATGGTTTTGTGTGAACCATGTTTCTGTGACTGCCATGATATCCAGATGTTCCTCCTCCATCAAGACCACTAATTCAGGAGGCCTGTTACTCAGACTACAGGCATTGGTACTCATTGCTTTCCATTTTTTGATGGCTTTACCTTCAGTTGCAGCATCCCCAACTGACCTTTGTACCTTGGTCTTTTTCTGATTTAGTACCCTGTTTTGTAGGGAGAGGCTGGGATTTTCCTGCGGCTTATCAGTGCCTCCCCCCTTGACTAGTTTAAAAGCTTGCCAATGAAGCATTTAAACTGATTGCTCAAAAGACTAGTTCCCTTCCTGGACAGATGCAGACCATCCTGCCAGTATAGGCTGGTATCCCTCCACATGGAACCCCCATCACCTATGAAGCCAAACCCCTGTGCTCCACACCATTTTTTCAACCATTCATTAAACTGCATGGTGCAAGGTACCCTCGCCACACTCATGCCATTGACAGGCACCACCTCTGAGAAAGATGCTGTGTGTGCTACTTGTCTTGAGGCCTCCCCAGTTCTCAAAGTCCTTCTGCACTGCTCTAATCTCATGTTAGGCCAAGTCATTTGTACCTAGGTGGACAATGACATCCAGCTCAGAGTCCCGTGCAGCTGTTCTCGGGATCCTAGAGTGCGTCCTGCCCTCAAGCCATGGCACCAGGCAGGCCTTACTTCAGTTTTCCCCTACTCCCCCAGTTCCATCCCCTAATAATTGAGAGGCCCCCCACCAGGAGCTGCTTCCTTTCCTTGTGGTGTCCTCTGCCTCCTTCCTGTGGGCGCCCTTGGCACAGGTGTCCTCAGCCTCCTTAATCTTCTCTGTGCTTACATCCATAGGGGAGCTGTGCTCCCCAAGAATGGTGTATGGATTGTGGAATGGAACAACTGACTGGGTGTGCCTCTGTTCCACCATCCTCACCCTCCCTGAGCCAACTGTGGTCCAACTGCTGTGCTTTCTTTACAACCTCTGAGGCAGTGGTGGTGGCTTTGGTGCTCCCTGGATCGGGGAGGTTCCCTTCTTACCATCCAGTCTAGCCTGGGGGAAGGTTCCCTTACTGCTGTCCAGTGTGGCCTGAAGACAGGCAAATTACTCCCTCAAGACAGGGAGTTGTCTGCAAAGAGGGCAGCATCTCAGCCTCCAGAAAGTCTCCTGGAAGACTGCTGCCCCACAGTCATTACATTGCACTACTCCTCACATGATTATGTTCTTTTTGTGTGTGTGTGTTTGTGTTTGTGTGTGTCATAGGTTTGTTATATCGAAATATATATATATTATACAATGTGTATGCTTATATTTTCAGTGCTGTGTGCTAGAGAGGATATGACATTGATATGCACCTTGCACTCTTGAGGAAATGATGTCAGAACCCTAGGTATAAAGAAACTATTTCCAGGGGTGGGTGGGGTGAGGGGTGGGAATGGTTGGGCATAAACTGTGCCATCACAAAACAATCAGCTAAGAGCTCTGACCCCACTCGATGAGTGCCTTCCTGTCAGCAAGATACCATACACAACAATTTGACAAAAGCAAATCCTGTTAATCAAACAGAGAAAAATCAGACATCAAGTCAGACACAAGTAAACCTCCCCAGCCCCAAAACAGCCTGGTGGTTTGTGCTTCTGAAAACAGTCAGCCCCAAAATAAGTCAGCTGTGCTTTAAACTCTTCCTGCACTAAAAATCTTTAGAATTGTAACAAGACTGTCTTTTCCTGATTAAGTTCCTTATTTCACCTTTCAGTTGAAGTAGCCTACCACCAGGAACATCTGCTACAAACCAAAGACAATTGTAAGGTTCACCTCTCTGTTGTGAGCTACAACTACGCTTTCTTACAAATCCTATGTTCAGTATTGTAGCTCCCAGCAAGAGGTAGGTTGCCTTAATAAATATTAGCTGTTCTGATGAGTTGTCTATAAAACACTTGCTTATAATACTACTGTTCTCAGGTCTGTTCCCAAAGCTATTGGCTGATAAAGTAGCTATGGTGGAATCACTTCCTACGAAAGTCTGGAATTTCCTTTTAAGGCACACAAAAGATAAACACACAAACCAGTTTACTGTCTGGGTCAAATACACAACCTGTACCTGCACTTTTTTCAGGATTTGTGACAATTGTTTAGCTCAGGGTTTAAACTCTTCCTGCACTGAAAATCTTAAGAATTGTAACAAGACTGTCTTTTCCTGATTAAGTTCCCTATTTCACCTTTCAGTTAGAAGTAGCCTACTCCTACAGAATATCTGCTACAAACCAAAGACAATTGTAAGGTTCACCTCCCTCTGTTGTGAGCACAACTCGCTTTCTTGCAAATCCTATGTACAGTTCTCTGTCCTGCTCCTTCTGTGATTCCTTGTACTTCCTGAAAGCTTTCTTTTTCTCTTGAACCTTCACTGCCACTTCCTTTGAGAACCATAGTGGTTTCTTACATCGTTTAGTTTTGTTTATTTGCATCACACAAAGGCTTGTTACCTCTATGATGTCAGTTTTTATTATTTCCCATTGTTCTTCCACCCCTCCTTCCTGCCCATTTGCTAGTGCATTCCTTAGGCACTCACCCATTTTGGCAAAGTCAGCCCTCTTAAAGTCCAGTACCTTTGTCTTTGTTTGGCTTGGCTCTATTGCTGTGTTTTATGAACCTTACTGTTTGATGGTAGCTAGTTCGGATGGCTACCCTTCTACTCTGTGATCCTCTCTTCATCTCCATTGAGAGAACCAGGTCTAAGATTGCTCCCTCTTGAGGAGGATCCAATACTAGTTATCAAGGCATGCCCCTGTTGGGCATCTAGAATAACCCCACTCCTCGAAGTGGCTGCAGCAAGTGCACTCCAGTTAACATCTGGCATGTTCAGATAGCCATCAGCAATATCTCCCTTTTTCTGCCATACTAAGTAAACTTTCTATCATTTCCTTGTCCATTTCCTCCCCTGAGAGGAGTCTGTATCTAACCCTGTGCTGATTGTGGTGCCATTGCCAGTCTCAAGTTACCCACAGTGCTTCTTCTCTCCCTGTTTTCCCTTTTGTTCTGGGACTTTGATTCCTTCCCTTATGTAAGGCTACTCCTCCTCTCCTATTACCCTCTGTCCCTCCTGTATATAGTGTATCCTAGGTATGTTTATGTCCCAGTCATGGTTTATATGAACCATGTGTTTCTGTGACTGCCATGATATCACAGTTCCTCCTCCATCAAGACACTAATTTAGGAAGCTTGTTACTCAGACTACAGGCATTGGTACTCATTGCTTTAAATTTGCTGATGGCTTTACCTTCCAGTTGCAGCATCCCCACTGACCTTTGTACCTTGATCTTTTCTCATTTAGTACCCTGTTTTGTAGGGAGAGGCTGGGATTTTCCTGCTGCTTATCAGTGCACTCCCCTTGACTAGTTTAAAGCTTGCCAATGAAGCATTAAACCGATTGCTCAAAGACTTGTTCCTTCCTGGACAGAAGCAGACCATCCTACCAGTATAGGCTGGTGTCCTCCAGGTGGAACTCCAGTCGTCAATGAACCAATCCCTGTGCTCCACACCATTTTTCAACCATTCATTAAACTGCATAGTGCAAAGTACCCTCGCCTCACTCATGCCACTGACAGGCAGCACCTCTGAGAAGGATACTGTGTGTGCGCTACTTGTCTTAGTCCCCTCCCCAGTTCTACAAAGTCCTTCTGCACTGCTCTAATCTCATGATGAGCCAAGTCATTTGTCCCTATGTGGACAATGACATCCAGCTCAGAGTACCGTGCAGCTGTTCTCATGATCCTGAGGATGTGCTTCCGGTCCCTCCAAGACATGGCACCAGGCAGGGACCTTACTTCAGTTTTCCCTGCTCCCCCCAGTTCCATCCCCCTAATAATTGAGTCCCCCACCAGGGCTGCTTTCTTTCCTTGTGGTGTCCTCTGCCTCCTTCCTGTGGGCCTCCCTTGTGACGGGTGTCCTCAGCCTCCTTAATCTCCTATGTGGGTACATCCAGAGGGGAGCTGTGCTCCCCCAGAATGTTGTATGGATTGTGGAGTGGAACAACTGACTGGGTATGCCTCTGTTCCACCATCCTCACCATCCCTGAGCCAACTGTGGTCCAGCTGCTGTGCTTTCTTTGCAATCTCTGAGGCAGTGGTGGTGGCTCTGGTGCTCCCTGGATGGGGGAGGTACCCTTCTTACCATCCAGTCATTCCTATGGCAAGGTTCCCTTACTGCTGTCCAGTGTGGCCTGTAGCCGGGCAAATTCCTCCCTCAGGGCAGAGTGTTGTCTGCAAATAGGATAGCATCTCACCCTCCAGAAAGTCTCCCTGAAGACTGTTGCCCCACAGCCATTACATTGCACTACTCCCCAAATGATTATGTACTTTTTTGTGTGTGTGTGTGTTTGTGTTTGTGATTGGTTTGTTATATAGAAATATATATATTATACAATGTGTATGCTTATATTTTCAGTACTGTGTGCTAGAGAGGATATGACATTGATATGCACCTTGCACTCTTGAGGAAATGATGTCAGAGCCCCAGGTATAAAGGAACTATTTCCAAAGGTGGGTGGGGTGAGGGGTGGGAAGGGGTTGGGTCTAAACTGTGCCCTCTCAAAATAATCAGCTAAGAGCTTTGACCCACCGCTGAGATGAGTGCCTTCCTGTCAGCAAGATACCATACACAACAATTTGACAGAGCAAATCCCCTACTAATCAAACAGAGAAAAATCCAGACATCCAAGTTAGACACAGGTAAACATCCCAGCCCCAAAACAGCAAGGGGGTTTGTGCTTATGAAAGCAGTCAGCCCCAAAATAAGTCAGCTGTGCTTTAAACTCTTCCTGCACTGAAAATCTTTAGAATTGTAACAAGACTGTCTTTTATTGATTAAGTTCCTTATTTCACCTTTCAGTTAGAAGTAGCCTCCACTTGCAGAATATCTGCTACAAACCAAAGACAATTGTAAGGTCCACCTCCTCTATTGTGAGCTGCTACGCTCTTGCAAATCTGAAGTTCAGTATTGTAGCTCCCAGCAAGAGGTAGCTTGCCTTAAAAAATATTAGATGCCTGATGAGTTTGCTATAAAACACTTGCTTATAATACTATTCTTCTCAGGTCTGTTACCAAAGCTATTGGTTGATTAAGTAGCTATGGTGTAATCACTTCCTGTGAAAGTCTGGAGTTTCCTTTTAAGGCACACAAAAGAGAAACACAGAAATCAGTTTACTGTCTGGGTCAAATACACAACCTGTAACTGCACTTTTTACAGGATTTGTGACAAATGTTTAGCCCAGGGTTTAAACTCTTCCTGCACTGAAAATCTTAAGAATTGTAACAAGACCGTCTTTTCATGATTAAGTTCCTTATTTCACCTTTCAGTTAGAGTAGCCTCCACCTGCAGAATATCTGCTACAAACCAAAGACAGTGTAAGATTCACCTCCTCTGTTGTGAGCACAACTAAGCTTTCTTGCAAATCCTATGTTCAGTATTGTAGCTCCCAGCAGAGAGGTAGCTTGCCTTAAAAAATATTAGCTGTTCTGATGAGCTGTCTATAAAACATTTGCTTATAATACTAATGTTCTCAGGTCTGTTCCCAAAGCCATTGGCTGATTAAGTAGCTATGGTGTAATCACTTCCTCCGAAAGTTTAGAGTTTCCTTTTAAGGCACACAAAAGAAAAACACAGAAATCAGTTTACTGTCTGGGTCAAATACACAACCTGTAAATGCACTTTTTACAGGATTTGTGACAAATGTTTAGCCCAGGGTTTAAACTCTTCCTGCACTGAAAATCTTAAGAATTGTAACAAGACTGTCTTTTCCTGATTAAGTTCCTTATTTCACCTTTCAGTTAGAAGTAGCCTCCACCTGCAGAATATCTGCTACAAACCAAAGACAATTGTAAGGTTCACCTCCCTCTATTGTGAGCACAACTCGCTTTCTTGCATATCCTATGTACAGTTCTCTGTCCTGCTTCTTCTGTGATTCCTTGTACTTCCTGAAAGCTTTCTTTTCTCTTGAACCTTCCTGCCACTTCCTTTAGAACCATAGTGGTTTCTTACATCGTTTAGTTTTATTTATTTGCTTCACACAAGAATCATTAACACTGTGATGGCAGTTTTATTATTCCCCATTGTTCTTCCACCCTCCTTCCTGCCTATTTGCTAGTGCATTCCTTAGCCCACTCACCCATTGTGGCAAAGTCAGCCCTCCTGAGTCCAGTACCTTTGCCTTTTGTAAGCTTGACTCTATTGCTGTGATTATTGTAAGAAACACTACTGCTCGATGGTAGCTTGTTCCCCAGATGGCTACCCACTTCCACCATCTGTGATCCTATCTTCATCTCCATTTGAGTGAACCAGGTCTAAGATTGCTCCATCTCGGTGGGATCCAATACTAGTTGTCTAAGGCAGCATGCCCCCTGTAGGTCATCTAGAATAACCCACTCTTTGAAATTGTTTGCTGCAACTTCTCTCCAGTTAACATCTGGCTTATTCAGATTGCCCATCAGCAATATCTCCCCTTATGCCATACTAAGTACTTTTCTATCATTTCCTTGTCCATTTCCTCCCCCCTGAAGAGGTCTGCTCTAACCCCTGTCGCGGATTGTGGTTGCCATTGCCGATCTCCAAATTTACCCAGGTGCTTCTTCTCCTCTCTGTTTTCCCTTTTGTTCTGCTGCTTTGATTCCTTCCGTTATGTAAAGGCTACTACTCCTCCTCTATTACCCTCTCTGTCCCTCCTGTAGATAGTGTATCCTGGTATGTTTATGTCCCAGTCATGGTTTTGTGAACCATGTTTCTGTGACTGCCACGATATCAGATGTTCCTCCTCCATCAAGGCCACTAATTCAAGAACTTGTTACTCAGACTATGGGCATTGGTACTCATTGCTTTCCATTTTTGATGGCTTTACCTTAGTTGCAGCATCCCCCACTGACTTTGTACCTTTGTCTTTTTTCTCATTTAGTACCCTGTTTTGTAGGGAGGCTGGGATTTTCCTGCTTATCAGTGCCTCCCACTGACTATTTTAAAAGCTTGCCAATGAAGCATTTAAACTGATTGCTCAAAAGACTTGTTCCCTTCCTGGACAGATGCAGACCATCCTGCCAATATAGGCTGGTGTCACTCGAGGTGGACCCCCAGTCGCCAATGAAGCAAAACCCCTGTGCTCCACACCATTTTTTTAACATTCATTAAACTGCATGGTGCTAAGTACCCTCGCCTCACTCATTCCATTGACAGACAGCACCTCTGAGAAGGATACTGTGTGTGCTACTTGTCTTAGGCCCCTCCCCAGTTCTACAAAGTCCTTCTGCACTGCTCTAATCTCATGTTGAGCCAAGTCATTTGTCCCTAGGTGGACAATGACGTCCAGCTCAGACTCCCATGCAGCTGTTCTCATTATCCTGAGGATGCGCTTCCTGTCCTTCCAAGCCATGGCACCAGGCTGGCACCTTACTTCAGTTTTCCTTGCTCCCCCCAGTTCTATCCCCCAAATAATTGAGTCCCCCACCAGGGAGCTTCCTTTCCTTTGTGGTGTCCCTGCTGCCTCCTGTGGACCTCCTTGTGACAGGTATCCTCTGCCTCCTTAATCTCCTCTGTGGTGCATCCATTGGGAGCTGTGCTCCCAGAATGTTGTATGGATTGTGGAGTGGAACAACTGACTGGTGTGCCTCAGTTCCACCATCCTCACCTCCCTGAGCCCACTGTGGTCCAACTGCTGTGCTTTCTTTGCAACCTCTGAGAAAGTGGTGGTGGCTTTGGTGCTCCCTGGATGGGAGGTTCCTTCTCTACCATCCAGTCTGGTCTGGGAAAGGTTCCCTCACTGCTGTCCGTGTGGCCTGAAGATGGGCAAATTCCTCCCTCAGGGCAGAGAGTTGTCTGCAAATAGGGAAGCATCTCAGCCTCCAGAAAGTCTCCCGGAAGACTGCTGCCCCACAGCCATTACATTGCACTACTTCCCACATGATTATGTATTTTTTTTTCTTTTTTTTGTGTGTGTTTGTGTGTGTGATTTGTTTGTTATATAGAAATATATATATTATACAATGTGTATGCTTATATTTTCAGTGCTCTGTGCTAGAGAGGATATGACATTGATATGCACCTTGTACTCTTTAAGGAAATGATGTCAGATCCCCAGGTATACAGGAACTATTTCAAGGGGTGGGAAGGGGTTGGGGCTAAACTGTGCCCTCACAAAACAATCAGCTAAGAGCTCTGACACACTGCTGCGATGAGTGCCTTCCTGTCAGCAAGATACCATACACAACAATTTGACAGTGCAAATCCCCAGTTAATCAAACAGAGAAAAATCCAGACATCCAAGTCAGACACAGGTAAACATCCCTAGCCCCAAAACAGTCTGGTGGTTTGTGCTTCTGAAAGCAATCAGCCCCAAAATAAGTCAGCTGTGCTTTAAACTCTTCCTGCACTGAAAATCTTAAGAATTGTAACAAGACTGTCTTTTCCTGATTTAGTTCCTTATTTCACCTTTCAGTTAGAAGTAGCCTCCACATGCAGAATATCTGCTACAAACCAAAGACAATTGTAAGGTTCACCTCCCTCTGTTGTGAGCACAACTCGCTTTCTTGCAAATCCTATGTTCAGTATGGTAGCTCCCAACAAGAGGTAGCTTGCCTTAAAAAATATTAGCTGTTCTGATGAGTTTGCTATAAAACACTTGCTTATAATACTATTGTTCTCAGGTCTGTTACCAAAGCTATTTGCTGATTAAGTAGCTATGGTGTAATCACTTCCTGCGAAAGTCTGGAATTTCCTTTTAAGGCACACAAAAGATAAACACACAAACCAGTTTACTGTCTGAGTCAAATACACAACCTGTACCTGCACTTTTTTCAGGATTTGTGACAAATGTTTAGCCCAGGGTTTAAACTCTTCCTGCACTGAAAATCTTAAGAATTGTAACAAGACTGTCTTTTCCTGATTAAGTTCCTTATTTCACCTTTCAGTTAGAAGTAGCCTCCACCTGCAGAATATCTGCTACAAACCAAGACAATTGTAAGGTTCACCTCCCTCTGTTGTGAGCACAAGTCACTTTCTTGCAAATCCTATGTTCAGTTTTGTACCTCCCAGCAAGAGGTAACTTGCCTTAAAAAATATGAGCTGTTCTGATAAGTTTGCTATAAAACACTTGCTTATAATACTATTTTTCTCAGGTCTGTTACGAAAGCTATTGACTGATTAAGTAGCTATGGTGTAATCACTTCCTGAGAAAGTCTGGAATTTCTTTTTAAGGCACACATAAGATAAACACAGAAACCAGTTTACTGTCTGGGTCAAATACACAACCTTTACCTGCACTTTTTCAGGTTGTGACAAATGTTTGGCCAGGGTTTAAACTCTTCCTGCACTGAAATCTTAAGAATTGTAACAAGACTGTCTTTTCCTGATTAAAGTTCCTTATTTCACTTTTCAGTTAGAAGTAGCCTCCACCTGCAGAATATCTACTACAAACCAAAGATAATTGTAAGGTTCACCTCCCTCTGTTGTGAGCACAACTCACTTTCTTGCAAATCCTATGTACACTTCTCTGTTCTGCTCCTTCTGTGATTCCTTGTATTTCCTGGAAGCTTTCTTTTTCTCTTGAACCTTCATTGCCACTTCCTTTGAGAACCATAGTTGTTTCTTACATCTTTTAATTTTGTTTATTTGCTTCACACAAAGGCTTGTTACCTCTGTGATGGCAGTGTTTATTATTCCCCATTGTTCTTCCACCCCTCCTTCCTGCTCATTTGCTAGTGCATTCCTTAGGCACTCACCCATTTTGGCAAAGTCAGCCATCCTAAAGTCCAGTGCCTTTGCCTTTGTATGGCATGACTCTGTTGCTATGTTTATTGTAAGACCATACTATTCGATGGTAAGCTAGTTCCCAGATGGCTACCCATTCTCGTCTGTGATCTCTCTTCATCTCCATTTAGAGAGAATCATGTCTAAGATTGCTCCCTCTTGAGAGGGCTCCAATACTAGTTGTCTAAGGCATGCCCCCTGTAGGTCATCTAGAATAACCCCACTCTTCGAAGTGGTTGCTGCAACTACACTCCAGTTAACATCTGGCTTATTCAGATTGCCCATCAGCAATATCTCCCCTTTTTTTGCCATACTAAGTATTCTTTCTATCATTTCCTTGTCCATTTCCTCCCCCTGAGAAGGGGGTCTGTATACAACCCCTGTGCGGATTGTGGTGCCATTGCCGATCTCCAAATTTACCCATAGTGCTTCTTCTCCTCCCTGTTTTCCCTTTTGTTCTGCTGCTTTGATTCCTTCCGTTATGTAAAGAGCTACTCCTCCTCCTCTATTACCCTCTCTGTCCCTCCTGTAGATAGTGTATCCTGGTATGTTTATGTCCCAGTCATGGTTTTGTGTGAACCATGTTTCTGTGACTGCCACGATATCCAGATGTTCCTCCTCCATCAAGGCCACTAATTCAAGAAGCTTGTTACTCAGACTATGGGCATTGGTACTCATTGCTTTCCATTTTTTGATGGCTTTACCTTCAGTTGCAGTATCCCCCACTGACTTTTGTACCTTTGTCTTTTTCTCATTTAGTACCCTGTTTTGTAGGGAGAGGCTGGGATTTTCCTGCTGCTTATCAGTGCCTCCCCCCTTGACTATTTTAAAAGATTGCCAATGAAGCATTTAAACTGATTGCTCAAAAGACTTGTTCCTTCCTGGACAGATGCAGACCATCCTGCCAATATAGGCTGGTGTCACTCGGTGGACCCCAGTCAGCCAATGAAGCAAAACCCTGTGCTCCACACCATTTTTTAACATTCATTAAACTGCATGGTGCTAAGTACCCTCGCCTCACTCATGCCATTGACAGACAGCACCTCTGAGAAGGATACTGTGTGTGCTACTTGTCTTAGGCCCCTCCCCAGTTCTACAAAGTCCTTCTGCACTGCTCTAATCTCATGTTGAGCCAAGTCATTTGTCCCTAGGTGGACAATGACGTCCAGCTCAGACTCCCATGCAGCTGTTCTCATTATCCTGAGGATGTGCTTCCTGTCCTTCCAAGCCATGGCACCAGGCTGGCACCTTACTTCAGTTTTCCTTGCTCCCCCCAGTTCTATCCCCCTAACAATTGAGTCCCCCACCAGGAGCTGCTTCCTTTCCTTGTGGTGTCCTCTGCCGCCTTCCTGTGGACCTCCCTTGTGACAGGTATCCTCTGCCTCCTTAATCTCCTCTGTGGGTGCATCCATTGGGGAGCTGTGCTCTCCCAGAATGTTGTATGGATTGTGGAGTGGAACAACTGACTGGGTGTGCCTCAGTTCCACCATCCTCACCCTCCCTGAGCCCACTGTGGTCCAACTGCTGTGCTTTCTTTGCAACCTCTGAGAAAGTGGTGGTGGCTTTGGTGCTCCCTGGATGGGGGAGGTTCCCTTCTTACCATCCAGTCTGGTCTGGGGGAAGGTTCCCTTACTGCTGTCCAGTGTGGCCTGAAGACGGGCAAATTCCTCCCTCAGGGCAGAGAGTTGTCTGCAAATAGGGAAGCATCTCAGCCTCCAGAAAGTCTCCCGGAAGACTGCTGCCCCACAGCCATTACATTGCACTACTTCCCACATGATTATGTATTTTTTTTTCTTTTTTTTGTGTGTGTTTGTGTGTGTGTATGATTTGTTTGTTATATAGAAATATATATATTATACAATGTGTATGCTTATATTTTCAGTGCTTTGTGCTAGAGAGGATATGACATTGATATGCACTTGTACTCTTTAGAAATGATGTCAGATCCCCAGTGTAGGAACTATTTCCAGGGGTGGGAAGAGTTGGGCCTAAACTGTGCCCTCACAAAACAATCAGCTAAGAGCTCTGACACACTGCTGCGATGAGTGCCTTCCTGTCAGCAAGATACCATACACAACAATTTGACAGTGCAAATCCCCTGTTAATCAAACAGAGAAAAATCCAGACATCCAAGTCAGACACAGGTAAACATCCCTAGCCCCAAAACAGCCTGGTGGTTTGTGCTTCTGAAAGCAGTCAGCCCCAAAATAAGTCAGCTGTGCTTTAAACTCTTCCTGCACTGAAAATCTTAAGAATTGTAACAGGACTATCTTTTCCTGATTAAGTTCCTTATTTCACCTTTCAGTTAGAAGTAGCCTCTACCTGCAGAATATCTGCTACAAACCAAAGACAATTGTAAGGTTCACCTCCCTCTGTTGTGAGCACAACTCGTTTTCTTGCAAATCCTATGTTCAGTATTGTAGCTCCCAGAAAGAGGTAGCTTGCCTTAAAAAATATTAGCTGTTCTGATATTCACATTGCAAAAGCCGGCCTTGCCTCCGATACCTCACCAGCAGGTAAATTAATCCCTCAGTGTTCTACCTCAGACAGGACTAGTGAGGTAATCATAGCTATCACACCTGGTGATAAGTTTAAGTTCAGCCCCACTTCCTACAATGAAAGTTGAGAAGCTATTGCACGCACTTGGTAACAAAAAAGTGCTGGAGCAGTTCAGCTTGACCCCTTTTTTTGAAACTAGGATACTGTGCCCTCATTGCCCCAATCACCCATTTATTTAACATGTCTCTATCACAAGGATATCTCCCTGACTTTTGGAAAATAACACAGGTCATTCCCCTATTCAAATCTGGGGACCCGTGTGACCTCAACAATTACAGGCCTATATCCCTCCTACCTATACTCTAAAGTTTTAGAAAAAATAGTCAGTGCACAACTACAAAACTATCTGGAGTCTCACAATAAGCTTATCCAGTCCAATCAGGTTTTCAGCCTACTCATAACACAATAACAGCTCTAGCCTGTGTGACTTTCATTCTTTATCTTTATTTCAATTTAGGATTACAATACCTTTGAGCCGAGGCTCTTTTATAAAGGTTCCACATCAGCGTGTGCAACAGTCATCATTTTTAGTTACAAACATAAAGTCACTGACTTACAGTCATGTAATAACCAGTACAAAGACTTTAGTGATGAGCAAGACAAGGGGAGGAGGAGGGGTTGATGGGGGAGAAGGGAAGCTAGGAGATCGAGGGGGGACTAACAAATGGCAATTGGCTCTGGACTCCAAAAATCATGTGGGTGCCATGTTTCTGGACCTCAACATGGCCTTTGATATGGTAGACCATGACCTGCTACTATCCAAATTAAGCAATATCAGCCTTCATGACTCTGCCTTGAAATGGTTCCAGTGCTACCTGTCAGGTAGACAACTACAGGTGAAAGCACAAGGTGAACTCTGCCCCCCTAAAATCCATACTGAGAGGAGTCCCACAAGGATCCATACTGGGGCCGATGCTTTTTGCGATGTATATCAATGATCTCAATGTTGGAATAAAAATGCAAGAGTCCATTTGTTTGTGGATGACACAGTTCTTTAAGTCTCCAAACTTACACTTGAACAAACTACTGCTCTTCTACAGCAAGAATTTGATATTCTGCAGCATAATCTCCTATGGCTGAAACTGCTGCTTAAATTAAAAAAAAACTAAGGCTATGTACACATCCTCCCAAGCTTACTCTAGTAGTTTACAAGCAGTGCATGCAAAATTAGTTGTTACTGCACTGCTAGGAGAGTCCTTGGAATTAATGAAGAAATGTAAATACCTGGTGTTCTGGCTTGATAGCAAGATCTTCTTTACCATCCACATAGAAGAGCTTGCAAAAAAACTAAGGCAGAGATTGGGTAGTCTCTTTCACTTAAAGCGCCTTTTTACCTATGATGCCAAAACTAGGCTGGTTCAAGCAACCTTCCTCTCACTTCTAGATTATGCAGACTTCATTTATAGCCAAGATCCCAGTAATGCTTTGTCTAAACTAGACACACTTTATCACAGGGCCTTAAGGCTTGTAACCAATGCCACCTATAATACTCATCATTGCGCTCTCTATTCTACAGTGGACTCGGACTCCCGAAAAACAAGAAGGCTAAAAAATGTAGCCACTTGGATTTTTAGAGCCTTATCTCATAAGCTTCCAGAGTATATCTGCAATATCTTATCTGTTACACAGGGGAGCTATTAATTTGGAAAATATTCCTATATAGGATTAGTAACTCCAGGAATCAGAACTCGGCATGGAGTGAGCTCAATATGTCATGCCCTACCCACTGCCTGGAATTTATTACCAAAAACCCTTAAACTTACACAACTGGTCAGCATGGTATAGTTCAAAGCCCTACTCAAATGTTCTCTATATGACCATTGTAATTGTCTTGCATAACCTCTTCTCCTCTTTTGTATGTCTATCCTGCTCCCTATACCCTTTACTCATCTCCCCAGACCTCAGCTACATGAAACTGTTACCTTCCACTCCCTTACCCTTTCTTCCTCCCTCCTAGTTCTCAATGTTAAGAAACCATTACCCTCTTACTCCTGAAAGAGCTTTGCTCTCACTGTCCAGCTATTCCTCTCTCAACTACAATAGAGTGTGATTATTATACTGGGTACATAGTTCATACCTGTGAGATATCCGGTTCATCCAGCTTAGCAGGTTTTAACCTAGATCATATGATTAACACACTTTCTTTTATTGAGTGTCTCTACATTGTGTGTTATATTGACTGCCATGAATTACTTGTTTGATATATTCTATTGGTGGCTGCAGTTTGTTATTGTATCCTTGTCCAGGCCCAGCTTGTAAATGAGCTTTGCTCAAGTTGTTTCACCTGGTTAAATAAAGATTGATTGATTGTATGATTGATTGATAGTTGTCGTCTCAATAATCAAAGAGATATGGTCTTTGTAGGTTATTTGAGAATCAATAGTTACACCTAAATAGCAGTAACTAGGCACTAGATCAGTTTGGGTTTGATTACTAGTAAAAATCTGTAACTGAGAAGCATTTTTGTTTTTTGTAGAAAAATGCATCACTTTAGTTTTCTTTGCATTCATTAATAGATGTGACCTGGTGAGCCACTCCTCAACCCTAGCAAAATCTGCCTGGAGCTTTAACACGTGTAGTGGAGGAGGGATGGCTAAAGAGGGGTCAGAAGACTTGATTAAGTGTGGGGAGAAAAGGAAAGGGTACTGAAAAGAGGTGGGCACCCAGTCAGGACAGAAGTACTAAAAGGGAGAGGAGTGTGTCAGTTGTAGAGGATGGTAAGAGATCAGGGGAGGCACTAGTGGCCAGATGTAGGGAGTAACTAATACAGAAAGAGGGGGTCTGAATCAAGAAAGAAGGGGGGAGCTGGCCCATCAGTGCAGCGGATGGATTTCAGCTTGCAACGCCGGCGACCTGGGTTCGAGAATGGACCCAGGTTGCTGCAGGGCCTGCCAGGGGAGAAGGATGGAACATCCCATGGACTGCTCTCCTCCAGGGGGAGAGTGGGGAGTGTGTTGGCACTCAGCAGACCCCTGACGGAGGCAGGGGGTACTGCAGTGACCAGACTCCAGTCAGTGTCAGGGGGTGGGGCAGACTCAGGACATCATTGCACATCCCTGCCCCTTAAGGGGAGAAAATCTCTCAGCTGACACCTAGATGACATCCGCCCCTGCTTCTGTTGCTTCAGGATGACTCCTTGACCTATCCCGGTGTCTGAGGCACTTAATGAGGGAGCCGAGTGCTGCAGCCCCACCCTTGGGAGAAAAGTCAGGAGGTATCGAGGAGGGCGACTGATGTGAAGCGAAGCAGGGGTCCGTGACCAGACTGCTGTACCAACATGGCAGGGGACTAAAAGGATATACAATAAAAAAAGAAAACAAAAAGAAAGAGGGGGGGTGCAGGTAGGGAATGGTAGGGGCAAGGACACAGCTAACATGGACAGCAGTAGGGAGGACAAGGGAGTCTAGGGCAGGGGTACAACAAGAACAAGTGAGACAGATGGGTCCTCAGGGATGGAATCAGGGGTAGGCGACCAAGAGTGTGTACAGAGGAATGGGTTGCACCAGGGAAGTGAGCAGGATAAAGAGAGGAGAGTCATCATCCTGGGGAATCAATATTAACGGATACAACATGAGGGAACAGAGGAGCCAGGAAGTAACCATATATGGGTGGAGTGTATGCCAGGCACGAGAGCAGGAAGCATGGGCAGCATTTAAGAGGTGTTTGGGGATGCTAGGGGGGGAACCTCATATTGTGGTGTGCCTGGGTACAAATGATCTGGAAGAGACTAGGTTGGAAGAAGTACAGGAGAGATTCAAGGAAGTAGGAAGGTTCTACAGTAGACAGTGAAGGACAGTGGTGTTCTCTGAGATTCTCCCAGTACCAAGGACTAGCACAACCAGGAAACTAAGAATCTCAGAGAGTTCAATAAATGGCTGGAAACATGGTGTGAGGACAAGGGATGTGGACTGGTTGGGTTATGGGGTAGTACATATGTGAACCAAGACCTGTATGCACTGGATTGGCTGCACTGGGGTAGAGAAGGCTCAGGGGTCTGAAAGAAAAAGCTAAGGGAGTTCAGTGCAGAAAGTATAATTTAAACTAGGTGGGGGGATGAAGGGGGCAGTATACAGTTCCACCAGGCAAAGGAGACCACCAGGTTCCCCCCCCCATAGACAGGCAGGAAGAGGGGAAACACAAGTCAAAAAGAGGAAGGGTTAGGGAAGAGGGTATGGGCAAGTAGGGGAAAAACTCACAGTGCAGGGTGGTCCCACTAAACACAAGAAGCCTTTGCCCTAAGACAGTAGAACTGCAGGCTTTGATGGCAGAAGGGGAGGTGAACATAGCCGCCATAGCTGAAACATGGGGAGCCCAGTACCAGGGCTGGGATGTAGCTATCACTGAGCACAAACTACATAATAGGGACAGGGACTAAGGGAATGGGAATGGGAATGGGGTAGCTATATATGTTAAAGGGACACTGTCAACTCCCTTAGTCCTGAAATCCCTAGTTTAAAAACACATTTTATGATTGCTCTCATTCTGAGCAGACTGCTGATTAGCTGGTAGTTAGACTCATTGTTAGTTTTCTTTTAAAAAGTGAAAAACCGACTGCACACCACACTGGTGTTACCAAACAAAAACATTTTTGTTTACATTCTTTGATTTTCACACTGTATTTTTCTTGGACATACAAATGCCCCTAACACTGTCTAGTCTCTCTTAATGCGAAGAATCTAATAGATTTCTTTGACTGGGTGACCAAAGTAGTAGACCAGGGAGGGGCTGTGGACATAGCCTACCTAGACTTCAGCAAAGCATTTGACACAGTCCCACACAAAAGATTAACAGTGAAACTAACCAGCCTGGGAGTGGGACCCAGGGTGGTAGGCTGGGTAAAACATTGGCTGGACAACAGGACACAGAAGGTAATTGTAAATGGAGTCCATTCTGAAGAAAGAGGGGTTACTAGTGGGGTACCGCAGGGTTCAGTATTGGGTCCAGTCCTTTTTAATGTCTTCATCAGTGACATTGCAGAGGGACTGGAAGGAAAAGTATGCCTTTTTGCAGATGGCACAAAAATCTGCAACAGGGTTGATACACAAGGAGGCGTGGAAAGGATGAAAGGGACTTGGTAAGGTTGGAGGAATGGTCAGAAGTATGGCAGCTAGGATTCAATGCAAAGAAGTGCAAATAATGCACCTGGAAACAAGAACCCAAGGGAAGAATACACAATGGGCGAGGAGGTAGTAACAACAACAAAAAAGGAAAGGGACCTGGGGGTAATCATATCAGATGACCTTAAGGTTAGCAAGCAATGTGAGAAGGCAGTAGGGAGGGCTGGGGGTATACTGGGATGTATAGGGAGAGGCATCAGCAGAAGAAAACAGGAAGTTGTTATCCCTCTGTACAGACAGTTGGTGAGACCCCATCTGGAGTACTGTGTCCAGTTCTGGAGACCCCATCTCCGCAAGGACATAGACAGGATAGAGGCAGTCCAGAGGAGAGCAACTAAAATGGTGCAGGGTCTGCAAGAGAAGCCGTATGAGGAGAGACTAAGAGGCTTAATATGTATACCCTTGAGGAAAGAAGGGAGAGGGGGGACATGATAGAAACTTTTAAGTACCTCAGTGGAATCAACAAAGTCCAAGAGGGTAGCATTTTCAGAAAAGAGACTTGCAAGAACAAGGGACACAATTTAAAGATAGAAGGAGGGCGGTTCTAGGGGCAATGTGAGGAAGTATTATTTTACAGAGAGGTGGTGGATGCATGGAACAGCCTTCCTGAGGAGTTTGGGTCTAAAACTGTGGGAGAATTCAAGAATGCATGGGACAGACATAGGCAATTCTTGGGGGGTAGGAAGAAATAGGCTGTTAGTTAACTGGGATCTCGGCCTATCCTGTAGTAAGGAAATGGGCAGACTAGATGGGCCTAGAGAGTCCTTATCTGCCGTCCAAAGTCTATGTTTCTATGTAATGCAGTTGGAGTAGAGGAAACTATTGTATCATGATTGGCTGCACTGTTTTGAGGTGT
Source organism: Neoceratodus forsteri (assembly GCA_016271365.2). NCBI lineage: Eukaryota > Metazoa > Chordata > Ceratodontiformes > Ceratodontidae > Neoceratodus > Neoceratodus forsteri. The sequence goes on from CM057449.1 coordinate 276,622,513, forward strand.
TTCTAATGTTCAGAAAGTATACAGTTAGAGTAGATCAGGAATTTAAAACAAAACAAGGTTAGATATCATTACACATTTGCATGCTTCTGGTTCTACTAAGCAAGGAGGCTAACAACCAGCAACATAAATGAATTGTAGAGAAGGCAAGCAATCATAAAATGTGGGGTTTTAACTAAAAATACTATGGTGCAAAAAAGGTTTACGGTGTCCCTTTAGGGAGGGATATTGTGCAACCAGGAGGAAGGTAAGGAGGGCAAGGCCAAAGCCTTGTGGATTCATTTACAGCACTCAAAGGGAAGGAAGGAAGGTGTGATTGGGGGTGGTGTATAGGCCTCTCTCCCAAAGTGTGGAAACGGACAGGGAACTGGAAGAACAAATTAAGAGGCTTAGCTGTAAGGGCAACACAGTGGTGGTCGGGGACTTCAATTTGCCCAGGGGGGATTGGAACTCCCCAGCCACCTCAAGTACCAGAGAACAGGTCTTCCTGGAGGTCTTCCAGAACAGCTTCCTCAAACAAATTGTTGGAGTCGGAGTCAATCAGGGAAGGGAACAATCTAGACCTGGTACTTATAAATGGAGAGTTGTCCAAGACATTGAGGTGGAGGACATAGTAGCGGGAAGCGATCACCGCACAGTGTGGTTCTTCCTCAACCTGGGGAAGGATATAGTCAATACAAAAACAAGAGTGGTGGATATTGGGAGGGCAGACTTTGGAAGAAACTGAATTATTTTGAAAAGGCACCTAGGTACCTAGACAACATCAGCCCTGATATGGATGCACATGGAGGTACAGGGGTAGGTGCAAAGCTGGTGAGATGGGTAGGGAATGGCTTCAGGAAGGCAACAGAGGGTGGTGGTGGCTGGGGAGCTCTCACATCTAAGGTTAGTGATGGCGGTGTTCCACAGAGTGCGGTGTTGGGACCAGTGCTGTTTGGGATATTCATTGCAGACATATCATTGGACATCAAGAGCAAGATCAGTCTGTTTGCTGAGAATACCAAGGTAGGAGCAGTGGTAGATGACCTAGGAGGATTGCAGGGGTTGCAGGATGATCTGGCAAAGCTTGAAACCTGGTCAGACATCTGGCAACTGGGGTTTAATGACAAAAGTGCAAGGTGCTGCATTTTGGGATGAAGAACCCAAGGAGGAGTTATCAGCTGGAGGGGTGCAGCTAGTCCAGACAGAGGAGGAGAAGGATCTGGGGTGCTCATTACAGGGTCAATGAACAACTTGGCACAATGTCAAGGCAGCTGCAAAGGCCAACAAAATGCTGGGTTGTTTTGCAAGGGATATATCCTCGAGGAGGGAGGAGGTGATTCTGTCACTGTATAGGTCATTAGTTAGACCACACCAGGATTACCGCATGCAGTACTGGCACCCGTATCTGAAGAGGGACATTAAGTTACTGGAGAGGGTGAAACACAGGGTGACAAAGATTATCAAGGGGCTGGGAGACTTAACATATGAGAGGAGGCTGAGGGAGTTGAACGTACTCACTGGATGAGAGGAGGGACGGGGGGACATGATTGAAACCTTTAAGTACATGAAAGGAATAAACAAGACAGGTACGGAGGGGCTGTTCAAAGTAAGGGAGGGGAGGGACACCAGGGGCCATGATATGAGGCTGGAGCGAGGAAGGTTCAGGAAGGAGATGAGGAGACACTATTTAACAGAGAGGGTGGTGGCTGGGTGGAATGCATTGAAGTGGTATCCAGTAGAACAGTGGACTACTTCAAATGGGGATGGGTCAGGACAAGGGGGAGGGTCAATTAAGGGGAAGGGTGGAAGGGAGGGGCAGCTGCAGAATAAGGGGTGCTAGCTGCACATTCAAGCAGACTTGATAGACCTTTAGGCCTTTATCTGCTGGCAAATTTTGTATGTTCGTATATCAGAAATGAGACATCATAAAGAGGGATCTGGCAGAGGCCAATAGTTCTTGCTCCACATGCTAAAGCAAGAAGGCCAGGAACAAGAGACCTAGCTGGGTGAAGAGAGAGGTAGTGGAAAGGGTAAGGAAAAAGAGAACAGCCTTTAGAAAGTGTAAGAGATCCTGCTGGGATGAGGCTAGTGAGGACTATGTGAAGAAATCTAGGAAGATGAGCAAAGTAGTGAGGGCAGCCAAAGTTTTAAAACATCTAAGTCTGGCACAGGTGATCGGGGAAGTGGAAAAGGATTTCTTTAGATATATGGGAGAGAGGAAGAATAGCAAAGCACAGATTGTGAGGATTAGGAAGGAGGGAGGGAGGGTAGAACAGGGGGCAGAGCAAGTGGAGGTACTAAACAAGTACTTAGCTTGTTTTTGGTTTTTTATAAACTTTATTCAAAACTTCAGCAAGTCAACAAAGCTTCCTGCAGAGTTACAGTTGAGTTCACACAGAGTATACATAGCACAGCAGAGTTCAACACTGTTTAAGCCATCTGTACAAATGGTTGGTTCTTAAATACTCTTCTTCATTATTGGAGTCATCAGCTATATTTGCTTCTCATAATTATAAACTACATATTAGGTTGAGTAGATATTGATTAAAGAATACTGTATATTATTTAGGGTTTCTTGGAATGTCAATGTCAAAATCCTGAAATTGTCAGCTGCTTCAAGGGTTGGGGAACAATGGAGCAACCAAAGCCTCTTCCAGTGGGCCCCAAAGCTGTTGATATTTGTCTTTTTGGTTCATAGCTTTATACTGTGTATGTTCAAGTTTCATACACTGTAAAAGCAATTTTACCATTGGGCCACCATCAGCATTGATTCCACCCACCATTGCTGGGCCAGGGCCTGCTTGCCTAAAACCATTCTCAGTTGCCAAAGAAAGTGGCTTAGTCCTTTCCCCTTAGACCTTCCAGGCAGTCCTAAAAATATCTCCACAGCACCCACTTTCAACAAGGTATTGAGTACCCAGAGCAACAGGGAGATAATAGCTTGACAAAATAAAGATAATTCTGGGCAGGCCCAGATCATGTGAAAAAGGTTCCTACCTGGGACATACATTTAGGACATATATTCAGGTTGATGGGGTTACTTAACATTAATACAAAAAAAAACACACCAGAAAATGGGGCCACTAACAATAAATACAAAAGTAATAACAGCTCCTCAGGAACTTACAGAGGAATTCAACCAATACTTTACTTCTGTTTTTAACAGTAAAACCAAAACTAATAACACTATCATCAGTAAAGCAAATGACGACAGCTTGAATATATCTAAAGATGAGATCCTTGAAAAATGAAACAACATCAACACTAATAAATCTCCAGGACCCGATAAACTCCACCCTAGACTTCTAAAGGAAATTAAAGAATGGTTAGTAGAACCATTATATAAATTATTTGACATGCCCTTGTTGCACAGCTATATACCAAATGATTGGAAGTTGGCTGTGGTTACTATCTTTAAAAAAGGAAACCATGCTGATGTTTCAAACTACAGACCAATTAGTCTGACGAGCATAATAGGAAAGATCTTTAAGTCCTTACTCAAGGTTAGGTTGGAGGAAGACCTAAATACCAAAATGCTGACAGATAAAACACAGCATGGATTTAGAAAAAACAGATCTTGCTTAACCGGTAACCTGGTGTTTTATGAATATATTAGTAAGGCATTGGACAACAACATACCTGTGGATGTGATTTCCCTTGATTTTGGCAAGGCATTCAATAGGGTTCCCCACAATCATTTAATAAATAAAACGAGATTACTAGGAATAAATAAAAAATTACAAACTGGGTTGAAGAATGCCTAAATGAGCGAACACAGCGGGTTTGTATTAGAGGTATATGCAGAGCCTTGCCCAGTTAGTAGTGAAGTGCCGCAGGGATCTGTCTTGGGCCTGATACTATCTGACATATTTGTATCAGATCTGAATACCAATATTAACAGCTTTGGACTTTAAATTTGCAGACAAATACTAAAATAGTGGCACCAGCAAAAACAATGGAAGATATATCAAACCTTGCCAAGGACCTTCAGATACTTGAAGACTGGGCAGTTAAAAACCAGATGTCATTTAATATGGCAAAATGCATTGTTATGCATCTAGGAAACAGTAATTTACATAACAAGTACACTTTGAATGGCTAAGTGTTAATTCCAACAGTGCACCAGACTGATTTAGGAATAACAATAGATTCTGAATTAACTTTTTATAGTCACTATAATCATATAATAAGTCGAGTCAACAGACTTATAGGATGTATTAGGAGGAGTTTCTCTTCTAGGGATAGAGAGTGTTTCTGACCCTGTTCAGGGCATATGTGAAACCACACTTGGATTACTGTTCCACCTTGTGTATCCCTTACCTTAGGAAGGACATGGCTAGATTAGAGGGAATACAGAGACAAGTGACCAAACTTGTTACCAACATGCATAACAAGAGTTATGAGGCAAGGCTGACTGAATTGGGCATGTACACACTGGAAGAGAGAAGAAAGAGAGGGGATTTGCTATTAATGCGTAGGATTTACACTCATACAGAATTACTGTCCCAGCTGGGAATGTCCTTTTGTAATAGAAACTCTAATCTAAGGAGTCACTACCACCAACTTGCTCTTACGTATCCCAGAACAAATACAAGGAGAGCATATTTTACCCAGCAGATAATCCCATTGTTGAATACTCTCCCTAGTTCCTTACTTCAAAACTCCAACTATTAAACATTCAAAAAAAAAACTAGACCATTACCTGTTACAAGAATTGGGATGTTAAAGCCAGCATTGCTGGAGACATACAGATATGAGCCTTGGCCTTCTGTATGCCTACTTCTCTTAGTATATAACTTAGTATAATTTTATGAGCCGCTGCTGGGATAAAGTAAGTTCAGTGGAATACATTATAATGAGTAGTCCTCAGCCTGTTACTGGTGGAACAGGTCATCCCCTTTTTGAGTGCTGCATTCCAGTCCCCTCCTGTGAAAGAACCCAAGCCCATGTCTGTCTCCCAATTCTCCCTTAGGGCTGCCACTGGGTCTTAAAGTCCCCCCAAAAGGGCCCAATAGCATCTAGTCAAGGGTCTGGAACTCCGTAATAAAACATTGCCATGCAAGGCTTCTTCCAGGTGGGGAGTGCACTAGTGCCGGGGAGGGAGCTCTGATCCCCGAGCACCAGGATAGGGGCTCGCACCTGCAAGTAGGCAAAAAAGTGGGAAGGGTGTGGCTAAATTTCTTGGAGAGTTGTTGGTATCTTAGTAGTGTTCCCTGATCAAACAGTTGGGATAATAGGAGCAAGCCCTTCTCCTCCCAAATAACTAGAACCCTGTGCTTGTGATCCAGAATGTGGTGTTCTCCCCACAAAGCGTGTTGTATAAAGGCATCAGGAAGAGTGTTACAGGGTAACTAAGTGCCGCATGGGACACAAGTCATGCCTTTATTGAAGGTCTGATAAAGTGATTACGAATATGATTAACAATTTTCTTCATCAGGGAGTCGGCAAATAGAGAATTATATAGTGGGCTACTGAGTGCTGACTCCTCTAGTTCAACCCAGGCTATTCTTGGTGTACTTCCAAGCAAAAGGTCTGTCAAAATACTATCTGAGCTGCAAAGTAGTATAAATGGAAATTTGGAAGTTCCAAGTCATCCTTGGTTATTGGCTGCCACAGGGTTTCTTGCTTAGTCCTGGGTCTCCGGCCCCTTCACAATAATGTTATAACATACCCTCTAAGAGTTTTAAAAGTTGTATTTAGGATGTGGAGTGGCAAGGTCTGGTACATATATGAACATTGTGGTAATATACACATTTTAAAGAAATTTTATTTATTTGGTTTTTGTTTGGGTTTTGTTTACCAGGTAAGTACACTAGACAAGAATATTGCCTATATTCAGGCACAACCCGGGAGAGTACAGGTTGGAAAGAACAAAGTCATACAGTGCCCAAAAAGCTGACAGTATTTCATGATGCAGCATGAAGTGAGAACAAAACATTAGACAGTTTACTGACAAGTACAGTCCATATCAGTGAAAACTAAGAGAAAACAAATAACATTTACATTAATTAATTTTGCTAGATGATGTACTGGTGACTAATTGAACTTCATACTACAACAAACTTGAAATAAGTATCAGTTATAACATTAGGATTCATGATGGGAGTAGGAACATGCTGATTTCAGAAACAAGAAGGGGAAACAGTAAGTGCCAAGTAGGGAAGAAAAGCTGCTAGGAGTGACTGCTAGGAGTGACTGTCAAGTTACAGCACAGAAGCAGCTGTCAGATTCTATTAGGTGAGATCGAAGACCAAGTTTAAATGCTTTGTGGGATCTGGAGAGTTTGATGTGAGGGGGAATGGAGTTCCAGGAGCAGGGGGCAGATATAGCAAAGGAAAGTTCCTCTTTTTTTTTGTGAGATATCTGGGAATTTCAAGTTGGCTTTGAACAGATGATCTGAGGGGATATGATTGGGAGGGATGAGATAACAGCTTAGAGAGGTATTCAGGGTTCCCCTTTCAGATAATATTATTAATCACACAGCCAGCAGAATACAGTCTAAGTGAAGCTGGGGAGATCCAATTCAGTTTAGAGTAGAGATGACAACGATGGGTAAGTCTGTGTGCAGAGAGAGCAAATCTGCATATACTGTTATAGCAGGTACTCCATTTTTGGAGAGCTCCTTTGCTAACAATGAGGTAAACCTGTGAGCAGTATGTCAGAGAGGGAAGGAGGAAACCTTGTGCAATAGCAAGCCTAGCAGCATCATTAAGGGAGGACCTAATTTTATAGACAAAACCAAGTTTGGAGTATACCGCCTTACAAGTAGCCGCAATGTGGATGTTAAAGTCCAGAGATCTGTCAAGAGTGACTCCTAGCTACCTGAAAGAGTTAACGGATTCCAAAAGGGAATCATCTAGACAACATATTGAAAAATACAGAGCAAGGGATCTGATTCTAGAGGGGGAGCCAAAAAGCATAGCCACAGCTTTCTTAGCAATAAGTATGAGCCTGTCTTGTAGTAGCCAATCCTGTAAGCAGTTGAAGTCAGCCTGAAGATCTGCCTTTACTGATAAGGGGTCTTTACCACTAGAGAGAAGCACCATGCCATCAGCATAAAGGATCAACGAGGAGGAACAGAGAAGAGAGGGCAGGTTGTTAATAAAAAGAGAGAAAAGGAGAGGGCCAAGTATACATCCCTGGGGGACTCCAACAGAGGTGGAGGAAAGATTTGAGACAACAGTTTCAATTCGAACAAATTGCATCCTCCCTGTGTGGTAGCTATCAAACCAGGAGATGGCCGACTGGGCAAAACCCAGGAAGGATAGTTTGGCGAGTAGCAGAGAGTGATTCACAAGATCAAATGCCTTAGTGAGATCGATAAATATGGCCCCCGTGAGCAGGCCCTTATCCATTGCCATAAGGAGTTCATTAGATACCTGAAGTACAGCAGTTGTGGTGCTGTGCCCTGTTCAGAATCCATTTTGGGCAGAGAATAGAAGGTTGTGAAGGTGCAGATCATTTGAGACCTGGGAGGCAGCTGGCCTTCTCGAGCAGTTTATTTAAGGTAGAGAGAATGGCAATCAGTCTGTAATTCGCCATGTTTTTGGTATCCCCCTTTTTATGTTGGCTCGCAAGTTCGCAGCCAACATATTGTGGTAGTAGCAGATTTGGAGGCACGGCCCCTGTTGGGCGAATGCAGGGCATGCATCAGTGGGTGCATCCCTCATTCCCCAATCAGCCTGCATGCTGGCACCACACCATGCATTCTTAATGAGGTGATCATATCAATCAAAAGGTCCTCTGCAATGCTAGCAAAGCTCTTCATATGCAGCGGACCTCTACATGCTTTCCTGGTGAAAAGAACATAACATGGCAGCACACTGTCTGCCATAATGCCGACATCTTGAGGTGCCCAATCCCTGTCAGCATGCCCTGCCCAATGTATGTGCCGATGGGGATCCCATCTCCATCAGCATCCCATGCACCTCCATTTGTTATGTGCCGAGGGGTGCCCAACTTCTATCATCTACAGCATCCCCCAAAATACACTCTTAGGTGGCATGCTGGGAGCCCACCCCAGAGGCCAAATCGCCCTGAAAAAGAAAAACCATCCTGCAATGTTTTTGTTTTATTTTAACCGCTGAAAGAAGAAAATAGTCTTCGTGATCTCCTGCCCCTCCCACAACTCATCACCCTCTGCACCCTGCCCCCTCACCTCATACTGACCTATGGAGCTGTGCGGCAGATCTTCTGGGAGCAGGGAACACGTCTGCACTCTTTTAAGCTGACCTCGAACTGAAGAAATGCTGGTAAGCTGTATAATGGTATAAATAAGGTTTTTTCAACTTTGGTGCATATCTCAGACATTTTTGGGAATTTTGGCAACAAATTTTCAACATGGGGTTATTGGGACCCCTCCTCATGAATGATTTCACAGTCACTGCATGGAATCACCTTTCAGGACTGAGTAAGGAAACAACAGTGCCACTGCTCATAAGGGGGTCTCTCAAAAAGGCTAAGTTGCAAATTTGGTGAAAAAATCCAAAAAATGGCTGTTATATAAGCTTGCGTTGTGCTGTTTCCACGCACGCTCGTAACTTTGTGAATTTGTCATATTTTCACTCCAGATTTTCAAAATTGGTATTTTTCCACACCTCCTTATGAACAGTGCAGCTGTCATTTTACACATCTTGGCCAAAATGTGTTTTTGCACGTCCGGCACAGAATAACACGGTCGCTGTGCGAAATCCATTTTTAGGACAGTTTGAGAAAATAACGGTGACACTTTTCATAAGCAGAAGTCCTAAATGCTATGTTGAAATTTGATTGTTTATCCATAAAATGATTTATGTTACAAGTGTGCATTGTGCAGTTTCCACGCACACCCTTGTAACCCAAATTTGCAATATTTTCATGCCAGATTTTCAACACTGGCATTTTTTCACATCTCCTTATCAACAATATAGCTGGCATTTTTCACAGCCTGCCCAAAATGTGTTTCCACACCTGTGGCGCACAATGGTATGGTCGCTGTGGGAAATCAACTTTTGGGACAGATTAACAAAATCACAGTGCCACTGTTCATGAGGGGAGGTCCCAAAATGCCTATGCTTAAAATGTGGCTAAAAAACTCCCAAAAATAATTGGGTTATGGACGTGTGCTGTGCAGTTCCTATGCATGCTCATGGCTTCACCAATTTTTCATATTTTCACTCCAGATTTTCAATGTTGCCATTTTTTAACACTTCTTCATGAACAATACAGTTGTCATTTTTCACATCCAGCCTAAAATGCATTTTCATCCCTGTGTCGCCAAATGGTATAGCCACTGTGCAAAACTACCTTACAGTTAACAAACTGATTGTGTCGCTCTTCATGTGGTGTGGTCACAAACAGACTATGTTGAAAATCTGAAGTGAAAATGCCAACAAACGCCTACAATGTTAGGGTTTCCAACTGTAACACCCCACCCTGTAGAGACTGCCAGGCATCAGGGGTGTGACATGGGATCACTGGCTGTAATGCTCATGCCATTCCACCCCCAACCACATCCTGCTGCCAGTGACAGGCATCGAGGTCTGCCTTGGACTGTTCGGCCCTAATGTTCACCCCATTCTCATATACTCCACCCACCTCAGTGTATTTCCTTATGGAATGGGGTAAGTATAATGCCCAAAGACCCCAAAGCACACCACAACACTTGTCAATGTCTACAGGGTAGGGTGGGGTACAGTGGCATACACGTTATAATGGCGCCCAAAGGCACAACTCAATGCCTGTCGGTCTCTACAGGGTGGGGTTGGCTACTTCAATACTTCACTGCCATTCCTATCCCTCTCCCCCCCTCACTATAAACCCTTTCCACTCACCCATCCCTGCTCTATGCCAATGTCAGCGAGACAACATTCGGCATTGACAAATGCTTGTTGTGTATAGGGACAACATGAGTGGTTTTCCACAGCATAGGCACTGTCTGGGTTAGTATGGAAAGACTGAAAATTCTCGCAATAGGGACTGCAAGTGCAGGAGCTGCCTGTTTGATAAGTAAGCAATAAGATACAATGGGGTGTGCATTAGACAGTTCTAATGCACGGAGAGGAAGTAGTGAGGCACGAGGCCACAGGCCAAGTGCGCCCAGTCCCCTAGCTGTGCATTAGAACTGTCTAATGCACATCCCCAGAGTGGTTTATTGTGCTTATAAAATGGGCCTGTTTATTCTAAATGGGGGTTCTAGTTTTAGCTATGCATTAGACACATCTAATGCATGGCTAACAACCAATCAGATTGCTTGAAATCCTTTGCCCATTTTATAAAGCTCAGCAGTAACCCATCAGGACCCACCGATCCATGTGGGGAGACTGATTTAAAGAGATGCAGCATCTCAGTAAAGGAGACTTATCTGAGCCGAAAGGAGGATTCAGGCAGAATGTGCATGTCAGGAGGAGGAGCAAAGGACTGGTTAAATTTCTCCAGGTATTCAAAGAAATCCGAGAATTGAGCATTAAGAGCATTTGCAATAGTACTGTAGATAATTTATTACAGTTTGCATCTTTCAGTGTCATGTTGGAAATAGCTGTTTTGGGCCTTTGTCCTATGAATTTTTTTTATGTGGTTCCAAAAACCCCTGATATCACCCGCTGAGGATTGGAGAAGCTTATGGCAATTGTTTCTTTTTGGCCCTCTGTATATCTTTTTGCAGGCATTTCTTAATTGTCTATAGTTTGCCAAGTCTTCTGTCCATAGGGACTTCTTAGCCAAGGCCCATGCCTTGTCTCTTTTTATCATAGTTCGAAGGAGGTCTTTCTTTAACCATCTGTTTGTGAAGCCCCTAAGACGCCTTTTTTTCAATGGGATGTGCAGATCCTGTAGGGCGAGAAGATGAGAAATCAGGTAGTCGAGTGCTGTATTTACATCTTTAGTGTGAAAGATAGGAGGCCAGTCAATGTTATTAATATCATCAAGAAGTGTGATTGGGTTTAGTTTGGCAAGATCCAGAAACTGTATGATTCTTGGGGGGGAGGGAGGAGTTAGGGCAGTGACCATTCCAAATGAAAAAATTTGGCAGGTGATCACCAATGGAATCTGAAAAGGTACCTGCAGCAATTATTTTATTTGCTCTATTAGTAGCAATCCAGTCCAGGAGAGACTGATGCTCAGCACTGGCTGAGATTCATGTAGGACTAGAAATCAGTTGAGATAGGTGAAGTTGGGCTGGAGATTTACCCTGCCGATGATTGTTAAGGGGAGAGTGCTCCATCTTTCACAATAATCACAGATGCTTTTAAGTAGGGGATTCTAATTAATGTCTCCCAGTGTGGAGAGTTTAATTTGGTAGGAGGATATCCAAATATTTAATGGATCTGAAGGATGGATAGTTATCCTATTAATTTGAATGGAGCCATCACTGACCCTCAAAGGTATCCACTCACACTTTACCCAGTCAATGCTGTGGCCCGATAAGGGGCCATATTAACTTCAAAGAGGTCTTTACCAGAACTTCAAAGGGGGGGGACTTGCAACATCTAGAGTATCATAAATATTAAAAAGAGGAATAGGGCAGACTGGATGGGCTACAAACCAATTTTCTGCTGACAACATCTATGTATCTATATTAGTGCTGGGAGAGCTTTATCAGGGTTATTAAGGAGCAAAAGCATTTTGTCTGCAAATATAGAGATAACATGGCTTTGTCCTGCTTGGGTGTAACCCTGGATGATATCCTGTGATAACAGTGCTAGCATATGGGTGACCGTCAAAACAGTGACCCATATGTGGTCACTGTTATCATGGGCAACCTCCCATGATAGCTACAACTGTGACTGAAAGGGGAGGGATGGGTGAGAAGAAAGGGTTTATAGTGAGGAGAGGAGAGAGATAGGGAAGAGGGTGATTACCCTCTAGTGTGCCTGCTTCACTGTGCCAACTGTGGGGTGTGGTGGCTAGGGATGCTGGCCCCGATGGAGCATGTCCTGGGCTGGGGGCTGGAAATATTTTGCTTAGTCCTGCGACTGCAGGACTTATTTTTTTTTTTCAACCAGTCTGTTCCCCTTCCCTGACATGCACTCTCCTGGAGTTGAAACTATATAATTAGGGGGATGCGGGGGACAAAGCCTTCCCACACACACAGTTACTGTACTGTGTGTGCCCAGTTGCCTTTAAGTGCATATCACTGAATTGCTTTTTGGTGATGATGCACTCACCGTAATAGCAATTGCCATTCTGCGATCGCTATTATCATATAAACCCCCCCCCCCGGATATCAGGGTGGAGGTGTATTGCAGTAGCCAGCATCTGTATTGTCAGAGCATACAACAAGGGTGATAGAGGACACCCCTGTCGCATTCCCCTAGTAAGGACAAAGGGGGGGTGAGTGCACAAGATTGGTTAATATTTGGGCTTGAGGTGATTTATATAAGGTTTTAATCCAGGACTGCATCCAGGGAATGAGGTTAAATTTTTCCAGAGCCCAAAACATGAAGGACCATTTGACATGGTCAAAGACCTTTTCCTCACCACCAGCACAAGAGGGCCCAACCACCTCCTCTGCCTCCCCTTCCAGAGAACCAGCAGTGCGTAATATTTAGGGTTAGATGAGTATCATGATTTTCCCGGCGGCCCTTGATGAAGCCACTCTGATCTGGATGTATCAGGTCAGGAAGGACACCCTTCCAGGCAGAATGCAAGCATCTTCTCTATAATTGTATAGTCTGCTTTGAGCATAGAAATCAGGCAATAGGAACCGCATTTCACAGGGCCCTTCCTGGACTTTGGGAGAACTGTTATTATAGTCATGGTTTGGGTCGGGGCAGGGTGCCCTGTTCCAGTCATTCCTTCACCATCTGGAAGATATGTCGGAGTTCGGCACAGAAAATTTTATAGAATTCAGTAGGTATTCCATCTGGTCCTGGGGCTTTGCCAGATTCCAAGGACCAGAACACCCTACTGGCCTTCTGGAGTGACACCGGCTGACCAAAGTTTGCAGAAAGGTCGGGGTTCAGGGACGATAATGGAATGTCTTTCAAAAATGTTTGTGGGTCAGAGCCTGGTGGTACATCAGAGCTATACAAGGTTTCATAGAATTTTAGGAAGGTTCTATTTATTATAGCTTGTTCAGAAGACAAGGTACCATCTGGGGGTATTGGGTCAATATCACAGAAGAAAGACAGCATGATTTTGACCACATTGTGTAGAGAGCGCAAGACTTTACAGTGACAGTGGTATAACAGTGGTAAGGAATTACCTCTACTCCTGTCACTGTATGCTTTTGTGGAAAGGGATCAAGTTTCCATGTGCTGAGTGCCTGGTCTAGCCGTTCCTGTGGTGGAGTGGCTAAGGCATCAGCACACAATGGAATGGGAGACCTGGGGCCGTGGTTCAGTTCCCCCAAGGGCTCCCTGTGCTACAACGTTTTGCAGCTTTTTTTTTAAACAAATCCCCCATCCCGAGTTACTCCCCATCCCAAAGTCCACCCCTCAGAGTTTGTTACATTACTTCTATGGGTGGGGATGCAAGGAGCATAGCCCCCCACAAATAAACAAGGAAGCCTTTTCTTTTAAAAGACGAGCACTGTTTGTGTAGGGTCAGTGTTTTACCCAACGATATTGCAGCTCACGCCCTTTTGCTTGCAGCATTGCTTTCCTTGAGGTATTTGTTCTAGGTGGTATGACCCAGTGCCTCATCTGGGCTCTCCAGGGATATAATTACCCAGTCTGCACATTTTTTCTTAGTTTGCCATATGAATCATTTCCCAGCTCTGTTCCCCTCAAACTGGGTACTAGCCTTTGTCAGCAGCAAACTTCTCTCTATACGACGTGAAGAAAGCTAGTTTAACTTTCTTTAAGTCTTTTTAGGTCCCCAATATTGATGCCCTGTTCACCTGTCATCAACCTTTTTTCCAAATCTAATATCTGGATTTTCATATCTTACTCCTCCTGAAGTTCCTTTTTATGGTTATAAGAGGCATAAGAAAGCGTTGCTCCCTGGATATAGGCCTACAGAGCTTCTCATGTCGCAGACCCTGACGTGTCCTCCACCCAGTTATTACTAAGGAATTCCCTTATGGCCTGTGAGATCTGGTCCTGATAACCTTCATACACTAAAGGTACAGGGTCTAGGCACCATTGCCTAATCGGGGGAGGATCCCTGTTTATCGTTAATGAGACCTCTAAGGGAGTGTGGTTAGAGACACAAATAGGACCATAGGGCGCAGAGGTTTCTCCCTGAAGCATATCGGGGAACATTAACGTATACTCTGTTCTGGTGTAAAGTTTTGTACATGATAGTAAAAAGAGTATTCATTTTTTTGTGGGTTAAGGCACCTACAATCCTCCAACAGAGCCATTTCTTTAGTTATATCCCTTAGGGCTAGAGTGTTTTTGGATGAGGTCTTGTTCTGGTACCTGCATGGTCCAATATAGGGTCCCAAAAGGTGCTGAAGTCTCCTCCTATAATAAGATTATCTGGGAAGGGAGCCAGCACCAAGGCCAGGTGGTGGAAAAATTCTGGATTGTCAATGTTTGGCTCACAAAGAGATACCAAAGTATATCTTCCCTCCCCCACTGTGGCATCTGCCAGAACGTAGAGGCATTGAGGGTCAGAAATCGTGAAATGCATCTTGATCCTCAAATTTGGTCTAAATCAGGTTGCTTCTCCTCTGTCATGGATGTACAAGGTGAACCAATAATCACCTACCCAGGACCCCAAAAGCTTATCCAATCTCTCTCTTAGGTGGGTTTCTGGAGGAAGCAATATTCCTTTACTTTTTTTTATATAGTTCAGAACCCTTTTCCTCTAAATTACTGTCTTCAATCCATTGACATTCCATGACAACAACTTCAGTGGACCCATAATGATGATGTAAATATAGTTACTACCTTTAGGACTCCATTGCTGATTTCTCTGCTTTTACTGCAATTGCAGTTGTTGCCTGCTGGTTTTCTTTTTTGAATGACCAAACTTTTAACAAAACAAATTAAAAATAGATCAACAATAAAGCCCCTTTTCCCCTTCTTACTTGTCACCCCTCCCCCCACATAAACCCACAACAACTGGCGTTAATACTCAAAAGATCCCCCCCTGAGTTAAGGTTCCCTATATACTGTTCAGTGATCAGTAAAGCACCTAATATTAAACAGTACACACTTACCCACCCACCCCATCTCCCTTGCCTCATCAGATCAATGAGATAATAGTAAACCCCCCTATATCTGAACATTAATAACATAAGTCCCAACTCTAGAAGAATATCCTTCCCCCCATACCTCTCACTCCCCGTGAGGTAGACTCCAACACCCACTACTTGTCATGGAGGAACCAAGGGATGCTCACTCCAACCCATTGTACAATGATTTTTTATGAAAAAGGCATTTTTATAGGCCATCCTAATTGAATAATAAAGAGCACACTAGGATGCCAAACTTGGGCTGACCCCCCACACCCAGGGTGGGATTGAGAGAAAGGGGGGTCCCATGGGGGGGCTCAAAGGGGCAACAGGGCCCACAAAATGGCATGTCCTCAGAATGAGAATTATTGAGAGATCAGCAACAGGCAGGGGAATGCGCTATCAGGCCACCCAGAATGATGACTCTTGCACACCCCTCCCATCCTAGAGGTTTCTAACTGATTGAACCCATTGTTCAACCACCAATATACTGAGAAGCTTTACCTCTGTCCTTATTAAATGAAACAGGGATAGTGGCAGGCACTCTGTATGTCCCAACAACCACACCAATATACTTTGCGGTCACGAAGAAATCCCCCCCTCAAAGACGAGGGGGCCACCAACCAGCCACCCCCTCGGAGGGTCACATCCCCCCCAACAGATAGGAGGGCACAGAAATTATAATGTGGTTTCCTCCGATTTAATCATTATATCAAAACAAAATCAAAATGCAGTTGTTAAGGGGTCAAGACCTTTGGATCTAAATTTGCCCATTATATTTACATGTTAGGATCCTTGTGACCAAAATCTCCACCACCTTTGGTGGTCATTAGGCCCCCATTCCTGGTATAGAAAGTGAAAAGAGGACATCACTTCCCGCAGTAATCAAGCAGCAGCTACAGACATTTGATATAGAAACCCACAAGAAAAAACTGCTCTATTAAAAGTAATAAAGAGAAGTAGTGATCTTAGTAAACTAACGTGCAGTCTAAGAATTAAGAAATGCATTCCTGAACCTCAAGACTGCCCCAAGATGATAGATATCATAGTCCCAGGCTTATGCTTTCTGCTGGGCCAGACTTCTGTTGTCCCCTTGTCTCAAGTTCAAAGTGAGCCACCATATAAGAAACAGAAAGGTTAGTAATGTATCTTGCATCAGGCTGTAAACATTGTTCAAGTGGGAGAATGTACAGAGCAGGGCCTTGTTCCAGCTGCAGTTAGAGCCAATACCATTCGGGAGGCATTCTCCCCGACCCAGCCATTATAAGCTAGAGAAGTCCCATTATGGGTAGAGAAGTTCAGACCCCCATCCAGACCAGCCTCCCTCTAGCCAATGCTCCATTCCAGAAAAAAAAGAAAGTACCTTGTTTAAGCACACACAGTCAAGTATTCACTTGGTCGGAGCAATGATCTCCCTGTTTCCCCTCCAGCTCCTTTCTGATATAAGCAAGTGCTGCATCTGGATCAGTAGGTACAGAGGAGCTGTTCAAAGTAAGGGAGGGGAGGGACACCAGGGGCCATGATATGAGACTGGAGGGAGGAAGGTTCAGGAGGGAGATGAGGAGACACTTTTTAACAGAGAGGGTGGTGGCTGGGTGGAATGAGTTACCTGCAGAAGTGGTATCCAGTAGAACAGTGGACTGCTTCAAAAGGGGATGGGACAGGGTCAATGAAGGGGAAGTGTGGAATGGAGGGGCAGCTGCAGAATAAGGGGTGCTAGCTGCACATTCGAGCAGACTTGATAGACCTCTAGCCTTTATCTGCTGGCAAATTTCGTATGTTCGTAGTAAAGGCTGCAGAGTCTTTGGTGAATGAATGACTATGCGAGCTGGATAGATCATGGCAAATGGTGTACTTCAGGGTATGCAGCTTTTTCTTCACCTCAATAGAGGTTTGCCTTTCTATTTGGAGTTTCCTTGAATAATCTAGGAAGATGTTTATCCATCTGCCCTTCACCATAATGGTTCACATCTTTCTGGCTGCCTACAGTACCCTTTGTCTGTCCTAATAATGGAGAAACTTAATGAAGAGATTCCATGGTCTCTCCTCCAGTGCCGGGCATCTACCAGGGGACTGGTGCACCTGTTGTAGCTCCAGGATGATAGAATCAGGAAAGTGTAATGTTTTGACGAGCCATGGGCCCATGAATTCTCATCAGTTCCTCCCCTTAGTTCTCTTCGGCAATCCCACAATCCAGATGTTACACCGGCACTCCCAGTTTTCTTGGTCATTGAGAATGTTCTCTTGTATTTTGATCTTGAGAACATTCTAAAGGTAAGGTGATATTTGATTATGTGCATCCTCCTGAGTGCTGACCTGGCCTCCAGTTCCTCTAGTATGCCAGCTTGTTTTTACAGTGTGTGCCCCATTGCATTCACCATCTGCTGAATATGTGACAGCTGAGCACCCAGGTTTTCAAAACCAGCTTTCATTTGAGTGGTGAGCTTATATTTCAAGTTTTTGATAAGAGTTGCTAAGGAGGATTGTGAAGTTTGTTGCTGGAGTTCTGACTGGGGGTGGGGGTCTTGTGGCTCCTCCATGGTCGTACGTGAGGCCACATGAGTGAGAGACAGTTCTAGGCCCAATTTCTTTGTGGCATCTCTTCCCAATTTAAAGCTGATCTGTGACTGCTTCTTGGTCAATTTTGTGTCCACTGCCATATCAAACTCAATTTTAATCTTTGTCTCAAAAAATGCAATTATATTATGACAGGATGGCTTAATAGTAACATAGAAACATAGAATCTGATGGCAGATAAGGACCACTTGGCCAACCTAGTCTGCCTATTTCCCTACCTAATAGACAAGACTGCATATCCTAGTTAAACAGCCTACTTCCTCCTACCCAGGGCTGCAGCTAGCAATTCCAGGGCCCCAGGCAGGCAGTTAGATGAGGGCCCCTATATCCCTAACAAAGTAAGTTGGGGGTCTGGGGTTTTTGGTGCTCTCGGGTGAGTTTTGGGGCTGTTAGTGAAGCTAAAAACAAGATTTTGTGAAGCTTTCCCAATGCCATATTCAACGAAGGAATGTATTTTTAGCCCGGAGTCTTATTCATATTTATAACAACAGAAGAATTTTTTTATAAATGTGGTCTGCTGTCAGCCATGATGTAAACCCTCATGATTGCCACCATGGCTGGCAGTGTTCCGAATGCAACAGACAACCTGTGAACCTTATTCATTTTTATAACAACATTAGGATTGTTTTATAATTACAACAATGCACTTCATGGCACATGTAGTATTGAGATTTAAAGACTTTTCATGCATTTCAAGTCACTCGGCTGTGTTTCGTTTTACCACACACCTGTCATGTATAAATCCCAGAAGACATGCACTCTCATTATTTCATAACTGGCAACATTTCATGATTTTAGATATGTGTTGGCATCAATGGCTACTGTCATTCATCGTACCTTCTCATAACAGCAAATTAACAAAATGACACAAATCTAAAGGTCATTGATAACTGTTTTATTATCAATCTTTTAAAATAGTTTCAGAGACAGTATTTCGATGTGTAATACATTTTTTAAATTACTTTTTTTAGTTGTAAAAATGAATTCACAATACATCACAGTTCACTACAACATTAAAATATATATTTTTATACAAATGAAATTAACACCTATCCTATTAAAACTTTCTAAATAAATAAATACATAAAATACTGTAAACTAATAATAACCATTCATTGCAAAAGTATAACATTAAAAATGTTGTATACAGTATGTCAATGAAAAAACTGGATTTATTAGTTCAATGATGTTTGAAAACATAATATAGTGAATAGTGGAGTGTTGTTCTGTCTAGAATTCCCTTTCAAAATGCTGTTGTACCACATTTCCAAAGGTCATGGAATGTGATTATACCTCACTCTGGTTGAACAGCACTCTATAATCTCTGTAGACTGTACGAGTCAGTTTCATTTTGAAAGCAAAAGTAGTCATGCACACATTTCATACTGCACTACACATTATACAAAATACTGTACGAGCAACTCTATGCACACCCAGTAGTCTCTATATCATAGAGTTATTATTGAATATACTCTTCTTATATTTGCATACTTAATACTAATTTCAAATGATGTAACACTATACTATTCCTTGCAAAGAACTATATTTTGACTTACATGTATGCAAGTTATAGTGTTATTCAAATAAATCTGATTTATTCTCAATTTTTAATGGTGTGTGAAAATACTGTAACCTCATTGATCTAAACATGTCACATGAGCATGGGTAAATCCTGCTTTACCCACAGCTGAGGAATGTAATGTAAAAAAAAACACATTTTCATTTATTTCTCAAATGGAAGACATCAGTTGCTCAATGATATTGCTGCCCTTTCATCTATGGAGGTTAGGGTATTAGGAAAGTTGTGCCACCTTTCAGTTTGTTGACAGGTGAGGACATGTCTTTTAATCAATCAGTGTGAAGGATTTCTTTTACCTATTTTATAATTTTTTTTTTATAAATGCAATTCTTCAACTGTGGGCAATGCAGGATTTTTTGACCAATGAGGTTACAGGATTTTAACATATTGTTGTGCAATTATTAATGTAAGGGAAGCTGAGCAACGTCAATGTGGCAATAAGGTTTTGGATGAAGTAATTTCTACAATGCTGTAGTAATACCCCTAAAAGGCAGGATTTACTATACTATTTTCATGGGATCCTTAATGTCCCACTGTCAGGTGTCCTGTCTTAAGTAATTATATCTATTTGCATGATAGTGCCATAGTGAGTGAGCCTCCATGCCTGTTTATTTAAGAGCATGGCTAACCTAAGTTTAAAAATTAGTCTGTGTTGTATCTGAGAGAATGAAGGCGTGTGACCAGCTAGAAAGTGTGTTAATTTGCAACATTCTGCAGTCACTACTGGTACAAAGAGAGCCTCTTTAGGAAGTGTGAATATATTGTTGTTTGTCTGGTGTTATAGTAAAGATAGATACATTTGTCTAACCTGCTTTTATTGCTGATCGGACATTTTGATGGTGGTCACTATGTTGGGCCATTAACTTTCAGTATTCAGACCAATCAAACTACTGGTAACCTGAAAAAGGATCATGTCCCCATGGGTTTTGTGGGAAAGAATTCTGGTCAGAAACAGTAGGAAAAAACACTGCAGAGGTGTGGGGACTGTCTGTACAGCTTACATGGCTGAGATGGGAACCCCCTCAGAAGCAGTTCAATTTAGTTCCAATTAGTGTCTATAAGACTCTTTGCTGCCCATGAAGAAAAGAAGTCCAAAAAAGAACTGTCTGACTTACAGTCTGCTGTCCTCAGCTCTGCCTTTGCGACACAGCACTGCTTGCAGGGTACCTGCTCCGGTGAAGGCAGGAAGTAGGCTGGAGACAACAAGATGTGGAGGACTTCTAGTTCACCTGCTGCAGAGCTTAGTACTGCCTAAAACCAGCATCAGAAGGGTACAGCCCCAGGCATAATGAAGCCCAGAGTACAGCTTAGCAGAGATACTCTGTAATTGTTGGTGTTGGCACCTAGATGGACCCAAAGGTGGCACTCTTAATGTGACTTACAGCTCCCATTTGCCAACCAAACATTTTGGATTTCAAGAAAATGCCCAGAACTGCCTGAAGCAGTGGGTCAGGAAGACTTGGAATAGAAGAATGAACAGCTTGAGCTTTCGAGCAGCTGCTCACTGAAGTAGCATGGGAGGGGGATCTGTGGTAAAATGCTCAGCTGGCTTTCCTGACATGTTCTCCATTAATCGCACTGCCTATTGAAGAAGTCTGACATGTCTGATGTCCAGCCTTGGAACTGTGGCAGAAGAAAGAAGTTTATGAGTGTGACTGGTGATTACGACCAAAGACTTGCTACTGAAGTGATTAGCCTACCATTTGAGAGAGTAAGACTCAGAAACACATGGAAAATGAGTGCTTAGACTGGACTGGACCACCTCCTCACTTTATAATATGCAACTTCTATACTGCAGTATAAGGATACAGGTATTGCAAATCATGTTACATTGTGACCAGGGCATCATGCAGTATGATAAATATTTTAAATGACAGAGAACTGTCAAACATAATCTGTCCAATTGCTCTGAAAATGGAATAGAATTTAGATAAACTTTGTTATTAAGAAAACACATCTGGTAAGAATCACCATGCATAACTTGCATTTAACCAGTGTTGTCCTACATAATAATTCATTGTGTGGTCAACAAGTTTTGAACAGAATTCATACAGGGAGAAGACCATGGTTTTAACAGTCTAGATATGAACTGTGTATGTGAACGTTACATGTCTTTTTCATTTTTTTGTTTTTAGCAGAAGAGCAGCCGCCATCTTCATAAGAAGCTTAGAAACCTAATGAGGAAGTGGAAATACAATGTAACTCTACAAGATGGACATCATGTACATGCATACCTCCTGAATAATAAATACTGTGGTTGTGAAATTCTGTATGTAAAACAAGTATTGGATGCAAGGTGAATTGTACCTCGCTATAATGTTTTCAAATGTTTTATTTATTGTGACCCTTGATAACCTCTGCCCTTGTGCTCTATCACGACAGGATGATAGACTTCAGAAGGGAATCTTCCTATGTTACTGTGTAAATGTGCACAAGTCTCCCAAACATACTTCACCTGACAAGTGCTTTCACATGTACTACCATCTTCTGTCTCTGCTGCCCAGCCATTCATTCCCTGAAAGGGTGATTAAGTACCGCCTCCCCCTTTCAGTTTCTGTTCCTATTTATAAAAATATAGCATAACTGTAATTTAAAAATAAACAGAGCTCACAACAGAACCAACAATAATTAGCTGTTAGCATACCACGGTTCATGTTAGCGCAAGGTAATGCATTTAAATTAGTTCCTGTTTTTGGCCTACACCAGAACGAATTGTAAACACATAAAAGGGTACAGGAACTGATTACCTATGTGCATCTGCTTGAAATGTCTCTCTACCTACATTATATTCATATCTCTGAAGGACAGCTATTTAACTGTACTTGAATAAAAACTGAAGCTGTCAGCTGTGTTTGTATTGTTTTCTTTGTATTGACAACATTCTGTGTAGTTCCTTTCATGAAACCAAGAATTTGGAGTTTAGATTGTCACTTCATGTTTTCAGAAATGTGAGCATGAACTATCGGTTCTGAAACCATGATGTGACATAGTCAGAACTCCAAATTCTCGGTTAAATGAAATGCACAGAATGTTGTCCATACAAAGGAAATAATAAAAAAAACACAGGTGACAGCTTCAGCTTTTATTCATGCACAGTTACATAGGTATCCTTCAGAGGTACGAATATAAGTCATGGAAATAGAGACATTTCAAGCAGTTGCACATAAGTAACCAGTTCATGTTCCCTTTAATGTGCCATAGGAGCACCAAGCAGTGATTAAAGCTGTAAATGTGTGGTTATTGCATGAACACTGTTACTTTAGACAACAATATAAGATTACATAGTCAGAAAGTCAACCGAATAAATAAGCTGCATATATGGGCCCAGATATTCAAACTGCGCCAGGCTGTGGCGCAAGCCTTGGCGCAGCTCAACTTGGCTGTGCAGGGGCGTGGACTGGGTGATATTCAATGGAGCTGTGCCATGGCCCAGCATCATTGAATACTGCACCCTGACCACCTGCAGTTTGCATGAGCGCCAGTGGCCAGAGTGGAGCATTGGGATGCTCTAGCGCAAGTTCCATTGTGCAAGGTGCATCAACCGTGATATTCAAAAGTTGACATGCAAATGGGGACATAATTTATGCAAGGTGCAAATGGGGCCATGTGCATGTCATTATGGCCCATTTGCATGCAGGTGCACAAATCCAAGATGACTTGCGCCTGCTGCCCTGCCAGGCAGCAGCTGTCAGGGTCAGACACCCCCTGCAGTGCGGCAATGTGCCCCACAGCCAATCGTGGGCATTAGAAAATGAAATAAAGTTCCCCATATCCCTGGTGGTCCAGTTGACCGCTGTCTGCCCAGTCGCGGACTTCAGTAAATAATCCACGAAATCTATATCCCTGGTGGTCCAGTGGACTGCTTCCTGCCCATCGCGGGCTTAAGTTAAGAATGAGATAACCCATATCCAGGTGGTCCAGTGGAACCCCCTCCCACCCTTCCATGATTCCCAGTGAATCTCCCCCGGTCAGCGGCAGGCGGCTTTCAGCAGCCTGACCACCCCACCGCCTGACATTGCAGGTAGGGCTGGCAGTCCATTGGTCCACATTGTGAGCCAATGGACATGCAGCCCATACCATACTACACATTACAGATATGTGAATGGATCCATTCACATATCTGTAGTGTAGTATGGTATGGAGGCACGCCCATTGGCCCACGCTCTGGACCAATGGGTACAGCCCAATCTATGGTGTCAGGCGGCGGGTGGCAGGCATGGGTGCTGCCACCCACTGCTGACCGGGGGCAGTTCACTGGGAATCAAGGGAGGTGGGGAGGGGTTCCACTGGGAGGGGGTAGCGGGCAGTGGGGATCAGTGGACGGTAGGGAGTGGGGGGTGCACTGGACCACCAGGGATATGGGTTATCTCATTCTTAACTTAAGCCCAGTCGATGACAGTGGTCCACTGGACCACCAGGATGTACGGTGTTTTTTCCATTTTACTAATGCCCGCGATCGGGCATGGGGGGTGCCACCATGGAGGTGCAGCCGGAGCATGGGTGGCCACCCACAGGTGGCAGCTGCTGTGTTGCATCCTGCAATGCAGCAGCTCACCTGTGGGTGGCTGTCCATTGATCTTTCTTTTTTGGCTTAACTTCATGCTGGTGCAGGTAGGGGGTTGCGCATGCATGGCTCTGCACATCCCAGTCTGAATATTGGGCTGTGCACAGTATGCCTGGGCACGCCCCCCCTACCTGTGCCTGCATACATTACTGATGCGCTCCAGCACATCGGGATTTGTGCTGCGCGCTTTCCCCTTTGGAATACCGTGCTGGGGTGCATCAGTGGGTTGCGCATGGCGCAACACTGTTATGCCATGCGCAACCCTTTTGAATATCTGGACCATGGTGTCAGTCACTTCATGACTTCTTTGACCTGTGTGCTTAACTTGTGAGAAGCAAATGTTTCCATGTTTTCTTGTCTGCAAAGTCTTGTATTATATTTCTGAAGTCAGTTTTGCATGCAAGTTCACACTCGGTTGACAGCATGGACAAGCTGCTTAAATGGTCCTGAGACATAGTTGATCGTAAATAATTTTTGATGATAGAAAGTTTACTAAAAGCTCTTTCTCTTTCTGCAACAGTAACAGGCAGGGTGCAAAATATCCTAATTGCAACAAAAATTTCTCTGAATACTGTTTCTAGATTTATTCTGTAGATAGCATTCAGTAGAGCCAAAGGTTTTAAATGTTTCTGAAAAGTGGCACTGTATATTTTCCTCAGGTTTCAAACTTCATCAGCAAAAGCACTTGTCAGGTCTTGAGAATATTTGTTGGTTAACTTCTCACAAAATGTAATTATTTCTTGATCATTCATGCTTCTCAACTGTAAAACTGGAGCAAAGTAATTGCAGATTTGTATAAGAGACTCAAATCTCCAATTTAATTCACTGATGATGTTGTCCATTGCAACATAGAAGACTGTGTTACGGAATCTATCATCTGCACTTTGACTGGTTTCTTCATCTGGAGTTTCATCGTGAAATCTCTTGTGTTTTCTTTGACGGCTTGTTTCAAAGTCAAACTCGGGTACTACATCCACCGACTGTGCCACTAGTCTTGCCTCTGAAATAATGGCATTCCATTCATTCCTGAAGAACTGCATTTCCTCTTTCAATTTAGCTATGTTAGCAACTTCTATGTCTAGTGAAATGGCTGTAGACTGAAGAATCAAGTTTTCTCTTCAAAACTTTGAGATTTTTATCCAAAATGTGGCAAGCACAATTGCATTGTATGACTTGAGTATGTTAGCAGACCCTTTGCTTCTGCCAGTGCTTCATTAGAGAGCTTTTGGACTGTATGATATAATCTAGAGCTTCCATAATGCTGGGAAGGTGTTTTGCAATAGGGCAAATTGCCTTGATTCGAGCACTCCACCTGGTTTCAGACATGCTGTGTAGCGAGCAACCTGCTTTCTCTCTCAAAATAGATCATCTCTCAGGGCTTCCACTGAACAAAATATACAGCCGATTTATGCATCAGAAAAATGTTGTGATCTCAGGGCATGATTCTGCTGCATGCATCCCCACAAGGTTCAGAGAAAGACAAGCACATGGAGAATAAGTGGCAAGTGGGTTCTTTTGGTGAATACAAGCTCGTATCCCCTTGAATTTTCCAGACATGTTTGCTCCATTGTCAAAACCTTGTCCGCGACAATCAGCGATGTCGACTTCCTGTTTTTGCAATCTCATTAGCAGCATGTCTGCAATTTCCTCACCACTTTTTTTTGAGAAGTCAAAGAACTCAAGAAACCTTTCATGAATTGTCCACTCTTCGGTATCTTGATCCTTATGTACATATCTAAGGACAACCACATCCTGTTCTGTATGAGAGATGTCTGGAGTAGCATCACAAATAACAGAAAAATAGATGGCTTCACTTCTGTCTGTTAGAATTCTGTTCAAAACCTGCTGACCACATAGCTCTATGAACTCATTCTGACTTTCCCACAATAGGTAATGAGCCATCATTCTTTCACCACTGTCTTGCTTTTACCTCACCTTCTCTTAATGATCACGCAGAATGGGATCATAGTGTGACACCAGTTCCAGCACACCTAAAAAGTTACCATTGTGTGCATCACCAGTTTTGGCAGTTCCACCTCGAAATGCCAAATTTCTTGATGCTAGAAACAAGGTTGCATCCAAAGGTCTCTCTAATAATGCTTTATGCTTTTCTGCTTCTGACTGCATTTGTTTCTGCAGTTGGCTATCAATCCCTTTACCTTGTAATGAATGTTGAAGGTTTTTCCATTGCCAGTAGCAATGCTGGTGTGCACTACTCATTTCATGTTCTGGAAGCTTATCATATAATTTATGCCACTTACCATTTGGGTTAAGACCTTTTTTGCACAGTGCACTGGCTGATTTTTTTATCAGGACACTGGAAAACAAAAAGCATGGGACACAAAATAATGCTCCTTTAGTTTTGCTACACATTAACCAGTCTCTCACGACCATTTGAGGATTTAGAGTACAAAAGATATTCAGGGAATGATTGACCATCAGGATCAGCTGGTATCGAATTTTTGAATTTCTTCACATCAAATTGGATTGTTAAACATTTGACAATATTTGTTTCTCAATGACAGATACATTTTCTGGCCACAGACCAGGGTCATTTGAGACATAGCACTAGTCACTGTCATCATTCTGGAGCTGTTTTGAGGCACATGTGACTTCATGTTGCTGTGATTGACCTTGAGATGCCACAATAGATACAGCTGTATATTCAACCTCCATATTGTTAGACATAGTCTGACATTCAGCTTCTTCATGTGACGGGATATCTTGTTGGGCTTCATTTTCATGCATATTACCTAAAAGGTACTTTAGAATCGGTTTACTTTTTTTCAGGTCTGATTCTGCTTTTTCTCTTTCCGCTTCTGGTAACCAGATTTATGGTGATACATTTTTGAACAGATAGACAAGTTAAGACACCCAAGTGAAAAAAAATAGATCACAACAGGCTTTCAACACTAGGCAGTCTTCCTCTCGTGCTGTGGCGAACACGTTGGGGCACAACTTGAAGAGGAGATCACAACAGGTTATCAGGACTAGGCAGTCTTCCTCTCATGTACTGTGGAGAACATGTTGGGGCACAACTTGAAGAGGAGATCCCAACAGGCTTTCAGGACCAGGCAGTCTTCCTCTCATGTGCTGTGGAGAACACATTGGGGCAAAGCTTAAAGAGGAGATCCCAACAGGCTTTCAGGACTAGGCAGTCTTCCTCTCATGTGCTGTGGAGAACATGTTGGGGCACAACTTGAAGAAGAGATCCCAACAGGCTTTCAACACTAGGCAGTCTTCCTCTCATGTGCTGTGGAGAACATGTTGGGACACATCTTGAAAAGGAGATCATAACAGGCTTTCAGGACTAGGCAGTCTTCCTCTCATGTGCTGTGGAGAACACGTTGGGCACAACTTGAAAAGGAGATCACAACAGGCTTTCAACACTAGGCAGTCTTCCTCTCATGTGCTGTGGAGAACACGGGACACATCTTGAGAAGGAGATCATAACAGGCTTTCAGGACTAGGCAGTCTTCCTCTCATGTGCTGTGGAGAACACGTTGGGCACATCTTGAAGAAGAGATCACAACAGGCTTTCGGGACTAGGCAGTCTTCCTCTCAAGTGCTGTGGAGAACATGTTGGGCACAACTTGAAGAAGAGATCACAACAGGCTTTCAACACTAGGCAGTCTTCCTCTCATGTGCTGTGGAGAACACGTTTGGCACAACTTGAAGAAGAGATCACAACAGGCTTTCAACACTAGGCAGTCTTCCTCTCATGTGCTGTGGAGAACACCTTGGGCACAACTTGAAGAAGAGATCACAACAGGCTTTCAAGTGTGGGCAGACAGTCAACCTCCTCTATTTGTTTATGACACCTGTAATATTGGAAAAGCACGTTAATTACATTACTTCAAAGGGAAGCTGTTACACCATTTATCATCATAATGTGTCTATTATATAACACACATTGTATGATTGATTCCCTTCTTCAAAAATAGAATTGAGTGTTGCTGGTTGTTTAATGGGACTCTTTTACTACTGCTAATGTAACAATGTGAGCAATAATACCTGACAGGGTGGGTGGTATTGGTCTATAATGCACCATCCAGAGCTGTTATGAGGCCTGACATCACAGGCGGAGGGCCTTACAGCTCCCAGAATGTCAGGTATTGCCCATACCACCCACCCTGGAGGGTATTATTGCATTTAGAAAATGGGCAGTATGTTATTTTTACTAAATGCTCAAAAGAATTTTAAAAAACAATTAAAAAGAGTAGAAAAGTTGTTTTTGCTCTAAAGTAGTTCCTGTTGTACTTTACTTGTCATGCTTGCCAGTAGAGGGAGTCCGTTGGTAGATGCAGCTGTTATGGCAGGTTCAGTACTTTGCTTGATAGGAGGAAGTATACAGAAACAGGAGCATGGTTTACCTTTTTTTATATTGTAGAGTATTGCGATTGGATCATAAAGGTAAGTGCTTTATACGTGAGGCAAACCTGGAAGGGAGTGAGCACGAGAATCAGAAGCAGAATGGAGCGGGATAGATGAAGAGATGCCGATAGTGCCGAAGAGATGCCAGTAGCACCACCTGTACTTTCCATTAATCTGTTTGAACTGTTTCAGTGTGGTGGAAGTTGTAAAGTAGAGGGCACTGTTTAATGCTTCCATTTCATTTCTTATTGCCCTTTGTATGTTCGTAATGGCAGTTGTTTCATGCATGAGACCTGGAGAGATTAAGAGATGTCGATAGCACCTAATATACCCGTATCCCACTTCTCATTTGAACTGTTTGTGTTGTGATGTAGCGGTCTTAGACTGCTGGATGGGGGGGTAGCAAAACTGGAGAAGAGCCATTGCTTCTGGGTCCCTGTGTGTGGTCGGGTCACTCTGACTCTGTAGGGAGTAAAGCAGGTGTCCATTCTGTTGCAATTCATTTGTCATCAAGATAACTTTTATGCAATACTGTGATTTTACTTGGTGGTGTCTGCTCTGAGGAGTCAGTGGTGAGTGGAGGGGCTTGCTTGTTCTTTAGGTTAGCGGTAGAAAAAAATGCCCTGAACTGTTGCTGGTAAGCCAGATGCGAGGTGACTGTGAGAGGAGAAGGAGCTCTGTACTGTTGTGGCATGTAGTTTGTATGGGAATCACGTGGGAGGCCCTAAGGGCGGTCTGCAGCCATTAATGAGGGCTCATCGGGCTGATACCGATGATCTCTGAAGAGAAAGAAGTGTGGAAACCAGGCTTGCCTGTAGAAGACCAAAGATTTTGCTGAAGAACAATCGGCCTGTCAGGGACTGAAGCTGCTGTGAGTGCTCCCGGGTTTTGCAGTATTTTGCGATCGGAGTTCGAGGAGCAGCTGGCCTGGTATAATAATTTCCTTTACATATAAATGTGTTATGTGCTGGAAGGGGATCATGTTCTGGTTTCCCCAATTGCTGTAAACTGTGCTAGAGCTGGAAGTAGTTTTTCACCAGCCCAAATCGGACTGAATCCATGCTGCCTGTTGCAGATAGGCCCTGCCACGAGGGTCTTGCCTCAGTACCTTGCTGCACGGAAAGATCCTTCCTCAAAGGAACCCTGCATCCTCTGGCAACCCAGAGAGATCATTCATCAGCCTTTCTGTGCTTAGCCCGGTATTGTGAGTAATTATCAGGGTAGTTCCCTGCCCCTTTCATTAAATCAAAGTGTGTCATCTCATTTGCCCCAACTAGCTGCACCGAACCTGGCTAGCCCCTTATCCATCCTGGGTACCCAGAGAGTGTGACCATATGAGACTCTTAAGTGCATGTACAGTACTGTGATTATTGATGTGTTTAGCCTAATTAACCTGATTTGCCCCCTTCCTTGTTATAGCTCCCTGAATAAAATCAGATCTGTTTGTTTCTGCAAATTTACCTTGACTATGGTGTCAGTTTATGCTAAAGCTATTGCATTGTGGCTACTATACTGCATCATCTTATTTTACAGGGGTCTCCACAGTAAAGTTGAAGGAACCAGTCTAGAGGGTAAGTGCCAAGCACAAGTGTAAGTGGTTTGCTTATCAAGGGTATTGTAAAAGTCACTGTTGTGTACTGTGTGGGACACTGGTGGGAGAAAAGGGGGGTCACAGTGTCCCAGAGGGCTATGTCCAAGCTAGATTAACCACTACCAACCCCGACCTCTGGGTGGACGTACC
The DNA here is from genome assembly GCA_016271365.2 of Neoceratodus forsteri. Lineage (NCBI taxonomy): Eukaryota > Metazoa > Chordata > Ceratodontiformes > Ceratodontidae > Neoceratodus > Neoceratodus forsteri. The sequence goes on from CM057449.1 coordinate 276,652,430, forward strand.
GGTCATAAGACCTGGGCCCCTTAACCTGTCACTAGCCATACAGGCAGGGGTAGTAGCCCTTGGAATAGTGCCACCTAGGGGTTACAGTAGCAATGGCTGGAAGGGTGAGGGTGAGGAGTTGTATTTATGAGGGCTCCTCAGGTGAGATAAACAGGCTTAGAACAAAATGACAGGAGGACTTGGAGCTTGTCTGGAGAAAAAAGGCCAAAAATCAGTAAGAATGATAATAAAATATTACTGTTCGGAAGGGATGTTGGTGTCTTTAATGGCAACATAGCTGTGCACGGTCCTTCATAGTGTAAACACCCATCAAAAATCTTTTAAACAAGGTTTTGAACTAACCTGGAGGTGTCCACCATCCAGATATATTCATGTTGAAGCTAGACCAATATTAGATCAAAGCAACAGCCATTTCATGAAATCTTGAACCAGTCGGTGATACAATGCTTACGGGAGTTGTGTGTTGTTAAAAGGACACTGTCAACCCCCTTAGGCCTCAGCTTGTTTCTAGTTAAAAAAAAAACACTTTATGATTGCTCACATATTATAGAGATTGCTGCTATAGCTGGTGGTTTAATTCTGATTCTCTTTTTTAAGTGAAAACAGACTGTCCACCATACTGGTGTCACCAGACAAAACCGTTTTTTACAGTAATCGGTCAGTTTCCACTGCATCTTTCCTGGAATTGAAAACAGCCCCCAACACAGCATAGCCACTCATGATGCAGTCAGGGCCAGACTTGAGGTACAGGGAGCCCACCTGGAAAGTTATTACAGGGGCCCATGTGAAAAATTAATATGGGAGGGCCCAAGGTGAAATACCTATGTCAGCATTCCACTGAAATTTGATACACTAGTATTGTGTCATCTTACATTTACTTACAGGGTCCAAAATATCCCATTTAAAAAAACAAACTAATAAATGATTCTCAGCATTTAGAAGGTGGCCAGATACCCAACAGAGGGGGCCTACCTGGAAATTTCAAGGTATCCTGCTAAGTCTGTCCAGCTCTAGATGCACAAGGGGCTTTTCTTATGTTCAGAAAGTATGCAATAAGAGTAGATCAAAGACTGTAAACAAAACAAGGATGACTATATCACACCATTGGCATGAGTTTCAGTTTTACTACAAAAGGAAACAGATAAAACAACCAGCAACATCAATGAATTTTAGAAAAGCCAAGCAATCATTAAATATAGGGTTTCAAGTAGAAACACTGTGATGCAAAAAAGGGTTGACAGTGTCCCTTTAATATGTTCGTTCAGGAAATTCACAACTAATCTGAGGCACGTTTTCAGTAGTGGGCTGCATGACGTTCCACAAAAATTACAACAACATCCGTTACTGAATAATACAATACCATGCTATAAATCAAACTCTGTATTCAGTTACACCAAAAAGTACTATGCATTTATTATAACTTGTTATGATGACAAGCAACATATTTGTGGGGTACTTGTTTGGTTAAAAAGTCACTGTGTTATCGAATGAAAGAAGTGGATTAATACTTGGAATCTACGGGGTGCGGGGGGGGAAGAATTGTGGCATCCCAGCATGCTAGCGACTCCTGTGGAGACTGGGTGTACACAGGCCGGGACCACCAAAGTAGTGGGCGGAGACAACAGGGAACATCTGTTGGTCAGGTGCGGAAGCTTGCATGACCTGCACTAGCGTCACTCTACGTCCATGACTCCTGGGGAAACCTAAGGAACAAACCCTTGGTACAGAAGCTTAATGAAGCCCCTTGACCCAACCGGAATGATACTCGAGATATAAGCCTTCCCTGGGGCCTCAGGTGGATCTTGGTCTCTCCCGTTGGAGAGCCCTGCCACAGGAAGTAAGCTGTGGGCATCCCATACTGGACAACCTTTTGGACTTAGCACAAAATTGTTTTTATTTCTTAAGAAATGGCATCTGGGTCATGGTATTATGGTTGCAATAATTATTTCTTTTCCAGGCCAATATCTGTTAGTAAAGCTATGTTCTTTTGTTAAACATTATCTGGTTATTGACTCCCAAGTGCAGTGAGGAAAATAGTACTTTCCTTACCGAGTCCAAGAAAGCAGAGGCCTCTGTGGCTCAGCTGATATGGAGTATCCCCAGCAGTCACCCCAATCCAATTATACTGGATCACAACAGTTTGCCAAATGTGGTGTCAGCAACATGTGCATGACCTGGGCCCCCTCACCGCAGGGTTTGTTGCAGTAAGGAAGTTGTGATCGAGTGAAATTAAATTAAATTACTTAAAGGTGACAAGGTGAAAAAAATTCTATAGACTTGTTGATTTAGTGCTTTAAACAAGCAGCTCTTTGGTATGACTTGCTCTTTAAAAATAGTTATTTGTAATATCTGGTGAACCAGTGACTTCCTCCTTCCCTACTATATCCAGTGCAACCAGCTTTATTTAAAAGTCAAACCTTCCCAAAAAGGCTCTGAGCACTGTACAAGTTCAAATAACAAGCAAATGCAAAGACCACATAAAAAAAAACTATACAAAAATACATTTTTTGTTAAAATCAACACAACTGCAAAGTAACAGTAAAACATATATCAGATACCAAAGGCTTCAGAAAATGTATATATTTCAAGTAGTTTTGCCATCATTATCAGTACCATAATTTAACCACTTGTGCTGCACCCCAGGCCCCCATGATCGGCAGTGGAAGACTCACTTGCAGGATCAACATAACAATGTTCACTGAGTCTACTCTACTTCTGAGGCTACAGACCAGACCTTCATGACAGGTCTCTGGATTCAGTGCTATTTCCCACTTGCGCAGGAGCGCTGATCAGTGCTGCTCAGAATACGAGTGTGAGTGTGGTATATGTCTAGCAATAAAAAAGGCTTCATTTAGCATGGCTCATATGGTACCTCTAACTAATCTGCAGAGATTTCGAGATCAGAAACACACAGATATTCACATCCTAGTCTAGTAATAGCATTAAACCTGACTATGCGGTAGGAGGTGGAACAAATGTATAGTGTCCGCTGTTGAAAGCTGTGGAGCAGAAATGTGAGTCTTGCCTTTCTGTCCTTCCAACTGACTGAGTGCGGCCAGCTCTCCAGAGCCCATTTACTCTGCTGCCTGTCGCACTGCCTCCTTGTCGCCTGCCCAGATCGAGTTCTCACTGCTGCCAAATCATAGTCCCTGCTCTCTTTGGGCACATGCACAGTGGTGTTTTTTTTAAATTGGCACCTGCTTGGGGAGACGTATGTGTGTGTGTGGGGGGGTTGCTGCCTTCACATTGGGGGAGGCACCATAGCAGGTTACAGAGAGTGTGAGTCTGGGGATGCTGCAACAGATCACGGAGGAGATGGGTATGCGCTGCAGCAGGATAAAAAGTAAAACAGTGGGGAAAAAAAAAAGAAGCTAAATTATTAGTGGGGCTGAGCCTGCCCATGATTGTACCTTGTGTGCCATAAATTGTGTTTGTAGTAATTTTCAGCTGAAAAGCAAGGTGGCACCTTACCTGCTCTTCAGCAGTAGATGGAGCATTAGCAGCTAATGATCCATCTCCTGCTGAAGAACAGGTACCACCTTGCTTTTCAGGTGAAAATTACTACAAACATACCTCTCAAGTGCCCCTGATTTTCAGGGATGTCCCTGATTTTGCCTCAAAATTTTACTCTGTCCCTCCTAAAATTTGTGGTTTTGTGGCTAAACAGTTGGGGCTGTAAGCACAAAACAATGTCAAACATTAAAAGTTACAGACTTGTTCTTCTTTAGAAAATGCATTTTGCACTAAGCCCCATATTCTACCAGCTTTCTGGGTGGATTATGGATATCTCAAATTTTGAAGATGTGTCCCTGATTTTGGTCCTTTGTCCCTGATTTTTTTAAGCCTTGTCCCTGATTTGTGAGGCAGGAGGTTGAGAGGTATATGACTACAAACACAAGCAGACCTGAGAGGAATAACAAGGGAGTAGCATCCAGTGCCCTCATCTTATCAATAACACATCACAATGAATCTGCTTTTTATTCCTTTTTTTTTTACACTTACCAGGCTGGATGGATGTCTGGACAAGGACAGTCAGTGGAGTCAAAAGAAAGAGTGGGGACATGACACCTACACATCACAGTCTGCGCAGTCACATTTGATTTGGGGAGTACAAAGTGGTGGGTGCCACGCTTACTCGATGAGGTGACGACGACTACGACGAGCATGAAGCATTAAGGCCTGTGACCCGACTACTGAGCAGTAGCTGAGCCTGATGTACTCCGGCGGTGACCGTCCCAGCTCACTTACTGAGTCACTAGGTGACTTGTTGCTTGCCTTTGGCTGCCTCTGCCTGACCTCGTCATCGTTGTGGTCTACTGCTCTGGATGGATGGATTGGCGGCGAACCAACACTCAAACAATCCCTCTCACTCTTCTGACTCAGGGCGGCAAATGTACAGAGGGTTTTGCACTGTGCTAGGCACCATTCCCTCTCACAACAGACGCACAGGACAGGAGGGAAACGTCATCACGTTTAGCAGAGGTCTGTGCAGCACCAGTGGCCGGCCACTGTAATATCTTTTTCTTTGCCATCCAATTGGGGGGGTGTCATTTATGCAACAGCAATGGTAGGACTGATGCATAAATAACTCTCCCCTCCCCACCTGGATGGCAAAGAAAAAGGTTTTGCAGTGGTACCACGTCAATAGCATCTTCTTTATTGTAGTGGCAATCTTCAGAAAAGGACGACAGGAGGGACAAATAAAAAAGATTAAAAAATACTTTTCAGCGCTGCTCAGGTGGGCCCCCCCTTAATGCAGGGCCATGGAAAAAAGTCCCGGTTGCCCCCCCCCAACGGCAGCCCTGCACCTACCTCCCACTAGAATTGCCTTCTGCCTGTCCCATGCATTCTTGAATTCCCCCACAGTTTTTGGCTTCACTACCTCCTCAGGAAGGCCACTCCGCGTATCCACAACCCTCACCATGAAAAAATACTTCCTCACTTTACCTCTGAATGGGTTAGATGGTCCCGAAGCTGCAAAGTTATGCATCCATCTCTCAACTTGGCTTGGTCATGCTCCCCTGCCCCATGTTTACCAGGGAGAGGGATGGGCCTATACCTCAGGGGAAGGAGGGAGGGGGTCGGGGGAAAGGAGGTGATGGACAGAGATCCTAGTCGAAAGGATGTTGGAGGGCCTAAGGGTGGATAAGGCACCTGGTCTGGACAGAGTGCATCCTAGGTTACTCAGGCAGTTGGCAGGGGTTCTGTCAGAACCACTGGCAGATGTTCTCAACATTTCCTTAATACTGGATGCATGCCCAGGGATTGGAGGGTTTACCTATGCCAAATCAACAACACCATTGTCAAAGTTCGGCATAGCAATATCCCCAATGTTGACAGGTGAACTTTTGCCTGTCCAACAATGGAGTATTTCTCTGTGGGGCTGTGCCCCCCTGCCCCCCCTTCTAAATATTATCATCTCCAAGTTGGAGTTGATTTGAAGGGGGGGCAACATATGGCGAAAGGGCAAAATTTCACCTTCAGGTCCCTTACAGCGGCAATTTCGAAACCTGTCTAAATTGTTGCTGTGAGAGATGTTGCCATAAATGTTTCAATGTTCAATGGGCACACCGGATTGGAGAATGGCACATATGGTGCCAATCCATAAGCGTGGGCCCAGAGATGAACCTGGGAACTACAGACCAGTGAGCCTTACAGCCATTGTGGGAAAGCTAATGGAGACCATACTTAAGTAAAGGCTGGTGAGTTTCCTGGAGGAGAATAGCTTACAGGATGACAGGCAACATGGTTTTGTGTCTGGGAGATCAATTATGACCAACTTTGTTGAGTTTTTTGACTGGGTGATGAGGTCACTGGATTGGGGCCATGCAGTGGATGTCCTTTACCTGGACTTCAGTAAAGTATTGACTCTGTGCCCCACGGAAGGCTGACCAGCAAGTTAAATAGCCTGGGAGCAGTAAGGGAGCTGGTTGGGTGGATCAAGAGCCGGTTGCAGGCAGGCAGCGGAGGGTGGTATTTGGGGGAGAGCTCTCTGCACCCTGGGCAGTAACCAGCGAGGTCAAACAGGGATCAGGGCTGGGACTGGTACTATTTAACATATTCATAGCAGACATATCAAATAGGATAAGGCGCACGATCAACCATTTTGCAAACAACACTAAGATCTGTGCTGAAGTAGATAGTCAGGAAGTGGGTAAGGTACTGCAAGAGAATTTGGTGACCCTCAAGTGCTTGTCAGCCACATGGCACCTGGGGTTCAATGCCAAAAAATACAAGGTCTTGCATTTGGAGGCAAAAAACACAAAGAACAGCTACTGGTTGATGGGAGTACAGTTAGCCATGTTGGCGGAGGAGACAGATCTGGGAGTGCTGGTGATAGGGGACATGAAACACTCAACACAGTGCAGGAAAGCAGCTGCAAAGGTGAACAGAATGCTGGGATGCATCACCAGTGGAATCACCTCTAGGAGGGAGGAAATCATTTTGCCCCTGTACAGGTGCCTTGTGAGGCTGCAGTTGGTACATTGTGTGCAGTTTTGGTGCACCTATTTGAAAAGGGACATCAAACTACTGGAGGGGGCCCAGTGAAGGGCCATGAAGGTGATCCTGGTGATGGGGAATAAGACATATGAGGAGAGACTGTTGGAGCTCAACTTGTACACCCTAGAAGATAGAAGGGAGAGAAGGAATATAATTGAGACATTCAAGCACCTAAAGGGAATAAACAGAGTTAATTTAGAGGGCTTGTTTAAGTTGAAGGGGGGGAGGGACACCAGAGACTGCACTCATAAATTGGAGGGAGGAAGGTTCAAGAGCGAGATGAGGAGGCACTGTTTCACAGAGATAGTAGTGGCTGGTTGGAATGCACTGCCAGAGGAAGTGGCAGCACTGCAGACAGTGGGCATTGGACCAAAGGGAAGGTCAACACTGTGGGGAAGAGAAGTTGGAAGTGGGGGACACTAAGTCAGAAGGGGGTGCAAGGGGAGGGGGAACAGCTGTAGTTTATTAGACGGCATGCTTCTCACTCGAGCAGACTAGATAGACCAAATGGCCTGTATCTGCTGGCAATTTTGTAAGTTCATATGTTGGCTCCTTCCCTTCCAGTTCTGGTCCCATAGGTGCTGCTGCTTGGACCACAGTCCGTGGGTCCAGCTCCTCTTTTGCATCCACCAGTCCCCCTGCCACTATCCAGCCCCCAGCCCCCCATCCCCATTGCTGAAGGGACTGGTTCGACTTCCTTTGAGCTTGGAGAAGAAGTTATTCAAGGGGGTGGCCCTGCTGGCAGGGCAAGAGAAGAAGGAACCAGAAGCACCTTCAGGTAGTATGGGTCAGTTTATAGGGCAGCTGTTGGGTGGGGGACCGGCAGAGCAGCTAACAATGCAGTCAGTGCAAGGGTCATTTGTGACCATCAGGGAAGCCATTACATAAAAACTGCTTGTAGATGAGGACCACTTGGACCACCAAGTTGGCCCATTGTCCTTACCTACTGCACAACTGCAGACCGTACTTGGTATCCAACTTTACCCTCCCACCTCATTTCCAACTAATAAGAGTCCCTTGCACCTAACCCATGATTTTTTGAAACCTGTTACAGTTTTTGCTTTGACCAGCTCCACTGGGAGGCTGTTCCAAGCATCCACCACTTTTTCAGAGAAGAAGTACTTTCTAATATTTTCCCTGAATCTACCCCACTCAAGCTTCAAGTTCATAGCATGTCTCCTTGTTCTTGAGCATTTGTTTTAAGAAAAACGGTTTCCTCTTGTACTTTAATACCTGTGAGGTATGTGAAGTCTCTATCCTATCTCCTCTCTCCCTCCTTTCCTCTACAGTATACATAATGAGGTCCTTTAGACTCTCCTCATGTGACTTATGATGCAGGGCCATCACCATTTTAGTTGCTATCCTTTGGACTACCTCAGTTCTGTCTATTTCCTTTCAGAGATATGGTCTCCAGAACTGAACACAGTATTCCAGTTGAGGTCTCACTAATGTTTTATACAACAGTGTAACTACTTCCCTGTTTCTACTGGTGATACTCCTCCCTATGCATGCTAGCATCCCACTAGCTCTCATCACTGCCCTGTCACATTGCTTGGCCCTCTTAGGTCATCAGAAAGGATTACTCTCAGGTCCCTTTCCTGCTTGGTGGTTGGCAGACTGCCCCTATCATGTACTCCGCCCATGGGTTTCGGTGCCCTAAATGCATGACGTTGCACTTCATCACATTGAATCTCAGCTGCCACATTTTAAACCACTCCTCAGGCTTTCTTAAATCTCTGTTTATTCATTCCATCTCCTTTGGAATGTCTACCCTATTGGAGATCTTTGTGTCATCTGAAAAAGGCATATCTTCCTTTCTAGCTCCTCTGTAATGTCACTTATGAAGATGTAATAGAGAACAAAACCCAGTACAAATCCCTGCGGCACCCCTCTAGTCACTCTCCCTTCCTCAGAGTGAACTCAGTTTACCACAACCCTCTGTCACCTATCCCCCAACCAGATTCTTATTCAGTTTACCACCTTTGGACCTACTCCCAGGCTGCTCAGCTTGTTTATGAGTCTCCTATGTGGGACAGCATAGAAGACCTTACTGAAATCCAGATAGGCTACATACATGGCTCCACTTTACCTCCCTGGTCACCCAGACAAAGACATCTATCAAATTCTTCCAACAGGACCTCCCTGTTATGAATCCATGTTGCCTTGGATCTTTCCATCAATTTCCTCACCGCTGAAGTTGAGCTCACTGGCCTGTAATTTCCAGCTTCCTCCTTGCTCCCTCTTTTGTGAAATAGGACCACATTAGCCCTCCTTCAGTCCTTCGGAATCACTCCTGTCTCTATTGAGCAGTAGAACAGGACAGCAAGAGGTATAGCCAGCACCTCACTGAGCTCCTTCAAAATGTTGGCATGTATCTTATATGACCCTATTGCCTTATCTACCTTCAGATTAGCAAGTTCCTTCCTGAATCTCTCCACTGTGGATGGACTTGTGTCCACTTCCATTCCCTTGATTCTGATGCACCTAATTTGTGGTCCCTGTACAAACTGAACAAAAGCATTTGCTGAGAATGTCTGTTTTTTCCGGGTCCACTTCCACACAATCCCCTTTCTCTCTCTCCTTAATCTTACTATTCCTCTCCTGTCTTTCTCCTCTCACTGACTTACCTAAATAATGTATTATGAACATACAAAATTTGCCAGCAGAAACAGGCCTTACAGTCTATCAAGTCTGCTCGTATGCACAGCTAGCACTCCTATATTGTAGCTGCCCCAACCCCCTAGTCACCTCTTGGAACTGCTCAGTGTCCTTTACCCAGCCCCCTCCTTGCCCTGCCTCATGATATTTAGAAACTCCCCACCATCCTGCATGCCACCACCTCCTCTGCAGAGCATTCCATATTAACACCACCCTCTCATTGAAATAATGCCTCCTACCTCCCTCCTGAATCTGCCTCCCTCCAATCTTAGCCCGTGACCCCTCATGTCCCTTCCCTTATTCAGCTTAAACGGCCCCTCTGTGCCAGATTTTCTGATCCCCTTAAGTATTTTAAAGCTTCAATCATGTCCCGTTGATCCCTTCTCTCCTCCAGGGTGAACAAACTCAAGTAACTCAGCCTTTCTTCTTAGGTTCTGCTTTCCATTCCCTATATCATTTTCGTCGCCCGATGCTGCACTGCCTCGAGCAGCTTGATATCCTTCAGGTACAGATGCCACAGTACATGCAGTACTCCAACCGCGGCCTTGACAACTGTACAGGGCAGGATCACCTGCTTGTGCCAGGATGAGAATCCCATGCAATGCACCCAGCATTCTACTGGTCCTGGCTGCAGCCCTCCTGCATTGAGCAGAGTTGTTCATGCTCCCCATTACTATGACCCACAGATCTTCCTTCTCCTCAGTAACCCCTAACAGCATCCCACCCAACCAATATTTCCTCCTCAGGTTCCTCACCCCAAAGTGCATATTGTTGCACTTCTTTGCGTTAAAATCCAATTGCCACCTTGCTGATCACTCCTCAAGTCTAGTTAGGTCACCCTTTAGCTTCTGCCCCCCCCATACCATCCACAACAGCTCCCATCTTGGTGTAGTCCATGAACAGACTGATCCTACTCCCAACCCCATGTGCAATATCTAATCTGAACAGTCCAAACAACACCGACCCCAGCACAGAGTCCTGTGGCACACCACTGGTCACTGGCTTGGGAGATGAGTACCCCGTCCCTCAACCACCCATTGCAGCTATCTCCAAGCCAATTTCTGATCCAGTTAGCCATCTTTGCCCCCACCACTACGTGTTCCAGCTTTGTCGCCAGTCGCTTGTCAGGGACCGAATCAAAGGCCTTGCTGAAATCCAAATATAAGAAATCCACTGCTTAGCCCTTGTCCAACTCTCTGGTCCCCCAGTCATAGTATCCTAATAGGTTGGTCTGGCATGATCTACCTGAGATGAACCCATGCTGCTGCTCATACTGGAGATCATTGACCTCCAGGAAGGTTACCAGTCTCTTCTTTAAGCTTGCTTCCATGAGTTTACCCATTATGAAAGTGAGACTGACAGGTCTGTAGTTACCTGGCTCGTCCTTTGGGACTCTCTTGTGGATAGGCACCATATAAGCCAACCTCTAGTCCTGAAACATGCACCCCATGTCCAGGGAGATTCTGAACAGGTCAGTCAGCGGCCCAGCCAACACCTCCGCCATGTCCCTCAATGCCCTAGGGTGAATGCCATCAGGACCTGGTGCCTTATCCATCCTAAGTGCCTTCAGACCTTCCAGTACCCTGCTTTCTAAAATCACTGCATCAGTCATCTCCGCCCCCCTCATCCCCACCCTTCCAGTCCATGGAGGTAGCAGACCTCCTACCTCCCATGTGAATACAGAGCAGAAGTATTCATTCAGAACTTCTGCCTGTTCCTCCTCCTCCTTCTCCATCCACCCCCGCTCCCTTCCTAATTCAAACTATCCAGTCCCTACAGTTCCTTTTTTCTCTCACATATCTATAGAATTCCTTCTCTATCACCCTTATTCCCTGAGCAAGCCTCAACTCCTTGGTGGCCTTGGCCTCTCTTACTAACTTGGTTACTTCCTTGGACCTCTTGGCATACAATTCCCTGTCCTCTATCCTCCTGGTTCTTTTCATTCTACTAAAAGAAACTCTCTTTGCCCTCATCCCCTCCAATACACTCCTGGTCATCCAGCATGGCACCTTGGCCCTGGACGTCTTGCTCAGAGTCCTGGTACATGCTATAGTAGCCTCCCTATGCCCAGACATTATGATATGCCACTTCTGATGCGCATTCATCTCCAACCTAATCCCGTCAAGGTGCCTTCTCAGTATTTTGTTCATCCTCATAAAGTCTGCCCATCTGAAATCCACTACATTTGTTGCTGACCCCACAGGCTCCCTGCTCATTCTGAGCCTGAACCACACTGAAAGGTGGTCACTTCCAGCTAGAGGATCCTCCACCCGTAGTTCCCTCACCATCTCCCTGTTTGATAGTACCCTGTCCAATATGTTACCCAGCCTGGCTGATTCACCAAGCAACTGTACCAGGTGGCTATCCTGGAATGCATCCAGAAGTACCTGTTCCCTGGGGCTAGAGGTGACTTGGGTGCCCCAGTCTACATCAGGTAGATTGAGGTCCCTGATGATCACCACTCTCGCCTTACAACATACCAGTCAACTCTGATCCATCAACTCCCTATCCAACTTCTTGCACTGTGCTGCTGGTCTATTACACTACCCCTAGCCTCAGCTTCCTACCTCTTGGGTCCAGGAACTGCATCCACAGTGCCTTCGTCCTCCCCTTCTCCCACTTGTCCCTTGTGCATCTGATCCCATCCTTTACATAAATCGCCACTCCTTCCTCTTTCCTCCTCCTCTGTCCTTCCTATACAATGTACCTGGGAATTGTCTGATCCCAATTCTGGTAGTGGCTGTTCACGTCTCTGTGATGGCTGCAACGCCAACCATCCCTCATGCTTAGGAGAGCCTGTGGCTCAGCTACTTTGTTACCCAGTCCCTCGATTCAGGAGACCACCGTCCACCCAGCACTCACCTTCTCCTTGACCATCACCCCTCCACCTGACTTTCCCTCTTGGCACCCTCTCATTGCAAACCCTTCTGTCTTGGGGTGTCAGCTGGTACAGCTCCTCTACATGGTGACCCTGCACACTAGCTACACGCTCATCTCCTCGCTCCTAGCTTAAAAACCCCATGGAAGCTATATATTCCTCCAGTTTCTGCTTCAAGAACCCCTGCCCAGCCCTACTCAAGTGCAACCTGTCTGCTGCATACAGGTCACTGCTGACCCATATGTTACCCCAGTCCCCCAACAGCCCATATCCATGTGAGTGATAGCACTTCACCAGCCAAGAATTAAACTCCACAATCCTGTCCTTCCTTGCCCTGCTCACCCTGGGTACTGGAAGCACTTCTGAGAAGGCCACCAAGCACCCAACCTCCATGTACAAGTTCCCTTTTTTAAATCTTTCCCTAACCAACTCCACCTGACTCTCTGCCAGGTCATTAGTGCCTATGTGCACTACCAGATGAGGTTTTTCCCTTCCCCTTCTGACACACCTATGCAGAGACTACACCACCCTATCCACTGTTATGCCCTGTATGAATTCCACCCATATCCCACTGTGTCATTCGCCCCTCCTTCCCCACCTGATCCCCTTAAGTATGGAGTCCACTAACAACACTACTCCACCCCCTCTTCCCCCCCCTTTGGCCTGTATCTGCCTGCAACCCCTTACCCCCCCTTGAGCATTTGCCCCTTCCTGCCTATCAGCACTCAGACCTCCCCGTACTCTCCCCTTCCTGCTCAGCCCCAACACCTCTTGCCTGCCACCCTCTCCCATTGTCCACACACCATATATGATCCCCACACCCCGGCCAAGTGCTACTCCAACTCTCCCTTGGCTTCTCCAGCCATATGCCCTTCCTTGCCTCCCTCCCCTACCTCTATCTTTTGAATCCACCTCCCTCTCTCTGTCAGGACTCCTGTCCCCAACATTCTTCTTGCCCTTACTTTCACCCGCCCAGCTCTCATGAGTACCATCCTCCTCCTCTGCTACTGACATCAGAACCTCATTCCTATTACTTATCCCTATCCCCCTTGTAGTGGGGTTGGGATAGTCAGGATAATAAATCAAGCAGACCCACAAACTTAGTGCATAAAAAGTGCTGGCAAGGCACTTATTTTATTTTTCTCAGAGAATGTTGACATCAGGTTTCGCAGAATTCAGGAAAATAAAGTTAGTTCATTCACTTTCAGAATCTCATCAAAATAATAAACAGATGCAGTATGCTCAGGAAGGGCCACTGCTCTGCCCAGCAGCGATACCAGGCTATCTCCTCGCCTGTTATACACAACCATATACACTTCAGCGGTCCACACCTCTGGCAGTCAGCTCCTACTGACTCCCCTATCTGAATATAGCTTGCTAAAGTAGGCTTTTAATAACTGCCTAGTGAAGTCATGTGACCTCAGCATCATCAGCTTATAAAACTTTTTGTTTAGGTCCTCATATTAAATTATACAGTGCCAGAGGGTCTTCTAATCATGATGATTAACTAAGGAAACCATCATACAAGAAAAAGTCCTTCAAGAAAAGAATATCACAATAAGAGGAAGTGGAAAACTTTCCACTGAACTGTGATTGACAGCATCATTAGTATAAAAGAGGACACTACGGGCCGCTGTCACCCTATAGTGCACCTCATTTGGCATACTATTCTTGGAGCAGGCAAACCTACAGGCCAAAAGGCCTGATATTTAATAATGCAATATATTGTAAGTTTCTTTTTTCTTTCTTTTATTTCAATGACTATTCACACCTTATTGCTTTTAAACCTCTCCAGCCTTGTCTTAAAGACATGAAGCCTGTCTGTTGTATCTGTTTTAAAAGAAACCACAGGCAGGTACCTAGTTTTCCTCCAGATAGATTTTTGTCAACCCCCTTAACTTGTGTACACTCATGCAGCAGAGCAGTGCTTAGAGAAACTATGTGTGGGATTTTACAGAGACTTGGGATGTCGTTATATGTTAGCTTTATTATTTTATTTCATTTGTGCATTTTCATTCTTAAGACTTGTAGCCAACTCTTATTCCGAAGGCTGCCACCATTTTACACTTTGTGGTTTCACAGGGATATTCCTGTCTCTTTAAATCCTTCACTCCTTCAGGTTTGTAGCAAAGCAGCAGGCTCTCTAAATAGAAATTTAACTTGCTTCTCTGCTGTGGAGAACTGCAAACACTGGTAAGCCCCTTTTACATTTATGTATTTCTACATTCACATGAATGCCTTCACTATCAGCACCTGGTACTTTATAACTAAGCATTTTTTTCTTGGGGGAGTACTTACAAGTATATTAGGGCCTGTACTCATCACAGGGGGCACCCTGTGACATTCCTCCCTACCCAGGAGGACAACCATTTTACTGGTTGTCCAAAGATCTATTCCTTTTCCAATATAGGGAAAAGTGGAGCTCCGGCCCACCCTCACCTTAGAGCTCCACTCCAGGGTCCCATATGTCTGTTAAACATAGCATTAGCTCTCATTCCAAGCATTTGTGATACAATCATGCTATACACAACTTTTCCCTGGGGCAACATATTACTGAGTTATGCATAAGAAAATAAAAATGTGTCTATAACAACACTGGAAACCAGTACTGTCTTGGTAATAACTCCCAGCCTTTTCTGACATGATACCAGGCACTTATTTCTACGTGTGCACATTCTGCTATCATCACCATGGTTTAACCTTTGTAATATTGTTAACCTTCCTACCCTTGGACCATTGAGAAAGAAAAACAGATCAGCAGTACAAGAAAAGATCAATAGAGAGGAAGAAATTGTGTGTAGGTGGCCAGCCTATCAAACTAGAAAAATGAAAACAGGTAAAAACAGAATTGCAAGACTGTCGCGACAGAAGTTTACTGGATCTATAAAAGAAATGGTCCATATCAGTGGTCACGTGATGCTGTGCAGGGGATAAGACGCGTTTGTCGGAGCTCCGCTTTTTCCACCTCCCGATTGTGGATAGCCTCCATTTATTTCATTCCTTTTTATTTATTTTTGATATTAGGAAGCTCGAGAGTTATAAATGGAGTCGGCTGCGTTAAAAAAAAAAACTTGCAACATGTCTATGATGCTAGAACAGGAGGAGGCCACGCAGGAGTCAGAAGCCAAGTGCCCTCGCCGTAGCTCCACTTCCCAGAGCCCTTCGGAAGAGCTTTCACCTTCCCAAGTATATGCGGAGCTAGCAACAATTAAAGATTCTCTGATGAAGTTAATTGAAGACGTGGCTGATTTCAAGCCTGCACTTACCCAGCTAGCCTGCAGGGTTACAGATACAGAAGCTAGAATTTCCTCAGTGGAAAGGAAGCAAGATAAAATGGAACCAGAAACTGTGGCAGTCAAAAAGTCTCTATCCAAACTGGAAGATCGCCTTGAAGACCTAGAGGGGAGGAACCGGAGAAACAATCTGGTTCTGATAGGGTTGCCCGAAGGGGAAGAGGGCCCAAACACAATTTAGTTCCTACAGCACTTTTTGAGAAAAACAGTGGGTCCTTCCCTGAATGGCCCAGAGTTCATTATTGAAAGAGCCCACAGATCCTTGAGAGCAAAACCTGCTGCATCTGACCCGCCTAGACCTATAATCTTTAAACTACTAAACTATTTGGACCGGGAGTTTATTAATAGAGAAGCCAGGAAATTATTGGCTATCTTATGGGAAGGTAAAAAATTGAGGCTAGTTCCTGATTTGACTCTGAAAACTCGCCAGCTCAGAGCCTCTTATCGTCCTGTCACCTCGAAGCTGTGGGCAGCAGGTATAATACATCAAATGTTATATCCATCCCGCCTGGAGGTGTCTTTAAAGGAAGGGACAAAACGTTTTGACACCACAGAGGAAGCTGTCAAGAATTTGAAGAAGTGCTATCCTGATTTATTCCCTAAATGAGAAGGTTCTAGCCCAGTCACAAGAAACTTAAGACTTGTGTTGAGAACCTTCTAGAAAGATGTTATAACCCTGAGCTGTTTTATTGTGTTTCGACTGACCGCCTTTCTAATGCTGGGCTGCAGAAGCAATATTTTGGCTTTTCCAGTCATATAGAAAATATTTATTTCAGGCCATTAGTGACTTTTAGTTATTTACTTAATATTTCTCAGTATCCTTTTTCTCCTTCTAGCGGCTGTGTACTGAGGGAGCGGGAGCTGCTATATCTGATTTTGTCCACTAGATGGCAATATATTATTGACTATAAGATAAGATGGTTGGACAGTTTGCTCGAGCTGTTTTTCCCATTTTTCTGGTTATAATGTTATCTCAAATCTATTTCTTTCAATTTGTTTCTTGATAGGGGCTTCCCCCTCTGGTTAAGTCTCCCAGTCTGAGGGAATACACGAATATCTCGCTCTCTAATATACTGGGCAACAAATAAAATCATTGGGCACACTTCTAGTGGAGCACTGTCTGGATTTAGCCCCAAAGATTTCTTTTCTGCTTGTTACTTCTTTCATTCTGCGTCCTAACTTTTTTAATACTTTGGGGCTGGATCTTAATTAAGACAGTTTTTTTTGAAGATTTTGCTCCATAACCTGAAAGATAGTTGGTTCACAGGTTTAATGGGTGTTTAGTAAGTTGTTATGTGGTTTAGCAGCCACTATAATTTCAGGAGCAGTTTGGTGTATTAGAACTCTACGGACCTTGAATTTTTATCCCGTTATAGGTTTCATTCGTGGACTTGGAACTTTTTAGCTATGTATAAAGACATAATCTTAGCTAAAGTAAGCTGGGTTAAGCACTGTAACACTCGTTGATCGCATTTAGGTTTTTCTTTCTCGTTGTCTTTATTCTGGTAACCTTTGTTTTGTCTAAGGGGTCTGAGCTAAAAACTAAAGAGTTACAATATCCTATCAATAGGAGGAGACTGTCTAATGATATGAGGAAGGAGGTTATCTCATCAGCTTTTCTGGTCGGTTTTCGCTTGGGGTAGGGAGGTAGAGGTGCGGAGCTCGCTCCTTTGTGAGTACCATGGGCTGTCTGACTAGGTGGAGGCCTATGGCCTGGGAGTGCAGACTTGTAGACAATTTAAAATTTTTTGGGGTTAGTTTATATTTAGGAAGCTGAGTGGGGGGATGGCAGCAGTGCAGCCCTTCATTTAACTCCTATTATATGGCACAGTCAAGTTTTTTTCATGCTTAAAGGTTTAAATATTCTTTCTTGGAACATAAAGGGAGGGAAAGATAATAAGAAAAAGTATATCATTTTAAACCATCTTGCCAAATATGACCCGTCAATAGTGTTTCTGCAGGAAACACATATGCTTCCAGAACAATTACAGTTTTTTTAAAAGAGCTGGGTAGGCCAAGTCTTCGGAGCGGGCTTTAGCTCCAGTAAACAGGGAGTGGCTTTGCTTTTGGCAAAAAAGATCCCCTTTACCCTGATAGAATCTATTTCTGATCCTGAGGGGAGGTTTATTTTTGCTATTGGCAAAATAGGCAATTTTGATATAGTATTGGGCTCAGTTTACGGCTCTAATGCAGAAACCCCCTCTTTTTTTATTCACTTAGCTATGGTATTGGCCCTTTTCTGCATTACCCTATTCTAATTGGAGGAGAGTGGAACCTAGTTCAGGTTAACGATTTAGACTGTACTTGCCAAAGGGGAGTAGGTTCATCTTCTGCACAAAAAGTCTTATCTGAATTTATCTCCTATTTGGGCCTCTTAGACCCATGGAGAGTATTTAACCTGCTAAGTAGAGTTTACTTTTTTTCTCCAGTACATAAAAGCTACTCCCGAATCGATTATTTTTTAGTCAGTCATCAGCTAATGTCCAGTATGGTTGATGCTAAAATATTAGCTCGGGTAATTTCTGACCATTCTCTAATCCTAATTCAGTGTGAAGTACCCAATATCTCTATCCGGTCACATATGTGGTCTCTAAACAATAAGCTATTAAAGGACAGCTTAATTATTCTAAAATTTCAAAATGTTTTGCAAAATTCTATCAAGACTAATTGGAATTCGATTCCTGCTGTAGACCAGGTCTGGGCAGCCCTAAAAGCAACCTGGAGAGGTGAACTAATACGTATTGTCACAATACAAAAGAAAAAGAAAAACAGCCAATTGAACAGTTGTTTGGAGAGAATTAAGTTTGGAAAGTAAGGGGGTGGATAAGCATTTACCTTTAGAAGATCAGGAATTATCTAGGCTTAGGGCACATTATGCCAGTATTTTACTGGAGATGGTGGAGAGATCTGCTTCTCTATTAAAAGCTTCTTACATTGGTCAGGGGAGCAAAGCGGGTAAACTACTTGCTTGGCAATTAAAGCAACAGTCTGCATTCAAATGGATTGCAGCTCTAAGACATCCCCAATCAGAAGCTTTAGTGACCAATTCTTCAGAGATCTTAATTCTATTTCGAGATTATTATAAAGCATTATATTCTCCGGACCCGATGTCTGGGGATTATGGCGGAAAGATGTGGGCTTTTTTAGAGAAAGTAGATCTTCTATCTTTGTCCAAGGACAGCCAAAACCTTTTCTTGCTCCAATCACTAGAGAAGAAATCTCGGCAGTCATTGATTCTTTAAAACCAGATAAGGCACCGGGCCCAGATGGGTTAACAGGTTTATTTTATAAAACTATTAAAGAATATTTAATTCCTTTGTTACTTCAGTTGTATAGTTACTGGAGTTCTCACCCCAGCTTGGACCAGTCATTATTTGAGGCGAGAATAATTCTCTTACCTAAGCTGGGGAAAGACCCATCAATGATCAGCAACTATAAACCTATTTCACTTCTAAATACGGATATTAAAATATACGCCAACATTCTAGCTAATAGGTTGGGGAGTGTGTGGGAATGTCTATTAAGTTCCAAACAGGCAGGGTTTGTGGCAGGACGCACTTCAGCTGATCATTTTAGAAAATTGTTCCATCTAATATTTGCATCCAGGGTCCCAGAGCTGGAAGCGGTGTTGGTGTCCTTGGATGCAGAAAAAGCTTTTGTTAGAGTAGAATGGTACTATATGTTTGTGGCCTTGCAAAAGTTTGGTATCTCGCAACCCTTTATCAACTATATACGGGTTTTGTACTCTTGCCCATCAGCAAGACTCCAGTGTAATAACCTTATTTCAGACATTTTTCCTTTACGTCATGGCACCCATCAGGGTTGCCCTCTTTCTCCTTATTTATTTAATTTTTACATAGAACCTTTAGCTAGAGTTTTAAAATTAGATTAAGAAATAAGGGGCATTCATTTGACAGATATCGAATGTAAGTTATCCCTTTTGCTGACGATTTACTTTTCCATATCTTGAATAGTAGGCATTCCCTCCCCCGAGCCCTCCAAATTAGTTCCCAATTTAGTGTTTTTTCAGGTTACAAGCTTAACAAAAATAAAACTACAGTTTATTCTTTAGCCCCTCTCCTAACGAAGGATTTGATTGTAAACATGGGCTTACAATGGGAAAAGGAATATCTAACTTATTTGGGTATTAAAATTTCTAAAGATTTGGCTAAACTTAATGACCTCAATTTAGCCCCACTATTAAAATCTGCTAAGAAATATCTGATGAGGTGGAATAAGTTACCACTATCCTTTTGGGGCCGGGATAATGTTCTCAAAATGTCAATTTTACCTAGTTTTTTTATCCTCTGTGTAACCTTAACATTTACCTTCCTAAGTCCTTCTTTTGGCCCCTTCACAGGCTGTGCTCTGATTTTCTCTGGCACGGTAAAGCTGCTTGTCAGGCCTATGCAAAACTTATCTGCCCTAGAAGGGTGGGGGCTCCAATTACCTGATTTTTACGCTTATTATTAGCAATTCATACTTGATAGATTTTTGTATTGGCTTAGATAATGGAAGCCTAGGCACTGATAGCCTTCGCTGTCGGATTGCAACAGGCAAATTCTCAGGATAGACCTAGAAGCCTCTTTACGCTCCATGGTCTAATATCCGTGGAAACTAAAGAACTCTCCCCTTGGTTGGGATATGACAGCCTTACAGCAATTGTGCTCACTGCTTCAAATATCCAATTTAAAGGACCTAAAGCAACCCTAATTAAACAATCCAAACTTAAAAATAGATAAGAAACCAATGCAGACCTTTTGGTGAATCTCTTAATAAGCTATACTTAGCGGATTTTGTTCTGGGTAATTCACTCCTTTCTATTTCTGCACTACATATAAAATTTGGAGTGACTCAAAAGAACCAGTTTCGATTGCTTCAATTACACCAGTGTATTTATAATTTCTTGGAAAACCTCCATGGTCAGATGGGGCCAGAACTATATTAAATAATTTTTGGACAGCATCTAAAGGGCAGAAAGTAATAGCTAAACTATACAAAATAATTTTGACCCATACTATGTCCAAGGTTACCCCTATAGCTTACTACTGGAAAAATAACTTCAATAAAGATTTTTCGATTAAAACTTGGGAAAGATTTGGATAGATAATTATGCTTTAATTAAACAGGATCATCTAAGGAGCATCCAGTTTAATATTCTTCACAACTTGGCACCATGCGATTCTGCTTAAAGTTGGACCAGCATAACATTCTGTGGTGATTTGCATATGCAGCCCATGATGCTTTGCATTGTGTGGACATGTGTGATTTTATATTACACGCCCACTAAATTATCCCAGATAAAGAGGTTACCCTCACCAGTAAGTGGGGATTGTGGTTGTGAATTTGCTACCCAATACCATAAATTATGGGCTTGTCCTAAAACTGTCAAACTATGGAATTTAATTAAACAATGGGTGGTACCGTATCTTAATAGAGCAGCATTTCTTAACGAAGATACATGCCTGTTAGGTATGAATTCAATGATCCCTACGCTTTGTCAAAAAGCACAAGTAGCTTTGGTTGCTATGGTCACCAAGCTAGTAACTCTTAGGCACTGGAAAGAGTACTGGGAACCCTCTATCAAGGAATAATGGGCAGAATTTCTTACTGCCTTAAATGCAGAAGGATGCGTAGCCCGGTTTATTCACACCGGTGAGAAGTTCCAGAAATGTTGGGGTGATCTTTTTTCAATCCTTAAAGACAAATTTGGCTATTAATTTAATCCCCTGTTGCCTCCTTCCTTACTTCTTTATAGAAGACTCACATATCGGATGCTTTGAGCGGTAACCTTAAACTGTCAGGTTGTGTTAAGGAGACTTCTATCCTTTTTCCCTTCTCTTCTTCCTTGTCCACTATTGTAACATTTTCCCTGTATTATCCTTTCTTGATGCCTTCCTTCATCATATAATACCTCTCAGTTAGTTAATGTCCAGAGTTGTGCCTCATTCTACATTTACAATATCTAGGTCTTGGTAGGGCCCTTTTTGGTTTGTACATTATTAACTATATCTATAGTGGGGCTGGTTGTAAGGCTGCTGCGGGTTGGGTGGGCGGGTGGGGAGGGTTTGTTTTGCTTTATGTCTATTTCTTTCTTCCTTTTGGGTCTTCATGTATGTTTTAGTTCTGCTGTATACAAATTATGGGATATTTTAATCCGAACGAGTGTTGGTTTATGTATTGTATTACTTATATGCTTTTGTACTTTTTCTAAAATAAAGTTACTTGCAAAAAAAAAAGAAATGTCCATATCAATCAGGTAGTACAGATCCACCTTCCTTTCCCTGGAAGGAGATGGAGATAGGCCTACCCTCACTAAAGCTCCATCTCAGGGTCCCTTAATTCTAAACACTTTTGATCAAGCATTTTACTAAGCAGACAGTTCCCCTTATTTCCTTACACAAACCCTGAGACATTGACATTATGCACCTTTTTCTAGTACAACACGATGAGGAAGTATATCACAACATTTTTATGTTGCTCACTGTCTTCCTATACCTAACTGAGCATTTAAATAGGCCAATATGATCACTTTTACTCCAGGGTATACACCCAGTAGTGACCGTTAACCATTAATACATTCTATATATTGCAGTATTTAGTCTTCCACCACTACCTGTAATTCCTAAAATCTATTCCCAGGCAAGTACAGACCCCTACAGGTTTATCTGTGAAATACCCAGCTTATTCCTTTACAGACAACCTTTGGGATTACGTACTACTCAAAATGGTCTAAATACTCAATCGGTAATGTACCATAAGGTAACAGTCTACCACCTCTCTTCGAGTGGCCTTCATGGGAGTCTCCCTCACCTCCAAGGGTGCCACTTAAAGGTGGTCCCTACCCTTTGGTACCTTTTCTTTACAGAATCTGTTTTAGTATTTCTGCTAACCTGAGATCTTCTATTCCCAACAGTAACAGAAACCTCTGTCTGGTTGCACTCATGGCAATTTTTCAGATAGACTGCCACTTGCTTATACATACCTGGCCAATAATAGAATGGAGTGAGTCTAGCCAACACTCCACCATGGCTGAGGTGCCCACAGGGACTGAAGTGTGCAGCTTCCATTGCTTGTTGCCTATAGGCCTCAGGCACCACAACCTGTGCATCTATACTTTATGCAAGAAGGCCACATGTGGTAAAGGACACCCTTTTTCTGTTCATACCACCACCCTGGCTTTGACCCTGCATCACCATTAACAAAGCTACCTTCTTTCTCTGTAATGTTTTGCCTTAACATGCTACCTCTAGACCCTCAGCCTGCAATTTACCCCAATCAGTATTATACATACTATTAAACATTTCATGGGTAACTAAACAAGACAGTATCCCTTCAGCCTTAATGGCTTCTTCAGTCTTGCTTGTAGATTTCTCCTCCAGATTACAGTGTCCGGATATAGTCTTACCTGGGGTCACACTGACTTCATCATCTTCCACCAAGTAACAGCCCAGAAACATTGGTAACTCAGGAAGCAATAAATTCACAGAATGCAATGATAAATCCAACAGAGGGTCCACCTCCTCCAGTACCCTGGAGTACTGATCATCCATCGCTTTCACCACATCTTCCTTAGCTTCTCGAAGTGGGGACTCCTCCATTAGTACCCTGCAGAGGTACTCTGCCTCCCTCCTGTGCTGGTCAGACTCTCTTCAGTGCTGGTTTGCCTCCAGCCATTCACCGCTAAGCCAGTGTAACAGCCTCACCAACTCTTCCATTCGATCTCCGTCCATCTTTGGTGGTGCTTCTCCCAGTCCACTAGCTCCCACATACATCCAGATTTCTGGCACCATGCACTTGTCTGCTGTTATCCTTCGATGCCAGGTCTGGCACCCGGACTGAACTCCCGCACTATACTATGGACATTCAGCCGGTATCCCACTTCTCACACCAAATGTAGTGGGGTTCGGAAAGTCACGATAATAAATCAAGCAGACCCACAAACTTAGTGCATAAAAAGTGCTGGCAAGGCACTTATCATTTAAATTTTCTCAGAGAATGTTGACATCAGGTTTCAGCTCCTTCTGACTCCCCTATCTGAATATAGCTTGCTAAAGTAGGCTTTTTATACCTGCCTAGCGAAGTCATGTGACCTCAGCACCATCAGCTCATAAAACTTTTGGTTTAGGTCCTCATATTAAATTATACAGTACCAGAGGGCCTTCTAAACATGATAATTAACTAAGGAAACCATCATACAAGAAAAAGTCCTTGCAAGAAATGAATATCACACGAAGAGGAAGTGGAAAACTTTCCACTGAACTGTGATTGACAGCATCATTAGTATAAAAAGAGGACACTAGGGGCTGCTGTCACCCTATAGTGCACCTCATTTGGCATACCATTCTTGGAGCAGGCAAACCTACAGGCCGAAAGGCCTGATATTTAATAATGCAATATATTGTAAGATTCTTTTTTCTTTCTTTTATTTCAATGCTTATTCACACCTTATTGCTTTTAAACCTCTCCATCCTTGTCTTAAAGACATGAGGCCTGTCTGTTTTATCTGTTTTAAAAGAAACCACAGGCAGGTACCTAGTTTTCCTCCAGATAGATTTTTGTCAACCCCCTTCACTTGTGTACACTCATGCAGCAGGGCAGTGCTTAGAGAAACTGTGTGTGGGATTTTACAGAGACTTGGGGTGTCTTTTTATATGTTAGCTTTATTATTTTATTTCATTTGTGCATTTTCATTCTTAAGACTTGTAGCCAACTCTTATACTGAAGGCTGCCACCATTTTACACTTTGTGGTTTCACAGGGATATTCCTGTACCTTTAAATCCTTAACTCCTTCAGGTTTGTAGCAAAGCAACAGGCTCTCTAAATAGAAATTTAACTTGCTGCTCTGCTGTGGAGAACTGCAAACACTGGTAAGCCCTTTACATTTATGTATTTCTACATTCACATACAATGCCTTCACTATCAGCACCTGGTACTTTAAACCTAACACTTTATTTCTTGGGGGGGGGGGTACTGGTACTAATAAGTATATTAGGGCCTGTACTCATCACAGGGGGCATCCTGTGACATTCCTCCCTACTCAAGAGGGCAACCATTTTACTGGTTGTCCAAAGATCTATTCCTTTTCCAATACAGGGAAAAATGGAGCTCCGGCCCACCATCGCCGTAGAGCTCCACCCCAGGGCCCCATATGTCTGTTAAACATAGCATTAGCTATCATTCCAGGCATTAGTGATACAATCATGCTATACACAACTTTTCCCTGGGGCAACATATTACTGGGTTATGCATAAGAAAATAAAACTGTGTCTGTAACAACACTCGAAACCAGTACTGTCTGGGTAATAACTCCCAGCCTTTTCTGACATGATACCAGGCACTTATTCCTACGTGTGCACATTCTGCTATCATCACCATGGTTTAACCTTTGTAATGTTGTTAAACTTCATACTTTTGGACAATTGAGAAAGAAAAACAGATCAGTAGTACAAGAAAAGATCAATAGAGAGGAAGAAATTGTGTGTAGGTGGCCAGCCTATCAAACTAGAAAAATGAAAACAGGTAAAAACAGAATAGCAAGACTGTTGCAACAGAAGTTCACTAGATCTATTGAAGAAATGGTCCATATCAATCAGGTAGTATAGATCCACCTTCCTTTCCCTGGAAGGGGATGGAGATAGGCCTACCCTCACCAAAGCTCCATCTCAGGGTCCCTTAATTCCAAACACTATTAATCAAGTATTTCACTAAGCAGACAGTTCCACTTATTTCCTTACACAAACCCTGAGACATTGACATTATACACCTTTTTCTCCTACAACACGATGAGGAAGTATATCACAACATTTTTATGTTGCCCACTGTCTTCCTATACCTAACTGAGCATTTATATAGGCCAATATGATCACTTTTACTTCAGGGTATATACCCAGTAGTGACCGTTAACCATTAATACATTCTATATATTGTAGTATTTAGTCTTCCACCATTACCTGGAATTCCTAAAATCTATTCCAGGCAAGTACAATCCCCTACAGGTATATCTGTGAAATACCCAGCTTATTCCTTTACAGACAACCTTTGGGAATACGTACTACTCAAAATGGTCTAAATACTCAATCAGTAATGTACCATAAGGTAACAGTCTACCGCCTCCCTTCGAGTGGCCTATGTGGGAGTCTCCCTCGCCTCCCAGGGTGCCACTTCATGGTGGTCCCTACCCTTTGGTACCTATTCTTTACAGAATCTGTGTTAGCATTTCTGCTAACCTGATACCTTCTATTCCCAGCAGTAGCAGGAACCTCTGTCTGGTTGCACTCATGGCAATTTTTCAGATAGACTGCCACTTGCTTATACATACCTGGCCAATAATAGAATGGAGTGAGTCTAGCCAACACTCCACCATGGCTGAGGTGCCCACAGGGACTGAAGTGTGCAGCTTCCATTACTTGTTGCCTATAGGCCTCAGACACCACAACCTGTGAATCTATACTTTTTGTGCGGGGTTAGGCCACATGTGGTAAAGGACACCCTCTTTCTGTTCATACCACCACCCTGGCTTTGACCATGCATCACCATTAAAATGGTTAACTTCTTTCTCTGTAACATTTTGCCTTAACATGCTACCTCTAGTTCATCAGCCTGCAATTTACTCCAATCAGTATTATACATACTATTAAACATTTCATGGGTAACTGAACAAGACAGTGTCTCTTCAGCCTTAATGGCTTTTTTCAGTCTTGCTTGTAGATTTCTCCCCCAGTTTACAGTGTCCGGATATAGTCTTACCTGGGGTCACACTGACTTCATCATTTTCCAGCAAGTAACAGCCCAGAAACATTGGTAACTCAGGAAGCAATAAATCCACAGAATGCAATGATAAATCCAACAGAGGGTCCACCTCCTCCAGTACCCTTGAGTACTGATCCTCCATCGCTTTTACCACATCTTCCTTAGCTTCTCGAAGTCGGGACTCCTCCATTAGTACCCTGCAGCGGTACTCTACCTCACTCCTGCGCTGGTCAGACTCTCTTCGGTGCTGGTTTGCCTCCAGCCATTCACCACTAAGCCAATGTACCAGCCTCACCAACTCTTCCATTCGATCTCCGTCCATCTTCAGTAGTGCTTCTCCCAGGTCACTAGCTCCCACAGACATCCTGATTTCTGGCACCATGCACTTGTCTGCTGTTATTGTGCAATGCCAGGTCTGGCACCCTGGACAAAACTCCCCCACTATACTATGGACATTCAGCCGGTGTCCCACTTCTGGCACCAAATGTAGCGGGGTTGGGAGAGTCAGGATAATAAATCAAGCAGACCTACAAACTTAGAGCATAAAAAGTGCCGACAAGGCACTTATCATTTTATTTTTCTCACAGAATGTTGACATTAGGTTTCACAGAATTGAGGAAAATAAAGTTAGTCCTTTCACTTTCAGAATCTCATCAAAATAATAAACAGATGCTGTATGCTCAGGAAGGGCCACTGCTCTGCCCAGCAGTGATACCAGGCTATCTTCTCGACTGTTTTATACAACCATATACACTTCAGTGGTCCACCGCTGACTCCCCTATCTGAATATAGCTTGCTAAAGTAGGCTTTTTATACCTGCCTAGTGACGTCATGTGACCTCAGCATCATCAGCTTATAAAACATTTTGTTTAGGCCCTCATATTAAATTATACAGTGCCAGAGGGCATTCTAAACATCATAATTAACTAAGGAAACCATCATGCAAGGAAAAGACCTGCAAGAAAAGAATATTACAGTAAGAGGAAGTGGAAAACTTTCCACTGAACTGTGACTGACGGCATCATTAGTATAAAAGGAGGACACTACGGGCCGCTGTCACCCTATAGTGCATGTCATTAGCATACCATTCTTGGAGCAGGCAAAACTACAGGCCAAAAGGCCTGATATTTAATAGTGCAATATATTGTAAGTTTCTTTTTTTCTTTCTTTTATTTGTGTCTATTCACACCTTATTGCTTTTAAACCTCTCCAGCCTTGTCTTAAAGACATGAGGCCTGTCTGTTTTATCTGTTTTAAAAGAAACCACAGGCAGGTACCTAGTTTTCCTCCTAATCAATTTTGTCAACCCCCTTCGCTTGTGCACACTCATGCAGCAGGGCAGTGCTTAGAGAAAATATGTCTCAGATTTTACAGAGACTTGGGGTGTCTTTTTATATGTTAGCTTTATTATTTTATTTCATTTGTGCATTTTCTTTCTTAAGACTTGTAGCCAACTCTTATACTGAAGGCTGCCACCATTTTACACTTTGTGGTTTCACAGGGATATTCCTGTCTCTTTAAATCCTTCACTCCTTCAGGTTTGTAGCAGAGTAGCAGTCTCTCTAAATAGAAATTTAACTTGCTGCTCTGCTGTGGAGAACTGCAAACACTGGTATGCCCCTTTTACATTTGTGTATTTCTACATTCACATAAATGTCTTCACTATCAGCACCTGTACTTTATACCTAAGCACTTTATTTCTTGGGGGGGTGTACTTATAAGTATATTAGGGCCTGTACTCATCATAGGGGGCACCCTGTGACACCCTTCTTGTTGATATTGATGTTGCTGCCACCCCGGAGCATCCTGGGACCCACATTTCAGCCCAGGGTCCGCTTCCCCCCCCAGTCACCTCAAACTCTGACTCCCTGTATACCCAAGGTGTTGCCCCTCCTACCCTAGCTCTGCTCATCTCCTCTCTTACCCTTCTTATCCCTCCTGACAACCAGCTGACCTCTGCCTGCAGTTCCCTCAGCCTGCAGCAAATGGGACATTCCTGCAGCCTCCACAACGTACTCATCCATACGGCCGCACAACAGCCACTGCAGCCACCAGTCTGTCACCCTGGACCCCCTGCTGGCCTCCTTCCTCCTGCACCAGCCTCACTTCCTATAATATCAACCCCCCCATGCCACACTTTCCAGTCCTGCCATCCCAAATTCACCAGACCTCTCGGCAGTTCCATCACCCCCACTCCGCCTCCCTATCTTTGCCCCCAGCATTCCCACCATACTTGCCATACACCACAAAAGAAACTTCCACAGCGGTAGTTTGCACAGCAAACTGAGGCAAACTATCTCAGCTCATATCAAATTAAACTTAAAACAAAACTCAGAATTACCTGAAGCTGTTACAACACAAAGAAACTTCCAGAGCAGTAGCTTGCTCCCTTCCCCACAGCAAACTGTTCCCTACCATGCACCTATTCTATTCCACCCTGTACACTTTATACTGTAGCTAATTCCAGAGATTCCACTTAACAAATATCCCTCAATAACAGAGAAAAAAATAACAGTCCCTTCCCAAAACACTGTAAAAAATAACAGTATCTTCCTAAGACACAGTAAGATAAAGTACATATCTACTACTATCCCAGAGCTACATATCACTCTATAACATTACAAAGAACAATCACCTCCATTAGGACACATCAGTGGATGCACCTGGTTGTGCTAGCCACCAATCCCAATGCAGCACCACCTCAATAAGTGTGGATGAACTGGGGACAGGATAGATGGGAAGGGTGGGTTCCGGGCCTACTTCAACTCAAATCAGCCTCTAACACAACAGTGCACCTCAGCCCCTTTCCTGAGGCAGGAACAATCACATCCCAGTAGTTCATGCTTCTTCAACCTCCAGCTCTAAAGTGAAGCACTTAGCTAAAATGGCTCTTGGCTAATTCCTCCTCCAAGTCTAAATCTGTTTGCAGTTTCCTGTGTAACTGCCACAGACCAAACTGAACTCCAAATACAGCTCTAATCCAAAACAGCACTGATTAAACACCCAAATTCCTATCACCCTCCCAGTACAAGCTATCTGAACAACAAAAGTAAACTTAGGAATACATACTTAAGCAATAAGCCATGAGGGGGTGTGGGTTATTGGGGGATTTACCATGGCTGGCGTGGTTTGCCCACAAGGCACATGAGGTCTCGGTGCCGCCACCTAGGACATGGCTGCCCTTTGCTGGACAGCACCATCTCCATCTGGACACCCATGAGGTGCTCCTCTTGCAGCAGACAGTCCAGGAAGTGCCACACAGTGGGGTGGTTGGCACCCAACCTGGTGGAGAAGCCCCTATGCCAGCCCTCCACCACATTGTTGGTTGTGGCGTGGCCATCCAGTGTCACCTGGTACATGTTACAGGTGGACACGGAGAACAGAGGCCTATGGTGAGCTATCCTGCTCACCAGATGGCTAACCCACTTTGCCTCCATGCACTCCAGGAGTGGGCACAGGAGGTCATTCTGGAAGACATAGCAGTAGCAGCAGCTTCCCATACGCAGCCTCTGCCGCATCCTCAGGCACATATGCCAGGACCAGCAGCATTCAGATGTGGATAGTGAACTCCATGTCCATGGCATAGTGGGTCTGCAGGCCAGGGATCTGCTGTAGCTTCCATCATACAGCTTGTCCGTAGTGGAAGAAGCAGCCTTTGATGACTGTGCCCACAAATGTCGCCATGACTGCTCACCATATTGCCTGCTCAAAGTCCAGTAGGACCATCCCTGGACACACACCCCCCTTGAGCCGGCTGATGGCACTGAAGACCTGCGAGTATGCCCTCTCTGTCTGGCTGGGTGTGAGGGCATACATCACGGGCAGCACGATGCCCTCATGCATGCCGTGCACTGGGTATAGCTGACTGAACACCAGTGGTGTGCGGCAGAATGTGCCATCCATCAACCACTGGTCGCAGGCAGCTAGGTACTGCAGCCCCCACTGTGTTTTGAACAGCAAGATGCAGTCCTCTGAAGGGCCACTATCATGCTGCAGGAAGATGTCCCCGGCACCCATGATGGCATATTCGGGTGGGACAACCAGTTCCTGCAGTGAGGTGGGTGTGGCATGGCCATCCCATGATGCCTGGTGCACCCGCTGCACAGTGTGCTGCATAAGCAGCAGTGGTGGCAGCCAGCCAGCCACTGCAGGGGGACACCAGTGGTATACTGGGCGATGATGTGGCCAGTGCCCTCAGCCATGGTCCTCGCCTGCTCCCTCACCTGTGTGAGGACCTCGCGGGCCCCATCTTCTCATGCATCAGGAACGTGGTTGTGGGCTCTCCCAGTGAACTCCACATCCCCCGCTATCATGTACATGCATGCATGACAGCTGGGGTGGTGGTCCTGCATGCATCGTCAGATCATTTTGTTTTTGACCTCCTTGTCCCGGAGGTAAAGGTAGCCTGTGTGGGACAGGAGGGGCTTCCCTTTTTGGCTCACGAACATCCATGTTTCTGCCATGTCCGTAGCTTGACGTTGTTTGGAAGGCCATCCTGTCAGCACTGTGTGGCTTACATGGGGGGGGGTCATGTGCCCAGACACCTGTGTGGGCGTGAGTCCCCGCCCATCCCCAGGCAGCGTGCATAAAATGTATGTGTCTGCGGGTGCGTCCCGCTGTAGCATGGTGGCGATGGTGCTGGTGGTCCACCTGTTGGTAGTGGTCATGGCGGTGGACATGGCCGGTGTGTGGGCTACCGGTGATTGCAGCGGTGGTGGTACAGTTGCAGCAGAGGTGAACGGCGAGAGGTGGTGCGGTAAGTGGTTGCAGACCCTGTGGGATGTATGTCCTGAGGTGGGTCTCAATCCTGTGGCTGATTGGGCTGTTTTTATGTTGGTAGCAGTGCTGGTTGGCCTGTACTGTGTCAGTGGTTTGGGTGCTGCAGCAACTGAGGCCTGCCTAGTGGTGTGAGTTGTGTGCCCTGGGCTGTGGTGCTCTAAAGGGGTGGTTCAGGGGGGAGCGTTCCAGCCGTAGGGGCGTGGCAGTACTCCAAGCAACCCCACTGACTGAATTCTGGTACAAACACTGCTGAGGCAGCCCCCTATTCCTGGACATGCTCTTCTCTTTCTTGCCTTTTCCCTCCTTCGCCCTGGAAGGAGTCGCCTTACATGGTGTCGTCGTGGATGGAGTCGCCATTATGCCCAAGTCACACTACAGGATCCCCTGTAGCCATCCAGGTGGTCATGCCCCAACATATTCAACCAACTTCATGTTGCCATTCCATCCCTGTTGCCCAGCGCAGTCTCTCTCCTGGCATTGCCATATCGAGGATAGCCCAAAGGAAAATGCCCCTATCACGGGCTACCATGTGGGCTTATTTAGTTAGTTTTTGTTTATTGGGTGGGTGCGCTAGCCACAAACTGGCTATATTCAGGCATGACCCGGGCAGAGATACAACAATCAGATTAAGACAGAAAACCATCTAAGCAGAGATACAGGATATGTGCAAGGCTTATCAGTAGATACATGCATAAGTATAAAACTTGCAGTCACGTCTAAAACAAGGAGAAACATTTGCATGACAAAAATGGAGCTTTCAGCTGGTGCAGATTACAGTAGGCATAGAATGAAATAGGAGACAAAGTAGCAACAGAGAAATTATGGGGGGAAAAACAAGTAGTATAGCAACCAGACCGGGGAAGGACCAGGTAACCAGAACAAGGTACATAGATTGGGGTAAGAGAACAACACTGGATACTGAGAAATACGGGGCAGAGGATCTATATGTGATCTAGGCAGGGTTATGGACAGAGTTGTGCCTGTGAAAAGCTCATGAAGTAAGGAGTTATTACTGTACCATCATGGCAATGCAAGCTAACAAAGGGGAATGGGTCTAGGTAAAATATGACAAGGAGTTCTGCAGAAGCAGAATGACCACAGTATGGTCTGGGAGCTTAGACCTCCAACTGTTATGGTCTATTGTGGCCAGTGGAGGAATTCAGCATTCAGAGAGTGGCTTTCCTGTGCCCTGGGCCCAGATCCCCAATGAAAAGTTTGCAGCAAGGGCACCAGGAGGCGGGGGGTGTTATCACTACAACTGCAGGACATGTGAGATGGAGTCATGTAAATACATGTATAAGTGCTTCACCTGCAGGTAAAACCATCCATTCATTCAGTGCACCAAAGGGAGCAGCCTGTGGCCTTTTTGGAAGTGGCCAATTAAGTCTCCCAACCCCCATAAGTGTAGAGCGTGTTGACTGATGATTGGTGGATTATCCAGATGGATGGTCCACGCAGTTGCTGGCAGAGAATTTTATACAGGGTTTTAGGAATCCATACAAGGGTCCATGCAAAGCTTGCTAGACAGAGAACTTAAAATCTGCCCAAGATTCCTTAAACATAGCTAGGGCTACGTTGGAAAGGAAATAGCATCAGATAAGAATAGTGGCCCATCTGTGTGCCCACTGTGCCCCAACCTCTGGGTATTTCTGATAGGGCTAGTGCCAAAGAAGGCACTGAGTGAATTCAGAATATTCAATAACCTACTGTATCATTCTCGGAGGGTGACTCTGTCAACCATTACATTGATCTGGCTGATATGGTAGTGTCAAATGAGCTCTTCAACTCAGCCATTGAGGTGGTGAGGGTGACAGGGCAGGGCATCACATACTACTGGGAAGGCAAACACTGAATCTGCCTTTCAGCCTGTTACCAGTGCACCCACTTGACAGGGACCTGCTAGGTTTCAAATTTTAGGAAATGGGCAGATGGAATACTGTATCTTGACTGGCTGAAATCACCAATTAGCAGGGCAGGTATGAGACAACAGAGATGAGGAAATAACTAGTCCAGGCCTCTGTTGCCTCATTTGATTCTAAAATTAATGGGCCAGTAGAATTTTGAAAAAGACAAATTCTTCCATGTTGCATTTGTGGCTTATCTTGCAGCAAATTAGCGGATCAGCCGATCACCCCTTTAGTGTCACACACAAAGATGCTGTAAGAAAAGTGAAACACTAATAAAAATAAAATCAGTAGAGTTTAAGTTAAAAAAGTAGTTGGGCTGCATGTGTGTGAACTGGTGTTTGAGTGATAGGAGGAGGATACACTGGGGTTGCAGTTGCAGCCCAATGCATAGCCCGATCACTCTATCGGGAAAGTGCCTCATTGCACTTGTAACTTCCACCTCCTATGGAGCTCAGGCTGTGGTCAACTCCACACAGATGAGAGATGGAAAGAAAGGGAGCCGGTGGGAGGTAGAAGAGGCCAAGATAGCTGCACCTCCTCCCACCTGCCCAAACTGCTGCTCTGAGAGTAGAGTTGTTAAGCCCTAAGGGGCTAGAAAGGCAGCAGGAGCCACAACTGAGGAAAGTTGTTTCTGAGCCAAAGGCAAAGCGAGGGGGACAAAACCTTGAAGTACTTAGAAAAGAAAACATAATTATGGGACTTTAATGCAGTGACAACTCCACCGCGATTGAGAATATGCTTTCTTGTTCGGCCTACCCAGGTAGCCATTATGCAATCAAGTTACCTCTTTAGCAAGTGAGCACCTCATTCTCTTGCATAGATCATGTCGTGTGTAAATAATAAAAAAAAAAAAAAAACAGTACTTCTCTCTTGCTGCACTCAAATGCCCTGTACTGTACCGATAATTTAGACATCCACTACTACTGACTATCTGGCACCGCGGCAGCACTACAAAAGCTACAGAAAAACAAAACAAAAAAACAAAACTAGTAACATGCAAATATTGTTAAGCCCTGTCTGTCTGTGTTTGTGTGTTGTGTGTGTGTGTGAGGGAGGTAACCATGACAACCAGCTCCAATGACACAGTTGCAGATATTCATATAAGACAAAAGTCCCTAACTTAAGAAAAACACTGCATTCTAATTCAGAACTATTTTAACAAAAAAATTAACATCAAAATTAATTATTTTCAAACATATACATGCATTATACAGTGGCCCATTTTTTAAGTGTAATAATATCCTCCAGGGTGGGTGGTATTGTGCTATACTGAACCTTCCAGGGGCTATAAGGCCCTCCACCTGCAGCGGCGGACCTCATGACACCCCTTGGCAGTCCAGCATAGCACAATACTGTCCATCCTGTTGGGTATTATTGCTTACTGAAGGCTGCTATTACATTGCATGTCCATGGGTTGTGCCATGATGTGTGCAGTTTCTGAGCAATCCAGCACCTTCCTGCATTGGACCTTTACAAGTTTAGTAGGCAGGTCTGAAGCCATTCACCATCAAATGATTTCATGTTTGTGAACAAGGCAGTTACTGTCCACTGTGCCCAACTGATGGGGGCTTTTCATTCTGTGTGCGAGGACCTTGGGGTACTCTTGCCCTATGATAAGACAGATGAGCCATGCATGCAGTTGTGTTTTCTGGGCATCAAAATTGATATGGTTGCCACAGAGTTTCAGCTGCCACAAGAGAAGGTCAGTGCCCTGCAGAAATTGCTGCACAAAGTAGAGCAGGCATAGAAATCACCCTATGTAAGCTGCAGCAATTTCAAGGACACCTGAATATCACCTGCAAGGTCATCCCAATGGGGAGGAGAACCTTCCTTCACCAGTTAGTCAAGAGTAGGTCGGTCTGCAACAAGCCCCACCACAGGCTTTGTGTCACCAAATCTGTTTGACATTCTTGTTATATTTCAATGTGGTGGCCCTTTGGCCGACAGATGATGAGCCAGGAACTGAAGCTTTTCACAGACATTTCCAGAGTATTTGGCTTTGGGGCCTATTTTTGTCAGAGGGGTCTACAAGACATTGGCCTCAATCCTGAGTAGATGTGGACATGCTCTGGCAGGTAACACTCCTAGAGTTTTTCCCTGTGGTAGTGGTGCTAATTATGTGTGGGAACAATTGTGCGACAAGCAGTTGACTTTCAGAAAGTACAGCAAGGGAGTAGTATACAGCATGAATGGCCAGTAAGGGGGCACATGCCTCATGGGAACTCTGATGAGGGTTTGTGTGCTGAGGTGTCTAGTTCCAAATATACAGTTCAGGTCTTCGCATGTCCCTGGTTTTGATAACAGTGTTACAGATGCTGTTTTTCATTTGCAGTGAGACAGAGTCTGAAAGCTGGCACCAGAAGCAGAGATATTCTCCACTGGAGTTCTAGCCAGCCTCTGGAAATTGGTGACCCACGAGCCTGGGAACTGCTCAGGTGTTCTTTAGCTATTAGCACAAAGGTGGACTATCCCAGGGAGGTTAAGAACTTCTTGGGATTGAGGCAGCAGCTGGACTGAGCCATTGCTTGGACGATTCCAGAAGACCAACCGTGTTCGTACCTCCTGTACATGAGGCAAAAAGGGTCTACACTGGCATGATTGGGGAATTACTTGGTTGGAATTGCATGGTTCACTAAGGCCACTGAAGGATACCATGTGCAACTTCTATGTGTGCAAGATGCTGCAGTGTGCTCATGAGGATCAAAGACGGGCAGATACGTGATGCCCAATTGGCCCAGGTTTGTTAGTTAACATCATGAATATGCTACCCGGAGTTTGATCATCTGCTTCAGAGGTATGTCTGTTTCGGGCAGCCTACTTGGTATCCTTCCGTGGAGCTTTCAGGGTATCCAGGATAGCCCATCTGAGCAAATCACCAACATTGCGAATGACGCTGGGTGAGGATGGTGTGGTGGTGACACTTGAAAGGATTTTTGTTCTCTTAAGGCACAGTAAGAAGGACATGGGGAGCAGGGGCTGCTGGTGCAGTCCCCCCCCCCCCCAGGGATCAATGTGACATCCTTGCTGTGTTTCTTTTTCTATCCAGCAGTTAAATAACTGGGGAGGCGGCAAGCATTTTTCCACCACAAAGACTGTTCTCCACTTATGGTGTTCCAGTTTTGCCATTTGCATTTCAAGGCCCTGTGGGCCCTTGGAGTAGATTCTCATGAGTACAATACACACTCATTTCACTTTGGTGCTGCCTCATATGCTAGGGTTGAGGACTGGACAGATGCACAGATTCATTCTCTAGGATGGTGTAAGTCTGAAGGTCTTGAAAGTTATGTGTGACCTCAATTGCTATAAGATCTACGTTTCTGTTTTTTTGGCAGATCATGACTCTTGGATAAAATAAGTGTGGACCTGTGGTAACTCCTTTGTGCAATGGGCAGCGGTGAGAGCACAGCAGTTCAAGGTGCAAGAAATGGTTCATGGAGACTCAGTGAGTGTGTTTGTCAATGGACCAGAGAGATATGAAGTGCAGAGATTTGCTTCCATGGATGCCAGCCAAAGCTTGACACCACAGCCCCCAAGATACACTGGTCATCCACCTGGGAAGAAATGATTTGGGACTTGTCAAGTCAGTAGAACTGCAACAGATGATGAGATAGGACTTAGTAATTTTGCATTAAGTATGGCCGAGGATACAAATTATATGGTCACATATCATACAAAAGCAGCACTGGTTCCAAGCTCAGAATCCTGTCACAACTCACACATTGTGGGTTGACAAACATGACCATGTGGCATTTTATGGGCTCCATTGGTGGACCTGTATTGCAGCATGGTGGGATTATGGAAAAAGTTCCACAGTTTTATGTAAAAGATGGAGTACATTTATCAGATTTAAGGAATGATAGTTTTTTATCCAACCTGCGACATGGTTTAGAGGAAGCTATGGCATGATGTTCTTACTGGGAGATGGGCAATATTGCTCACCTGGCAACCGAGCAATAGCTGGATGCTCTACATGTGGCAGTATGATAGTCTTGCAGAACTGTACAGAAGGGTTAACAGGGTATCCCACACCTTCTCAGGTGTACTGTCCTGAGACTGGGGAGAGGTGAGGGCTTGGCAGCCTGTACCACAGAGGTGCAGTGTCAAGCTTCAGCCCACAGTTGGTGATACCCTCTGACAGGGAGGGTGCCTTGGAGACTGGACCACGAAAATCCATCCCTTATATCAAAGAGGCCAGAGTCTCTTGCAAGGTCCTACTTAGTGTGTCAGCCCCCTAAAGGGAATGGGAGGATCTATATAGATTGGTTGATATGATTATCAAAATGATTAGCTGCAACTAACTTGCTGCAATTGTCATGTCAGACTGGTTGACTTGCATATCACATCAGTTTACCAATTCTAATTGGTTCTTTAATAAATTTATGGCTGTGCCTTTTCCTCTAAGCACATTTCTGTCTTGTTTGTTCAGGTGAAGGAAGGGGGTTGTGACCTATAAGAAAATGGAGGAGCCTGCAAAGTATTTCTGCAAGCAAGTTTTGTCTTTGGGCACACTCAGATGATGCCCAAGCAGACAGGGAGTTAGCTTCTGCCCAGTAGGGGCAAATTCAGGCAGATAGGCAGGTTTCCTGGGACTGGGACCTCTATTGTGGGGGATGAACATTACTGATTGAAGACTATGTAGCAAAAGCTTTGCATTCTTTCCAGCTTCTCCTGCTCCAGCAGATAATCACCCAATCCTCCCCTCAAAAAAGCAGAGGCAAGCAGCCGTGAAGTAGGGGAACCCACTGTTCCACTAAGGGGGATTCTTTCAGGGGTCAGGAAGAAATGTTGTCATTTTTTCCCCAAGGGGTTTTAAAGTTTTTCGCTTCTCTGGTGGAGTTTTAGTAGCATGTGATTAGGTATGCACATTGTAACAGTCATGCAGGTGTGGCGGGACAGTTTAGTAATCTTGAAGAATTGTACAGAGACTTTATCAGGGTATCTTGCACCTTCTCAGGCAGATTGCCCTGAGACTGGTGGGACGTGAAACTTTGGCAGCTATTGCCATAGGCCTGCCAGCCTTAGGCAAAGAATACTTGAAGTTCAGCCCATAGCTGGCAACATCCTCTGGTGGGGGAGTGTGCCTTGGATACTGGCCAACAGAAAGCCATCCTTTAAGCCTGGGAGGTCAGACACCCTTACGAGGTCATACCTAGTGTGTCAATTGCCTCCAAAGGGGCAAGGAGACCCTATATAGATTGGTTGACACAATTATCAAAATGATTAGCTGCGACTACCTTGCTGCATGTAGTGCCAAATTGACATAAATATAACTTATCAATTTACCAGTTCTAAACTGGCTTTTTAATAAATACATAGCTGTGGCCATTTCCTCCAAGAACATCAGCTATCTTGTTTGTTCAGGTAAAGAAGGGGGCTGTGACCTATTAGGCAATACATATTTTACTGTATCTGCTCCAAGATAAAACATTACATGCAGCATGTTTGAAGTTCATGCAGATCGGTGTGCAATGGGCTGTGTGGCCACAGCAATTTTGTGAGGCAGAAAAGGAGGAATGTTGAAAACTCATGCTAACACTCTGTACTGCACAAATTAATTTTCTTATATTCTTGTTAGCACAGTAGCTAGCAACTCCTAATCCCATTAAGTGTAAACCACAGATGTCCCATCATGTGCTTAGCATCCACACATTGGGCAGTTTGCAATGCAATAAGACCATAGCACTTAAGTGCTGAACTGCAGTATTGGCATTTAAAATGCTAATGACCCTTCTTCAAAATATACAGTGCTGTAACCTCATTATTAAATACTTTCTGTCTCATAAATCTTCATTGAAAGGCACATTGCTTCACACATCTGATGGTAGCTATGGAGTGTACTGTCAGTGCTCATATTCTACATGAGATGTGATACATAAATCCTTTCATTTCCCAGGTCCCATGAAACATATCTCCCTATCTTTGGTTATACGCTGCTTCCACTCAATGTCCCTGTATGATAATATCTTTCTCTTCAAATCATTGAATCTCTAAATTTGTTCCAGTTGATCACCCATCTCAACCCATGCTTTCAGACCCACTCATTACTAAGCTGGATGCTTTCATCTTATCCCCACTGAATTATTGCTGCAGACACATTTTCTGATGTGGTCAGTGATCACTGTATCACCTACTGCATCATGAGGGTGTGCCCCCCCCCCACTCATACCCCAAAATATATTTGGCACCTCCCAGTTAGAGTATTCAACACTAGCATCCTACTCTATGACCTTGCCAGAGCTGACTGGCTCCTGGTTTTCTTCACTCCCAATATTGGCACTGCACTTGACCACTTCACTACCACCTTTCTTCAGATATGGAATACCCATTCCCCCATAAAAAAGTCAGGGTCAAATGTCCACCATCCATGGATCCCTAATGATCTCCTCTCTCTTTATATGTCCCGAGACCATGCCTAGCAACAATTTAAAGTCTCCCAGTCCCTAGCTGATCTCCAACACTATAGGTCTCTTCAAAACAGCTGTACAAATGCCATCCCACAAACCAAAACAAATTACTTCAAAGTGCACCAGCAGTCCACAAATCACTCCCCCTCCTCATTTTGGAAACATCTCTGCTCGTTTTATACCCCCTAAAAGACTACTTTGCCTACCCTTGTAGATGCTCGAGTTCAGATCTCTGATCCATCCTTTATAGCGATCATCCTAAATAACTTTTCAGTACCTGTGCTCTCTGTGATGACCCTCCTGTTGCCCAATCTGATATCCACCTTCCCCCACATATAATGGTTTTCATTTCCCTCTAGTCTCACCATAAGAGGTCTATTACTCAGTTTTGTCCCTCAGCCCTTTAAAGATCAGTCCTGACAGCCTTGACCTGAGACTTCTCAGAATCTCTGCACCTCTATTGTATTTCCCCAAACACACCTACTCAGTCTTTCTTTCTCCACCTCCACTTTCCCCTTTGCCTGAAAACTTGCTAATGTCCTTCCCATCCATAAGGGCAGTGATCCCACCTCCCCTGGAAATTACCAGTCCATCTCCCTCCTCCCGTCAATGGCAATGACTCAAGAATTCATTGTCCTCACAAGACTCAATGATTTCCTAACTTCCACTAATATCCTCCTCCGTGTCCAGTCAAGGTTCAGAAAATCTAATTCCACAACCACCTCCTCCCTCATTCGCTTCACTGATTCCATGCACTATTAGCCTTGAATCAAGGTCATATTATCTCTGCAATATTCATGAGCCTCACGAAGACCTTTGATTCTGTCTCTCACCCCATCCTCTTAAATAAACTCCATGCTGCAGGACTATCTGCCCCTGTAGTTAAATGGTTTAATTCATACCTCACAGGTAGGCACCATGCTGTGCAGTTCAGAAATATCTTTCTCCTTCCCTCTCCATCATTTCTGGCCTTCCCCAGGGTTCTATGCTTAGACCTGTCCTTTTCTCTCTCTTTATTAATGATCTCCCCTCCATCTGCTCCAACTCCCACACACATGTATGCAGACAATACCATCATCTACCTGTATGGCACCTCTGCTTCAGACATCCAAATCCCCCTCCAATGTGACTTTTATGCAGTGTTATGATGGTTCCTGGACTAATGACTCGAAATGAATGCCAAAAAAAAAGCTGTTGCCATGATCTTTGGTTCAAAGTAAAAATTAGCTAGGCTACCATTCCACCCCAGTGACCACTACTCTGGCTGGCACCCCCCTTAATGAGGTCCTTACCTAGGGGTTTGGCTCAACCCATCCCTTAAAATTTCATCCCACCTTGATGCCTTGCACTTAAAATTTCACCCCAAGTTTGGACTGCTCTTCAGGCATAAGGACTGTCTCTCCCTCTCAGGCCATCAAGACTTAATAACTAAATGGATCCTCCCACATCTACTATGCCGATATCATCTATGGGTCAGCACCGCCACCTCCCTTGTCATGCTTGATGTACTTTTCAATGCTTTCTGTCACTTTGCCTCCAACTACCCTTTCTTGATACACCACTGTGACTTATATTCTACCCCCCCTTTCAGCAGAGACATTTAGCCCACTGCCTTACCTTCATCTCTAAGTATTGGTTTGAATCCCTCTAGTCTTATCTCTCCTCTCTTCTCACTCCAGCCACCACCTACCCCCCTGCATTCCCGTCTTTCCTGCACTTTTATCCTTCCCTGAGCCCACACTTTGGCTGTTTCACCTCCCTTCCCTTTGGAAAAAATTCTCCTCCTCCATTCATCTTACCCCTTTGTTCCCAGCATTAAAGCGTTGGCTTAGATCATCTCCAGTAACCTCCTGCAGTTGCCCCTGTAACCCCTAGATGGCGCTATCCCAGGGGCTACTACCCCTGCCTGATTTGCCACTAACAGGTTGAGGGGCCTGGATCCAATGGCGGGTGCCTCCACCCAGAGGTCAGGGTTTGCAATAGTTAAACTAACTTGGTCACAGCCCTCTGGGACACTGCAAC
Organism: Neoceratodus forsteri; assembly: GCA_016271365.2. Lineage (NCBI taxonomy): Eukaryota > Metazoa > Chordata > Ceratodontiformes > Ceratodontidae > Neoceratodus > Neoceratodus forsteri. Next base: position 276,693,625 of record CM057449.1, read on the forward strand.
CCCCCTTTCTTCCCACTAGTGGCCCACACAATATATCAGAATTACCTTCACAGTATACACTTACCCCAGGTCTGGTTTCGGCACTGGGACCTCCTGTGAAATGAGATACAGTGCAACAATCACGGTACAGTACTTTAACATAGACAAATACCTCAGGCAGTATAACTTTGCTGAAACAAGCAGCTCTGATTTATTTAGGGGATATAACAAGGACAGGGGAAATCAGGTTAATTAGCTTATCACTCTAATAATCTACCTTATGGGTCTGTGTACAGGCTCATCCCTATCAGTTACTGTCCCTGGCACCCAAGCCCTCGTGGCTAGTCCAAACCGTGGCAGCTGGTAGGGGCCCTTTCACACAGAGAAAAGGAGAATTAAACAGTCAGCAGTACAGAATTCCATTGGATTTAATGTGGCAATTCAACAGGGAGCGACCCTGAATTAGTACTCACGACCTCCAAATAAGATAGGGTCCTTCAATGTCAGTAGGGCTCACTTAGGTACACAAACCCTTCTACACATCCATATAAAAGAAAGCACTATACCAGGCAGGCTGCATCTGTATCCCGATCGCAATTACTGCACAATACCCGGGAGAACACACAGCAGATTCAGTTCCTGACAGACCGAGTGAAATTTTAGCAATTCCTCCAGTCTTCTACAGGGTGAGCCTGGTTTCTCTTCAGAGATCCTTTGATTCTTTTCACAGGACGGATTCAGTCCTAACAAGCTGTTACACAAGCTGCAGACCGGAACTCTGGGCGCTTACACCGTTTTTTGACCAAAACTGCACACTGAAAAAGCACAGGGCTCCTTCCTTCTTCACTGCCAAAGCTCAACTGAAACTCCAACCGACAAAACCGGGCACTTCTTTGAGTTCCTCCCAGTTCTTGACTGGATTGGCTGTCACTCACAATAGACTGCTGCTGTTGGTCCAAAAGGCACTGAAGTCTAAACTACATCTCCCAGAGTCACTGCCCATACAATCCTCTTGTGGCTGGCTCAGATTATGAGTCCAAGTTCTGATTCGTCAAGGCACCATTTTAGAGCTAGCTACCCCACACTGATTGGTCCAGTTCAGCAGTTCAAAACTAGAATGGGAACTAGCAAGACAGTTCTGACTGCAAAAGAAAGTAGTTAGACAAACTGTAATTTCATTATTACTCTCAATAATTTCTGCAAACAGTTACATCTTCCAGATAGGTTCCCTGCACTTAGTGACTGCAAAAATGAAGTGAATTACAGCAGCTCGAGTGGTACTAGAGAAGCTACACAGTCCCCCATATAAACTAATTATGTCTGCAAGCAGACAGCTCTTAAAGAGACAGTACCAGAGGCTCTAAAAACACTCACTGATAAATGGCTTAAATGCCAAACACCATTCAGGCTTGGAGCATTCAAGCAAGCTCCTGGAAGTCTTTGGGAACCCCATTTGCAGGGGTTACACCCTTCCTGGTTTGGGAAAGCTTGACGTCCCGCCACAAGTACCCCTAAGTTTCAACTGCAACCATATACATTTGCATTAGGCTCGCATATGTAATCATCAGTCAATATATCATTTTACCAAGAACACATTTCTGAAACATTGCAGTACGTCACTCTTTACACAGTATTACATACACTTGTACCATAACTCAAGTTATTACCTCTTGTACATGAAACCTGAAGAGAGGCCCTTCCCTATCAGTTACCTTGGGGCTGGATGGGGCAAGGCACCATACTTAGAGGGCAACACAAGTAACTTGGAGTTAGCACTGATGCTCAGTTTGGGCAATGAGCTCGGGGACACATACACTCCTTTATGGACAACATTGAGAGGCAAATCCACAGGCCTCCCAAGGGAATCATAACTGAGGTGCTACCAGGTTTTACAGCTCGACCAGTCTTTCTAGGGGAACTGTTATAGTTCCCACCTGAGCCTCATTTTCAGCATTGTCCTCACTTGTCAGGGGAGTCTCCATGGGGTAGAGAGGTTAGAACTTGGGGCACTTTAGCTCCAGGAGTTACAGTTTCTGAGTCCACAACATTTGGTTTCATGGAGAGCTTTCGGACACTGGCAGTGGACTGTCAGGGCACTCAAAATACTCTTCTGTTCGGGTGTATCACCAGTCTGCCCCAATTCATCATTTTCCTCCCTGAAGCTCAAACAGTTCAACCATGCACAATGATTCCATTTCATCTGATCTGATGCTTTGCACTTCACTTTCTGGGAGCATTGGCTCCAGGGATGAAGCTGGGGATAGACAGTCCAGAAGGCCCAGCTTTGTCTCCAGTATGACTAGGGATTGCCCGAAACAATTGACTCAGTTCGTGAAGAAGGATAGTATTCAAAGTCACTCTCACTTTCTTCCGATATGGACTGACAGTCATGCTCAACTGGGACTTGTGAAGGGAACACTTTAACTTTGCTTCTGTAGGTGCAGACTTTCTTGATCTTTTCTTAGCAGCAGCTCTAGTCACTGGTCCAGAGGGGCATCTTCTAGGGGCTCAGACTCACTTAAGATTTGTCCAATGGGCAGTAAATGATTTCTATGCATTGTTTTACATCTTTGAATTATTCTCAGGCCTTACTTTGTACCCTGGCAGGTCATCTAGTTTGCCCACTACAATGTGAGGGAGATGGTGCCATCTGTCAGCAATCTTGTGCTTGCCATGCAGTCCCAGATTTCTTAGCAACCCGACTCCCTCCTGGAGTTCCTGTGCTTTTCACCTTTTATCATACCTTTCTTTGTTGGCCAGATTTCTTTTGGTAGCCATGGTTTGAGCCAGTTGGTACGCATGAGTTAGCTGGGCCTTTAACTTTGCACATACTGTAAATAGTTGTCAGCTTGAACCCCATCAGGAGAGACCCCAAACACACATCTACTGGTAGTCGAGCTTCTTCCAAACATCAGGTGGTAGGGGGAGAATCAGTGGCATCACTTTGGTGCAGTATAAGCATGTACCAGGGTGCTAATTTTTTGGCTCCATCTAGGCTTGTCCTTTGGGTGCAGGGTGCCTAGCATATCTAGCAAAGTGCGGTTGAAACGTTCAGGCTGTGGGTCCCCTGGGGTGGTAAGGAGTGGTTCTGGACTTCGCCTCCCACAGAGAAAGCATCTCTTTGATCAGACGACTCTCAAAGTCTCTCCCTTGATCAGAATGGATTCTTTGTGGAGCCCCATAGTGAACAAAAAGTTTTCTACAAGTACTTTGGCCACAGTGGATGCTTTCTGGGTCTTTGGTGGGGAAAGCTTGGGCATATCTCGTGAAATGGTCAGTGACCACCAGCAATTACTGATATTTCTTTGATCTGACTCAAACTCAGAAAATCAATACAGACCAGCTCCATGGGTGCACTGGTGGTGATGTTAACAAGGGGCAGCCCTCTGGGGCAAAGCTTTCCTCTGTAAGCAGTGACTACAAGTTCGAATGTGTTGCTCATCAGCCCCCATCTTAGGCCAATAGAATCTGATCTCACCAAGTCAAGTGTTCTGTCTATACCAAGGTGCCCATGTGGTTGTGCAAGGACCTCAGTACTGAGTCTCGAAAGCAGTGGGCAGCACTAGTTGTTGTTTGTCTACTTGTCCCCGTCTGTCTACTGTTTCTCTGTATAACAGTTTATTGATCAGTTTCCAACTTAGGACCTTACTTTGTATAACATGCAGTTCTCCAATCGGTGGGCGTAATTTGGACACATCTTTTCCTGCATAGAGGCTTCAAAGCTGCTTTGATCATGGATCGCGGATTGAGCCCTCCTTAATACTGTCATTGTCCAGCTGAGGCAGTGCACCAATGTCTATTGCAGAAAAGTGGCAATAGCAGCAGGTATGCAATTCTCAGAGGTCCCAAGCAATCCACCATGCAGTCCACTGCGTCCGTGGACATTTGTTCCTCCTGTCAACTTCCGTCAGAGTGCCGAATGTCAGGTTCTGCCAATCGGACCCAATCATTCTGGGAACAGGCCTCGGAGAGAGCATCAGCATCTATGTGGTTCAGACCTGCCGGTATTCGAGCATAGTCATATGTAGATAATGCAGAAAGCCACCTATGGCCAGTGGCATCCAACAGCTGAGGTCTGCACATAGGTCAAAGGATTATTGTCAGTTTTACTAGTATTTTAGCCCCATACAGTACTCATGGAATTGGTCAACAATAGCCACTTCAAAGCTAGGAACTCTAACTTATGTACAGGATAGTTCCTTTTCGGATGGGGTCAGGCTTCACTGGCAAAGGCCACTGGTCTCAGGCCATTCTCGTGCTCTTGGCACAACACAGCCCCAACCCTTGCAAGCTAGCATCAGTGCAGGACGTAAGGTTTTCTTGGATCAGCATAGGCCAGCACTGGAGCATGGGTAAGTTGATATATGATCTCATGAAAAGCCGCCTCATTAATCAGGAGTCCAGCGGCCCCAAATACTTCACTCGGATGAAAATACACTCTTTCAGTCTTGAGGGACGCTGACTTTGGTATTTTTGTGGGTTGGGGATACCTTGAGTAAGGTTAAGTAAAGGCGGATCACTCTTGAATAGTCCTTGATGAAGCGCGTATAATAACCACAGAATCCCAGGAATCTTTGCAGTTCTTTTAGATTTTGGGCTGTGGCCAGGTAGTCAAGGCCTCAACTTTACTTGGTGGGTCTCTATTCCCTCGGTGGATACTATGTGTCCTACATACTTTACTGATGTTTGAAAATTGACACTTATCAATGGACAGTTTAAGACCAAAGTCCTCCAGTTGGTCCAATACCTTAAATAATCTGCTCTCATGTTCCTCCAGTGAGCTGCCAAACACAATAACATCATCTAGGTATACCAGGCACTCTAGTAGTTCATGTCCCCACTGCACGCTCATCAATCATTGAAAAGTGGCTGGGGCACCTGAAATCCCTTTTGAGGCATCCCCATGAATCATAGGAAGCTAGACAGATAAAGGCTGCCTTCACGGTCCTCTGGGGCCATCGATCCGGTAGTACCCACTGCGGAGATCCAGCACAGAGAACCACTTGCTCCTATTTAGGCAGTCCAGCATCCTGAATGCGGGCATTGTGTACTGACTAGATAGTCCGCGGTTTAAGGTGCGATAATCCACACACATCCTTACTGTTCCATTCTTTTCCTCACTACCACAATGGGGAAGCATAAAGGGCTTCTGGATTCTTGTATTACACCAGCAGCTAACATTCTCTTGCAGATGCCGTTCACATCATCTATGTCAGCAGGTGCCAGGCGTCGAGACCTCTCACGAAATGGTCTTTCGTCATGTAGCCGATATTGTGCTCAGCCCTGCACGCATCTCTACATCCCATTCCTTTAAAGAAAACACCTGGTCTCTCTGGGCAAGCTTCTCACTGATCCTCACTTTCCATTCAGCTGGCAGCGGGAGTCGCCGAATCAAAAGTGTCAGGCGTTACTCTGTCATTCTTCCTTGAACTCTTGCTGCTGGGTAGCACTGCAGTGTCTGCATAATGCACATTAGCCAGGATGCAACCTCTGTTTACTCAATGTCTCTTTCAGACACATTATGAACTTGGACCATTACCCTTCTGGCATAAGCATGGGCTCTAGCGGCAAAATACTAGGCTTGACCAGCAGTCCTCTGACAATTTTCTCCATCGCCTGGTGCATCCAACATTAATATTTTATTCTTAACATCCTTTCTGATACGGACCTCTCCTGTAAGGTACACTGGCATTTGGCCAGGATCAGAGACTCAGGATCCTTCTTCCATACAATCCGACCGGTTCCTCTGGTTCTGTTTTTCAGCATCTCTCTGTGCCTCATAGGCCTTCTTAATTAAAGCCGAACTCTTAAAGCTCTACTAGTCTTTGACCCCTGTTTTTCATAACACAACTGTGCCAGCCTTTCCGAACATATGAGCATTTGTTCCAATCAACAAAGGGACACCATCATACAGTCCAGTGGGGACACACTAAGGCTAGGGTCTCTATTGTTCGGCCACTCCAGCCACGGAGGTGGGGAAAGACAGCCAAATTCGGATATACCCGAATAGGGGTAGGCCTTCACTTAACCCCTATACATGCAGTCCTTCTAATGGTTGTAAAGGTACGTCTGACAAATGCTTCTGATACCAATCCTGGAACATAATTGTCACTTGGGAGCTACTGCTAATATAGTTTTGTAGACACTCCATTCACCTTTTTACAGTGGTTCTATGGAGGGACCCACTATTCTGGACCAGTCTGGAGAGGCGGTAGTGGGGGCCTGGGCAACTGACCTTGCCACAAAGGACGTGAATTAGTATTTTGGTGCCCTCACTGGGATCATGTCGTGGCACCTCTAATCACTGATTTCTTCCAAGCTTCCTTGTTAGCCTATATGCAACTTTGTCAGTGTCTTTTGGGGACTGGCATTCCCTTTTCATGTGCCCATCTTTCCCACAATTATAGCAAAACATACTTTCTGGAGTTTGAGCTGGCCGAGCTTCACTGGGAGCCAGGGCGGGGTATTACTAACTGGAAACCTGGGTGCCATCTCTGTCTGCTGACGTGATAAGTATTTGGAGACATCTCGTCAGTTTCTCCACTTCCATGGTCAAGGAATTGAGTTTTGAGCTGCTATCAGCAGGAGATATGGGTGGGTACCTCACCCCATAGCAGATGCAGTCGGATAATAGGTCAGGGCCTGCACTTGCAGGCTGGACTTGCTAAAGGGACTGTTTTTGAATTCCCGGATCTCTCAACAGTTCGCCCCCATTGTGGCATATTCTTTCCTTGTCAGAGCACTCATTGACTGTCAACCTCTGCCCCTGAACTTCACTTGATGGGTCACCTCAGTCACTCGGGTCATAGCCACAGCTGTTGGTGCAGGTACCTCCCGAGGTCGCTTTTCTCAACTCCTCGAATTTCTCTCATTAACTCATCATAGGAGGGTGGGGATTCCAGTCGATGGTTGTATGTAACTGAGCTAACAGCAGTTCTGAGAAGGGGGGACTTAAGGATTCTGTCCAGTCTGGTTCGGGTCCAGTTCAATTGCTGGCAACCATCTTTCTGAGGCATTCTTGCAACAATTTTTCCAGCCGAGAGACATACACAGACAACAACTCCTTGGTACTGTTGTGCATTTCTTACTCTCCACCATAGGTCCTCATCAGAATCTGGGTCCATACACATTCTCCAAGGCCTCAAGATAGGCCTCGCAGTCGTTCAGGGTTACTGGCCTGCTTAGCACGGATGGTAGCCAGGGCAGGACCCGGAGGCTCTCACTAACCTCTTCGCCGCTTCCCGAGCATTGCTTCTAGCACTTGGGGGCAACATAGTCTATCCAGGTCTCCCCAGTCATCCTCCCTTGGGGGTGGGAGGTGCCAGAGAAGATCCTCAACCTTCGTAAGAGTCGTGACTAATGGCAGGTGCAGAAATAGAGTCTGCATTGGTTCAGCCACCATACGGCACTGGAGCAGGAGAGGGTGTTGGGAGAACACCCCAGGTGGCAAGAATAGTTTCTTCAAGTCCTCCACAGTTTTCCCTCTCCCAGCAACCATTCAGCAAATTTTCCTCAAAAGTTTCAAGATAGTGGTGGGGGCTGATTTCTCGGTCTTCACTGTCCTTAGTTATCACTCTCCAAGCAGTGAGGGCTCCTCTGGGTAATGGTCTGTGCACTTTGGAGTATCTATGGGATCCTTAAACTCTACTAGGCCAGAAAGTGTGGGTGAGCAGATTAGCATGCCACCCACCACCAACAGGGTTTTGTAAACCTTCCACCTTGGAAAGTACTCCTGCACAGTGTCCGTATGATACCCAGGGATGTCCAGGATAAGCATAGCATTTTGGGGTCGATCTCCTCCCTAGTACACCACTCCACCAGCCGTGCACAGCCACTTCTGTCGGGTACCCATTTTTTCTTAACAGTGGTTCATAATATGGCCACTAGAGGACACACAATCCCAGTGTGTGAGCCTCCAAGATGTAACCCCAGATGGCGCTATCCCAGGGGCTACTACCCTGCCTGATTTGCTACTAACAGGTTGAGGGGCCTGATCCAATGGCGGTGCCTCCACCCAGAGGTCAGGGTTTGCAATAGTTAAACTAACTTAGTCACAGCCCTCTGGGACACTGCAACCCCTTTCTTCCCACTAGTGGCCCACACAATATATCAGAATTACCTTCACAGTATACACTTACCCCAGGTCTGGTTCCGCACTGGGACCTCCTGTGAAATGAGATACAGTACATAATCACGGTACAGTTTTAACATAGACAAATACCTCAGGCGTAACTTTGCTGAAACAAGCAGCTCTGATTTATTTAGGGGATATAACAAGGACAGGGGAAATCAGGTTAATTAGCTTATCACTCTAATAATTCATTTATGGCTCTGTGCACAGGCCTATCCCTATCAGTTACTGTCCCTGGGTACCCAAGCCCAGTGGCTAGTCCAAACCGTGGCAGCTGGTAGGGGCCTTTCACAGAGAGAAAAGGAGAATTAAACAGTCAGCAGTACAGTAATTCCATTTGGATTTAATGTGGCAATTCAACAGGAGCGATCCTGAATTAGTACTCACGACCTCCAAATAAGATAGGGTCCTTCAATGTCAGCAGGGCTCACTTGAGGTACACAAACCCTTCACACATCCATATAAAAGAAAGCACTATACCAGGCAGGCTGCATCTGTATCCCGATCGCAATTACTGCACAATACCCGGAGAACACACAGCAGATTCAGTTCTTGACAGACCGAGTGAAATTTTCAGCAATTCCTCCAGTCTTCTACAGGGTGAGCCTGGTTTCTACTTCTTCAGAGATCCTTTGATTCTTTTCACAGGACGGATTCAGTCCTACCAAGCTGTTGCACAAGCTGCAGACCGAACTCTGGCCTTACACATTTTTTTTTTTTGACCAAAACTGCACACTGAAAAAGCACAGGGCTCCTTCCTTCTTCACTGCCAAAGCTCAATTGAAACCCAACCGACAAAACTGGCACCTTTGAGTTCCTCCCTAGTTCTTGACTGGATTGGCTGTCACCTCAATAGACTGCTGCTGTTGGTCCAAAAAGGCACTGAAGTTCAACTATATCTCCCAGAGTCACTGCCCATACAATCCTCTTGTGGCTGCTCAGATTATGAGTCCAAGTTCTGATTCGTCCAAGGCACCATTTTAGAGCTAGCTTACCCACACTGATTGGTCCAGTTCAGCAGTTCAAAACTAGAATGGGGAACTAGTAGACACAGTTCTGACTGCAAAGAAGCAGGTTAGACAAACTGTAATTCATTATTACTCTAAATAATTTCTGGCAAACAGTTACATCTTCCAGATAGGTCTCTTTGCACTCCTAGTGACTGCAAAATGAAGTGAATTGGCAGCAGCCCGAGTGGGTACTCAGAGAAGCACACAGTCCCCCCATATAACCAATTATGTCTGCAAGCAGACAGCTCTTAAAGAGACAGTACCAGAGGCTCTAAAAACACTCACTGATAAATGGCTTAAATGCCAAACACCATTCAGGCTTGGAGCATTCAAGCAAGCTCCTGGAAGTCTTTTGGGAACCCCCATTTGCAGGGGGGTTACACCCCTAAGACACTAACCATTTAAATTGCAGTCCACTGACTCTTCTCTTTCCTACTGGCTCCACCATCCATCCTTGATATTATTATTTATTTTTATTTGTAGTTGATTTAAATCTGTCTAACTATTGTATCTTGCACCTATGCTATGTAACTTTATATTTATTTTCAATGTACTTTAATATACGCTTTACTTTAGCACTCTATATTTTGTATTTTATGTGTATTTGTCAGACCTTGTTATGGTCTGCTCCCTAAGCCCAAAGGTTGCACCTAGAAATGAGCCTCGGCTCAGTGTGCCTTTCCCAGTAACCAATCTTTAAATAAAAACATAAAATAACTTGTTTCTGGCGGCAGCCTTCTCCAACTCATGGTGCCTGTATGATCATCATTGATGTCTGAAAGCCCCCCAAGCCCCCCAGTCCTTCACCCCAGTCACCCAACTGTGACTGGGCATTTACCTTCTGCTTACCTGCTCAGCCAGCCACTGACTGACCCCAACAAGCAATGTATCCATTTAAAAGCTGGCATATTGATATAGCTATGGTACTTGTTGAATGGGTTTGAAAAATAATGGAAGCACCATGAATTCTCAGAGATGTCCCATGAGTACTACAGTATATTGACATAACCACTTGTACACTGATACAGTGTGTGAGGGATTCAGATCATACCTGGCTGTGGAGGGTAGTTGAGGAAATGTGCTGTGCACCATCAGGGGACCAGTGTGGAGAGATGGGGGGTCAGAGTGCCACCACTCCCTAATGATGATCATAGAGGAACAGTGAGTAGGACTGGGCATCCCTTAATAAAAGGAATGATTATATGGGAACTAGGAGCATGAAAGTGGTGCCCGTGACACCAAGGGTGATTTACAGGCACTAGGAATGGAAGACACAGCCACTGGACAGACAGTAGGGTTAATTTGCCAGAGGATGGAGAGAGGTGGTATTGCTGTTCTAGTGATTTTGAAACATGTTTTTGCACATGGTAAATAGACCTACACAAACAGTCTGTTAGTGTCTTCTAAAATTATCCTGTCTGACTGCATGCTGTATGCATGCCTCTGCCTCTCATTAGCATGCACTCATGCAGTGCTTAGTGCTGAAGCATTAACTACTGTACTTTGCCCTATGCAAGGGTTTCAATATGGAAATCAAGTGCTAATTACAAAACCAAGGAGCAAGTCATTTACAGTGCTGCTCTGTCCTAGAGGCACACATACCTGCGTAACGATTAACACATTTTCACAAATACTCCATTTATTCTATCAAATCTTTGTTATAAATGAGACACATTGTATCAATTTAATAATATTACCTGTGGAAACAATTCCAGGAAGGAAAGCTGAAAGAGAGAGAGAGAGAGAAAACAAAAAAAAATAAAGATTTAATTTAATTTATATGCAATTCAGATTATAATATATCATTTTTAGATATAGCGTATGAACATGTTCCTTCATTTCCAAATCATTTCCAATTTCATGCTGTTTACTTTTTCAGTTGGATTCATCACAAATGTCAGTAGTACTGTATGTAACTTTTGTGCCGTCTGGACCACATCAAAACATTTATGGCAAAACCCTACAGCAACAATTTTGACAGGTTTCAGAATTGTTGCTTGGGGACGTAAGGCAAATTTTTGCCCTTTCGCCATGTGTCACCCCTTCAACATCTCTGACTTGAGGTTGATAATCCTTTAGAAGGAGGGGCAGGGGGCACCCCCCGACAGAAACACTTTAATGTCAGACAGGCAAGACTTCACCAGTTAACATTGGGGGTCTCTCTATGGAAAACTTTGACAACGGTATTGTAGATTCAGCAACTTTTGTTGCCTCTGTGCTGGGTATTTTGACTGAACTGAGAATGTAATTGCTCTGATTTTGGATAAAGTTATGGTAGGCACTAAGTAGTGTTTTGGTGTAATGTTAAAGGTATGTAGAGTCCTGTACTCTAAGTAAGCTACCTGCAAAATGATTGAGAAAACCAAAGGAACTATGCTGTCATTTAAGCATAAAGTTCAACAGTGAACAGTAAAGTACAGGATGACAACAGTAAAGCTGACATATTGAACAGGTATTTCTGCTCAGTCTTTACTGAGGAAGAGGAGGGTAATGGGTCTGAACGGAGTACAAGGGGTGAGAATAGTGCAGAAATGGACACAAGTCCTTTTACATGAGAAAGGGTCCTGAAGGAACTGGAAGTATAAGAGTTGATAAAGCTAATGGGGCCAGATGGGTGCATTCCAGGGTCCTTAAAGAACTAAGAGAGGTGGTGGCTGAACCTCTGCTATCCTGTTTAGCCGATCACTAGAAACAGGGAGGTACCCAAAGACTGAGGATAGCAGATGGTCCCTTATACAAAGGTGGGAAACAAAGAGAAGCGGGGAACTACAGACTAGTCAGCCTCACCTCGGTAGTGGGGAAGATCATGGAAGCACTACTGAAGGAGAGATTGGTGGAACATCTGGTTGTCAATGGACTACAGGACCCAAGGCAGCATGGTTTCACCAGGGGAGGTCATGTCAACCCCATTGAATTTTTGACTGGGTGACTAGGAGGTGGATCAGGGAGGCAGTGGACATGGCCTATCTGGACTTCAGTAAGGCCTTTGACACTGTGCCACATAGAAGACTATTGCACAAACTGGGGAATATGGGTGGGCAGGAGAGTAGTGGGTGGGTAAAACTGGCTGGCAGCAGGACACAGAGGGTGGTGGTAAATGGCTGTCACTCCACAGAGGGAAGAGTGACCAGTGGGTACCACAGAGATCAGTGCTGGGACCGGGTTATTCAATATCTCTTCATCAGTGACATTGGGCGAGGACCTAGAAGGCAGAATTCACTGTTCGCTGATGACACAAAGCTCTGTAACAGAGTAGACACACCAGAGGGTGTAGACAGAATGAGAAGGGACCTGCAGAAACTTGAAGAATGGTCAGGGGTTTGGTAGTTGAAATTCAATGCAAGGAAGTGCAAGATAATGCATATGGGTACACAAACCCCTGCACAATATATCAGTTGGGGTGAGGTATAGCATGCACCAAGCAGGAAAGGGATCTTGGGGTAATCATCCTGATGACCTCAAGGCAGGGAAACAGTGTGACAAGGCAGCAGGTAAAGAATAGGATGCTGGGATGCACAGGCAGGGCATCACCAGCAGGAAAAGGGGAGGTCAGTAATTCCACTATACAAGACACTAGTGAGGCCGCACCTGGAGTACACTGCAGTTCTGGAGACCTACCTCACGTAAGGGACATGCACAGGGTAGAGAAGGTTCAGAGGAGGGCAACAAAGATGGTGCATAGATTGCATCACAAGTCCTATGAGGACAGGTTGAAGGCACTGAGCATGTACTCCCTGGAGAAGAGGAGGAGAGAGTGGATATGATAGAGACATACAAGTATCTTACAGGGAGGAACAGGGTGCAGGAATGCACTATTTTTAAGCGAAAAGATGTTCCAGGACTAGAGGGCATGGATGAAGTTGGAGGAGGATGATTCAGAGGAAACATGAGGAAGAATTTCTTCACAGAACGGGTGGTGGACAAGTGAACACCCTGCCAGAGGAAGTGGTGGGGGCTGAAACAATCATGGGATTTAAGAATGCATGGGATAGACATAAAGGAATTCTGGAGGTCAGGGGTAAGGGGCAACAGACTTCTTGGAAAACATAAACTGAACTTAGAAACTTAAATGGGCAGACTAGGTGGGCCATAGGCCCTTATCTGCCAACACTGTCTATGTATCTAGTGATGAGCCTTCCACACATGGAATAACATAAGACTGTCTATTACTGTACTGATAAACCTGCATTACAGCAGGTTTTAGAAATGTATAGCAAATTTTCTGGATGTGGGCAATTTCAGATGTATGCAGTCATATTGCTGTTCCCATCAAAGGGCCCTATTCACGAAGGTGTGGGTAAGATGTAGGAAAGCAACACAGGGAGAAGTGCACAGCTACACACCTTGCAGGCAGAGGGGAATACGCTGTATTCACCAACAGGCATGAAACACACCAAAAAGGCAGGGGAGTGGAGCACAGAGGAGTGTAGAGGCATATAGGGGCATGCCAAGAGATGTGCGGTAACATGTCCCCGCCCCATGACCCCACCATAAAATAGATGTGGAGCAGCTGTGTGGGGTCAGAAACACACTTTATAGTACCATAATGGAGCCAGGAACCAAGTTCTGGAACAGTGGGGTCCAGCTGTGGCACTGCCAACAAAACCAGCCAGTGGAGGCAATGGACAAAGTGGAAGGGGATGCAGGAGATGAGCCAGGTCCACAAACTTCGGTAGGGGCACAGGTGGCCATGCTGGTCATGGACATCCATCACCACTATGATGTCCTGCAGAGTTCAATGTCCCTCTGCACCCACTAAAACCAAGGCCCACATATGGCTGGACATCCAGGTGACTGTAAATGTAGCTGGACCAGAGTCACAGACACTGGCTGCCATCAAACACAAGTGGCATGACCTCTAGTATCAGGTCAAGAAGAAGCTAACTGTGGCAAGGCAGTCTCTGGCGGTTAAAGGCAGTGGACCACTACCACAGTAACCACCCCTTACACTGATCGAGACAATTGCATTGGACACCATCAGTGATCACGTGAGGGATGGCAAGGCCACTGGCATAGACAACATGAGAGGTATGCAACACACACAGGTAAACAGACACATTAAGGTAATCACTGGCACAGAGCATGCCAACCACCATGTCCACCCCCACAGTGCATGATGATGATGACAGCACCAGTGAGCAGCCATCTGGACTGGAGCATGGGACAGACACAGACACCCACCAAGGGCAGTAAATCACAGAACTGACATGGTGCAGGGAGCCATGCATCCACAGCATGTGGCACCACTAATTATGGATGTACCTCCCCAACAGGTGAGCATGCGCAGGATACACATCAATGTGCAGAGGTGGACATGCAGCCAGCTGATGACAGTTGGCTCCAGCACAGCAAAGACACCTAGCTGAGAACACACAGCCATCATGGGAGACAACCATGATGGCAGAGAAGGGTCAGTGCCATGCCACACCACACCACAGAAAGCCAGCCAGTGCTGAACATGGTGGAGCCAGGGCACAGTACACATGCTATGTCTAACAACAGCAGCAATAGCCAGGGTGGCCAGGGCATCCAAACAGCCCCCCTTGGATGATCTGACACTCAGTCACCCACACCACACCCCTGTCTAACATGCCAGGACCATCACCACATTCCCTGCCCAGATGGCCACGCTGGATACCACCCAGTGGATTGCTGCAGACCTACTACCCTGCTCTGCAGAGGATGGAGTGTGATGGTTACAGGTCACCAATGAGAACATGCAGACTCTGAAGCAGCTCATGGAGGTGGTGGCTGCTGGGGTCCATGCCCAGGAGAGGATGGCCAAAATGCTGGAGGCCATCGCCAGCCACATGGTTGTAGGTAGTCAGCAGCAACCCCCTGCTGCACCACCGGCAGATGCACAGTGGGACCCAAGCACACAGCCCCCAGTGCCAATGCACTGGCACACACAGGCCCATCCCCCAACAGCAGTCATCATGCCAGTGGTGCACTGGCTGGCAACCATGAGGACAACACACCAATGGATGTGTGACTCACAAGACTTGCATCACAGGCCATGGAGGACAACTGTGGCCATGAACGTGAATGGTGGCTGGGCCCAGGCCCAGCCACACTGTCTCATGGAGGCAGGAAAAAGTGAGCACCATACCATAATGCATAGCCATGGTCCCAGTACACACCCCAAACCCGGACCTACAACACACCCTGCTACCCCAGCTGACCCCTCCCCAGCAGAACACAAGCAGATTGACCACCACAGCCACATACACAATATGTGATGCACAGCCCACCCACACAGTACAGCACACACTGGCACCGCTGTAGTGACACCCCCTGCAGTGACTGGAAGCTGCAAACAGTGCCATATGCACACAGGTGTATCCTGCATAGCCACATAGCACCTGGTATGATGGTAGCAGCCATAACATGACACACAGCCATAACTGGGTAGGGGTACATGGACACTCAGTGTCACAGTGTCATCTTTAGCACCCATGTATACACACCATATCAGCCTAGAATGCCATGTGTGCAGGACAGCATGGCCCACCATGCATTCCGGCAAGGATGCAACACATGGTGGCTGATGCCACCCATCATCGTCATGGTGCCCATCAGGTTTTTCCTGGTGGTGCAGTGTGTGGCACTCAAGGGGGCACATCTGTTGCCACATCAGGGGCAGCAGCAAACGGCATTGCATGCAAATGTTATGCAGTATGGCACATGTGGTGAACACTCTGCATGCCTTGCCTGACATAAGCACCCTCATGCCACTACTGTGATCCAGGCAATGGAATTTCATCTTCAGGAGTCTAATGGTACATTCTGCAATGTTCCATGCCCTCCTATGGGCATGATTATTGGCATCCACTGTAGGGCTCTGTGGTGCCAGGTAAGGCATCAGGAGGTATGTCTGCAGTGGATATCTGCTTTCTCCTGTGGGTGGGAATAGACAACATTAGTACACAGGTTGTGATGCATAGTAACACATATGCACAGACAGACATGGACAGTGCGTACATATGATCTAGCCATCCTCCTCAGCGTGTGTTGCCAGATGTCGCTGTAGCCTACTGTTGACAAATATGTTGGAGTCGTGACATGAACCTCGGTACTTGGTGCACATGTTAGTGAGAATGCCACTTGCATCACAGACCACATGGCAATTGATACTGTTGTACCCTTTATGAATACGGTATGTCTCCAGGTCCACAGATGGCTCCAGTATGGTGAAGTGTATGCAATCTATTACCCATAATGGGTTTGTCATTCCATACTTCTCATAGAATGCCTCTTTTCCCACCCTGATGTCCACTGGCATTGTGGGGAACCAGATGTGGCCTGCCACATGGCATAATGGCGCATCAGTGACCTAATGCAGGGCCAGTGGCACAGATGACTGGCTCACACCTGTCACATTGCCCTCTGGAACGACCCAATGGCAAAGTACTGCAGGGCGCACATGAGCTTCATCTCCATGGACGTGGTCATGGACCACAGTGTGCAGGGCCAGGCGTGTCTATAGACAACATCATTGATGCAGCTAGGGTGTAGAGATGCAGTGAATTTAAATTCCACCAGAGAAGTGAATGCGAAGTGAAACATAGAAACATAGAACATAGAATTTGACGGCAGAGTGGGCAATGCAAAATGCTCACTCTGCCTTGTCATTGCCACTTCGTATTAAGGCAGAATGGCAACGCAAAGTAAGGCGAAGTCACTGTTTTTAATTGACTTCGGGTACCTCATTATGATTCTAAGTGACCCACTTGGTGTTTCAGATTTGGCAGCCCCCCCCACACATCACATGGCTTACAGTACTGTAAGTCACATGCTCTTTAGCTAGGCAGGAAGAAAGTGAGTCATACAAGCAAACACTTTTACTTTCTCCTGTATAGACGGAGAGAGAGCAGTGTGTTTTGTGACTGCTGATACTTTGAGATCAGAGAGGAGGAGATTTAAACTTTGATTTAGACCCAACAGCTTTTTTAAAAGCTACATTTTTTTTGTCTTTTCTGTACTCTTTTTTACTTAATTTGCTCTTTCTGTAAATTTTATTTTTCTTAGAGGCTTAAAATATATCCAAGTAACTATTAAAAAAAATTAATGCTGTGATTCGTGACGTGATCATAAATCACGATTTGTGACTACATTTGTGACCGTGATGATGAAGAAATGAGAATGCCTACAGCTGTACTTCCCCGGGTCCTGATGAGGTGTGACACAAAACTCCCCAACTTAAAAACACTTATTAATGAATACAATGGTGGGGTGGTGATGAAGCATGGAGAGATACTACAAAACAGGCTTACAATACATCCAAGTAACTATTAAAAAAAATTAATATTGTGATTCGTGACATGATCGTTAATCATGATTTGTGACTGCATTTGTGACCGTGATGATGATGAAATACGAATGCCTATGGCTACTCTTCCCCGGGCCCCGATGAGGTGTGACATAAATCTCCCCGACTTTAAAAACACTCATTAATGAGTACAATGGTGGAGTGGTGAAGCATGGAGAGATACTACAAAACAGGCTTACAATACATCCAAGTAACTATTAAAAAAGATTAATGTTGTGATTCGTGATGTGATCATAAATCGTGATTTGTGACTGCATTTGTGACCATCCATGATGATGAAGAACGTGGTTTGTATCACGGATGACTCGTGATAATGGTCCCAACTTAAAAATGCATATTAATGAGTACAGTGTTCATGCAGAATTGTGTACCACACCTGTCCAGTACTCTGAAGGGAAGCCAAAGAAACAGCTGTGACTTAAGTTAGAGATGGAGATTGGGCCCTAAAGAGATGCAAATGCACAGACAGATTAAGATTGCGCTGCGCACTGAAGAGATGCAGATGCAAAGGCATAACACCTAACCAGTGCTCACCATCAGAAATTCAAAAATCTGGAAAATAATTCCTTTTCTGGTTGGAGCAGGCCATTTGGGAGCAGTGTACTGCACTGCTGCAGTAACAGTCACTAGTACTAAGTAAAGATACCACAAAGAAGTACAAAAATTACACAGCTGCAGTGGATAGCATAGCAGGTTCACATTGCTGAAATTATGTGGCACAATAAAAGGTGTCTGATTTGATGACACGCATCACACGCATACTTACACACACACTAAGTAATGCATAGCAAATTGAAAACTTCAGTAATATAACCACATATTTTAAACAAACCAAAATTATGCACTGCTGCACCACAACAATCAACAAAAAAATGGCAAGAATTATTGAAAATATTATTGTGTGTACATTAACACAGTTACACAAGAAAATATCACCAAAACAGAAAGCTCTGTCTTTTTCTCCAAGTTAATCTACCTACATTACAGATATGCCCCTCCCCCAAAGCACACTTCCACTGTCTCTCAGTACACAGGCTGAATATTGTACATTAACATTCAAAATCCACACATAAACAATAAACGCTCGATGATATAAGCACAGGAAGGTTTCCTACAATCAATGAACTAAAGTTTCAGCAAAACAAATGACCCGAAAAGGCTTTTTTAACAGCTTTTACAAGATTTGAATCACAGAGCTCTCAGAGCAGATTCTCTCCTACAGTTTCATACACACACTACCCCAAACTGAGGCTGTGCAGAACAATCTAGAGCCCCTGTGACCTGAAATCCCATGAATCACTGCAAAATTCACATTTGGAGCTTAAAAACAAGGTGAAGTGAGGCGGAGTACATTGTTTTCAACGTACTTCACCTTAAGAATTGGTGGAGTAGTGGTTTGGGAAGGCGGAGTAATGCAAAGTCATTGTTTTCAATGGACTTTGCGTTACCCATTATAACGCGAAGTACTCAGCTTCGCATTGTGAAGCACTCCGTGAATCTGCCTTCACTCCGCAAATCACTTCGCGGAGTGAATTGGGGCCACTTCACCCACCACTACTAGGGTGTAATGGTCAACACAGTAATGCTGCAGACATTCAGTGTCATGCAATGTGTTTGACACTAACTGTGGATGGAACACATGTGGACAGATGCATCTGCATCTTGCCAATTGATGTGCAAGAACATCCTTAATGAGTACAATGTTCAGTAGCATACCAGGACACATATTGTATCCTGTTGCACCTCAGTTCTGCATGGTGTGTGTTCCCATGGGATGCTGTGCTGTGTGGTATTCCACACTACACAATATCACCTCATGCCCTCATGACCTATAAGGAGAGACACCACATGTGTCATGGGTGTGGGGCATACCCCACAGTGATGACATCATGGATTTGCTGGAATGCCCTACCACTTTGGTGACAGTGGTGGCCATGGGCGAAAGCATGGTTGCAGTGTGCAGCAGGCGCAGCCTGCATAGACAGCTGTTCCATGTCTCCATCACCTGTTACCAAATGCGCTCTCCTGCAGGTAATATGTAGAAGGTGGAGATGAATCCTGATGTACTTATTTGTTCCCTGGGGTATGGGTGTGCAGGGCATGTGCCTGATGTTCATTTGTAATGTATTATCCTGTGCTGTGTCTTTCAGCCTACATAGGATGATCCAACCTTCATGGTGCTGCAGAAGTTGGACATGGGGGAAGGGGCCACAGGCAAGGTGGTGGCCCCATGGCATCGCCTACCATTAGACAAGCCAGGCTACTAATCACTGCAAAAGGATGGATCAGACTGTGTTTACCATGATGAAACAAGGGACCTCTGGGCCGTCAGGGAGTCAAGCAAGGTAGGAGCAAAGCTTGTACGACAAGAGGACACAGCATGAGATTAGAGGGAGGCCGATTAAGGGGGAATATGAGGAAATTCTTTTTCACAGAAAGGGTGGTAGATGCATGGAATAGCTTACCACATAAAGTGGTGGCTATGAATACAGTGCAGGGCTTCAAACAGGCATGGGATAGGCATAAGGGAGCAATACAAATGACTATGAATAGATAGGTCACTGACAGAGCAAAGGCCGATGGCACATTTATAAGGTAGAAAAAGAAATGGGCAGACTGGATGGGCCTTGCGGTCCTTATCTGCCGTCAACTTCTATGTTTCTATGTTTCTATGACATGTGAGTGTGTGTGTGTGTGTGAATGTATGTATGTATGTGAGCACTTGGTGCATCTTAGTCCAGCATTCTTGAAAGTATAAAATTGTTAGTTAAGCTGAACGGGGATGGTGAGAGGTGAGTAGGAGTCTCTTGGTTTGCGGTCAGCAGGAAAAAGTGGAGCTCACGTTTTTTTTTTTTTTTTTTAGCAGGCAGCCGATCATGGTGAAGGACAGAATTCCTTATTTTATTCGAATTTTGTTGACTGGGTAAATCCACTGGGCCTCAGTAGGCCCATTTTGAGAAACTGAAAGTAGACAGACCCTCCTCTCCCCCTTCCAATGACGAATCACCGAAGTGTGACAGCAGGGGCCTCTCAAGAAGATTCATCTTCCATGAAGGATATTAGAATTTAAAGTACAATCTCTGGTCAGAATCTATAAGTTCAACCAAACATTCTCCATGTGAAAGTAATATTTGAGAGTTGAGAAAGGCACAGAAAGTATACTGAATGCATTTTGTGCTGTTATGAGTGGGTTTGTGAGCTGTTAAATGTGTAATATTTTGTTTATTGATTGTTTATCCTCCTTGGCCACCTCTCTGCACCCGTTATTTTTTCCTCGCATCCTGCCAGGGATCCGGCCACCATCCGTCTCGACCAGGACTGCAGGCACCCTGAAACTTCTGCAGTTTTCCCCTTACAGAGGGGTGGCAGGGAGCCCCCTAACTTCTCACCCTTCACAGATCCAGCTCTGGTGTCAGCACCTGACAAACACTCCCATACGGCCATCAAGCCATGCGAGAGGTGCCACTTTTCCACTGTTCACGTTTTTCCCCTGAGTCAGTGGGCATGCAATGATGCTGGCAGCTGGGAGTGCACATGTGTCCGCATGTGGCCCTGTCCTGGTGTCTGCCTGCAACTCCTCTCCAGTGTACAGCATGCATTCCCGACCACCAGCTTCCGCCAGGGGGCAGTCGGATGCCGACCATCTTGAACCCCTTCCCCAGAGAGGGAGAGCAGTCCATCGGACACTAGATCCCTCTCCTCCCCTGCCAGCCTCCGGTGACCTGTGCTCACTCCCGAACCCGGGTTGCTGGCATGGCACAAGGTGCAGCAACCAGCACCTCTGTCCTCAACGCCACCGGGCCATACTTAAATGTATTATTTGGTAAACAAAAGTAGGCAGCACTAGGTTAGCTGTAATAAATCTATTTATTAATCGTAAATGTAAATATAACATCTTAGCATACAAAATGCCCTTAGCCATGAAGGTTTGCACAGCTAAGACCATGTTTTTGTATGCTAAGATAGTTAATCTTTTATGCATTTACTGCATTAATAAAATAGTTTATTACAGCTTAAGCATGGTGCCTGTGTTTTTGTTTACTAATGTTATAAATTTTGCATGGGATCTCAGGCATTAGAGAGTGGAGGGTAACTTTGACTATATGAATTAAATGTGTTATTTGACTTTTTTTCTGAGCACAGGAACTGCCAGTACTTGGATGTGTGGAGTTCTATGAGTGCCTACTGTGCCGTCCATTGCAGTCTTTGCTCTTCTAGATTGCTCATGGGTGGAGTGATTTCAGGAGTAGTTCCTAATGTGGCAGACTGGTAGCTAGCACCTTTTCCTGTTGGTATATCATATGATTCACCATGAGTAAAAGGTGCCAGTCAGCCAATCAAAAGGCAGGAATTTCCAAACCCATTGTATAATGTCATTTTTAGCTGATTGTAAATGGGCTATAAATGCGTTTTTCTGCTTATAACTTGGCTGTCAATTGAACTAGCAACAGCAAAACTGGAATGCACACAAAAGTCTGTGCACTTAAGTTCATTAATTTTCAAATTAAAGGGGGTCAACAACATAGAAATGATCAATTTTGTGATTATATTTGATCTCAGAATAAAAACAAACAAACATCTACATAAGCAATAAGATGAACTCCTGGTCATAGACAGCACACCCTGATGTAACGTAAGAAATATGTGCCTTTTTTCACCTGGGAGTATCTTTCCCAAATAAGAACTACATCCTGGAGTGTTCGTACAAAATGAGTAACTTATAAAAAAAGCAATTCTGAGTGAAAATTTTTGTAAAATTTCTAAAATTATTAATTGTTTAACAGAAAAGTAAGAAGAGTAGTTCCCTATCCTTCCTAATCTATCAATTATTTGTCCTGAGGCTTGGCTTCTGAGGCTAATTTCCACTAAAGGGTGACCTAGGATTAGTTAGCCTTGTGTTTCTTTATCCCCCACATATGCTTCTTCTGTTTTGTTTGTACACTAGAAAAAACAGGATGACCGAATCTGTTAACATTGCATGACGTTTTGGATCAATAGTATGAACTGGAGGTCAGTAAAGTGCACTAGGTTCTTGGGCTAGCGAGAAAGATTTTTCAGCTTGTCAATGTTGTTTCTGCAGGGTAGTCTGTGATGTGGGCAACTGAATGTCGGCGATGGGTCATAAGGGTTATTGCACAATGGTGCCGACAATGTGGGCGATCTTGGATTTCACCTCTTTCCCTGAAGTGCACTCCACTGGAGTAGGAATCTTAATTAAGGGGGCTGTGGGGGGAAAAGCATTAAATAACATAGTGTTTTTCAGTTGCCCTTGTGGTTGTGTGCCGTTATGACCAGTCGCTGACATTCAGTCGCCCTTGTCACATAGAACCTTTTTGCAGTATGTCCTGCTTGAGAAGGAGACCTTCTGGTAGGATTTGCAACTGCATCAGCATGTGTACATTTTTTGACAAACTGTGTGGTTTGCTCTTTAATACTGTGGGGAACATTTGGCAAAGCGGTTTAAAAACAGCAGGAATGACTATTTACATATGGGTGGGCAGTGGTGCACAACTGATGGACATGTGCCATTGCTAAATGAAGTATAAGGATAAAGAAGAAAAAGCAGGCACTGGCATTTGGAGACCCATAGAACAAGGTAAAACAAGTTCTAGCCAGAGCCAATATGTCTGTGGTGAGCTTGCAGAGCTCCAAAGAGTGAGTGCCGCCTACCGGCAGTGATGCATACATAGTTGTGGTCAATGGCATTCTGCCATTCACAGGATGGTGGCTCCAGCAGAACTACGCATGTATACAAGCCACGCATTTGTAGTTCTTGCCTCAGAATGCAGAAGTAACAGCTGAAATAGTGTGACTGTTACTCCGTAGCAGTCGACCATGGCGGAGTGTTACAAGCTCCATTGGACTTTCAGAAGATTACTTCCAAAAGTCCAATGGAAGGTGCCAAGATCAGCTGTTTTAAGGCAAGATATTGCAAATCAGCTGTAGGCTGTACCCACAGCCATAAAAAGGTGGGGAGGAGGGGTTTAAAAGAATATTTGTTATACAGTACAGTTAGGGTGAGAATTATATGGTCATGGATCCTATACACAGTAGTAACATGGGGCCTTCCTTGCTCTGTATCACCCTACTTTCAAGTGCGCCACCAAATACATAAAATGTTTACTTTTACTACAAAACAAAAGTTCTGTGAGACCAGACCTCTTAAAACCTCATAAGCAGATTTTTACAAAAGCTGCACTCAATGATTATGAGACCTGAAATTCTGCTGTTGTGGCTATTTGAATCACCGCTGCATATAAAATAATAAAAAGACAAGTATAGATTCCAATGGTTTGAAGATTGCAAGAGAAAACAGCAGAAAGCCCCAACAGCAGAGGACACAATGGTGACAGGTAGCCACAACCCAGAGTCTAGTGCTGGGGATAAGGTCTGCGGAAACAGCACAAATGGACAATATGACAGAGAGGAGCTGCCAAGCCTATAGAAGAAACATACAATGGCTGAAGGATATGGCATTATTTAATGTACTTTGGGGGTGTGGAGTGTTAGTTGTATGCTGCCCTCCCAATATGGTTGATCTTTGTTAGAAGTCAAATGTTAAGGAAAATTACCATTGCAATTAGGAAATCCAAGCAGTTGAAGAAAACCTAGAATTTAAAGTCTTGCCATTTTGGATATTGTATATGTGAAACAAAGTATGTGCAATATTAGGTTCTGGGATTCTTTAGAAGGTCGTGATACTGTAATCCCTAGAACTGTAATAATAGTTTCCTCCCAGACAAACTCTGGTTCGGAGTGCAACAGTCTGTAGAAACTCCAGGTAGCATTCTAAAATGTTTAAAAGGCACACACAGTGCACATGATTAGCGTACAAATGAAATGTGGCACATACTGGCTAAAATCCTCAAAAAAGGCAGCATGAGAGATTCAATTGCTCCTGTAGCAGGTTTGGTATAGATGGTAACAATTGAAATTCCCTCCAATATCTTTCATATACACTACCAAAGAGAAACAGCAGGTAGCCAAAAATGTTTTCCTCTAACATCCCCAGGTCTCAACTATTGAAGCATTTCTGTTTACCATCAGTGATACTTCAGGGTGACATTATTGCTAAGAACAACTTATCATTGTTATCAGGATGATACAGGGAATGAGCCAACAGAGATAATGCCATTGCAGTGTATTCAACCACACCAAACTGCTTTCAAGAAGTGCACCCATCCTCTCCATTCTTACCACAAATAATCCAACTGACATACTTTTTGCCCTCCCTCCCCACTGGAAAGTATTCTTTTTCATCTCACTTGACTCCAGCCTATCATCATTGGACTAGACTGATCTAGTGGCAGTGGTCAGTTCTAGGCCAGATGGCAGTGGCAGGTGACATTAGCAGAGGGTAGCTTAGTTAAGGAGAGCCAATCCAGCAGCTCTGACAACTACAGACAAACTATTCACTAACTGGTTGACTTTGGCACTCTCTGTCTTCCCTCCCAACCAGCAAGTACTCTCATTCACCCCACCTGTTTTCAGCTCCTCATTTATTTATTTATTTAAGTCTGTGTTTACCGGGTAAGTGCTTTGATCCAAAGGCCATTTTCAGGAACAACTCGGGCCACAAACAATGGCACAGAACAAACTGAGATGTTATACAAGCCAAATAGTAGCAGCAGCTTACAGGCAATACAAATAAATCACAAGGAAACAGTACATGACAGAGTAAGCAATGGTACAGAGAGCTAATGCATGATGTGCAGTTACAAGTTTCAAAACAGAGTAGACAAAACATTTGTTACCAACAGTAAATACTAAATTAAGACATGGCAAACAAAACCTAGTTGGGTAAACAGTTCACAAGCAGAACAATACCTAGGTAGAGGTGAAATGAGGAAAAGCAGGGGAGATGAGTGCAGGTAGTGAACAATAGAGCCAGTTCAGAGGTGAGTGACAGAGTGAGATTCCTAGGAGGGGTCCATAGTAGGGGAGGGAGGAAAAGTAATGATATTAAGTGCCAGTGGAGTCATAGGCACACACCAGGTTGTTACATAACTAGGTGGTAGGGAGAGGTGGAGGGAAACAGAGTAGGAAGACAAGGCAGGACCTCTAGGGAAAAGAGCAGAGGAGAGGAGGAGGTGGAATCAAAGGGGACATAAAGTAGTAGGGGTAGGGATTGGGAAGGGCGACAGGGCAAGTAGGTAAGGGAGAGGGGCGAAAAGGGAAAGGCACCCAACCAGACCAACCTGGTGGTAGCAGCAGGTGACATTAGCAGGGGATTGCATATTAATGGACAGCAACTCCCACTAGCTCTCTATGGAGTAGCTCTCCAGGGGAGTAGCTCCTGCAGGAGTGGCAGGAGTCACACTCAGGAGTCTAATGAGGGAGGTTAAAGGGGATGCTGTTTACATTTTTTTTTAAATGTTCTATTTTATTTTAATTTGTGTTTCTTTCATTTTTATTATTTATTTCTAATTAGTCTTTAAACTTCATTAGTAACAATCATGTCAAGGGTGGCTCAACTGCCCTGGGGTTTGTACTGCAGCTTGTTTCTTACAGCTGCCTTTTTTATCATCATCTGTTTCAACATATCCTATTTTTTCATTTAAAATGACTCCTTCGTATTCATGTTTACATTTTGATTTATGGCTACAGCGCAATACAATATTAGGTCTGATATGAAAAAAACATGGAGTCATGTTAGGAAGTCATTTAAGATTGCTCTTGTCATCTTTGAACTTAAAGCACTTTAATAATGTTATGCTTTATTTTAATTCTGATTTCAGGGGATATGGAACCAAATCCTGGACCTACTGATACAAATTATTTTTCTGTCCCTTCAACTCATGCCATTTGGCTGTCTAATAAAGGACATCAAATTGTGCATATAAACCCCAGCTGCCCTCTTATGAAGCATGCAGAGATTCTATCACTGATTGCTTTGCATGCTCCTCATGTTCTTGCTATCAGTGAAAGTTGCTGAAACCAAGTATTTCAGGTAATGAAATTGCAACTCAAAATTATGCTATGTTCAGAAAGGAGAGACTTTCTAAAAAAAGGTGGATTCATTTTATGTAATGAACAACACTGATGTTAAATTTTGGAGGCAGTATAGCGCAGTGGTTTAAGGCTCTGAGCTACAAATCTAGAGACCTGGGTGTGAATCCCACAGCCCCCACTTGCATACCGTGTGACCCTGAGCAAGTCACTTAACTTCTCTGTGCTCCCAGGTTGCATCTGTAAACAAGCTTTCAGCTTAGTGTGTCTCACCTGGTTAAACAATTGGAAAAAAAAAATTGTTCTCCAAGTTATACAGAGGAAGCAAATTGTGACTCACTGGTTATCCTGTTAACTAAGGGCGTTAAAAATCAAAATATTTGCTGTATTGACAACCCTCCAAAAGCAAGATTTGACGCATTAAAAAACATGTCAAATATCTTGTGACTTTGAGGTACCACTGGAAAAACAAATCATCCTGGCTGACTATAATCTTAATTGGACTGTTAACAAAGCTATTTATAGGGAATTATTAGATGATGCCTCTTGAAACAAATAATAACAGAACTTACAAGATGGAACAATAAATAAGCTATATCTCATGACAGGATGTGCATTTGTAGGCATTTAATGTGCACCTGGGGTCCGTTGAGAGGCACGAAGCTGCAGGCTGAGTGTCCTCACAGCACCCCAGGCATGTATTAAATGCCTATAAACACAAACCCTGGGGTGGGTTATTGCACTTATACCATGGGTTATGTCAAAAACACAATAAATCCCAAAAAACATTTTTTTTCTCATGTTTAAACACCCAAAAGGGTATTGTATCCTGCCACATTGTGAAATAGTCCTCAAAACATAATGCACCCATGATGGCTGTTAAGCACATAGAAATGTCACACATACAGTACTGACATTATGTGACATTGTTTTGGATAATATGCTCTCCTACCTTGCCTGCCACATTTACTGCACCCCCCCCCAACTGCATAGCAAAGACACTTCCACTGCCTACACTATGGCAACTTCAGCGCAATACAGTGAGCCAGAGAGACACAGAGAGGATATTGCAGCAGTTGGTTTACACTCTTTCTCCTGCTTTCTCAGATCTCAAACCGCTACAGCTCATTGCTTTCTGCCTGACCTCCTTTCCTGTCCTCCCCTCACACTATCCCAAACACAGAGAGACAGGCAGAAGATTGCAGCACTTTTATCTTACTGTGGGTGTCTCTCTATCTCTGTCATCGGACTGCAAATTACTCACTTTGCCAAGGACTCCAGAATACATATGCTCTCTTTCTCTCTGTCCTCTGACTGTGACTGTAGACACTGAGCTGCAAATCGCAACTAATGACTGTCTTTCACTGTCTGGGGTGGGATAGGGAGGAACACCCTGCAACACACAGTGGCAAAGAACATGGGTCGCACAATGACCACTGTGTATTCCAGTGTTATAAATTGCTTCAGTACACTTTACATGGCGTTGTGCATGACAGAAAAAGAGAGAGTTGAGAGAGAAACACACACAGAGCAAAACAGTGCCACAAGTCTGCATGACCTGGCACAGGACTACTATTCTCTCTCCCTCTCTCTCTCTCTCTCTCTCTCTCTCTCTCTCTCTCTCTCCTGCACTGCACTACAAATACAGCCACTCCAAATTGCCAGCAAGTAACATTGACAAATGCTGAGTGCCACAGAGAGAAACGTGGTCCATAGTTTCACTCGCAGTTCAAGTATATTCTGTGTAGTGGGGCTACTGGCAAGCTTGAGGAGGACCACAGCTTCCAGTACTACTGACACAGACAGCGAGAGAGACAGAGTGCAATGGAGAACAACATTTCAGTGATGGTGTCTGCTCTGTCCCCTCTCTCTATCTCTCTCTCTCTCTCTCTGTATATTTGGCTGACACTCTGTCTATGTGTCCTCCAGCATTCTAAGTGACAATTGACAGGGGGAAGGGGAACAGTGCACAGGCGCTGGGAACTTGCTGTGCAGTGGTCGGTATCTGTAGGTATGTCCCCTCATCATAGTGATCTTTTAATCATCAAGGGCAACAGGAATGGTGAAGAGATAGCAGGAGCTGTACAATTATGTATTCCGGGGAATCCTTGGATAACTTAGGTTTGGCACTCTGTGGTGCAATGAGAGACAGAGTGGGGGAAAAACACAGTGGTAAAGAAACTTGCTGAAATTACATATATGTTGCTCCCATTTTTCTCTGCTCTCTTTCTCTCTCTCTCTCTCTTCTCTCACTCTCTTTCTCTCTCTCTCTCTCTCTCTCTCTCTCCACTGCTCATCACGGAAGGGGGGCGGCTCTGTCCCTGGTCACTGTGCATTAAATGCCAGTACATAGCACATTACTCTCACCTGTTAATGGCTGCCTCTCAGGGGGCTCTTTCTCCCACCTAACAAGTCCCAAGTACAGGGATCCTGCTGCAGGGAGCTTCACCTCAAGTGTGAATTTACAGGTATTTAATGCACAGTCAGGTGATAGTGTTTGGCCAATTTTCTCCCCCTCTTTCTTTAATCCATGTTATAAAACTCAGAAACATACACTGCTTCATTAGACTGTTGCAAGTAATTAACACAGAATTTTAAATTCAGGCTGCTTAGCAGACTCGATTAGTAATCATTCTACTACTTTTTGTCACTGGTTCAATGGTGTTTTTCATAAACCAAGATTTGTCAAAAAAAATGTGTTGGTTGCTGTAAACTTAATCTTCTTGGGTTTATTAATGACTTATCTAACATAGTTTGGATTTATTTGTATAATACCACTAATGTAAATTGCACATTAAATTATTTCAGTTGTGAGTTTTCAAATCTTCTTCACAAACATGCCCCTTTAACTAAGAGACAATTTTGAGGAAAATGCTTCAAATGGTTAAACATGGATCTCTTTAAACAAATGAAAATCAGAGATCAAGTTTGGAACCAATAAAAAATATTTTCTGATTGGATAAATTACAGAACTCTTGTTAATTCATTCAAAACATCTTTGCAGCAAAAATAAAAATTTTCAGGGAAGAGCAAAATGCTAACCTTTCAGATCAGTAAACATTTTGGAGTACTATTAATAAATTACTTAGGCTCACTACTGAAACTAAAGTTTTAAATATTGACTTAAAGAGCTAGCTCTTACAGAAATATGTGTGTGCTGTGTACATGCAGAATGCATGCTACGTGTTTAATTGTGCAATACTTGCATGTGATTCACATACCCAAAATGAACCTAAGCAAACCAGGCCTAAAAAGCAAGTCAGGTTCACATGCTGCAAGCTTGACATGTGTGCAGCAGGTAAGCTGGTGTGAACATCATTTTAAAATCACATTAGGTTCACATGCTGCATGCTTGCCATGTCTGCAGCAACTAAGCTGGTGCAAATCTCAACTAAAAACACATCAGTTTCCATTTCTCATACCACTGCAAGCAAGTAGAGCCATTAAAATAAAGTTGTCATTGATTTCCCATTAAAATTACGCAAACTAATTAATTCTGATCCTTTTACAAGCTGTTTAATGGCTTTTGATTTTTGTCATTGGACTTGCATTAATTTGTGAAGTATTGTTTGCTTAATGCTTTAAATGCTTAGGATATAGTTAGCCAACATCCCCCATTCCAGATGTGCGAAGAGGGGCCACTGTGTTGTGAAACCTGACCATTCTATTTTGGGCCATGCAAATCCTCTTATGCATATTTGGTGTTACAAATGTGTTTCTCCATGACTGATTCTGCTCACTTACTGTCCCTTTCTCATTCTGTATGGAGTATATACACTATGGCCATGCTAAACACTTTTTATGCTGAGTAGTGTTTTGGAAGCGTGTACCATACCTCACATTTTGTCACTGAAATGAAGGACATGGGCACTCAGAATGAGGTACAATTAGCTTTTGTTGACCAGGTAAGCACACTAGACAAGACAATTGCTTATTTTCAGGTATGACCCAGGAAAGTACAAGGAAGGACAAAGTCCATACAAAACAATAAGATGCAGTAGAACATAACACAACACCAGGTAGAACCAGGTGGCAATTTGGGACACTAACCCACATGATGATCAAGACACATCCTGAAACATGGAGATACAGTATCTCAGAACACAGAGGAAACTGTTGTAGTTTCTTGTACCAGTACCTAAGATTGAATTTCTACCATAAAACAGGGGTGCCATTTAAGAAGGGTGTGGGGGGAAGCAGTGCCACCTCCCACATTTGTGCCTAGGTTGCTCTTATGGTGTGGCAATAATGGCATTAAATTTGGATTTAATCTTTTGCACAATAAGTGTCCCCCTGGCCTGTGTGTGCTCATGCTGCAGGTGCACTCTTGACATGACTATGTCTGTACTGTGTTGACCACTCTCTCCACCTGTTAGCAGTGGCACCATGACACATGACATGGAGGAGCTCCAGCCAAGCAAGAGTACGTGTGTCATGCGAGTTTGACACTGTCTTTCCATCCACCGAGTAGACCGGCTGCACACTACAACTTGGAGGAGTCAGTGAGCACCGAACTCTCAATAGCAGTGTTGTGGTGGCATATTTTTGTTGGTTTACTCTTAGTGAGTCTCCAGCTCATCTGGTGGCTGAAGGGACAGGGTGTGAGCTGGAAGCTAACTCGAGACTAGGCTACCTACTTACTCTATTAGGATCATCTAACAAAAAATGAATAGCACAGGCACCCTCAGCAGCAAGCTAGCCCTAGCAGAAGTGGTGTCAGTGGTGTGGGTGGCCTTCATAGGTCTTGATCAGTGTAGTGCAGCAGCAGCCATGTCAGCAGCCAAGCAAGAAGTAAGCAACATAGGTTGGGTGTGTTTGGTTAGTAAGGTGACTTGATTGCAGATCATTCTGGGAACCTGGGATGGATGGTCAATTGTAGCATCCAACTTCTGACAGATGGATGGAGAAGGAGCAGACTGAAATCTGGTTGGTGGCACACTGAGCCATGCTGCAGGTTCTGGCCAGATGGCCAGGTAAGTAAAAGTAAATAACTTTTAAAGGGGAATGGGAAAGGAGGTAGAATGAAAATACTAATGTGTTTTTCACTTTTCTGTACCTTTGGGTGGCTTCATGACCCATATGGGAGGGACATTGAATGGAATGGAGTCAGAAAGAAAAATTGGGACTTTTTTTTGGGGGGGGGTCAGAACATCAGCAAGGAAAAAAAATGGTTAATAACTTGGTGGGCTTAAGCCCAAATCTAATGAACTGCTCCTTGGTATAGACAGATGAATCTTACACATTTTAATTTTCCTGATATGCATACCACTTTTCAGTAACAACAAATGAGTTTTACCTTTTAGAGATGTTACAGACATTCTACAGCTTGCCACCTGGGGATAACTAGCACCTGGCCTCCACTGGTTGTTGGCTCCCACATGCTGAAATCTGAAATGGTCCCCATGCCACAAAGTCTAAATTGACAGGACACCCTCTCTGTGAGCAGCATGTTTTCCATGATAGATTGATGAGGAGCAGAGCAGTTTTCAGGGATACAATGAGGGCTGTCCCTTGCATTCAGGGACAGTTGAGCAGTATGTTATGCACAAACTATTGGAGCCCCACTATTGTCAAGCTTATGCCCCCCTCGCAGTGAATCTAACCTCCACATCACCACACTGAGGCACATTATGACATAGGGCAAGGGAGACTGCAGGAGTGTGCACCATTGAAATGAATGGGGTTGTAAAAGGGGCTTAGGTTTAGTTGTTACCACCCCCATTTAGCTATGCTACCTGGATGTAGAGAGGGCTGTGTTTTGCTAGTCCAGCCCTTAAATCAGTGGGTCTGGTTAGTTTGTGTTTATTTAGAGGCAACGGGAAGGTATCTGTGCTATTGGAGTGATGTTTCCTTCCCCCTTTTCTCAGAAAAAGCTGTTGCAACAGTGCCCTGTAATGCTAACCTCTGCAATCCACTAGCTTTCCTCTGCCCCTTTGATCTTTCTGCATTTTCCCTCCCCACACACTGGCCACATGTGAGTATTCTGCCTATCCCTTT
This sequence comes from Neoceratodus forsteri, assembly GCA_016271365.2. Taxonomy (NCBI): domain Eukaryota; kingdom Metazoa; phylum Chordata; order Ceratodontiformes; family Ceratodontidae; genus Neoceratodus; species Neoceratodus forsteri. The sequence goes on from CM057449.1 coordinate 276,726,020, forward strand.
CCCTTTCCTTTTCATTGTCACTCTTGTAGCCCTCTTGCTGCCTGTAAAAAGCCCCAGGATTATTGAGATATAAATTTTTACCCTTGAAAGATTTTTTTTGGTTTAAGGTATAATGTAGGAGGTGCTTAGTGGGTCATGAGACTTGTAATTGGTATAAATGTTCTTGTAATAGTAGAGCAAGTCAGTTGTAAGTAGGAGATCTACCCTACCTGTCCCCTAGCACGCTACTAGGTGGATGTCAGAAGTTCTTAGAGAAGCCAATATTAGACCTCTTTTGTTTTGTTATTTTACTTTATTTTCCATCCTCAGTCTGCTTATTTTTGTCTGCTGAAAAATAAATTTAAGTTGAAGTTGTTGCATCCTGAACATAGCCTGGACTCCATTTGTGCCCATGATCACACTTGGTATTAAAAGTGGGATTCGAGAGGCAAGTGCAGCTCTTAGTGTTTTTTAGTGCTGAAAAAAAAAACATGGAGGACCAGAAGCAGCAGGCCAAGGCAGATGTGCCCATTCCAGGGGGAGTTTTCACAAGAACCATGGTGGAGAAGTTTTCAACCACCCTTATCCAGTGGTCTGGGTGATGTGAGGTGGAAGGCAGTCAAGACAGATTCCATAAGGGAATTGAAGGAAGAAGACACTGAAGGAGGGGATTCTGATTCACTGGAGGAGGAAGCAGACGTGCTCCCCTCTGAGGTTCAGGATCTACTAAGATGGCTCTGTGTTAAACAATTGGACTTAGAGAAACAAAGAGAATGGGACAGACTACAAAGTGAAGCCAGGTGGGTGGGCACTATAAAGGCTATACAGGCATTAGGAACCAGTCATCAGAATCCTACCAATGAGGGATCATAAATATAGAAACATAGACTTTGACGGAAGATAAGGACCACTTGGCCCACCCAGTCTGCCCATTTCCCTACCTACTGGATAAGCTGCAGATTCTAGTTAATCAACAGCCTACTTCCTGCAACCCCCCACTATAATTGCCTTGTGTCTGTCCCATGCATGTTTGAATTCCCCCACTGTTCTAGATCCAACGACCTCCTCAGGAAAGCTGTTTCATGTATCCACCACTCTCTCCATGACATTGAACTATTCAAATTGGCTGACAATAACGATATAGAGGGATTTATAACAACTTTTGAAAGGGTGGCTACAGCCTGTGGGTGGCCCAGGGACCAATGGGTGGTTTGGCTATCCCCTTACCTTATGGGGAAGGCCCAACTAGCCTATAGCCATGTGGAAACCAGACACGCCACAAACTATAAGCATGTTTGTCAGGTGATTCTAAAATGCTATAACATAAGTATTGAAACCTATCGTCAGATATTCTGGACCTTCCGGTACCAAACTGCTGACTCCCCACAGGAGGCATATGTAAGACTGCAAGACGTATGTAAAAAATGGTTACAGCCTTCTGTAAAGACTATGGACCAGATTGTGGAAGCAGTTGTCCTTGAGCAGTTTATAAAAGTTCTGTTCCATGATGTGCAAATTTGGGTGAGGGAACACCGGCCAGAGACAGCAGAAAAAGCAATCTAGCTGGCTGAAGATTTTGTGACTGCCCGCCCAGCTCATCAGAATGGTCATTCCTGTACCAGCTCTTCCTCACCAATGGTAAGACCTCTGCATTCCATTACTACTGGTAAAGTGTCTAGCAATGTTAATACTAGTAAAGTGACTAGACCCATACGACCTTACAACTCAGATATTGTATGTCATGAGTGTCAAAGTAAAGGGCACACAGCCATATTTTGCCTTAAGAAAAAAAGTTACCCTATGCACCTGGCCCTCACTAACTGGGGACATTATGTTATCCCTCTTAATTTGGAAGGGAAAGAAGTGACATCAATACTTGATTCTGGAAGGAGTCAGACTTTGATACGTGCTGATCTTGTGCAAGGGGATTCAGGGATAGAGCGAACAGGAGTTACCTGTATTCATGGCGACACCCGTTATTACCCCCTAAGCCTCAACTCCCAATCATAATCCATAAAGGTGGGACTGGTGCCTAAATAGCCTGTACCTGTTGTGCTGGGACATGATTTCCCCTTATAAGAACACCTACTGTCACCAACGTCAGCTGTGTGTGTTGTACTGACTTGAGCCCAGGTTAAGAAGGAACAGACTGTGTTGGACATTTTCCTTTTGAAGACACACTGTTAGAAACCCCAGGAAAAAGCAGGAAATAAAGAAGAGAAAAGAAGCTTGAGAAAAGACAATCAAATCTAAAACAGAACTTAAACTGTGATGATATAATGGTTAAGAAACACATGCTTGATTCTTTTGCAGGAAGTCAAAAAACAAGATCAATCACTAATGCCATTATTTTCACAGGTTGTTCCTGAAGAGGTTAACTCGCCCACTCCTGTTTTTAGAATCCTGAGGGGAACGTTGTATAGACAGTGTACAAATCCTAAAACCAATGAAAGTGTAGACCAACTAGTGGTCCCTCAACAGCACCGGGCCCATTTACTGTATCTAGCACATGATGTCCCTTGTGCAAGGCATGCAAGTCAGGACAGAACTCTTAGTAGACTGCTACATCATTTCTCTTGGCCTGTGATCCACAAACAAGTATCAGACTACTGTAGGAGCTGTAGTGCCTGCCAAAAATGGCCCTTGTTAAGAAAACAGATAAGGTCCCACTACAACCCCTGCCACTAGTGACCAATTCCTTCTAAAGAGTAGCAATGGATGTGGTAGGACCCCTGCCCAAGAGCGCAAAGGGAAATCATTTTGCCCTGGTCATCTGCGATTATGCAATGCAGTATCCTGAGGCAATTCCCTTTTTTACAATCACAGCTAAAAAAAATAGCTTATGAGCTCTTTTAGCAAGGTAGGTATACCAAAGATTATACTCACAGACGTGGAACAAATTTCTGCTCAGCTTTGTTGAAACGACTCTACCTGGCTTTAGGCGTAGAAGCTGTGTGTACTTCTCCATACCATCTGCAGACTGATGGCTTAGTAGAGTATTTCAACAAGATACTTAAAAAAACAATACAGAAGTATGTGGAAGATGAAGGAAAGCACTGGGACCTATATTTACCACTGTTTTTGTTCGCGTACAGGGAAATGCCTCAGGCGTCCAACGGTTTTTCACCTTTTGAACTTCTATATGGCAAAAATCCGAGAGGACTCCTGGACGTGGTCAAAGAACAGTGGGAAGGGGACAAAAGTAGTTAACCCACAACACCTCTTGAATATGTGGCCCAAATGCACCAAAAGGTGACAAGATATGTTTAACTAGCCCATTCACAGAACCAAGTCAAACAAACATACCAGAAACAGAAGTATGACATGGGGGTAGGTAACAAGCTTTTTCAGCCAGGGGAACATATTCTGTTATTGCTGCCCTCCACTGACAAATAAGCTGACCATGAAATGGCAGAGCCCATGTGTAATAAATGACATACTGGGCCAATGTATGGGACAGACATAAGGCAATTTTTGTGGGGGTAATAAGAAATAGGCTGTTGGTTAAATAGGATCTGCAGCTTATCCTCTATGTAGGAAATGGGCAGACTAGGTGGGCCCAGCGGTCCTTATCTGCCATCAAAGTCTATGTTTTATGAACTATGCAGTAGAAGTGCCAGATAGGAGGCAGAAGGTAAAGGTCTATCATGTGGACTTGCTAAAGAAATGGCTTGATTGGACAGAAACAACCCCTACCATGTATGTGTGCCCTAGTTCATCTGATAAGGTGATGGACCTTGCCTATCAGAGACTAGAAAGGGAAGACGCTACCACCCCCATGGTAAATGAAACATTATGTGACACACAAAGGGCAGAAATAGAACAGGGCTGCAACACTTTCAGTGTACCTTTGTGAACACCCCTGACAAGACACATGACATAACTCATCACATCCATGTGACCCAAGAAACACCTATTCAGGTAATGCCCTATAGGATACCAGATAGGGTAAAGCGGGAGGTGGTACAAGAGATACAGAAAATGAAGGACATGGGTGAGATAGCAGAATGCAACAGTAACTGGAGCTTTCCCATGGTGATAGTTCCTAAGAAGGAGGGCGGGTTTAGGATATGCCTCGATTTTCGAAAATTGAACACTATGCCCAAATTTGAAGGGTATCCTATGCCCCACATCGACAACATCATCGATCGATTAGGCCATGCCAAGTACATCAGCACATTGGATCTTATCAAGGGGTACTGGCAAATACTATTAGGCCTTGATGCAAAAGGAAAGGCAGCTTTCAGTACCCCTTTGGGATTATTCCAATTTGCTGTGATACCCTTTGGCCTGCATGAAGCCCCTGCCATATTTCAAAGGCTGATGGATCGGCTCCTCTGCCCTCATCTTGAATACAGCACTGTCTAGCTTGATGATGTCTTCATATTCAGTGCTACGTGGAAAGAGCATGTACAACATCTTACCAATGTCTTAGACACAGTAACAAATGCAGGCCTCACTGTAAATCCATCAAAATGCTCCCTTGCTATGAAGGAAACCAGATATTTAGGGTTTTTAATTGGTGGTGGACAAGTGAAGCCCAAAATAAATAAGGTGGATGCTGTAGCCAAGAGTCCCAGGCCTTTAACAAAAACACATGTCCGTTCTTTTTTAGGCCTAGCTGGCACTATAGCACAGAAGTTTAAGACTCTGAGCTGCAAACCTGGAGATCTGGGTTTGAATCCCACAGCCCCCACTTGCATACTGCGTGACCCAGATCAAGTCAACTAACCTCCTTGTGCTCCCAGGTCACACCTGTAAACAAGCATTCAGCTTAGTGTGTCTCTCCTGGTGTAAAAAAAAAAAAAATAAACAAAAACAAAAACGCGTTTCAGCGTACCACAAGCCAGTTCAGAACCTCTCCCTAGCTCAGTTGCCTCTTTATACATCCCAGGGCACTAAAATACGTCCCAGGGTACTAAAGAAGCTAAGGATACATCCCAGGGTACTAAAGGAGCTAAGGGTCGAAATAGCAGAGCCATTATCAGAACTGTTTAGTGAGTCTTTGAGCACAGGAGAGGTCCCAGAAGACTGGAGAAGGGCTCATGTGATCCTGCTCCACCGAGTGGTAGCAGGGAGGAGGCAAGAACTACAGACCAGTCAGTCTTACCTCAGTAGTGGGCAAGATTATGGAGGTACTCCTTAAGGAATGGATAGTACAACACCTGGAATCCCTAGGAGCACAGGATCCAAGACAGCATCGGTTCACAAAAGGAAGGTCCTGTCAAACTAATCTCATAGATTTATTTGACTGGGTAACCAGAGTGGTGGACCAAGGGGGAGCAGTTGATGTTGCCTACCTTGACTTCAGCAAATCTTTCAATACTGTTCCACAAAGAAGATTGATTAATAAGCTGGGTAGGCTTGGGGTGGGTCAGGAGTTGGTCAACTGCGGCAAACTGGTTGATGGGCAGAAAACAGAGAGTGGTGGTAAATGGTATTCAGTCAGAAGAGATGCAAGTCACAAGTGGTGTACCTCAGGGATCAGTCCTGGGGCCAATCCTTTTCAATATCTTCATCAGTGACATTGCAAATGGACTGGAGGGTAAGGTTTGTCTGTTTGCAGATGACACCAAGATCTGCAACAGAGTAGATGATCCAGATGGGGTGGGCAGAATGAGAAGAAATCTGGATAAACTAGCAAAATGGTTGAAAGAGTGGCAACTGGGGTTTAATGCAAAGAAGTGCAAGATCATGCACATAGGGAAGAGAAACCCTGAAGCCACCTATAGGCTAGGAGAGGAGTTGTTGGCAGTCACAAGGGAAGAAAGAGACTTGGGCATCATCATCACTGATGACCTGAAATCATCCAAGCAGACTACTAAAGCAGTAGGTAAAACTAGGGGGATGTTAGGGTGTATTAGTAGGGATATCACAAGTCAGAAGAGTGAGATAATCCCTCTTTACGAGACACTGGTTAGGCCCCATCTGGAGTACTGTGTGCAGTATTGGAGGCCACACCTTCACAAGGACATTAACCAAATTGAGGCAGTCCAGAGAAGGGCAACCAAAATGGTGCAGGAACTTCATCAGAAAACATATGAGGACAGATTAATGGGGCTCAATATGTATACTCTAGAGCAAAGGAGGAAGAAAGGTGATATGATTGAAACATTCAAACACCTTAAGGGCATTAAAAAGGTGAAAGAGTCTAACATGTTTCAATATAAGAAAAATAGCAGGACAAGAGGACACAGCACGAGATTAGAGGGAAGCTGTTCAAGGGGTAACGTGAGGAAGTTCTTTTTCATAGAAAGGGTGGTGGATGCATGGAACAGCCTACCTCCAGAAGTGGTGGATATGAATACAGTGCAGGGCTTCAAACAGGCATGGGATAGGCATAAGGGAGCAATACAGATGAGTATGAATAGAAAGGCCACACACTGAGCAAATGCTGATGGCACTTTTATAAGGTAGAAAAAGAAATGGGCAGACTGGATGGGCCTTGTGGTCCTTATCTGCAATCAACTTCTATGTTTCTATGTTTCTTTTACCGACGATCTGTGCCACAGTTTGCAACCCTTGCTAGCCCTTTAATTGAATTAACTTAAAAGAGTAAACCCACAGCTGTTCAATGGACCCCTGAATGTGAGGAAGCATTTTATATGACAAAAGTACTCCTTTGTTTTGAAGAGCCCTGACGTTTTAAAACCATTCGCAGTACAAACAGATGCATCCAATGTGGGCAAGGGAGCTGTCCTATCCCAAGTACAGGATGGAGAAGAACATCGCATCCTGTACATAAGTAGAAAATTGCATATGAGAGAAACCAAATACTCCACAGTAGAAAAGGAATGTTTGGCTTTAAAATGGGCTGTAGAAACCTTAAGATGCTATTTATGGAGAACCAAATCTGAAATATGGACAGATCATAATCCCCTTTGTTGGATACAGCAAATGAAGGAAAATAATCCCAGAATCATGAGGTGGTACTTGGCACTACAGCCATATAAATTTACAGTCCAACATAGAGCAGGGAAGGCACATAGTAATGCTGACTTTATGTCTCATTTTCAAATTAAATCAAATCAATTTTATTTGTAAAAAGGCGCCTTTCTAAAACCAAGGTGCCTGTACAATAAAATATATAAAATAAAATAAATAAATATATATAATATAAAATAATATAAATAATATAAATATATATAATATATAAATATATAAAATAAAATATATAAAATTAAAATAAAATGAAACAAACATATAAATTACAACGGAATACAGTATAATATCAGTATAATAGCAGCAGCAGCCATTAATCCCCAAATGCCAAGCCAAAAAGATGAGTCTTTAAAGCATAGCATTTTTAAAACTCTGGACAGTTAGGCAACCTCGTACCCGATGAGGTAGAGAATTCCACAGGGACAGGGCAGCAAAGCTAAATGCCCTTGCTCCAGACGTTTGCAAAAGAACCCTGGGAATCTCTAGCAATCCCTCATCGGTGGATCGAAGAGGACAGAAAGGACAGTAGGGACAAAGGAGATCTTTCAGGTAACCCAGTCCCTGGTCGTGTAGTGCCTTATAGGTTAGCAAATCAACCTTGAAGGTCATCTGCCACTATATCGGCAGCCAGTGCAGACCGCGTAACACAGGCATCATATGATCGGCTCTTGAGGCACCAGTCAATAGCCTGGCTGCTGTGTTCTGCACCAGCTGCAAGTGGCAGATATCAACCTCCAGCAGCCCTAAGTAAAGGGCATTGCAGTAGTCAAGGCGGGCGGTAATGAAGGCGTGAACCAACGTTGGAAGATCATCAGAAGGAACCAGGTGTTTCACTCGGGAGATATTTCTAAGATGGTAAAAAAAGAAGTTTTAACAACTGCTGACACCTGTAACTTTAGGGTCAAACAGTCATCAAACATAATGCCCAGGTTCCGCACTCGGTCTGAGGTAACTAGCTGGACACCTCCAAGCCATACACCTGAAGGAGAAACTGCCAACATACCCACATGGCAACGAAAATAGTCCACAACCAACACCTCCATTTTTTCAGGGTTCAACCTTAGCCAGCTCACATTCATCCAGGCCTGAATTTCGGCCAGACAGCTGTTTAGCACTGAGACAGCATCATCTCGTTCAGGCACAAAAGACATGTATAGCTGAGTATCATCTGCATAGCAGTGAAAACTCAAGCCATACCATCTAATAATCCTCCCAATGGCAGCATATACACTGTAAACAACATGGGCGCTAAAATGGATCCCTGTGGGACCCCACAGGATAGGGGGAATGGAGCTGAGGTACAAACCCCAGACACCACTCTCTGAGTCCTACCCATGAAGTAAGATCGAAACCATCTGAGGACAACTCCTGAGAGTCCACAGATAAGCCGCAGGCAATCCAACAGCACAGCATGGTCCACAGAATCAAATGCTGCAGAGAGATCAAGAAGGACCAAGATGGAATGAGTCCTTCAATCTCTCGCTATCAGGAGGTCATTTAGTACCTGAACAAGAGCCGTCTCGGTACTATGTCTCTTCCTGAAACCGGACTGGAGACAATCATAGATATTGTGACTGGTCAAATGGTTCTCCAGCTATAATACCACCACCTTCTCAATAACCTTACTCAAAAAGGGAATGTTAGAGACCGGCCTGTAGTTTGCTAGACAGTCGGGATCCAGGGAGGATTTCTTAAGAAGGGACCGAACCACTACCTCCTTAAGGGAATCTGGAAGGATTTCCCTCTCCAAGGATAACTAGACTATCTCAGCAAGGACCGGGCCGATGACATCAACGCAGCCAACAAACAAGTGCTTGGGGCCCAGATCCAAACTACAGTTGGTAGGATGTAATGACTGGATAACCATCACAATGTCACTGATTGTGGGCCAACCAAAGTCACACCACACAAACCGGGAGTCTGACATCTCCTGCCATCCACTGCTACTCCCTTGAGAAAGGGTCAGGCAGATGTCAGACATGATCGTGACAACCTTATCCACAAAGAATCAAGCAATCTCCTCACACCGCTCTTGAGAAAAAGCACTTCTGGGCTGAAGACAGAGTGGATTGCATAGTCTGTCCACAGTTCAGAAGAGCTGAGCTGGTCGATTCTGTATGGCAGCAATTTTCCTGGACAGGAATTCTGCCTTCTTATGGGAAATTGTTGATTGATAGACCAAATAATGGTCTATCAAACTAAGCCTGTCACACACCAGGCCAGACCTCCACCATCACCTCTCTAGCCTTTGTCCAACTCTTCTTAACTCCGTCAGAGTCTCATCAAACCACGGAGACCTGGGGCAAAGGGAGAGTGGACAAACATGAACAGGAACAATGGAATCCAGGGCCTCTGTCACCGCTTTATTATAAGTGAGTACCAGATCACCTGGATATAAGCATTCCCTTGGCATACCCGATAGGTCCAGCACCGCCATCAGACCATCAGGGGATACCCCCCTCAAAGTGCGGTATTGGACCATCTCCATAGGGGCAGGCCTCTTAGTGGGGACCTCAAAACTGAAACTGATAGTATGATGGTCAGACCACCCAACTGGATCCACCACCAAGTCAGATATCTCCATCCCCAGGAGAAACACCAAGTCCAATGAATGACCACCAATGTGGGTCGAGGAGGAAAAAACCTGTTTGAGGCCCAGTGAACTCATTAACTGGAGGAAGTCTTGTCCAAACTGCAAGAGTTCATCATTGACCCAGGCATTGAAATCCCTCAGGATCAGCCATCTGTGGGGTCCCAATGTCAGGTCAACAATGAGGTCCACAACTTCCTCCAGGAAAACATTCCCATCTCCCAGTAGATGGTAAACGAGAAGAATCCTGCACCCCACACCCTCACCCACGATACATTCAAAGGAGTTGGTGGCTCCTACTGGAACTTCCATCAGGTTCAGTTCTGATTTAAAACAAAGGGCCACACCTCCACTCACAATCCATCCTTGGGTGGTGTATCTGAGTATCCGGGTGGAACCACTGCAGCCAAAACAGGACCAGCATTTCCATCCAACCAGATCTCAGTGATGCAAGCCAGGTCAGTTGAATTAACAATATCCCCAATTATGGTGATCTTGTTTTTAATGGACCTGGCATTGCATAACACTGCCTGAGTCTGATGAGCAGCCAAGGAAGACTGAGTTTCCTGTCTGCAATAAGCAGAACCCTTGGGTATGGGAGCCAGATAGGGAGAGCCCCTTTCCTGGACACATTTCGCCCCAGGGCATCTCCTTGTCCCTACGATCCCAATCCACCCACTCTTCTCCTTTCCCCCAACAGGCTGAGTCCCTGTGCTTACCCTCCTTACTATTTCTAATGCCCTACACCATTTATACACCTCTGGAGATAGAGGGGGAAATAAAAAGGGTGAAGATCCCTCAGCCTGGAGGGGGAATATTTCCTAACTATCAACATACCTGGCCAGCACATTTCTAAAACAAATACCCAAACCAAATAATATATAAACTTCCAAACACAACACAATCTATAACAAATACAATCCCCCCCCAACAATAGAGTCAGCTATCTAAAGTAGAGCACAAAGGTTTCCAGGTAGCGCAAAGTAAAATGAACCCGGAACAGCAATTTATCTCTTTCTAGGGAGCTCCCACCTCCCAAAAAGATAAAATAAAACAAATAGATTTTCCCAGACACTATCTCTCACAATTGTCAGAGTGACATCATTAAATGATATAAGACTTTTGACACTCTCACTGTCCAAAGTCCCAGTTTTAGGCTCTCTCACTGCCCATGATAATAATAATAATCTGGCCAAAAACAATCAGTAAATGAAGAAGAAAGTCAAACCAGGTTGTAGTCCAGTCGTCCAGTTGAATTAAGATTAAGCTTCCAGGGTCTCCAGATCTATTCAGGCAGGGAACCTTCAGCCTTCTAAGCCTCCAGTTATAATTATAACAGACCGGGCCCACAATGCTCCATGAGGGTCCTCCTCCCTCCCCTATCACCAGTGACTCGACACCTTAACTCTCCTTAAACACAGCCCACCGGCTGAATCCCCAGAGAGCTTAGGGATAATAGACTCAGGGTCAACCTTCAAGTAAAACCCTGAACCCAACCCCCACGCAAGCACCTGCAAGGGAGAGAGAACAGGCCCTCAAATACTAGAACCAGCCACAGTCCAAGAAAAAGTCAAAATGATAACAACAATAGCAAGCTCCACCAAAGACTCCTTAAATCTCCACAATAGCCCCAGAGTCCCCCAGAAGCAGTTCCGGATAAACAAGACGGTCTAGCAGTAAACCAAGTCCTGACCGCATACACTCCAACACGCTCCAACACCGATCCAGCACCACTCCCCCAACAACAGTTCCGATGCAGAACGTGGAACATAGATGTAAAAACAGACTCCTCATCAAGATCTCAAAATGAATCCTCCAAACAACGGGATCAAACCGCCGGGCAGACAAAAAAGGTAAAAAGCATTTGTCTAATTACTCCCACTTCACCCACTTCAATTTGTCTGGGCCAGAATAACTTTCAAAATGAACTCCAAAACTAAGGAGTCATTAAATGAGAGTGCTGCTAACTGAGTCGAAACGCACTACAATCCCTCACTAAAACTAAACTAATCGCTAACTAAAATACTAATGCTGCTGCAACAAAAAATGCACAAATATTACTAAAAGAAAAAGATTTAAACAATAAAAAATATGCTGCTCATCCTGCGTTCTGATGGTCAACCCAGCATGGCCACCATCTTAAAGAAGATCAGTGGTGCTGGTGCTACTGGTGTGGATATGTCAAAAGTAATAAGAGTAGACCCCAGGATATAGTCTGAATGCATTCTTTATAGTGTGCAAATGTATATTTGTGTGTTCAGAAGGAAGTATGTTTTTTTTTTTTTTTTAGGGACCCTGGGGTGGAGCTTCGGGAGAGGGTGGGCTGGAGCTCCATCTCTCCTTGGGAGAGATCTACTCACTCTTTATGATTCAAGCAATTCTAAATCTTAGAAAACCATGGTTTTCTCTTAGGTGGGGAGGAGTGTAAAAAGGGCTTAGGTTTAGTTGTTACCCCCCCCATCTAGCTATATGATTGTAGAGGGGGCTGTGTTTTGCTAGTCCAGCCCTTAAACCAGTGGGTCTGGTTAGTTTGTGCTTATTTAGAGGCAACAGGAATGCATCTGTGCTATTGGAGTGATGTTTCCTTTCCCCCTTTTCTCAGAAAAAGCTGTTGCAACAGTGCCCTGTAATGCTAACCCTCTGCACAGACAGTTGGTGAGACCCCATCTGGAGTACTGTGTGCAGTTCTGGGAATCACCAGGAGGCCCCTTCTGGAGGAGCAGAGGGGATGGACCAAGACAGCAGATGTAAGAAGGTCCATCGGGGTAACCAGGGTCCTGGCCATGTAGGGCATTATAGATGAGAAGACCCACTTTAAAGAGGATCCTCCACCTGACTGGCAGCCAGTGCAGCTCACACTGTACCAGTGCAGCTCTGGAGACCCCATCTCTGCAAAGACATAGACAGAGTGGAGGCTGTCTGGAGGAGTGCAACCAAAATGGTGCAGGGTCTGCACTAGAAGACATATGAAGAGAGACTAAAGGAGCTTAATATGTATACCCTTGAGGAAAGAAGGAAGGGGGGAGAGACATGATAGAAACTTTCAAGTACCTAAAGGAAATCAACAAAGTCCAAGAGGGTAGTATCTTTCAGAAAAAGAGATGTGCAAGAACAAGGAGCACAATTTGAAAATTGAAGAGAGACGGCTCAGAGTTAATGTGAGGAAGTATTTTTCATGGAGAGGTTGTGGATGCATGTAACAGCCTTCCTGAGAGGAGGTTGTGAGTCAAAAACAGTGGGGAATTCAAGAATGCATGGAACAGACATAAGACAGTCCTAGTGGGGGTAGCGAGGAAGTAGGTTGTTGGTTAACTAGGATCTGCAGCTTATCCATTAGGTAGGAAAATGGGCAGACTAGGTGGGCCAAGCGGTCCTTATCAGCCATCAAATTCTATGTTTCTATTTTTCTAACCTCTGCTATCCACTAGCTTTCCTCTGCCCCTTTGCTCTTTCTGTATTTTCCCTACCCACATACTGGCCACATGTGGGTATTCTGCCTATCCCTTTCCCTTCCCTTTTCATTGTCACTCCTGTAGCACTCTTGCTGCCTGTAAAAAGCCTCAGGATTATTGAGATATATTTTTTTAGCCTTGAAAGGTATTTTTTTGGTTTAAGGTATAATGTAGGAGGTGCTTAGTGGGTCATGAGACTTGTAACTGGTATAAATGTTCTTGTAATAGTAGAGCAACTCAGTTGTTGGTAGGAGCTCTACCCTACCTGTCCCCTAGCATGCTACTAGGTGGATGTCAGAAGCTGTTTGAGAAGCTAATATTATACCTCTTTTGTTCTGTTATTTTACTTTATTTTCCATACTCAGTCTGCTTATTTTTGTCTGCTGAATAATAAATTTAAGTTGAAGTTGTTGAATCCTGAACATTGCCTGGACTCCATTTGTACCCATGATCACAGGGGTTATTTTTTTATTGTTATTTTATACATTATTAATGGAGAGTTGTCTATCAATGAAGGTTACTGCTTGACTAACAAGATCCTTCTTAGTAGAACAGTAGCCTTCATTATTCTCCAGCTCACCATCATAATGTTTAAAATAGTAATAAAAAATAATGCCATTCATTTTAACAGGGTACAACTACACCCCAGCACTCTGATCCATGGACATCATCTCTTAAAGACTCCTACCTCTGATGACCAAGTACTCAAGTAAGAGACTTTTTACTTATACCTATGCTTGGTGGGTTGTCTGTAGCAGTATGGCCATACCCGCTACAGCGTGGGGGGACTGGCCATGTGTGTGTTTGTGTGTGTGTGTGTGTGTGTTGAGTTATTGCTATTTTTGGATTTGCATCTTAAGGTTGGTTTGCATGGAAGATTTCAAAATTACGGAGAGAAAATAGTAAGAGTACTGGCCAGAGAGAAGTAATTTAGTTGTTTTTTGGGTGCGTTTGTGTAATGGTGGTGGGAAAAACCACATGTGTTTCCATTGGGGGTAATTATATCAGATGATCTAAAGGTGGGCAAGCAATGTGAGAAGATAGTAAGGAAGGCTGGGAGGATACTGGGATGCATAGGGAGAGGCATCAATAGTAGAAAACAAAAAGTTGTTATCCCGCTGTACAGACAGTTGGTGAGACTCCATCTGGAGTACTGTGTGCAGTTCTGGAGACCCTATATCCACAAAGACATAGACAGAGTGGAGGGTATCCAGAGGAGGGCAACCAAAATGGTGCAGGGTCTGCACCAGAAGACATATGAAGAAAGACTAAAGGAGCTTAATATGTATACCCTTGAGGAAAGAAGGGAGAGAGGGGACATGACAGGAACTTTCAAGTACCTCAAGGGAATCAACAAAGTCCAAGAGGGTGACATCTTTCAGAAAAAGAGATGTACAAGAACAAGGGGGCACAATTTGAAGATAGAGGGGGGACGGCTCAGAGGTAATGTAAGGAAGTATTTTTTCATGGAGAGGGTTGTGGATGCATGGAACAGCCTCCTGAGGAGGTTGTGGAGTCAAGAACAATGGGGGAATTCAAGAATGCATGGGACAGACATAAGGCAGTCCTAGTGGGGGGGTAGGAGGAAGTAAGCTTTAGGTTAACTAGGTTCTGCAGCTTATCTATTAGGTAGGAAAATGAGCAGACGAAGTGAGCCAAGTGGTCCTTATCTGCCATCAAATTCTATGTTTCATTGGTATGTGTTCTACAGTTCAACTGTGAAAATGGGATGAGGGAGAGAACTGAAAAGCATAACAGTGACTACAAACATGCTCATGCATGCAGATGTATTTAGATACAGTTTGTATCAAAGTACAAATGAGCCATACGTGTGTAGACAGTATGGCTTAGCAGTTAAAGGCACTGAACTGCAAGCCAGAAGACTTGGAGGAATGAAGACCTAGGTTTGAATCTCATCAACCCCCACTTGTTTGCAGTGTGATCCTAAGCAAGTCACTTAACTTTTACATGTACAGTTATCAGTGATCACTTGCTTTTTTACACGCATGCCACATGCATTCAGTCTTTCCTAATTTAAGATAAAAATATTGGTTTCCACACTTGCTTGCTGCATGCATGCCATATGAATGTAATCGGTTCCAATTTAACATTTAAATCATACTTGCAGCATGCATATCACTTGGGTAGTTTTATGTGTGCAGCATGAAAACATTTCATACAATTATTTCTGTAAGGGAGTGTACTGCTTGGAATTAATAGTAATTTTCAGATGCAGTCAGCTATGACTTCCAATATCTGAAGCATTTTTTTTTTATTTTCTGTTTGCTAATTAAAAGATTTTCCACCTGGTATTACTGGGGTGATGTGTGGAGCAGCACTCTGTCTGGAGGGAAAAAAGTCAGTACTGTTCCTCCCACGACATCATCAGAAATTAGACAAAACACCTTGAGGCACCACAATCCTTGCAGCCTGAACAGTGACTTTCACAAGCTACCAATCAAAATGCAGGAAATTGTGACATCAATAATAACCAGGTAGTGTTCTGTGAAACTGGAATATTTTGCCAGGCAAAATATTTCATGGAAATAGCACATTACACAAAATATTTTGCAGGGTGAAATGCAAAATTTCACTCACATTTGTGAATGAAACCTGTGGGTGACATTTCTCCACTGCGGGAGAAATTTTGCCATTGTTGGTGGACTACTCAGAGGCAAAAATGCAGGTGAAATTGTAAAATTATGCCACATTTTCATGAAAAATTTTGCGGGTCAAATTTGCCTATTTCACTGCAATTTCACAGGCAAAATTTAATTTTGCAACATCTCTATAACCAGTGAGAGCCAGTCCCTGCTGCTTCATGTGAAAGTGAAACCTGGCAGTGAGAAATGGTTTTATTGGTCACTAGTAAAATCATTGTCAGTGTGGTCTCAGTATCGATGTAGTGGGCGTAAACAAAATTGACTTTTTTTCCCTCTAGAGAGCTTCTCCACACATCACCCCAGTACTGCTAGGTGGAAATCTTCTAATTAGCAAACAGAAAAGAAAAAAATACTTGAGCTAGAAGAAGTGATAGCTGACTACATCTGAAAGTTACAATTAATTGCAGGCAGTTTCTAGGCAGTACACAAGCTCTTTAAATGGAACTGAACCGAATGATCAAAAAGTTACAGCTGATCTTTTCATCACTCGTTTCTGTAATATTGTAAATTGTCTTCCAAAAACCGGTTCAGTTAACATTCAGAATGTTTCAAACTTGTGTGGCTCAGAATCCAATCTTCCTAAATGTATTTAAAAAGTGAGCAGCTCCCAAGTATACAAATTGCTGATGAAATATAACGGACATAAATCTGCAAGTGCCAATGATCTTATCCCAACATTTCTTAAATTAGGAACACCTAGTGTGGCAATTTCAATGTCAATATTATTTAATTTTTCTTTTGAGTCTCAGGAGGTTCCAGACCTTTGAAAATGTGCCAGTGTTGTTCCACTGCACAAAAGGGTAAAACTTCAGTAGTCATTGCAGACCAATTTCCATGTTGTCAATTTTAGCAAAGCTTCAAGAAAAAAAAAAACTATTTCTATTTATTCTCCTCAGCAGAGTAGAGACAGTAGAGAGAGACAGACTGATGTTCTCTGGGGGTTACCTCATATGAGACAGTGAGAGAGAGAGAGAGATTGAGACAGAGAGAGAGAATGAATGAGGCAGCATGAAAAATCACCTCCCAAGTGCAAATAGAGATTCTTGACTCCTTTGTGCTTCGACATATTTATGCACAGCATTTCTAAAATCTACTTCAAAAACAGATTGCCCGTGGCAGCATTGGAGGAAACTAAATTTCTGATTTCCTTTGTGTCTGCATGTTCAGGATTTTCTGCTGGAGAGGAGCTGAGTTGAATTACACAGCATCTTGTTCTGGCTGTGTTGTACTTTTTTGGGTTGGAAGCTCTCCAGAGAGGACTAGGAGCAGACACATTTAATTTTACAGGGAACTAGCTCAGTATTGGAGGATCAAAAGAAAGGTGAACAGAGAGAAACTCATGTAAGAATCCGTGCACAAATCAAAATGTAATTAGCCAGTTAGTGCATAAAGATCTCATGTGTGTCTTCTGACATGTATTTAGGATAAAATTACACACTTTGTTCATAACTCGATGAACCCCTGAAATTAGGATGTGTGATGCCCCACATCTTCAGACTACAATTCTGTAATCTATAATAGATATAACATAGATATTAACTATCAGACTCATTGTTAAAGTAGAAAATGTTCATAATTTATTCCTGTACAACATGCCCAATAGAAACATAGAAACCCTCTGATTTACTGCACCATTTTTACCAAGGGTTCATATGGGCAGCATAGGTCAAATCTATATATGCCCAAATACTTAAAGACCTTTACCTGCTCTATTTGATCGTTTGATTATGCAATCAGACAAGAGACAGAAAAGGAGAGGATAGAGCAGATCCTTGCTTTTAACTCTTTCTGTGTAACAGATTCAACCCTGTCACAGCTGGATACCACAATGGGTTATAATTCATTGGGACCCATACTGCAGCCCTCTGGAATGATGTTCCTTATTTCATTAGATTGTCACCTACTCCTAATGTTTTTTTTTCCTTAAACTTAAGATATCACCTGCAGATTTTAAATCAATATACTTGTTTTATTTAATGTTGTTATTGATGTGTGATTATTATTATGCATGTATTGTTTTTTGTGTTATGCTAAGGTGCATTTGTATTTTACAGCTCTGTACTCATGTCTTGCCAGAAAAAATGCATCCATCTCAGTGCATATTCCCAGTTAACAAAACAAAATGAAAATAAAATGTAATGTAAATAAATAATAAAGGAAGATGACACTAAAGCAGTCAGTAAAAAGAGTGAAACGGGAATATGAGAGTCCCCATATTCAAACATATTGTGCACTGCAAAGAGAATTTATGACTTGCAAATATGGCTTTTTTCACTGAATATGTACTTACCACTCCAGTTGTTGTATTCATAGCTTATGTTTGCATGGCATAAAGCTGTTTAAGCTATTTACATTGTACAACAACATGATAGATTTTGCACGTGCACATGAAAGGATGAGCTATAAACACGTGATAATACCAGATTTGAAGTTCTGTGAAGGCACTATTAATTTATTTACTAAGTTAGGGTGTGGTTGTTTGTGCTCCACAGCCTAAAGCTTTTCAAAGGCATGTCTCAATAGAGCAAAAACTATGCAGGGCCTTAGCAAATACCCAGCAACTAACTGAAAAAGCATGGCATGGCAACACAGAGATGGTAGACTGCTTAGTCATTAGGTACATGCAGGGCTGTGTGCTTTTCAACTGTGCTGTGCACAAAATGACCCCAGCTCAGAGTCCATGGGAAAGACAAATTATCATGCTATGCAGTGACATCCCTGTGATAATGCAGTTCATGACAACGGCAAGGCTAAATGTCTGATCCCTGACTTGCAATCCAGATGGATGGCCCAACATTTTCAGCTTTACTTTGTTATCAAGGACAGAGGTTTGCTGCAGTTCAACAAGGCACTCTTCCATATGGTGCTTGTGCCTTCTCTATCACTACAGAGCACCAAGCTTTGCTTCAAGCCATGAATCAAAAGTTGGATATTAATATTTACATGCCACAGTAATCAGTCAGTAAAGAGATGTTAGTGCTTTGTAAGGTGAATGAGGTAATTTGCATGTAAACATTTGAATCATGAAACTTTGGGGAAGAAGCATATTTGTGTTTGAGCTGTCCTGATACTTTGATCCTTGAATGCCAGTTGCTTGCCCACAACTTTATCTGGCCAGCAGGGGGATTTTCTTTATAATGGTACAGTAGTTGGTGCCTTACTTGTGCTGCACTCACAAGGGAATAGGTACATTCCAGTATATAAACACAGAAAATGAATGTGATGGCAGATAAGAACTGCTTGGCCCACCTATTCTGCCCTTTTTCCCTGTTTCATATACCACTGATCTACAGCTTACCATCGCTTTTCTATCGCCTGAGTTCTTTTATGTCTGCCCCATGCATTTTTGAATTCCCCTTCTGTTTTTGCCCATACAACCTCTACTGGGAGGCTGTTCCATGGATTCATCACCCTTTCCATGAAAAAATGCTTTCTCACATTACCCCTAAGTCTTCCACCCTCTATTTTCATGTCATGGCCCCTTGGTCTTGAACATCTCTTTTTTTTAAAGCTGCTACCCTCTTGTACTTTATTTATACCCTTGAGATATTTGAAAGTCTCTATCATATCCCCCCTCCCTCTCTCCTCTCCTCCTGGGAATAATATATTGAGGTCCTCCAGCCTCCCCTCATATGACTAAAGGTGTAGCACCTGCACAATTTTTGTCACCCTTCCCTGAATCACTTTTACTCTATGTCCTTACCAAGATGTGGCCTCCAGAACTGGACACAGTACTCTAGACAAGTTCTCACCAATGTTCTATAGAATGGCATCACCACTTCCTTCTTTCTGCTGGAGATACCTCTGCCTATGTACCCCAACACTGTCCTCACAGCCTTCACAGATTGTTTGGTAACCTTTAGATCATCAAATATGATTACTCCCAGGCCCCCTTCCTGGTTGGTGGCCATCAGTACACCCCATCATGCACTCCTACCCCTCATTTCTGTGCCCCAGGTGCATGATCATGTACTTCTTTGCACTGAACCTTATCTGCCCACCCTTGGCCACTCCTTAAGCTTACTTAGATCCATTCTTATTTTCTATAACCCTCCTGGAGAGTCAACCTTGTTGTATATCTTTGTATTGTCTGCAAACAGACATACCTTCCCTTTTAACCCCTCAACAATGTCTCTTATGAAGACATTCAAGAGGACTGGTCCAAGCACCGATTCCTGCAGGACCCCACAGGTCACCCCGCTTTCTTCAGATTGAACTCTGTTCACTACCACCCTCTGTGTCCTATTGCTCAGCCAATGTTTGACCCAGTTTACCACCCTGGAACCCATTCCAGTTTGCACAGCTTGTTTACTAGCCTCCTATGTGGGATGGTATCAAAGGCCTTACTAAAATCTGGGTAGGCCACATCCACCATCCCTCCTGGTCCACCTCCCTAGCAACCCAGTCAAATAAATCTATCAGATTTGTTTGACAAGATCTTCCAGCTGTGAATCCATGATGCCTCTCATCCAGTGCTCTGTTGGATTCAAGATATATCACAGACCTTTCTGTTAGTAGTGATTCCATTAGTTTTCCCTCACCGAGGTCAGGCTGACTGGCCTGTATTTGACAGCCCTCTTCCAGTCCTTTGGTACCACACCTATTTCCAGTGAACTGTTGAACAGATCTCTGACTGGTGCTGCCAGCACCTCCCTCAGCTCCTTTAATACTCTGGGATGTATCCTGTCTGGCCCCATTGCCTTGTCTAGTTTCAGATTAGAGAGTCCCTTTAAGACTCTCTCCTCCTTAAATGGACTGGTGTCCACCTCCCTCCCTTTCAGTGGTGCTTCCATTGCCTAACTTTGGTCCTGCCCCTTCCCCTTCTTCTGCGAATACTGAACAAAAATATTTGTTCAGGATTTCTGCTTTTTCTTGGTCCCCCTCTACACACCTCCTTCCTTCCTTCCCATTTTAGTTGCTTGAACCCATCCTTAGTCTTTTTCTTTCACTAATTTACCTGAAAAAGTTCTTGATCCCTTTTGTTATTGCCTGGACTAATTTTTCTTCGGTCTGTGCCTTTATACTCCTAACTACTTTCACCAGCTCCCTCTGCTTTTCCAGATACAGTTCCCTGTCTTCTTCCCTCTGTGTTTCCTTGTACCTCCTGAATGTCACCCTTTTTGCCCCTACCTTCTCAGCTACTTTCTTTGAGAACCATACTGTTTTTTTCTTTCTCTTTGTTTTGCATACTTGCCTAATACAATCACTTGTTGCCTCCACTATGGCTCCTTTATGATTCTCTAATTGTTCCTCTACCCCCTCCCACTTTTCTCCTTTCCTGACAGTGTTTCCTAAGACATTCCTCCATCTTTGCAAAGTCATTCTGCCTGAAATCCAGGGCCCTTGCTTTTGTGTGGTTCGACTCTTCTGCTGCTCTCACATTGAACTGCACTGTACTGTGATAGTCTGATCCCAGATGGCTCCCCACTTTTACATCTGTAATTCTGTCCCCATTGGTGAGTACCAGGTCCAATGTCACTCCCTCTCAGGTGGGTCCATCACTAGCTGTCATAGGCACATCCCCTGCAGGACTCCTAGAATATCTCTGTTCCTGGCTAAGGCTACAGACTGGTTGCTCTAATCTATATCTGGCAGATTAAAGTCTCCTACCAGCAGCACCTCCCCTTTTAGCCGTCTATACATATACTGAGCTTGCAACCTTTACTCCATTCATGTTGAATTTTATCACAGTTAACTAGGTTAAGTACTTTGTAAGCAGGGCAGGGACTTTGTGCAACACTTTGCTAAAGTTTTGAATATGAGGCCTATTCGAATTTGTGAATAAAGTGGTAGTGGTAATAGAGGCTACTTAGTTCCCCCTAGAAATGTTACAGTACTAAAAACAAAATATATTTTCCTGAATGATCCAGTTTGCTTCCTAAATTTTAAAACTTTATGTTGGTTTTAACTTAGTGGTAGAACTCTGGAATATATTATGAATCTCAATTTCCCTGTTAGTTAAAGTTAGTTTGGCTTTACCCATGTACTTGAGTCATGTTTTTAAATCAAGCTTCAGTTTCATTTTAATCATAAAGCAATAGCTTGATCTATCTTCTCAACCTCCCTGTTTTATTGGACATATTTTATCAGTATTATCTACATAATATGTTTTCTACTTGTGGATCTGTGTATTTATACATAGCAGCAAGACAAAGTTTCTTTAATATAAAGGGAAGTGTCCCAAACCAGAATTTGGTGATGAAAGAGAGGTTATTGACTTGATGCCTGGCAGGTAGTGAAGTAAAAGATAGGGAGTAGTAGAGGAGACAGTGGTGAGTGTAGTGGGGGGAAGAAGGTGGCGAACCGGCAAAATGAGTTGAGTAACTTTTTGAGTCAGTCAAGAGAAGTTGCAGGAGCCAAGCCATAAACCATATCGATGTAGCTGAAAATGGGTAGAATGGTTTTGGTGACCAGTATGTGGTAGGTTGGGTTAGGGAAGCAGTCTTTGTGATGATAGAGGGTACCAAGCTTAGATCAAAGATTGGCAAATATGGAATTGACGTGGGCAGAGAAGTCTAGGTTGCTCTTCAGCCAGACCCCTAGATATTTGAAAGAATGGGTTGTGTGTAAGGGAGAACCATCCAGAGTGGTAAGTTTTGGGAAGTTCTGAAGGTTGGAAAGTCTCTGTCTAGAACCAAAGAACATGGATACATATTTTGAGAATTTTATTTTAGCTGGTTTTGGTGAAACCAGTGCTTTTCTTTGTGAAAATCACTCTGCAGGTGGGCGGCTACATCGGCAGTGGAGGAACCAGAAAGGTAACTCACAGTGTTGTCTGTGTACATATGGATTAGGGAGGGAGAGCAGATAGATGGAATGTTGTTTATGAAAAGGGAGAAGAGAATGGGCCAAGAATCGATCCTCAGGGTGCACCAGTTTGGACTGGAGGGGGAGAGACACACTACCAACTTGTACGGATTGCTGTCTGTTATGAAGGTAGGATTGGAACCAATTTATGGCAGATTGAACCAGATCGGTGGAGTGAAGCATTGTAGACTAGAAGGTGATGGGACACAGAGTCAAAGGCTTTTGCCAGATCCACAAAAATGATGGCAGTGATTTGGCCTTTGTCCATGGCTGATTGGTTTTGGACAGTAACTCGAAGCAGAGAGCATACCATGGAATGTTAATTCCTGAAACCAGACTGGAAGGGTGAGAGGCAATCTGAGACTGTTGGATGTTCTAGGAGCCTTTTGTAAAATAGGGACTCCTGGAATTTGGCAAGGGTGGGAAGAAGAGAAATGGGCCTGTAGTTGCCTGGGGAAGTGAGATCACACCCTTTATGGAGGGGGAGCACCTTGACCAGTTTCCAGGCTTGTGGCACTGAGCTGGCTGTGAGGGAGTGGCTGAGGACATGGGCAAGAGGGGCTGTGATTGCTGGTGCTGATAGGCGAAGGATCTTGAAGTGAAGGCAGACTGGCTGGTCTTGGAGGAGTTTAATGACATAAGTGCCCGGCAGGCTTCTTGCGAGGAGATGAAAGGGAAGTTGAAATCAGTGCCAGATGGAAAGTAAGGTAGGTCTGCAGGAGTAGGACTGGGGTGGTCAGGGAGAGAACAGGTTGTAAAAAAGGTGTTAAAAGAGTCAGCGACAGAGGCATGATCTAATACTGTTCCACCTTCAGTGTTTAACACTATAGGTGCTTGAGAGACGGACGGGTGTAAAAGGGAATGGGTAACTTTCCCGAAATCTGAGGGAGAATTGGTGGTCACCTTAGTTGGGACTTGAAGAAATTTGATTTTGCATTTCTAATAGCATTTGTGCAGGAATTTCTAAGGGACTTGTATAGTTGCAGATGTGAGGGTAGAAGGGATGCCTTGAAGTTTGCCCAATATTTGTCCCAGGTTTTACACATAGTGATGAGGTCTAGAGTTCTCCAGGGGTGGTGGTGCCTTTTAACTCATGCCTTTTTTAATGGCACGTGGGCATCCCATATACAGGTTACAGTGTCAGAAAATAGCTGAAGGGCTGTATCTATGTCAGTGGCTGAGTAAGTGGGAGATCAGTTTGCTTGGGATAGGTCCTGAAGGAGGGAGTAGGAGTCTAGATTGCAGAGTGGGCAGTATCATATATATTTAGGGGTGGACAGGGGAATAGAGGCTTTCCTTATTCAGAAAGTGGTGCAATGATCACTAAGGGCACTGGCTAGGGTGGCTGCCACAGAGATGCGTTGGGGTGGAAGGTGAGCACTCAGTCAAGTAGGGTGTGGTTGGAGGACTTAGGGTTGAAGCAAGTTGGCTCTGAGATAAACTGGGTGAGGTTGAGAGATTCTATGTTTCATATAGCAGACTTGGAGTAGGGAGAAAACCAGTCCAGATTGAAATTCCAAAGTAGGATCAGCTCACCCTTAGCTGTGAGGGAAGAGATGAAGGAGATGCACTCAATGATAGAATGTTGAGCTGCTTTAGGTGGGACGTAAAGCACTCCAATGTGGAATTGGGAGAGTGGAGTGAAGGAAGAGGAGCACGATTAGAAGCTCATGGGAGGGGCTGGTTTCACGGTGGGACAAGAAGCACGTGAGGGTTTGCCTATAGTAGACTGCAATGCCATCTCTGTGTTGACCATGATCCTGGCAGAGTAGGTTAAAATCAAGGATGGAGAGGGAAGAGTCTGGGATCCTGGCAGACAACCAGGATTCAGTCACTCAGAGGACATCGGGGGAAAGTAGAGTGGCCCATACTTTGAGGGTGTCCATTTTGGGTAGCAGGCTCCTAGCGTTAAGGTGAAATATACATAAATCCTTTGGTACAGTAGAGGGAGGGGTGCTTGGTGGGGGACCTGGATTTGTTTTGATGTCCCCAGAGAGGAGTAGGAGGAGTTGTTAAAGTGTCATTTGGAAAGGGTACTTAGTCCTTTTTTTGAGGGGTCAGGATTACTTTCAGAATACACAGAGAGCTGAGGTTGTGTAGAAAGGAAGACATTAAGGGATTGGGTGAAAGGAGACACAGTTCTTAAGGAGAGGGAGTGGAGGTAGCTAAATAGGCAGAGTGTATCTTGGGATCTGATGAAGGCCAGGTCAGCGGATGGGCAGGAGCAAAGCAGACTGCATCCTGGACTTGATGGAATAGGGACTGGGCAATAAGAAGGTTGGGTATGTTTTTGGGTGGCTTGTTTGATGGTTTGTTTGTGGCAGGGTGGTGTATCTGATGCAGGCAGTGTGTGTGTGGGGGGGGGTGCTAGATGCCAGAGGCTGTTGTACATAACTGCAGCAAGTGATTAGGGGGTGTGGAGTTCCACTGGTTACTGGGAAAGGTTTTCTTTCTACCTGGCCAATGATTAGTGGGTGAAGGGGACCACTAGACATCAGGGATGGCTATCTTCTTAATAGGGACAGAGATCAGAGGGTGGGGCCACCACTGGATATCAGGGTATTATGTCATTTTGAATGGGGCAGTGGATTGGAGGATGGGGGGACCACTGGACACCAGGGAACAATATTATTTTGAACAGGGATGGGGATCAGAAGATGGGGGACCACTGAACACCAAGGAATACTTTAATTTTACTGCGGCCTGGGATCAGAGGAAGGAAGGACCACTAGACACCAAGGACTGCTTTTTTCATAACAGGGCCAGAGATTGGAGGGTTGGGGAGAAGGGATTGGAGGGTGGGGCAGACCACTGGACACCAGAGAATACATTATTTGAATGGGGCCAGGGATCGGAGGATGGGTGGGGACCACTGTACACCAGGGAATACTTTAATTTTACTGGGGATGGGGACTGGAGGACAGGAAGACCACAGGACACTATGGAATACTTTATTTTAACAGGGACATGGATTAGAGGGGGAGAAAACCACTGGACACCAGGGACTACTTTAATATTGATAAGGATGGGGTGAGATGGTGGGAGAACCACCGGATACCAGGGAGCAGGTGTGTTTCCCAAACTTCCAATGTGGTTGTTGGCTGCACTGGCTCTGCTAGCTTCTATGGTTGACTGGAGAAAGTCAGGCTTCTTCTCAGCAGTAACTGCAGTGCACAAGGTGTCCTGTGCTATTCCATTTGCATATGGCTAATGGACTGAATATTGTGCTTCTCCCATATTCATGTTCCTGCCTCTCCCACTGCACACCGATCCTTGCGTGTGTGCTAACCCACTAATCATGCATTCCTGACTCCTTTGAATATTGTGCATGGGCACAAACCCCAGGCAAATAGCGCAAAATCACTTTGTCCACCAGGCAAACTTTTGAATATTGGTCACCTGGTGTTTTTGGGAATGTACCAACAGAGTTAGTAGCACGAAAAACAGTAGACAGGAAATGGTATTAATTTTTACAAGTAGTCAGTAGTTGTTTTTTTTTTTTATTTGTAAAGTACTTTCTTATGGTTACATTTATCATTCACATGGCTTTCTACATAATATTGATAGGTCTGGTGTACAGAAACGCCTGTATCTGTATACAGACTCATCTGTTCGATTCCCCATTAACCTCAACAGCATTGTGACCTCGTGCACTGACAATAGATTGCACACAGATAGCATTCTAATGCAAGTGTGAAATATGTATTATCTTTTTCTGCGCTGTATTCAACATGAGGTTGTCATTTCAGTTATAGGTTTTCCAGTAATATATTCCACAGAGCAGCTGCTGTGGGATGACTGTAACCTTTTGATTAGTTATATAAAGAACAGTGTTTTAAAAGCTGGAATCATCTTTCCTAATCACTTCTTTGGTTCTCTGTTATTTTATGTTAAACTGAACTGTCAGAAAATATTTTTAAATGATAAAACATGCTTTGTATACGTAGATCCTGTCTAAACATATTTTTGATACAATTAAAAGCAGTATAGTGATTTTAAAAGTTACACATGCCATCTTGATCTATGAGTGCTTTAGGTAAGCTTTTTTGGGGGTATTTTATTCACCATCCTTATAAAAATCATTAACTAAACTAGCTCACTAATTAACCACCATCCTGAATGTTAGGGAAGGAGGAGGAGACAAGGACATCATGTTCCATGATGGAAACATTTGGATAGGTGAACTCTCTACCCAAAATAACACAACAGTGTCACTATTTATAAAAAAGAAGGAAATTAATTTTGAAGGGGGGCGGGTGTTCACACAATGTTAAAATGTTTAATATAATCACTGCTTCATTGATCCTTGTGTGATGGTACAAAGCATATACTGTATGTTTTTTTCTTCAGTAGAACAGAGCAGCTATACTCAAGTACAGAAAATAATGGTAGAAAAAATGTATTTAAATAGGTCAGTAAAATACACATAGTTAGAATGTAATATCTACTTACCAAAGAAGAGGCAAATTATCGTCTCACCCATTCTTCAACAAATGACTGGTGGTAATTTAAAATGTCTCTGTTCCTTGCTGTTGAGAAGTAAAAGAATATCTCTTTAGTTAAGTTATTTATGTGTGCAACAAAATTAGCTGAGAAGTTTTTTACTTCCTCATTTACAGGAAGCATGAAATACCAAAATATATGTTTTACAGGAAAAGGGGCCTCTTTAGCTTCTGTTAGAGAATTGCAAACTATGGAAGACACATTTATCGCTTTGTGGCCAGCAAGCCATTACTATATTTAGTACAGATAGTTCATTAATAACGAGACTAATCAGGGGGTGGGGCAGCTGCAAACTAGGCATGCTGGCTGCACATTTGAGCAGACTTAGATAGGCTGGTGGTCTGTTTTTGTTGGCACTTTCGTATGTACGCAAGACATTATAATTTTATGGACTCTCTCTTTATTTTCCCTTGATCAAATTCTAGTGGAAGGTACAAGACAAGATGTATTGCATGCTATGTGAGGTTTTTGACTTCCGCCAGGCTAGCTGGATTGAGACTTTTTGTTTCTTTGCTCATTGCTATTTTTATTTTTCTCTTTATAACATAGAAACATAAACTTTGATGGCAGATAAGGACCACTTAGCCCACCCAGTCTGCCCATTTCCCTACCTATTGGATAAGCTGCAGATCATAGTTAACCAACAGCCTACTTTTTCCTACCCCCCACCACAATTACCTCATGTCTGTCCCATGCATTCTTGAATTTCTTGACTGTTTTTGACCCCATGACCTTCTCCCTACCTGGTCAATATGTTGTATGCTTAATAGCGTATGACTAAACCCTGAAACTGCAACAGCTCAGTAAAGAACAGCGAGAGGATGCAACACTACAAATAGTTTTGTGCCCAGTACTGCACCCTTTCATAGTCACAGGCAAAGGATAATACCTCTGTTGGGATGGGCTTCTGCTGAGCACCTCCCATGGCTCGAAGGGATGAGTCACTGGCAGGAAAGGAAGCAGGCAGAGCATTTGGTATCGTGTTCGATTCCCAGACCCACAAACATTTTCTTTTTTTTTTTCGCACTTTGTGCAATATTTACTGACCCCACCCGGAGTAAGATATTTTAATTGGGGGGGTTCGGGGTGGAGCCCCCCACAAAAAACAAGAGTTATGCTGCATGCAACATATTGTGCTGTACTGGCAGTGCGATATATGTATGCAGCATAATGTCTTGTGATGTTATGACCCCGGGCTGACCTCTTCAGGAAGGCTGTTCCATGCATCCACCACCATCTCTTTGAAAAAAATACTTCCTCATTTTGCCCCTGAGCCATCCTCCCTCTATCTTAAAATTCTTTCACATCTCTTTTTCTGAAATACACTTCCCTCTTAGACTTTGTTGATTCCCTTGAGGTACTTGAAAGTTTCTAGCATGCCCCCCCCCACTCCTTTCCTCGACAGTATACATATTAAGCTCCTTTAGTCTCTCTTTGTATGGCTTCTGGTGCAGGCCCTGCACCATTTTGGGTGCTCTTCTCTGGACTGCCTCCATCCTGTCTATGTCCTTGCTGAGATGGGGTCTCCAGAACTGCATGCAATACTCCAGATGGGGTCTCACCAATTGTCTGTACAGAGGATAACAATTTCCTGTTTTGTACTGCCTTTCCCTATACATCCCAATATCCCCAGCCCTCTTTATTGCCTTCTCACATTGCTTGCTTACCTTTAGGTTATCTGATATGATTACCCCCAGGTCCCTTTCCATTTTGTTGTTGTTACTACCTCCCCCATCTGTGCTCTTCCCTGGGTTTTTGTTTCCCAGGTGCATTACTTTGCACTTCTTTGCATTGAATCTAAGCTGCCATACTCTTGACCATTCCTCCAACCTTGCCAAGTCCCTTCTCATCCTTTCCACCCTCACTTGTGTATCAACCCTGTTGCATATCTTTGTGTTGTCTGCAAAGAGGCATACTTTTCCTTCCAGTCCATCTGAAATATCACTTATAAACACATTAAAAAGGACATGTCCCAGTACTGAACCCTGCGGTACCCTGCTAGTAACCCCCCTTTCTTCGGCGTGAACTCTGTTTACTATTACTCTGCGTGTCCTGTTGTCCAACCAATTTTTTACCCAGGTTACCACCCTGGGACCCACTCTCAGACTGACTAATTTGTTTATTAATCTGTTATGTGGGACTGTGTGAAATGCAATATTTTCAGCCTCTTTGTTACTGAAAAACACTGACAGATTGTAAGTCTCTAAGATGGAGAAAAGACAGTTTAGGATGGTACATAAAAATTTGCTAAGTGGTTTACCATTAATAACATTACAAATTAGGGTAGGGTGGGAAAGAGACCAGAGTTTGAACCATAGGGCAGAAAGTGCACAGTTAAGAAGGCAATGATGATATAAGAGAGTTGTAAGAGGTACCATAATTTGTAAACCACGGTGAGAATGCTTACGGCCATGTTCATCTGTGTGATACTAGAGCTCTAGATTGTTATGCCTTTTGTTATATTAACAAAGAATCTGTACATACTGCAGATGTTACAGTGCAAAAGATTTTGTGGCTACAATTATACACAGTGGTGTCATTTATAAAGACTCACAATGGAGTTTCAAAGTTCCTCCACTATCACATTTTATATGCTCAAACCCTAGGAAACCTGATATTTTAGGTTTCATGGGGTTGTGAGGGACATCATGGGGCTGCATTAAAATTGCAGGGGTCTCTGCTGCAACTCATGTCCACCCTTAAATGATTTTCCAATACCACATGCCTTAGGTACCTTTTTCAGGTGTGTTAGCAGACTAAATCAGGCAAACCAAACCCATTTTATAGCTTACAGTATGTAGTGAAAATGTTTTGTTTATTTACTCACTTAATGAAACCTTGTGTTTCTTCCACAAACTTTTAACTTCATTCTCTCCCTACATTTGACCCCTCTCATTTCTCCATAATAAACAATGCCATGAAACATCTACAGTTTTAAGTTACTGTACTAAATATTCACCTGCTTTTTCCAGTGCTAATTATTTAATATCAACCTTTGGTTTAGAAATCTGAATCCTGCGTTCAGTCTGCCAGCACTCCTGCTGAAGGGACCTATATGTGGCCCAATATTAAAGCTTGTGTACTGTAATATGTATGTGCTGAACATATTTCTTGTTGGTCTAATAAAGTATTACAGTCTGAATGACCTCAGTAAAAAACAATGAGACAGGTTGACTTTTTTTCTCTGAATAAATGAGGAAGAAATTGAGCTGTAGATTGTTTAGGGAGTTAAAAGTGGGGAACAATCATTTTTTAGTTACGTAAGGGAAAAAAGAAAAACTATTTTTCATTTTTATGGTTTATACTTGTAGGCTGATGAGCATAAATGCCTTTCACAAGTAACAAGTACATTACAATTAAAACGCACTAAGATTAAAATGACATAATATGAAGACAATAACAGTAACAAGATAAAACAATGTTTGTCAGACTTATGACAAATATAAAAAATAAAGAATGATTAGTAATCATTGTAGAAAGGAACAGGTACTTCTATTACACAATCATTTTTTGAGTCTGACCTTTAATGTTTTTAAATTTTGACATGTTGTGATTTCACTGGGAAGTGAGTTATATATAAAAAAAACAGGAGCTTTGAAAAAGATGGATTTCTGACTAAAGGATTTTCTGAAAAGAGGAGCTTTGAAAACTATTCTGCTTTGGGATCTAGTCAATCAATTATTAACTGTTCTGTGAAAGTGAGACGATGCACTCTGCGGTAGTAGATCAAGTACACCCTTCTGAAGTAGGAGTCCCATTTTTTAAATTACATCTGTCCTCCAAAGAAGGGTTTTAGAAGCCTTATACAATATTCTGTGATGAGTCTGTCCACATGAGTTTGTAATAAAATGACAGGTGCTGCTGTAGGTAACCTTAATTGTGGGCATAATTCTTTCATTAGTTGCACTGTAGATCACAAGCCTATAGAGCACTATAGAAAATAATAGACTATGGGCCAGCAGGCTATGGGACTTGGGCACCAGAGAGTTACAAATTGTAAATAAGAGTCCCAGCCTTTGATGTGTCACATTAGCTATGTGTTTGACATGCGGCTGTAAAGACTCCTGTCCAAGACCAACCCTAAATATATAAAATTATCAACAATCTCTATTGTTTTATTTATTTTATTTATTTAAATCTCAGATTACAAATACCTTTGAGCTAGAGGCAGCTCATTTACAAAGGTTCCACGTCAAAGGGAAGGGTTACAATAAGGTTGGGAGGTACAGACAACATACGTGGTATCAACGGTGGTACAGACAACATTCATGGTATCATCGGAGCACAGCAAGTCAACTGGTAACTAAGTGGGAACAGTGCTACACACTCAAGATTACAAGCAAGCATAGAAAACCATAAGATACATTTGAAGCAACATTGCTAATCAGAGGTGGGGGAGAAGGGGAAGGGGAAGAGTAAGGAAGAGGTAAGGGAGATGAGAAAGCAGAGTCCAGATAGAGAGAAAGAAAATATGGCAGCCAGAGGCCTTGTTGTAAGGTGAGAGGAAGGGGATGCTAAGGTGGGAGAAGGGGTAAAAGAGGAGAAAAGGAGGGCGGATGAAGAGAAAGAAGATAAGGGAGAGTGGGGACCAGAGAGCCTGGACAGGTCCAGAAAGGGGGGGAGCAGTGGGATAACAGCAAGGAGGGGGTGAGGTAAGGAAGGAGGTGGCAGGGGGAAAGGGGAAATTGTTCTGTCAGGAGAGGTGAAACAAAACAGGAAGCCAAGTAAGAGTCTCAGAGAGTGAAAAAAGCGGTATAAGGGTGTCTGCAGAAGTGAGAAACTAGGTGTAACAATCACAAGTGCTTTCAGTTAGGAGATGCTGATGGAGCATAAGTTTAAATTGGGACATACTAGAAAGACTGCTCAGTTGGTTGCTTAGATTATTAAACCAGAGGGGTGCTCTGTATTGAAAGGATCATTGGTATTGAGCAGTCCAACAGTGGGGTACTAGAAGGAGGTCAGATACTGAGGTACATGTGTGTTGGGTCTTAGGGGATTTGTTAAGCAGGCAACCAATGCTCAGGGTTAGTAGTCCAAGTAGAGTTTTTTTGGACAGGAGGCAGGTTTGATATTTGATCCTGTTATTTAGTTGGAGCCAGCCAGGCTGAGCATATAACTCACAGGTATGAGTGAGGCGCACAACACCCGTAACTAACCTACAGGCTTTGTTCAGGGCCACCGTTAGTCACTGAGGATATGTGGGGGTTGCAGCACAGTATATGATTAGACCGTAACCAATGATCGAGAGGACAGAGCTGTGAACTGCAACCTTCAGAGTTTCTTGGCTAAGACTTTGTCTGTGTCTGAAGAGGAGCCCAATTCTGGTATTAACATCTCTGGCAACATTTTCAATGTGAGGCACAAAGGTAAGGTGACTATCCAGGTTTAGACTTAGGTATTTGAAAAGCTGAGTTTGTTCAAGAGCGTCTCCATGGTTGTTGGTGATGGTGAGTTGATGGGCCTTAAATTTATTCCGAGAGGATGAAAACAGCTGGACTTCAGTTTTTTTGTAGCTTAGCACTAGTTTGTGATTATTAAACCATCTCTCTGCTTCTGTGAAGCCTTGTTGAAGACTGTTTTCAAGAGCATTGGAATCCAGGTGGCTAGTAAAGATGACTGCATCATCTGCATAGAGGAGAGCATGCTGGTTGCAGACAGCTGGAAGGTCATTCAGGAAAATACTGAACAATAAGGGACCCAGGATTGAGCCTTGAGGTACCCCTAGTCGGACAGCCCTCTGCTCCAAAACTACATTTGATATCCTCACCCTCTGCAGTCTATCACTGAGGTAGCTTCCAAGCCATTTCAGGATGTTTGGGGCAACATCAGTTTTAGAGAGCTGGCCAAGCAACAGTGTGTGATTCACTGTGACAAAGGCTTTTGTTAGGTCAACAAAGGCTGCACCTACAAAATTGCCTTGATTGATTGCCTGTTGTATAAAGCTTGTGAATTCTAATAATGCTGTTGTAGTACTGTGCCCCTTTCTAAAGCCATGTTGTTGTGGGCACTGGATGGAGTATGTGTCCAGATAAGCACCAAGCTGGTTGGTAACAATTCACTCGAGCACCTTGGAGAGTGGAGGGAGAATGGATATAGGCCTATAGTTACCCTGTAAGGAAAATCACTGGTTTTATGCACCAGAGTTATGATGGTCTAGTTTCCAGGCATCAGAAAATTGTCCCAGTGTAAGAGAAAGGTTTAGAATTTAGTTATAAGTAGAGAACTTCATCTAGGGTTAGGGTGATAAGCTTAAGGTCTAGTCCGTTACTACTGTGTCTTGCGTTTCTTAGGACCTTACCTAGTACCAGGTTGCATGATACCCTTTTAAAATAAAAGGGGTGCTCAGGACTATTTTCTCACCATGGTTTGCAGAGCAGGCAGCATCATGATTGAAAAAGTCAGGTGGGAGAACACAGCTCAAATTGTTAAAAGCATTGTTAAAGGCATTAGCAATTTCCAGAGGGTCAGCAGTAAGGGTCCCATTTATGTTTAGCATTGTAGGCGATACTTTAGGATTTTTGCCAGTGATGTCATTTATATTAGACCAGAACCTTCTACTATCACCCCAGGAATTGGAAAACATCTCCCTATGGTACTTGTCTTTTGCCTGGCGAGTCTCCCTTGTGCAGTTGTTTCTAGCAGCTTTATAGGCGTGTAGGTCCTGTTGCTTATCAGTGGCTTTTGCACAGTGCCAGAGATGGTCCCGAAGCTTCACGTGGGAAAGGAGCTCAGGAGTGATCCGGGGTTAACCATGTCAGAGACATTAATTTTTTTGAGAGGGGCATGCGTATCACAAGCAGTGTTGAAAACCCTTATAAAGTGACAGAGGGCTACATTAACATCATTGGTTTAGTCCAGGATGTTCCAATTTTGGGCACAAAACTGTTGTTTCAGGAGGTCCAGGTGGCCCCTTCTGAGAAGCCTGCTGTAGATAGTTTGGGGAGGAGGGCTAAGGAATTTATTAGTCCAACTGCATGTGATTGGGGAAGGGCCACGGATGGAGTCAGGGTGCACAGTTACATTGGAAAGGTGGTTAGGCTAGTTAGAAATCATCCAGTCGAGGGTGGTGCTACTCCCCATCTTATATTGATTCTCCTCTTAGGTCTGTAACTACCTGGCTAGTATCTAATTCTTTCTTGCCCCTCCTTTTTTTTTTTTTAGTGTTGAGGATTATTTTTTTATAGTAACTGGTACTGGAAAGAAAAAAATCATCCTGAGGACCCTTAAAACATTTTTCAAAACTGAGCATATCCTCGTATAACTGCATTGTCGTGCACATGTTTGTTTCGAATTTTGCAGGGTTGAGGAAGCATGTATAGATAAAATAAAAAAGTAAAGGATCCTGAATATAACCCTCTTGGACTCCACATAGAATTGAACATGACTGAGATAAACAACCAGCAACTATGGTCTTATGGGACCTATCAGTTAAATAACTGGAGAGCCATTTTACAACATCTGAGGAGAAATTACAATTGAGTAAAGAATCCAATAACATATCATGATCAACAGGATTGAAAGTCACGGGGAGGTCCACAAAGGACACAGTAGCAACCATGCTCATGGTGAAAGAAAGTGAGTATATGCCAAATACAAACAGAGCACAAACACAAATGGCAGCCACACTCTTTGAAAAAAATACTCACACACTTAAATAAATTAAGTTTAAGCCATTCTGTTTTAATACATGAAAACCACAGCACTAATGCTAATTAGTAATTAGTGCAGTAAACTCATGCATCAAAACCTGAATAACTTAAACTTCATATATTTACGTGTATGATTATTTTTTTTTTCTCTATAAGTAACAATATAGCCTAGAGGCTAGAGGAATGATGTGTGAACGAGCTTGATACATCCAGCAGACCAGATCTGAGTTTGATTCTCACAACCTCCACTTGCATACTGTGTGACTCTGAACAAGTCACTTAACTTCCCAGTGCTCCCAGGTCACCCCTGAAAACAGGCAGTTGTGCCTAGTGGGCTTTACATGGTTACCAAAGACTAAAATAAAAATAAAACAAGCATTTGTCAATGCCAAATGTTGTTGCACTGGCATTGGCAGTGGGAGTGGCGTAGCTAGGGACACATAGTGATATGATTTTGTGAATGTGTCTCAAAAGGTGATTTTGCACAGTGAACGCACCATTGCGCGCCACAGCTGTGGAAGCACGTTTTGGGCAGGCTGTGAAAAATAGCAGCTGGACTGTTGATAATGAGAAGTGCACAAATGCCAGTGGCAAAAATGTGGCATGAAAATATTGCAGATTGACGGAGTTACAAGGGTGCACGGAAACTGCGCAATGCAAGCTTGCAACACAGTCATTGTATGGAGTTTTGGCACCAAATGTTCAACATAGGCATTTTAGGACCTCTGCTCATGAATAGTGTCACCGTCATTTCCTCAAGCTGTCCCAAAACTGATTTCGCTGGCGTGCAATTCTGTGCCGGATATGCCAAAACACATTTCAGGCAGCTGGAGTGTTCATAAGGAGGTATGGAAAATGCCAATGATGAACAGCTGGAGTGAAAGTATTACAAATTCAGAAAGTCATGAGCATGCACGCAAACCGTGCAATGCGCGCTCATAAAACATTCATTTTATTTACTTTCGTTCCTCAATTTTTCAACATAGGCATTTTAGGGCATCTGCTAATGAACAGTGTCACTGTCATTTTCATCATGTGTCTGGAACATGGACTTTCCACAGCGACAACGCTAGTCTGCGCCGGAACTGCGAAAACAGATTTTGGTCAGGATGTGAAAAATGACAGCTGTACTGTTCATTAGGAGGTGCAGAACAATGGCACTGTAGAAAATCTAGACTGAAAATATTAGAAGTTTGCGAAAGTACGAGCGTGTGTGCAAACTGCACAACGCACACTAGTAACACAGTCATTTTATGGAGCATTGTCACCAAATTTTCAACGCAGGCATTTTAGGACCTCTGCTCATGAACAGTGTCACTGTCATTTTCGTAATGTGTCCCGCACACTGATTTTGCTCAGCGAACATGCTATTGTGCACCGAAAGTGCAAAAACACATTTCAGCAAGGATGTGAAAAATGACAGTTGTACAGTTCACAAGAAGGTGTAGTAAAATGCAAAATTTGAGAATCTGGCATGAAAATATTGCAATTGCGCTAAGGTACGAGCGTGCATTGCGCAGTTGCTATGCACCTCGTAAAACAGTCATTTTATGGAGTACTGTCACGAAATTTTCAACACAGGCATTTTAGGACCTCTGCTCATGAACAGTATCACTGTCATTTTTGTAATGTGTCCCAAACACTGATTTCACACAGTGACCGCGCTATTCTGCGCAGGAAGTGCAAAAACACATTTCAGGCAGGATGTGAAAAATGACAGCTATACAGTTCACAAGAAGGTGTGGTAAAATGGCAATGCTGAGAATCTGGCATAAAAACAGTGCAAATATGCTAACTACGAAGCGTGAGTTATGCGGATTTCACATCGCCAGTACAATAGTCATTTTGGATTTTCCCACTAAACTTGCAACATAGGCTTTTTGAGTACCTCTCATGAACAGTGGCACTGTCATTTTGTTACTTGGTCCTGAAGTGATTCCACATAGTGACTCGAAATCACCTTTTGGACCTAATACGCCATGACAGTGCAAGAATTCACATGAGAAGGGTCCCAAAACCCCATGTTGAAAATTTTAGGCCAAAATTCCCAAAAATGCCTGAGATATACATTAAAGTTGAAAAACCCTATTCATTCCATTATACAGCTTACTGGCATTTCCTCAGTTTGCGGTCGGCTTTGACGAGTGCAGGCGTGTTCGATCCACAGAAGATCATTGCGCCGACTCCAGAGGTAAGTATGGGGTGAGGGTGGGTGAGGGAAGCAGCGTGCACAGTGGGTGGGTGTGGGTGGGTGGAGGGGCATCGGGATCATTTCGTTTTACAGGTAAAAAAAAAAATCACGGACAGTTTTCCTTTTGCAGGGCATTTGGCATGCTGGGGTGGGGCCTCAGTGTGCCACCTAACTGTTTTGGGGGTTTCAGTATCCAGCGGGGATTGGGCACCCTCATTGACACACAACATGGGGGAAGTAATTGCCGATGGGGATTGGGCACCCCTTGGCGTTAACAATTGGGGGTAGTTTATGCGCCGATGAGGGGTTCCCCTGCCGGCACAACAAAAGACAGCGGGGTTAACTGACAGGGGATTGGGTAATCCCCTGAAGTCGGCAGACGTTAGGGCTGCCCCCGTTCACTGACCATGCACAAAATGGCGGCAAGCACGGCAAGAAAAGGACCGCTGCTTCTGACGAGCTTTGCTCGGATTGCAGTGGACCTTTTCTTAGATGTGCTTGCCCCAGTATGTATGCATGGTGTGCCGCCAGCATGCAGGCTGATTAGGCAATGCAGGATGCACCTACTGGTGCGTGCCCTGCATTCGCCGAACAGCAGCCGTGCCTCCAAATCCCCACGGCCGCAAGATGTTGGATGCACACGCATGCAAACATAAAAAAGTATGCTGCCATTTGTGTATGTGCTGTGAGGTCCACAAACACTGCAGTGGCTCAATTTTCTTTATCAATGGCACTTTGTACGCAGCTGGTGAACCTCACCAAGGCTGTTTCTGTATTATGATCAACGAAGATGAACAATGCTTTTTAAGTTACATAAGGGAAAAAGAAAAACAAGGGGAATTTTCAAGCTTGCTGGGGGGGATGCAGTGGAAGAAGATGAGCAGAAAGCAAATTTACTAGCCGGCCCAGTGGTGCTGAGGGAGGAGGTTCTGGATGCCTTATCTCACGCCACACCACCGACCTGTGTTGGGGAATGACCTTAAGTCACTGGAGAGCCGACTTGGGGTGGGGGGGGTCAGACCAGAATTGAGCTGCTAGGCATCTCTTCCCTCCTGGGGTAGCAGCCCACTCCTCCGTAGTTCCACTCCCACTGGGTAGAGGTCTGACACTCTTTAAATACACTTTCTACACTCTGCATCCCACCCAGTTGGGAATGAAGCAACCTCCTCCCCCTCTTAAAGTATCCAACACCCTTCCTAACAATATTCACCAAAGTAGAAGACTAACTACTCAGGGTACCTACAAATACCTCTGGATGATGATAGCAATACTTCTGCCCATTCTGGAAGGTGGATATGAATTCAAAAAGGGACTCGATAAACTCTTATTATCTGTGTACAATTTAACCTGTAACTATAACTAATGTATAAGAGTGTATATGGGCCTTATGGCCTCCTTGCTCTTCTCCTACCTTAGTTAGTAAGATAACAGGACGTCACTGGCAATACCCCTTCCAAACCAACCAAATACACTCAGCCATGTAATACAACCGCCTGGCACAATGGGGGAGAAGAAAGCACCATTTTGGCCCAACACTGTGCCCCCACTCTCCACATCCCATCAGGCTAGAAGCCCTCACACTTGTGTTTGCTACATACCAACTGTGTAGGCACCCCCCAACAACTAGAGCCAAGCTGTGCAAGTCTGGAAAGCACCGGCTTAATCGCAGACTGAGAGCCTACTGGAAACACTACTTAAAGGCTAATCATCATCCTTCTTCTCTTATCTGGGAATGTGCACCCAAATCCTGGCCCACCTGGTCTAGTGAACACTAAGGACCAAGGTCATCTCAAAATTGCCTCATTTAATATAGGAAGCCTGCTACCTAAACTACCTCTGCTACAAGCCTGGGTTGCTCAACACAATCTGGACATAATCTCACTCACTGAAACCTGGCTCTTCCCTAAAATTCCAGATTCAGCATTATCTCTTAATGGCTATACCACCTTCTGGCTGGACAGATTGTCCAAACATAGGGGTTGTGTGCCTGGTATACCTGAGAAGGTGAGAGCAAAGGTCAAGTGTTGCCTAACAGTAACAACACTAAGGAGGCACAAATATTATCCATCAGGCTAGCAATAGGATGACAATGCAAAACACTGGCAATAACTACAGTCTTTATACCCCCTGGAAAGTAAGGACATGATTTAGAACTGATCTTTGATCATTTTAACCAGATTAAGCAGATCTGGCAACAGGTGGTTTTAGGTGACTTCAACACCAACTGACTTGCTCAGGACACTATGGCCACCAGAGACAAAATCATCAGCTGGTACCTCATACAGCTGATCTCCCAAACAACTAGTATGTCTTACCATATTGGTGTAAGCACCCTTATTGACTAACTCCTTTCCAACTGTCCTAAACACACAACTAACGTCTCTATCCTCCCGGACTCTTTAAGCAACAACTTGACTATTGTCTGTTCACGGACAAACAAGGGATCAAAAGACCTCCCCAGCTCACAAAAAAAATGATCATTAAGAAATGGCCAGTTAGAACACTTCAAACAGTATGTAAAAAGTTCTGACAGGATCCCCCTAGATGTCATACCTGATACTAATCTGGCCTCTGATTACTTCATAACAATCTTCAACAGTGCCTACAATTTATTTGCCCATTCAAATCCTCCAAAATCAAAGGCTCTACCAACCCTTGGCTCACAGGATCCCTCACCGAACAACTGAACCTAGGAGACAACCTATGGCACAAGGCTATGGTGGGAGCACATCAATTTACTCCTATCAATTCATCCCCCGAAAACTCGCTCCCGACCATTCATCCCCATCAATTTTGCTCCCCATCTAACTCACTCCCTGTAATTTCACTCTTATAGTAACAGACTTGGCGATTCAACTGAGTATGTGAGCACTAAATTGCTATTATGTCTATTAGCCTGCAAGTAAAATCACACATGGGATGTTCAGTGCCTGCAAATAGTAACATACTTAGCAAGTGGGGTTTGTTTTAGAGAAAATACAGAGTGTCATTACCTGCTTTTCGATTCAGTGCCTGTGTTCAAATACGTCACTGGCGTGCAACCATGGAAACAAAGTCTGTTCAGTGTTGTAACCATGGCAACCGAGATTAAATCAGTGTCAGAGCGGCAGCAACCATGGTAACCAACATTAGTTCAGTGTCTGCAGCAACCATTTCCTGGTATTGATTGTAAATATTAAAAATGTCATCTTTATTGAAGGTAAACTTTAAAAAAATCATGTTCGCAAGGGAGAGGGGAGAAGGAGGTTTAATATTGGAAACAGTTAGCCAGACCTCGAAGGAACTCCTCAGTCGACTGTTCTGCGTACTTCCCAAGGACCAACTCCAACCTTGTTGTGTTGTCCTTATAAATTCTCTTTGGCTCACTTTGTACATTTTCTGCAATGATCTACTCAATGCCAGCATTGCGTTTCCTTTGAATACCATTTTGACCTTCTATAAACTTTCAGATTGTTGGGTGATTCATGAATAAAATTGATTGCATCCCTCTATGAAAGGTCTCGACAGAGTTATTTGTTTTAGCCCTTTTTTCTGCTACTGTGTCACTATGATTCCACAGCGGTATTGGGTACTGTGGTTATCTGGGCCCAGTACCATGTCTATTCCTCCACCCGATCCAGGTGTCCTCAAAATAGTTAACTATGGGTTCTAATTCAGAAGGAAATGCATTTAATGTTTCATCTGTTATTTCCTCGAACTTTGAAACAACCTGGTCGGGTGGATAAAACGCAAGTGCAGGCAGGTAGCGACACCTCAAACTAAATTTACTGTCCTGTGCTTATTTTTGCCTCTTTCCTTCTGCTTGAATTTTTCTATACACGCATTGTGAAAAGTGGTAGAAACAGCCTGCTTGTCTAGCATTGCAGAACATGTTACCGATTGTCTGAATTGTGGCTTTTTCAAAATCTGTCATACTGACATCAGGTTTAAGATGAGGGTTGATAAATTTTAGTGCATTTAGAACTTTTTTATAGTGCTCCCGTCTTTTCCCTGGCAGAAGTGCAAATATTGCTGGTTGTAGACTGCCAAACCTCTCTCCCAGGATCATAAACATCTGATAAAATGGGGGGCAATGCTGAAGGTGCCATCAGCAAACCACTGTTTGCAATGTTTGAGGTACTGCAGATTAGCTTCTGTTCCAAACACAAGGGTTTGCTTATTGCCAGGACCACTGTCATATAACAGGAAATTAATATCATGTTCTTGACTACTTTTAAATGTTTTGTAGTACTCTGGAAATGACAGCTCTATTAAAGTATGGTGGTTAGGTGGGACACCATGCACACATACATGTTGTATGGTCCTCTTAATGCTTTTGTCCACCATAGTGCCCTGTGCATGCTTCTTTGAATGAAGCAGGACTTGTGCTGTTGTGTCCTGTGTGCATGCTGTGTGATCTTTGACAGCATTTAATGCCTCTGCCCGCTCCACTGAGATGGGGTCTGCTGCATGAGAGTGCTGACTGAAAGTGCTGATTATTAGAGGGTCATCATAGCTTTTACTATGCACTCTGGCATTGTAAGTTTTTACTTTTTTTACTGCAAGCTCACATTGGCAGATGGATTTTCTGTTGAAGCCGCACTTATGATGTGTGTATATGTAGTTCTTAGAGTCCACCATCATTTTCTTTCTACACTCGGACAACAAAACAGCCCTTCCATTTTTAGATCTGACAGTTTTTGTGAGGATGAGGCTGCCTTTTTTTTATAAATTTGGCTGAATGCTGTTTGGTAGATGCACTGAACTGCTGAAGACAACTTCATGGTAATGCTAATAGTGTAACTATTACTGTTCTGTGCTGGGAATAAAATCTATATCAGTACCGGGAGCGAAATGACAGGGAGCGGGAGTGACAGGAGGGAATTGACAAGGGAGCTAATTGTCGGGAGTGTATTATCACACATCGAGTTGATGGGAGCAAATTGTCATAGACCCGGCTAGGGCAATTGGAAGACAGCCTGACTTTACTGCCTACAAAGCTGCCAGAAACAGGTGCAACAGACTGGTGAGGAATGTGAATGCAACCTACTATAAGGAATTGATGAAAAAAAGCAGGGGTAATGGGAAAAAGTTCTGGAATAACATTAAATATGTGATAGGCAGGGACTCCAGAGTGCCACCAGACCTGTTTGTCACAGATTCAGTCTGTCTCCAAGAACCAATGAACCTAGTAAATGTCTTCAACAATGTCTTTTCATACCCAAGCTCTGTACTACCTTCTGTGTACTTCAAACCTCAGCCCTCTAGTAGTGGTGGGTGAAGTGAGAAAACTCTGTTATGCGGAGTAATCAATTAATTTCACCCATTTTGCAGAATGAAATGCAAAATTTTGCCCAGCGGAATGGTGAAATTTCACTTTGCAATGAAGGCAAAATTTCACCCATGGAAGGTGACATTTCACCACAGAAGGTGGAATTTCACCCATAGGATCCAAAATTTTGCCTTGATGAAATTCTGCCTAATGGAGGGAAATTTCACAGATTATTCTGCAAAGCGGATTTGGCCACTTCGCCAGCAAAATATAAATTTGCTGCATCTCTACCTTCTAGTAAGTCCTCCATTATTAAGCCCCCCAACTCAAAACTTGGGTCAGCCACTGTTTTATTTCAAACAAATCACTAGGGTGCAAACCATTAAATATGTTAGGAGGGTCCTAGACAAAACTAGAATGGGTAGTGACATGATAGATATGAAACTCATTGTACTACCCCTGGATGAATTAGTTCTCCCCCTCACTAAGTTATTCAGCATGCCCCAAAGAACAGGGATATTCCTTGATTGGTGGAAGACAGCCCTTGTCATCCCAGTGTTTAAAAATGGGGACAGTACCAAACTTGGTAACTAACATCCTATATCTATATTACCCACCCTCCAAAAAAAAAAAAAAACTTAAATGGGTAATTTTGAAGCAATTAATGGAGTACTTGAATAACTATAATCTACTATGCCCTCAACAACACAGGTTTTGAAAAAAACATAGAACTATGAAATCACTCATAGATTTCACTACTCACTTATATGACACTCTAGACTCTGGTAAGTCTATGGGGTCTATCTGCATAGACCTCACAAAAGCATTTGATACTATACACCACCAGATACTACTCAAAAACTTCCTGACACTAGACCTGTCCCATGGCACTGTCTCTTTGGTCAGTAGCAATTTATCCCACAAATCGCAGTGTGTGAGAATAAAAGGGATTGTTTCTGATCCCAGGGAGATAACCCTGGGGTTCCCCCAATGGTTCATTCTAGGACCCCTACTCTTTGGCCTATTTATAAACTCTCTACCCTCCGCCTACCCAGCTAACATGCTGTGTATGCAGACAATGCCATAATCCTTGTTCCAGGAAATCATCTGTCCAATAAAACAGTGGACCTGCAGCACAGCTTCAAACACTTCGAGGCTTGATTTTCCCTAAATAGACTCCTACTAATCTATAAAAAGATGAGGGTGATGCATTTCACCATGCCTAGCAATAAGAAAAAATCCAGCCCACTGACCATCCTTAGTCACAAAGAAGACACCCTAGAACAAGTAGCTTCCTTCAAATACCTAGGCATTCACCTTAACAACACCCTATATTTCACCGCACACATCAAGCATGTAGTTAAAACAGCAAATATCAAGCCTACAAACTTGGCATTCTCCATCATCACAGGCAGGCCATGACACCTGATGCTTTGAGCCTTGTTACACAGAGTTCTGCACTATCCACCATCGACTATGGATTTGTCATCTGCATCGTTGGTACTGATACAGCTCTGAAAAAAATATGAAAAGAATAAAAATACTCCTTGGGGTCATGTGACGCTCATGGAGTGAGGCAGCAGCTCTCCAGGTCTCCCTCCTCTAGCACTCCGAATCTGCAGAATTGCACCATTTTACAGGGCTAACAAGCTTCAGTACAGTGCTACTAGCAACTTGAGACTGTTTTTAAGTGAAAATTCACATACGCCCATTTCGGCATTATGAAGGAAGGGGAAGTGGAGCTGGAAGTAAATGGTCATGACGGAGCTCGCCGCCATCATCGCCGGATGAAGAAATTACGTCCAGCCAAAATATATGGGGACCTGACAACTATTAAGGATGCACTGTTCAAACTAATAGAGGAGGTCTCAGAAATCAAGCCTGCTTTGACCCAACTAGCGTGCAGAGTAACGGATACAGAGGCGAGAATCTCTTCTATAGAGAGCCATGGATAAATCGGGGCCTGCTATGATTGAGTGTAAAAGGAGCATCAGTAAACTTGAAGATCGTCTCGATGATCTAGAAGGTCGCAACAGACGCAACAACCTGGTGCTATTGGGTCTCCCAGAAGGAGAAGAGGGACCAAACACTATCCTGTTTCTGCAAAGGCTACTTAAAAAATCAGCAGGGCCCTCACCTAATGGTCCAGACTATATTATAGAGAGAGCCCATAGAGCTCTTCGTGCCAGACCCCCCTCATCTGAACCACCGAGGCCAATTATTTTTAAGCTTCTTAACTATCTTGACCGTGAGCACATCTTAAGAGAGGTCAAGAAGCTGGCGGCCTTCCAGTGGGAGGGCAAGAAACTGCGATTAGTGCCGGACTTGACATGGAAAATGAGACAGGCTCGGGCAAGCTACAAGCCGATCACGTCAAGCTGTGGGCACGTGAGGGATCCGCATCGTCTATTATATCCTGCTAAGCTAGAAGTCACAGTTAATGATGGCCCTAAGAGGTTCAACTTCGCCGAGGATAAATTGGTATCCCTGAAATCTCTGCTACCTGACCTGTTTGCCAAGGGATGAAATTTCGACTAGTTATTTATCTCTCCTTCAGGCACAGCGGCCTGGACTCCTTTACTTGGTGTTAATAACCTTAATTTGCCCTCTTATACTGTTATCTAATTAATGGTAACTGTTTGGATTACTATTACCTAGTTCATCATAAGATTGAAATGATACACTATGATATTGATGT
Source organism: Neoceratodus forsteri (assembly GCA_016271365.2). Classification (NCBI taxonomy): domain Eukaryota; kingdom Metazoa; phylum Chordata; order Ceratodontiformes; family Ceratodontidae; genus Neoceratodus; species Neoceratodus forsteri. Next base: position 276,770,745 of record CM057449.1, read on the forward strand.
GAAATTATGTATGACCCTGGACGGATTGCTGGAGGGTGTTCTGTAATTAAGTTTGGTTACATGTTACCTACATATTTAGGTAGGCAATCCGGGATTTATTTACACGAAGGGCAAGGAACTAACCTTTTTCGGTCAAAGGTTTACAATAGTTAGTTTAGTAAAGTTATTTGACTTAACCTGCCTCTATCTGAATTAGTAAGGGTCTTGGACTCTTTATATTAAGTCTAACGGTAGGGGTATTAGGATATAAGGGTTTATAGCTGTAGGAACTATATGGATAGGAGCCTTTACAAGGTCCATATATTATGTTATTAAATGGTAGCCAGGGGAGCATACTTTCAGATAAGATTCTGGTAGATTGAGGGCCCATTCTGGACCAAGATTGTTTTTGCCTTTTTTCAGTAACAGGCCTGCTAGCCTGAACTTGGTTCTTTTATTTGTTGCTTGAGCCTTGTGCCTAGGCTAGATGTACAAGGCGTTAAGAGGTCATATTTTTGTTTTGTTTTCATCTACGCCCAAGGATTGGTGGTCTCTACAGGAACGCTTAGTAGTCTACTCTTCTAATTTGGTTTGTTTTATGCTCCTGGCTCCCACTAAGATGGGTTTTATTCTTTACTCACCTGATGATTAAGTATTTGGTGTTAATGTTCTTTGTTAACCTAGGTTCAAAACTGGACATTACAGATTCGAGTATTAAACTGTTAAGACTACTTCTTAAATGGGGGAATGTACCCATCTCTATGTGGCACCACATTCCAGAGAATGAGAAGTTGGCTTCGGGCCAGAAGGGATGGTTTAAGTTAATTATTGTTGTAGTATTAAGTTACGGGAGGTGGAGGGAGTTTTCTTTTTGATTGGGGATTAGTTAGGGGGCGGCTATCCCAATATTTCTTTAATTTTTGGCAGTGAAATGGCTAATATGCTAAATTTTGTTTCTTGGAATATTAAGGAGGAAAGGACAACTGTAAAAATTTGTTATTTTAAACCACTTAGCCCATTTGAAACCAGCGATAGTGTTTTACAAGAAACTCATGTCCTTCTGATCGTCTACCGCCCATTTTAAAAAGAAATGGGTGAGCCAGGTTTTTGGTGCAGGGTTTTCATCAAACAGTCGAGGGTGGCTATTCTAATTGCCCGTGGGATCTTTTACCCATTCGAAATAATCTCTGATCCACAGGGCCGTCACATATTTGTATTAGGCAGATTAGGTGGATTCAGTTTAGTGCTAGGATCAATATATGGACCTAATTTGGATTCACCGGCCTTTTATCCAATTGGGCCTGGCTTTGCGTCCCTTCAAAAATGTGCCAATAATTTTGGGAGGTGACTGAACCTAGTCCAGGATACCGGCTGGACCGATCGCACTATAAAGGACCATTTCTCTCCCGGCCCAGAACGCCTAAGAGAGTTTACATCATCTATGTTTGGTGGACCCTTGGCGTGCATGAACCCTAATGCTCGAGAATACACCTTTCCTTCGGTGCATAAGTCGTGACTCGAGGATTGACTATTTTCTGGTCAGCCAATTTAGTTTATCCTGGGTAGTGGAGGCCTCAACTCTGCCCCGTAATTTCTGATCATTCTCCGGTAAAATGGTGTGTCTGTTGCCCTCGCAACCTTCTAGGTCATACTCTTGGTCTTTGAATAATAATATTTTGAAGGACCCCAAAGCCTTAGATAGATTTAGATCTTTTTTGGAAAACTCAATCAATAGTAACTGGGGTACAATTACAGCTGTAGATCAAACTTGGGCAGCTCTTAAAGCTATGTGGCGAGGGGAACTAATACGTATGGCTACGGTGCACAAAATTAAGACAAGACAGCTTTTGGACAAATGTTTAAGGGAGATTAGGGATTTAGAAATTATGTGTGACGGACGAAGAACTGAGGAACAGGAGCAAAAAGTAATAACCCTGAGAACATGGTATGCAGATAAACAGAGGGAGAAAGTTATCAGTTCAGCATCTAGAGTTAAAGCCCTATACCTAGGGCAGGGCAGCAAGTCTGGGAAATTGTTGGCCTGGCAATTGAGGCAAAGGTCTTTGGACAGGTGGGTGACTGCCCTGAAACATCCAGAATCGGGACAACTGGTTACAGATCCAGGGAGGATATTAGGAATTTTTGTAGATTTCTATCAGAATCTTTACTCAAGTCAACAGTCTTCCTCTAAGGCCACTGATAAGATTTACCAATTTCTGGATAGCATTCCTCTACCTCGATTATCAGAGGATGTGGGGCCCATATTTAGTAGCCCCACTTCTCGAGGTGGAAATAGGAAAGCTATTGACCTCTCCGCCCGGACAAAGCGCCAGGCCCGGATGGGTTCACAGCTTTTTTCAACTGTTCAAAATAACCTTGTGCCCTTATTGCATAAACTTTTCTCCTTTTGTGTGAACATGAGATTAAAGATAAACACTGTTTGAGGCCAAGATTATTTTGTTACCGGGTCCGATAAGCCCCCAGACTTAGTGGGTAACTTTAGGCCGATTTCCTTGCTAAATTTAGATGTTAAAATCTTTACGAAAATCCTGGCTAATAGATTAAAACATATTTGGCATGATCTTTGAGTCCAGAACAGGCTGGCTTTTGTAGAAGGCCGCTCATCGGCCGACCACTTTGAAATTGTTTTATTTAATTTCTAGGCCAACGGATCCTAACGCAGAGGCATCTCTAGTATAATAGACGTCGAGAAAAGCTTTCGACCAGGTGGAATGAACTTTTATGTTTACCACCCTGGCGAAACTGGGTTTTCCTAGTAGATTTATCCATATGATTCCGAGTCTTATACTCATGTCCTCAGCAAAGATTCAATGTAACAACCTAATCTCAGTAGCTTTCCCTTATCAAGAGGTACCCGCCAAGGCTGCCCTTTATCACCCTATTTATTTAATTTGTATATTGAACCATTAATCAGATCTATTAAGGTAAACAAGGGGGTTCAAGAACTTAAATTAGGCGACTTGAATTTAAAGTGTCAGTATTCACTGATGACCTGTTATTGCATATCTCTAATTCTACATCTTCCCTCCCTAAAGTACTCGAATTAATTACTAGTTTTAGCTTACTTTCTGGATATAGCCTAAATAAGACCAAAACATCAGTATACTCTCTTTCTCCACTTCTTCAGAAGGATTGGTGCCTCTCTTTGGGACTCCATTGGCAGGCCCAATCATTAAACTATCTGGGCATTCAAATAACTAAGAATTTGGAGGCCTTGGCCACCTTAAATCTTAGGCCCTTAATTAAATCAATAAAAGACGACCTGGATAGATGGTCAAAACTTCAGTTGTCCTTTTCAGGTAGAGCCAACACGCTTAAAATGGTGGTAATGCCAAGAATCTTTTATCCATTGGCGAATCTAAATGTCTATCTTCCTAAGTCCTTTTTTAAGCCGCTCTACAAATGCTGTTCTGAGTTTTTGTGGAATGGTAAGCCTTCTAGAAGGTCCTATTATAAACTTGCCCGACAGCGTAAATTAGGAGGCCTTCAACTACCGGACTTTTACATGTACTATCTAGTGATCCACATGATTAGGCTGGCGCATGGAGCCTGGGAGAGGAAACTTCTCTTCCTGGGCTCCATTTGGATCGGGTTATTTATTAAAAGTTTTAAGTTTGATCTAGAGTCTATGCTATATATTCCATGGGCTAAGGTCCCAGGTTGGCTAGGTGCGCCCGCTAGGATGGGATATAAAAGCTCTGCATCAATACTATGCAAGGTTTAAAATTTCGCAAGTACGTGACTTATCCCAACCTTTATTATGAAACCCGAATCTCATAATTGGGAACCAACCGATATCTAGTTTTGTAGCAGCAACAGCTGTTAAATTACGAGTTAGTGATTTTTATTTAAATGGGTCGCTACTACCATTCCAGGCTTTGGTGAAAAAGTTTGGTGAGAGCTCAATCTTTCTTAAAATTAACCCAAATAATAAGTAGTCTTAAATCTTATTTCCACTAAAGTTGTGGGACGGATAATTTGGGAATCATGTTTAGTAGACTTAAAGAATTTATACTGTCAGGCAAAGCAATTTCTAAGACTTATAAATATATTACTGTTAGAAGGGATTCTAATGTGTCCTCGATCTGACATATTGGGAACTAAACCTATCTTTAGGGAGGACACCTGAAATGTGGAAGAAAGTTTGGATCGACACTTATAAATATATTAAACAAGACAGGTTGAGAGACATTCAATTTAAGATATTACATAATTTATACTTTTCCCAGCTAAACTTTCTAGGTTAAACCGTCAATTTTCTGCAAAATGTTTGGACTGCAATGACCCTTGCATCTACTTATCATAAGTTCTGACTTGCCCCAAAATTTCGGGATTGTGACAATTGGTGAAGTTAAGGATTAGCCAATTTTACAACTGGTCGACTTTTTCAACCCTGAGGTTTGCATATATTTGGGATGTATGATAAATTACCCGCAAGGTAGTTAAATACTCGGATGGCTATGGTAGCGGCTGTTACCAAGCTGATAATTCTATGCCACTGGAGAGATGATTGGACCCCATCATTTGGGGAATGGTGGACTAATTCTTGAATGCACTGAATGCAGAAAGGTCGGTCTTATCATCCTTCAATACTTCAATGATTTTCCATCAATGTTGGGGTGGTCTGTACCAAGGTCTCAAGGATAGATACAGTTATTAGTTTAGGAAATTTCTTTCACGCTTATTGTGTTGGTGTCAATTCCTTTTTGATTTTGGTTCAGGCATTGTCCTTTCCTCCTTTGCACAATATGCCTTAGCTTGTTGTTTTCTTCTAGGTTTGTTAGGTGATGTCTTATGGTATAATATGGTCTATTATTAGTTAATGAGATAGCCACCAGGGATGGAGGGGTGGGGGAGTAGGGAGTTGAGTTTCTCTCTTTTTTTTTTTTATGCCTTTTCTGTATTATTAATTTATGGTCTGGGAATTGTATTTCCTTTTATGTCATTATTTATTTCATATGTAATTTGTGTTGGAAATTGTTCAATAAAGCACAGTTATTTGCAAAAAAAAGAATAAAAATACTCCTTAACAAGGCATGCAGGCTGGTCTTAGGGGTTAAGCAACTTACACACACTGCTAGTCTCACTGTAAAACAGGTTGACTCCCACTGAACGCAAGGGTCAAGTACCAGGCCTGCTTGAATGGCAAAAAGGACCTTCTAGGACTAAATCCAGCCTCTACTGCAGTAATTTTCCAGTGCACTAAAACCTCTAAAATATCTAGAAGAACAGCAAAGGGAGTGCTTCAGGTCCCTTTCAAATGCACCACATTTGCACAATGTGGCCTTGCATACAGGGGGCCTCAAGGTTAAGTGATCTCCTCACCTCCCTTATTGAATATGATAACACTAGTCCCTTCAAGAGAGACCTATGTCTCCTACTAACCCAAGGTAACCAGTGTGACTGCCCTCTCTACTTGAATGCTATTCCCTCACCCAACCTCTGTTTGACTTGCCTCCCCTTTCTTAATATCTTCCACCCTCCATCCCCTTATCTCCTTTCCCCCTAACCTTACCCCATCCTTCTCTGACAAAGCACATCTGGGATGCTGCTGCCTGCACTACACTGCACTTAGTAACCTCAACATGTCTATAAAGCATCATTTATGTGAACGTTTAACTCAATCATATTCTTATCTTGGTATGTTGATGCCAAGGACAACTTCTGCACTCATGTAACTGCCAATTTTATATACCTGTGTACTCTTTTTTTCTGTTTTATGTATCAAACCTGTACCCTATGTATTGTATTGCATCTTAAATATGCATGGAAACTTTGTAAATGAGCCAGTTGGCTCAAAAGTAATTAATCCAAACCTGAAATCCTCAAGGGTTCCTCATGGATTGGTACTAGGACCCCTTCTATTTAGCACCTTCCTCAATGATCTTCTGGCATCCTGTTCCGAACCAGTACTCCTATATGTGGATGATGCGGTCATTTTCTCAAATACTGCTGACCCTCCCCTCCTTCAGGCCTAATTTCAGAAAAGTTTTACTGAAGCTGAGTCCTGGTTCATCTCTCATAAGTTGGTGCTTAAATGCAAAAAAACAAAGGGCATGCTCTTCCATGGTACCGACAGCAAGCAAAAAGCCAAACAACTGGTGATTAAAAACAGTGCTGGTGTTGTTCTTGATCAGACTCAATCTTTTAAATACCTAGGAGTTACTCTGGATAGTACGCTGTCCTACTCCAACCATGTTGAGAATTTTGTCATGGCAGTTAACATTCACCTAGGCCTTCTACACAGGCATAAGCACTGCCTTACTACCGAAGCCCTCAGATTGGCTATCCAAAGTTCAATTCTGTCCATTATTGACTGTAGTTTGGTCATTTATGGTTCTGCCACAGACACAACCCTACATCACCTTGCCACAGCTCTGAATAAGGCATGCCGTTTACTAACTAGCACGGTGTATCATATTCACACTTGTGAACTTTATGGACAAGCAAACTGGCTTCAGCTCCAGGCTTGCATTGATTATCAAGCTTGCCTTCTGGCTAAGAAGGCAGATCTTGTTCTCCTACCACCAGGTTCCCTTCAGCTTTTCATTTCCTTCCGGGGCACTCATAGTGCACAAAGTTCTGTGAGCCAAACTTTTAGTATCGAACCTCACTCCGACAGTGATCCACTGCAGTTAGAGCTGCTAATTTATTTACTTCCCTTCCTCCTGAGATTGCGATGACTGCAACTGAGGGACCATTTAAGCGGAAGCTGCATTAATTCCTAGTTTCTAGCGCATCTTGTGACTGCTATACCTAATCTCTGCTGACAGCTAAATGCACTGGGACCTCCCTTTTTTTACCATTTGCCCCTGTATAACCCTATCCTGTTGTTGTACAATTCCACTCACAGCACTTCCTCCCTTATCCCTTTCCTTCCCTGTTTTCATTCTACCTCATCCCCCTTCCTTTACTCCTCCACTCCCACTTCCCCCTTCCCTCCACTGTTCCCTCACCTTGTTCTCTCCCTCTACCCCCTCCCCAACCCGTGGGTCTTTACTGCATAAGCTTCATTGTGGAATATCCCTCCTTGCTCTTATTTTGCTCCTTCCACCCCCCCAATTCACCCCCTGTCCTTCTTTCCTTGAAATCCCCTTCACCCCTCTTCAGAAAAGACCACCGGCTGCACTTGACACAATATTTATCTTGCCATATTGCTTTTTTGTTTATGTAATTACTTTCCTCATGTTGTACTACTTACTGAAACCATTGTAATTTGCTATTCTTATGACTTGTCGTGGAACCTCTGTATAAGAGCCCTTGGCTCAAAGGTCTTTCTGATTTGTTAAATACATACATACATACATACATACATACATAAATAAAATAGCTTAAGTTTCACAGGGGTATAAGCAAAACCAATATCAAGGAACTGTTTGTCATAAATATGGATGCAGTCACTAGAGGCCATTACTGGAAGTTGCTGGAGACAAATTCAAAAGAGGAATGAGGAAGTTCTAGTTCTCTGAGTAGATGGTAGAACTGTATAACAGACTGCTGGTGGAAGTGGTGAGGCAGCTACAATAAATGGGTTTAAGCATGACTGGGACAGGGCAAGGGGGTTCATAGTCCCTCTGGGGATAGCACTGGATTGAGGGGTAAGGGAAGAGGGAGACAACCCATCAGTATGGTAGGTCAGACAGGTAAGACTCCGAATAGCCAAAACAGTAATGTTTTTTCCTTTTGCTGTTTGGGTGGGGTGGGAGTTTGGGTTGGAAACCCTAGCACTACATTTCTCTACTTTTGTCAGTTAAATTTTAAACCTAAGATACATAGATACACAGACACTGTTGGCAGATAAGGGCCCATGGCCCACCCAGTCTGCTCATTTGATCTTGTAAGTTCCCTGATGCAGTAACCCAGTTTTTTGCAAAGAAGTTCTTTGTATCTGAGAAATTAGAATTATATCCTTATTCATGCAGAACTGTTTGGGACCTGTTTGAACACATCTGTCTGCAGAGGTACAGAGCTTTCTGAGCCCTGTGCTTCCATGTCTCCAGGAAAGCAATTTACCGGGTTTGTTGTAATTGTTTTTTGTGAGGCTGGCTTTAAAGAAAAAAATATGTTAAGTGTGCCTACTAACTCCTGGTGGTTGATTGCATATGGTCAAAAATGTGTTTTTCACTTAAATAGCCATAAGTCATTACATTTTTTTTTGGTTTGGTCTGACAGTTGCTATGCTTATAGTCTAAGTCATGATACATTTTAGGTGCTTATTTGATGGTGATTAGACTTCAATCATAGGTGTGTCAACATGGTGAAGTTTGCAAGTAATTTGGGGGTGCAGTGTGTGCACCTAATGATTTTTTTTTTGCGGGGGTGTTATATGTTAGTCTTGAAGTACTCATTGAGACCTTTTTTATATATATTTATTGTCCTTAACTCCAAATATTGACAGAGCTGTTTTTTGTTAAATTTACAATGTTATCCCATGGAAATTTTAATTTTTAATTGTTCTGTTGTTATATGTCTACTCAGTTAATATTTGGTATGGGATATGTCCTGTAGTACTCACTGAGACCTTCCATTTGATTTATAAACTATCCTTTAACTCCAAAGATTGACAGAGTTACAGCTTGTTAATGTTGCAGTGTTATCTTATGGAAATTTTCTATTTCAACTTTTATGTTTTTATTGGTCCATGAATTTTTTGGATGGGGGTATTATGTGTTAGTCTTGTAGTACTCATTGAGACTTTTTTGCTATATAGATTGTCCCTTAACTCCAAATATTGTTAGAGTTATGGCTTGTTAAAGTTATAATGTAATACTATGGGAATTTTCAATTTTTAATTATTCAGTGTCAGTGTCAGTGGCTCAGCAGATAGCACACTTGGCTCTGAGGCAGGGAGATCAGAAAGCTGTGGGTTTTATCCCCACACTAGGCACTTGGGTTAAATTTCAATACTGACATTGCACTGTAGTATGAGGGGGTGCCGTACTCCTGAGGTGCCGTCTTTCAGATGAGACATTAAATCAAGGTCCCATCTGCTGTTCTGGTGGTAGTTCAGGTAGATGTTAAAGATCCCATAGCACTTTTCAAAAAGAGTAGGGGAATTTTACTGAAAAGAGGACTACAGACAAAAACAAAAACACAAAATACAATATACAACAAAATTTCTTATCTTTACAAAACTCATCCTATTATGCTATAATACATTTTCATAAAGGAACAATCTATTTATCCTTATTGGCCAATAAAAAAAAAATCACATTTTCCTGGCTATATTTCTTACAATCTAGTTCCCATAGTTTCAGAATTGAAATCTGCATATTCGTAAACATTTCCATGTACAGTATCTGACATGTCTCTGCTGCATAACCTAAACACATCTGGACTGCCAGATGTGATGTCTAACAATAGCCATAACTATATACAAAGTCTCTGCATTATAGTTTCCCCACCCATCATCAGTCTCCACAAACATTAATACTTGGTACGCCATCTGCTCAAAAAGATGCTCCATCCATGTTTCTGAAACATAAGACCAAAATGACATTACATATGGAAATTCTAAAAAAAGGTGCTCCTGTGTTTCTAATGTCTGTATGCATTTCTGTCTCAAACAGTATCTGTCTTGAACTTGTTTGTGTTTATTGTTATTTCTCATGCTCAGTTTGCCATATAAGCTCAACCAAACTGTATCCCACACACATTCTGAAAGCCTCTTATTAGTTAACATATTCAGATTAAACTGTGTTTTGTTTGATGGACAATCCATAAATCATTTTTCCTTTTTTCTTTCTTTTTGTACTGCCTGCATGTACAAATTGTTCCTATTTGTAGTCTGGATCTGCTGTTTAGTAATTTCCCATTTTGCTATATTTTTCATTTGCTCCTGACCCTACCAAGGAAGGCCAGGTATTCTATGGAAAGTGCCTGGTTTCCCTTGCTCCCATGCCACTAAGCATGGTACAAGCCACGCTAGTACATTTTCTTTCCAAATTTTGAACCCTGGTTTCAATGCAGTGTCATATTATATTCCCAATGAATACTGCAATAAAAGGCTATTGGATTTACCATCTCTAATCCACCTTCTTGGATCTTTCTATACGTGATCTCTCTTTTTACAGGGTTCATGCTGTTTCCCCATAAGGCCTGAAAGAAAATATCATATATTGTCACAAACAAAGTCTTGGTGGGGGCAGTATACCTTAGATATAAGAAAGTAGGAATAAGTATTGTCTTGATTAACAGAACTCTCTATCTGCTGACCTTTCCAGCTACCTACTAGTTTATTCACTTTTTGTATCTGTAGATCCCAGTTTTCTCTACATTCTTCTCCAAATGTTATCCCTAATATTGATATATCCCTTTTTGTGACAGTTATAGCCCCTATTTGGCCATCATTGGGTAAAGGGGTATTCCCTAATACTATGCCAGTACATTTGTCATAATTAATTATGGAACCCGAGTTCAAAGACAATCTATCACAGGCATCCATTATGGAATTAATATCAGTCTCTGGTACAATGCATAAAACCAAGTCATCATTAGCATAAGCTAATGTTTTTATGGGTGGAATGTCTGGATGGGCCTTAATGCCCCATATTGATTCTGCTTCATCTATTCTTCTTAGAAAAATATCAATGCATAAAACATAAAGTACTGGACTAAAACCATTGCCTGACCCCTCCCTACTTTCACTTCCTTCCTTATCCACCCATTTATGTTCGGAGTGAGTGTAGCATCCCTATACATGATTTGTACCCACTTTATAAAGTCTTCAGGAATCCCAAATGCTTTAAGTGTAGAAAACAAATACTGATGGGATATGAGGTTGAACGCTTTTTCCTGATCTATACTAAGAATAAATCCATGTACTTCCCCTTTTGATGCCTTCTGAAAACTCTCCCTTAACATGATGAGATCATCATACTGATATCTTCTAGATACTGCACAAGCTTGAAATGGACTGACTAACTATCTGCCACCCCCAGCAATCTTTTTAGTAGAATTTTACTTAAAATGTTTAAATCATTATTAAGCAGGCTCAGATGCCTCCAGTTTCTGAGGTCCTCTCATATCCCTTTTTTAAATAACAAAAAAGAGGCCTGATTCATTGTATGTGCAAGGTGCCAATCTTCTAGCATACTATTATACACTATTGCTAGGGCAGGGTAAAGATCATCTTTAAAGGTTTTGTAAAGTGCAGTCCTGATCCCATCTGTATCTGGCGCTGATTCCGTTTTTAGATTGCTAATAACAGCTTTGATTTCTTCTAATAAAATGGGGGAAGAGAAGAGCTGTTTTTGTTCTGCACTAACTTGAGGAAGATTTAAGTCCTCTAATTCCATTTTCCCAACCTCAGGAGGTATACCAAATAATGACAGCATGTATGAATCCACTTGGGGCAGTATTTCTTCAGGAGTTGATATAATTTTTCCAGTCTCTGTACTGACCTTGGTTAGTGCCCAATGGTCTACCCTATTTTTACACCCTTTAAAAGGGTCCATTGACCCTTTTTTCATGTTAACTCCAAAACTTATCTCTTGCTACAGAGACTTACTTCTGCTATACAGAATGTCTTGCATCTGTATTTTAATTATGGCTATCTGGGGACAATAGTCTTGCCTATTGACCTCTGTTAAAGAGACTAGCTTCTGAAGATAGCTTCTTAACTTCAGGTATTTTAAATATTCTCTATTAGATTCTATGCTCGCCCTATTTTGAAAAAAAGGACCTCCAACCCTTCTTTGTATCCTCACACCAGAAGGCAGCATTGTCATACATCTCGGCAACTGACAATCTGGCTTGCCATTCTGCTTTCCATTTTTTTTTTCCTCATCCAACAACAATGAACTGTTAAGTCTCCAGGGGTTTTTCTTGTACCTAGGAGACTGCACCCACTTAATCGCCACTAGAATAGATCTATGATCTGAAAATTCTCTAGCCTGAAGTTTAGCATCTGAAAGCTCTATCATCGTCAGGAATACAGAATCTATTCTAGTGGTGAGAGAGTCTTTAAAAAAGGTGTTTCCCCCTATAGCATGGATTTGCCTGTAAGAATCTTTCAGATCTGCTGTATTAATATTTTTCAAAGCTGCAGAGTCACAAAATGTTTTATCAGTTCAACACCCTCTATCCATTTTCTCTACCTTGCAATTAAAGTCTCTAGCCCAAATCACTAACCTAGAAGTATGCAAAAAAGGTTGGATTAACTTAAATAAGGAGACTCTCAAAGCTTTGCTTTGGGGAGTGTAAATATTAATTATTCTGAATCTGTCTTTGAAAAAGGAACCATCTAAAAGCATAGTCCTACCTGGGAAAATATATCTGTTATTCAGGATACTCTAAGGTTGGGGTTATTAAATAAAATCCTTATTCCGCCACAGAGTTCCTCCCCAATTGACCAAAAAGAAAGCCTGTTTCTCAATGTTTTGGTTACCTGTTGAGTTTCCTGCTGTGTCTTAAGTCTGGTATCTTGTAACAAGAAAATAACAGCTGACTCTTTTAGAAGAGAACCTAGAAACACTGTCATTTTTCTGTTGCTTTTAATGCTGTTAACATTAACAGATGCTATTTTTAGGGAACTCATAAAAAAGAAATGGAAGAAGGAAAGAAACAGTGGGTACATGGCAAGGATAAAAGGGACTTAAGTAGCCTTCTATGTCTAGTTCTTCTAGGAATATTGCCACCAAATCTGGCTCTCCAAATCAGAGGTTACACCTGTGGTGGTAGAGATCAGAAAGCAGGCATCAGAGTCTTCCCCATGACTGTTCCTCTTGCCTATCTGTTAATAAAACTGCTAACTTATTTCCTGTCTTCCAGGAATCAGTTGAAGTATTGTCAGTTTTAGCTTTGCTAGTTACCATCTTCCCCATTCTATTTCTTTTCTTAGCTGTGGCCTTCTTGAAAGGTTGTTCTTGAGTGTGAGTGGGTCGTGGCATGTCTGTAACTCCAGGGGCTTCTTGGGGCCTATCAACCTGAGTTTCAGGAGCTACACTTTCTGTGGACATATCAGCTTGCTGTGGGGTCTCTGTCTGTACCCTTGTGGTGGAATTCCCTGGAATCTCAATAACGTCTGATGTGCTGTCATGGGGGGTAGGAATAGCTGAAACTGTTATATTTGCTACTTTCTGTGCTTGTAGTTGCTGTGCTTTGTTAATCAATCCCTCATGAGATGGTCAGTCTTCTCTATTATGGGATGCTCAGAGGCATCTTCCATATCCATGACCTGTATTCTTACATAAGTTGCATTTGAATAAGTTTAGGCAATTTGGAGAGGTGTGTCCGTAATCTAAACAGTGACTACACCTGGGGGTGTCGCAAGCTGAACTCAGGTGTGTACGGGATCCACATTTAAAACAAGATTTAATTTGTCCTATGTAAAATAATACCCCTCTACCTTTCCTCAAGGAAAAAAGTACTATGTAGGTTTACTGGGCCATTGTTTGTGGAATAAAGTTTCACCTTAATTTTCCACCCCCCTTCCATATTTGCTCATTGTCTAAAATGGGACTAGGTCTATCAAGCACCTTGCATCTCTGGTGAAGCCAGAAAAGGGTGTTCCTCCACATTAACCCCCCATTCCAAAACATTACTGTAATGTGTTTTCAGCTGGCTTAGTAAGAGGAATGGTCATATAAGGTACCCAAGCAGGAGTGTGTTTTAGTGTCTCGTACTGTGCCCAGAATCTAAATCTAAACTCGACACTGCTTTAAAGCTGATGTCGAAATTCCCATTTCCTAAATGTATCAAGGCAATTATCTCTGATGAGAAGAACTTCATGGTACCTTTCAATAACTTTTTCACTATATGCAACCTATCTAGAGGATTTTCCAACACCTCCCCCCCCATAAATAATAAATGCACAGCATTCCTTCCTGGGGCAGGTTCCCACTTATACTGAAAAAGATCAGCTAATTTAAACATAGGACTGAGCATATAATTTTTCTCATGGTTCCTTAAAATAGCACCAGAGGGTCCCATCCTATTATCTACATTATTTAACCCAGCTGCAGTGTCTGCAGAAGTGGAGGCCTGTGGGGGCTCCGCTCTTGTTGGTGTACTTTTGTTGGGGCACATGTTATGGTTCATGTTACGAATACTGTCCTTGTTAATATTATCAGTGGTATTGTCAATATCTGCTTGCTTATCCTTTATAGAGTCTCTGTAGCTCTGAACGTCCATGTCATCAGGGTCCAGTTCCCACCTTCCCTTCTGTGTTTGAAGCCATCCAGCCCCTTCCAAGGCCCGTACAGGAAACCGGGAGCTTTCATGGTCACTCCTCGCTCTCTCTTTCCTTGCGTGTTCATCTCTCTCTGTTGTCTTACTGCTGTGCGGATTCACATCTGTGGTTGCATTCATAAATGCTTTGTTTATAGATGCAGCAGTAAGTGGATGTGAGGTGCCCAGTCTCCGATTTTTTTGAAGCAGGTTTACTTTTTCCTTTGCCTTTAACAGATGTGGGTGACTTTTGGCAAACAGCGGTATGATGCAAAGAGCTGCCATCCACTCTATCCATTCCTGTCAGTTTCTCTGCCGGTTTCTGTGCAGACACATCTCTGCTTAGCTGTTCTGATGATTCAGCAGGTGTGGCTGTCTGAGGTGCACTGTGAAGCACTGACAGCTCTGCCTGCATAGCTTGTCTCTTTCTCTTAACACTTTCTTTAGCTGTGGACCATTCAGACAGTAACTTTTCTTTGTCGGAGATAGCAGCTGAAATATCATTAGTTGAATTTCGTACCTGTGGCAATAACGTAGATTCTGTCTCTGTTTGGGAAGACTCCATTTCTGTTTCAAAATACTCTTCTGTCATGTCCGATTGTGTAATTTCCATGTTTGCAACTTGTTCAGCCACTAGGGATGAAAGAGTTGGGGAGGAGACCATCTCCCCTGCCTCTGCTGCAAATGACCTTCCTCCTGGAGCCACCGAGTCAGCCATCTTGCTTGCCATCCAGAATCTCCCCCAGAGGCAAGTAGGGGAATTTTTACTGAAATCACATCAAGAAATAAAGTTTCAAATACAGAAATCAATATGAAAAAAAAACAGTGTTAAAATCACACATAGTTATGTTGAAATAAAATCAAAAAGTACAGTCAATTCAAAAGAAAATAAGCAAAAAAAAATGTTGTTTCCAAAAAATCAAAATTTTAACTTAAAATCAGTTAGAAGACTTCTGATTATTATTTATATTTAATAAACCAAGCAAAACCCTTCCACCAATTTATGACTTTTTTAGATGTATACTTTACTAGATCTGAGCAATGTACTTTTCCCATAGCTATCTGTATTAGATTTCCCACTGTCTCATAAGGCATCCATCTCTGATAAAGGACCCATTGGCATCTAGCTTGCCAAAGATAATATTTTAAAACACAACAAAAAACTACTAATGTATCTGTGGAATAGGAAGTTCCTAAATTATGAAAGTGTCCCAAAACTAGGTTGTCATAATTCATATTTTTCAACCATGACATTTTCCATTTTGCAGCAAGGTAACTCCAAAGGGACTGAGCATATGAACAATAAAATAAAAAATGTTCTGTGGTCTCTTCCTGATTAATACAAGCCTCATACAGGCAATTTCTTTCAGATTTTGCCTTATATTTGTCGTTGCCTCTTACATTAATTCTGCCATAAACCATTAACCACAAAAATTCCCACATGTAGGATGGTATTCTGGGGTTATTTAGCTGTTTCAGGATTTTATGATTTTGAGAGGATGGACAATTTTTAAAACAGGGTGCAGTGGGATGCACTAAGGACATAACTATAGTATATAACTGAGGTCCTGTATTGGTAATGATCATTTGTGGTGTTACCCCCCATTTATATAATCATTTTGCAGCAGGGATAAACCAAGAGGGAACAGATATGTAGGCTTGGCAGTTTTCGATTTTTATTTTTAACAAATTTCGACGGCTAAAATCGATGTTTATTTTAAGGTCTTTATTTCGATTAAAATCGATCTTTATGGTAAAAAAACATACGGAGACACACAGAGTTATACAAAGACACTACAACATACACAGAGACACTACAACATACAGAGACACACAGAGTTATACAAAGACAATACCACATGCCACCCCCCCCCCCAAGTGCAAATATGTGTTGGATTCAGTTGTGGAATTTTTTTATATCTGTCTCACTAAATGCATCAAAACTTCCTGTTATATCCTTGTGGTACAAAATGTTTAGCATCCCCAGTCTCTCCTCTGAAAGGCGCATTCGGAGTTTATCTTGAACTTCTCTGTACAGACTAAAGGAACACTCTACAGCAGTAGATGTAACTGGCATAGCCAGTGCCCGCAACGCAACATTGGAAAGTACAGGTAGGTTTAGCATCTCACTCTCCCAGTACTCCATCAGAGAAATTGTGTGGTCTGAAGGAACCTCAAGTTTCATATATAAACTAAAGTTCCGCTCAAAGTCTTCTTTTTTGCAGTGGAAGGTGTTGCTTATGGAAACATATTTACAGACATCAGCAGAGAGCTGTTTCTTTATAAAGGGATCAAACATCCTGCAATTGTCAAACAATGACCCAGAACCATAAAGTCCTTCAGGCACATTTCGTGCAAGTGTTGCTCTTAGCTTTGAATGAAAATTTCTTGAGAAAGAATGCATTGCTGCAGACAGGGACTGTCATTTGGATCCCACTGACTTTAAATCAACATCTTTTAGTGAACTTTTGACATCGCTTGCCACACTCAGATAGAAGTTTCGTAGTCTGTCAATTTTGTGAATTAGTGGTGTTTTGGTTTCCATCTGTACATGTATAACATGAATTTTTCCTAGAAAACTGCACAGAAATGTAAGCTTGCAGTAAAGATCTCTTTGACTGGAATCATCCGTTACTAGTCTCCATAATTTGGAGGCTTTTTTAGACTGATGCTCTACCTCCTCATTAATTAAAAAGTCACACACACTATCCCAATACACATGAATGTATTGTGCTGCTTCTAACCAGGAAAACCAATGACAAGGGACAACTCTGGGGGGGAGTTTCATACTGGTTAGTGGAACACAATTGTTTGCACACACTTTAAAAAACGCTCTCCTTAGTTTATTAGCACTCTTAAATAGAGCTGGAAAATGTACCACAATTTCATTTACATCACAAAATTCATCTGTTTTAATTGCATGGTCGATAGCTACATGCAATAAATGTGCAATGCAGGGTATGTGCAGCAAATGTGGGTAACTGTCTCTAAGGTCTTTAATAATTCTCTGCATGTACATTGCTGAATCAGTGTTTATTGAGACACAATCAGACCAAGACAAGCAATAGTCTCTCATCATGTCATGGAGTAAGTTAGAGATTACACCAGCATTGCACTGCATAACAACTGTTGATTTCAGTAGCAGACAGTTTATGGATCTATTTTTAGATGAGTAAAAACTCCCCAGAACATTAATAGCAGGTAGACCTGCCAACTCAGGTGTTTCATCAACAACAATAGAGAATTGCTCACCAGATAGCAGCTCATTTATTCTTGCTTTGTGATGCATGAATACCTCTGGAATATATTTCTCCTCCAGCTGGTGTCTTTTTGGACATGTTCTCCCAGCTGGTGCATATTTTCTTAGAACACACATCAGATAGCTGGAGCCCCGGGCTGCGTTCATTGGAATTGCTTCAAAATACAAAGCCCTAACAAGATCATGTGGGAAGTTGGCAGCTTCTTCTTTTTTCTGCTTCATGTGCCCCAAAAACGATTTCATTGAGGGCTGTGAGATAATGTCCAGACTTTGCTTTAGCCTCAGGTGTGTCTTGCTGTTAAAATGCTCAGAAATGTGATTTGCCTGACCAGATACTTCGGTTTTACAAATCTTGCATCGTAAAATGTCAATACTGTCCCCATCACCAGTCTTTTTGACAGTTTTTAATTCCAGTTCAGGGAATTCAGAGCAATAGTCTTCTGCACATTTTCTTTTTTGACCCATGCTGTTTGGTTGTGTTGCTTGATCTGAAATCTGAGGTCTGATTAAAACACTTCTTTTTTATTTTATTATCAGCTCAGAGGGCACGGAAAACCACAGAACTATGCAGCAACTAGTAATTAGGTGTTAATGGAATTCAATACATCATTGCCTGGTGCTTTAGATGGGGATTCAGCAAGTGAAAACATTCTGATTAAAGTTTTAATTGCCTGTTGATTTAGATTGTAAACTGCCCTCTCTCTCAGTACTTTACTTTAGCTTGTGATTCAGAATAGGGAAGCACAAGCTAAAGTAAAGTTATGAGAGGCAGGGCAGTTTACAATTGAAATCACCAGTCTTTATAATTTTAAACAGAACATTTTCAAGTGATGCACCAAGTAATAGCATTTCGATTAAAATCGACGAAAACAGATTTTTGTCAGAAATGACAAAATAGCACTTCTTGATGTAAATCGATGGAAATCGATATTAATCGCAAACTGCCAAGCCTACAGATATGGTACTAATTAATTCAGGTGGGATGTTATGCCATTTGGAAATATACCCTGCTAAATTTAGTTTACTCCAATAAGAGTATAGTGCCTCTTCTGATATTAAGCTATATTTAACAGAATGTGTAAAAAATAGAGAAAAATATTACCAGATCTATCATACCTAGACCCCCTTTTTCTTTGTTGAGATACGTATAATGGTGCTTAACTGGATTTAAGCAATTTCCCCACAGCATTTGAAAAAATATACTATATAATCTTGTCTCCAAATTCTGTGGTGTTGGAAAAATCATGGCAACATATAAAACCATAGAAATAAGAAATTGCTTCATAATCTGAATTTGAGTCTGGCTATTCTTCAGTGTCTCCATTTTTGTACATTAGCATCAACATTAGTTAATACTAAATCCCAATTAAAAGACAGAAGATTTTGTGTACCAAAATAGATACCTAAAATTTTAAGAGGTTCAGATGAGATCAAGATCTCTTGTAGACAGACTTGATTTGGGCAGTCATTGCCAATAAATAACCCTTTACATTTTGATATATTTAATTTGGAATTAGAAAAATTGGAATAATTAGCCATAAAATTCCAAAAAATAGGAATTTGGGTGTAGTCAGAAAAAAAAACACAAATATCATCTGCATAGGCAGTCATATGAAAAACCACCCTCCTGTCTGGTCCTACAACACCTGTCCATTGAGGGGTATTAGTTAAAAGACGCAGCAAGGGGTCCAAAGTAAAGATATATAGGAGAGGGTTAAGAGGACTGCCCTGTCATACACCTGTTTGTACTGGGATTCCTGCCATAATGTGATGTCTAATTATAGGATAGACCTCTGCTCCATAATATAAAGATCTAAACCACTGCAATAATTGCGGTGGAATGCCGTATGCTTCCAGAGTCAGAAAAAGAAAGTCATGAGACACCCTATCAAATGCCTTATACTAGTCAACCGAGAGAAGACATCCCTGACTATGGTGTAATTCCACATAATCAATTAAATCTCTAATAATCATTAGGGTCTGTTGAATTATATGGTTAGGCAGACCACAAAATTGCCAAGGAGACAACACTTTTTTAGCATGAGTTTTTATTCTGTTATTTAGAATGATAGCAAAAATTTTGTAATCTGTGTTTAAAAGTGTAATTGGTCTCCAATTATTAATTAAAAGTTTGTCTCCAGATTTAAACAGCAAAATCAGTAAACTTTCTGTGAACCATGAAGGTATAGCATGGGTAATGAAAAAATTAAACACTATGACTAAACACTGGGCTAAAAGACCTCAAAAAGATTTATAAAATTCATTGGTCAAACCATCTGACCCGGGTGATGTGCCATTTTTTAAAGTCCTAATAGCCTGCTGAATTTCCAAAATCATAATTGATTGTATTAGTTGTTTCGTATTATTTGGAACAGTAGGGATTACTATAGAGGCCAAAAATTGTTTGATATTAGCTTCTTAGGGGGCTTGTGTAGTGACATGGGATAGCATAACATTTTTAATGATATCATGCATCCCTATTAAGGAGGGCACAACATCACCTGATTTATTTCTTAAAAAATCTAGAAAAATAGAATTTTTATAAGTTCGGAAAGCTTCAAAGGGGTCCTCGGGGTGATTTTAATACTCCATATTGTAGTAAGTTTTTCATGGTCTGGGCCCTATCATACAGGTATTTCAGCAGATCTTCCTTAAGTACTTTGATCAGCTCTGAATAATCAAATGGAGAAGTATTGGCTGAAGACTATAAGTTTTGGAGCTGCTGTCTGATTTGTAAGTAATTTAGAAATCTTATATTTTCCCTGGTTTTCCCTAGTTTCAAAAAATAATGTTTAAAATCCAATTTTGAGTCTGCCCACCACTCACCTGCCTTGTCATACAAAAAACAGACAGATAATCTGGCCACTAAAATGTTGGTTATTTGTAGTTTCATTTCCTGATCATTCAGGATAGAAGAATTCAATTTCCATCTTGGCCTGACATTGAATGGGCATGCATTAAAAGTAAAGGAACCTGTTAATAGCAGATGATCTGAAAGGGTTGTAACTACAGTTTGAAACTGTATATTGGGGAGAGATTTAGAAAAAAATATATAATCATTGGTGGAAGTATATGTATTCCTTTTAAAAGTAAATTTAGGCCCAGAAGTTTGAAGTGAATTACAGTTCAAGAGATCTGTAGTATCGATCAATTTCTGTAAAGCGTTGGAGTCACAGTATATTTTCTTCCCCTGTGGGACTGTTGTAGCAGATGAAGATGGTAAAGTGCAATTAAAATCTCCACAAAGAAAGACCTTATAGGTCGTAAGCAGATATGGTTTCAAACCGTTAAAAAGAGCTACTCGTTCAGATTTAACTTGTGAGCCATAGATGTTTATAAATCGACAGTATAATTGTTTCCACATACCATCCAAAATTAGAGCCCTCCCATGGACTAAATCAATGAGTTTGATTAAAGTAAAATTAAATGAGTGAAATAAAAAACCCACACCATCTGCAGAGGCAGTGCCAAAGGACCAAAAATAAGGCCCCCACACCCATTCTCTTTGGAAAAACCTTACTTGATCACTGGTATACATCCAAGTCTCTTGTAAAAAACAGATATCAAGATTATGATCATGAATATACTGATAAACTGTCACCCATTTTTTATAGTTCAATAAACTATGGACATTTAATGTACCAACACGAAAAGAAGTCATACAGAAATTTCATTAGTGAATTTAAGACTCTTTTTTTTCTTTTCTTCTATTTTTTTCCCTTTATAGTCAGATCTGGTCAGTGACAAGATACTAGCTACTGTTTTAGCTGATTGAGAGTCTGAGTCTCCCAAATCCATTTCAGTATCTCCCCATTGGGAGGGTAAAATAGAAAAGGGTTTTTTCAACTCTAGATCTATGAGAGGTGGGGCCTGTCCCCCTTTCAAATTCCTGGCCGAGCTATGTACCGGAAGAGTAATGAAAGGTGAAGGGTGAGTAGTACCAGCTACACCGTCTGCCACATCTGTATAACATACAGGAAGAGATGTATCTGGTGGCAGAACTACAGAGAGATGGTTGGGGGGGTTCTACAACTACCTGTACAGGAGGGTCAGGGAGTGGAGAGGACAAAGGAGGGGGAGATTCTGTAGGAGGAGGCTTGATCAGGGCCTCTGATACTAATGGTTTGGCAGGTTTAGAGGAAACTGAATTCTGGGCATTCTGTATAAGAAGGTCTGGGCTTAAGAAAGAGGCTTTATTTTAGCAGCCTAGGGACATTCCGCAAAGACATGTCCTGTTTCCTCACAGAGGTCACGCTTAGTGAGATTCGCACACTGGAAAGCTATATGCCTAATCTCTCCACAGTTGTCACACCTTGGCCTATCACAAGAGCTTGAGAGATGTGTTTTAGAGCCACATTTGTAGCAAGCCCGAGGCTGACCTGCATAAAAACAAACTCTTCTATCTCTGCCTAGCAAAAAGGAGTTCAGAATATGTTCCACGCCAGTTTCAGATTGTCTAAGCTTAATTTTATAACGCCAACCTCCAGTCCAGAACAGCTCAGTGTCCACAATAGCCTCAGGAGGACTCAGCACATCACATTTCTGACTAAGCCAGTAAGTTATGTCTTCTCTATGGACCCCCCTCATTTCTGAACATCACAGTAACGTATTTTATTAATGGCTTAGTCAAAGGAATGACTAAAAAGGGGGTCCATGTAGGAGAGAACTTGACCTAGTTGTACCGTTCCCAAAACATGTCCAAACCATAAGAAGTTCTGAAGCTGATGTCAGAATTATCTTCACCAGAAATATTGATAAAGGCAAAGACATCTTTGGGGGAAAACTTCAAGGAGTCGTTTAGTAACAATTTGCCAACATAATACCTATCAGGGCAAATTTCTAAACCCCCTTTATAACGTATGCAAACTACATTACGTCTTGGAGCTGCTTCTGTTTTTATTTTTGAAAAAAAGATCAGAAAGAAGAGGTTTGGTTGGTTCAGCAGAGGCCAGAGGATCTTCAGGAACTGGTATGGATGCCGCAGCATTTGAAATATCTGGTAATGTCTGATCTGCAGAGTTTGTGTCATGTAATGGAACCACAGGGGGAGAAAACACTGCAGCATGTGCTATAGTTCTGATAGGAAGTCCCACTGGTGAAGTAGAATCAGAAACTTTAGGGCGCCATGCAGGAGAATTTTGCATGAAGTTGAGTGTGGGATCCCAATCTGGGGTAGGAATCCAAATACCTTTAGAAGTTCTCATCCAACCTGCCTCACTTAAGGCTTTTTGGGGAGACCAATTGTCATCTGAGGTTTTAGTAGATTGTATGACTTCAAAGTCCCATTTTGTTGACCCAGAAAAAGTATCTGTAAGTGGAGGATTAATCCTGGGTTTGTCTAACACAGGAGAGGTGGAGGAAATCAGTTTTGCTTCACGTAAAGTGGGAACAGTGTGTTCATTTACATAGTCTACGCGGGACCCAGGCTGTGGGTCAGATTTTTGAAAAGAGAAGACGGTCAGTCCATCCTGCTTGGTAGGAGAAGTCTGGTAAACAATTAGAGTATCTTGTGCAAGTGAGGGCTCTGCAGGTAGTGTAGCTCTAAACACAAAACCTGCAGTTCAAGAAAGAGTAGGGCGGGAGAGCTCTCCTAGATCCACCTGACCATCAGGCAGCACAGGCATTACTGAGTGAGCTGTAATTACAGTACCCTCAGAGACAGAACTCTCTACTTGCACCGAAGATTTGTAAGGCAAAACAGTGGGTTGCTCCAGTTTTCAGCACGGGTTATCAACAACTCCTTTACTGCCAGCTGGAGAAACTAAAGTTTCAGATTTACAAAAGCAGTTCCAGTAGAAAAATATTTGTCAGTCTTACCTCGCACTGCAAGGTGCACTTCAGCTGCCACGTCATTCTGGAATGCAGGTTCAGCAGCAATCGAACCCGGCGTCTTGACAGCAAGCTCAGGTGTTTGAAAGTGGGTTAGTTTTGCAACTAAGCACTCGGTTTCACATAGAAGTCTCTCCATTTCTGCATGAAGCAGCTCTTTTAGGGTTTTCTCATCCAGTTCAGCATCAGGCATATTCTGTACCAAATGTGTAACTTCGGTTGGTGCACATTCAAAGCAGGTTCAAAGGGTAACGATACTGAGTCTTCAACTTGCTGAAAATCAGACATTACATCCATAAATACCTCTGAATCCTCCAAAACAATTTCTTCAAAAGAAAATTTCTCCCCTCCAGTTGGGCCGTCCTGCTCTCCTGGCGTTCCACTCGAAGTGGCCATGGGTCACAGACAGCAAGTCCCCCTACTTCCAGCAATGTAGTAGGGGAATTTCCCCAGTGCCCTGGCCAAATTTTCCCCCATTCACTAAAAATGCCACCAACAGCTTAATCTGATTCAAGGTCAGTTGGCATTCATCTGTATCCTCCTCCTCTGGGTCATGCCTGAAAAAAGGCAGAATTTGTCTAGTGCACTTACCTGGTCAACAAAAATGAAATAAATAAATATATTTATGTTTTTATATGGTCACTTAATTTTTTTTTGGGGGGGGGAGATATTATGTGTTAGTCTTATAGTACTCACTAAACCTTTTCTGGTATATAGATTGTCCTTGCACTCCAAATATTGATGGAATTATGGCTTGATAAAATTGAAGTGTGCAAAAGAAAAAAGTCTAAAGTCTTCTTTCGTATGAACCTGTCCTCTTTTGTGAGATTTTATTGAGCTCACAAATGAGTAGAGGTTTATACAGATGAAGAATGTAAAAAAAAAAAAGACTAAGAACCTGCCCGGTGGCATAGAGGGTTGAGGCGCTGGTGCCTTACCTTGACCCACGACTGCAACCTGGGTTCGGGAACAGACTCGGGGTGCCGGGGTTGGGCAGGGATGGAAAGGATTGAGCATCTGGTGGACTGCTCTTTTCTCCGGGGGTGAGATCCAGGGATGCATCGCTCAGTAGTGGTCCCCAGTGGAGACTGGGGGCACTGTCTGAGCATGTACTGATTGGGCAAGAAAACCAGGAAAAAAGGTGCCTGAAGTGAGCGGCTTGATGGCAGTCTGCAAGTTTCGCCGGGGCATCTGCTTTGATCCATTCCCACAGGGAGTACACAGGATCCCTCTCTGTGGCCCCACTGTGGGGGGGAAGCTGCAGAGTTCAGTGTTTGCGGCAGAGGCGGGTGGTGGCTGGTTGTCCCCCGATGGGGCGGAGTAGCTCAGGCAGCCAGGAGGGAAAAAAATAATCTAAGTCCAAATTCTTCTTTTGAATGAACTCATCTTTTTTCTTGAGATTTTTGTGACCTCGCCAAAGAAGATTCCTTCATATAAAAGAAGAATGTGAAATAACTTCCTTCATGATAACCAATCTTCTTTTGTGAGATAGTTGTGAGCTCATGAAAGAAGGTAGATTTTTCACATTCTTGTTTTGTAAAAAAACAAAGTCCAAATTCTTCTTTTGCATGACCCTCTTCTTCTTTCGTGAGCCATACAAAAGAAGAAAATCATCTCACGAAAAATATTTTTGAAATGCTTCAAAAACACATTTAGGGGTAGCTTTTCAAAAACAAAATGCAGAATGTAGCTAAATGGGTCCTGTTTAGCTAGACTCATGCCTTGGTGTCCCTGAAGAGCATCATTTGTATGGGTTTTAAAACCTGTTTAGAGAAAAATGAAACAAGGTGGAAGAATGTTCCCTCATGAAAGAGGATTACTCCTTACGAAAGAGAAATCCTCTTTTCTATAGGTTCATATAAGCAATTCAAGGCCAAAGACCTATATAATGTTTGCCACTTTTCAGTGGAAACTCCTACAGTTTTCTATTCCCATATACCTATCCAATGATTTCTTAAATTCCAGCATAGTTTTGCTGTTAACAATACCTGCAGGTAATGAGTTCCATACACTAACAAGTCTCTGTCTAAAATATTTACTTCTCTTAGATGTTCTACTAACCTCATGTGTTATTATCATATCATGCAATCTTGTATTTCTTTGACTGGGGTGTCTGACTAGGCCAGTAGCTTCCCACATACCCTCATTCCTACTAGCACTAAAAAACAATCATAGGTCACCCCTTGTGCTTCTATACTTAAAGGAATAAAATCCTAGATGAGTCATCCTCTTAGTGTAAGACTTGTTTCTCATATTCTTTATCCTCTTTGCCATTCCATTTTGAACCCTTTCTCTCAATGTTTTTCCATTCCTTCTTTGGGGGTCACAAAACTGTGTACAGTACTCCAGATGAGGTATAACCAATGAAGAATAAAGTGGACTAAGTGTGGTTGATTGTCGGCTCATTATATATCTAAAAATATACAATATTATCCTTTGACATTTTTTAACCATCCCCTTTGTGTGGGTGTCAAAAGAAAGGGAATTTGTAACCATAACTCCCAAATCCTTTTCTGTTTCTGTTGTCTGCAAAATATGATTATTCAATTTATAACTAAATTGTTTATTTTTTCCCCAAAATGCATCACTTTACACTTTTCTTGGTTAAATCTCAATTTATTTATACCTGCCCAGTGCTCCAGTCTACTTAATTCCTTCTGCAGATTGTTTTCTGCTTTCCTCATTATTAACTATGGCTCCCACCTTGCTATCATCAGCATATTTACATACCCAGACAGAGCTGGTAGTTTCCATTTCCGATACAAATATATTAAACAAGGTGGGACCCAAAACAGACCCCTTAGGCACACCATTAGTCACCTCTCCCCATTCTTAAAAATACCCTCTAATTCCAACCTTTGGCGCCTATTACTCAGCCAAATTTTCATCCACTTTATTATATGAGAATGGAGCTGTAATTTCTGTAATTGTTGTAGTAAGATTTTATGTGAGACTGAATCAAAGGCCTTTGAATAGTCCAAGAATATTACAACTACAGGTAAAGCTGCATCAAGTGCAGCACTAATCAGTTCAAAAAAACTGTAACAGATTCATAAGACAAGATCTCCCTGGTGTAAAACCATGCTGTGTTATATCAGCTAAGCCTTCACTGTCCATGCGTATTTTGATAAGATCTAATACCAGCCCATCCATAACTTTTCCCAGAACAGAAGTGAGACTTATGGGTCTATAATTACCCACCTCCTTCCAACCCCCCTTTTTTATGTATTGCTGTTATATTAGCCTCTCTCCATTCTTTTAAAGTGTCCCCTTCCTGTATTGGGGCATTAAAAGCTTTGTTATAGGACTAGAGATGCAGGAATTTAAATTCCGCCGGTGAGTGGAGCCACTCCCTCCGTGGAGTGGGCATTACAAAGTGCTCACTCCGCCTTGTCATTACCACTTCGTTAAGGCAGAATGGCAAGTACAAAGTAAAGCGAAGTCATTGGGTTGGATATTCAAATTGCGCTATTTTGTGGTGCAAGCTCTTGCGCTGCACAAAATAAGTTCGTGTGGGAGATGGCGAGTATTCAAAGGAGTTGCACTATTGAGCAACTCCTTTGAATATCACCCCCCAGCCACAGCCACTGTGCATGGCGCAGTGGAACTTGTGCCACTGCAAGTGGTCAGATTGGAGCATTCAAGTTGCAGTGGCACAAGTAACATTGTGCCATGTGCAAATTTCCAGTATTCAAAAGATGACATGCAAATGGGGCCATAATTCATGCAAGGCACAGGGAGGGCCATTTGCATCTATTTATGGCCCCATTTGCATGCCATTAGCATGCAGGTGCGCCGATCCCCGAGGACTTGTGCCTGGCGCCCTGCCAGGCAGCAGCCATCGGGGGACCGACGCCCCCTGCAGCCCGATCGCGGGCAAAGTGTAAAAATCCCCCACCCCTGACTGGCCTGATCGCGGGCAAAAGCATAAAAATCCCCTCCCCGACTGGCCCAATCCGGGCAAAAGCTTAAATAACCCCCCACCAGCCCGATCGCACGGCAAAGTGTCCCTCGAACATATCCTGGTGGTCCAGTGGACGCTATGCCCGATCGCGGGCTGAAACAGTTTAACCCCACCAGAACATATCCCTTGTGGTCCGGTGGACTGCTAAGCCTGATCGTGGGCTGCATGGTCAGGAGTGACACTCCCCAAGGCCATATCCCTGGTGATCTAGTGTTCCCCACCCCACCCACCCATGAAGCTCCCCACCTCCCCGCCCCCCGCAGCTGGCGGCAGCAGTATCTCCACCGCCTGCCGCCACGCTGCCGCCGATTGATCATCCGGTTGTGCACTATTGGTGAAGAGCAAACATTGGCGCAGTAGCCCATACTGTGACAAGGCAGTCCAGATACGAATGAATGAATTAATTCATATCTGATTCGTTTCAATGGTATGGCTGTACCATTGGCTCTTGCTCTGCACCAATGGTGCATCTCTACCGGCAGTCAAGTCGGTGGGCGGCAGGCGGGTGGGATGCCGCCACCCGCTGGCCGCCGGGGAGTGGTGGGTGGACACTCAGATCACCAGGATATGGTCTTGGGGTGTCACCATATTCATGCAGCCCGGCGACGGCTGAAGGTCCACTGGACCACCAGGGATATGTTCGGGGTTTAAACATTTTCAGCCCGCAATCAGGCTTAGCAGTCCACTGGACCACCAGGGATATGTTCGGGGTTAAACTGTTTCAGCCCAAGATCGGGCTTAGCGGTCCACTGGACCACCAGGGATATGTTCTGGGGAACTTTGCTGCCCGCAATCGGGCTGGTGGGGGTTTTTAGCTTTGCCCGCAATCGGCCAGTCAGGGGACGGGGATTTTTATGCTTTGCCACGCATCGGGCCAGTCGGGGGTGGGGGTTTACACTTACCGTGGACCGGGCTGCAGGGGAGGGTACAGGGGAGTAGGTTGAGGGCCAGCCACAGGTGGCAGCTGCTGTGTTGCACCCTGTAAGGTGGCAGCTCACCTGTGGGTGGCCCTCGACTTAGTCCTTTTTTTTTTGGCTCAAAGTTGTGCAGGCGCAGGTTGGGGGTTGCACCTGCACAACTCTGCACAGCCCGCTGAATATCGGGCTGTGCAGTTTATGCATGGTTCCTCCCCCTCCAGTTCAGCATGCATTCATTTGCTTTGCGCTGTTGCTCAGCTTGCCTTGGGGGGGCGCAACTGCCTCCTGCTGAATATTGCAGAATGGCATAATTTCAGACTTGCTCAGGCGCAACCCCTATTGCGCATGGCGCAACCTTTGAATATCCCACCCATTGTTTTTAATGACTTCACCTTCTCTATTATGATGCAAAGTGATCCACTTTGGTGTTTCAGATTTGGCAGCCCCTCCCACACATCACATGGCTTACAGTACTATAAGTCACATGCTTTTAGCTAGGCAGGGAGAAAGTGAGTCATACAAGTAGGCACTTTACTTTCTCCTGTGCAGATGGAGAGAGTAGTGTGTTTTGTGACTGCTGATACTTTGAGATCAGAGCAAGGAGGAGATTTAAACTTTGATTTAGACCCAACAGCTTTTTAAAAGCTACATTTTTGTCTTTTTAGTATCTTTTTACTTAATTTGTTCTTTCTGTAAATTGTATTTTCTAACCTTTATAAGTAGTTAATTGTTTGTCTGTGCCTGTATGACTGTGTGTGTGCTGTGTGACAGTGTGAGTAGTGATTGCTAGGACTGAGGGAGCTCAGTAGGAGAGAGAGACCAGGGTGAGGGAATGTCTGGTGCAGGGCAGCTCTGGGACAGCGTGGTAGTGGTAAGAGTCATACCATGCTCATGTTGGAGGGCATGGGTGCTCATTCCTGTTGGACCACTCAAAACTTGTGAGTACCCCCCAGAAGCAGGACCAGCAATGCCTCCTGTCCTGACTCTGAGGCAGTTGAACCACCACCACCACCACCAAGTCCAGCACCAGGTCCTCTGGAGCAGGATGTGCTTGTTCCCCCGGGCCCAGGTGTGGATCCCATCCCTGTTCAGCACCGTGACCAGCCAGCTGCCAGTTCATCTGGCCATCCCCTGCCTGTGCCTGGTCCTCCCCGCACCTCCATTGTTTGGCAGTTTTTTGACTGTGTTGGGGGGACAGCAGCGTGGTCAAGTGCTGCCTATGTGAGGTGGAGGTGCACTGTGGCCCCCAGGGAACTCACCTGGGGACTGGGGGCCAGCACACCCCTATGCTCAATCACCAGCAGTTGGAGTGGCAGGCTGCCACAGACTGGACCATGCCCGAACCTGCTGGCCATTCTGTGGCAGAGGGTGCAGCTGTGCATTGCAGCATCCCTAAGAAGAGGAGGAGGGCCACAGCAACACCTGCTGCTCCACCAGCACCCCCACCACCACCACCACCATCAGGTCAGCCTGTAAAATGTGTGGACCCCAGAGAACTGCATGTAACACAGGCTGACTTGGCAGTTCTCTGGAGTGCTGTCAGGGATAACAACGAGAGGGTGAGTGCTGTGGAGCAGTGACTGGACCCCATAGAGGGACATCATTTGCAAATTATGTCCATGTTGGAACTGCTGTTGGATCACCAGGGGATCCCACATTAGTTTTTTTTTTCCTCACACCATGTGCCCCCCCATACCTTCCTTGCTGTGTTATAAAATGTATTCCACCACCATCCCTGACTCTTGTATGTAATTATGCCCTTTTTTATTGTCTTCTGTATGTATGACACTTTGTATTCTGAGCAGTGCAAGTATACTGTACTAAACTGCATGTGTGCAATCAGTCTTCTTTCCAGTCTGTGTATGTACTGCAAACACTGTCAGACTCGCTGACTTAGAAACAAACATTAATGAGTACAATGGTGGGGTGGTGAAGCATGGAGAGATACTACTAAACAGGCTTACAATACATCCAAGTAACTATTAAAAAAAAAATAATGCTGTGATTTGTGACATGATCGTGAATCGTAATTTGTGACTGCATTTGTGACCATGATGATGAAGAACGTGATTTGTATCATGAGTGAATGACTCGTGATGATGGCCCTGACTTAAAAACACATATTAATGAGTACAATGTTCATGTAGAATTAAGCACCACACCTGCCCAGTACTGTGAAGTGAAGCCAAAGAAACAACTGTAACTTAAGTTACAGATGGAGATTGGGCCCTAAAGAGATGCAAATGCACAGACAGATTAAGATTGTGCTGTTCAAGGAAGAGATGCAGACACAAAGACACAACTTCTAACCAGTCCTCACAATCAGATATTCAAATCTGGAAAAAAATAGCTATGATGGTTGGGGCAGACTGCGGGGGGGGGGAGTGTACTGCACTGCTGCAGTAACAGTCACTAGTACTAGTACCAGTAAAGATACCACAAAGAAGTACAAAAATCACACAGTTGCAGTGGATAGCAGCTTCACACTGCTGAAATTATAATGTGGCACAATAAAACGTGTCTGATTTGATGACACGACATACACACATACTCATACACACACCAAGTAATGCATAGCAAATTGAAAACTTCAGTAATATAACCACATATTTTAAACAAACTAATATAATGCACTGAGGCAGTAAGAGTCGCTAGTATTAGCACCAGTAAAGATACCACAAAGAAGTACAAAAATCACACAGCTGCAATGGATAGCAGCTTCACATTGCTGTACTATAACCACATATTTTAAACAAACTAAAATTATGCACTGCTGCACTACAGCAATCAGCAAAAAAAGGCAAGAAATATTGAAAATATTACTGTGTGTACATTAACACAGTTAAACAAGAAAAATATCACCAGAACAAAAAGCACAGTCTTTTTCTCCAAGTTAATCTACCTACACCACAAATATGCCCTCCCCTAAGCACACTTCCACTGTCTCTCTCAGTACACAAACAGAATGTTGTACATTAACGCTCAAAATCCATACACAAACAATTAACGCTAGATGATATGAGCACAGGAGGGTTTCCTATAATCGATGAACTAAAGTTTCAGCAAAAAATGACTCAAAAGTATTTTTTAAACAGCTTTTTGAAGGTCTGAATAGCAGTGAGCTTTCAGAGCAGATTGTCTCCTGCAGCTTCCACACACACTACCCCAAACTGAGGCTGTGCAGAATACTTAGAGTCCATGTGACCTGAAATCCCATGAATCACTGCAAAATTTGCCTTTGGAGCTTAAAAACAAAGTGAGGTGAAGTACACTGTTTCAATGTACTTCACCCTAAGAATGGAGGAGTAGTGGTTTGGGAAGGCGGAGTAATGCAAAGTCAGGTTTTCAATGGACTTCGTTACCCATTAATAACGCAGTACTCCTCTCTCGTGTTGCAGACCACTCTACACCCGGCTCACTCTGTTAATCAATTCCTCAAAGCTGCATAGTACAAGAGCCAATATTTTATTCCCCCTGGTTCCCATATTAACTAATTGTTTCAAATCTTTATGTATAACCATCTCAATAAATCTGTTTTCAACCCCCGATAAACTTTCCAGCATTTCCCAATTAATTTCAAGGTAGTTGAAATCTCCCAAGATCATAAAGTCCCCATCTATATTTATCTGTTCTATGTTTTCAATGAAAAGTATGCTATCGTCCCCTTTTAAATTAGGTGCTCTATATACCACACATAGGGCCAAATATTCAAAGCTTTGCCCTGGGCCGAGATTAGCACTGCTTGGCATGCAAACATAGCCTGAGCAAAATGCTTATATTCAAAAGGAATAGCACCATTCACAGCCAGCTGAATATAGTAAGCAAGGAAGCCGGGCAAACAGGGCCAGGAGTGCAGGACAAAACATAGCCTGGGAATAAGACAGCACTGAACATAGCAAATAAGACAGCACTGAATATAGCACCCAGGCAGTGCAAACACACAAAGGAAACAGTGTAGAGCTGAGATAACCTGACCCTGGGACATGCAATGAAATACAGGCTGGAATGAGGCCCCAGGTGCAGAGCACAGCACACAACCTGGATGATGACACACGCACAGAATGGCAAGCAGCAACCTGGACCCATGTGATAACCCTAGGAACAGCACAAACCAAGTGAAACCCCAGCACCCAAGAATGACACAGGACACAGTAGAATGTAATAAATGAAATGTAATAGTAAAAGCAAATAAAATGGTAAAGGAACAGAACAGTGAAGAAATGCAACAGTGAATGGAAGTCAAACCCAAACAACAAACAAAATATGCCCAACCACCTCCCTTAGCCACCCCACCAGAAAGACAATGTAGCAATACCCACAATGTGACAAGCTATGCCCCCAACACACAACCCAAGTAACAAGAAGAGCACCACTGGAACAGCAACATGGAAAACACAATGAGCACATCCAAGCCAGCAATGGAAACACATATACAATATGTACAATGTAGCTAAGGCACAGGGGAAGGGTGCAGGAGGTGCAAATGGGGCACAGGAACAAGGGCCAGGGGACAAAACAATGCCTGGTGGGGGAAGACAACACAGAATGGGTAGAAGGCCTGGCTAACTGTCCGCCGGATCTGGGAGTCGAGCCTTCAACATAGCTGCCACCCTCCTTGTCTCCTGATCAAGATGTCCTGCTGCTCCATTATAGTCCACTGTTGGCGGATGATGTTCCACAGCAAGTCCTCCATCCCTCTGACTCCTCTGGCCTGGTCACCCACAGTGATGCCTGGAGTGGACCTACAAAAGGAAGGGGAGACCGTGGGGATAGGACACCAGCCAGGAGGCACAGCAGCCACAGGTGGCCATACAGGGATGGACAGCATGTCCCGAGGACAATCCCAAGTGGAGGTGTGAGTGCCATACGGTAGGCCAACCTGAAGGTGCCCACACAGCAGGCCTGGGGTGACACAGGCACCAACCCAAACCCCAACATACATGACGACAACAAGCCCGATGGCACCATGGCACAGGTGACACCACCCACCCCGCACAGCACACAGTGAGACAGGGCAGACACACAGCCAGACCCTGGAGCTGGGTGCAAGGGCCACACCACAACATGCATGAGGGCACCACTACATAGGGACATGCTGCCCACTGACAGATGGCAATGTACTGTAATGCAGGAGCACAGCAACAATAACAAAAGGCATGCTGGAGCAGCACCATACTATGACAGTGGCCTGCCAATGACCGACCCAGGCCAGAGAATAACAGGCAGCCAGGGCACAGATGTTGGCAGTGGTGGGCTGACACATGCCACGCAAGCAAGGCCAATGAAAGTCATATCTCACAACTGTACCACAGTACAAGGAACGCTTTAATCCATGGGTCAAAAGCCCCTGTTCCACCCTATGAGGACATGTTCCACAGCCAAGGTCAACATTGTAATGCAACAATATATAGTAATGATGCATGTATTAGTAAAGTAATAGCAGACTCTCGGAACATAAATGCAACACAGTAACAGTGTCATGAGCTACCCAGGTAAGTATTCTATTACATGTTCCACACATCGCCAATATGTACCACCGTATGACAGGCAATGTTCCACAGTTGGTGGACAAAGGGATGAGAGGTATGCCTGCAAGGCATGGGGTGCGGTGTCCCGCATCCACAACCGGCACGTGGGTGGCGCTATGAAGGCTTGTCCAGTGAAGCCCCAGGACAGCAAGGTAATGCTAACTGTGGAGAAGTGGATGATCTCTGGGGGGCTGGAGGGACAGAGCACACTGCACCGCAGAGGTGGGCATGGCAACCGACAGTGTGTGAGCCCACTGAACACCCGCCACCAGAGCCCCCATCACCATCTGGCGCTCTCACAGCAATGCAAGCCAACTGTGCCCCACAGCCCCCCACAGGGAACATCGGCCAGACAGCCATCACCCGGCTGTGGTGTGCAACACAGGTGTGCAGCAGAGCACAGTGCCACAGTTCCACTGGCCCAATGCCGATTGCAGCCATGCCACCAGACTAGTCAGTGGCAGGACACAGAATGAGACACAGCACAGTGAAACAGCTCAGAACACAGAGCAACAAGAGGGCACTCATGCAACACACCACTGCACTCAAGGCTGCTCCCCTGCACCCTCTGCGGCATGGATGGCACCCTGAGGATGCCTCTCTGCTGCTCCTGGGTCATGTTCGAGCCCCCTCCTCCGGCCCTGGGCTGCTCAATCCGCTCTACAGAGGACAGGTGAAACATTGGCATTAGAGCATGACACAGC
Source organism: Neoceratodus forsteri (assembly GCA_016271365.2). Taxonomy (NCBI): domain Eukaryota; kingdom Metazoa; phylum Chordata; order Ceratodontiformes; family Ceratodontidae; genus Neoceratodus; species Neoceratodus forsteri. The sequence continues at coordinate 276,805,115 of CM057449.1, forward strand.
ATATACCACTTGCAGCACAGCAAGATGCACATGCAACCCCAACAACACTGCACACACAAGGACACCCACGTCAGTTACTGAACATGGAGGATACCCACACAGAGGGCGGCATGGCCCGTGAGCACTCACCAGACACATATGTCGTCAAGGTGGTGTAGTGGCGCGACAGTGCTGGTCGCAGCTGTCCTGTGATATTCCGCACACCCGTGTGTGTAGGTTGACAGTCCCCCAGGAACAGGACCCCTGAACCACGGTGTTGTCGGCCACAGGCTGGTGCTGTACCAGGACCTGCCACCAACCATGTCCCAACCCGTCACCCAGACCCGGGCCACCCCCATGGGCACAGCATGCACCGTGCCCCCACTGTGCATGCCACCACACAGCCTGTACTGTGATGCCCCCTAGGGGGCCAACATGTGAGTCCCCGCCAATGCCACATGTGCTCTAGCACCATGCAGAGTGGCACACACATACACACACACACACATATGCACAGGCACACTTGTAGCCTGACACGCACATGATAGTGGGTATCAATGTGCATTGCCACTTACCTGGCACAGGCACAGTGCCCTCGCACACCATGCACTTGTAGCACTCAAGCTGCTGCCGTCACAGGTCGGTGTATCTGTGCCTACACTTCTCCACATCACAGGAGATTCCTGTGCGAGCACACAGCTTACTAGCGACTGAGGCCCACACCTGCATGCATGGGAGGTCTCCCTCCCTGACCTCCCCAGAGAGCCGCCGGTGCCTCTTCTGGACCAGCTTAACCAGGTTGGCTGCCTCCACCTCCCCCAATGCCTGTCCTGGTGCACCACCGCCCATTGCCACCTACCCCCTGGCATTGCCAATGGATCGCACACTGCCTGCCACCTGTACCACTGCACTGACAGTACCACCCTTGCTCCCACAAGCAAAGTGCCATAGCACTGCGCTATCACATGACGTAGCGCGGCACTACCCGGAAGTGGCCCCAACATGCATGTGTGACCCCAGATGAACCTGTGCCACAGCCATGCATGTGAGTGTGCCACGCTGTGTGGTATAGTGCTGTGCTACACCAGGCTATACCTGGCCGATAGTGTGCAACAGGGGCCTCAAGGGCATGTGTGGATTCTGCACTATGCCACATAGTGCTGCACTACCAGGACAGTGCAGCGCTGACCTCCCCATTGCCCGGCACTGCCATTTGCATTGGGCTAAGCTGTTAGCCTGGCACTAATCAGGCCCATATTCAAACAGAACATGCAAATGAGGGTACTTGTGGATGCATGGTGCAACAATGTGATTAGCATATCATTATCTGATGATTTGCATACTTAATGGGCTGGATTGACCAGCTGGGCTATAAAAGGGCAATCAGTGCTCCAGTGGTGTTGTGTTGTGGGAATGCAGCATACAGCAGACACTGCAATACAGAGAATGACACTGAAGGAGACATGATACAGTAGGGAGAGCAGTGGGTGGAAGGTCTGTATAGCTGCTGAAGAGGTGTTGGAATGGTACTGGTACAACACAGGGTTGGGGCATACACAATGCGTACCTGCTGACCACAACTGTGCTGGCTGGGGACAGGTCCAACAACTGCAGGACCAGTGGCATGCACAGTGCTGCACAATGGTGTACAGAGCCACAAGGACAGCAGTCCAGCACACTTGATCTAGCGCAGGTGACCGTGCCCCTGTGTCAGCCTGCACCAGGTGGGACCACCTGCAACACTGTGGGTGCCAGGCAGGTGCGGGGGACCCCACCGTGGACTGCGTGTGTGCACCACAACTGTGGCTGACTGCCATGGGGTCCATGGCACCTCAGTAGCCACCCTGGATGTGGGACGTGGAGGTTCGCAAATGCTCTGTCGGTGGTACACAGCTACAGAACAGAGGTCACAGGGTCCTGGGAGTGTGTTGCTGAGGGTTCCGTTTGGCCTGTACCTGGTAGCCTGCCATGGCATGCCAGTCCCTGTGTCCTCACCCTGTGTGCAGTGCTCATGTCCCCTAGGGGTGCATGGTACAGTGTAAGGTGGTGGCCGTTGGTGTGGGCCCATCCTGGGGTGCACATGTCAGCCATATGCAATGGTGGTGCCCTTGTTGCCAGATCCATGCAACCTATGCCACACTAGGTTGTGGCATGCACGTGCAGTGTTGCATGCATGATGCAACACAGGCATGCAACACCTGGTGACACATGTCCCTTTCCATTTCTCCCATGGGTGGTGCGGCACAGCATGAGCGGATATGTACCCATTGCTTCTCACAGGTGGAACTGAGACTATGGTGCATGGCATCAAGGAGAGGGAGCAGGTGCTGAGGCAACACAAGACCACAGATGCAGTGGTGCACCAGGCATGGGAGGAGGTCACCGCTGGGGTGAACGCAGTCGGTGGTCATGGCAGGACAACCGAGGCAGTGTGCAAGCGCTGGAGTGACCTGCTGCACAGGGCAAAAGAGGAAGAGGCACAGCATCTATGGGACAGGAAGAGAACCAGTTGTGGCCCACAACTAGCACAGCAGCTGGAGGAGGACCCATTCATAGTTGTGGTTGCATCCACACTGCGCCCAGTGGCTGTTGCTGGTGTACCGGATGGTGGGTGTGAGATGCCTCTCACACCATCCAGAGCAGGTCTGTAACAACATGTGTGTACCCTGCATGGTGTGGCGGCACAGGGTGTTTTTGTTGGTGCTGGGCCTGGGGTACAATATGGAGCTGCAGTGCTGTACACACTATGCACAAGGGACGGGTATGCATGCACACTATAGGGAGGTTGGGTGCATGTGGCCACATGATATTGCCGTGAGGGTAGTGTGTGGGGTGTGCATGTCTACAGCGGTGGAATGCGTCCAAGGTGAGCATGTTTGGGTCGTGGTGGTGGTGGTGGTGGGCGCACATTTGCATGTATGGGTGACTGACCCTGTTCTGTTTTCATTCACAGTGGTGTGTGAGGGCCAGCGGTGCACCAGGACCATGCCAGGATGGCAGCCTCAGGACCAGAGGAGGAGGAGGAGGTAGAGGACATCCAGCCATCAACATCTGGCCTGGGTGGTGGACAGAAACCCAGGGCCACACCATGTGTGGCACTCACATGGAGGACTGATACAGCTGACAGGGAGGGGGCCCAGCTGAAGGAGGGAACTGACTACAGTACCACCATGGAGGATGTCCAGGTTGAGGATCTGGGTGGTGGGAAGGTGATCCCCCTGACTGTGACTAGTGACATTGACACAGATGTGGCAGAGGGTTCCTATCTCCTGCCCATGGACGGGCCTGTGGAAGGGGTACAGGGTGGGGCTAGGTGCAGGATGCAGCACAGACACCAAGGGGTGGTTGGCTTGCTGGCATGGTGCCCCATGCAGTCGGTGGTTGGCCATGTGGGGGATGTGCACCACTGACATGCAGTGTCCCCACAGGTTGTGGGGCAGGGCGCCCAGTACAACAGCACTTCGGCCAGTGGTCTACAGTGGCAGTGCATGCTGTCCATGCACCAGCCGCCTCAACCCTGTTGAGATGCAGGCCCCAGTGCCAGCCACTATAAGGGTGGCTGCACCACTGGAGCAGGATGCCACAGGTGCCCACCCACTGATACAGGCTGCCTGACATCACAGCAGGAGGCTCAGATGGACCTGCATGGCCTGTGGAGGGAGCTCAGGTATAAGCCACTCATCAGCGTGAGTCCGTGTCCCTGGGCTTTGCCCGTGCGGAACAGCATGCTGAGGACATGGTGGGCCGTGTGGTTGCTGCGCTAGACCGTGGCTTTGCTGGGCTCACGGCTGCAGTGGTCGACCTCACCACTGTGCTGTGAGGGATGTAAGGTGGTCACCAGGATGTGCAGGGAGGGCAGGGTGACCATGGCTCAGGGGCCCACAGGCGTGCCACACATGGCCACAGGGCTGCCACTGGCTCCAGCACAAATGCATCAGGCACATCTAGAGGCACTCAGCACCACTGTGGCCATACATCTGCCCTGTCAGGTTCTGCCGGTTGACAGGGGCACAGGTGGTCCACCCTGCCTGCCTCGCCGTGGTCCTCCCCCAATGTGTCCTCAGCACAGAGCACCCTGGTTCTGTGAACCACTGCCATGGTGTGCGCCATGTGCATGGTGGTAGTCGCCATTGATCAGAATGGCCAACCTGTGGCTGTGCACAGTCGCCACCCCTGTGTGCATGCACATTGGCACACCCACACCCTTGTACACACATGCACACCCACAGACACACACACACCCGCACTCCTTCACATGCACCACCTCATTGGCACAGCCATGGAGGCCCTCCTCACACTGCCACCACACATCAGGCATCGACCATTCCACCATGCCATGGCTGTGTGTCCACTTTCCGTGTGATCTGCACACCACTCACATCGCACCACACACACTCAAACTCGTTCTGATCCAGTTTGTTGTGCACCTGCTCTGATTAGTGATGCCACTGTTGTGGTTGTTTATTCACATTAAATCATACACCATTGTACTGTTTCATGTTGCTGTGCAGTCTGTACTCACCTTCTGGCCTGTGACAGTGTCCTGATGATGTTGGCTCCTGTGTTCTATGGCCCTGTGGGCCATGCGAGATCCCTTCTTTGAGTTGTTCTACTATCCCCTGAGCACTGGCTCTGGGTCACGTCGGCCTGTTCCTCAGGTTCAGGTACCTGTATCCCACGGTTCATCACCATGTTGTGCAACATGCAACAGGCTAGGAAGATACGGCATACCTTCTGAGGACTGTACTGTAGGGCACCGCCTGATGTGTCTAGGCATTAGAAGTGCATCTTCAGTATGCCAAACACCCTCTCTATGATGTTCCTGGTGCTGGAATATGCCTCATTGTACTGTTCTTCAGGTACTGTGGCTGGCTGGGATACGGTATCAGCAGCCAGGGTTGCAGGGATAGGCACTGTCCCTGTCAGGAGAAATGCACCGTTAGTGTTGAACAACTGTCTGTCTGATGCCGCAGCATCCCTATGTTGCCCTCACACACCCCTTCCCAGCCTCCCATGCCTGTCCCTATCCATGCTGTGGTGTGTATACCTTGTCAGTTGCTACTCACCAACTAGGTGCCCACTGGATATCCTGCCTCCTCAAGTACCTGGTACAGCTGGAACTGGTGCCAGATGAAGGCGAGGGCAGTACCAGGATATTGTGCATTGACATTGTTGATGCGCCCAGTCGCATCAGCACACCACCTGGCAATTTATGGAGTTGTACCCCTTCCTGTTTATGTAGACGTTACTGCCATCACCAGGTGGTGTGCAGATGGGGACATGGGTGCAGGCAATGGCACCCAGTACTGCTGGTAGGTGCGCAACTCGATGGAATTGCTGCATTGTTTCTCTGCGCTCTACTGCTGTGCCGAAGAATGCTATGAACTCCCTAGCATGTGGCAGGTAAGCCTCTAAGAACTAGGTCTGGAGGCATGAGGTTGCAGACTGCGATAACACATTGGTGTCCCCCATTGGTTATTGGAACATCCCTGTGGCTAGGAAGCACATCGCTGCTGTCACCTTCTCCCCTACTGTCATGGCACGGCTGCGTCTGATGTTGGGGTGCAGCTGCTCATGCAGGAGTTCACATAGCTGCCTCAACATTTCCCTGTTCATCCTGTACCAGCCAGTGATGTGCTCATCTGGCAGGGTCTCAAAGGAGACCCTGGGCCAGTACCACCTGTTTGCAGCATACCGTCTCCTCGGCCTGCATTGCGGACCATGTTGGGCCTGCTCCCTCTCCTCCTCCTTCTCCACTACAGCTACCATGATTGGCAGCACCACTGCTAGTGGTACAGCACTCATTCCCACTTCCTGTTGTGGTCTCTCCCCCTCTGTAATTTGCCTCTGGGTTAAGACCAGCCTTTATAGGTAGTAGCTAGTACCACACTAGGTGTCACCCTATGTATCCTAGTGTGGAGCTATAGCTTGACTATACCATTGCACACGTATGCAGGCCCTCCCCTCTTTGCCCCTTGCATACATTATCAGTTTGCCCCATGCTACTGTGGTTTGTGTGTGCTAACTGGTCCTTTGAATATGGACACTCTGCCCTATTCCCACGCTATTCCCGCGCTAATGGTTTGAGTGCTGTGCTATGCTTTAAATATCTGGCCCATAGAGTTAATTGTCCTACAGGCATCAGTATTTTAATCCATAATTGTTCTACTGGAGTTGTCTTGTTCACACCAAGATCAAATTCATGTGCCTTCAATTCCTTTTTAGTGTATACCACAATTCCTCCACCACGTTTCCCTATCTGATCTATCCTAAAGGTATTATATCCTTCTATATCTGTCCCACAATCTCCTTCCCTAAAACAACTTTCAGTGATGGCACAAATTGATATAACATCTTGTCTTAGCTTATATTCAAGTTCTGGCATTTTATTTCTAAGGCTTCTAGCATTAGTTGATAATAGCTTTATTGATTTATTTTTTGTGGTTTCCTAATCTCTCTAATTTTTGTAACATTATTCTCTATGTCTTTTCCCTCGAAATGGTCCTAATTACCCACATTCTTTAGTTTAAAGTGTTCTTGATAGCTTCTACGAACTGAAAGGCTAAAACATCACTCTCTTTCTACTCAGATGAAGCCTGTCATAACTATATGAAGCGGAACTATTCCCAACCAGTTCCTAAGTTTTGACACTCCCAAACGGACTTCATCAAATTCCATTGCCTAATCCAGTTATTTAACCTAAGGATCCTGTTATTCAGTTTCCAGTTCATTCTAGGTATTGAGAGTATCTCTGAAAAAATGAATTCATTTTGCTTCCATGACCATGTTATGTATGACCTTTATACCATTAAAATGTTTTCAGCACTGTTTCCTTTTATATCACTGGCCCTATATGTATCAATATTATTGACCGTTCTGGTATTTTAACCATCAAATCCTTTATGATACTCAACATATCCCTTACTCCAGCTACTAATTACTCCTTCTTTGTTAAGTTTAGTTGTTACATGATCTGTAAATCTAATAATGGAGTCTCTCAGGATATAAATGTTCTTTTTGTTCCTTTGCTTACTGGTGTTCTAGCTCCTCTTCATCAACGTTACTATTACATTCTCCCTCATTCTGATCTTCTTGCTGTTCATTCTGCATTTGATCCTCCTCCACCATCTGTGCCCCATTACCTGTGTCATTTACTCTCACATCCTCTATATCAGTAGTGTCCTCTAAAGGATTGTACCAATTCTGACCAGATTCTTGTTTTGTATCTGACATCTTTTCCAAACGACCCTCTAAGTATTCTCAGAACTGACATTTTAAATCCTTATAACATAGGCATGGATTAATATTTTCTCACCAATCTAACAAAAGACACCATTCTGGGGCAATCCTTTCTACTCCAAAAATTCAGACCAAAATTCTAAACTATTTGGGTGACAGGTGATGAAAAAAAACATAAGAAAACCAGATTTTTCCTAAAAATGCAGTACACAGATATCAGAATCCATACATGTGATGGGAATGAAACTGAGAAAATGGACTTTACCCTACAGACCATGCAGGCAAAACACCATGTAATTCTGTTGAAATAGGCAAAGTTATTGACGTGCAAAATTAGGGGTTTACCATTAACAGCCTACTCATCCTAGCTATAGTGATGCTACCATACCAATATAAAAACAAGGATCTACTACGTTTCTTTATACAGTAGACAGGGATTCTGGTTTTCAATGTGTATACTGTATATGTTCTTTGCAAAACACTTCATTGATGCACCAGCTAAGGTAACTTAATGTAACAAAAGTGGGAAAATGTGGTATTGGGATTTTCAACCTTAACAACCCACCCCCACCCCAAGCAGCAAAAGACAAAACATTAGGGCTTTGGGTTTCTGGTGTCTTACCCCAAGCCTATAGGCTCCAGTCCAAAGTATAAGGTGCAGCTGCAAGCCAGTGCCTCATAGTGATCCACTCTTCAAAGCAAGAGAAGTATGTCTTGCCACATGTTGCCAACACAATTTGCTGTAGGGCACTGTGTGAAGAAAGGAGACCATGTGTGACATATTTGCTCAGGGAACAGGGTGGACATTAGGGTTGACAACCCCAAAAAAGACCCCACCACTGACTCGTCAAGACTCTGGAGACCCCGAACCCTAATGTTTTTTCTTTGGTATTTGGTAGCTAGGAGTGGGGAGTTGGGGTTGGAAACCCTAACACCACATTTCCTGCTTTTGTGGCATTAAGTTACCCTAACTGTGCATTAACAAAGTTTTATGGAAAGAATGTCCTTCCTTTTGAAATAAGTGGAATCATATCATCATTCATACAGGTCCCTTTGGGACTTGTGCGAAACAGGTGCAGATCTAGAAGACCCTTTGAACTGTGCACCATGGAAAAACTCCGTCCACCTGCAGAAGTGCAGGGCCTGCCACATTCACTCTTTACACATTCACTTTTTACATATTCAGTCTTCACACATTCAGTCTTCACACATTCACTCTTCACACATTCACTTGATTTTTAATTTAATTTTGTTTCCATGTTTTCAAGATAGTTACTTTTTGACTGCCCATATAAACATGGGCAAGGATTCAATAACAAGCATTTTACAATGCCGAATGTTGGCTTGCTGGCATTGGCATTGGTAGTGCAGGAGTTAGACAGATGCATCATAGAAATAGCAGTGAAGTATTGAACTGATGCCAACCACCCCACTCTGCAGAGAGTGACAGGCATTAGGGTGTCCCTTTGGGTGTTTGTAGTGCAGTGCGGGAAAACAAGTTGGGCAGGATGTGAAAATGACAGCTGTACAGTTCATAAGGAGGTGTAAAAAAATGCCAGTGTTGAAAATGTAGCAAAATGCACCAAATTTACTTGAAGCTACTAGGGTGCAGTGGGAAATATGCAATGCACGCTTGCAACACTGCCATTTTAGGCATGTTCAGCACCAAATTTTCTACATAGGCATTTTAGCACCTCTGCTCATGTACAGTGTCACTGTTATTTCCTCAAAGTGTCCCAAGAAGTGATTTCGCTAGCGACCACGCTATTCTGTTCCGAAGTGCGAAAACATTTTGGGCAGGATATGTGAAATGACGGCTGTACTGTTCATCAAGAGGTGTGGAAAATGGCAATGGTGAAAATCCAGACTGAAAAACATCACAACGTATCCACGGCAATGAGCGTGTGTGTAATCTGCCAACGCACGCTTCAGAATACAGTCATTTTATGGAGTATCATCACCAAATTTTCAACATAGGCATTTTAGGTCCTCTGCTCATGAACTGTGTCACTGTCATTTTCATAATCTGGCCCAAACACTGATTTCCCACAGTGAATGTGCTATTGTGCACCGGAAGTGCGGAAACACATTTCGGGCAGGATGTGGAAAATGACAGCTGTACTGTTCACAAGGAGGTGTACAAAAATGACAATGCTGAAAATCCAGCATTAAAATATTGTAAATGCATGAAGTTACGAGCTTGCATAGCAACTGCACAATGCACTCCCATAAAACAGGCATTTGTTGGATTTTTTCCACCAAATTTGGAACATAGGCTTTTAAGAGGCCACCTCATGAACACTGCCACTGTCATTTTGTTATGGGCTCTCGAAGGTGATTTCATGCAGTGAATGCGAATCACCTTTTGAGGCCAATTAACTCATGACAGTGATAGTATTCATGAGGAGGGGTCCCAAAACCCATGTTGAAAATTTGGTTCCAAAATTCAAGAAATGACTGAGATATAGCAAAGTTGAAAAAACCCTATTCACTCCATTATGTAGCTTACCAGCATTTCCTCAATTCAGCGTCGGCTTTGAAGAGTGCAGGCGTGTTCCCGGTCCACTGAAGATCATTGCGCCAGACTCCAGAGGTAAGTATGGGGTGGGGGGTGAGGGGAGGCAGGTGCGCAGTGGGTGGTGAGGGTGGGAGGAGGGGGCATCAAGACTACAAGGGACAATTTTAGTTTTACAGGGAAAGAAAAGAAAACCATCGCTGAACAGTTTTTGTGTTGCAGGGCATTTGGCATGCTGGGGGGCCTCAGCATGCCACCTGTTTTTTGGGATGTCAGTAGCCGATGGGGGATTGGGCACCCTCATCAGCTCACAAACACAGGGGATAATGCCGACGGGATTGGGCACCCGTTGGCAAACAAAGAAAGCAGTGGGGAGCGAGCGAGGGGATTGGGCACCCCTTGGCATTCAACAATTGGGGGAGAGGGATGCTGACAGGAATTGGGCTCTCCACGCGTGACAAATACAGTGGGGGAATGCGCCGAGGGGGATTGGGCACTTTCTAGGCATTCCACATTGGTGGGGTATGCAATGAGAGGCGCCTGCCGGCACAGTAAAACAGCAGGGGTTACCGACAGGGATTGGCAATCCCAATATCGACAGCCATAAGCGCTCGCTGACCATGCTCATAATGGTGGCGAGCATGCAAGCAAAGGATCACTGGCTATGATTGAGCTTTGCTCGGATTGCAGTGACCTTGCTTAGATGTGCTCGCCTCATTATGTATGCATGGTGTGGCGCTGGCATGCAGGCTGATTGGGGAATGAGGGACGACCACTGATGCATGCCCTGCATTCGCCTAACAGCAGCCGCACCTCTAAATCTGCACTCTTCTCATGTATGCTTCGCCTGCAGCAAGCCAACATAAAATGCAAAGTGTCATGCAAAATTTGCATAGCACCTAGTGATTGTCCAGGTTGCAAAACTTGCTATTCACAGATGGATAACAAATTGCACTGTCCAACTGTGAATAGGACTGAACAGAAGGCAGCAATAACAATGATACTGCTACCTCTAACCGCACTTGTGCAACCATGACCCCCATCCCGTGAATACCCCTCCAAGCATAGTGCTGGTGTGCTAAGTCAGTATTCACTAAGGCAGCTATGCAAATAAGCCCTCTGGTCATGCAAGGTGCTATTGGCCATTAGCATGCTCATTATTGGATCACACCCCCCCCCACCAGCCCATGACCCCACACATAGATACATAGATACAGAGACACTTTCGGCAGATAAGGGCTTATGGCCCACCCAGTCTGCCCATCTGAGCTTATAAGTTCACTTTATGTTTTTCTAGAAGTCTGTTGTCCCTTACCCCTGACCACCATGATTCCCTTATGTCTATCCCATGCATTCTTAAATCCTGTGATTGTTTCATCTCCCACCACTTTCTCTGGCAGTGTGTTCCACTTGTACACCACCCTTTCTGGAAGAAATTCTTCCTCACACTTCCTCTGAATTGCCCTCCCTCCAACTGCATCCCATGCCCTCTAGTCCTGGAACATCTTTTTGCTGAAAATAGTATATTCCTGCACCCTGTTCCTCCTGTTTCGTCTTGTACGTCTTTACCATATACCTCTCTCCATCCTCTCTTCTGGGAAGTACATGCATTGTTTCTCTACCACAGCCACATTCCTGGTAGTCTAGTGGTGCCCTTCCCAACCCCGATCACCAACCCGAATGTCCACATAATTTTCCATAGTGTAGTCATCCCTTCCCCCTCCCTGATCACTGATCCCATACTAAAAACATTTTTTCCGTAGTGCAGTGGTGCCTTCCCAGTCCCCATTCACTCACCCGATATGTGAAAATATTTTCCATAGTGTAGTGGTCCTTCCCCAGTCACCGATTACCATCCTCAAATCTGAAAAACCCTATTCCCTTGTAGTCTAGGGTCCTTCCACATCCCCATCCCATCCGGTGTGACCCACCACCACGCTCCCACTATTTGAATCATTGATCAGTTACCAGCACAGTTTCCTCACACCACTGCAGCTGGCTGCCTCACTGAGCCCCCCTGAGGTGTACTGAATGCAGTACAGCTCATGGACTGTAACTGACCAATCACAGTCAATGAGCTGTACTGTATTCAGTACATGCTTCAGGGGCTCAGTTGATGCCCATCTGCAATGGTGTGAGGAGGGCTGTGCTAGTTACCAATCAATGATTGGGATGGAGGAGTGGGTAGTGGGTCATACTGATGGGGGACCCTAGATTACCAGGAATAGGGTTTCCAGATTTGGGACAGCGATCGGTAAATGGAGGAACCACTACACTATAGAAAATTATTTTAACATTTTGGGTGGTGGGCTGGCCCAGCAGTGTAGAGGGCTGAGGCATCATGCTTACCTCCTGCCACACTGGTGACCCATGTTCCACAGTGTGAGCAGGCCATTGGGGGTCAGTGGGGAGGAGAGGATCAAGCATCCTGAGGAAAGCTGTCCTCTCTGGGGAGGGTGGGACAGTGTCCACTGCATGCTGACCCCTAGTGAAGGCTGAGGGGCTGGCACTAGTGGCTCCACACATAGGGGGCAGTTCGGGGCAGACACCCAGCATGTCAGATGTGGGAGTGTGCATTCTGTGGCGGGATCACCTCTGTGCAATGTCTGCTGCACCGTGTTGCTGGCTGGCATTGGTCCACCCCATGGGTGTCCATTCCAGGCCCTCCAGTGGTGTGTGGTCCCAATGACCACTGTGCACTGTGGTGGACATGACTCCTTGGGCCATTGCACTGATCACTTGTCCTGTCTCTTGCTATAGGTGTCTGGCATCCAGTGCGGAGGGTGCCAAGAAGAGATGCTCAACAGGCTCATTTGGTAGACATTGCTGGTGTGCTCAAACATATTGGAGGTCGTGGTTGCTATGCGCATGATGGCAGCAGAGGAGGAGAGCAACGGCTTTCTGGGGTGACTGGATGTGGCCGCGCTAGTGTTGCAGCTGTTTCCCTGTTTCCCTGTTGCACCTTCCCCTACAGTCCTCCCACTGTACAGTCCCTGTTCCCTGTCCCTTCCTCGCTGTACCCACCCTTTCCCAGCCCCTTTTATTTGTGTACATTGTTGTTTCATAAATATTTTCTGACATTCCTGCCTGTGTCTGTGTCTGCTTTGCAGGTGGCATGAGGAGCCATGCTGCAGTGGTCCAGTGTCTGTCCATGTCATGTGCATGAGAGGGGGCACGCATTGTGCTTTCATGGTTCCTGTTGTGTGCTGTGGTGTGTCCCACTGTGGTGGTGTCCATCCCCTGGGTCAGTGGCTGTGCATTGGGGTGCCCATGGGGTGGCAGTCAGGGGTGTGTGGTGGGTATGTGTATGGTGGTGGCACATGGCCATGGTCATTGTTTGGGTACTGTCCATACACTGTGTTGGGGTCCTCTGCTTGGAGTTATGTGGCCTGTCCCATGTGGTCAGCTACGCTGCCTGCATCCTGGTCCATTCAGTGCCCACTGTGTGGGCTCCCTCTCTGCCTGTGTGCCATGTGTGTGCTTGGCTGCATGGTCCTGGGTGTGGCCTGCTATAGTCTCATGGTGGGGGGGCACAGTCAGCAGACTGCTTGGGGGGTGTGGGGTCCCTTGGTGGCCCTCCGTTGGCACCTTCTGTCACCTGCTATCAATGCCACTGTTGTGTTCTGGATTACAGTGTCTGGGTGCCTGTGTGTGCCCTGCTGGTGGAGGCATCTTGTGGCCACTGTCACTTTGCTTCATGGCTCTGTCCCTGGGTCTGTTCTCTGTGCCCTGCTCCCCTTGGTGCTGTGCTGCTCTGTGCTGCCACGGTTGCACTGGAGCATCTCTGTTTGCAACGTGGCGTGCCTCTGTTTGTGCCATAGGCACACCCTCTGCCATATTCAGCTGTGTTGTGCTGGCACTGTTCAGCCTGCACAACCTCTGAATATGGCTCCAGTTGTGCCATGATGCATCAGATTTGCACTGTGCTAGACTTGTGCTGGCCTTTGGCTCACTGCTGAATATCTGGGCCTAAATGCTTATTTAATTATTTCTTATGGACCAGAGTACCCACCTCCCATATTGCTTCTTCCCTCTCCCTCTGTGTTGCTCCCCTCCCAATGTTTAAGTTTTTAAATATATTATGAAAGTGGTCTTTGGTGCCCACCCTGGTACCACTTATACTGACCCACCTCACCTCCAGGTTGACAGCCCCATTCTCACTATGTAAGTTCTGGCACAGGGGTGCTCAACACAGATTGACAAATTTTAAAATTCACTGGTAGTCCAAGGACAAGTGGCTTGTCTAAAAGTAGCAGTCCTCATGTTGAAACTGGTAGTCTGGTTAAAAAGGGCATATGTTTAAGAAAATTCAATAAAGCAAAAACAAAGTGTTTGCATGTAATGTTTGGGAGGGAGCAAATCAATATGTTAACATTGCCGTCTGAAATGTTTAATTTGTGTTATACTGTAGATCAGACAGAACCTGTGCCAGAAGAGGAGAGGCTACATCAAGAGTACAGAGAAAGCAGCAATACTACAGGCCATGGTGCACAACACACACAGTCAGGCAAATCAAATCACATCTCATCAGTCAGAATAGTGAGGTGGAGAATAACTATCAGCAAAAGTGTCAGTCAGAGTACTTGGAGAAGGAGCATCATCATCACCCAGTCCTGCAGCAGTTGCAGTAGCATGGCCATGAACATGATGTGTGCTAGAACCAGACAGGAGCCAATGGTCAATAGCAGGATCTGGATCAAAGCTTTCTAAATCAGAACCTTCCACAGCAATTTGCAGAAGTGATTGGAGTGTTTCATCAGCCAATCTTGCTCTTCTTTTGCTTTTAGTCAGATCTTGAATGAGTACCAATGCCCGTAGTCTGGGCAACAAGCTCCCTGAACTGGTCGCCTTGATGGAAGAGGGATGCCTGGATATCATAGCTGTCACAGAAACATGGTACACAGAGAACCATGACTGGGATGTTAACATACCAGGGACACAATCTATAGGAGAGACAGGGAGGAGAAGAGGCAGAGGAGTAGCTCTCATGTAAGGGAAAGGATAAAACAATGGAACAAAAGAGTAAACAGGGAGAAGAGGAGGCACTGTAGGTCATCTTACAGACTGGAAATGGCACCACAATCTGCACAGGGGTTGTATACAGACCCCCATGTCAGGGGGAGGGAATGGACAAGGATATGATAAAAGGCATCCTTAGGATGATGGAGAAAGGGGAGAAACTGTTGATGGGGGACATGAATATACCAGATGTTAACTAGAGCACCTTTGCTGCAGCCACATTCAAGAGCAGGGCCATTCTTGATGCCCTACAGGTGGCATGCCTCAGACAGCTAGTTTTGGAACCCACATATGAGGGAGCCATCTTAGATCTCATACTTTCAAATGGGGACAGTGAGAGGATCTTAGATCTAGAAATGGGTAGCCATCTGAGAACAAGTGACCACCAAACAGTGTGGTTCACAACAAACTCGGCTACAGATTCAAGCCATACAAAACTGAGGGTACTGCACTTCAGGAGTGCTGACTTTGGAAAGATGGGAGAGTGCTTTAGAAAAACACTAGCAAACAGGCAAGAAGGAGGAGTGGAGCAACAATGGGGAAACATCAAACTGCCATCACAGAGGCAACAAGCCTTTGTGTGAAGCAAATAAACAAATCAAAATGAAAGAAAAAGCCACTATGGTTCTCAAAGAGGTGGCAGGGAAGGTTAGGGAGAAAAGATAGCATTTGTAGTGTATAGGGAAACACAGAAGGAGCAGGACAGAGAACTGTACCAGTTAAGGCAGAAGGAAGCAGGGAGAGAAGTCAGAATAACAAAGGCCCAAACTGGAGAAAAAGATAGCCAACTCTAGTTAAGAAAGGGATAAAACCTTGTATAGGTACATCAGGGAGCGTAGAAAGACAAAGGGAGGGATAGTGAGGCTGAATAGCATGGATGGTGGGTGGGCAGAGAGGGACAGTGAAAGAGCAGAAATACTGAATGAATACTTCTGTTCAGTATTCACAAAAGAGGTGGAGGGGGAGGTGCCTAATCCAGTTAATAGAAGCACTCTTCATAGGGGGTCGATCCCAGTCCTTTCACAGAAGAAAGAGTTCTGAAAGAACTCCTAAAACGAAGGTGGGCAAAGCAATGGGATCTGAAGGAATTCACCCCAGAATTCTAAAAGAATTAAGGAGAGAAATAGTGACGCCACTGACTACCCTTTTTAACAAATCATGGGAGGATGATGTGGTACCTGAGGACTGGAGGAAGATGGATGTGATTCCCCTTCACAAATGTGGGAGCAAGACAGAGGTATGAAACTACAGACCAGTCAGTTTGACCTCTGTGGTATGGAAAGTGATGCAATCACTTCTGAAGAAAAGAATTGTTAAGTACCTAGAGGTCAGTGGGGCACAGGACCCAAGACAGCATGGGTTCACAGCAGGAAGGTCATGTCAGCTGAATCTAATTGATTTCTTTGACTGGGTGACCAGAATAGTAGACCAGGGAGGGACTGTGGACATGGCCTACCTAGACTTTAGCAAGGCATTTGACACAGTCCCACACAAAAGATTAATAATCCAATTAACCGTTCTGGGAGTGGGTCCCAGGGCGGTAGCCTGGGTAAAGCATTGGCTGGACAACAGGACACAGAAGGTAATTGTAAACGGAGTCCACTCTAAGAAAGAGGGTTTACTAGGGGTCACGTAGGTTCAGTACTGGGTCCAGTCCTTTGAATGTCTTTACAAGTGACATTGCAGAGGGACTGGAAGAAAGGTATGCCTCGTTGCAGATGACACAAAGCTCTGCAGCAGGGGCTGATTCAACAAGGAGGTGTAAAGGATGAGAAGGGACTTGGCAAGGTTGGAGGAATGGTCAGAAGTATGGCAGCTTGGATTCAATGCAAAGAAGTGTAAATAATGCACCTGGGAAACAAAAACCCAGGGGAAGAGTACACAATGGGGGGGGTAGTAACAACAACAAAAATGGAAAGGGACCTGGGGTAATCATATCAGATGACCTTAAGGTTAGCAAGCAATGTGAGAAGGCAGAGAAAGGGCTGGGGAGATATTGGGATGTATAGGAGAGGCATCACCAGCAGAAAACAAGAAGTTGCTATCCTCTGTACAGACAGTTGGTGTGATCCCTATGGAGTACTGTGTCCAGTTCTGGAGACCCCATCTTTGCAAGGACATAGACAGGATGGAGGCAGTCCAGAGAAGGGCAACTAAAATGGTGCAGGGTCTGCAAGAGAAGCTATACGAGGAGAGACTAAAGGAGCTTAATATGTATACCCTTGAGGAAAGGAGGGAGATGGGGGACATGATAGAAACTTTTCAGTACCTCAGTGGCATCAACAAAGTCCAAGAGGGTAGTATCTTTCAGAAAAAGAGATGAGGCTGTTGGTTAACTAGGATCTGCAGCTTATCCTGTAAGTAAGAAAATGGGCACACTAGGTGGGCCAAGTGGTCCTTATCTGCCATCAAAGTCTATGTTTCTATGTTAAAACACTCTCTCACATTTTGCTGTGGACACACTCATAGCCATTAGCATTTCTATGAGGTCAATGATGTGAGCAAGTTGGGCTCGTCTCTTCCTCAGCAATCTTGAGTAGACTACCAGATATGGTTTATCACCTGCAATTTTTAGTAGTGCTTTTAATGCAGCATATTCCATTTTCATAGAGCTTATTTGCTCTTCGTGAAAAACTTGTGAACGTATTCTAACAAGTTCAGTAAGTCCACTTGTCCCAAATTAAGCCAGTTCTTCTAGGAGCAGATGAAAATATTAAAATCCAAACACCTGAACCAATTAAGTGGCTCCTATGAGAAGTTTTAAAATCTCTTGTCAATGTATGTTATTGCTGCATCTGTTAAACTGTGAAGTTGTGAATCAGTGGTAACATTTTTGTTTCTGGACAATTCCCTCTGAAGGTAACTGGAGCAGTACTTTCCTCCCCACACTTTGAAACAATATAATCTATGCATTTCTCTTCAAAATATTGTTTCAGAAAGGATGTTATGAATTTTCTAGGCTTTACTTTTAAATCCATTAACTGGAGAATGCATGTCTCTGTGAGTTGTGGGACTTCCAATAAAAGCAGGTCATCTTTTTGAAATGCAAGTGACAGATGTTTCAGAATGGGCAAGAAATCTTGTAGTATGAACAGAGATTTCACAAATTGTACACTATGGACATCTCTTAGAAGTGTCTTTGCTTTAGCACAATCATCACCGACAGAGTTAGAGACAGGTTAAAGGTTTATTTATTTAATTTATTCATTTAATGGTTATCAGAATTGCAAACTTTTGAGTCAGACACTCATTTACAAAGGCTCCATGTCATATTACATAAAACAAGCATACATACATATAGCAAGGTACAAAAGGGGATAATATACAAGGATATAAAATTCCTATGCAGGGTAGTAGCTAAGTTTTCATTACAAGTTACTCAAAGAGAGGCTGAACTCACTGTGACAGATTAACTTGGACAGCGTGAACAGAACATGTCTTGCTTGCAAGCCAGTCAACATGCTTCATTGCATTGATATGTGCAAGATCTGTGTCATGACATGGTCTATTTCCTGCAGCTCTTTTAGTTTCTTAGGGCTATAGTGGTAGACTTTAAAATTCCTTTCAGAGTGTTTTCGATTTATTAATTCAAGGATTTTTTTCATGGTGTTGAGTAGCCATCTTCAGTTTAAATAAGCCATACAATGCATAGGTAAAACAGTTTGAACATGTTCTCTTATTTGTGTTATGTTTCCCAGTATGGCCCATCATAACACTGGCACCATCAAAGTTTGCTAAGATGATCATCAACCCAGGCTTGCTCATAATTGAGGTCAACAAAGAGATATTCATGGATTCCAATGCTGTGCTTATTGCTGTAAACATGTCTTGTGCATGAGACTGCTCTAGTGGCACAGCTTTACTCAAAATAACCACGATCTGTTTTTACGTGCTTTTCGGACGCGGAGAAATGCATTTTCCCACTCAATGAAACTTTTGTCGGTATTGCCATCAGCAAGAATGGTAACAAACTTTTTTTATTTCTAATTGTCCGTATCTTAGTTTTAGACATGACAGCTGATATCGATATACAGAAATCCCTTGCTCTCTTGTCATTAGCATAATTGCTTCCTAGTTTAATGCCATTTTTGTCTTGTAATGCACATAGATACCCCATATCGGAGAAATGGCACAAATTTTTAGCTATGACATATGCGATTTCAAATAGGTGTCTCATTTTGTTTTTTGGTGGGCTCTTTCATTTTAGCAAATGCATGATATAATGCAGTTTCAGTAACATTAATGCTAATTGCATGGTGGCCACTGTCATGCCTGTTCTGATTCTCACAGATAATATGTGGACTTGATTTCTCATGGGCTCATAGTGGTTCCATTCTAAAATTATTTGAATCACTGGCAAATACATTTGGTTTCTTTGAATATGCAGTAACAACAAGTGAGGATATTTTCTCACATTTTGCAAAACATTAAGCATTTTTATCATCATATCTTAGCCAGATGAACTGACTTAGCTAGTGAGTCTGAAAGAATCTAGCCCTTTTTTCTGGTCATATCTTTTATCTTTGCTTTTTTCTCTAGACCCAGACCATGGTTGCTTCTTCGAAAGGTTATTTTTGTTAAGTAGCTGCAATAACTGTGATGTTGATGCCACCAAACAGATGCTACTGCTACTGCTGCCACTGTCAGTGTCAATGTTTTGTAAAACTGCATAGTTAGAGAGTAGGGTCACCACCAAGGGAGAACAGTTGATGTTGTGCACCTGAACTTCAGCAAAGCTTAATACTTGTCTCACACAGAAGATTGATTAATAAGCTGAGTAGGCTCAGGGTGGGTCAGACGGTCAACTGGGTGACAAACTGTTTGACAGGCAGAAAACAGAGTGTGCTGGTAAAAGTATACAGTCAGAAGAGATGCAAGTCACAAGAGGGTACTTCAGGGATCAGTCCTGGGGCCAGTCCTCTTCAATATCTTCATCAGTGACATTGCAGATGGACTGGATGGTAAGGTTTATCTGTTTGCAGATGACACCAAGATCTGCAACAGAGTAAATGATCCAGACGGGGTGGGCAGAATGAGAAGGGATCTGGATAAACTGGCAAAATGGTCGGAAGAGTGGCAACTGGGGTTTAACGCAAAGAAGTGCAAGATCATGCATGTAGGAAAAAGAAACCCTGGAGCCACCTATAGGCTGGGAGGGGAGTTTCAGGCAGTCACAAGGGAAGAAAGAGACTTGGGCGTCATCATTACCAATGACTTGAAATCATCCAAGCAGACCTCTAAAGCAGTAGGAAATGCTAGGGGGATGTTGGGGTGTATTAGTAGGGGTATCACAAGTCGTAAGAGGGAGGTAATAATCCCTCTTTACAAGACACTGGTTAGGCCCCATCTGGAGTACTGCATGCAGTACTGGAGGCCACACCTTCACAAGGACATTAACCAAATTGAGGCAGTCCAGAGAAGGGCAACCAAAATGGTCCAGGGACTGCATCAGAAAACGTATGAGGACAGATTAACTGAACTCAATATGTATACCTTAGAACAAAGGAGGAAGAGTGGTGATATGTTTGAAACATTCAAACACTTTAAGGGCATTAACAAGGTGAAAGAGTCTAACATATTTCAATATAAGAAAAATAGCAGGACAAGAGGACACAGCATGAGATTAGAAGGAGGCCGATTAAGGGGTAATGTGAGTTCTTTTTCACAGAAAGGGTGGTGGATGCATGGAAGCGCCTACCTCAGGAAGTGGTGGATATGAATACAGTGCAGGGCTTCAAACAGACATGGGATAGCCATAAGTGAGCAATACAGATGAGTATGAATAGATAACCTTTGGCAGAGCAAAGGCAGATGGCACATTCATAAGGTAGAAAAATAAATGGGCAGACTGGATGGGCTTCAGTCCTTATCTGCCATCAACATCTATGTTTCTATGTTAGGTTGCCACCTTTGGATGAGGCAAAAACTGGATCCTAAGCTCCACCCCTAGCCCCACCCCTATTCATGACTCATCATGCATTGCTCCTCCTAGAAAACCATTTGTTATATCAATAAAAGACAACACTTAGCAGCAGTTCAACAAAATTTTAAGATACTGTACCTGTTAAAGTTACTTTCCTAGTTTTCTTCCTAGTTATTTATTTACTTATACATTTATTTATTGACATTGGTTTACCAAATAAACATAGAGATAAAAGCAATATCGTTTACAGATATGATCTGGGGAGACAAGGGAAATACTGTAAATAGCATAGAACAGTATACATGGTATATAATAATACATAAGAAATCATTTCCTGCAATGTGTACTTTATATATTTTTTCTGGCTCCATTCCCTGTTCATGTCCACAGTACTATTTCAAAGCCAAGGAAGTGACCATACTTTTTCTTGAGGAAAAAAAATAATTTAAAACATTTAAAAATGCCTAAATTCTGTTAGAGATGAAAATGTTTACCAGCAAATGAAGGTGGAAGACAACTGGCTCATTTACTGTTATGAAAGGTGGGGCAGCTGTGCTACTCGCTTTAAGATGCAATGGAAAGATTTGGTTAAGTAAGCTAATGGTGTTAATGGCTATACTTTATACTTCCCAGGCTGACTGCTTTCACAGAACAAAGGCTATATTGACAGCATAACTTGTTTGTAAACTGGACATGCAGATGAAACAATGAATAATATGACAACATTTGTTTCAACCTGACCAGCACAGAGCAAAACTGGATTACCTGATAGGGATCCTGAAAACCTGATCACCAGGTAAACAAAATCTGGTCAGATCCACCATGGCTGCATAATAAAGTTAGTGAAGTTGTGTGTAATTGTTAAAGAGGTATGAAGAAACAACACAATGATTTGTAAGTAGTAAGATTTGATTTAGTTTCTGTTCTAAGGAAGGCATACACATTATTAGGAAAATATATGGAGGTGTACATTTTAATGGAAGGAATAGGAAGCTTATAAAAGAACCCCAGAACAAATGCCACTAATGTACTTGTTATCCCGGATAATATTGGCCAGACAGCCACATTTTAAAGAAAACACAATTGCACATATCCCAATAATGCAAAGCATGAAGGAAACATATGCAAACCCCATGATGGTACAGAAGGTGACAGTACTTGAAAAAGTAATGACTGGCATATGTTCAGCCTAGGATTATTTACATTTTATTATTTATCTTTTTTTTTTTTAAAGAAACAGGTTTTTGTCCATGAGGTGATGTAAGTTATATTTAAGCAATGTGTTGATGTCAGGAAGTCAGGTATAATGATGATGGACTGTTAGAGAAAATGTGATATTAACTTTCAGAGGGGTCACTTTTGTTAAGAGCAAGGTAGTTATGCTTGTGATAATGGGAATATTACGAAAGTATGGGGTCTCATAGAAGTGGAGTACAAATATGCAGTTTCATAAGTATGTGCTCAGAGTGCAGGCAAATGTGATATGCAGGTTTGTTTTAGAAATAGCTAAAATAGCGATTCATGCAATTAATAGAAAGATAGATAATTACATAGACATATAGATAGAGAGAGACACAGACAGGCAGGCAGAATAGGAATGGCAGTGAAGTATTGAAGTGATGCCAACCTACCCCCCAGCAGACATGGACAGGCATTGGGGTGTGCCTTTGGGTCATTGCCCATAACACTCACACCATTTCACCTCACCCTACCCTGCAGACACAGACAAGAGTCGAGGTGTGCCTTGGTATCTTCAAACTTTACACTCACCCCATTCCACAAAGAAATACACGAAACGGGTACAGTATAAGAGAATGGAGTGAACTTTGGGGCTGAAGAGTCAAAAGCACACCTCAATACCTGTCACTGGCGGCAGGGTGGGGATGGGGGTGGAATGGCATGAGCATTACTGTTGACAATGCCAAGTCACACCCCTGATGCCTGTCAGTCCCTACAGTGCAGGGTGTTATGGTCAGAAACCCTAATGCCCTGGGCATTTCTTGGTATTTGCACTCCAAGTTTTCAGCATGTGCTTTTTGTGACCCCTCCACTGAACAGTGACATTATCACTTCATAGCGAAGGAGATTTTGCACAGATTGTGCCATTTGGCACCACAGGTGCAAAACACATTTTGAACAGGATGTAAAAATGACAGCTGTACATTTCTTGCTTCAGTAACAGTAACACACACACACACACACACACACACACACACACACACACACACACACACACACAAAAGAACAGAACACAGCAGCAAAATTATTAGATTTGTCTACAAGCATTATTTTCTATGCAGGTTGGAGCACGGGGGTTAAGGCTGGAGATCAATTATGGTCCATGACATAACCACATGGTCAGAATATTAAATATTTGGCAGCTGCTGTGTTGCACCCTGTAAGGTGGCAGCTCACCTGTGGGTGGCCTCGACTTAGTCCTTTTTGGCTCAAAGTTGTGCAGGCGCAGGTTGGGGTGCACTGCAGAGACTCTGCACAGCCCGCTGAATATCGGGCTGTGCAGTTTATGCATGGTTCCTCCCCCTCCAGTTCAGCATGCATTCATTTGCTTTGCGCTGTTGCTCAGCTTGCCTTGGGGGGGCGCAACTGCCTCCTGCTGAATATTGCAGAATGGCATAATTTCAGACTTGCTCAGGCGCAACCCTATTGCGCATGGCGCAACCCTTTTGAATATCCCACCCATTGTTTTTAATGGACTTCACCTTCCTCATTATGATGCAAAGTGATCCACTTGGTGTTTCAGATTTGGCAGCCCCCCTCCCACACATCACATGGCTTACAGTACTATAAGTCACATGCTTTTTAGCTAGGCAGGGAGAAAGTGAGTCATACAAGTAGGCACTTTTACTTTCTCCTGTGCAGATGGAGAGAGAGTAGTGTGTTTTGTGACTGCTGATACTTTGAGATCAGAGCAAGGAGGAGATTTAAACTTTGATTTAGACCCAACAGCTTTTTTAAAAGCTACATTTTTTTGTCTTTTTAGTACTCTTTTTTACTTAATTTGTTCTTTCTGTAAATTGTATTTTTCTAACCTTTATAAGTAGTTAATTGTTTGTCTGTGCCTGTATGACTGTGTGTGTGTGCTGTGTGACAGTGTGAGTAGTGATTGCTAGGACTGAGGGAGCTCAGTAGGAGAGAGAGACCAGGGTGAGGGAATGTCTGGTGCAGGGGCAGCTCTGGGACAGCGTGGTAGTGGTAAGAGTCATACCATGCTCATGTGTGGAGGGCATGGGTGCTCATTCCTGTTGGACCACTCAAAACTTGTGAGTACCCCCCCAGAAGCAGGACCAGCAATGCCTCCTGTCCTGACTCTGAGGCAGTTGAACCACCACCACCACCACCAAGTCCAGCACCAGGTCCTCTGGAGCAGGATGTGCTTGTTCCCCCGGGCCCAGGTGTGGATCCCATCCCTGTTCAGCACCGTGACCAGCCAGCTGCCAGTTCATCTGGCCATCCCTGCCTGTGCCTGGTCCTCCCGCACCTCCATTGTTTGGCAGTTTTTGACTGTGTTGGGGGACAGCAGCGTGGTCAAGGCTGCCTATGTGAGGTGGAGGTGCACTGTGGCCCCAGGAACTCACCTGGGGACTGGGGGCCAGCACACCCCTATGCTCAATCACCAGCAGTTGGAGTGGCAGGCTGCCACAGACTGGACCATGCCCGAACCTGCTGGCCATTCTGTGGCAGAGGGTGCAGCTGTGCATTGCAGCATCCCTAAGAAGAGGAGGAGGGCCACAGCAACACCTGCTGCTCCACCAGCACCCCCACCACCACCACCACCATCAGGTCAGCCTGTAAAATGTGTGGACCCCAGAGAACTGCATGTAACACAGGCTGACTTGGCAGTTCTCTGGAGTGCTGTCAGGGATAACAACGAGAGGGTGAGTGCTGTGGAGCAGTGACTGGACCCCATAGAGGGACATCATTTGCAAATTATGTCCATGTTGGAACTGCTGTTGGATCACCAGGGGATCCCACATTAGTTTTTTTTTTCCTCACACCATGTGCCCCCCCATACCTTCCTTGCTGTGTTATAAAATGTATTCCACCACCATCCCTGACTCTTGTATGTAATTATGCCCTTTTTTATTGTCTTCTGTATGTATGACACTTTGTATTCTGAGCAGTGCAAGTATACTGTACTAAACTGCATGTGTGCAATCAGTCTTCTTTCCAGTCTGTGTATGTACTGCAAACACTGTCAGACTCGCTGACTTAGAAACAAACATTAATGAGTACAATGGTGGGGTGGTGAAGCATGGAGAGATACTACTAAACAGGCTTACAATACATCCAAGTAACTATTAAAAAAAAAAAATAATGCTGTGATTTGTGACATGATCGTGAATCGTAATTTGTGACTGCATTTGTGACCATGATGATGAAGAACGTGATTTGTATCATGAGTGAATGACTCGTGATGATGGCCCTGACTTAAAACACATATTAATGAGTACAATGTTCATGTAGAATTAAGCACCACACCTGCCCAGTACTGTGAAGTGAAGTAAGAAACAACTGTAACTTAAGTTACAGATGGAGATTGGCCCTAAAGAGATGCAAATGCACAGACAGATTAAGATTGTGCTGTTCAAGGAAGAGATGCAGACACAAAGACACAACTTCTAACCAGTCCTCACAATCAGATATTCAAATCTGGAAAAAAATAGCTATGATGGTTGGGGCAGACTGCGGGGGGGGGGAGTGTACTGCACTGCTGCAGTAACAGTCACTAGTACTAGTACCAGTAAAGATACCACAAAGAAGTACAAAAATCACACAGCTGCAGTGGATAGCAGCTTCACACTGCTGAAATTATAATGTGGCACAATAAAACGTGTCTGATTTGATGACACGCATTACACACATACTCATACACACACCAAGTAATGCATAGCAAATTGAAAACTTCAGTAATATAACCACATATTTTAAACAAACTAATATAATGCACTGAGGCAGTAAGAGTCGCTAGTATTAGCACCAGTAAAGATACCACAAAGAAGTACAAAATCACACAGCTGCAATGGATAGCAGCTTCACATTGCTGTACTATAACCACATATTTTAAACAAACTAAAATTATGCACTGCTGCACTACAGCAATCAGCAAAAGGCAAGAAATATTGAAAATATTACTGTGTGTACATTAACACAGTTAAACAAGAAAAATATCACCAGAACAAAAGCACAGTCTTTTTCTCCAAGTTAATCTACCTACACCACAAATATGCCCCTCCCTAAGCACACTTCCACTGTCTCTCAGTACACAAACAGAATGTTGTACATTAACGTTCAAAATCCATACACAAACAATTAACGCTAGATGATATGAGCACAGGAGGGTTTCCTATAATCGATGAACTAAAGTTTCAGCAAAAAAAATGACTCAAAAAGTATTTTTTAAACAGCTTTTTGAAGGTCTGAATAGCAGTGAGCTTTCAGAGCAGATTGTCTCCTGCAGCTTCCTACACACACTACCCCAAACTGAGGCTGTGCAGAATACTCTAGAGTCCATGTGACCTGAAATCCCATGAATCACTGCAAAATTTGCCTTTGGAGCTTAAAAACAAGGCAAAGTGAGGTGAAGTACACTGTTTTCAATGTACTTCACCCTAAGAATTGGAGGAGTAGTGGTTTGGGAAGGCGGAGTAATGCAAAGTCAGGGTTTTCAATGGACTTCGCGTTACCCATTAATAACACAAAGTACTCCTCTTCGTGTTGCAGACCACTCTGCGAATTCGCCTTCACTCTGTTAATCAATTCTCAAAGCTGCATAGTACAAGAGCCAATATTTTATTCCCCCTGGTTCCCATATTAACTAATTGTTTCAAATCTTTATGTATAACCATCTCAATAAATCTGTTTTCAACCCCCGATAAACTTTCCAGCATTTCCCAATTAATTTCAAGGTAGTTGAAATCTCCCAAGATCATAAAGTCCCCATCTATATTTATCTGTTCTATGTTTTCAATGAAAAGTATGCTATCGTCCCCTTTTAAATTAGGTGCTCTATATACCACACATAGGGCCAAATATTCAAAGCTTTGCCCTGGGCCGAGATTAGCACTGCTTGGCATGCAAACATAGCCTGGAGCAAAATGCAAGCTATATTCAAAAGGAATAGCACCATTCACAGCCAGCTGAATATAGCAAGCAAAGGAAGCCGGGCAAACAGGGCCAGGAGTGCAGGACAAAACATAGCCTGGGAATAAGACAGCACTGAACATAGCAAATAAGACAGCACTGAATATAGCACCCAGGCAGGCAGTGCAAACACACAAAGGAAACAGTGTAGAGCTGAGATAACCTGACCCTGGGACATGCAATGAAATACAGGCTGGAATGAGGCCCCAGGTGCAGAGCACAGCACACAACCTGGATGATGACACACGCACAGAATGGCAAGCAGCAACCTGGACCCATGTGGATAACCCTAGGAACAGCACAAACCAAGTGAAACCCCAGCACCCAAGAATGACACAGGACACAGTAGAATGTAATAAATGAAATGTAATAGTAAAAAGCAAATAAAATGGTAAAGGGAACAGAACAGTGAAGAAATGCAACAGTGAATGGAAGTCAAACCCAAACAACAAACAAAATATGCCCCAACCACCTCCCGCCAACCCACCCCATACCAAAGAAAGACAATGTAGCAATACCCACAATGTGACAAGCTATGCCCCCCCAACACACAACCCAAGTAACAAGAAGAGCACCACTGGAACAGCAACATGGAAAACACAATGAGCACATCCAAGCCAGCAATGGAAACACATATACAACTATGTACAATGTACGCTAAGGCACAGGGGAAGGGTGCAAAGGGGAGGGAGTTGCAAATGGGGCACAGGAACAAGGGCCAGGGGACAAAAACAATGCCTGGTGGGGGGGGAAGACAACACAGAATGGGTAGAAGGGCCTGGCTAACTGTCCGCCGGATCTGGGAGTCGAGCCTTCAACATAGCTGCCACCCTCCTTGTCTCCGTGATCAAGATGTCCTGCTGCTCCATTATAGTCCACTGTTGGCGGATGATGTTCCACAGCAAGTCCTCCATCCCCTCTGACTCCTCTGGCCTGGTCACCCACAGTGATGCCTGGAGTGGACCTACAAAAGGAAGGGGGAGACCGTGGGGATAGGACACCAGCCAGGAGGCAGCCAGCAGCCACAGGTGGCCATACAGGGATGGACAGCATGTCCCGAAGGACAATCCCAAGTGGAGGTGAGTGCCATACCGGTAGGCCAACCTGGAAGGTGCCCACACAGCAGGCCTGGGTGACACAGGCACCAACCCAAACCCCAACATACATGACGACAACAAGCCCGATGGCACCATGGCACAGGTGACACCACCCACCCCGGCACAGCACACAGTGAGACAGGGCAGACACACAGCCAGACCCCTGGAGAGCTGGGTGCAAGGGCCACACCACAACATGCATGAGGGCACCCACACATAGGGACATGCTGCCCACTGACAGATGGCAATGTACTGTAATGCAGAGCACAGCAACAACAACAAAAGGCATGCTGGAGCAGCACCATACCATGACAGTGGCCTGCCAATGACCGACCCAGGCCAGAGAATAACAGGCAGCCAGGGCACAGATGTTGGCAGTGGTGGGCTGACACATGCCACCAAGCAAGGCCAATGAAAGCATATCTCACAACTGTACCACAGTACAAGGAACGTTTTGCAATCCATGGGTCAAAAGCCCCCTGTTCCACCCTATGAGGACATGTTCCACAGCCAAGGTCAACATTGTAATGCAACAATATATAGTAAATGATGCATGTATTAGTAAAGTAATAGCAGACTCTCGGAACATAAATGCAACACAGTAACAGTGTCATGAGCTACCCAGGTAAGTATTCTATTACATGTTCCACACATCGCCAATATGTACCACCTGTATGACAGGCAATGTTCCACGTTAGTGGACAAGGGATGAGAGGTATGCCTGTAAGGCATGGGTCGTGTGTCCCATCCACAACCGGCACGTGGTGGTGTGCTTATGAAGGCTTGTCCAGTGAAGCCCCAGGACAGCAAGGTAATGCTAACTGTGGAGAAGTGGATGATCTCTGGGGGCTGAGGGACAGAGCACACTGCACCGCAGAGGTGGGCATGGCAACCCGACAGTGTGTGAGCCCACTGAACACCCGCCACCAGAGCCCCCATCACCATCTGGCTCACAGCAATGCAAGCCAACTGTGCCCTACACAGCCCCCAGGAACATCGGCCAGACAGCCATCACCCAGCTGTGGTGTGCAACACAGGTGTGCAGCAGAGCACAGTGCCACAGTTCCACTGGCCAATGCCGTTGCAGCCATGCCACCAGACTAGCCAGTGGCAGGACACAGAATGAGACACAGCACAGTGAAACAGCTCAGAACACAGAGCAACAAGACAGGCACTCATGCAACACACCACTGCACTCAAGGCTGCTCCCCTGCACCCTCTGCGGCATGGATGGCACCCTGAGGATGCCTCTCTGCTGCTCCTGGGTCATGTTCGAGCCCCCTCCTCCGGCCCTGGGCTGCTCAATCCGCTCTACAGAGGACAGGTGAAACATTGGCATTAGAGCATGACACAGCATATACCACTTGCAGCACAGCAAGATGCACATGCAACCCCAACAACACTGCACACACAAGGACACCCACGGTCAGTTACTGAACATGGAGGATACCCACACAGAGGGCGGCATGGCCCGTGGAGCACTCACCAGACACATGACATGTCGTCAAGGTGGTGTAGTGGCGCGACAGTGCTGGTCGCAGCTGTCCT
Source organism: Neoceratodus forsteri (assembly GCA_016271365.2). NCBI lineage: Eukaryota > Metazoa > Chordata > Ceratodontiformes > Ceratodontidae > Neoceratodus > Neoceratodus forsteri. The sequence goes on from CM057449.1 coordinate 276,834,597, forward strand.
GTGATATTCCGCACACCCGTGTGTGTAGGTTGACAGTCCCCCAGGAACAGGACCCCTGAACCACGGTGTTGTCGGCCACAGGCTGGTGCTGTACCAGGACCTGCCACCAACCATGTCCCAACCCGTCACCCAGACCCGTGCCACCCCCATGGGCACAGCATGCACCGTGCCCCCACTGTGCATGCCACCACACAGCCTGTACTGTGATGCCCCTAGGGGGCCAACATGTGAGTCCCCTCCCAATGCCACATGTGCTCTAGCACCATGCAGAGTGGCACACACATACACACACACACACATATGCACAGGCACACCTTGTAGCCTGACACGCATACGATAGTGGGTGATCAACCTGCATTGCCACCACCTGGCACAGGCACAGTGCCCGTCACACCACATGCACTTGTAGCACTCTGATGCTGCTGCCACAGGTCGGTGTATCTGTGCCTACACTTCCTCCACATCACAGGAGATTCCTGTGCGAGCACACAGCTTACTAGCGACTGAGGCCCACACCTGCATGCATGGGAGGTCTCCTCCTGACCTCCCAGAGAGCCGCGTGCCTCTTCTGGACCAGCTTAACCAGGTTGGCTGCCCACCTCCCCAATGCCTGTCCCGGGCACCACCCACTGTACCACCTACCCCTGGCATTGCCAATGGATCGCACACGCCTGCCACCTGTACCACTGCACTGACAGTGCCACCTTGCTCCCCACAAGCAAGTGCCATGCACTGCCTATCATGGAAATGGCGGCACTACGGAGAATGGCCCCACATGCATGGCCCCCTCAAGATCCTGGGCCACAGCCATGCATGTGAGTGTGCTCTACGCTGTGTGGTATAGTACAAAGTACACCAGGCTATACCTGGCTTGGAGTAGTGTGCAACAGGGGGCCTCAAGGGCATGTGTGGATTCTGCACTATGCCACATAGTGCTGCACTACCAGGACAGTGCAGCGCTGACCTCCCCATTGCCCGGCACTGCCATTTGCATTGGGCTAAGCTGTTAGCCTGGCACTAATCAGGCCCATATTCAAACAGAACATGCAAATGAGGGTACTTGTGGATGCATGGTGCAAACAATGTGATTAGCATATCATTATCTGATGATTTGCATACTTAATGGGCTGGATTGACCAGCTGGGCTATAAAAGGCAATCAGTGCTCCAGTGGTGTTGTGTTGTGGGAATGCAGCATACAGCAGACACTGCAATACAGAGAATGACACTGAAGGAGACATGATACAGTAGGAGAGCAGTGGTGGAAGGTCTGTATAGCTGCTGAAGAGGTGTTGAATGGTACTGGTACAACACAGGTTGGGGATACACAATGCGTGCTCTGCTGACCACAACTGTGCTGGCTGGGACAGGTCCAACAACTGCAGGACCAGTGGCATGCACAGTGCTGCACAATGGTGTACAGAGCCACAAGGACAGCAGTCCAGCACACTTGATCTAGCGCGGTGACCGTGCCCTGTGTCAGCCTGCACCAGGTGGGGACCACCTGCAACACTGTGGGTGCCAGGCAGGCGGGGGACCCCACCGCGGATCATGCGGTGTGTGCACCAAACTGTGGCTGACTGCCATGGGGTCCATGGCACCTCAGTAGCCACCCCTGGATGTGGGACGGAGGTCTCGCAAATGCTCTGTCGGTGGCACAGCTACAGAACAGAGGTCACAGGGTCCTGGGAGGTGTTGCTGAGGGTTCCGTTTGGCCTGTACCTGGTAGCCTGCCATGGCATGCCAGTCCCTGTGTCCTCACCCTGTGTGCAGTGCTCATGTCCCTAGGGGCATGGTACAGTGTAAGGTGGTGGCTGCTGGTGTGGGCCCATCCTGGGTGCACATGTCAGCCATATGCAATGGTGGTGCCCTTGTTGCCAGATCCATGCAACCTATGCCACACTAGGTTGTGGCATGCGTGCAGTGTTGCATGCATGATGCAACACAGGCATGCAACACCTGGTGACACATGTCCCTTTCCATTTCTCCCATGGGTGGTGCGGCACAGCATGAGCGGATATGTACCCATTGCTTCTCACAGGTGGAACTGAGACTATGGTGCATGGCATCAAGGAGAGGGAGCAGGTGCTGAGGCAACACAAGACCACAGATGCAGTGGTGCACCAGGCATGGGAGGAGGTCACCGCTGGGTGACACGAGTCGGTGGTCATGGCAGGACAACCGAGGCAGTGTGCAAGCGCTGGAGTGACCTGCTGCACAGGGCGCAAAGAGGAAGAGGCACAGCATCTATGGGACAGGAAGAGAACCAGTTGTGGCCCACAACCAGCACAGCAGCTGGAGGAGGACCCATTCATAGGTTGTGGTTGCATCCACACTGCGCCCAGTGGCTGTTGCTGGTGTACCGGATGGTGGTGTGAGATGCTCTCACACCATCCAGAGCAGGTCTGTAACAACATGTGTGACCCTGCATGGTGTGGCGGCACAGGGTGTTTTTGTTGGTGCTGGGCCTGGGGTACAATATGGAGCTGCAGTGCTGTACACACTATGCACAAGGGACGGGTATGCATGCACACTATAGGGAGGTTGGGTGCATGTGGCCACATGATATTGCCGTGAGGGTAGTGTGTGGGTGTGCATGTCTACAGCGGGTGGAATGCGTCCTAAGGTGAGCATGTTTGGGTCGTGGTGGTGGTGGTGGTGGGGCGCACATTGCATGTATGGGTGACTGACCCTGTTCTGTTTTCATTCACAGTGGTGTGTGCAAGGCCAGCGGTGCACCAGGACCATGCCAGGATGGCAGCCTCAGGACCAGAGGAGGAGGAGGAGGTAGAGGACATCCAGCCATCAACATCTGGCCTGGGTGGTGGACAGGTAAACCCAGGGCCACACCATGTGTGGCACTCACATGGAGGACTGATACAGCTGACAGGGAAGGGGGGCCCAGCTGAAGGAGGGGAACTGGACTACAGTACCACCATGGAGGATGTCCAGGTTGAGGATCTGGGTGGTGGGAAGGTGATCCCCCTGACTGTGACTAGTGACATTGACACAGATGTGGCAGAGGGTTCCTATCTCCTGCCCATGGACGGGCCTGTGGAAGGGGTACAGGGGTGGGGCTAGGTGCAGGATGCAGCACAGACACCAAGGGGGTGGTTGGCCTTGCTGGCATGGTGCTCCCATGCAGTCGGTGGTTGGCCATGTGGGGGATGTGCGTGCACCACTGGACATGCAGTGTCCCCCACAGGTTGTGGGGCAGGGCGCTCCAGTACAACAGCACTTCGCCAGTGGTCTACAGTGGCAGTGCATGCTGTCCATGCACCAGCGTCTCAACCCTGTTGAGATGCAGGCCCCAGTGCCAGCCACCATAAGGGTGGCTGCACCACTGGAGCAGGATGCCACAGGTGCCCACCCACTGATACAGGCTGCCTGACATCACAGCAGGAGGCTCAGATGGACCTGCATGGCCTGTGGAGGGAGCTCAGGTATAAGCTATCACCAGCGTGAGTCCGTGTCCCTGGGCTTGCCTGCGGTGAACAGCACGCTGAGTGACATGGTGTCGTGGTTGCTGCGCTGATCGTGGGCTTTGCTGGGCTCACGGCTGCAGTGGCCGACCTCACCACTGTGCTGTGAGGGATGTAAGGTGGTCACCAGGATGTGCAGGGAGGCAGGGTGACCATGGCTCAGGGGCCCAAGGCGTGCCACACATGGCCACAGGGCTGCCACTGGCTCCAGCACAATGCATCAGGCACAATCTAGAGGCACCCAGCACCACTGTGGCCATACATCTGCCCTGTCAGGTTCTGCTGGTTGACAGGGGCACAGGTCCACCCTGCCTGCCTCACGTGGTCCTCCCCAATGTGTCTCAGCACAGAGCACCCCTGGTTCTGTGAACCACTGCCATGGTGTGCGCCATGTGCATGGTGGTAGTCGCCATTGATCAGAATGGCCAACCTGTGGCTGTGCACAGTCGCCACCCCTGTGTGCACATTGGCACACCCACACCCTTGTACACACATGCACACCCACAGACACACACACACCCGCACTCCTTCACATGCACCACCTCATTGGCACAGCCATGGAGGCCCTCCTCACACTGCCACCACACATCAGGCATCGACCATTCCACCATGCCATGGCTGTGTGTCCACTTTCCGTGTGATCTGCACACCACTCACATCGCACCACACACACTCAAACTCGTTCTGATCCAGTTTGTTGTGCACCTGCTCTGATTAGTGATGCCACTGTTGTGGTTGTTTATTCACATTAAATCATACACCATTGTACTGTTTCATGTTGCTGTGCAGTCTGTACTCACCTTCTGGCCTGTGACAGTGTCCTGATGATGTTGGCCCTGTGTTCTATGGCCCTGTGGGCCATGCGAGGATCCCTTCTTTTGAGTTGTTCTACTATCCCCCTGAGCACTGGCTCTGGGTCACTGTCGGCCTGTTCCTCAGGTTCAGGTACCTGTATCCCACGGTTCATCACCATGTTGTGCAACATGCAACAGGCTAGGAAGATACGGCATACCTTCTGAGGACTGTACTGTAGGGCACCGCCTGATGTGTCTAGGCATTAGAAGTGCATCTTCAGTATGCCAAACACCCTCTCTATGATGTTCCTGGTGCTGGAATATGCCTCATTGTACTGTTCTTCAGGTACTGTGGCTGGCTGGGATACCGGTATCAGCAGCCAGGGTTGCAGGGGATAGGCACTGTCCCCTGTCAGGAGAAATGCACCTGTTAGTGTTGAACAACTGTCTGTCTGATGCCGTCGTGCATCCCTATGTTGCCCTCACACACCCCTTCCCAGCCTCCCATGCCTGTCCCTATCCATGCTGTGGTGTGTATACCTTGTCAGTTGCTACTCACCAACTAGGTGCCCACTGGATATCCTGCCCTCCTCAAGTACCTGGCACAGCTGGAACTGGTGCCAGATGAAGGCGAAGTGGGCAGTACCAGGATATTGTGCATTGACATTGTTGATGCGCCCAGTCGCATCGCACACCACCTGGCAATTTATGGAGTTGTACCCCTTCCTGTTTATGTAGACGTTACTGCCATCACCAGGTGGTGTGCAGATGGGGACATGGGTGCAGGCAATGGCACCCAGTACTGCTGGTAGGTGCGCAACCTCGATGGAATTGCTGCATTGTTTCTCTGCGCCTACTGCTGTGCGAAGAATGCTATGAACTCCCTAGCATGTGGCAGGTAAGCTCTAAGAACCAGGTCTGAGGCATGAGGTTGCAGACACATAACACATTGGTGTCCCCATTGGCTATTGGAACATCCTGTGGCTAGGAAGCACATCGCTGCTGTCACCTTTCCCCTACTGTCATGGCACGGCCGCGCCTGATGCGGGTGCAGCTGCTCATGCAGGAGTTCACATAGCTGCCTCAACATTTCCCTGTTCATCCTGTACCAGCCAGTGATGTGCCTATCTGGCAGGGTCTCAAGGAGACCCTGGGCCAGTACCACCTGTTTGCAGCATACCGCCTCCTCGGCCTGCATTATGGACCATGTTGGGCCTGCCCCCTCCTCCTCCTTCCACTACAGCTACCATGATTGGCAGCACCACTGCTAGTGGTACAGCACTCATTCCCACTTCCTGTTGTGGTCTCTCCCCCTCTGTAATTTGCCCTGGGTTAAGACCAGCCTTTTATAGGCAGTAGCTAGCACCACACTAGGTGTCACCCTATGTATCCTAGTGTGGAGCTATAGCTTTGACTATACCATTGCACACGTATGCAGGCCCTCCCCTCTTGGCCCCTTGCATACATTATCAGTTTGCCCCATGCTACTGTGGTTTGTGTGTGCTAACTGGTCCTTTGAATATGGACACTCTGCCCTATTCCCACGCTTATTCCACGCTAATGGTTTGAGTGCTGTGCTATGCTTTAAATATCTGGCCCATAGAGTTAATTGTCCTACAGGCATCAGTATTTTAATCCATAATTGTTCTACTGAGTTGTCTTGTTCACACCAAGATCAAATTCATGTGCCTTCAATTCCTTTTAGTGTATACCACAATTCCTCCACCACGTTTCCTATCTGATCTATCCTAAAGGTATTATATCCTCTATATCTGTCCCACAATCTCCTTCCCTAAAACAACTTTCAGTGATGGCACAAATTGATATAACATCTTGTCTTAGCTTATATTCAAGTTCTGCATTTTATTTCTAAGGCTTCTAGCATTAGTTGATAATAGCTTTATTGATTTATTTTTGTGGTTTCCTAATCTCTAATTTTGTAACATTATTCTCATGTCTTTTCCTAAATGGTCCTAATTACCCACATTCTTTTAGTTTAAAGTGTTCTTGATAGCTTCTACGAACTGAAAGGCTAAAACATCACTCTCTTTCTACTCAGATGAAGCCTGTCATAACTATATGAAGCGGAACTATTCCCAACCAGTTCCTAAGTTTTGACACTCCCAAACGGACTTCATCAAATTCCATTGCCTAATCCAGTTATTTAACCTAAGGATCCTGTTATTCAGTTTCCAGTTCATTCTAGGTATTGAGAGTATCTCTGAAAAAATGAATTCACATTTTGCTTCCATGACCATGTTATGTATGACCTTTATACCATTAAAAATGTTTTCAGCACTGTTTCCTTTTATATCACTGGCCCCTATATGTATCAATATTATTGACCGTTCTGGTATTTTAACCATCAAATCCTTTATGATACTCAACATATCCCTTACTCCAGCTACTAATTACTCCTTCTTTGTTAAGTTTAGTTGTTACATGATCTGTAAATCTAATAATGGAGTCTCTCAGGATATAAATGTTCTTTTTTGTTCCTTTGCTTACTGGTGTCTAGCTCCTCTTCATCAACGTTACTATTACATTCTCCCTCATTCTGATCTTCTTGCTGTTCATTCTGCATTTGATCCTCCTCCACCATCTGTGCCCCATTACCTGTGTCATTTACTCTCACATCCTCTATATCAGTAGTGTCCTCTAAAGGATTGTACCAATTCTGACCAGATTCTTGTTTTGTATCTGACATCTTTTCCAAACGACCCCTCTAAGTATTCTCAGAACTGACATTTTAAATCCTTATAACATAGGCATGGATTAATATTTTTCTCACCAATCTAACAAAAGACACCATTCTGGGGCAATCCCTTTCTACTCCAAAAATTTCAGACCAAAATTCTAAACTATTTGGGTGACAGGTGATGAAAAAAAACATAAGAAAACCAGATTTTTCCTAAAAATGCAGTACACAGATATCAGAATCCATACATGTGATGGGAATGAAACTGAGAAAATGGACTTTACCCTACAGACCATGCAGGCAAAACACCATGTAATTCTGTTGAAATAGGCAAAGTTATTGACGTGCAAAATTAGGGTTTACCATTAACAGCCTACTCATCCTAGCTATAGTGATGCTACCATACCAATATAAAACAAGGATCTACTACAGTTTCTTTATACAGTAGACAGGGATTCTGGTTTTCAATGTGTATACTGTATATGTTCTTGCAAAACACTTCATTGATGCACCAGCTAAGGTAACTTAATGTAACAAAAGTGGGAAAATGTGGTATTGGATTTTCAACATAACAACCCACCCCCACCCCAAGCAGCAAAAGACAAAACATTAGGGCTTTGGGTTTCTGGTGTGTCTTACCCCAAGCCTATAGGCTCCAGTCCAAAGTATAACAGTAGCTGCAAGCAAGCCAGTGCCTCATAGTGATCCACTCTTCAAAGCAAGAGAAGTATGTCTTGCCACATGTTGCCAACACAATTTGCTGTAGGGCACTGTGTGAAGAAAGGAGACCATGTGTGACATATTTGCTCAGGGAACAGGGTGGACATTAGGGTTGACAACCCCAAAAAAGACCCCACCACTGACTCGTCAAGACTCTGGAGACCCCGAACCCTAATGTTTTTTCTTTTTGGTATTTGGTAGCTAGGAGTGGGGAGTTGGGGTTGGAAACCCTAACACCACATTTCCCTGCTTTTGTGGCATTAAGTTACCCTAACTGGTGCATTAACAAAGTTTTATGGAAAGAATGTCCTTCCTTTTGAAATAAGTGGAATCATATCATCATTCATACAGGTCCTTTTTGGGACTTGTGCGAAACAGTGCAGATCTAGAAGACCCTTTGAACTGTGCACCATGGAAAACTCGTCCACCTGCAGAAGTGCAGGCCTGCCACATTCACTCTTTACACATTCACTTTTTACATATTCAGTCTTCACACATTCAGTCTTCACACATTCACTCTTCACACATTCACTTGATTTTAATTTAATTTTGTTTCCATGTTTTCAAGATAGTTACTTTTTGACTGCCCATATAAACATGGGCAAGGATTCAATAACAAGCATTTTACAATGCCGAATGTTGGCTTGCTGGCATTGGCATTGGTAGTGCAGGAGTTAGACAGATGCATCATAGAAATAGCAGTGAAGTATTGAACTGATGCCAACCCACCCCCACTCTGCAGAGAGTGACAGGCATTAGGGTGTCCCTTTGGGTGTTTGGTAGTGCAGTGCGGGAAAACAAGTTGGGCAGGATGTGAAAAATGACAGCTGTACAGTTCATAAGGAGGTGTAAAAAAATGCCAGTGTTGAAAATGTGGCATGTAAATATACCAAATTTGCGAAGCTACTAGGGTGCAGTGGGAAATATGCAATGCACGCTTGCAACACATGCCATTTTAATGGCGTTCAGCACCAAATTTTCTACATAGGCATTTTAGCACCTCTGCTCATGTACAGTGTCACTGTTATTTCCTCAAAGTGTCCCAAAGTGATTTCGCTGGCGCACCACGCTTATTCTGTTCCGAAGTGCAAAACATTTTGGGCAGGATATGTGAAATGACGGCTGTACTGTTCATCAAGAGGTGTGGAAAATGGCAATGGTGAAAATCCAGACTGAAAAATATCACAACGTACTCCACGGCAATGAGCGTGTGTGTAATCTGCCAACGCACGCTTCAGAATACAGTCATTTTATGGAGTATCATCACCAAATTTTCAACATAGGCATTTTAGGTCCTCTGCTCATGAACTGTGTCACTGTCATTTCATAATCTGCCCAAACACTGATTTCCCACAGTGAATGTGCTATTGTCTACGGACTGTGGAAACACATTTCGGGCAGGATGTGGAAAATGACAGCTACACTGTTCACAAGAGGTGTACAAAAATGACAATGCTGAAAATCCAGCATTAAAATATTGTAAATGCATGAAGTTACGAGCCTGCGTAGCAACTGCACAATGCACTCCCATAAAACAGGCATTTGTTGGATTTTTTCCACCAAATTTGGAACATAGGCTTTTTAAGAGGCCACCTCATGAACACTGCCACTGTCATTTTGTTAATGGGCCCCGAAAGGTGATTTCATGCAGTGAATGCGAAATCACCTTTTGAGGCCAATTAACGCCATGACAGTGATAGTATTCATGAGGAGGGGTCCCAAAAACCCCATGTTGAAAATTTGGTTCCAAAATTCCAAGAAATGACTGAGATATGCAGCAAAGTTGAAAAAACCCTATTCACTCCATTATGTAGCTTACCAGCATTTCCTCAATTCGCGGTCGGCTTTGAAGAGTGCAGACGTGTTCCCGGTCCACTGAAGATCATTGCGCCAGACTCCAGAGGTAAGTATGGGGTGGGGGGTGAGGGGAGGCAGGTGCGCAGTGGGTGGTGAGGGTGGGAGGAGGGGGCATCAAGACTACAAGGGACAATTTTAGTTTTACAGGGAAAGAAAAAGAAAACCATCGCTGAACAGTTTTTGTGTTGCAGGGCATTTGGCATGCTGGGGTGGGCTCTCAGCATGCCACCTGTTTTTTGGGATGTCAGTAGCCGATGGGGATTGGGCACCCTCATCAGCTCACAACACAGGGGATAATGCCGGGGATTGGGCACCCCGTTGGCAAACAAAGAAAGCAGTGGGAAGCGAGCGAGGGGATTGGGCACTCCTTGGCATTCAACAATTGGGGGAGAGGTGATGCTGACAGGAATTGGGCTCTCCGTCGGTGTACAAATACAGTGGGGGGGCACCAGCCGAGGGGGATTGGGCAACCTCTAGGCATTCCACATTGGTGGGGTATGCAATGAGAGGCGCCTGCCGGCACAGTAAAACAGCAGGGGTTACCGGCAGGGATTAGGCACCCCAATATCGACAGCCATAAGCTGCTCGCTGACCATGCTCATAATGGTGGCGAGCATGCAAGCAAAGGATCACTGCATATGACGAGCTTTGCTCGGATTGCAGCGGACCTTTGCTTAGATGTGCTCGCCCCATTATGTATGCATGGTGTGGCGCTGGCATGCAGGCTGATTGGGGAATGAGGGACGCACCTACTGATGCATGCCCTGCATTCGCCTAACAGCAGCCGCACCCCCAAATCTGCACTCTCCCTACATGTTGGCTTGCGCCTGCAGCAAGCCAACATAAAAATGCAAAGTGTCATGCAAAAATTTGCATAGCACCTAGTGATTGTCCAGGTTGCAAAACTTGCTATTCACAGATGGATAACAAATTGCACTGTCCAACTGTGAATAGGACTGGACAGAGGCAGCAATAACAATGATACTGCTACCTCTAACCGCACTTGTGCAGCCATGACCCCCATCCCCGTGAATACCCTCACAAGCATAGTGCTGGTGTGCTAAGTCAGTATTCACTAAGGCAGCCATGCAAATAAGCCCTCTGGTCATGCAAGGTGCTATTGGCCATTAGCATGCTCATTATTGGATCACACCCCCCCCCACCAGCCCATGACCCCACACATAGATACATAGATACAGAGACACTTTCGGCAGATAAGGGCTTATGGCCCACCCAGTCTGCCCATCTGAGCTTATAAGTTCACTTTATGTTTTCTAGAAGTCTGTTGTCCCTTACCCTGACCACCATGATTCCCTTTATGTCTATCCATGCATTCTTAAATCCTGTGATTGTTTCATCTCCACCACTTTCTCTGGCAGTGTGTTCCACTTGTACACCACCCTTTCTGGAAGAAATTCTTCCTCACACTTCCTCTGAATTGCCCTCCCTCCAACTGCATCCCATGCCCTCTAGTCCTGGAACATCTTTTTTGCTGAAAAATAGTATATTCCTGCACCCTGTTCCTCCCTGTTTCGTACTTGTACGTCTTTACCATATACCCTCTCTCCATCCTCTCTTCTGGGAAGTACATGCATTGTTTCTCTACCACAGCCACATTCCCTGGTAGTCTAGTGGTGCCCTTCCCCACCCCGATCACCAACCCGAATGTCCACATAATTTTCCATAGTGTAGTCATCCCTTCCCCCTCCCTGATCACTGATCCCATACTAAAAACATTTTTTCCGTAGTGCAGTGGTGCCTTCCCAGTCCCCATTCACTCACCCGATATGTGAAAATATTTTCCATAGTGTAGTGGTCCTTCCCCAGTCACCGATTACCATCCTCAAATCTGAAAAACCCTATTCCCTTGTAGTCTAAGGTCCTTCCACCCATCCCCCATCCCATCCGGTGTGACCCACCACCACGCTCCCACTATTTGAATCATTGATCAGTTACCAGCACAGCTCTCCTCACACCACTGCAGCTGGCTGCCTACTGAGCCCTCCTGGAGTGTGTACTGAATGCAGTACAGCTCATGGACTGTAACTGACCAATCACAGTCAATGAGCTGTACTGTATTCAGTACATGCTTCAGGGGGCTCAGTTGATGCCCATCTGCAATGGTGTGAGGAGGGCTGTGCTGGTTGCCAATCAATGATTGGGATGGAGGAGTGGGGGTAGTGGGTCATACTGGATGGGGGGGACCCTAGACTACCAGGGAATAGGGTTTTCCAGATTTGGGGACAGCGATCGGTAAATGGGAGGAACCACTACACTATAGAAAATTATTTTAACATTTTGGGTGGTGGGGCTGGCCCAGCAGTGTAGAGGGCTGAGGCATCATGCCTTACCTCCTGCCACACTGGTGACCCATGTTCACAGTGTGAGCAGGCCATTGGGGGTCAGCTGGGGAGGGAGAGGATCAAGCATCCTGAGGAAAGCTGTCCTCTCCTGGGGAGGGGGTGGGACAGTGTCCACTGCATGCCTGACCCCTAGTGAAGGCTGGGGGCTGGCACTAGTGGCTCACACATAGGGGGCAGTTACGGGGCAGACACCCAGCATGTCAGATGTGGGAGTGTGCATTCTGTGGCAGGGATCACCTCTGTGCAATGTCGTGCTGCACCGTGTTGCTGGCTGGCATTGGTCCACCCCATGGGTGTCCATTCCAGGCCCTCCAGTGGTGTGTGGTCCCAATGACCACTGTGCACTGTGGGTGGACATGACTCCTTGGGCCATTGCACTGATCACTTGTCCTGTCTCTTGCTATAGGTGTCTGGCATCCAGTGCGGAGGGTGCCAAGAAGAATGCTCAGCAGGCTCATTTGGTAGACATTGCTGGTGTGCTCAAACATATTGGAGGTCGTGGTTGCCATGCGGCGCATGATGGCAGCAGAGAGGAGGGAGCAACGGCTTTCTGGGGTGACTGGATGTGGCCGTCGCTAGTGTTGCAGCTGTTTTCCCCTGTTTCCCCTGTTGCACCTTCCCCTACAGTCCTCCCACTGTACAGTCCCTGTTCCCTGTCCCCTTCCCTCGCTGTACCCACCCTTTCCCAGCCCCTTTTATTTGTGTACATTGTTGTTTCATATAAATATTTTCTGACATTCCTGCCTGTGTCTGTGTCTGCTTTGCAGGTGGCATGAGGAGCCATGCTGCAGTGGTCCAGTGTCTGTCCATGTCATGTGCATGAGAGGGGCAGCATTGTGCTCATGGTTCCCTGTTGTGTGCTGTGGTGTGTCCACTGTGGTGGTGTCCATCCCTGGGTCAGTGGCTGTGCATTGGGGTGCCCATGGGGTGGCAGTCAGGGTGTGTGGTGGTATGTGTATGGTGGTGGCACATGGCCATGGTCATTGTTTGGGTACTGTCCATACACTGTGTTGGGGTCCTCTGCTTGGAGTTATGTGGCCTGTCCCATGTGGTCAGCTCGCTGCCTGCATCCTGGTCCATTCAGTGCCCACTGTGTGGCTCCCTCTCTGCCTGTGTGCCATGTGTGCTTGGCTGCATGGTCCTGGGTGTGGCCTGCTATAGTCTCATGGTGGGGGCACAGTCAGCAGACTGCTTGGGGTGTGGGGTCCTTGGTGGCCCTCCGCTGGCACCTTCTGTCACCTGCTATCAATGCCACTGTTGTGTTCTGGATTACAGTGTCTGGGTGCCTGTGTGTGCCCTGCTGGTGGAGGCATCTTGTGGCCACTGTCACTTTGCTTTCATGGCTCTGTCCCTGGGTCTGTTCTCTGTGCCCTGCTCCCCCTTGGTGCTGTGCTGCTCTGTGCTGCCACGGTTGCACTGGAGCATCTCTGTTTGCAACGTGGCGTACCTCTGTTTGTGCCATGGCACACCTCTGCCATATTCAGCTGTGTTGTGCTGGCACTGTTCAGCCTGCACAACCTCTGAATATGGCTCCAGTTGTGCCATGATGCATCAGATTTGCACTGTGCTAGACTTGTGCTGGCCTTTGGCTCACTGCTGAATATCTGGGCCTAAATGCTTATTTAATTATTTCTTAAGTGGACCAGAGTACCCACCTCCCATATTGCTTCTTCCCTTCTCCCCTCTGTGTTGCTCCCCCTCCCAATGTTTAAGTTTTTAAATATATTATGAAAGTGGTCTTTGGTGCCCACCCCTGGTACCACTTATACTGACCCACCTCACCTCCAGGTTGACAGCCCCATTCTCACTATGTAAGTTCTGGCACAGGGGTGCTCAACACAGATTGACAAATTTTAAAATTCACTGGTAGTCCAAGGACAAGTGGCTTGTCTAAAAGTAGCAGTCCTCATGTTGAAACTGGTAGTCTGGTTAAAAAGGGGCATATGTTTAAGAAAAATCAATAAAGCAAAAAACAAAGTGTTTGCATGTAATGTTTTTTGGGGAGGGGAGTTAAATACTAATATGTTAACATTGCCGTCTGAAAATGTTTAATTTGTGTTATACTGTAGATCAGACAGAACCTGTGCCAGAAGAGGAGAGGCTACATCAAGAGTACAGAGAAAGCAGCAATACTACAGGCCATGGTGCACAACACACACAGTCAGGCAAATCAAATCACATCTCATCAGTCAGAATAGTGAGGTGGAGAATAACTATCAGCAAAAGTGTCAGTCAGAGTACTTGGAGAAGGAGCATCATCATCACCCAGTCCTGCAGCAGTTGCAGTAGCATGGCCATGAACATGATGTGTGCTAGAACCAGACAGGAGCCAATGGTCAATAGCAGGATCTGGATCAAAGCTTTCTAAATCAGAACCTTCCACAGCAATTTGCAGAAGTGATTGGAGTGTTTCATCAGCCAATCTTGCTCTTCTTTTGCTTTTAGTCAGATCTTGAATGAGTACCAATGCCCGTAGTCTGGGCAACAAGCTCCCTGAACTGGTCGCCTTGATGGAAGAGGGATGCCTGGATATCATAGCTGTCACAGAAACATGGTACACAGAGAACCATGACTGGGATGTTAACATACCAGGGTACACAATCTATAGGAGAGACAGGGAGGGGAGAAGAGGCAGAGGAGTAGCTCTCTATGTAAGGGAAAGGATAAAAACAATGGAACAAAAGAGTAAACAGGGAGAAGAGGAGGCACTGTAGGTCATCTTACAGACTGGAAATGGCACCACAATCTGCACAGGGGTTGTATACAGACCCCCATGTCAGGGAGGGAATGGACAAGGATATGATAAAGGCATCCTTAGGATGATGGAGAAAGGGAGAAACTGTTGATGGGGACATGAATATCCAGATGTTAACTAGAGCACCTTTGCTGCAGCCACATTCAAGACAGGGCCATTCTTGATGCCCTACAGGTGGCATGCCTCAGACAGCTAGTTTTGGAACCCACATATGAGGAGCCATCTTAGATCTCATACTTTCAAATGGGGACAGTGAGAGGATCTTAGATCTAGAAATGGGTAGCCATCTGAGAACAAGTGACCACCAAACAGTGTGGTTCACAACAAACTCGGCTGAGATTCAAGCCATACAAAACTGAGGTACTGCACTTCAGGGAGTGCTGACTTTGGAAAGATGGGAGAGTGCTTTGAGAAAACACTAGCAAACAGGCAAGAAGGAGGAGTGGAGCAACAATGGGGAAACATCAAAACTGCCATCACAGAGGCAACAAGCCTTTGTGTGAAGCAAATAAACAAATCAAAATGAAAGAAAAAGCCACTATGGTTCTCAAAAGAGGTGGCAGGGAAGGTTAGGGAGAAAAGATAGCATTTGAAGTATAGGAAACACAGAAGGAGCAGGACAGAGAACTGTACCAGTTAAGGCAGAAGGAAGCAGGAGAGAAGTCAGAATAACAAAGGCCCAAACTGAGAAAAAGATAGCCAACTCAGTTAAGAAAAGGATAAAACCTTGTATAGGTACATCAGGGAGCGAGAAAGACAAAGGAGGGATAGTGAGGCTGAATAGCATGGATGGTGGGTGGGCAGAGAGGGACAGTGAAAGAGCAGAAATACTGAATGAATACTGTTCAGTATTCACAAAAGAGGTGGAGGAGAGTGCCTAATCCAGTTAATAGAAGCACTCTTCATAGGGGTCGATCCCAGTCCTTTCACAGAAGAAAGAGTTCTGAAAGAACTCCTAAAAAGCAGTGGGCAAAGCAATGGGATCTGAAGGAATTCACCCAGAATTCTAAAAAATTAAGGAGAGAAATAGTGGACGCCACTGACTACCCTTTAACAAATCATGGGAGGATGATGTGGTACCTGAGGACTGGAGGAAGATGGATGTGATTCCCTTCACAAATGTGGAGCAAGACAGAGGTATGAAACTACAGACCAGTCAGTTTGACCTCTGTGGTATGGAAAGTGATGCAATCACTTCTGAAGAAAAGAATTGTTAAGTACCTAGAGGTCAGTGGGGCTGGGACCCAAGACAGCATGGGTTCACAGCAGGAAGGTCATGTCAGCTGAATCTAATTGATTTCTTTGACTGGGTGACCAGAATAGTAGACCAGGGAGGGACTGTGGACATGGCCTACCTAGACTTTAGCAAGGCATTTGACACAGTCCCACACAAAGATTAATAATCCAATTAACCGTTCTGGGAGTGGGTCCCAGGGCGGTAGCCTGGTAAAGCATTGGCTGGACAACAGGACACAGAAGGTAATTGTAAACGGAGTCCACTCTGAAGAAAGAGGGTTTACTAGGGGTGCACGAGGGTTCAGTACTGGGTCCAGTCCTTTGAATGTCTTTACAAGTGACATTGCAGAGGGACTGGAAGGAAAGGTATGCCTCGTTGCAGATGACACAAAGCTCTGCAGCAGGGGCTGATTCACAAGGAGGTGTGTAAAGGATGAGAAGGGACTTGGCAAGGTTGGAGGAATGGTCAGAAGTATGGCAGCTTGGATTCAATGCAAAGAAGTGCAAAATAATGCACCTGGGAAACAAAAACCCAGGGGAAGAGTACACAATGGGGGGGGTAGTAACAACAACAAAAATGGAAAGGGACCTGGGGGTAATCATATCAGATGACCTTAAGGTTAGCAAGCAATGTGAGAAGGCAGTAGAAAGGGCTGGGGAGATATTGGGATGTATAGGGAGAGGCATCACCAGCAGAAAACAAGAAGTTGCTATCCCTCTGTACAGACAGTTGGTGTGATCCCATATGGAGTACTGTGTCCAGTTCTGGAGACCCCATCTTTGCAAGGACATAGACAGGATGGAGGCAGTCCAGAGAAGGGCAACTAAAATGGTGCAGGGTCTGCAAGAGAAGCTAAGAGAGAGACTAAAGGAGCTTAATATGTATACCCTTGAGGAAAGGAGGGAGATGGGGACATGATAGAAACTTTTCAGTACCTCAGTGGCATCAACAAAGTCCAAGAGGGTAGTATCTTTCAGAAAAGAGATGAGGCTGTTGGTTAACTAGGATCTGCAGCTTATCCTGTAAGTAAGAAAAATGGGCACACTAGGTGGGCCAAGTGGTCCTTTATCTGCCATCAAAGTCTATGTTTCTATGTTAAAACACTCTCTCACATTTTGCTGTGGACACACTCATAGCCATTAGCATTTCTATGAGGTCAATGATGTGAGCAAGTTGGGCTCGTCTCTTCCTCAGCAATCTTGAGTAGACTACCAGATATGGTTTATCACCTGCAATTTTTAGTAGTGCTTTTAATGCAGCATATTCCATTTTCATAGAGCTTATTTGCTCTTCGTGAAAAACTTGTGAACGTATTCTAACAAGTTCAGTAAGTCACTTGTCCCAAATTAAGCCAGTTCTTCTAGGAGCAGATGAAAATATTTAAAATCCAAACACCTGAACCAATTAAGTGGCTCCTATGAGAAGTTTTAAAATCTCTTGTCAATGTATGTTATTGCTGCATCTGTTAAACTGTGAAGTTGTGAATCAGTGGTAACATTTTGTTTCTGGACAATTCCTCTGAAGGTAACTGGAGCAGTACTTTCCTCCCACACTTTGAAACAATATAATCTATGCATTTCTCTTCAAAATATTGTTTCAGAAAGGATGTTATGAATTTTCTAGGCTTTACTTTTAAATCCATTAACTGGAGAATGCATGTCTCTGTAGTTGTGGGACTTCCAATAAAAGCAGGTCATCTTTTGAAATGCAAGTGACAGATGTTTCAGAATGGGCAAGAAATCTTGTAGTATGAACAGAGATTTCACAAATTGTACACTATGGACATCTCTTAGAAGTGTCTTTGCTTTAGCACAATCATCACCGACAGAGTTAGAGACAGGTTAAAGGTTTATTTATTTAATTTATTCATTTAATGGTTATCAGAATTGCAAACTTTTGAGTCAGACACTCATTTACAAAGCTCCATGTCATATTACATAAAACAAGCATACATACATATAGCAAGGTACAAAGGGATAATATACAAGGATATAAAATTCCTATGCAGGGTAGTAGCTAAGTTTTCATTACAAGTTACTCAAAGAGAGGCTGAACTACTGTGGACAGATTAACTTGGACAGCGTGAACAGAACATGTCTTGCTTGCAAGCCAGTCAACATGCTTCATTGCATTGATATGTGCAAGATCTGTGTCTATGACATGGTCTATTTCCTGCAGCTCTTTTAGTTTCTTAGGGCTATAGTGGTAGACTTTAAAAATTCCTTTCAGAGTGTTTTCGACTTTATTAATTCAAGGATTTTTTTTCATGGTGTTGAGTACTGCCATCTTCAGTTTAAATAAGCCATACAATGCATAGGTAAAACAGTTTGAACATGTTCTCTTATTTGTGTTATGTTTCCACCAGTATGGCCCATCATAACACTGGCACCATCAAAGTTTGCTAAGATGATCATCAACCCAGGCTTGCTCACATAATTGAGGTCAACAAAGAGATATTCATGGATTCCAATGCTGTGCTTATTGCTGTAAACATGTCTTGTGCATGAGACTGCTCTAGTGGCACAGCTTTACTCAAAATAACCACGATCTGTTTTACGTGCTTTTCGGACTGGAGAAATGCATTTTCCCACTCAATGAAACTTTTGTCGGTATTGCCATCAGCAAGAATGGTAACAAACTTTTTATTTCTAATTGTCCGTATCTTAGTTTTAGACATGACAGCTGATATCATATACAGAAATCCTTGCTCTCTTGTCATTAGCATAATTGCTTCCTAGTTTAATGCCATTTTGTCTTGTAATGCACATAGATACCCCATATCGGAGAAATGGCACAAATTTTAGCTATGACATATCGATTTCAAATAGGTGTCTCATTTTGTTTTGGTGGGCTCTTTCATTTTAGCAAATGCATGATATAATGCAGTTTCAGTAACATTAATGCTAATTGCATGGTGGCCACTGTCATGCCTGTTCTGATTCTCACAGATAATATGTGGACTTGATTTCTCATGGGCTCATAGTGGTTCCATTCTAAAATTATTTGAATCACTGGCAAATACATTTGGTTTCTTTGAATATGCAGTAACAACAAGTGAGGATATTTTTCACACATTTTGCAAAACATTAAGCATTTTTTATCATCATATCTTAGCCAGATGAACTGACTTAGCTAGTGAGTCTGAAAGAATCTAGCCCTTTTTTTCTGGTCATATCTTTTATCTTTGCTTTTTTTCTCCTAGACCCAGACCATGATTGCTTCTTCGAAAGGTTATTTTTTGTTAAGTAGCTGCAATAACTGTGATGTTGATGCCACCAAACAGATGCTACTACTGCTACTGCTGCCACTGTCAGTGTCAATGTTTTGTAAAACTGCATAGTTAGAGAGTAGGGTCACCACCAAGGGAGAACAGTTGATGTTGTGCACCTTGAACTTCAGCAAAGCTTTCAATACTGTTCCACACAGAAGATTGATTAATAAGCTGAGTAGGCTCAGGGTGGGTCAGACGGTCAACTGGGTGACAAACTGTTTGACAGGCAGAAAACAGAGTGTGCTGGTAAATGATATACAGTCAGAAGAGATGCAAGTCACAAGTGGGGTACTTCAGGGATCAGTCCTGGGGCCAGTCCTCTTCAATATGTTCATCAGAGACATTGCAAATGGACTGGAGGGTAAGGTTTGTCTGTTTGCAGATGACACAAAGATCTGCAACAGAGTAGATGATCCAGATGGTGTGGGCAGAATGAGAAGAGATCTGGATAAACTAGCAAAATGGTCAGAAGAGTGGCAACTGGGGTTTAACGCAAAGAAGTGCAAGATCATGCACATAGGGAAGAGAAACCCTGAATCCACCTATAGGCTGGGAGGGGAGTTGCTGCAGTCACACGGGAAGAAAGATACTTGGGCGTCATCATTACCAATGACTTGAAATCATCCAAGCAGACCTCTAAAGCAGTAGGAAAGGCTAGAGGGATGTTGGGGTGTATTAGTAGGGGTATCACAAGTCGGAAGAGGGAGGTAATCATCCATCTTTACAAGACACTGGTTAGGCCCCTTCTGGAGTACTGCTTGCAGTGCTGGAGGCCACACCTTCACAAGGACATTAACCAAATTGAGGCAGTCCAGAGAAGGGCAACCAAAATGGTCCAGGGACTGCATCAGAAAACGTATGAGGACAGATTAACTGAACTCAATATGTATACCTTAGAACAAAGGAGGAAGAGTGGTGATATGTTTGAAACATTCAAACACTTTAAGGGCATTAACAAAGGTGAAAGAGTCTAACATATTTCAATATAAGAAAAATAGCAGGACAAGAGGACACAGCATGAGATTAGAAGGAGGCCGATTAAGGGGTAATGTGAGGAAGTTCTTTTTCACAGAAAGGGTGGTGGATGCATGGAACGGCCTACCTCAGGAAGTGGTGGATATGAATACAGTGCAGGGCTTCAAACAGACATGGGATAGCCATAAGGGAGCAATACAGATGAGTATGAATAGATAATCCTTTGGCAGAGCAAAGGCAGATGGCACATTCATAATGTAGAAAAATAAATGGGCAGACTGGATGGGCCTTGCGGTCCTTATCTGCTGTCAGTTTCTATGTTTCTATGTTTCGATCCCACCTTTGGATGGGGCAAACACCGGATCCTAAGCTCCACCCCTTGCCCCACCCCTTTTCATGACTCGTCATGCATTGTTCCTCCTAGAAAGCCATTTGTTATATCAAAAAAAGACAACGCTTAAAGCAGCAGTTCAATAAAAATGTTAAGATACTGTACCTGTTAAAGTTACTTTCCTATTTTCTTCCTAGTTATTTATTTACTTATACATTTATTTATTGACATTGGTTTACCAAATAAACATAGAGATAAAAGCAATATCGTTTACAGATATGATCTGGGGAGACAAGGGAAATACTGTAAATAGCATAGAACAGTATACATGGTATATAATAATACATAGAAATCATTTCCTGCAATGTGTACTTTATATATTTTTTCTGGCTCCATTCCTGTTCATGTCCACAGTACTATTTCAAAGCCAAGGAAGTGACCATACTTTTTCTTGAGGAAAAAAAATAATTTAAAACATTTAAAAATGCCTAAATTCTGTTAGAGATGAAAATGTTTACCAGCAAATGAAGGTGGAAGACAACTGGCTCATTTACTGTTACGAAAGGTGGGGGCAGCTGTGCTACTACGCCGCTTTAAGATGCAATGGAAAAGATTTGGTTAAGTAAGTGCTAATGGTGTTAATGGCCATACTTTATACTTCCCAGGCTGACTGCTTTCACAGACAAAGGGCTATATTGACAGCATAACTTGTTTGTAAACTGGACATGCAGATGAAACAATGAATAATATGACAACATTTGTTTCAACCTGACCAGCACAGAGCAAAACTGGATTACCTGATAGGGATCCTGAAAACCTGATCACCAGGTAAACAAAATCTGGTCAGATCCACCATGGCTGCATAATAAAGTTAGTGAAGTTGTGTGTAATTGTTAAGAGGTATGAAGAAACAACACAATGATTTGTAAGTAGTAAGATTTGATTTAGTTTCTGTTCTAAGGAAGGCATACACATTATTAGGAAAATATATGGAGGTGTACATTTTAATGGAAGGAATAGGAAGTTATAAAAGAACCCCAGAACAAATGCCACTAATGTACTTGTTATCCCGGATAATATTGGCCAGACAGCCACATTTTAAAGAAACACAATTGCACATATCCCAATAATGCAAAGCATGAAGGAAACATATGCAAACCCCCATGATGGTACAGAAGGTGACAGTACTTGAAAAAGTAATGACTGGCATATGTTCAGCCTAAGGGATTATTTACACATTTTTATTATTTATCTTTTTTTTTTTTTTTTAAAGAAACAAGGTTTTTGTCCATGAGGTGATGTAAGTTATATTTAAGCAATGTGTTGATGTCAGGAAGTCAGGTATAATGATGATGGACTGTTAGAGAAAATGTGATATTAACTTTCAGAGGGGGTCACTTTTGTTAAGAGCAAGGTAGTTATGCTTGTGATAATGGGAATATTACGAAAGTATGGGGTCTACGCAGAAGTGGAGTACAAATATGCAGTTTCATAAGTATGTGCTCAGAGTGCAGGCAAATGTGATATGCAGGTTTGTTTTAGAAATAGCTAAAAATAGCGATTCATGCAATTAATAGAAAGATAGATAATTACATAGACATATAGATAGAGAGAGACACAGACAGGCAGGCAGAATAGGAATGGCAGTGAAGTATTGAAGTGATGCCAACCTACCCCCCACCAGACATGGACAGGCATTGGGGTGTGCCTTTGGGTCATTGCCCGCCACTCACACCATTTCACCTCACCCTACCCTGCAGACACAGACAAGAGTCGAGGTGTGCCTTGGTATCTTCAAACTTTACACTCACCCCATTCCACAAAGAAATACACAAACGGGTACAGTATAAGAGAATGGAGTGAACTTTGGGGCTGAAGAGTCAAAAGCACACCTCAATACCTGTCACTAGGCGGCAGGGTGGGGATGGGGTGGAATGGCATGAAACATTACTGTTGACAATGCCAAGTCACACCCCTGATGCCTGTCAGTCCCTACAGTGCAGGGTGTTATGGTCAGAAACCCTAATGCCCTAGGCATTTCTTAGTATTGCACTCCAAGTTTTCAGCATGTGCTTTTGTGACCCCTCCACATGAACAGTGACATTATCACTTCATAGCAGAAGGAGATTTTGCACAGCGATTGTGCCATTTGGCACCACAGGTGCAAAACACATTTGAACAGGATGTAAAAATGACAGCTGTACATTTCTTGCTTCAGTAACAGTAACACACACACACACACACACACACACACACACACACACACACACACACACACACACAAAGAACAGAACACAGCAGCAAAATTATTAGATTTGTCTACAAGCATTATTTTCTATGCAGGTTGGAGCACGGGGGGTTAAGGCTGGAGATCAATTATGGTCCATGACATAACCACATGGTCAGAATATTAAATATTTTAAAATAAACATAAAAGCAAAAGTAACCATTTCAAGAAGAAAATGCAAACTGTGACACTTAACAGTTATAGGGTAAGTTAGCACATGTGGACTTATTTGCTGCATGTGCATCTCAATTGCTAAGGGGTCCTGACCATGTTCACCCTTCCTCAAGCCAAGCTAGCTACAGTATGTCTAACAATAACATGGATGGAAAAATTATGCCATATTTTCAACAAGAAGTTAGCATTTTAAAAAGACAGTGCTGTAGACTGAGAAGCAGCTTGTGTAGGTACATTCATCATGCTAGCCAAGATATGTTCTGGTTGTGTTCCGTAAGGCTAACCAGTGGGAGAAGTAGGGGAAAGAGACAGAAATCTAAAATAGAACCATTTAACCCATTTGTGATTTAAAGTTGCATGACAGAAATGTGGCTTCCAGAACTGGACACCATATTCCAAATGAGACCTCACCAGTGATCTACACAGGGACATCACCACCTCCTTCCTTCTGCTGATAATACCTCTCCCTATGCACCACAGCATTCCCCTGTCTCTCCTCACAGCTTTGGTGCATTGTTTAGCCACCTTTAGGTCATCCAATATGATTACCCCAAAATCCCTTTCCATTTTGATGACCATCAGCCCCCGTAATAATTTCCTGGGTTCCTGCAACCTTTCCTTATTTAGCAGGCAGTTAGCACATCTGGACTTATTTGCTGCATGTGCATCTCAACTGCTAAGGGGTTCTGACCATGTTCACCCTTCCTCAAGCCAAGCTAGTTGCAGTATGTCTAGCAATAACATAAATGGAAAGATTATGCATAACCAGTGGGAGAAGTAGGGAAAGAAATAGAAATCTAAAATAGAACCATTGAACCCATTTGTGAGTTAATGTTGCATGACAGAAATGCAGCTTCCAGAACTGGACACCATGTTTCAAATGAGGCCTCAACAGTGATCTACACAGTGGCATCACCACCTCCTTCCTCCTGTTGGTAATACCTCTCGCTAAAGTACCACAGCATTCCACTGGCTCTCCTCACAGCTTTGGTACATTGTTTAGCCACCTTTAGGTCATCCAGTATGATTACCCCAAAACCCTTTCCATTTTGATGACCATCAGCCCCCGGTAATCATTCCTGGGTTGCTGCAACCCTTCCTTATTCAGCAGGCAGTTAGTGCATCTGGATTTATTTGCTGAAAATGCATCTCAGTTGCTAAGGGGTCCTGACCATTTTCACCCTTTCTCAAGCCAAGCTAGCTGCAGTTATGTCTAGCAATAACATGAATGGAAAGAGAATGCATATGAAAACTTAATAAGTATGTTGTAACAGAGGAAGTGGTAAGAGCACCCACAAAAATCAGAGAGCACAGGACTTTGATGAAAAAAAGAAGTCCTTTTATTTAAATACAAAACTGCATATTACATGTGCATCAAGTCCCAAAAATAGGTGGTAAAAGCTGTACCAACACTAATGTTTCCCCTGACCACTGTCAGGCATCATCACAGTGAATCTGAAACATTTCAACAGTGCCTCCATAAAAATAGTGATTAAATTATGTGTTACTAATTAATTCTAACCAATCACTAATTAAAACAAATTAGTTTTATTATTAAAAGCAGTTTTGAATAAACAACTCTAGTAACCATTAATTCAGACTTGGAAATAGCAGCAAAGTTTTGTGTGGAACTTTAAAACTGCACATTTAAATCACACTGTTGTCCTTTACATGGGTCACCATGCTCATATATTGCTAGTTGCAGAACCTAATTTTATTTCACATTGCTACCTCATATTTCATTTAAATATTGCTGGCCTATGATCCATATAAAGAATCAAAAACTGTGATTAGAGGAAAAAGAGGGTGCAACTACAGCAAATGTCCTGAGCTGACTATTTGTTGTGAGGTTTGGATAAAAAACTATGTTGTGCTCCAAACCATCTGTTTAAATTGCACTATTGCCATTTAAAACTAAAACAATTACCACACTCATGCATTGCTAGTTGCAACACCTCATTATATTGTGTTTTGATACTTCATATTTTATTTAAATATTTCTGACCTATGATCCATATACAGAATCAAATAAATCCATAACTGGAGGAACAAAGAGGGTGCAACAACAGCAAATGTCTTGAGCTATCTCTTTGTTATGAGGGTTAAATAGAAAACTATGCTAGGATCCAACCCATCTGTATAATATATAATGTTCAACAAAGTTACCAATAAATTATTTTGTTTTATTTCCCTCAAATACAACCCCATTGTATAAATCATGAATCCATTACAGTTGTAATACACAAAAATGAGCTGCCATTACAGGCACTGCACTTACTATGTTTAGGATGCAACCACGCTTAACAAAATTAATATGCAATATCCACAAAACATTTTTTTATATTTATTAACCTTTGTGCCTTAAGCCAAAATAAAAAGGTCACCATCACATGTCATGTTGCACCCTCAGTCACAAAAGAACTGGATACATATGAAACATTTTTCCTAAAAACATTCTGGAATTATTGGAACTCATTTTATATGTTAGCTATTTCTCCCCAACTTCATGGTATAAATTCTTTCTTCATAAATTTCTTTAAAAATTATTCTAAATCAACGGCATCATTTAAACCCTGTCAATATCTGCTCCCCAGTTCATAAATCCAAAAACGTTCTCGTCTGCCAATCGTTTGTTCGATGCCCCCCCAAACCAAGTCTAACCACTTCTATACCAACAAACTTAATCTTGTGGTTCACTCTACTATTACCTTTTATGTGCTTGACTATGGCATAAGTCATCTTATTTTTAGCTAGGGCATGCACGTGCTCTCCTACCCTTATTTTAAAACTTCCTATTGTCTGTCCCACATAACTCCCACAACTGCATTAAAGTAAATAGACTAAACATTTGGTGTCACAGTTAATAAAGTCTTTAGTTTGTACATACTGCCCTGTATGTGGATTAACAAATCCCTGACATGTATGCATGTATTTACAGTAAATGCACCTCCCACATCTATGTGTGCCCTTGGGGGGGCAGACTAAATTGCTTGCATAAAGGTTCTGGACTTGGAAGTGAGTTAGTTACCAGTAAATCTTTTAGGGTTTTACTCCTCCTGAATACTATTTTAGGACCTTCCTGTACCAATTCTTTTAATCTCAGCTCTAATTGTAGTATGGGCAAGTTATTAGTTATAATTTCCTTTATTTTGTCACTTCGTTTGGAATATGTAGTCACAAAAGGACAGTTATGGATTTATTTGATTATGTATATGGATCATATGTTAGACATATTTAAATAAAATATGAGGTAGCAAAACACAATTTAATAAGGTGTTGCAATTAGCAATGCATGAGCGTGGTAATTGTTTTAGTTTTAAATGGCAATAGTGCAATTTAAACAGATGGGTTGGAGCCCTACATAGTTTTTTTTTATCCAAACCTCACAACAAATAGCTCAAGACATTTGCTATAGTTGCACCCTTTTTTTCCTCTAGTCAGTTTTTGATTCTTTATATGGATCATAGGTCAGCAATATTTAAATGAAATATGAGGTAGCAATATGAAATAAAATTAGGTGCTGTAACTAGCAATATATGAATGTGGTAACCCATATAAAGGACAACAGTGTGATTTAAATGTGCAGTTTAAAGTTCCACACAAACCTTGCTGCTATTTCAAGTCTGAATTAATGGTTACCAGAGTTGTTTATTGAAAACTGCTTTTAGTAATAAAATTAAATTGTTTTAGTTTATGATCAGTTTGAATTAATTAGAAACATGTAATTTAATCACTATTTATATGGAGGCACTGTTTAAATGTTTTAGATTCACTGTGATGATGCCTGACAGTGGTCAGGGGAAATGTTACTGTTGGTACAGCCTTTATCGCTTATTTTTGGGACTTGGTGCACATGTAATATGCAGTTTTGTATTTTAATAAAAGGACTTCATTTTTTTCATCAAACTCCTGTGCTCTCTAATTTTTGTAGGTGCTCTTACCACTTCCTCTGTTACTTTTTGTCACAATGAGAACCACAGTAAATGGTCTGGTGCTCCACTTCATTATTTTTCTGTTAATTATGCTGTACATACCCTAAGACTCAAAGTGTGTCTCCTTTCACTGCCATGATGTCTGTGGTTAATTTGAAACAAAAAATGTAACAAGACACTGGCCTCCACTGGAGATATTAATCATCAGAGCAAACTGCACCCTGGGAAGATTGCCTGGGACAAGATGCAATAAAAAAAACCTGAATAACAGGTTCCAAGGAGTACATACTCACCAAGAATGTTAGAAAATAATTCACTCCCCCTTCATTCATAGGTGTCAATGAATGTTTTTGTTAACCATGCTGGTTCATCTTATTGTTTCCCTCATGGTACAAATGTGAAACTACATTTGTTTTATTTTAGATGAGCAATAAATAACCTGTCCAGGGGGATGGCAGCTCTGATAGTTGTTCCAGTCTTTCTTTTCACTGATATAAACTGAGCCAGGAAAAAAGTAAGTAGGAAAAACAAAGCAGCATTGTGTTTCTACAAGTAGTTATTAATTGCAGCTGGTATTTTTAACATGTGCAAAGCAACTCCACTTCTCAAACTTAAAAGGAAAAAAATACACTTCATCAAAGGCAGTGTTTACCAAGTACTGTGCCCATGATTAAAATAATTTGAACCCCTTCCCCCCAAAATGTGCCCTCACATGAACCTGCATGATTTATCTGTAAAGACAATTAAAAAATGTATTTCTAAATGCATTACTAACACCAATGCTTTCAAGATTTTGAAACTACCAAAAAAGACAAACTATTTATATATTATGGTAAACAAATACTGTTAATCCCAAAAGCTGAACTTTGTTTTTAGTATATAAATGTTTAAGAAATACATGAAAGCTGTCTATTTTCCTTGGAAGCTGTAGTTTCAGACACTTCCTAGTCTTTCCTTTTGAGACACCAGGTGACTCTGATAGCCATTTGTTCCAAGGGTTTTTAAATCAGTTTGAAGCCATTAAGTACCTTCTGTTCCCTTAGTCCTTAACAAAATGCAGGGACTCCACAGACTTGTTCTGTTCCTTGGTCCAGATCCCAAACTAGTGAGTCTTGTTTCAACATGATAGATCCACCTCATGCCCCTCCCAGATGAATAAAAAAAAAGGTGGGGTGGATCTTTATTAGCTTCTCGGATGGAGGTGGAGTGGATCTTATTCCCCCCAAAAAACAATGCTGCCTCCCACTGCTCAGGTTCCAGTTCTTGTACCACCCATTTAAGAAAGAAGATAGTACCCTGCAACCATTGACTAACATGAAAGCGTATTTATTTGAGAGCGGAAAACATTTCTTGGAGGAAGGTAAGGTGGAGGAGACTACGCCTTCAGTCAGTTCCACAGACCGAAAACATGACATCACTCCTTTTGTACGTGCAAAATGTCTGCAGGGTCTGCCTACTGCAGCCATAAAAACCTGAGAGGTGGCAACCCTATTAGATGGTGAATCGCAGTACTGATCTGCTGTCAGGTTTAATACCACAGAATCAGAATCATCAGTCTTTTGGTTCTTTTCCTGACAAGGGCTTTGGGAGAAATGCAAGTTATTAGGTTCTATTCCAAATGAAGTGGAAGACAGCCTGGGGGAGACAGAAGAGGATTTCCAAAGGGAAAAGTGGGTACTTCACTTTATTTGCTTATTTTTTTGCATACTGTATATGATGAATTAAATAATGTATGAAATAAGTAACAGGCAGCAACTCAGGTTTACTGCTCTGTAACTTGTGCACTGACTGCAAATGAAGAAATATGGATTTCTTCAAATCTGACTGCTTGTTTTTATTGCTTCCTCTATCACAAGTCTGCCGCAGGAGTGGACACACACACTGAGGGGCAGGTCACACACAATGCAATCTCCTCTCTCCCAACAGCCCACACCACACAGCTAAGTTTGGCTCCTCTTATTTTATGTTCTTTTTTTTTTAATAACTTTCTCACTTTTCCCCCTAAGTTAGCTGACTACAGGACACTAGAGGTAGGTGACGGTTACCCCTTCACTATTTCCAACACAATATATCCTCTCCCCAACAGCACCCCCCCACACACACAGTTAGTTAGTCTCCTCTTTTTTTATTATCTTATTTTTTTTTGTGTGTGTGTGTGTGTGTGTGTCTCTATTTCACAAGCCAGCCACATGACACTTATGGGCAGGTTACCCCTTCGCTCCCTCCCACTCAACAGACCACACATACAGTTAGGATAGGCTCCTCTTATTTTATTTTCAAGTTTTTTGGTTTTAGCTTTGTTTTTTTTTTGTGTCTGTCACAAGCCAGCCGGACACAGTCAGGACACACTGGGCAGATCAGAACACACCCCTTTCCACATGAGACACCTCTTTCTAGTATCCCAAGAGATTCCACACACAGTTACAGGATTCTTATTGTTTATGTAAATCTTTTTTTGTTTGTTTAAATAGTTTTCTTTTTATTCTTCTTGTGTCTCAAAAGCAAGCCAGCCACAGGACACTGGGGCAGGTCAGGTCACCCCTTTTGTTTCACTCCTTTCCACACGTGACCACCTTCACCTCTCTCCTAAAAGCCCACACTCACTCAGTTACTTAGGCTGAGGTGCCACTTATTTTTTCTTACTGTCTTTTTTTATTATTTATTTCTGTAGGCAGTTAGTTACACTTCTGTCTTTTTACTATCTTTATTTTTCTAATTCATGCTTTGATGCAAACTACAGGTGACACTCAGGTTAAGTTTGTGATAGCTAAAAATAGCACTGTGACTGATCCACTATCAAAAGCAAGCAACCACCTTCACTAATTCACATAGGCAGGGCACTGATACTATATCTAGGCAAAGTGAGTACTAGCACTACACTTTATACTATATACACTAGCACTGCAGCTCATATTGCTAAATGAGTCAGAAAGAAACCAGGTAGTGGAATCTTAAAGAGTAGCTGACACCTTAAAAAAACTTTGAAAAACATAATAATTACATAAAATTCAGCTTTCATTCCATATATATTCTAAAGATTCCTCCTCCCCCAGTATTTCTTACTAAGGACATTTGCATGAATGCATGCTCTTTATCCCTCAGGGTTCATCTACCTATACCGCTGACTCCCTACTTCAAGTCATAATCCTCTGTTGTGATATCACAGTTTGTTGCCATGGGAGTAACTGTGATGTCACAAGCAGTGCATTATGACCTCACGTAGGGTGACAGCAACAGGAATATTTATTTATTGAATTTTGTTGACCCAGTAAGCCCACTTGGCCTAGAAGTCCTTTTTTCAGGGGTGACCGGAGGGGAGTTGGGATACATATGGTAAGCAACTGAAATTGAACCAGATTAAGCTGTTGGTGGTATTTTTAGTGAATGGGAGAAATTTGTCCAGGACACCGGGGAAATTCCCCTACTCTGACATCATGGGGGGAAGTGCTGGCTATACCAGTGGATACCAGTAAAAGACAGTTCTTGGAGACCTGACCCATCAGATCCTGCTGTTGCACGGTATGAGGAGGTCAAAATTATGACCACAGGTAAAATAACACAATCTCCTAAAAAAGCTGTACTTCACAATGTGGAACAAAGTCACAATAAGGATTCTGTTCAGGCTCAGACAGACTCTTGTACTGTTCCTACTGCAATAATTCAAACATCAAAAGCTTTAGAAACTACTGAATTAGGTTCTCCTGCAGCAGATGTTAGCTCAGAAAGACTTAAGGGGTCACAAATGCCAAATACTTCCAGTTTTGAACAGATTAGAAATGAGGAGACTTTATCAGCAGGGCTTGGTGTGCAAAACTTGCAAGATCCTAATAAAAGGAAACTTTTCAAACCTCTGCTTCAGATGGCAGACTTATTTAAAAATAAAGGAGAACCTGCACCTCATAGAAATGCTATTAGGTTGCTGTATAAAGGAGGCCTAGAGACCCCACCAGATAGGATGTATGTAGGCCGCTACTTACTAAAGAATTCTATGAAATGTTACGATTCTAAGATATTTGCTCTCATACATACAGATGAATATAACTATGATAAAAGCTTTAAAACTGTGGAAGCTTTGGACAGATTCTGGGTGAAATATAATGAAATGAAGAATTCTCCTGTTTGGACCCCCCTTTTTGGCTATACCTATTACGAAACCAGCAGTTAGAACTATCACGATTATTTTCAAAAATGATGGTGTAAATATATCTGATATCTTATACTGGCTTAAAAAACTATGTGAAGTCCTGGAACAACCTATCCCTGTAATTGATTCAGAGCAAATTTGGACAGGAGGATGGAGAGTAAAATGTAAACTGTTTATGCTGAATACAGGTATTGCACATCTTCCAGGTTGTTTTTTTTCCCCGGGGAAAGACAGAGGGTCCCTCTTTTACCCTGGTCAGCCGAAGTCTTGTCATCGCTGTGGTTCTCGGTTACATCTCAGCAATGCTTGTGATACCCAAAAATGTACTCATTGTTTGGAACTAGGTCATCTTGCTGCATCATGTATAAATATGTTTCGTTGCAATTTATGTGAGTAGAAAGGTCACTCCTATGTTAAGTGTCCCTGGGCCTCTCATAATGGGAAGGATGTATCCACACATGATGCCTTAATTATTCAGGCACAAAAAAAAGGCTGTGCTGTAGCCTCAGCACATAGGATGCAAGAACTTCAGAAACAGAAGGAGATTGACAAAGAAAATGATATTGTGGTTATACCAAACCTAGTTACCACAGAAAAAACAGGAAAAGAGTAAACCACAGCTATCTTTTGAGGAAAATCAACAGCAAGGTACTGAACCTACAGCTCAGGATCACTCTAACTTATCTCAGAACAGCAGAATGTTGGATACTACAGAATGGGAAATGGAAGAAGTGGACTACACTGATTTGCTTGCATTACAAACTGATATAGGTCCTTCTGTTATTCCAGAATCTATGCCTCCCCCCCCGGTTAATGCAGAAACCCCGTTCAAAACTGTAACCTATAAAAAAAGGCCATGAGCTAAGACTGACAGTACAGTCAGATCTAGAGGAAAGGGATGAAAAATTTCTCAGGGCACACCCAAATGGACCTCGATGAATCAGTATAAAAGCTTTGGCCACTGACAACTTTGAGGATGTGGATTCAGATTCCTCCTTTGTTTCTTCCTTTACCAAGGATCAACCTTCAGGGTTGGAAGTTAATAGTTCTACAGATACAGTACGGAAAAAATGGACAACAAGATCCCAATCTTAAAAGCTCTGGTTGATTTGAGTAACACTCCTTGTTTTCCTTATGACATCCCTTAGTATTTTAACTTTAAATGTTAATAGTACAAAAAAAATGCTAAAAGAAGGTTGACTGTTTTGACAGCTCTTTCACATCAGAGGGCAGATATTATATGTATACAGGATACTAGGCTTAAAACCCTATATGAGATTGCTCAAGCCACTAAGTTATGGACTCAGGAAGTTTCTTTCTGGTCATAAGGGCTAGATACATATGATGGATTGGGGATTTTGTTTCATAATCCTGATTTAAAAGTTACCAAATTGACAGAGATAGAATTAGGTTGTGCTCTACTTGTAGATATTCAATATGGACATATCAGAGTGAGATTGATTAATACATATGCACCTCAGGGTAAGACAAATTGGATTGATTTATTTAAAAAAATACAACCTTATTTACACACAGCCGTTTACTTATTTGGGGGGATTTTAATTGCAGTATAGCAAGGGAAGATAGGGGGTTTCTAACTAACAAACTTTATTGTGATAGTAATGTTTTGACAGGGATTCTTTCTACTTCTAATTTACAAGATTCATACAGGGTTATACAGAAAAGAGAGGGATTTACTTACATTAGAGGGTCTCACTCTACTAGAATTTACTTTATATTTACTTCAAATTTTTTAGAGGTCATCCAAGGGAAGGTATGGGACATGGCTTTTTCTGACCGCAGGGCAGTTGAAATAATGATTGATTGGGGTAATAGACCACCTTGTGGGAAATCTCCTTGGAGATTAAATGCAGAATTATTGGAGGTAGATTATACAAAAGAAAAATTGGAACAATTATGGGTGGCAAGAAAATCAGTTCTCTGTCTATATGACATATATGCTGAATGGTGGGAAGATATCAAAATGAATTTTAGAACTTTTTTTCAGAAAATAGCTGGGAAGAACAATACACATCTTTACTTAAACTAGTTAAACCTTAGAAAACAACTTCATGTTTAATTTCAAAAACAGAAACCCTGAGAATAGATTATACAAAACAAATTTCATTTATAAAGAAAGAAATGTATAAACTCCAATATAACAGAGCAACAATTTTGCACCAAGAGTTGAGATTTGGTACTGAAGGAAAAAACAAACTTTTGGCCTTTACAAAGATAATAAAAAGAGAGTAGGAAACACAAAAATTGTATAATTACAATATATTATGGGGAATATACATATCACTAAGTTAGGCATTCTGAATATGGTACACCAATATATCTATGATTCCTTGAGAACACCCCTGAAGTAAAGGATGAGGAAGATTATTTATCACAGATTCAATTTTCAAAATTATCAGAACAACAAAAACAAGCATGGATTTTACCAGTTTCATAATTGGAGGTGTGGTTAGTAATTTCCTCCTTGGCAAAAGGTACTTCACCAGGAGTTGATGGCTTAACTCCAGAATATTATAAACATTTTTTGAATCAATTATTACCAGAATTGACTTAATTGTTTAATTAATTATTACAGTCAGAGCAGATATAAGACAATTTATCTATTGCTGAGTTAATTTTTCTTTATAAAAAAGGGGATAAGGATTTATTAAAGAACTGGAGACCCATTTGTATCATGAATATGGATTTTAAAATCTTGGGGAAAATTCTGGCTAAATGGCTAGGCCAGGTTTCTGGTACTTTAATTTCTGTGGCCCAAACTTGTTCCATAGAAAAATTTGGTATTACAGATAATCTGATTAGTTTGAGAGAACTTTTTCAAAAAACTCAAACAGATACAGTGGAAGGGTTTTTGTTAAGCTTGGATCAGCAAAAAGCCTTTGGTTCTGTATCTCATAGATATTTGTTTAAAACTTTGAATTTTTTTGGTTTACTGACAATGTGTGTAAAATGGATTGAAGGGTTATATAGGTCTGCACATGTTATTCCACGAGTAAATGGGTGGACAGGGCAGAGAATACAAATTAGTTAAGGGGCACAGCAAGGGTGTCCCCGAGTCCCTTACTCTATGTTTACTGTATTGATCCACTATTACGTGCAATACTGATGAATAAAAAGACAGAGGGTATTAGGTTAACTGTAGATATGGCCCCAATATCTGTAATGGCATATGTGGACGATATAATTTTGGCTATTAAAAAAACTACTGCAGAAAGAGAAATTATAAATCAGTTGGAAAATTTTCAGAGGCCCCAGGATCTCATATTAATACAGATAAAAGTATAGGTCTACAATTGGGAGGAGTTGAACTGTCTCAAACTTCATATGCTGGTATAAATTTAACACAGGATCCTATTACTATTTTAGGGATACTATTTGGTTGAGGGGATTTCTCTCTTTTGAATTGGGAAAGGAAAATGAATATGGCCGAAAATGTATCTAAATCCTGGGCTAATCGGCAAATCTCAAAACGGAAAAGAATATTATTGATAAAAACATTATTAATACCTATATTCTTATATATTAGTGTTATATTTCCAACCCCAATACAGTTAGAAACTAGACTATGTAGTATTTTTTTTAGAGCTTTTTGGAGGAGTCGTTTGAACCCAATTAAGAGGGATGTTACGTATAGACCAATTAAAGAAGGCGGGATAGGGATGGTTAATCCCATTGCCTTCTATTATAGTTAATTTTTACATGCAAATATAATAAGTTGGTAGGGTCAGCAGAATAAGATATGGCAGGAGAGTATATCTGAATGGGTCAAAATTTGTATGAATGCATGGCTGCAGGGGAAGAGTAGATTACTCTCTAGAGTGACTATAATACCATCTTATGTGAGACCACTTTTTCAGAAATTAATTAAATGGAAGGTGCCATGTAATCAGGTTATGGTGGCTCTGAAACAAAGAATATACGAGGGAGGGAGAGGGTGGTGGAACAGAGTTGCATCCCTCTGGCTGTACCTCTCCACGATTCATTCACTTTTCTGGTGGATAGTTGCTCTTCTATGGAGGCACCTGCAGTGGAGACCAAGGAGGATGTTGGGAATCTTCACAAAGGAGACCCACAGGAGGGTGACATGGGACCCCACAGGGGAAGGAAATGACTCCTGGTGGGGGACTCAATCATTAGGGGGTATAAATGGGGGAGGAAGGGGAGAGGGAGGTAAGGTGCCTTCCTGGTGCCACAGCTTGGAGGGACAGAGGCAGAATCCTCACGATCGAGGGAGGAGCTGCACGAGGAGGGAGCTGGATGTCATTGTCCACCTAGGGACAAATGACCTGGCTAGAATGGGATCAGAGCAGTGCAAGAGGAGTTTGAAGAGTTGGGGAGGTGCCTTGAGACAAGTAGCAGCATATAGTAACCTTCTCTGGTGCTGCTGTCTATAGCAAAGGGTGATGCTGGGCACTCCTCACCAGGAATTCAATGAGTGGTTGAAAAACTGGTGTGGAGCTCAGGGTTTGGCTTCATTGGGACTCAGGGAGCCACCTGAAGGATGTAGACCTATACTGGTGCGATGGTCTGCATCTGTCCAGGGGGGACCAGGATCCTAGGTGAGTGTTTGAAATGCTTCATTGCGCAACTTAAACCAGCCAAGGGGAGGCACTGTAAAAAGGACAGGTAAACTCTTGCAGCCTCCCCCACAAAAACATGGTAATTAGTGAGGTAAACACCAAGGTAGAGAAGTTATTAGGGAGCAGGACAGAGGTAACAAAAAAAAGGAAAAGACAGTAAGGACAGGAATGGGGCTAAAAGGGGTAAGGCTATCAAAAAGTGGAGGGTGATGAGTACCAACGCCCATAGGCTGTGTAACAAGCTCCCTGAACTAGTGGCCTTGATGGAAGAGGTTGCCTGGATATTGTGGCAGTCACAAAACATGGTACACAGAGAACCATGACTGGGATGTCAACATACCAGGATACACAATCTACAGGAGGGACAGGAGGGTAAAGGAGGAGGAGTAATCCTCTATGTAAAGGAAGGATCAAAGCAACAGAACTAAAGAGTAAACAGGAGCAGATGAGGCACTCTGGGTCACCCTGAGACAGAAATGGCACCACAATCCACGGGGTTGTATACAGGCCCCCATCTCAAGGAGGGAATGGACAAGGAAATGATAGAAGGCTTCCTTAGAATGGCAGAAATAGGAGATATTGTTGATGGGGGACCTGAATATGCCAGATGGAAACTGGAGTACCTTTGCTGCAGGCACATCCAAGAGCAGGGTCATTCTTGATGCCCTACGGGGCATGCCTCAGACAGCTAGTATTGAACCCACTCAGAAAGGAGCAATCTTAGACCTGGTACTCTCAAATGGGGGATGGAGAAAGAATCTTAGATTTAGAGGTGGGTAGCCATCTGGGAACAAGCTTACCACCAAACTGTGTGTTACGAGTAAACACAGCCATACAATCAAGACATACAAAAGCAAGAGTATTGGACCTTAGGAGGGCCAACTTTGGGAAAATGAGAAGTGCCTTAGAAAAGCACTAGCAAACAGGCAAGAAGGAGGGGTGGAGGAACAATGGGGAGTAATCAAAACAGCCATCACAGAGGCAACAAGCCTTTGTAGTAACGCAATAAAAAAACACAAACAAAGGAAAAAAAACGCTATGGTTATCAAAAGAGGTGGCAGGGAAGGTTAAGGAGAAAAGGATAGCATTCAGGAAATAGACAGGAAACACAGAAGGAGCAGGACAGAGAACTCTATCAGTTAAAGCAGAAAGAGGCTGGGAAGGCAGTCAGAAAAGCAAAGGCCCAAACTGAGGAAAGGATAGCCAATTCTGTTAAGAAGGGGATAAGACCT
The DNA here is from genome assembly GCA_016271365.2 of Neoceratodus forsteri. Lineage (NCBI taxonomy): Eukaryota > Metazoa > Chordata > Ceratodontiformes > Ceratodontidae > Neoceratodus > Neoceratodus forsteri. The sequence goes on from CM057449.1 coordinate 276,871,449, forward strand.
TTTATATGTACATTAGGGAGCAATGGAAGGATATTAAGGCTTAATAAAGGGAAGGGAATGTGGGTAGAGGGGGACAGTGAAAAAACAGGGATACTGAAAGAAAATTTCTGTTCAGTATTCACAAAGGAAGAGGAGGGGGAGGTACCTAAACCAAACAAGAGAAACACTCTAGACAGGGGTCGATACAAGTCCATTTACAGAAGAAAGGGTTCTGAAAGAACTAATAAAATTGAAGGTGAACAAAGCAATGGGGTCTGATGGGGTTCACCCAAGAATTCTAAAAGAACTAAGGGTAGAACTAGTGACACCGCTGACTACTCTCTTTAACAAATCATGGGAGGATGGGGTGATACCTGAGGACTGGAGGAGAGCAGATGTGATTCCTCTTCACAAAAGTGGGAGCAGGACAGAGGCAGGAAACTACAGACCAGTTAGTTTGAACTTAGTGGTAGGGAAAATGATGGAATCACTTCTGAAGGAAAGAGTTGTTAAGTACCTAGAGGCCAGTGGGGCCAGGACCCAAGGCAGCATCTGTTCACAATGGGATGTGGTCGTGTCAGATGAATCTCTCTCATAGATTTCATTTTGACTGGGTGACCAAAGTAGTTATGACCAGGGAGGGCTGTGGACATGGCCTACCCTAGATTTTAGCAAGGCATTTGATACAGTCCCACACAAAGATTAATACACAAGTTAGCCAGCCAGAGTGGGCCCCAAGGTGGTAGCCTGGATAAAATTGGCTAGACAACAGGATGCAAAGGTAGTAAGTAAATGGAGTACACAGTGAAGAAAGGAGGGTTACTAGCTGGGTACCAGGAGGTTCAGTACTGGGACCGGTCCTTTTAATGTCTTTATAAGTGACATGCTGCAGAGGAACTGGAAAGAAAAGTATGTCTCTTTGCAGACAACACAAAGATCTGCAACAGGATTGATATACAAGATGGAGTGGAAAGGATGAGAAGGAACTTGGCAAGATTGGAGGAATGGTCGAATGTATGGCAGCTCAGATTCAATGCAAAGAAGTGCAAGGTAATGCACATGGGAAACAAAAACCCAGGGGAAGAGTACACAATGGGGGGTGAGATACTGACAACAGTAAAAATGGAAAGGGACCTGGGGGTAATTATATCAGATGACCTAAAGGTGGGCAAGCAATGTGAGAAGGCAGTAAGGAGGCTGGGGTGATACTGGGATGCATAGGAAGATGCATCAATAGTAGAACACAGAGATTTTATCCCTCTGTACAGACAGTTGGTGAGACCCCCATGTGGAGTACTGTGTGCAGTTCTGGAGACCTCATCTCTGCAAAGACGTAGACAGAGTGGAGGCTGTCCAGAGGAGGGCAACCAAAATGGTGCAGGGTCTGCACCAGAAGACATACGAAGAAAGACTAAAGGAGCTTAATATGTACAGCCTTGAGGAAAGAAGGGAGAGAGGGGACATGATTGAAATGTTCAAGTACCTCAAGGGAATCAACAAAATCCAAGAGGGTAGCATCTTTCAGAAAACGGATGTACAAGAACAAGGGGGCACAATTTGCAGATAGAGGGGGGACGGCTCAGATATAATGTGAGGAAGTATTTTTTCATGGAGAGGGTTGTGGATGCACGGAACAGCCTCCCTGAGGAGGTCGTGGAGTCAAGAACAGTGGGGGAATTCAAGAATGCATGGGACAGACATAAGGCAGTGCTAGTGGGGGGTAGGAGGAAGTAAGCTGTTGGTTAACTAGGATCTGCAGCTTATCGGTTAGGTAAGAAAATGGGCAGACTAGGTGAGCCGAGCGGTCCTTATCTGCCGTCAAATTTTATGTTTCTATTCTAATACAAGCAATTTGACAAGAAGCCATGGTTCTACCACACTGTCCAGTAGCAGACAAGAATATTGCCATTTCACAGCTAACGAATAAAAGAATACCCAATTTTGCATGGGATTTACTTTGGTTGACCATTCATGGAAAATTGAGCGTAAAAACAATAAACATAAATCCAGAGAAAAGATTTGCCCAAGAAACTTATGCCAAGGTATATTAGAAACACAAGAGCATCTTTTTTGAATTCGTATGTCTACGACGTTATAGGATGGTAAGTCATATGGAAATACCATGGCTTATATCATTAACATATGAACTAAATTTTCAATATATTCTTCATGTTGGGACTTCATTTTCATCGGACACTCTGCAAGTCATTTTATTATTCTTAAGTATTTTATCTGGCAATCCAGAAGCAAACGGGTACTACAGCAAATTCATGTGCCTGCAGATGTATTTTGGAAAAATGTACAGATTTCTTTAAAACAAGTTTATGAAGCATGTGGCAAAAAACATTCAAAAAAGAAGATGGATTTACTATGGTTTGCTTGCATTAATTTATTGTGGAAAAAAAAATAATGTGGAAGTGTTTTTACAAGGAAAAAAATCTACATGTGTAATACGAATGGAGAAAGAAGATGAGTTCTGGTATAGAATATGTTCTAGAGCTCTTTGACAGTTACAGTACTGAATAGACAGTTCTTGAATTATGATTTCCCTATTTCCCCTCAAAATTCCCCTACTCTTTTTCGATAAGTGCCATGGGATCTTTAGCATCCACATGGACTACTACCAATCCAGGCAGATAGGACCTTGGTTTAACATCTCATTCGAAAGATGGCACCTCAGAAGTGCAGCAACCCCTCATGCTGCACTGCAGTGTTGGTATTGGGATATTAATCTAAGTGCCAGATGTGGGAACTGAACCCACAGCCCTCTGATCTCCTGGCCTCAGAGGCTAGTGTGCTACCTCCTGAGCCACTGACATGGAATAGATAAACGCTTCAGGAGCAAAGATCTTGTTTTCATGCAAATGACCTCAGTAACAAATAATATGGAGGAGGGATACAGAACTAATGTGAAGTGTGAAATACAAGCTGGACAGCATGAAAATATTATGTTTTGGTAAAGTTCTCCTGAAGGTGTTAGCTGCTCTTTAACTGGATCTAGCCTATGTAGTTTGGATTTTACCTCCAGCCTACAGTACTGAACTTGGTTTGTACTGTCTGTTTGTCACCTTTAAATAAGTCTTAACCTGTCCTGATCAGACAGGAAGGGTTCCTTTTTATGGCTGTGGGTGGAGCTTGCCAAACATTATGCACTACCTCTGGGCAGCTCAATTATCCTATTTGTTATATTTAGAGAATGAGGAAAAAGAAAGGAACCCTTAATGGGTCCATTTGGAGCAAGAGACAGTAGAGGGAGCTCACTCCACTAGTTCCTTAAGCAAACACTTAAGGAAGTCTAATCCCACAAGTGTAAAAACCCTTTTCTGGTATACTTCTGGCAGGCATGGGTAATTGTGCAAAGTAGACTATATCTCCTAGGCCGCCAAAAGGTTCAATGGGGTATTCCATCAAGATAAGTCATTTTGAGCAAGGTAATTTGCGCAAAGTCAAACAGTGAATGAAAAATGGCAATGTGCTGTTAATAGTTATGTGCCATTCATAGCACAGCTCAATTGAGTGTGTAGTTTCCCTATATAGTTATAAGAGAAAGTGTAGGTTTGTTTGACAGGCCAGTTTTGAGCTGGCCATCTGGTGTGGTGGTTAAAGTCACTCCCTTTGTTTCAGGTGACCCGGGTTTGGGACTGGCTGAGGATATACTAGTTTTTTTTTTTATTTTGTATTTATTTTTGTTATTTTAATAATATAGAATCCAGAGGTTTCTCCTCTTCCCCATTACCAACCCCCACCCCAGAGTTGATTATTTTAAGTTTGGGGGAGCACAGGGCAACGCATAAAACGTATATTTTGCTTGTTCGTCATTGTCATATTTAGCGCCAGTAGCTGTTCTAGATAGGTGGTGTAGTCACATAGCCATTTTAGTTTTGGTGATGTGCAGTTGCTGATTTGATTGGTGTTATTAAATCCTCACTGTTATGATATGGAACCTCAATGGACATATGCAACTTAGTGAGGAGTTCTGCTTGTGCAAATTTTGTTGATGGTCTGAAGGTATTCAAATGACTCTGTTGTTGACTGTCATATATGCATACTTTGGCCAATTGCAGTCTCTGTATCATGGGGAAATGCCACTCTGACTGGGTTCAGTGAAGGCAAAAGAACCCTCCAGAGGAGGATTCCACCCCAGAGGTATCAAGGGAATATAATTACTTTATGCTAAAGGTATCTTAGGAAGAATGCACAAGGAAAGAGGCACACCCTTGGAGGAGGAGGAGGGGAGAATGATGGGGCAAAGAAACAATGCTTCTGAGTGAGGCTGGAGGATACTGGTTTAAATACAGAAGCTCAGGCAGGGATTGTGGTTGGTTGCTCCCACCCAATGAACTGCAGGCATAGCCTTTGAATTTAATTGGTGTACACAACTTATTGAGGAGTTATGTTTGTGCAAATGTATTGACAGTCTGAAGGTATTTGAATGACTGTGTTGTTGACTGTCATAAGTGGATACTTTGGCCAATCATACTCTCTGTCCCATGGGGAACTATCACCCTGTCAAGGTACTGTGAAGGCAAAAGAATCCATTTGAGGAGGGTTCCACCCATACTGATGCCATGGAAACATAATTCCCTTAGTCTAAAGGTACCTCAGAAAGGAGCCCAAAAGTGCTGCGCAGCAAGTGGAGAACACATATCATGAGTGAGGACAGACTGACAACAATTAGAGACAACTGATAACAGACAGAGACTGAACTGAGCACTGTCTGACAGTAACTGGAACTGGAAGCATAAGATGCATGCATTCTGTGAGGAGAGAGGGAATGGCAGGATACTGTATTAACATAAATGTACCACCTTAAGGATCACCTCCTGCAGTAACTACCTAAGGTTTATAACCTTTGGCATGGAAGAGAAGAAAAAAAACTATATAAGGAGGAAACCACAGGGTATCCAAGGCCTTGGTTTCCTTCCCTACAGGCCTGAGATAAAATTAGTGACGGCTCAGCTACTGCAATTTAGAGATCCAATTAAAAGTGATTTTTTTTAGGGGAAGGGCTCTCACTCTATCCATCAAACAGAAAAGTTATGGGGGTGCCATGAGCCAACCTCTGCAGCTAAAGGAGGTTAACATAGAAACATAGAATTTGACAGCAGATAAGGGACGCTTAGCCCACCCAGTCTGCCCATTTCCCTACCTAATGGATAAACTGCAGATCCTAGTTAACCAACAGCCTACTTCTTCCTACCCCCACCCCCTAGAATTGCCTTATGACTGTCCCATGCATGCTTGAATTCCACCACTGTTTTGACTCCACAACCTCTCAGAAGGCCGTTCCATGCATCCACAACCCTCTGTGAAAAAATACTTCCTTACATTACCTTGATGCCTCCATCTTCAAATTGTGCCCCCTTGTTCTTGCACACCTCTTTTTCTGAAAGATGCTACCCTCTTGGACTTTGTTGATTCCCTTGAGGTACTTGAAAGTTTCTATCATGTCCCTTCTCTCCCTCCTTTCCTCGAGGCTATACATATTAAGCTCCTTAATTCGCTCTTCATATGTCTTCCGGTGCAGACCCTGCACCATTTTAGTTACACTCTTCTGGACTGCCTCCATCCTGGTTATGTCTTTGCGGAGATTGGATCTCCAGAACTGCATGCAGTACTCCAGATGAGGTCTCACCAGCTGTCTGTACAGAGGGATAACAACTTCCTGTTTTCTACTGGTGATGCCTCTCCCTATGCATCCCAGTATCCCCCCAAGCCTTCCTTACTGCCCTCTCACATTGCTTGCCCACCTTTAGGTCATCTGATATGACTACCCCTAGGTCCCTTTCCATTTTTGTCGTTGTTAGTATCTCACCCCCCATTGTGTACTCTTCCCCTGGATTTTTATTTCCCAGGTGCATTACCTTGCACTTCTTAGCATTAAATCTAAGCTGCCATACATTTGACCATTCCTCCAACCTTGTCAAGTCCCTTCTCATTCTTTCCACTCCACCTTGTGTATCAACTCTGTTGCAGATCTTTGTGTCGTCTGCAAAGAGACGTACTTTTCCTTCCAGTCCCTCTGCAATGTTACTTATAAAGACATTGAAGAGGACTGGTTCTAGTACTGAACCCTACAGTACCCCACTAGTAACCCCTTCTTCAGAGTGGACTCCATTTACTATTACCCTCTGTGTCCTGTTTTCTAGCCAATTCTTTTCCCAGGCTACCATCTTGGGACCCACTCCCAGGCTGGCTAACTTGTATATTAATCTTTTGTGTGGGACTGTGTCAAATTCCTTGCTAAAGTCTAGAGGCGGCCATGTCCACAGCCCCTCCCTGATCTACTACTTTGGTCACCAGTCAAAGAAATTGATTAGATTGGTCCACAAAGAAGGCCTACCCCCCCAAGGCAGGAGGAATAGCGCAATAACTGCTTAAAGGCACTCACCTGGTGTCCACTGAGGGGAAGCCTAGAAAGGAAACTAATCCCTTGAGAGGTAAGGCATTGTAGCTGGGCCCTTGAGGATCCAGTACATACATACTGGGGCAGAGGAAAGGAGGAGAAAGGAGGAGATTAGGTGAATCTTAGGAGGCCATAGTGGGAATAGATTTAGAAGATGATGTTGATGTGGTCTGAACAGCTAAAGGGGCCCTGATGGACTTAGAAGACCACCCTCAAGCAGTTAAAGTCTTAAATGCTACATCAAGAGGTGCCACCAAGTCGATTTGCATGGCCAAAGCTTCCCCTGAAGTGTAGGATATTTTCACCCAAAGGGCAGAAAGAGAAGGTCCTCAAGTTGAGGGACCCACAATCAAGATGTGGACTTCAATTAAGCAGAGCAATATCATCAGCATAACGGGCAGGAGCACTGGAAGACTTACTATGGTCGAGGCTGGCATGCGTCTGACTGCAAGAGTAATCCATTACAAAAATATATGTGTGCTGCATACATACAGAATGCATGCCACAAGTTTAATTGTGCAATGTTTGCATGCAGTTCACATAAGGAGAGTGAATCTATGCGAACCAGGTCTAAAAGGCATATCAGGTTCACATGCTGCAAACTTGACACGTGTGCAGCAGGTAAGTTGCTGTGAAAATCTTCTAAAAATCACCTCAGGTTTGCGTGTTGCATGCTTGACATAAGTGCAGCAGTTAAGCTGATGTGCACATCATTTAAAAATCACATCAGGTTCACATATTGCAAGCTTGACATGGGTGTAACAGCTAAGCTGGTGCAAATCTCATCTAAAAAAATATCGGGTTCTATTTCTCATACTACTGGTAGCAATTAGAGCCATTAAAATACCTTTTTCATTGATTTCCCATTAAAATTAGGTAAACTTATTAATTCTGATTCTTTTGCAAGTTGTTTAATGACTTTTGATGTTTGTCATTAAATTGCCATTAATTTGTAAAGTATTGTTTGCTTTCTGCAGTAAATGCCTTAGGATATAATCAGCCAACATCCCTCATTCCAGATGTGTGAAGAAGGGCCTCTGTTGTGAAGCATGAGCTTTTTGTTTTGGGCCATGCAAATCCCCTTATGCATATTTAGTGCTACAAATGTGTTTCTCCATGACTGTTACTGCTCACTTACTTTCCCTTTGTCATTCTGTATGGAGTATATACACTATGGCCATGCTTAGCACTCTTACATCCTGTAATATGGAGATACAGTACTTTAGAACACAGTCAAAACCATTGCATTTACTTGTACTAACGATAGCCTATGAGAATTAATTTCTACCATAAAGCAGGGATGACATTTAAGTAGGGCAGAGGAGGGCATTTGCTCCCTCCCCCCTCATTTGTGCCTAGGTTGTACTTATGGTGTGGCAATGATGGCATTAAATTTGGATTTAATCTTTTGCACAAAAAGTGTTCCCCCTGGCCAGTATTACACTCACACTGCAGGTGCACTCCTGACTCGACTGTCTGTATTGTGTTGTCCACTTTCTCCACCTATAAGTGGTGGTGACATCACACGTGATGTGGAGGAGCTCCAGCGAAGCAAGACCACATGAGCCATGCGAGTGGGATGCTGTCTTTCCCGCCACAGAGTTGACAGGTTTTACACTTCAGCTTGGAGGAGTTGGTGAGCACTGTTCTCTCAATAGCAGTGTTGTGGCAGCATATCTTTGTTGGTCTACTCCTAGGGAGTCTCCACCTCTCTTGGTGGCTGAATGGGCTAGCGGCGAACTAGAAGCTAACTTGAGACTAGACTACCTACTTACTCTACTAGGCTTCCCTTGCAAAGGAAAAAAAACAGCACTGGCCTCCAGCAGAAGCAAGCTAGGCCTCACAGCAGCAGCAACAGCAGTGATTGTGGTGTGGGCAGCCTTCATAAGCCTTGATCAGTGCAGTGCAGCAGCAGCCAAGCAAGAAGCAAGCAACACAAGTTGGGTGAGTTTGGTCGTTGAGGTAACTTGGTTGCAGTCCATGTTGGGGACCTGGGATGGTCAGTTCTAGCATCAAGCTTCTAGCAGTAAAATAGAGGAGGAGTGGAATGAAAACTGGGCAGGTGGCACACTGAAGTAGGCCACATGTTCTGGCCAGATGGCTGGGTAAGTAAAAGTAAATATTTTTTTTTTTTTTTTTTTAAGGAATGGGGAAGGAGGAAGAACTGAAATACTAATGAGTTGTTCATGTTTCTGTGCCTTTAGGTAGCTTCACAACCCATAAGGGATGGGTATTGAATAGAATGGAGCTGGAGACAGAAATTCGGACAATGTCTTTTTTGGGTTTTTTTTGTTTTTTTTTTGAGGGGGGAGGGGTTCAGAACTTCATCCAGGAAAAAAAATTGGTTAGTAACTGGATCAGTTTAAGGACAAATCTCATGCACTGCTCCAGGATATAGACAGATGAATCTTATACATTTGAATATTTTGTGATTTGCTTATAACTTTTCAGTCAGAACAACAAAGTTTTTACCTTTTGGAGACATTCCAGACATTCCAAAACTTACTGCCTGGAGCTAACTAGCACCTGGCCTCCATGGGACGTTGGGTCCCCCCTGCTAAAATCTGAAATGGCAGCCCTGCCACAAAGTCTAAATTTACAGTACATCCTCTGTGTGAGCAGCATGTTTTCCATTATGGATGGATGAGGGGCAAAGCAGTTTTCAGGGGTAAAATGAAATGAAGGCTGTCCCTTACATTCAGGGTCAGTTGAGCAGTATGGTAAGCACAGACTATTGAAGCTCCACTATAGCCAGGCTTATGCCCCCCCAGTGAAGCTGCCCTCCACATCCCCTCACTCAGGCACATTATGACATAGGATAAGGGAGAGTGCAGGGGCATACCCCACTGAAATGAATGAGGGTATTTTTTTATTACTATTTTACACATTATTGATAGAGAGTTGGAGATTAATGAAGGCCACCGCTCAACTAATAAGGGCCTTGTTTGTAGAACAGTGGCCTTCAGTATTCTCCAACTCGACATCATAATATATAAAATAGTAATAAAAATAAATCCATTAATTTCAAGGGGTACTCCCCAGCACTCTGATCCATGGACATCATCTCTGAAAGACTCCTAGCCCTAGTACTTAGGTAAGAGTCTCTCGACTTATATCTATCTTGCTGGGTTGTCTATAGCAGTGTGGCCACACCATCTACAGTGTGTGTGCATGGGGAAGGGGGGACTGGCCATGTGGGTGGGTGTTGAGTTTTTGCTACATTTATATTTGCCCATTAAAGTCTGTTTGTGTGGAAGCATTCAAAACTATGGAGAGAAACTAGTAGGAGTACAGGCCAGACAAAAGTTATTAAGTAGTTTTGTGGGTAAGTATGTGTATTTGGGGTGGGAAAATCACATGTATTTCCTTTGGTATGTGTGCTACAGTTAAGCTGTGTAGCTGAGATGAGGTGGACAAGAAAACTAAAAATTATATCAGTGGCTATACACATGCTGCTAGTGTGCACATGTACGTAGATTTGTATTGAATTCCAAGAAAGCCATATGTATGCAGCCAGTATAACTCAGTGATTAAAGCCAATGAACTGCAAACCAGGAGACCTAAAGACCTGAGTCTGAATCTCATCAACCCTCACTTGTATACTGTGTGATTCTGAGCAAGTCATTTAACTTTCATGTGTGCAGTTATCAGTGACCAGTTGCTTTTTGAATGCATGCAGTCTGTTCCAATTTAACATAAAAAGCATGCTTTCCACACTTGCTTGCTACATGTATGCCACATGCATGCAGTTGGTTCCATTTTAACATTTAAATCATGCTTTCAGCATGCATATCACATTGGGTAGTTTTATGTGCGCAGCATGAAAACATTTCATATATTTTTTTTTTGTAAGGGATGGGAGGTCGATGGTGGAACCTGACAGCCTGCAGCACAAGGTAGAAACAAAATGTAGGCAAGTCTGAATGACTGACTGAGACATCAAATGGTAACTAGGATATTATGTAAGGCTGAATGATATGTGCTTGGACTGAATGGTTATCTCCTGCCAAGGAGTTCCATAAGGCGTGACAATGTTAGTTTCTGATGCACTGCAGGCCAGGTAGTCCGAGGAAGTAGAGAACAACAAATGCAACTTCTAAGGAAAAACAGGAGCATGTGCGGACTGAAAACTAGGAAGCAGTATGCTGCTGAAACATAGAAGTGGACGGCAGATAAGGACCTCAAGGCTCATCCAGTCTGCCCATTTTTTCTGCCTTATGAATGTGCCATAGGCCTTTACTCTGTCAATGGCTTATCTATTCATACTCATATGTATTGCTTCCTATGTACATCCCATGCCTGTTTGAAGCCCTGCACTGTATTCATATCCACTTCTTCTTGAGGTAGGCCGTTCCATGCATCCACCATCCTTTCTGTGAAAAAGAACTTCCTCACATTACCTCTTAATCAGTCTCACTTTGATCTCATGCTGTGTCCTCTTGTCCTGCTATTTTTCTTATATTGAAACATGTTAGACTCTTTCACCTTGTTAATGTCCTTAAGATGTTTGAATGTTTCGATCATATCACCTCTCTCCCTCCTTTGCTATAGGGTATACATACTGAGCTATGTTAAGCTGTCCTTATGTGTTTTCTGATGCAGTCCTGGCACCATTTTGGTTTTCCTTCTCTGGACTGCCTCCATTTTGTTAATGTCCTTGTGCAGGTATGGCCTCCAGTACTGCATGCAGTACTCCACATGGGGCCTAACCAGTGTCTTGTAAAGAGATTATTACCTGCCTCTTGTGACTTGTGATACCCATACTAATACACCCCAACATCCCTCTAGCCTTACCTACTGCTTTAGTGGTCTGTTGGAATGATTTCAGGTCATCTGTGATGATGATGCCCAAGTCTCTTTCTTCCCTTGTGATTGCCAGCAACTCCTCTCCCAACCTATAGGTGGCTTCAGGGTTTCTCTTCCCTATGTGCATAATCTTGCACTTCTTTGCGTTAAACCCCTGTTGCCACTCTTCTGACCATTTTGCCAGTTTATCCAGATCTCTTCTCATTCTGCTCACTCCATCTGAATCATCTACTCTGTTGCAGATCTTGGTGTCATCTGCAAACAGACATACCTTACCCTCCAGTCCATCTGCAATGTCACTGATGAAGATATTGAAGAGGACTGGTCCCAGAACTGATCCCTAAGGTATCCCACCCAAGTGAATAACTCATTAAATCAACAGAACACAAAAGGGAGAGGCTGCCTTGCTAGGAGCCAGGTGGAAACATTTTAGGATTGTACCTGAATGGGGAGATAGCAAATGGGATGGAGAACATAGCAAAAATGTGAGCCTCAAATAGCACAACTCAAAAGATACACAGATAGCTGTCTGGTAGTCCACCCCCCACGAAACCACTTAACTTTGTAACTGCTGCTCTTTCTCCCCACCCACCAATTTACTTAATCAGATGGCTTTTGTCCCCTGTCCTATTCTCCTGGCTAACTCCTCTCTCTCATTTCCTTTTTTAGGAGCCCTTGGCAGGGCTGCCCACTCCACTTACACCCGTGGTCGCAACTGGGAAAGCCAGTCGGCCGCACGCTCTCTCCTCTGCCCGGGAAACCTCCTCTGTGACTGGTATAAGCCTGCCTTTTCTCTCTGGGGACTATCCAGAAATGCCATTGGCTGCTGAACCTCAAGTAGGCTCCCAGTTGGCTCCATTGTGCTACGACTTTTCCTCTAATTGGCCCGCGCTCCCAGCTGCTTCTCTAGCTGCGGCTTTTGGACTTTGGGCTTTCCTTGCTATCGGGCTCTATTATTTTAGGTGTAATTTAATGATTTAAATTTGATTTGTTTTAACTGTTCTAATTCTGGGGAAATGAAGTGTAGGTACTGTTTTGCTGGGGGGCAAAAAGAGAAGCTGCACTGTGTTATTTTCTGCTTACTCTCTTTTCTATTTTTTTTTCTTTTCTTTACACCCCTCTGCCTCTCCCCTTTCCTCCCCCTCCCTGAATCTTCTTGTTAAATCTTCACATGCTAATTCTGTCTTTCAGTGGAGCCCAAACTAGCTGAGCTGTCTGGTAGTCCACTCCCCCACCAAAACCACTTAACTTTATAAATACTGCTTTCTCCCCACCTACCAATTTACTTAATCAGATGGCTTTTGTTCCCTGTCCTATTCTCCTGGCTAACTCCACTTTCTCATTTCCTTTTTTAGGAGCCCTTGGCAGGGCTGCCCGGTCCACTTTCACCGGCGGTCATGGCTGGGAAAGCCTGCTGGCTGCGCGCTGTCTCCTCTGCCTGGGAAACCTCCTATGTGACTGGGGTAAGCCTGCCTTTTCTCTCTGTGGACCATCCAGAAACACCAGTGGCTGCTGAACCTCAAGCAGTCTCCCGATAGGCTCTACTATGCTACAGCATTTCCTCTGATTGTCCCGCACTCCCAGCTACTTCTCTAGCTGCGGCTTTTGGACTTTGGGCATTCCTTGCTATGGAGCTCTATTATTTTAGTTGTAATTTATAATTTGTCCTGCACCACCCACCCCGACCCTGGCCTCTATTAAATACATCTCTGACTCCGCCCATCACCTTTACATTGGCCCGTACTCTCTGGTGTCGTCTCAGCCCAGGAGTCACCTATCATATATGCCACATCTTTTAGTGTCAGTTATTTCAGGCAGTCCACAATAGACACATCTGGCTCAGTCACAGTTAGGATACGGCGCAGCAAGTGCTTTCTGTATCTCTTTTTTAGTCCTTCAAGAATGCCGTAATCGAATGGCTGAAGGAGAGAGGTCATGTTTGGAGGCAGGAATTCACATTTTATTTTGCCATCCCTTGATTTCAAACCCGTAGGATGTGCCAAGCAGTTGTCTAACAGGAGTAAGGCTTTAGGCTGCTGTTTAATCATTCACATGTGTTTGCAGACCTCAGTTACAAAACATTGGTGGAACCAGTCTGTGAAGATGTCACTGCTCATCCATGAACTTCTCTGGCTGTCATAAACTACGGGCAGAGCTGTCATGTTTACATTTTTAAAACATTGTGGATTAGCAAACTTCCCGATCATGAATGGTTTTAACTTGTATGATCCAGTAGCATTTGAACAGCCAATAAGTGTGATGTGGTCTTTAATTTTTTTGTAGCCTGCTTCTGTTTGCTCTTTTGAACTGGCCAGTGTTCGATCGGGAAGCAGCTTCCAGTAGAGTCTCGTTTTGTCTGCATTGTAGATTTGTTCTTGTGTGTATCCCCTCTCATTGACTAGCTTATGCAGTTTTTCAATGTATGGCTGCACCTCGTTTACATCAGCTGACATGCGTTCCCCTGGATCTCCAGCTGTCTGATGGGTGTCTTTTCTTAAAGCGCTGTAGCCACCCACTGGATGCCTTAAAATCTCTTTGTGAGCTGTTCTGACTGCTAGCGTGGTTGCCACTTTCATTATTAAAGTGCAGTGCTTTTCCTGAAGCATTGGGCCAGACACGGGAGCGCCCTTACTCCACTGCTGTGTGAACCAGAGATAGGTGGCTTTCTCTAGTGTCTCATCAGCTGCAGGTTTCAAAGTTTTGCATCGCTTCAGCTCCCGGTCATCTTCCACATTGGTGGCATTCGACAGCAGCTGATCCCATTGTTTTTTTAGATCAGAAACTTGCTGCTTGCTTATGTCAAACGAAGACGCGATGGATACAATTTTTTTCACCTTTTCCCAAACGGTCAAGAATTGCAATCTTGTCACTGATTGCCAAGATCTGTCTTTTCCTCTTTGTGGCAGCTCCATGGGATTCCATCATATTGCAGGTAGCAAAGCTGAAAAAACAGATTTAATGAGGATCGAAGCTCACAGCTTGAGAGAGGGGACTATAAACAGTACTGTATCAGTATCAGCATGAGAATGGTGAAAGAAATAATGGTCTTTATTAGCACCTGCTTAAGTGATTAAGCGAATTATTGATTAAGGGAAACATTCAAATAAGGATTAGCATTAGCATTAGCACCTGATTAAGTGATTGCTTATTGCAGTATCAGTTAGTTAGAACAGGTGATCACTGTTGTCTCACAGACCGCAGTTCAAAAAAAAAGATTAACCGCAAAGCAGTTTACTTTAACAATCTGGGACCAGATCGCAAGTCCGCTCGAGCGGTCGGTCCGGATAATTGAGGTCCGGATAATTGAGGTTGGACTGTACTGTCTTGCTAGTGCTTTGACTGCTGCTAACTCCCCCTCCCTAAACTAGAACTCTCCCTCCACTGCCGCATTCTACTCCTTGTTTACCGTCTTTCCCTCTCTCTCTAAGCCTATTCCTTGTTACTCCCTCATCTCCTATCTCTCCCTCTCATTTGCCACTTGTGATCATTAATCCCTTGCTGTGTCTGTCCACTCTGTCTGTTCTTGCCTGTTCCTCCTCATCCTCTGGGTACATTTACTTGTAGCTGTCCATCTGCTCTCAATTATGAGTATTGTCTTGTGACTAATGATTCTATTGTTCCTCATTCTCATCTGCTGCTGTGTGGGTAGTCTAATAGCTGTGTCCCTACACCACCCGGATGGCAATAGCTCTCCCCCATCACCCTGCAATATCAGACCTGACTCTACTCTAACGCTACTCTACATCCCCTTGCTCCCAAGTGTGAAGCTGCGCTGTTGGGGTTCTGGCTCCATAAACGCCTTTGCACACCGAATGTTATGCATCTCCTTGAAATGTTCTCCTCCTGTGCTCTAATCTGGTCTCACACTGCCATCCTCCTCCTTTTGGTCCAGACTGGGGGTATAGAACTCAACCCTAGGCCAGCCTATCACTCACCCCTCTCCCACCATTTCTTATCCATACCCATGATTAAAGGCTGAAAAATTGCCCACATGAACATTCACAGCTTGCACCCTAAAATGGTTGAACTGCAAGCCTGGACTATCCAAAAGTCTCCTTACATCCTGTGCATTTCTGAATCCTGGCTAAAACCTGCCATGAAACAGCATGAGGTATCTATACCCAGTTGTAGCATCCTTAAAAATGACAGGCTAGGAAGAAGGGAGGCATATTAATCTACTCTAGGGCAGATTGGGACATAGATGAACTTCATATACCAGACTTGGCTCCCTCTCCTGCTGGGTCTCTCTTCATTTCCATTACACTAGGAAATGTCAAGAAGCTCATCATTGGATGTGTTTACTTACCCCCATGCCACGCCTCTTCCAGTCTGCCATCCCTCTTAGCCTCCCTTGCCTTCCTTCCATGCCATGATCTAATACTTTGTGGTGATTTTTACCTCGATTGGTTGCAACCTGATGCAGAAAAATTGCGTGCCTTGCTTACCGACTCAAATCTTACCCAACTCCTCCAAGATCCTATGCGTATTAACCCCAAATCTGGGAACCATACCTACTTGATTGGATGATCACCAATTGCCTGCAGAAGATCAGATTGGTGGGTATACTTCCTGACTGCATAAGTGATCATTCTCCCACCTTCTGTGTGTGGAGAAACAACCATCCCAACCCACCTCCTAAAATCTCACTTGTTTGGGACATGTCCAGGTTTGACACACAGCTTTATCTCCTCTCTCAATAACACTGACTGGCACCCCATCAGCACGCTCCCTGATATATACCAGGCCCTAGACTTCCTAATCAAAACCTTCTCACAGACAGTACACCAACATGCACCCTTGAAGAAATGCAGTTCCAAGGGTGTCAAGGATCCATGGATTACTAAAGAGATTAGGATGTAAATGTCCCTCCATGACAAAGCCTAGCACACATACAAAAATAGTGGATCTATTCCTGACTGGCAAATGTACAGACAACTCCATAACAGTTGCAAAAATGCAATCCAAAAAGCTCGGCACCTCCATTTCAAAACTCTTCAAGCAGAACACCTTAGCAATCCCAAGGAATTCTGGAGGTAAATTAATTCACTAGTAAAAAGAAAAAACATGGAAATCCCTAGCAATATCACTGTCAGTGGATCTACCCTTGATGACACTGCATCCATCACTGCTTGTTTTAATCATTTCTTTACCGACCTTCATAAATACACCTCTCTCTTTCATAACTCTACTTCACAAACTTCTGCCCCCCCCAACCACCCTAGGGGAATGTCCTGAGTCCCATCTGAAATTAGCCACACTCAAAGAAGTGTGATAACTTCTCTCTAACTTGAAACTGGATAGCTCTCCAGGACATGACACCCTAGCACTGAAATTTCTCAGGTTGGGTGCCCCAACCCTTGTCCACCCCATTCATGACCTCTTTAACAGGTCCTTCCTCTCTAACCCCATTACCGATAAATGGAAGGTGGTGGTAGTTGTCCCAGTGTATAAGGGAGGTACCAACTCCATTGTAGATAACTACCATCCAATCTCTATCCTCTGCCCATTGGCCAAAATCCAAGAATGCATAGTCTATTACCACTTCCAGGACTACCTTTACTCTCACAATGTTCTCTCCCCTTATCAGCATGGCTTTAGAATGAAACATAGTACTCTCACTGCCCTGTTAAAAGTTATATCTGACATATTTCATGCCATGGACAAAGGCCTCACCACAGGCTCCATCTTCATTACCAAGACATTTGATCTTGTGAATCATGATCTCCTTCTCCACCAGCTTCTTCTCATTGGTATGGACAACAGTGCCCTGAACTAGGTCAAAAGTTATCTGATTAGGTGATCCCAGACAGTGAAGTGGGATGTTTCCCTCTCTGACCTTCACTGAGTTACCCATGGGGTACCACAAAGATCAATCCTGGGCCCCATACTATTCTCACTCTTTATTAATGAACTCCCCCGATTCTGTGGTGGTGCCTCTGTACACCTTTATGCAGATGATGCAATATTATACTGCTCTTCTCATCACAATGACATTATTAACTGTGACTTTGCCTCTGAATTTGCTTCCCTTGAAAACTGGTTCATTCACAATCATCTTGTCCTTAATGCTAAGAAAATTAAGTATATGCTCTTCTCACATCATCCTATTGCTAATCTTCATCCCCCACCCCTTCACATTTCAACCTTTAAGGGTAATACCTTGGAGATAGTGCACTCATTTAAATACCTGGGATTCACTCTGGACCCCCATGTTCTCCTTCAGCTCCCATGCCTCAATTATTGCCAAATCTCTTAATCAGAAACTAGGTCTCCTCTGCCATATTCATCCAGTTTGTTCATCTGCCTCATGCCTGAAACTTGCCTCCTCCTCCCTTCCACCTCTCTTAACCTACTGTGTTCCCTTACTTCTCTCTACTAACTCTGCCTCCATGTCCCTCCTCTCTCAGGCATACCACAGGATTGGAAGGTTTACCTTAGGGGCCAAAGCCCACTCACACCACCGTAATGTCCTCTCCCCACTAGGATGGTTTACTTATGCTGATAAATTAAGATACTCCTCCTTCAGCCTTTTATTCAAGCTCATCCATGACTTTATGCCTCCTTGCCTTGATGAACTTGTGCATCTCCGACACAGACTGTGCACCCTTTGCTCTGCCTCACTTCCCCTTCTTATAGTACGAACTATGTCTGACCACCTCCAGGAGATCTTTCTCGGTCGCTGCTCTCTTGGATTGGAACTCTCTTTCTCCTTCTATCTTGTCTTGCTCCTCTCTTCAGTTGATCAAATCAAAGTTGACTGCCTCGTTATCCACCTCTACACCCTGTTCTTGCTTCACCTGAATATGTCCTTTCCTTATCTCTAACTACCCTGTGTTCTACTTCCTTCCATGCACCCCTCCCCTTCTTTCTGTTTAATTGCCCTATCCTCCTCCTTCCCCCTTCCCTCCAAATCTTCCGCTGATGTTCACTTCACTACTTAAGGATTTGTTGAAGTTTTTATCTTGTGCTAATGCCTACCCCTGAATTCATTTATCTCTTACCTGACAAACCCTGCTCAAGAATATAGTCATTGCTTTGTTTTTGTGTTCTACTATATGTCCAATGTTATACCACTCAGTTAATTTGCGCTGTTACTGTATGTAATCCATCCCCGGGTCACCCCTGAAAAAGGGACTGTATCGTCTCAGTGGACTTACCTGGTCACCAAAACACAAATAAATAAATGATAAAGGCAGGCATCTGTTATAACAAAAAATAAATCCACAAGAAAAGTTCTGCACTCAAAAGTCTTCCGTAGGTTCGCTTATAACAAGGTTGCCAAACCGTATGAAAACATGAAGGTCCAAAAGCATAAGAGGTCCAAGGAAACACAGACCATAAATATTCAACTAAATTGTTGATTTATTTTGCCACAGTAGGAGCCTCTAACACCTTGGCAACAAGCCTACAAGGCGGCATGAACCATTGTGAAAATAATACACCTTTTATACAATCAGAAGTGCATGATATCATAATGAGAAGTGACCCAACATACAAAAATGATAATGATCTCATAGAAAAATACACTTTATACATTGAAATATCTCTTTAAACAAACTCTTCAAATATCACTGCTCATTCCATATTTAATATACAAAAAGATAAGGAAGAAAATGACCCTAAAATTTCAAAGCAGGAAGAAAAGCTTGATTTAAAGGAAACAGGTACCAAATAAGCATTAGAATTAAGTGTATTAGATTTTTTGTGTGAGATCTCCTAAAGAAAGGGATACACCAATACAATTATTTGTTATTATTATTCCACTAAATTCAATAGCTTATCCAAGTATATCACAAAAAACACCTTAAAGGAAAAAGGTTTCATACATAAACAACAAAACAAATTTAGAATGGGCTATAACAATAAATGTTTAGATATCATAAAATTATATATATATATATATATATTATTCTGTTAGCACCCTTTGCAAACTGTGTGAGAGGCCTTTCGGCACCATGCATTTCTGCTAAAGTTGGACCAGCATAACATTCTGTGGTGATTTGCATATGCAGCCCATGATGCTTTGCATTGTGTGGGCATGTGTAATTTGTATTTTCTTGAAACTTGGCTTCCCAGCCAAATGCCCTTTAGGATAACCCTTGCCTCAGTGTTTGCAGAGGTTCTTTGTTTATATATGTGTATATATATATATATATATATATATATACATATATTATTACATTCCCATATTTCTTGATAGCCCACTTTTCTTTCTTTTTCCTTTTTGAGGAGAACTGCTCATACTAGGCCATCTGCACTGGAAATAAGGAGGAATCTAAAAAAGGAGCGAGGGCGTAAAATTGAAACAAATGTTAATAATTTGATGAACCAACATGTTTAATATATACAATAATTATGCCTCTTTAGACATACTCCTGAAGTTAAAGGGATATCCAGAATGGAAATAAACGAAGGTCAACAGAAAAAGAAGAAGGAAGATGGGGGAGGTGGAAGGGGGACGGGAGGGAAGAGGGAAGAGAGAAAGAAAGAAAAGAAACAAAGAAGCAGCAGGAAAGAAAAAGGAGAGGAAAGGGGGAAGGTGAGGGGAGAGGGAAAGGGGAAAAGAGGGAAACATAAGAGAAGAACAAGAAAAGGGACAGAGAAAAGAATAAGGAAAAAGCATAGAAACATAGAAACATAGAATTTGATGGCAGATAAGGACCGCTTGGCCCACCCAGTCTGCCCATTTCCCTGCCTACTGGATAAGCTGCAGATCATAGTTAACCAGCAGTCTACTTCTTCCTACCCCCATCCCTAGAATTGCCTTATGACTGTCCCATGCATGCTTGAATTCCACCACTGTTTTTGACTCCACGACCTCCTCCGAAGCCTGCCCATGCATCCCAACCCTCTCTGTGAAAAGATACTTCCTTAAATTACCTCTGAGCCCCCTCTTCTATCTTCAAATTGTGCCCCCTTGTTCTTGCATACCTCTTTTTTTGAAAGATGCTACCCTCTTGGACTTTGTTGATTCCCTTGAGGTACTTGAAAGTTTCTATCATGTCCCCCTCTCCCTCCTTTCCTCGAGGCTATACATATTAAGCTCCTTTAGTCTCTCTTCATATGTCTTCTGGTGCAGACCCTGCACCATTTTAGTTGCCCTCCTCTGGACAGCTTCCATCCTGTCTATGTCTTTGCGAAGACTGGGTCTCCAGAACTGCATGCAGTACTCAGATGGGGTCTGACCAGCTGTCTGTACAGAGGGATAATAACTTCCTGTTTTACTGGTGATGCCTCCCTATGCATCCCAATATCTCCCCAGCCCTCATTGCTGCCCTCTCCATTGCTTGCCCACCTTTAGGTCATCTGATATGACTACCCCCAGGTCCCTTTCCATTTTGTTGTTGTTGTTAGTATATCACCCCCATTGTGTACTCTTCCCTAGGTTTTGTTTCCCAGGTGCATTACCTTGCACTTCTTAGCATTGAATCTAAGCTGCCATACATTTGACCATTCCTCTGACCTTGCCAAGTCCCTTTCATCCTTTCCACCCCACCTTGTGCATCAACTCTGTTGCAGATCTTTGTGTCATC
Organism: Neoceratodus forsteri; assembly: GCA_016271365.2. NCBI lineage: Eukaryota > Metazoa > Chordata > Ceratodontiformes > Ceratodontidae > Neoceratodus > Neoceratodus forsteri. Next base: position 276,892,173 of record CM057449.1, read on the forward strand.
TGCAAAGAGACATACTTTTTCCTTCCAGTCTCTCTGCAATGTCACTTATAAAGACATTGAAGAGGACTAGTCCCAATACTGAACCCTGGCGGGTAATTCCCACTAGTAACCCCTTTCATCAAGTGGACTCCATTTACTATTACTCTCTGTGTTCTATTTTCCAGCCAATTTTTACCCAGGCTGTCATCTTGGGACCCATCCCAGGCTAGCTAACTTGTATATTAATCTTTTGTGTGGGACTGTGTCAAATGCCTTTCTAAAGTCTAGGTAGGCCATGTCCACAGCCCCTCCCTGATCTACTACTTTGGTCATCCAGTCAAAGAAATCTATCAGATTTGTCTGGCATGACCTTCCTGCTATGAATCCATGCTGCCTTGGGTCCTGTGCCCTCTGGCCTCTAGATACTCGACAATTCTTTCCTTCAGAAGTGATTCCATCATTTCCCTACCACTGAGGTTAAACTAACAGGTCTGTAGTTTCCTGCTTCTGCCTTGCTCTCACTTTTGTGGAGGGAATCACATCTGCCCTCCTCCAGTCCGGTACCACCCCATCCTTCCATGATTTGTTAAACAGGGTAGTCAGTGGTGCCACTAATTTTACCCTAGTTCTTTTTAGAATTCTGGGATGAATCCATTAGGCCCCATTGCTTTGTCCACCTTCAGTTTTAAGAGTTCTTTCAGAACCCTTTCTTCTGTAAAAGGGCTGGTATCAATTTCTGTATCCAGTGTGTTTCTACTGTTTGTTCTAGGTACCCCCCTTCCTTTGTAAATACTGAGCAAAAATATTTGTTTAGTATCTCTGCCTTTTCACAGTCTCCCTCTGCCCACCCTCCTCCCCTTTATTAAGCCTCACTATCCCTCCCTTGGTCTTCCTTCGCTCCCTGATGTACCTATAAAAGGTTTTATCCCCCTTCTTAACTGAGTTGGCTATCTTTTCCTCGGTTTGGGCCTTTGCTGTTCTGACTGCCTTCCCAGCTTCCTTTTGCTTTAGCTGATACAGTTCTCTGTCCTGCTCCTTCTGTGATTCCTTGTACTTCCTGAAAGCTTTCTTTTTCTCTTGAACCTTCACTGCCACTTCCTTTGAGAACCATAGTGGTTTCTTACATCCTTTAGTTTTGTTTATTTGCTTCACACAAAGGCTTGTTGCCTCTGTGATGGCAGTTTTATTATTCCCATTGTTCTTCCACCCCTCCTTCCTGCCCATTTGCTAGTGCATTCTTAGGCACTTCCATTTTAGCAAAGTCAGCCCTCCTAAAGTCTAGTACCTTTGCCTTTGTATGGCTTGACTCTATTGCTGTGTTTATTGTAGAACCATCCTGTTCAATGGTCACTAGTTCCCAGATGGCTACCCACTTCTACATCTGTGATCCTCTTTCATCTCCATTTGAGAGAACCAGGTCTAGATTGCTCTCTCTCAGTGGCTCCAATACTAGTTGTCTAAGGCATGCCCTGTAGGGCATCTAGAATAACCCCACTCTTCAAGTGGCTACGGCAACTGCACTCCAGTTAATATCTGGCATATTCAGATCACCCATCAGCAATATCTCCCCTTTTTTTGCCATACTAAGTATACTTTCTATCTTTTCCTTGTCCATTTCCTCCCCCTGAGAAGGGGGTCTGTATACAACCCCTGTGCGGATTGTGGTGCCATTGCCGGTCTCCAAATTTACCCACAGTGCTTCTTCTCCTCCCTGTTTTCTCTTTTGTTCTGTTACTTTGATTCTTTCCCTTATGTAAAGAGCTACTCCTCTTCCTCTTTTACCCTCTCGGTCTCTCCTGTAGATAGTGTATCCTGGTATGTTTACGTCCCAGTGATGGTTTTGTATGAACCATGTTTCTGTGACTGCCACAATATCCAGATGTTCCTCCTCCATCAAGGCCACTAATTCCGGAAGCTTGTTACTTAGACTACGTGCATTGGTACTCATTGCTTTCTATTTTTTGATGGCTTTACTTTCTGTTGCAGCATCCCCCACTGACCTTTCTACCTCGGTCTTTTTCCCATTTAGTACCCTGTTTTGTAGGGAGAGGCTGGGATTTTTCTGCTGCTCATCAGTGCCTCCCCCCTTGACTAGTTTAAAAGCTTGCCAATGAAGCATTTAAACCGATTGCTCAAAAGACTTGTTCCCTTCCTGGACAGATGCAGACCATCCTGCCAGTATAGGCTGGTGTCCCTCCAGGTGGAACCCCAGTCCCCAATGAAGCCAAACCCCTGTGCTCCACACCATTTTTTCAACCACTCATTAAACTGCATGGTGCAAAATACCCTTGCCTCACTCATGCCATTTACAGGCAGCACCTCTGAGAAGGATACTGTGTGTGCTACTTGTCTTAGGCCCCTCCCCAGTTCTACAAAGTCCTTCTGCACTGCTCTAATCTCATGTTGAGCCAAGTCATTGATCCCTAGGTGGACAATGACGTACAGCTCAGACTCCCATGCAGCTGTTCCCGTGATCCTGAGGATGCGCTTCCTGTCCCTCCAAGCCATGGCTCCAGGCAGGCACCTTACTTCAGTTTTCCCAGCTCCCCACAGTTCTATCCCCCTAATAATTGAGTCTCCCACCAGGAGCTGCTTCCTTTCCTTGTAGCATCCTCTGCCTCCTTCCTGTGGGCCTCCCTTGTGACAGGTGTCCTCAACCTCCTTAATCTCCTCCGTGGGTGCATCCATAGGGGAGCTGTGCTCCCCCAGAATGGTGTATGGATTGTGGGTTGGAACAACTAACTGGGTGTGCCTCTGTTCCACCCTCCTCACCCTCCCTGAGCCCACTGTGGTCCAACTGCTGTGCTTTCTTTGCAACCTCTGAGGTAGTGGTGGTGGCTCTGGTGCTCCCTGGATGGGGGGGGTTCCCTTCCTACCATCCAGTCTGGCCTGGGGGAAGGTTCTCTTACTGCTGTCCAGTGTGGCCTGAAGATGAGCAACTTCCTCCCTCAGGGCAGAGAGTTGTCTGCAAATAGGGCAGCATCTCAGCCTCCAGAAGACTCCCGGAAGACTGCTGCCCACAGCCATTACATTGTACTACTCGCCACATGACTATGCACTTTTTTTTGTGTGTGTGTGATTGGTTTGTTATATAGAAATATATATATTATACAATGTGTATGTGTATATTTTCAGTGCTGTGCTAGAGAGGATATGACATTGATATGCACCTTGCACTCTTGAGGAAATGATGTCAGAACCCCAGGTATAAAGGAACTATTTCCAGGGTGGGTGGGGTGAGGGGTGGGAAGGGGTTGGGCCTAAACTGTGCCCTCTCAAAACAATCAGCTAAGAGCTCTGACCCACATGCGATGAGTGCCTTCCTGTCTGCAAGATACTATACACAACAATTTGACAGAAAAAACCCTGCTAATCAAACAGAGAAAATCCAGACATCCAAGTCAGACACAGGTGAACCTCCCCAGCCCCAAAACAGCCTGGTGGTTTGTGCTCTGAAAGCAGTCAGCCCCAAAATAAGTCAGCTGTGCTTTGAACTCTTCCTGCACTGAAAATCTTAAGAATTGTAACAAGACTGTCTTTTCTGATAATTGTAAATTCCTTATTTCACCTTTCAGTTAGAAGCCTCCACCTGCAGTATATCTGCTACAAACCAAAGACAATTGAAAGGTTCCCTTCCCTCTGTTGTGAACACAACTCACTTTCTTGCAAATCCTATGTTCAGTATTGCAGCTCCCAACAAGAGATAGTTTGACTAGGAAAAATATTAGCTGTTCTGATGAGCTTGCTATAAACACTTGCTTATAATACTATTGTTCTCAGGTCTGTTACCCAAGCTATTGGCTGATTAAGTCTCTGTGATGTAATCACTTCCTGAGAAAGTTTGGAATTGCCTTTTAAGGCAAACAAAGATAAACACAGAAAACAGTTTACTGTCTGGGTCAAATACACAACCTGCACCTGCACTTATTTCAGGATTTGTGACAAATGTTTCGCCCAGAGTTTAAAATCTTCCTGCACTGAAAATCTTAAGAATTGTAACAAGACTGTCTTTTCCTGATAATTGTAAATTCCTTATTTCACCTTTCAGTTAGAAGCTGCCTCCACCTGCAGTATATCTGCTACAAACCAAGACAATTGAAAGGTTCCCCTCCCTCTGTTGTGAGCACAACTCGCTTTCTTGCAAATCCTATGTTCAGTATTGCAGCTCCCAACAAGAGATAGTTTGACTAAGAAAAATATTAGCTGTTCTGATCAGCAGAAAGTAAATAGGATGAAGAAAGAAAAAGAAGAAGAGGAAAGAAGAGGACAAGAAAGAGGGGGGAAAAATTTAATTGACAGTCCATATGCAAACATCCAGACCTCCTTGTTTAAAAACAACATAGAGAGGTATCTACACTTAAGGAATGGTTTCAAATCCCATCTTTCATTGAGGCCCTTAGGCCTTACTGTATTTGCTTTAAATATCCAATAACTTTCTCTCTGCATAAGGAGGTTTTGTCTATCACCACCAATTAATGGGTTCTGTACACATTCAAGACCCATGAAATTAAAACAACTTGGTTCTGATTGATGTGTTTCGCAAAAATGTCTGCTAGCAGGCTTATTCATTTTTTGATTTATAATGGAACGAACATGCTCTTATATTCTCTTCTTTTCTTTTCTCTTTCTTCTCTTGTGTTTTCCTTTTCCCCTTTCCCTCTCCCCTCCCTCTCTCCTTCTCCCTTTCCTTTCTTTTCCTTCTTCTTTCCTACCTCTTCTTTGTTTCTTTTCTTTCTTTCCCACTTCCTTTTCCTCCCCCTTCCTACTCCCCCTTCTTCCCTCTTCTTTTTCTGTTGACCTTCACTTATCTCCATTCTGGATATCCCTTTAACTTCAGGAGAATGTCTAAAGAGACATAATTATTGTATATATTAGAAATGTTGGTTTATCAAATTATTAACATTTGTTTCAATTGTATGCCCTCTTTTTTGTTAGATTACTCACTTATTTCCAGTGCAGATGGCATAGTAAAAGCAGTTTTCTCCCAAAAAGGAAAGGAAAAAGAAAGAAAAAGTGGGCTAGCAAGAAATGTTGAAATTTAATGATATATATATTTCATTTTATGATATCTAAACATGTATTGTTATAGCCCATTCTAAATTTATTTTGTTGTTTATGTATGAAACCATTTTCATTTAATGTGTTTTTTTTTTTGTGAAATACTTGGATAAGCTATTGAATTAAGTGGAATAATATTTAAAAAAATAAATGTGTTGGTGTATCCCTTTCTTTAGGAGATCCCACACAAAAAAAATGTAATAAGCTTAATTCTAATGCTTATTTGGTACCTGTTTCCTTTAAATCAAGCTTTTCTTTCTTCTTTGATATTTTAGGGTCATTTTCTTCCTTCTCTTTTTGTATATTAAATATGAAATAAATAGTGATATTTGAATTAGTTTGTTTAAAGAGATATTTTAATGCATAAAGTGCATTTTTCTATGAGATCATTAAAATTTTTCTCTGTTATAATTTGAAGTTCACAAAAACCAAAACAGTAGACACATTAGGTACATAAGAACAAGGGAACAACAGAAATAGTTGAGTGAGAGAAGCACAAACTGCAGCCAGGAAGGTAGAAAGCAAAATACTGACCTAGAAAGTTGGAAGAGGCACAAACCAAGCAGAAAGCCCAAAGCATGAAGGGAAGCAGGAGACTAACACTGAGAATAAGGGGTGCACAGAGCTCCAGCAGAGCCTCTGGCTGCAGCAAGTCAAACAATGCTTCTGAGTGAGGCAGGAGGAAGCTGGCTTAAATAGCTCAGGCAGAGTGTGTGGTTAGTTGCTCCCACCCATTGAACTGCACGCATAGCCTTTGAATTAATCTGCAAAAATAAACCGGGGGTACAATACCTTCCTACACTAGGCTACCCTCAGGTAGGAAAAGAGAGGGAATCAGGGTTTTTATGACTTTATCTATGGAGGGATCCTAAATGATATTGCTGATCTCATAGGGGAGTTTAAAATGCTGGTATAAAACATTTTTGCTTACCTGAGGGTGAGATTCTATTTGCAGGGAACCTCTCCCTCTCTGACCCCAACAGAAGAAATTCTGCACACATCACAACCACTAACCAAGCCTCTCATAGCATTCTACAGTCTATTAGAGGGAGCCAGCCCTGCTCCAATTAATAAATACTAGTCGGATTGGAAATCAGAACTGGTGTGTGACATAGATGGCGAAACATGAAACCTTGCTATCCAACGTGTACTGTACATAATTTCTCAAGGACTAGTCGATTAATATGGGTTCAACCAACATTTTCTTTTCAGAATGTATTTTACCTCAGTGAGGACTGTTCCCACAGTGGAGAATGGAAGCTTGGGCAACTGCTGGCCATCTCTTTCCAACCCCTGTTAATTAACTGGAAAGTACCGCGATGAGGGGCCCTGCAGATGTGTTCCAGTGCTGTGTTGTGCACAACTCCCTATGGGACATGAATGCCAGATGTAGCTGGAGTTGGTGGTTGAGCTTGGGCTCAATGCAAGGGCAGTGTAGGCTGTGTGAATATGTGTACATTCATGCTACAGGTCAGTCTATGAATGTCCCTTACTGTAAGGGATGTGTGCCCATATAATGGCTTCCAGCAGCAGGTGGGGGAGGGTAAGGAGCCAACAACCAATAAGGAAATGTGGTCATCAGCTTTGTCTTGCCAGTTCATGGTTAGGGTATGGCAGCTGTGAAATCTGCAGAATTCAATGTTTCAGAGCTGACCTACCCTACTGGAGGGAACCTTAAGAATGACCATCTCCCCTCCTGCTCCATCTGACATTTTAAAGGAGCAGCCCTCAGCAGCAATGTGTAAGCATCAATCAGACCCAAGGCAACATATGGCATTGTAAATGTCCTGAAAAACACATTAAAGTAAAGAATAGTACATAGGAGGACAAGGAAAAGTATGCAGATTCCAAGGGAAAATGGGAGGGATTGGGGGGGAGGCTACCACCTAGCAAGGTTAGGGGATAGTGGGTTGAACACTGCAGGAAGAGAGGAAAGAGGGGAGGCAGAAAAGGACCCCCATGGTGGTCCATCCAGTCTGCCCCTTCCCCCCTTGTTAATCTGTCCACCTCCCTCCTTGAGTACCCTCCCCACTCCCCAGTAACCTTTTATGCCTATCCCAAGCCTTCTTAAAACCCGACACTATCTATAACCCCACAATCTTCTCTGAAAGCCAGTTCCAGGCATCCATCACTTTGTCTCTGTGAAGAATTGCCCTCTCACATGGCTTCTGAAGGGTCCACCTAGCAGTCTCAAGTCATGTCCCTTTGTAATGGTGTCCTTCATTATGTGAAATAAGCACCCTGGGTCTACTTTGTTTATTTCTTTGATGTAGCTGAAGGTCTCTATCATGCTCCCTCTCTCATTTCTAGTCTCTAGTGTGCACAGCCTCATCTCATTGAATCTCTGTTCATAAGGTATGTCCTTCATTCCTTACACCATCTTGGTCACTCTCCACTGAACCCTTTCAATTATATCTACTGTATGCCCTTGCACAAGTAAGGCCTCCAAAACTGGACTCCATATTCCAGGTGTGTTCTCACCATAGCTTGTTACAGGGGCACCAAGACTTCTCTCCTTCTACTGGTAATTCCCCTGCCTATACTTGCCAGCATCCCATACTCCTTCACCACTGCCCTAGTGCAGTGTTTCCTCACCTTTAAGTCACTGGAGACTACTATTCCTAGATCCCTCTCCTGTTTTAGAACCCTGATTTTCTCCCCTCTTATTGTGTATCCTGCCCTCAGGTTACTGTGCCCCAGGTGCATGACTGCACACTTCTTGATGTTGAATTTTAGTTGCCAGTCTCAACCCACTCCTTCAGTGTCCTCAGGTTCTGTCTCATGTCTTCCAACCCTCCTTCAGTGACAACCCTGTTGCAGATTTTCATATAATCCGCAAAGAGGGTGACACGTCCCTTCAGTTCATCTTCTATGTTGCATATGTAGATACTGAAGAGGAGAGGTCACAACACTGACCCCTGGGGTACCCTGTTTGTCACCCACCCCTTTCTAGAGTGCAGCCCATTTACTACCACCCTCTGAGTCCTATATGCAAACCAGTTTTCAATCCATCTAGTTATGTTTCCCCCAACCCCTGTACTTTCCAAATTGTTGACCAACCTTCTATGGGGCACAGTGTCGAAGGCCTTGCTGAAGTCCAGATAGGCCACATCCACCACCACCCCCCGGTCTATTACCTGTATCACACTGTCAAAGAAAATGTTTAGATTGGACTGGCATAATTTTCCCCTTGTGAAACTGTGCTGATTGACGTCCAGCAATCCATTCACCTCTAGGTAATGCATTACCCTTTCCTTGAGTGCCTGCATGACTTTTCCCACCACTGCAGTGAGGCAGACTTGATGGTAGTTCTCCCTTGACTCTCTGCTCCCCCCACCTTGTGGATCAGCACAACTGTAGCTCTCCTCCAGGCTTCCGGCACCCTTCCAGTGTCCAAGAACAGGTTGAATAGCCTCGCCAGTGGGGAAGCCAGCTCGTCTCTTAGCTCCCTGATCACCCTCTGATGCAGTCCATCTGGTCCCATGGCCTTGTCCACCTTCACCTCTGCCCAGTTCCTCCCTGACTCTCTGCATGCTGAAGGGACTTATTTCCACTCCTGTACCCAAGCCCCTCTTTCTCAACTCTGGTCCCCTACCCTCCCCCTACTTCCTAAATACTGAGTAAAAGTACCAATTCAGCTCTTCTGTTTTCTTGCAGTCATCCTCCAGTGGCTTCCCTCCCACACCCCAGAGAATTTTGATTCCTTGACAAGTCTTCTGCCTATTTCTCACATATCTAAAAAATGTCTTTTAACCCCCCTCAGTCTGTTTCACTATCTGTTTCTCTGTGTCGGCCTTTGCCCTCCTAATCACCTTCCTTGCTAACCTCCTTGTTTCCCTGTAGGCCTCCCCATCCTCATCCCTCTGCATTTTCATATATTTCCTAAATTACCTCTGTCTGCCCCCTACCACTCACTTAGGCACCCATGCCTGAGTGGCACTCATCGAGATGGGAGGACAGCTTCAACCACCTCCATGGCCACCACCTGACTGCCTGCACCACCTCTAGCTGAATTCTAGCTCCAGGGAGTCGGATCCAACCTTAAGGCACCCACGCCTCAGCAGTGCTCATCAAGTTGGGTGGACAGCTTCAACTGCCTCCACGGCCACCACCCCACCTCTAGCCAAATTCTAGCTCCAGGGAGTCAGATCCAGCCTTAAGGCACCCACACCTTAGTGGTGCTCATCGAGATGGGCAGACAGCTTCAACCACCTCCACGGCCACCAACTAACCCCCTGCACCACCTCTAGCTTAATTCTAGCTCCAGGGAGTTGGATCCAGCCATAAGGCACCTGCGCCTGAGTGGCACTCATTGAAATGAGCAGACAGCTTCAACCGCCTCCATGGCCACCGCCAACCCCCCCTGCACCACCTCTATCTGAATTCTAGCTCCAGGGAGTTGGATCTAGCCTTAAGGTACACCTGCTGATCTTCACTCAAGCCATCCTGGTCAGCTAAACCTGATTGGTGCAGTGCGCTCGCAGGTGGTTTCTGATTGAACTGCCTGCTATCCCATTGCACTCTGAGCGCCTTTGCCATAGACTTAAACAGGGATTTCTGTTGGACTTGTGGCTTGAATTACGGCTGTTCTCTTGGCATTAATATCCAATCTCCACTCTAAGTACTGCTTGAATTTTTTGAATAATTGGTTTTGATTTACTATGCTTAGTTTAAAATCTCACTAGAAAAGCCTTGAGTTGCCTTAACCAGTACCGTTAAGGGAGAACATTGCAATTACCTGTTTATCATTTATAGTGTAAAATATTATTACTTCACAACTGTTAAATTTGAATAACTTAGATACGAACTGATTATTTTCAACTCTCACCTTATTTTCTCCCACCTATCTCCCCATCCCTAGCTAACTTTCTCCTTCTCCCTTAGCAACACTGTAGACTCTGCCACAGTTGCCTCAATGTAAACCCTCCCCCCCAGCTAATTCTCTGGTGTCTCTGCCACTAAATTGCCCATATCACTTGGCTGGCCCTTCCCCTGCCTCTGCAATTACTTATTTTGCTAAGTTAAATGACCCCTACCCTCTGCTGGTGGTCTACAGGCAGCTTCCCACCCCTGACTTCCCAGTTGTCTGTAGGTATATTTAATGTGTGTGTCTCTCTCTACCCCCTTAGGCACCCACACCTGAGTGGCGCTCATCGAGACAGGCAGACAGCTTCAGCAATCTCCATGGCCACCACCTAGCCCCCTGCACCACCTCTAGCCAAATTCTAGCTCCAGGGTGTCTGATCCAGCCTTAAGGTACACCCACTGATCTTCACTCAAGCCATCCTGGTTGGTTAAACTCGATTGGTGCAGCACGCTCACAGGCAGTTTCTGATTGGACTGCCTGCTATCCCATTGCACTCTGATTGGAATGCCTTTGCCATAGACTTAGTCAGGAATTTCTGTTGGACTTGTGGTTTGAATTATGGCCCTCTCTTGGCTTGAATATCCAATCTTCACTCTAAGTACTGCTTGAATTTTCTCTCACCCCCCCCACCCACTCCCAGGCCTCCTTTAAATACAGCATTGCTCTGCTCCTATGTATTATATGCCTCTTGATTAGTTCTCCTAGTTAAGAGGGTGTCAGCTTGTGTTTGGGCATCCACTCAGTTGTTTTTAACCTAATTTACACTAACCCTTCTCACTTCTTCCTTTTTTCTGCTATTTGCTATCCTTAATTCTCCTAAGCCAATAGGGTGGCAGGATGTGTTTGGGCATCTGCTCAGTTGTTTTTACCCAATTCACACTAACTCTTGAACCCAATCTAGTGGAAATATGGCTTTCTTTATCATCTTACTTCTAATTCTGGCTAAAAGTGTACCTCATGCTATACTGCTCCAGGAAGAGCCAGAAGCTAATACAATCTTTGAGCCCATTATCATATCTCCTGCTGCCCCCCACACTGTAACTCCACTATTCTGACAATTCACCTTTGATATATATATATATATATATATATATATATACACACACACACACACACACACACACATATACAGTGTATATAACTTTTCTCCTACCTCCCGGTCCTTCTCCCATCACCTATGACTATCCGGGCACTCTCCATTATAGTCCTGTAGGGTCAAGTCAGCCTTACCTACTCCTGGATCAAACATACATCCCTGACAGTATATCAAAGAAGGACCCAAAGGAAAACAGCCCTCTCCTACTTGATAAATATCCTTAAGAAAATGCTGCCAATTCTCTTTCTTTGATCAGGCGATGTGGAATTAAATCCAGGTCCTCCAACACAAATTACATCACCATCGGATTTCACAGCTGCACCTGGTCTAAAAATGGTGTTGGGTAACATTCTAAGCCAACCAAAAAATTCAACCAACTTCAAGTTTGGTCCTCCATACTGACAGATCTGATTATTATTACTGATTTAAGGCTGAACAAGTCCTACTGACCTAAATTACCATCCTGGGTTTTGAACTTTCAGGAAGATAGGAAACCAGAGGTGGGGTCGTCTATGCCAAAACCAGATTTGCAGTTAGTGATATTTCTTGTAAAACTAAGCCAAAAAAATATGAGATTGTTTCACTGAAGCTTCACCTTCCTTCTACAGAATTCATCACTATTATAGGTAGCTATAGGCCACTGTCCAGTGGTGTGGAAATCCTTACCATACTGAAATCCCTAACCTTGGCTGCCAACACGGAAACAATAATTCTAGGGGACTTCAACATGGATTGGCTTACCGCAAAATCTCACTGCCTTAAATATATCTGTGATGAGCTGGGCCTCGCACAGATAGTCACTGAATCCACAAGGAACAATACTTCTAACAATGACAATAGCTCACTCATAGATGTTATTTTAACTATGCATCCCCATAAAATCTCTCACACTGCATTTTTCCATAAAGATATGAGTGACCACAGTGTTGTTGTATGTATAAGATCCCAAACTAAAACCCTCCAACCACCTAAACTCAGAACCAAATGGTTCTTTCATAAGTTCAGTGCAGTAAACTTTCTATCGAATTGGGTAGATCAAATGGCAAGATCTATATCTTGCCAAAACTACTGATAAACTGCCTCAGTCCTCAATGATAACCTTACCATCCTGATAAACAAACATGCCCCTTTATTAAAAGTAAAGATGCGTAAATCTTCACATCCTTGACTTACCCCAGATCTTAAGCAGCACTCACCAATAGAGATAAAATTTGGGCTCGAGCTAGGCATTTAAAGAACCCGGCAGATCATGGCAGGCCTTTAGAACTGCCAGGAGTGCCTGTAAAAACATTCATGCTGCTAAAGGAAAACATTACATTTCCACTTTGGAGCAGGCCAATGGAACTCCAAAATTCTGGAGGACTCTTGAGATCTATGAAAGCCATCCCATGGCTCCCTCTATACCTAACAAGATCCTTACCAAAGACAGGGTGGTGGAAAACAATTCTCAAATCCTTGAAGAACTTAACTTACACTTGTCATGGCCAGACTAGCTTTAACTCCTCACCGTATGCTAGATGCGTGAATAGCAATATGGCCCAGCCTCATATCTGATACCCCATCCCATCCTTTCAGCTTTCATGGCGTGTTTAGCTATAAAGAAGTTGAAGACTTACTTCTCAGCCCTGATAGCAGGAAAAGTGAAGGGAACAATGGCCTCGAACCCTTCTTCTCGAGACTAGGCTTTGCCCATCTCACTGCTCCTATCCTCCATATTTTCAATCTCTCCATCACCTCTACCACAGTTCCATCCTGCTGGAAATCTGCCCACATTCTTCCTCTCTTCAAATCAGGAGACCATTGTGATTTAAACAACTACAGGTCCATCTCCATCTTGCCTGTTCTCACCAAAGTTCTGAAAAAACTGATCTACAACCAACTAAAAAATCACATTGAAATGCACTCACTCCTAAACCCAGCACAATCTGGCTTCAGGTCTAAACATAGCACCATCACAACATTGGCTAAAGTCTCTAATGGCTGGATTTCTGCTATGGATTCTGAGAAGGTTACTGGAGCACTCTTTCTAGACCTCAGTAAAGCATTTTATACTGTTGACCATCACCTCCGAATTACCTGACTCACCAATCTAGGTGCCACTCTGTCTACTGCACAGTGGTTTAACAGTTATCTTTCTGGAAGGATACAAAAAGTCAAGGCTGATGGTCAACTATCTGCCCCCTCCCTATTGCCTGGGGAGTCCCCCAAGGCTCCATCCTAGGCCCGATCCTTTTTTCCTTGTATATCAATGATCCTGATTCCTACATAATGAAATCCAGCCTTCATTTCTTTGTGGACGATACAGTATTGTACACCACAGGCACAACCTTATCGGAAGTTAGTGCTGTGCTACAAACTAACTGATCTGCTTGAAAGCAATCTCATAAAAGCCAAGCTTCTCCTAAATGCTAAAAAAAACTAAGGCAATGATTTTTTCTCAGCATACTTCTTTTGGCACTCTACCTGTCCCTTAAAAGGACTTTATTGTTACCTCCTCACGAGAACCCCTGGAATCGTAGCTAAATTTAAATATCTTGGCATGTGGATAGACAAAAGCTATCTTTCATCTACCATTGTGGGACTTATCTAAGAGGCTTAAAGCAAGGTTGGGATTCTTTTTAGAAATAGGTCTCTTCACTCTTGCGACCCAAACCAGGCTTGTCCGGGCCACATTCCATCCCTTACTTGATTATGGGGATATAATTTATATCTCCTCCTCAATCTCAAGCCTAACTAAACTGGACATTCTCTACCAACGTGCCCTAAGGTTCATCACTAGCTCCACACACTGAAACCACCACTGTGATCTATATGTAGCAGTTGGCTGGACCTCAGTCACCACCAGATGCTTGCTCCACACTGGTATCTGGACCCTTAAGATACTTCTTCACAAACTACTGGGCTACATAACATCTCTTCTACACATCTCCCATAGTGCATACTCCCTAAGGAAATCTGACTTCATCCTATTAGCTGTCCCTAGGACTCATACTACCTTGGCCAACGAGCTGTTTCATATGCCCTTCCTGATATCTGGAACTGTCTGCAATCCATACTGAAACTAACTAGCACTGTCTCAGCTAATTCCTACAAAGCACCTAGCAGTCTCTAAAATAAAAAGATATCTGCAGCTGCCACTAAACTTACCCCCAACCCCAAGGCAGTTATTTGTGTATCAACTGTCCTTTTCCTCACCAAGCCAGGAATGAAATTGCTTAACTTGTATAAGGCTTCTTTTTAGGTATTCTTTCTATTAGACATTAAATATGTCTCAACTGGACCCTGTACTACTAGGTTGAACCTTACCATGATATATCTCTTGTAGTCTATGAATGCACTTTGTCTATTTACATTCAGTTGTACCTATCTATGTAATACCCATATGTATGTGCAAATGTCTCAGGTCCTCCTTGTGAATGACCTTGCTCAATGGTGTTTTTCCTGCAATAAACTTGAACTTGAACTACATCCCTGTTGAACCACAGTGGCCTCCTGTTTCTTGACCTTTCTTCCCCTCCTTATATATACACATGTGGCCTCCCAAACTTGGTCTCTAATAACTCCCAATAGCTCCTCCACCTCATATATTTCCCCAGACCATCAATCACTTCTCTCACTAACTGTTCATCTCATCTTGTTGAAGTCTGCCTTCTGAAACCAGTACTATTTTGCAGGTTGCTCCTTCTCTCCCTGTCCTCACCTTAAACCCGATGGCCCTATGGTTGTTATTTTTCAGCTCCTTCCCACCACCACTTCCTCTATGTTCTCCCTGTTTGTCAGGACCTTGTCCAGCAGGTTGTTCCCCCTAGTTGGTTCTCTGACTAACTGTTGAAGGAACACCCCCTGCAGCACATCCAGAATTTCCATGCTTCTGGTCAAGGCTGCATCAGGGATGGTCCAGTCAACATCTGGGAGATTTAGATCACCCACCAGTAGTGTTTCCTCTCTTAGAGTCATCTCACTATGTCCTAACGTCATCACCTTATCCTGTTCTTCCCCTTGAGTGGGTGGTCTGTACACCACTCCAAGTCTCAAGGATTCCCCTGTCCTTCTGCATATTGTTGCACAAAGTAGCTCAGTTTCCCCATCACCCTCTTTCCCTTCCATCACCTTTATATCTTCCCTGATGTATGTTTACCCCTCCCCTCTTCCTGTCCTTCCTATCCCTCCTCATCAGCCAGAAGCCAGGAATAGCTGTTTCACACATGTAAAATTCCTTCCACCACATTTCTGTGATTGCTATTATGTCCAGCCTTTTATGTGCAATGATGGCTATTAATTCCTCCATCTTGTTTGTTAAGCTCCTAGCATTGACCACCAAGCCCTTTCACCACCTTTTCCCCACCTCAGCTCCCCCCAAGGGCTTACCAGAGCCTATAACTACATTCTTCCCTGGGGGAGATCTAGGGCTCCCCAACTCAGCTGTTGTATGCCCCCCTTTCAGCTTAAATTATATTTCCTCTCAAAGAATTCCCCTAGTCTGCACTTCAGTATGGCTGGACCTTCCTTTTTAAAGTGCAGCCTGTCTGGGACAGAGGCTCTCATCATCCCAAGTTGCCCCCCATCCTATCATACAGGAACTGTGTATATCCCCTGCCTGCTAAGATTGGAGCCCCAGCATAGCCTCCTTGACTAGCCTGGACTTCTACAGCATGAGAGACTGTATGTTGCTTCATTTCTATCTTGCTTGTTGGAGGCTTGGGGGAGCTTATAATTGTCGGCTGGAGGGGGTGGGGATCTGTGAGCTACTTAATTGCAGCACTGCTCACAAGCGCAGCGTAAGCATGTGAGTGGTGCGAGTGCCACTCGGTGTTGAAAATGCTGTGAAGGGGAAGTTATTCCCCACAAGTTTATAAGTACTGAAAGAGACCTTATTGTCTTTATTCCTCACTATTTAGTATTTGAACTTATTTCTGGTGTGGGGATAGTACAGCTGGTTCAGCATTATTGTGAAGCAGCTTTGTCCTGCACATGAGACTTATTATCTGTATTAGTATATTTGCTTGTTTATATGAGCTAGGCAGGCTGTTTAGCTTTTATTTAATTGTGTATTATTTATTTATTTAAAAGTTTTACCAGGAAGGCATGCTGAACAGAATACCACTCGATTCCAGATGCATCCTGGGGGGTGTTGGGGGTGGGAGGATACATAACCACATACATAATACAGAAATTAACATGGAATATATACAGGATATATACAGTATGTGCACAGCAAGTGTAGTGACAGAACATCAGTGTTAATAAGGCATACATATGAGGAAAGGTATAAAGGATAAACTATATTGGGATTAGAGTAAGAACATTGGAGTCACCATGTCTGATACTGGTTAGAGAGCTGGGCCCTTGTCTTAGTGTGATCTTAGGCTGTATGAGCAGTCAGCGAAGAAATGCACTTTGAGGAGGGAGTTGAGTATTCGAGAGGAGGGAGCGTGCCGAATGACTGCAGGAATGGAGTTCCATAACTTTGGCATGCAAGCTCTAAAGGCCAGTTGGCTAGCAGAGGTCACCATATAAGGGACTTGCAGGAGCCAGGAGTCGCAGTTCCTGAGTGAGTAACCAGAGGGTGTTTGAGCATTTGGAGTAGAAGAGAGATATGAGGGCAGTAAATGGGCCCAGAATTTGGCTGTGAGTCTATTACAGTGGGACTGGCATCTATTGTCGAGTGAAATGAGGCTGAGGGACTGGTAGAGGTCACAATGGTGGGTGGAGGGTGTATGATTAATTGTGATAAAGTTATTTGCAGTATCCTGAGTTTAATATTTGGTGATGTGTAAGGGTTATATGGGAGAGCCTGGGGGGGCCAGGATTATGTATGGGAGCTCCCTGCTGCATGATCTGCATCCTTTAATCCCCTTCCCAGTTTCAGATACCACAGCAAGATGCTGTCAGGAAGTGGGGATTAGAAGTAATCAAGTTAATCAAGGGCAGTGGGGTGCCCCATACATATCGGATGGTGGCAGGATAGAGATTGTCAGGTCCAGAAGGTGCCCTGGGTTTCAATGAGCACCTGAGAGAGGCCAGACTTAGTTGGTGCCTGTCTCCAGGGAATCCACCAGACTGAGTGGTCAGGTAACCCGAGGGGCTGCTTCACTCACCAGTCCCCAGAGGGCAGTGCTATGCAATGCCAGATCGATTAGAAATAAGACAGCATATATTGCTGACTTCATTTCTTCAGCCGATCTGGCTTGCATTACAGATACTTGGGTTGGGGATGATGTGGGCTCAGTTTTTGAGGCCGCAGTCCCTCCTGGGTATACCGAGGTGCACTGCCCCAGAGTGGAATGCAGGGGTGGCTGTGTAGCTATCTGTTTTAGATCCACCTGGCCCTCACCGTGCACCCAGTAGGAACTCCAGGTTCATTTGAATGAGTGTCTGTTCATAGGGGACCAGGTGCAGGCTGCAGGATCTTCCTTATCTACCGACCCTCTGGGCTGATGGGGAATTTCCTGCAGGAGGTCACTGAATCATCACCGACAGAACACTGGAATCCCCAGATGTGTTTTTCTGGGGATTTCAATGTTTAGTCTACGACAGTATCAGAGGTATAGTCATGATTTTCTTCAAACTATGTCCCCCTGGGCCTGACACAAGCTTTCGTTACTGCAGCGACTGAAGTTGTTTGATTCCTGTGCTTGAGACCTAGGATTGGGAAGGATATTTCGCAACATTTAGATGTGTCCGCTGGCTGAGCAGAGTTTATCCTAGTTTCAGAAAAAGGGTTTGTGTATTAGAATCAGACATAGCAAAGTGTCTACATTGAAAGTCCCAGCTTACATCACAGGTGTCACTTGTCAATCAATTGATTCTGGGTGGGGCTTTTATCACTGAGCTGTCTTAGGCAAACGACACAGTGAAGTCAGTCAAAAAGACTTGCCTGCTTCTGTTGGAGGCTGAGAAACTTGCTATACTGCAGAGAACAAACTAGAATGCATTTGAGGAACTGGGAACCTGGTAAGAAATAATATTGTTGAGGACTTGTTAGGAAATATAAAGCTACGCTTTCTACAGAAAGTTTCATTTTTTTCTTATTGGCATTAAGAAGAGAATTGCAGGATTCCATTAAAGTGTAGTAATTTTATAACCAGAGGGGGTGAAATACAACTGAAGTTGCTTGATTCCTGTGCTTGAGACCTAGGATTAGGAAGGATATTTGTGCAACATTTTAGAAGTGCCCTGCTGGCTGAGCAGTGAGTTCATTTTTATTCCTGGACTCAGTAGAGTGGTTTGTGTAGGAGCAGTGGTCTAGTAAATTGTGGTGTTGGTTGACTTACTATAAAAGGCAGTACTCACCAGGGTAGTGAAGCAGTGGTGCATTTGATTGTTTCTAACAGTCACCAGTGGCTGTGGCTCACCCACCCACCTTCTCCACCCCACCCACCCCAGGCATGGCATTTCCTTTATAGCTAAGGTTCTGACATCACTTCCTCAACAGGTTTGGGAAGAACTGTCATATTCTTAATAACCCAGCACAGTACATAAAGGGTAATTACACACCAAAAAAAAAATATATATATATATATATATATATATATATATATATATATACACACACACACACACACACACACACACACTGTACATTTTATATATTACTCATTGTATATTATAAGGAGAGGACATGTGGAGTGGTAATGCACTGCTGTGAGCAGCAGTTTTCCTGGAGCATTCTGAAATCCTGTATTGTTGCCCTATTTGCAGGCAACTGTCAGCTCTGAGGGAGGAGGTTGCCCACCCAGGCTGAACTGGCAAGGACTAAGGGCCTCCCCCACCCAAAGAACACCAGTTCCACAACCACTGCCTCATGAGGTTGCCATGTGAAGAGTAGATGGACCACAGTGGGTTCTGGGAGGGTGAGGTGGTGGAACAGTGTCGTAGCCCCTAGTTGTCTCTCTACACAAATCATATGTCAGTCTGGCAAATCAAAGTTTCTCTATGATAGACACCCTCAGTGGAGACCAAGAAGAATGCTGAGACATCCACAAGTGAGACTCCACAAAGAGCGGGCAAGCGACACCACAGGGAAAGAAACAGCTTCTGATAGGGGACTCAATTTGTTAGGGGTGTGAGCCTGGGGAATGGAGAGAGAGGGCGTAAGGTGCCTGTCTGGTGCCATGGCATGGGGGACATGAAGCAAATCCTCAAGATTGCAGAAGCAGCATCACAGGAGAGGAACTCGATATCATTGTCCACCTTGGGACAAATGGACCTAGCTTAGGTATGAGATCACTGCAGTGCAGGATGAATTTGTGGAGTTGGGAGGGGCCTCAGACGGTAAAGCAAGCACTGTAACCTTCTCAGAGGTGCTGCCAGTCTATGGCAGGAGTGGAGGCTAGGTACTGCACACCATGCAGCTTAACAGCCGGTTGCAAAACTGGTGCAGAGCACAGGGCTTTGGCTTCATTGAGGACTGAGTCCACCTGGAGATGAAAGTCTGTACTGGTACGATGGTGCATCTGTTCAGGAAGGAAACAAGCTTCTAGGTGACAGGTTTAAGAAACTCTTGTGCAAGCTTTTAAAACTAGCCAAGGGGAGGTGCTGATAGAAAACAGAAAGTTCAAGCCTCCCCACAAAACATGGCAGGTAGTAGGATAAACACTGAGTATAGAGCTTGACAGAGAGCGAACAGGAGTAAATGGAAAAACAGACAAGGTAATAAGAGCAGGGATGGGGTAAAAAGGATAAAGCCAACATTAAATGGAGGGCAATTGAGTACCAATGCCCGTAGTCTTGAAACAAGCTTCCCAGAGCTAGTAGCCCTGATGGAAGAGGAACACTTGGATATTTAGCATGCAGAAATATGGTACCTGAGAGAACCATGACTGGGATGTCAACATACCAAAGGACACAATCTAAAGAAGGGACAGGGAGGGTAAAAGAGCAGGTGGGTAGCTCTCTACACAAGGGAAGGATCAAAGCCACAGAACTATAAAGCAAAGGGAGGACAGAGGAACTCTGGGTCACCCTGAGACAGGGAATGGCATCAAATCCACACAGGGTTGTGTACAGACCCCATCTCAAGGGAGGAATGGACAAGAAATGATAGAGGTATCCTCAAAATGGGCTGAAAAAGGGGAGATACTGGTTGATGGGGACCTGAAATATGCCAGATGTTAACTGCATGACACGGACTGCAGCCACATCCAGAGCAGGGTCATTCCGGTGCCTAGAGGCATACCTTAGACAGCTAGTGGGTGGAACCCAGTCGGGAGGGAGCAATAGACCTGGCACTCAAATGGAGAGAGGATCATAAATTTAGAAGTCAATAGACATCTGGGAACAAGCTTACCACTGCTCAGGCAGTTTTCACAAATAAACACAACCAAGGAGTCAAGCCTTACAAAAAGACAAAGATACTGGACTTTAGAAGGGCTGACTTTGGCATAATGGGTGAATACCTGAGGAATGTATTGAGCAAATGGCCAGAAAGGAGGGTGGAAGAACAATGAAGAAAATCAAAACTGCCATTATGGAGGAAACAAGCCTTTGTGTGAAACAAATAAAAAGAAACAAAGCGGAATAAAAACCACTATGGTTCTCAAAGAGGTGTCAGGGAAGGTTAAGGAGAAAAGGCTGCATTCAAAAAGTATAAGGAATCACAGAAGGATCATGACAGGGAACTGTATCAATTAAAGCAGAAAGAAGTGGGAAGGCAGTCAGAAAGCAAAGGCCCAAAGTGAGGAAAAGATAGCCAACTCAGTTGAAGAGGATAAAACCTTTTATAGATACATTAGGGAGCATAGAAAGGTTAAGGGAGGGATAGTGAAGATTAATAAAGGAGGG
The DNA here is from genome assembly GCA_016271365.2 of Neoceratodus forsteri. Lineage (NCBI taxonomy): Eukaryota > Metazoa > Chordata > Ceratodontiformes > Ceratodontidae > Neoceratodus > Neoceratodus forsteri. The sequence goes on from CM057449.1 coordinate 276,912,956, forward strand.
AGGTAGGTAGAGGGAGACAGTGAAAAGGCAGAGATACTGAATAACTACTTTTGCTCAGTATTCACAAAAGAAGAAGGATGAGTTACCTAAGCCAAACAATAGAAACACTCTTGGTAGTGGGGTTGATGCCAGTCCATTTACAGAAGAAAGACTCCTGAAAGAACTCCTAAAACTCAAGGTGGACAAAGTAATGGGGCCTGACGGGATTCACCCTAGAATCCTAAAACAACTAAGGGAGGACCTAGTGACACCACTGACCACACTTTTTAACAAATCATGGGAGGACGGGGTGGTACCTGAGGACCATGAGAGGGCAGATGTGATTCCCCTTCACAAAAGTGGGAGCAAAGGCAGAAGCAAACTACAGGCCTGTTAGTTTGACCTCAGTAGTGGGAAAATGATGGACTCACTAGCATGAAAGAAAAGAATTGTTCAGTACCCTAGAGGCCAGCTGGATGCAGGACCCAAAGCAACATAGACTCACAGCAGGAAGGTCATGTCAGATGAAATCTAATCAATTTATTTGACTGGGTGACCAAAGTAAGGACCAGGAGGGGCTGTGAGAGGTATCACTTGATTTTAGAAAAGGTATTTGACACAGTCCTACAAAAGATTAATAATCAAGTTAGCCAGCCTGGGAGTCGGTCCCAGGGTGGTAGCCTGGTAGCAAACTGGCTGCACAACAGGACACAGAAGGTAATATTGAGATGAGAACACATTCTCAGAAGAAAGGGGTTACTAGTGGAGCACCTCAGGGCTCAGTACTGGGTCCTGTCCTCTGAAACGCCTTTATAGGTGACACTGCAGAGGATCTGAAGGAAAGGTATCCCTTGTAGATGGCACAAAGATAGTAACAGAGCTGATACACAAGGAGGGGAAGAAAGGATGAGAAGGAACTTGGCAAGGTTGGAGGAATGGTCAGACATATGGCAACTTAGGTTCAATGCAAAGAATAGCAAAATAATGTACCTGGGAAATAAAAATCCTGGAGAAGAGTACACAATAGCAGGAGAGGTTCTAACAACAACAATAATGGAAAGATATCTGGGTGTAGTCATATCAGATTATCTAAAGGTGGGTAAGTAATGTGAGAAGTTAGTAAGGAGAGCCAGGGGGATACTGGGATGCATAGGGAGGGGCATCACAACTAGAAAAAGGAAAGTGGTTATCCCTCTCTACAGACAGTTGGTGAGACCCCATCTGAAGTACTGTGTGCAGTTTTGGAGACCTCATCTACTCAAGGACATAGACAGGATGGAAGCAGTCCAGAGAAGGGCAACTAAAATGGTGCAGGGTCTACATCAGAAACTATATGAAGAGAGACTGAGAGAGCTTAATATGTATACCCTTGATATAAGGAGGAATGGGTGGACATGAGAGAAACTTTTAAGTACCTCAAGGGAATCAACAAAGTCCAGGAGGGTAGCATCTTTCAGAAAAAGAGATGTGTAAGAACAAGGGGGCACAATTTAAAGTTAGAGGGGGGACAGCTCAGGGGTAATGTGAGGACATTCTTTTCATGGAGAGTGGTGGATGCATGGAATCGCCTTCCTGGGAGAGGTTGCTGGGTCTAAAACGGTGGAAGGTATCCAAACATACATGGACAGACATAAGGCAAACATAGTAAATAAGGAAGTAAGCTGTTGTCAACTAGAATCTCCAGCTTATCTAATAGGTAGGAAAACAAGGCAGACTGCGGGGCTATGGTCCTTATCTGCCGTCAAAAGTCTATGTTTCATGTTCTATGTTTCTATGACCATCAAGATGGCCACGGTTGGACCTTGGTATCTCAATGGACTCTAGAGATTGTTAATCTCAGGATTGATCGAGTACCTTGGTCCGGATCACCTCATGGTGCAGTTCATGCCTGGGCTCCCACCAGAAGCCCTTCCCTGCTGAGATGATGAGCTGTCACCCTTATGGGGTTTGATCCTGAGGGTTTTTGGTAGCAGCTAAATTATCTAGTGTGGAAGTGCATGCGTTGGAGGTGTTGGTGCTGAGGCGACAATCGTACTAGGGTGTTATCTGCACCATTAACTCCATCACACCTGTCCGTAGACATCCCAGAACTCCTTACCTGAGGTCCCTGTGGTTTGACAGAGATCTCAGGGTGATGAAGAGGATGGGTTGGAGGTTCGAAAGACTGCTGGAGGAGGTCCGGCTTGAGGCGGACAAACTGGTCCTGAGTACACATTATAGTATACCAGGAGGCAATCAACCATAAGAAGGCAGCGTTTCCTGTCCAGGAGAATGTCATTGGGAAGAACTGACCAGCTACACTTTTCCAAGTTGTAGATAGAGCTACCCATTCTGCTTGTCTTGCAAGCCCAGGGAGTTTTTTCTAAGACTGAGTGTGAAGAGTTTGCTCGGTTCTTCTCGGACAGAGTGTCCACAATCCGGCAGGTGGCTTCTTCAGCCAGCAATGTCATAGCTGGCAGTGGTTGCCCTATGTGTTCTAAATGCACTCCACCTAGTTGGGGGGAGTTTAGATCAGTGGAGGTTAGCTAAGTCATTGAGGTGGCAGTCAATCTGAAGCACACCTTCTGTGGGCTGGACCTGGTGCCGACACATTTCTTAATGAGATGTGTTGACTCTGTAGGCCCGGTGTTTGCCCTGATTGTTTAGTGCTTCTTATCTGAGGGGGTCTTTCCAGATGCCTTGAAGAAGGCACTAGTGAGACTCCTCTCAAAGAAACCATCTTTGAACCCGGGGTCATGGCAAATTACCATCCTAAATCCAACCTTCCCTTTTGGCCTAAGGTGGTGGCGCTTCAGTTGGAAGAGTACCCTCATGACTCATGAGTTGTATGAACCCTTCCGGGTCGGGATTTTGGGCTAGCATAGTACAGAAGCTGCACTTGTTCAGGTGCAGAATGACCTCCTCAGGGCAAGAGATCGGGGATAAGACAATTTGTTTTCCTTGATCTCTCTTCAGCATTTGACACTGTGGACCATTGTGTGTTGCTTGACTGCCTTAGGGAGCTCTGCGTACTGTCATCTGCTGGTTTGAGTCCTTTTTCACTAACAGAAGGCAATGGGTTGTGATGGGAATTCTCATCCATATCCAGCCTCTTTTGTGGAGTTCTCAAGGACTGCAGTACCTGCCCCAATGTTGTTCAGTGTATAGTTGCCCTCGGAGGGTTATTAGGAAGTAGAGCTTGGGTTTCAATGTTATGCCGATGCTACCCAGCTATATCTCCATCCTCGTCTTGCGAACATTCAACAGTGGATATACTAAATATCTGCCTGGCAGAGATCAACGACTGGATGGCCTTCAGCTGGCTGCACTGAACCCTGTTAAGATGGAGGCTTTGGTAATGAAGTTGAATAGAGTGCATGATAGATGGGCTCCTGACACAGCAACTGGACTTGCTCTAGGAGCGTCATTAGCTCCCTCTTGGGTATGAAATCTTGGAGTGATTCTGGACAGGAATTTAACTATGGAGGCACAAATATCCTCCACAGTTCATTCCTGTTTTTCCATCTCAGAAATATTGCCAGGATTAAGCCCTTTGTTCCACCTTTGGACCTCCCTACCTTGATACATGCCTTAGTCACATCTAGGCTTGACTACTACAATGCGCTCTACCTTGGGGTCACAGGGGGATCTTTCAGCAGGCTGTAGCTGGTACAAAATGCAGCTGCCCAGTTACTTACTGAGCAACATAAATTTTGCCACATAACACTGGTACTACATGAATTGTACTGCTGCCAGTTAGTTGGAGAATCCTCTTTAGGTGGGTTTTCTCACCCATAAGGTCCCAAGCACAGACAGGGCCCTAGGTTATCTGTTGACTCTTGTAACCTGCCTCTTTTACCAGCCCTCCTCTTTGTTCTCTAGTGGGGCCTCTCTGGCCATTCCTAGAATGAGGCTAAAATCTGCTCGCGACAGAGCTTTCAGTGTCGCAGCTCCCATTCTCTGAATTCTTTGTCGGGTTGAGGTCAGGGAGCCCCCACTGTTGATATTTAAGGCTCTCCTAGTTGTCTCTATTTTCCCAAGCTTTTATGGGAAAATTCTATGAACTGTAATAAGAACTTGATATTATTTGTTGAGTTATTTATTTTATTCTTCATTTTGTTTAAAAATTTGTGATGTTTTATTTTATTTTGACACTGTTTTATTTATTTTTTATGGCACCCAGAGCTTCTGGGACAGGGCATCTTTTAAATAAATTTTGCCTTGCCTTGCTTTGCCATCCCGTATCCCATCTGCCTACACCATCTCACCAGCCAATCATTAAACTTTTTTATTCTGTGCTTTTTCTCTTTGCTGGCCCTTTGTACAGGCAACACCTCTGAAAAGGCCAGAGATTTAAAGCAGAGCCCCTCACAGAATCTAGCCAGAGTCTTAAATCTCATCTGTGCCTCTATGAGACTGTTGCCTTCTAGGTCGTTTTTTCGTAGGTGGAATACTAGACGTACATTGCTATACTGATCCTTGCCCCATGACAGAATGTGGTTGATTACCTCCAGTGCAGTCATCCCTGCATGCACACAACCCACACCTTACACTACTTCACCCCCACTGATCTCCTTTAAGACAGAATCAACCAATCAGAAGCATCTGTCCCCACCTTCCTGTTTAACTGTGTCACAAGTTCTCTCCTCCAAGGGGCCAGTGTCTTTACTACCTCCTGGCCCGAAGTCACGTGATGGATGCCTAGGAGTGCACAGTGCCTTCTCCTCACTCCTCCCTCATCTACAAACAAACTCACCTACTGCCTACCTGGCATCTGGTTTTCTGCAGTGAGTTACAGCATCGGTAACAGAACACTGTGGGAAGTATATTGGCCAGTTGGAAATGGATATTTAAATGAAAAAGCTCCTCATGTGACATTCTCTGCCACCTACCCCCGAAAAGACATGGCCACAAAAACACCCAAACAGCAAACTCTAGCAAAAGTCCAGTGGGTAGCTTTGCATTGACTGAGGAATGATTCCTAGATATCATGAACCCGACTCAGGAGACGATTTCCACCATATCGGCAGATCTCCGCCAAATTCATTTGGCAATTGATTCCCTCTCGATCAGAATTGGTGACACTGAAACCAGGCTTACCTCTGTGGAGAACTGGCAGGGAAGGGTTGAGAAGGATAACACCAGTATCAGGCACAGGATGAAAAAGTTAGAAGAGAAACTCGAGGATCTTGAGGGCACAGTCGCACAACAACCTCTTCATTATTGGTTTGCCTGAAGAAGAAGAGGGCAACAACTCAATTGCCTTTGCCCAAACATTCTGTGCTAAAATAAGCGGGCCATTGTCTAACTCTCTGCTACTTACATTATTAAGCGGGCTCACAGATCTTCAACCTCCCCACCAGCAGGTGCTTCCCGAGACCCTTGATCTTCAAAATGCTGAATTACCAAGACAAACAACATGTTCTCAACAAAGTCAAAGAGATCAGCGAGCTGCTGTGGGAAGGGCATAAAATCAGACTCACCCAGGACTTGCCTCAGTCAGTCTAAGAGAAAAGATAAGACTTCCACCTGATCGTCTCCAGACTGATAGCAGCTGGTAAACCATTCAGGATGAGGTACTGCACCGTGTTACAGTTCCAGCATAGGGATAAATGATCTCTTTATGACTACCAGAGCAGGCGGCCACAGAGTTAAAATCCTTATTCTCCAACTTGTTTAAATGACTTATACTCATTCCTGTAGATCTTTTCTTGACGATTAAAATGGGCTGTTGTACAGTGGATGCCACGGCCTTTTGAACTGCTTTTAAGTCTCGGCGGTGCTACGGGTGGTGGTGGAGTAACAGCAGAATGCTCAATCCTTAAGACTCATCCTCCCCAGCGGCTCTGTTAGTATGATATGCAAGACTCATGTTTCTCCCTTATCTCTAGTATATGAGCCTGAAACTGTTTTATTCTTCGATGCCTACACCATAAGAGGAGATAATAAAGTTTTTTCCTACAGGCTGGCTCATTTTGTAAGGCCTTAATACTGGATCATGAACAGATTAGATGTGTATGTATCCCTGCTTTACTTTGGACTTTACTGGGATACTGGTTATTCGGTCCCCTCTCTCTGCCCTTTTTTTTCCTTCTTTCCTTTTTACTCAACTGGTAATTGCCTATCCAGTGATTGAACTGGACTTGAGGGCCCCTCATTTTTTCTTTTTATATAACATATGGATTGTTATTGTTCTCCGGATACATCTATACCAGACTTGTTATTGCTTATGAGTATAGTTCCAGATTTTCACATGTCATGTAGGCAGAAGGATTCAAAGGTTCTTTATATTGGTGTGCGGGGGGAGGCGAGGTAGAGTATCTCTTTAGGCAGCTTTTATTAACATCGTTAGAACTGGGGGTTAGTATTGTAGGAATTTAATGTGTTGGTGTTTGTTGTGGGTCTGGGTGGGGTGGGTTTTACTGTGGTCTGGCTCTTGTTTCGGACTTGTGTGTTCTGTGTTAAAGAGGTATGGGATGGGCAAGCCTGCACTAGACTTTCTTTCTGTTTGAGTCCATTTCTTATAGGGTCCAGACTAGACCCTACATAACCTTCATTAATATGCTGTCTAACAACGGATCTAGAAAACTGAACCCTTATGGGAGGACCCTATAAGTATGTAAGCTGGAACATGAAATGCCGAGATGAAAGAAATGATTGATAATTCTAAAACATCTCACTTATCTTAAGGTAGGAATTGCCTGTTTACAAGAAACCCATTTGCAGAGGAAGATATATCCCTTTTCAAGAGAAATTGGGTGGGGCAAGTGTTTGGTGCTAGTGTTTCCTCAAACAGGGGATACTGTGATTCTGATTGCCAAGTCAGTTCCTTTTCATATGACCCAAGAAACATGGGACCTACTTGGGCAATATATCTTGATTAAGGGTACCTTAAATCCTCTCCAGTGTTAATAGGTTCCGTTTATGGCCCGAGCGTTGATTCTCCCAGTTTTTACCCAGTTACTTTCTCTTAGTCTCCCTTGATCCCCAGTGCTGAACTTTTTGGGGGACTGGAACTTAGTCCCTGAACAGATTTAGATCATTCAGATAGGAAACGCCTGGGTTTATCCTTGGATCAACGGGCCTTACTATGATCCTCATGTTTGGTGTGAACCTTATTGATATTTGGCAGACCCTGCATCCTTCATACAGACTTCATGTAAGACATACCTGACAGGTTAGCGAGGATAGCAATACCGACTGCCCGTGTGTAATGAGGCCCAGTGCCACAGGTGGGGGGCCTTATAGCCCCTGGAAGGTCCGGTATTGCCCAATATTGCCCACCCTGGAGGGTATTATTGCACTTATGTGCAACTGTATTCTGTTTGTTTGGGAAAAAAAGAAATATGTTTAAATGTTAAAATACTTAGTTGTTTAAGCTTTTTGGAATAAAATAGTTCCTTCACTGCATTTGAGTCCTGTTTTTTTTCACCTTAAACCTAAGGAAGTTTTAGTGTACCTCCCACAGTTAACTTCTTGACCTGGTTGTTATGCTTAGCTGACCCCTCCACCCTCCACACACACACACACACACACACACACACAGGGCTTGATATTTTAAAGCCTTTTTTTTCTTAACCTGATTTCTCTTCGTGCGTATCATGGAAATGTGATGCCTCCCCCATACAGTCCAGTAAGTTTATGAAGCCTCAGCATTGAAGGCAGATAATGACCAGCACTGTCAGGAGGTGAGGACAAGGAACGATTACCTCAAAGTCGAGTATAGTGCTGACGGCTTTATTTCGCATAGGCAGCCTGCGTGGTCTGGCTGTCAGCTTGAACAGTCAGTAAGTGTTTATTTTAAATAAAGAAATGGTTGGGCATTGGGGATGCTCGCAAGCAGGACAGTATCGGGCAACTCATGGTGAAGCTTCATCTCAAGGACGGTCTTACTGTGTTGTTCTGCTGCGAAGATTGGCCTGAAGGAACAGTGGCAGCACTTAGCAACCTTTTTCTGCCCAGGTATGGAGACATGCTGCGTCTCTTGTTTTACTATGTCAGCCTGTTTTTGGCAGAGGGCATCATGTTATGTCTCTCAGTATGGACAGTTTGTGGAGGCTGCAAAACAGTGACTAGTGTATTTTTAACACTGTGTGATTTTTTATGTGACTGTGTGTCTGGTTGGACATCTACTGCTACATTTATTGCATTTTAGGGTGGCGGTCGCAAATAGCTCGCCATTAACGGAGAAACATTGGTGGCTACGGAGCTTGCAAATTCAGAGGCCCAATAATACACCAAGTAATTGGGGCCCCCAAATTGGCACTCTTTTCTAGCCGGCTCTATCTAGAAAATGCCCTCCCACTAAACTTACTGTGCTAGCCAATGAGAATGTTAGGATTTACTAGCCCATTTTCTAAACTCCTATTACCCCCACCACATGGTACTTTTTCCCAAACAGACTATTGGCTTATAAGTCTGTTTTGCCTTCTGGGTGTTATAGAAGTGTCTATTCACTCTAGAGTACTATCAGATCATGCCCAGTCAGCCTTTTTATATCTTTGAGTCCTGGTATTAGCTGGACTCCCTGTGGCAACTGAATACTTAATTGCTCCAGATTCCTGACATCCTGACCCATATCCAGAACCATATATCCACATTTTTAGAGATAAACCAGGGAACAGTAGACAGAGTAGACACAAGATGGGCTGCACTTAAACGTGTCCTTCATGGCGAATTTATTCGTATCTCATCTACCAGAGCTCAGAAGAACAAGTGTCTTCTGAATACTCTTCTGGTTGAGATTTGCTACCCAGAATCCTCTATATAGTGTTCTTCCCCCAAGGCAGAATGGATGGAACTCCATTGACTACTGGCACAGTTCTCAGAGTTGATGTCACAGAAGGCAGAGTTGGCCATACACTGCACCAAGCTATGATACTTGGAGTCAGGAGAGAAATCAAGGAAGCTCCTCACCCTCAGACTGAGACATGCTGACTCAGTAAATTAATCTCGAGTCTCCAAACATCGCCTGGTGACCCTATTGTTTCCCATTCTAGGGACATTGTCACTATTTTTAGGACTATTACAAGCAACTTTACTCTTTGGAGAACTCCCCTTCTGTGTAACCTCAAGATATCAGGGATTACCTCATGTCAGTTGCTTTCCCCAAATTGCTCCAATACCTTGCAGAATGGCTCGGTATTCCAAGTTCCCTTTCAGAGGTTTAACACGCCATCAGGCAGTTACCTTTAGATAAAGCTCCCATGCCAGATGGCTTATCAAATAATTTACTGTATATAAAGCTTGTCTCCCACAACTGGCTCCTTTACTCATAGAAGTTTTTAACTTATGGTTTGTGAATGGTATGCAAGATCCCAACTTCCAAACAGCCCTGAATACTTTGACTCCAAAGTGAGGTAATGATCCACTGTGCACAGGGAGCTACTGCCCAATTTCCTCCTAAACACAGATATTAATATCCTTTAAGACCCTGGCCAATCACCCTCCCTGATAATGGGAGGAGTCATTGGCAGGGAACAAGTGGGTTTCATGTCTGGGAGAATATCTAGTGATCAAACGAGAAAGTTCTTGCATCTCCGTGCAGCATCCAGGGAGTCTGAAGTCCCATTGGTCTTGGTCTCTCTGGATGAGGAGAAGGCTTTTGACCACATATCCTTGCAATTTCTGTTTGCTTTCCTGCAACAATTCGGAATCCCAGAAGACTTTATTAAATGGGTCAAAGTTTTCCATTCTTCCCCACTGCTAGGGTATGGTGTAATGGATATTTGTCAGATCCTTTTCCGTTGCAAAGAGGTACAAGGCAGGGATGCCCCCTCTCTCCCCTACTTTTTAACTTCTACCTGGAGCCCTTATTTAGTAAATTGATTGCCTCTCCAGTAATTAAGGTTATTCAGATAGAGGGTAAGAGATATACAGTATAGGCCTATGCAGATGATCTCCTTTTGCACATCGACGACCCGGTAGATTCCATACCTGCCATAATGTGGGAGTTGGATGCTTCCTCTGCCGTCTCATACTATAAATTGAATCAGTCCAAAACAACAATCTTTCCTCTTGATAAGTATGCCATGAAAGCTAGCTGTGGTGGATTCAGTCTATCCTGGGAACCCCAAAGTCTTACTTACCTGGGGATACATATTACCAGAGATGTATCATCTATGGTCAAAAAGAATCTCTCTGATTTAAGAAGGATAATATAGACTGATTTGGATCAGTGGGGAAGTTTGCCCTTATCCATATGTGGCCGCATCAATGTGATTAAAATGAACATCTTGCCAAGGCTGTTATACTGTTTAGGGATGTTGGGTCTTTATTTTCCCAAAACCTGGTTTCTGAAAGAGCAGAGAATGTTCATTTCTTTCCTTTGGACAGGCAAAAAAATGCAGAGAGTGTAGTTCAAGTTAATGACTCCAAAATTACAGGGTGGCCTAGCTTTAGTATCTCTCTTTGCTTACTACATTGCCAACATATTAGTAAAATAGCACTTCGGTCGTCAGGGGAATCTCAAGAGACTGAAAGCAGATATCTTCCCATCTGGTTAGACATAGAGAGGGATCTGGCAAGTAAGTATGCCAGTTCACTCCCTGATCTAGCCTACCTGCCCTATTCCCATCTTCCATTTCCACTCCGAGCGTCTCCAGTGGGATGGTTTCTGAAAGCCCTGCAATAATTGCAAAGGTCCCTGTCCGAGAACTGGAGCCACTCCCCTGACCAAGCAGTATGTAATAATTTACATTTCCAGATTGGTTCTCCTACAATTTCCTTTTCCTTTCTTCCTCAATTGAAAGATGCCACTGGCGGACTTCTTTTCAGAAGAGGTTTTACCTCTTTTCTACTCTAATCATTTTCGTGGGTGCCACGAAGTTTTTAAGTATTGGCAACTTAGGAGCAATTTTCACCTTTGGGTCCTCAACTCTGAGTCTAAAGTCCCTTGAGAAGCGGACACTGATTTTTCAAGCAGCGGTCCAACCGCATGCAATATCTAATGTATACAAACAGCTCCTTGAGGTAGATTGTAGTCTTCTGTCCAGTGTCTGTTATTATTGGGTTCACGCACTCTCCTTTTCTGCAGAACCAAAGTTCTGGCAGACAGTGTGGAGATCAATTTATAAGTACATTAAACAAGACAGGCTTCGGTATCTCAATTCAACATTATGCATAACTTATATTTTACACCCCTTAAAAGATACAAAATGGGTTTGGCTCTCACCTCTAATGTATCCACTGCAAATGAGCATTTGGCTCTTTTACATCACCTGCTGTGGACTATCTTCATACCCAAGTTTTCTGAAATTTATCTGGCAGGTCCTTGATCCTCCTTGGTCTGGATCCATTATTCACACTAGAATGCTGCTTGCTGGTGACTTACCCCCCAGGACTTCTCAGATAAGGAAAGCCCAGTTAACCCTAGTGGCCTCAGTAGCCAAATTAATCATGTTTAGACATTGGATGGAGGAATCTCTTCCTTCAACTATGGAATGTTACCGAAATTTATTTGCTATACAGTTGAGAAACATATTGCATCCATGTGCCATAGATTCATATATATCAGAAAGTCTGGGACCTCATAAGCCCTGCTCTATGGAAAGCATAAATTAAGATGGACTCTTTGTGACATCATCCTATCTCAGTATTAGATATGCACAGCTTGGTGAGTTTGGGAGTTTAGAGTAGATTTATAGCGTAAGTGCAGTTTGTTAATATTGTACTGCTGCTTTCATTTCTTCTATTTACCTTATCATGTGCTGCCTGTTTTGCGTTTGAAACAAAATAAAGCTTATTGAATTACTACTTTCCTGGCCCTTGATGCCCCTCTTCCCACTTCCTTGCCCTGATCCCCTTCCCCCACAGTCTCTGTATCCTCCCCCTCACATTCTCTGTTTGCTTCTTCTGCCCCCCTGCTCCTGTACTCACACCCCTTGTCTCTTCATGTGCCTACCTCCTTCCTGAAAACTTCTAGGTGATTTTGAGCCATTAGCAGCCACTTCCAACTCCTTCTTGCTGCACCCATTTAGTTCAGTGTCACCCTGAGATACCCTCTGTCCTTCCGGTGCCCCTAATTTTAACCCCCTCATCATCCAGTTTAGTGCCCTTCTTTGCTTGTGCCTTCTGTTGGTCCCTTACTGCCTGAAGTCTGTTCTCCCTCCTGTCCATTCCCGCATTGTCCCTTCCCTGGCACTTTCTGCTCCCTGCTTCCCTTCCTTTACTTTCTCTGACCCACTGCTAGTCCTGGTGCCCCCACCCCTTGCTTCCTTCCTTCTTCTCCCAGGCCTCTGCCCTCTACACCCAGTTGCCTCTCAGTCACCCATCACCATGGTTTCTCCAGTGGTAGGCGTATTTGTGACCAGAATCCTCGATAGTGTGCTTCTTGCCAGTTTCCTCTCTCTGCAAGGTTATCTTCCTTGCCATATGGTCCTTTTATGCCCTTTTTCTCTTCCCCCAGGATAGATAGTAAAGCAGATTTTCCCTACCTTACAAAGAGAGAAATCATGTGAGTCATGTGATTAAGTGGGTAAGGAGGAGAAAGGAGGTAAATTAATGAAGTAGGCTGAAACAGCCAGCAGATTGGGTTATAAGACATTTGTTGATGCCCCGCTGCCACTAGTAAATAGTCTCAAAGCATTTATAGTCCATTCACCATGTTTACTGTTCAGTGCAGGTTGACTCAAAAGAACCATCAATAAAGTATACACAGTATGCCGCCCATAGTAAGTACAGTATTCAGGTCATAGTTTGTCACTGGTGCTTCTGCTGCTGTTCTCATCCATAGTACTCTGCAAAGCAGGCTAGGATCTGAGATGATGCCACTCTACCTGCTCATGATCCTTCTTCCTTCTTCATCTGTTTGTGGAGAGGAGGCCTGTCTGGTTTGCCCGGGGGGGGGGTCCAGTAATGGGGTATGATATGCCACCATCTTAGCTGACCCTAGCCTTTTTTGAGCTGGCTCTCCAAGTGAGTCTGAGGTCGCTGCAACGTGCTTGATGTCTCTGTTACCTTCTTTAACTATGGTCCCTTTTCCAGATCAGCAAGGGTGTTGCTTCTCCCTGCCTCAGTGGTTAGAACTTTTAGTGTCTGTCATTTGCCATTGCATGGGGTCTATAGCAAAGAAATGTGCAAAGCTGGCAAACCTTACTCAATGAAATAATTTACAGAGTTTGCCAAATTTATAAATTGCAAAGTGTCAACTTCACAACGTTTTTGGCCGTTGAAGTGGTACTTTTTCAGGAGAAGTTATGCAAATTCACTGGCAAATTTGCAACTTCACCTTATCTTTGTCTTAGTTTTGCTTGAAATGTGCCAATTCCTAGAAAAACTCAATGGAAAGTAGCAAAGTTGGCAATTTGTAAAGTTATTCATGAAGGTGAATTTTGCAACTTCACTGGAACTTAACTGGTGAAATAGAACTTAGCAATTACTCTAATAGCAATGGGTGTTGGACTCACCAAGACTGCTTTGGTTGGTGTGATTTGTGCCGATTCCCTCTGGCCATTCTCCAGGTTGCAGTACCTGGGCTTTCTCTGGCCAGTGCTTAATGATGTAGTGGAAGGCTTCCCCATTGTTGTGGAATGTATGTGCCACCCTGTTCCTGTTGCTACTGAGTTTGGCTAGGTACTGTGGCTTGAATGATATGCCGAGGTGATGAGGCACTTTTTTGCACCAAAGTACACTTTTCTCCTCTGTGCCAACTCTGTCGAACAGTCTGCAAAAATATGAACTCTCTGTCCCTTCCAGGTCAGAGGCCCCAGTCTCTTTCTAGGTGAAGATAAGTTCTTTATCTTGAAAGCTCAAAAAAGCAAGCAAGGATGGGTTGGGGTCTCTCTCACAGTTTTGGTGCTGTCCCCAACTTTCTGTATGCCCAGTCAATCACCAGAGGCTGCTTCTGGTTATGTTTAAGGAGGTGGAGCTCTCTTGTAAGAAGCCGGCAGCATCTTTCTTTTCAGTGCCATGGGGAAAATCCAACAAATTTCATGCTATTTTTGCCTGATTCCATTTTCTGAGTTGGCTCTTTCTCACAGCAGCAAGACCATCCTCTCCAGCTCCTGGTATAAGCCTCATTGTGAGTGTCCTTATCAGCCAAGTAAGACAAATATGCCTCAGTGTCTCATGCCTTATGCTGTAACTCTTGAACTTTCTCCTCCAGGTTGGCAACCAAAGATTTAAAGATAGTTGTCTTCCTCAGGACCTGTTGCATAAGACTCTTAATCTTGACAGTGTCATTTGCAGTGACTGGAGCTGCCACAGCTGCCTCGTTCATTTTATATCCCCTACTTCCTATGCCACCATAATTTTTAGTAAGTATCTCAGTGCAGAGAGATAATTTCGATACAGGACTACAGAGTTTGTGCGTATTGATTTTTTTCTCTCCAGCAAGGGTAGATTTGTTGAGATTAGTTCTAGTTCGAACAGATTATGAATGAATATTAGTTTAAGTGCCACAGAGTTCACAGCACAAGCTGCTATCTTGTTCCGTGACTTGTGCATGCACCTGATCAGGAAGGTACCATCATTAGATGCACTGGATGACTGGCAGTGAAGATTGCTTGAACTGTGGTGGCAGTGGAACCAGTGAATTTCGAGGACAATGAAGCATTGTTTCTCCCTTATATTATCATATAACCAGCCCTTGTCTGCAATGTCTCACAAGCATGACTCCCATCTAAGTTCTACCATGACAAGCTCCTTATCCACCACCAGTGTTTGCAGAAATTGTGGATCTGGAAGAGTGGAATATTTATTTTGTCCTTTTTCCCCTCAGAATCCCGTTATCCTCCAGTTCTTTTTATGTTTTCTACATGCATTACAACACATCTACAATAGATGATGACAGGATGCAGTCACTGCTGGGCGCTAACAAGGATGATTCACAAAAGTCATTAATTAGTCCTAGATGTCCACGTGAAATACATGCCTGGTGCATTGACAAACTGTAGTGCTTTAGGACTTGTGACGTGATAGTGAAGTGCTGCCAGATCCCCCCGTCCACTTTCAGACTACATGAAAGAACCTGAGCCCATGCATATCACATAGCAGTCTATTTTACTTTTCAAGCAAGCAGGTAGTGTTGCTCCAGGTACTTGAAAAAGTAAAAACCCAGTTGGTGGAGCCAGTTCCATCTACAGCATAGATACTAGAAGAATGGAGAAAAGGCCCACTCACCAAGATGTTTTTTTTTTTTATGTATTTTTCTTATAAATTTAGGTATTCTTAAACTGTCAGTTACTGAGATATGTCAATGTCTTGAGAGCCCTGATCACTTTATCAGGGCAACAATACAATACGTTCTGAGTAATTAAACTCATATTCCTCCTACCAGCATGGATAAACACCTCAGGTCATTAGTCCCATCCTAGGTTTGTACCCTTCCATTCCCTCACTATGTACTATTATTGTGATTGTACAAATACACTGATTAAATTGCTCTCTCATGATATCTCTATGATGCTGTATTAAAGAAAAGTGGGTGGCATTTCACTCCTGTGTGCTTCTGGTGAGGCCATCACCAGAAACCCATGGAGGTGGAGGAGGAGATGCAGCCCAGTTCATATTAATACAGCATCATGCAGCTACATTCCATAAGGGAGCACTTAATCTGTATATGTGAGAATATCTGTAATTTATAACAAAAATACATAAAAAACATACCTTGGTGAGTGTGCCTTTTGTCCAACATTTCTACTAGTACAGTACTTTACTTTTCACTCACTGTCCAGCTACCAGGCACACACATACAAATACACATACACACATACACACACACACACACGCACGTAAAAAATATAAAGTTTGATTTCTCTGCCCTGTAACATCACCACCAGTTGTTAGTAAAAAAAAAAAAAAAAACTGCTGTAAGTAAAATCCTCCAAATTCCCCCTGCTCCTTTCCCCAGTCTACTAAATTCATGCTACTCTGCTCTAGAGATGCAGCAAAGTTTTACTTTGCCCATGAATTAGCCACAAAGTCACCAAATTCACCTCCACAGATCAATTCGTGAGCTGTCCCCTTAATGACATCGGCCATTTAGAAGCTTTTGTTTTCTTTGTGTTTTTGTGCAATTGTACTTAAAAACCTAAAGCAAGAAGGTTAGCAAATGGTGAATCCTTCATATCCCTGGTGTCCAGTGTCCACCCCATGCCGATTGCACTGTACAGTATTAGGACACATACAGTTAGATCTGACAACAGATATACATTTCTGTGTGCAAGATTTTGATAAACAGAAAAATCTCAGCGATCAGCAAAGATTCCTTCAGATATCAGTTAGTTTATGGTATGTGCACCACAAGGATATGGTGCAATGGGTTACACAGCAGAGAACTGATGTGGTGCTACGGTAAAGAATCTGGGTTCCACATATACTCTTATGCCTGGTTATTTGAGCAGTGTCTTGCTCTCATGAAAAGGGTCCCTAAACTGATTTAACAACTACATTTAAATATGTCAACATTCACGTCTACAGAGATAGTGGTAGCAATCTCCAAACTCAGTCATAATGAAACATGTTCCTTTGTTGGTGTGGTGTCCAAAAGAGAAGTGGAAGGTATTCAGCTGCTGAGTCCATAACAGAGCCCATAAATCATCTCTTTGCTTCCATTTTCTCTTTAAATATACATTATGATTTTTCATCCTAATGCCTTGTTGGAAAGTACAAACAAACGTATGAATATGCCAGCAGAAACAGGCCACTGGGTCTATCAAGTCTACTCAATTGTGCTGCTAGCAACCCTAGACAGCAGCTGCCCTACCCTCATCCCCCCATCACCTTGACCCCCCATGCACTCTGTCCCATGCCCTTTTGAAGCTGCTTACTGTCCTGCAGGAGACCACCTCTCTGGCAGTGTGTTCCATTTTGCCACTACCTCTCTGTGAAATAATGCTTCCTCATCTCTCCTATATCTGCCACCTCCAACTTGAGCCCATGCCTCTCTCTCTTCCCTTCTTCAATGTCAACAACCCTTCTCTGTCCATCCTGTTGATCCTCTTCAAGTACTTGAAGGTCTCAATCATATTCCCCGATCCCTTCTCTCCTCCAGAGTGTACGGTCCCAACATGTGCAGTCTATCCTCATAGGTCTTGCCCTGCAGCCCCTGCACCATTCTATCAGCCTGCGCTGCACCCCCTCCAGCAGTCTGATATCCTTTTTCAGATATGGGTGCCAGTACTGTATACAATACTCCAGGTGTGGTCTGACCAATGATCTGTACAGTGGCATGACTACATTCCTATGCCTAGATAAGATACCTTGTGATATATACCCCAGCATCCTATTAGCCTTAGCAGCTGCCCTCCTGCACTGAGCAGAGTTGTTCATGTTCCCCGTTATGATCACCCCTATGTCCTTTTCTTCCTAGGTGGCTCCTAACCAAACCCCTCCTAGGTAAGGTGATTTAACACTTATTTAATTAAGAGCACAGTTGGAGCTCTTTAAATCATGCATCCACAACATTCAAAGGGAAAATGTTGAATACAATTTCAATCAAACATACTTTAGCAAATAAATAGATAACACCTGGCCATTCAGTATCAGAGTAAACACAATTAAAAGACTTGACCAGTGTCCTGTCATTCAACCATTCTTATTGTCCTTCAAATCAATAGCATTGAACAGGTAGCCATTTGTTACAGACCACATGTACTGTTTATGTGGTGGTATGTTATACCACATTGTCCGGCCAGGACCTCCTTGTAAATGAGCATGCTCAATGGAGTTTTCCTGCAAATAAACTTGAACATGAAATTATGTGGGTGATCAGGGTTCATACCCAGAGAGGGATTTATAGAGTTGGCACAGGCTAAGCAGTATAACATGGGTGACAGTCTCTGGAGGTGGTCACAGATAAAAATATGGTTGTCTGGTAACCCCAAATAACCACCTTGGGACAGGGATGTGATTGGTTGGGACATGGATAGGACTGGTGACTTAATGCTCTAGATTTACAAGGACAGAAAGATTTAATGTGTAAGGCAGAAAGTCAAGAATTAAAAATAAATGAGAAAACCATTTCATGGCCATGTAAAGTTTTGAGAATACAATCCCCTTTTCAAGAAAGTACTTTTAGGTTCTGTTTCAGTTTGTTCCCTGGGTTAACAAATGGAAAGAGCATGGTTTTGGTAAGAACAATACTCCAAAGTCATGGACCAAACTAATAGCACTGGTATTGTGTACAGAGCATTGTTACTAAAGCAAGGTGAACCATATCTTATATCTTTACACCAGATCCAAATGGACCAGCTGGCATGGCACATCTAGACTTTCTCACAGAGGACAGACTTTCAATAACCCATTTGTAGCATGAGGTCAAATCATTGTTTAAAAAATACTGCAGTCACATGGTGTGCCAGTATTAGGATTTTAACAACTTTATGCTGGAGCCAAGTATAGCTTCACTATGCTACTGTTACCTGAATTATCCTAGTGTTACAACCATCTCTGTTTCCTATTTACAATGTATTTTTGTCTATGTTTACTCACCTAGCTAGATACTCCTAAACCCACAATGTATGTATACCCACCCTTTACAACATGAAACCTTTGTAAAAGAGCAGTCTCCTGCTCAAAGGTATTGTAATCCAAGATTTAATAAAAAAATAAATAAAAATGTGATCTGGCATGCGCTGTACTAAAAGTCAGCAAATGAATGAGTCAAATGAACCATTGTACTTTCTAACGTTATATCGCCATAGTGTTAAAAAGAAATTAGTACTAAATCCCTGGTATTCTGAACCCCTACCTGTCAGGTAGTAGCCCTCACCCCAAGCCAAGCAGGATAGCACAGCCCTCCACTCTCAATCATGGCTGGCCACTTGACTGACTTGGAATGAATGAGCATCCTTGGAAAGTACATGCTCATTCATTCTAGGTCACGTCGAGCCAGCCATGATGAATAGTGGAGGGCTGTGCTGGTTTTTCACGGGCCGGAGGGAGGTGGAGCAGGATGGTGGGGCACTATCTGACAGGATGGGAGGTCCACTAGGCACCAGGGAATGAATTGCTTTTTTTTTTTTACACTGTGACGAGTGATTGGTGGGAGGGTGGGTACCACTAGGCACTAGGATTTAAATAAATGTATAGTTTTTACACTGTGAATGTCCATCGGTGGGGCAGGAAGGTATCACTAGACACCAGGGATTTAAAATATATATTTTTATGTTGGGGCCATCAGTCCTTGGGAGGGGGACCAATAGACATCAGTGGTTTAATATATTTTTTATATTTTGGTCAGTGATTGGTGAGGGGGAGCTGGACACCATGGATTTAATATATAGTTTTTACATTGTGATCAGTGATTGGTGGGGGTGGCAGTGCCCATCACTAGTACACAGTACTTTTGCCACAAAGTGTGGAGTTTCTCCTGCAAAATTCCACACTTCAAGTCAATCCATGCTCCGAAAACTGGCAAATTTTGAGAACTGCATTTCTCAAATTGAGCATAATTGGCAAAATTAATTTGTGTAGTGAATTATGCTGACTTTGAACATCTCTAAAAGAGAATACAAATCCAAGGCATGGCCATGTTGGTGTTTCACAGAAGTAACACTATGTGAGAGACCCTGGCATTCCATATCATGGACGAAATCTTGACAAAAAGTGAAAGTGCATTGTTGACCCAAGCATTAAAATTGCCCAAAATAAGCCATCTGGGTGATTCCAAATCTCTCTTTTTGATGAAGCCTGCAATTGTCTGCAGGAACTATACCTTGTACTCTGGAGGCCAGTACATGAGAATGATCCTGCAACCTGCACCCTGACATCCATGCACAGCCATGCATTTAGTGATTAAGTATCCCCAACTGGATGTGCAGTAGATTCAATATGGATCCAAAAGTGATGGCCATCCCCCTCAATCCATCCTTGGGCAATGCACAACAGATAATCCAGCTTGGAAGGCTAACTCTAATATCTGGCAAGTGTCATCACCAAGCCAGGTCCCCGTGATGTATGCTAGATCAACAAAGGATTCATAATGAGAAACAAAATCCACTGTCCACTATAATAGCAGAATTATTCCTCACCATCCTGATACTGTACAGCACTGCCCAAAGAGGATGAGTAGAGGCAACAGGCCCCCTCAGCTACCTGCCCATTTGGTGTGCTCAGATACCTGGGTGTGGGAACTATACACATCTCACCTCATTTCAAACTCCCATTTTGACCCAGTGTGCCTTCTGGTCCTCACATCTTAAAGACACCCTCTGACCAGTCATCTCCAAATCACAAATTCCACTGCTGCACTTCCTCCCATTACTCATTTCCTTGCATCCCTGATTTGCCACACTTGGCTGGGAGAAGGTCACAGAAGGGGTGTAGATCATGGAGAAGTAACTAAAATAGCCAGCTAACATAAAAGTCCACACCCCACAATAGCCACTTATTCACATTCCCTTTAACTAAAACATAGCGATCACTTATTCTTAATACAACATTCAAATGCATATTCTTAAACTATATTAATCCCAACATTCCACTTACTAAACACACACCAATCTCACTAACATACACAATCACATGCACACCCTACACAAAATCAATGAATAAAATACACAATATTAAACCAAATGGTATGAGAAGACCCTTATAAGATGTTATAAATCCTCCTAGGATGTTATAATCCAAAAGCAGCATGCGCTATTCAGGAGAAACAGGGTAGAAAAAGGAGGAGGTGTAGCTCTTTATGTGAGTGAGAACATAAAGACTACAAAATACATGTGGGAGAGAATAAAGTGGAGGTACTGTGGGTCACTCTGGAGACATGAAGGGGGGGCGCTATAAGAATAGGGGTGATCTACAAACCTCCAGCACAGGTATACCTTCTTAGTACAATGAACTGTAAATAATTTACTGTTCAGAAAAGCACAATCTATGAACCAGTGTGTCTCTTATAAAAGCATATGAAATGATAAAGTGAATTGATTTTCACCTGTCTCTGATCTAGAGGGAATTAATAACTCATGACAGCACTCAAAGTACGAATTTCTGCCACAAAAGGTTCCAGGATTCATCAGTAGCAGACAGCACATTGATGGAGGAGTGGGGGAGTATGAGTCAGACTGTAAGTCCAGGTATCAAATAAACAAAAATAGAGGAGAGGTTGTCACCCCTCTTTAACCCCTCCTCCAGTTTTAATTCATTCTTTATAGACTTCATAGCAACCAGTGCACAGAGACCTCTTCCCTGGCATCTCTGCACTACATGAAATGTTAGGCAAGCTCCTCTCACCAGCCAGCTTCCACCATTCCACACCACCACCAAGATAGTCCAGAATTCCAGAATGTGTCTTCTTTCCAAACAAAGAAATTGGAAGACTCAGGCAGCATAACTTGCTCCACTGACCAAAACTATTCAGCATGTCCAAGAGCTACAAGGAGTAGACTCCACTCTACTTATGCTAGCTTTGAGTAGATTATTTGGAATGGCGCATCCTTCTCCCACTGCTTAGTTCTCACTACCTTCTCCCTCCAAGAGTTCTGCCAAAATAGCTGGTTCAAACAAAATATTATAAACAATGCCAAGAACTGTTGAAAGCCCTATTGCAAATGTTTTTACTCACATGTGGAACACAATTTAATCCACAATTGCAACTGAGTCTCACACAGTGTTCACTTCACTCCTACCCTTAACTCACTAAGCATACCATACTGTAGAAAGGGGACACCCTGACACTACTTCTGTCTAAAATGGAGGTGTTTGGACAGACACACCCTAAAAAAAAAAGCAGACCCTTTTTCTGCAAGTATGATCTTGTCATGTTGCTCCAGGACTGAGGTTCCAACTGACTTCTTTGATGATGCCCTGATGGGGAGAATGATTCAAAAGAGATAGACATGATGGCCTTAAACCTCACTAGGGCCACAAGTTATACAGTTTGTTTTGTAAAAAGAGAAAAGAAAAACTCTGTTGTCAAAGTGAGACTGAGGCAGAAGCCTATTGCTTTAAAAGTCGGTCTTGAGAAAACCAGAAATTGGTAATTACTGATGTTCTTGATGTAAAGGAAAAGCATGCATATCATTTGGCAGGATGGTATAGGCCTTGATAAACAGCCATATTAAAACAGTGGAGAAGCCTCATCTAGATGTTCATTTTTCTCAAAAAGTAGTTCGGAGCTATGCAATCAGGAGGTATAGACCCAAGCCCTCTTATAACTCACCTAGCTTGAGGCAGCCATTATGAATAAGGTTAAGCATGGAATGTTTTAACTCATATATACACTTCAAGGATGAATTAAGTCTCATTGCTCAATCTGTTGTAGTCACACCCTCCCCATACATCTAGAAGCAGTCACAATGGTCCAGGGAGGTGGCCCACAGCATAGATAGTCTCCTTTCAGCTTCCAAATAAATAAATAAATAGATAGCTCTTACCCGGCAAATGCAGCCCATCTCCCCCACCACCCAACTCTGGTGAACCCAAAGTGGAATTCATTGGATGGTACTCACAAGATCCACTGGCACCCTGGATTTCAAAGAGAATGATGGAAATTCTTAAAACCACCTTGGGAGATAAGGCCCATGGAAAAATTCTAAAACTGAGGAATAAGTTCATTAATGACCACAACTGAATCATCAAACACTGGAGACTAAAATTCTAAGCCAAACCAAATGTATTCTCCTGGGCTCCCAAAGATTCAGAGGAGCCCAGGAGTCCCATTAGCTTAAAGTCAGGCATTCTTACAGCTCCCTGGGGCTAACTTTCTACAAGTGCAATACATGGAGATATCTTGAGAGCAGAACACAATAGACAGGCAGAGTAATTTTCAGCTTAAAACTACAGCAATCAGCTGCTTTCCAGACCAATGATTTTCCTACAGAAACGTGGAAGCTCCACCACTCATTGGCACTAGTAGAGCCTCTCTTACCAATTTCACTTTTCTTTACTTGAGGCCTCCAAAACCCTTTTCATTACTGGAGTCCTCACAGAAAACACAGAGCCACTCCTTCCCTCGAAAGTGAGCAACTTCTCTTACACCGTGTCTCCTAACCTTTCTTACCCTAGGGACCCAGAAGATGCAGCCTTCTAACACCTTAGCTGCCATGACTGCATCAAACACTTTCCTATGCCTCCAGTTCAGTCCTGCTTTCCACCTGCTTACCAGGGCTCCCAGTTCAAAATGTCAGCCCATACCCTTACTGTTGCCTGAACCTTCCTGATGCTGGATCTCCCTTATGACGGTTTGTTCCTTAGCCCACAGCAACAGAGCAGTCCTCAAAATCATTTCTCCCTGTGTTCGATTGGAGCTACTAGCATGAGAGGGAATGCTCTAAGGCACTCTGCAGCCCACCTGGCACATCCAGTTGCCCAACAGCCTGTCCCTCCAAACAGGCCCTATAAGAGTAGAGCTCCCTCCTGGCCCCATCTCTGGCCTGCCTGAGCTGCCCTGCCACCCAGGAAAGAGGAAGACTGCTCATACCAGTCTCCTCCTGCAGAGACTCTGCCACTTCCCCCACAGCCTTGACCACCCAGGCTCCTAACCTACCTCCATGAGCCTCCAGCTGCCTCCCTGGGGCCTACTCACACCTGCCCCCAGGGAACCCAGAACCAAAATGACCACACCGTGGCTACCTACCACCACCCATGGAAGGTCCCCACTCAGGACCCGTGCCTTGGTGCTGCATTTGCAGACTGCCTACTGGAAGGGGGGCTTCACACTGCCCTAGCAGTTGCTCAATGGTCTCTCCCCTCAAAAGATCCAGAAACTTCCTATCTATTTGTTTATATACTGCCTAAAACTGTCTCTGGTGTCACCAAGTGGCGACTAGAAATTGCATCCTCCAGAGCACCTTACAAAAACCTAAAACCCTGGAGGAGTGGGAAGGCGACCCTAAGGTGAGCAGTAAGCCCCTCTCAAATGAACGGGGGCTTACACTGTATTTAATGCACCAGGTTCTGGCAAAACTGGTGAACTTACTGTAGTTAGAAACTAGTTAATGGATAGGTAACAGAAGGTGGTGGCTAATGACATTCACTCTACTAATGGGAGAGTAACCTGCAGGTTACCACAAGACTCAGTACTGGGACTGGTTCTTTTCAAAGTCTTCAGAAGTGACATTGCAGATGAACTGGAAGAGAAAGTATGCCTTATTGAAGATGATAACACAATATGTAATAGGATGGAAAATAAAGAGGGTTTGGAAAAAATGCACAGGGACTTGGAACACTCAAAGAGTTGTCAACAGTGTGGATATTGGGTTTCAGTGCCAAAAAGTATAAAATAATTAATCTAGGGCACTGGAACCCAAGAAATGGGTATAGGATGGGGAATATACTGTAGTCACTAATCAGGAAAGGGTTATTGGGGCTATCATGTCTGATGACCTCTAAATGGCAGGGCAGTGTGACAAAACAGTTAGGTAGGGACATTGGGATGCATGGGAAAAGGCATCTCCAGTAGGAGGGCAGAAGTGGTGTTTTCACAGTATCACTCATTGGCAAGACCTCACCTAGATTATTGTGTGCAGTTCTGGAGGGTGCACCATGCAAAATATGTTGACAGGTTGGAGGCAGTCCAGATGAGGCCAACTAAAATGGTGCAAGGTTTATGCCAAAAGCCCAATGAGGAGAGACTGAGGGATCTTAACATGTGCATCCTGTAACACTGGAGAGCAAGAGGGACATGAAAGAGACCTGCAGGTACCTCACAGTGATGAACAGGTTGCAGAAGGCAATCCTTTTCAAATAAAGAAGAACACCAACACCAGAGGGCATGTGATGAAGCTGGAAGGCAGCTGCCATACCCTTAACCACTCTTCTAGTTTTCTCAGGTCTCTGCTCATTTTTCCACTCCCCTGAGTGTCCACCCTATTGCAGATGTTGTTGTCGTCAACAAAGAGGCAGACCTTCCTTACAGCTACTCTGCAATGTCAATTAAAAGACATTAGAGATAACTAGTCCCAACACTGATCCCTGAAGTACCCCACTGGTCAATCTCCTTACTCAGAGTTAACACCATTTACCACTACCCTATTTGGCTTATCACCTAACCAATTTGTTAAACAGTTTACCACATTTGGACAAACTCCTAAGCTACCCAGTGAGTTGACTAGCCTTTTATGTGGAACAGTGTCAAAAGTCTTAACTGAACCTAAGTAGGCCACATCCACCGCTCCACCCAGATATAACTTTTGTCATCCAGTCAAAGAAATCTATCAGATTCATTTTACATGCCCCCCAAACCATGCTTCTTGAGTCTTGTAACCCTCTGGGTTCAATATATTCCGCAATCCTTTCCTTCAGCAGTGATTCCATTAATTTTCCCACCACCAATGTCAGGCTGACTGGCCTATAATTGCCACCCTCCTCCCTGCTACCACTTTTGTGTAGAGGGGATACATTCACTCTCCTCTACTCCTTCAGAACCACTCCTGTTTCCAAAGACCTGTTAAACAGAACTGCCAGAGGTACAGCTAGTAGTTCTCTGAGCCACCCCTAATACCTTTGGATGCACACCATCTGGAGCTATTGTTTTTTATCCGCTTTCAGAATAGCAAGTCCTTTCAGGACTCTGTGCTCCAAAAAAGTACTAGTGTGCACCTCCCTCCCTCCAAAAGCCTTTGAAGCTTGTGCAGCTGTAGCTACCTTTGGGAAGTTACGCGAGATGGACTTTGCACTACTCTTTACTGCTAAACACCACAGCAACTATGTGAATTGTACTGGGGATGAATTTAAAGCACAGTCTAGTCTAACTAATAATCCACACATAAGGCTCTATTCATGAACGGTGCAGAGTGGCTGTGCACCGATAACCCCAGTGCATAGCCCACCCTGCAGCTGTCCACACCTGCTGGTGTGCCAACTGTGCCCCCGCGTGGGTATCTATGGTGCCACTATTCCCTCACATGACCAAACTGTGAGCCAAAATGCACAGCTCCATGTGGAGGCAGGCTGGGGCTGGTGCTGGGTGTGTGCACACCCATGCCATTCAGAAAAGCTATAGTGCATTATGTGGGGCAATGGCTACACCTTCTGAAGGCAGCTATAACTGTTATGCATCCCCGGGATGCTGCTGCATGTCACAGTGGGGACAGTGGGGGTCACTGTCAGAGCGATATGTGCCAGTCACCAACATGGCACCACAAGGGCACAGCAGATACACCAAGGTACCTGGGTCAGACAGCTTATTAGCCTCATGTCTGGGTCTGCAGCTCCACACCTGACCCCCCTGAACCTGCATGCTGGGCGGAAGGGTTGCAGATGGAGTTACATGGTGGCCAGTATTTGGGAATATGGCCAACGTGTGGATCCCCTGGGGGTGTGGAGCTGTGCGGGAGCTGATAAATGCATTTTGCATTTACCCCCTCCCACATTAATGAATAGACACCATAATGATTAAACCTGTGGATAAGGGTGGGACAATTGTTTTCCTTGACATTGAAATGTACAAAACTCGAAAAGGGTACTTATCTGAGCCTGTACATTGGGTATGCTAGCACAAGATTCGCAGTTTGAATCCTCCCAGAACTTGAGTCTAACAGGTGATTCAGACCCAAAGCAGACCGGAGAGTTACCCTGTCTGTTACCTGTTCACACTATTGTGCTCTGAGGGTGGCACTGTGGAGCAGAGGGCCTGACCTGTGGAGTGCGCTGGCAATAGATTTGGTTGGCAGTAGCAATAAAAATATTGGCAACATAAGCTTCAACAGTTCAGTGTGCCAGCTTAATACTGTAGAGCCATTTGCAAAAAAAGGCAGTGATTTATTTTTAAAAAGAAACAGAACTATATCATTTTGCTTACAGTCAAAGTTCCTACCTGTTTTATTTATTTTTCTAAAGTGCAGTTAGAGTAGCTATAGTTAGGGAAGGAAATGGTTTCCAACTACAGCAGGTACAATGCAGACTACTTGATGCAGTTGTGCCTGGACAGAGGAGTCCAGTATGAGGGAAGCCAACAAGCAGACCCTCAAAGATGCTCTGATGGCTGCTGATGGCCAGAGCATTGAGTCACAGACCATGACTGAAAGGACCAAACCTTAGGCATGGAGAGGACAGTGGTCAGTGCAGTGTCCAGATCTGGTGAGAAGGAAAGCAGGGCCAGTGCAAGCCAAGGGCCATAACAGAAGGGGAAGGTCATTAGCATTCTGGAGCCAGAAGCAATCAGGCTGCAGACTGAGTTGTGCTGAATGGAGCTGGAGTTCCAGAAAGAAGAGTGACAACTTCAGCGAGAGGTGGAGCGAGAACAGCAAGAAGCTGAGTGAGAATGATGAGAAGCAGAGCGTGAACAGTGAGAGGCTGACTATGAAGAGTGTGAGCACCAGAGGCAACATGAACTGGAGAAGCTACGACTCCAACCAGCAGCACCAGAGCAGGTAAGTGGCTTGGGTTTAACTGGAACTGCAGGACTAGGTTACAAATTAAATTCCAAATTGATAGCCAAATTTAAAGAGGGGGAGGATATGGATGCCTTTTTAAATTCCTTTGAAAAAGTTTGTATTCAGGCAAATGTTTCTAGAGGGTCCTGGAGCTTCCAGCTATCCCTGCTACTTACCAGGAAAGCTCGGGATGCATTATGTCAAATGGACAATGAGGACAGTAACGATTACAGCAAACGAAAGCTGCACATCTAAAAAGTATGACTTAACTACAGAAGCATACAGACCTAAATTCCAGAAGCTCAGGAAAAGCTCTGACATAAGCCATGAAGAGCTAGCTACAAAACAATGTCAGTTTTGAAACATTGCTGGAAGGAATTGAAGCAAACTCTGTAGATAAAACTGAAAAAGAAATCTTGTTAGAGCAGTTTTTTTGGGCATGCCCAGCAGAGCTGAAAACCTGGCTGGATGACCAAGATCCCAAAACAGTGCAAGAGGCTGCCGAACTCTTGGATCACTATGCCAAAAGCAGACCTGCTCTGAGAGCAAATGGGGCAGGTGTGGCAGCACAGAAAAGGAAAGTGCACCTTCAGGGCAGTTAAAACTCTTACCGCCTCCACAGAAACCAGTTAACCTCAGGTTTCAAAGAAAAGTTTTTTCTGAGAAAAGAAATGAATTTGGGGTTTGCCAAGAAACTGGGCATATTGCCAGACAGGGTCCCAAAAGGAAGAGCAATATGCACAGTGGTACTAGGAAAGAAGTGGGTTGTTTGTATGTCCCTAAAAGCAGGCCTGTAAACAGGAGGGAACACATGCACACAGTCAGTGTGAATGGTGTACAGACACAAGGGTTAAGAGACACAGAGGCATTCCCTGACATTGGTAAAAGGGGATCTGCTACAGCCTGGTCAGCTTATACCCAATAAATTTGTAACTGTACAAGGGTTCACTGGGAAGGAGAAAACATTGTCACTTGCTAGTGTTCTACTGGACTGTGGTGAAACAGGGGGGACTGTGCAACAGGTGGCTGTAGCCAAAACTTTAGCAGTTGACATCATCCTTGGCATCAATTTCAAACAGGGGATGGTGTGTGCAGTTATCCATAGCCAAGTGGCAAGGAAAATTGTAGTTTCCTGGACCCCATAGAAGCTACTGTGGAAACCACTTGGAGGCTGATTCCCCAGCCTGGTCTCCTGAGATAGAGACTAATGAAAGGGGTGTAGAAATTTCCCCAGTAGCAGTTAACCAAACAGCTATGGAGGGTTACTCTGAGGAAGGAAGGAAGGGTGACCCATTGTCAGAGGGTTAGAGATGACAGTGATCCTGAGTGCCCTGATGCTAGTGATAGGTACCCTAGTTTAGACACTGAAGGCGGCCTGTCCCATGACTTGGGAATGTGTAAGGAGTTTGCAGCTGCTCAGAAAAGTTACCCTAGTCTAGAGAAGCTGAGGGCTTGGGCATACTCTGACGGAGCACAGGGCAGTGACAGAAAACAAAAGTTTATTTGAACAATGGACTTCTGTACACGAGGATGCTAAGACAGAGGGAGGGATGACAGGCAGGCAGCTTGTCATTCCTCAGGAGTACCGTGAGCAGTTGCTCAAGATTGCACACAATATTTGCATGTCTGGTCATCTCTAATCATGTGCACTATCAGCGATTGGCCCAGAATTTCTTGGCCCAACTTCACCCAGCAGGTGAAGGAGTACTACAGGTTGTGTCACAGGTGCCAAGAAATAGGGAAGGCAGGTAAGAAAAGCCAAGCCACCCAAACTTCATTGCCCATAGTGGAGGAGCCATTCCAGAGGGTAGGAATGGATATTGTGGGGCCTTTAAATACCCCCAGCTCCTCTGCGAAGATGTTCTTCCTGACTGTGGTGGATTATACCACCCAATACCCTGAGGCAGTTGCCCTATCCTCACAGAGGACAAAGTGGCAGATGCCTTACTTTGGATTTTCTCCTGTGTTGGGTTTCCGCAGGATGTTATCACCAACTGAGGGGGTTCCTTCATGTCAGACTTGATGAAATGTTTGTGGAAGAAGTGTGGGGTGGTGCAGCGATGCATGACTCCTTATCACCCGCATGCCAATGGGCTTGTGGAAAGATTTAATGGTACCCTAAAGTCAATGCTCCAAGCATTTGCTGAACAGCATGGGAGGGACTGAAAGAAATGCCTTCCCTACCTGCTGTTCGCATACAGGGAGGTGCCCAAGAGTTGACCAGGTTTCCCCCTTCAAGCTCTAATATGGAGGCCGGGTGCATGGGCCTCTAGACTTGATCTGGGACAACTGGGAAGGCAAGCACACCACCCAGGGAACTCCCATAGTGGATTATGTCCATAGATTTAGGGAAAGGCTGAAAGAGCTTATGGGGACAGCCCAGAACAACCTGGCAGCTGCCCAACAAAAACAAAAAATGTGGAATGACTGCAGAGCCAGATCTCAGTCATACACGGTGCATCAGGAAGTCATGGTCCTCATCCCGGTCCAGAAGAACAAGCTGCAGGCTGAATAGGCAAGACCGTAAAAAGTAGTCAGAAAGGTAAATGATGCACACTAAATCATAGCATTACCTGACAGAAGAGCTACAGAAAGAATGTACCATATCAACATGATGAAGCCATATGCTAATAGGGCTGACATGGTGTTTGCAGTATGTAGTCCTGGGAAGGGGAAAGACAAAGAAGACCCCTTCTGGACTTGCTGGAAGAAAGCAAGTGAGATTCCTCTGTGGAGGCAGTTAAATTGTCACCCCAGATGGCCCCGGCCAAGATCCAGGAAGTAAGGGAGGTTTGAGCAGACTTTGCCCCACTGTTTAGCGCCAAGCCTGGACTAACCTCCATAGTGACACATGATGTGGAGACAGGGATGCAGGCACCCATACGGTGAATAGCATATCGGGTGTCAGAAGCTGTCCAAAAGGACATTAGGAGGGAGGTGGAGGAAATGCTGGATTTAGGGGTAATCCAGAGATCCCACAGCCCCTGGGCCTCACCCATAGTCCTTGTGCCCAAGCCAGATGGCTCTACTTGTTTTTGTGTGGACTATCGTGGACTGAATGCAGCCACAAAGCCAGACGCCCACCCGATGCCAAGGACAGATGAACTCCTGGACAAGTTGGGAGGGGTGACCTACCTTACGACTACTAACCTGACAAATGGGTATTGGCAGGTAGAAGTTAACTGCCAGAGCTAGGAGAGGTTGGCCTTCATCACTCCAATAGGCTTATTTGAATTTACAGTAATGCCTTTGAATGAAGAATGCCCTGGCTACTTTCCAGAGGTTGGTGAACCAGGTGTTAAATGGTGGTGAGGAGTACACTGTGGTGTACCTGGATAACACTGTCATCTTTAGTGCCAGCTGGGAGGAACACCTGTCCCACCTTAGGGAGTGCTGGGCATGATACAGAGGGCCGGGCTCACTGTCAAAGCTGAGAAGTGCCAGGTGGCCTTGGCTGAAGTGGTATACCTGGCATGTTGTAGGCTGGGATAGCTCCATCCTAACAAGTGAAAATAAAGGTGATCAAGGCATGGCCCAGACCAGAAATGCAGAAGCAGGCCAGGAGTTTTCTAGGAGCAGCAGGGTACTATAGGAAATTTGTACCCAATTACAGTGCCCTGGCTGCTACCCTATCTGACCTGGTAAAGAAAAGGATGCCTAAGAAAATAACCTGGAAACCAGCCAATGAAAAAGCCTTTACCAGACAGAAGGAGGCACTGTGCAGTGCTCCTCTGTTGACAAGTCCTGACTATAGTTCACCCTGTATAGATCAGAATGATGCCTCAGATGTGGGTATTGGGCAGTACTGAGCCTGACATCCAACTAAGGCAAGAATCACCCTGTAGTGTACCTGAGTAAATGTTACTCCCAGGAGTAGGTATACTCTACTGTGGATAAAGAGTGTCTTGCCATGGTGTGGGCCCTAAAGAAGTTAGAGCCATACTTATACAGGCAGCATTTTGAGGTACAAACTGACCATAACCCCCAGTTTGGCTGACACAAATGGGAAAAATGAATGGTAGACTATTAAGATGGAGTCTTGCCTTGCAAGGGTATGACATAACGATCTTATATAGGGCTGAAGCAACCAATCAGAACACTGATGGCTTGTCATGTCTATACGAGGAGTGAACTGACTTGGGAGCTCATCCCATGCTGGGATAGAGCCCCAAATTCTGTCTAGGTGGGAGAATTGTGATGCTCTGCCCTTGCTTTTAATTATTATTTGATATCTGTATTATAAATACATGGTCTGTATATGAAATTTCAGTGTGTGAGGAAATCGGCTTGTAACATCAATGTGTCAAGAGGCTGGAACCAGGAGGTAATTAAAAAGACCAGAGACCAGAGAGACCTGATTAAAGGTTTCTATTTTTGTCTTAATTAGAACCTTCAAGTCATTTGCTAGGATATAGGCCTTGTAAAGTTTTATGATTCCTGTAGGAAGGCACTTACTGGTGGCAAACTTATGAGAAAAACCATATATCATAAAATCTCTCAGATCTCTAGCAAAACATTAAACCAGCAGACAAAATCAAAGAGAGATGCTTAATTAAAGACTGTCATAATTTCGGAAATGTTTTTTTCTGAGGTTTGCACTATTTAAAATACCTCCTGGTAGGAAATTATTTTTGAAAGAATTAATTCCAAAAGGAGGAGCTAGATGACTCACTAAGTGGGAGACAGAGTTGAAAATGTATCATTTGTCTGAAAAGTGATATATCATCTTGGGCTCTGAAGAAACACAGTTTTTCTAACTAAAACCAGCACTTAAAAAGGTAATACTGTACTTAGATAGCTAAGATCTAAAAGTATTGTGGTAGGAGTTTTGTTCTGTAATTTTCTCATTTTCTTTTGTGACTGTGAGCTTATGCTATTTGTTTTGTATTTTATTGTACTTATTTTACAATTTTAGTAAATAACCATTTTTGGGAAATAGTGCTTGAGTCTTCCCAGTTTTCTTTTGCATGTGAAGTGCCTGCATTCTTAAGTCTGGTTATGGTTTAAAAGGCTTGATGGTGTTACTGAGCTTGAAAAGGTAAAAATATACCTGAAGTCTCTTATAGGGTTTTAAGGGTTCATTTTGGAGACCTGGCTAGGTGCTCTGGCATAGGATTGTACTACAATCCCCAAGAGGTACATATCTGAGCCTGTACATTGGATATGCTAGCATAAGGCTCACAGTTTGAATCCCTCCAGATCTTGAGGCTAAAAGGTGATTTAGACCCAAAGCAGACAGGAGGGTTACCCTGTCTGTTACCTGTTCACACTATTGCACTCTGATGTTGGTACTGTGGGAGCAGAGGGCCTGACCTGTGGAGTGCATTTGTGACAGTCCCTATTTAAAAATCTGGAGATCCCAAGACTATGGGCAACTACTGACCCATATCTATTCTGTCGCACCTTAGCAAACCCCTTGAAAAAAATTGTTCACTGCCAGATCACTGACCGCATTGCTAAGTATAACCTCCTCTGCCTCTAGCAGCATGGCTTTTACAAAGAGTCATAGCATGACTTCTGCCCTTGCCCACTTTACAAACCATTTGTTCAGAAATATAGACATAGGTAACCTCATGGGTGACCTGACCAAAGCATTCGACCTGGTGAACCACAACATCCTATTAGGTAAGTTTAGAGGCCTTGGCTATTACTCCACAACCATTGTCTCTCCAAGGCTACGTTTCCATTTGCTCTCAGACGGTTAGTGTTGTGGGTACTAGCTTCTACGCTATTGCAGTTTCTACCGGGGCCCCCCATGGTTCCATCCTTGGAGCCATCCTTTTCTCATTTTTCATAAACTCCTTCCATAAGGACGGCTTACGTGCAACTCACCCGTGTACATGGATGACTTTGTGTCATTCCATAGTGACAAGTCCCTGGCTAATCTCTCATCCACATTTACTGCCAATTGTGGTGCCACCTATGACTGGTTTCTAAACAACAGGCTTCTGGTTAATGCCAATAAAACAAGACCATGCTCTTTGGGTCTAAACTTAAGCTAGCCAGACTAGCCAGTGCCACAACCTCCTCTGTACACTATCCCCTGGCATCCCCCTCCTGGAAATGGTAATATCTATTAAATACCTCAATATCACCCTTGATCCAGCACTGACATTTTTGGATCATGTAGGGCTCACTATCCAATGCATCAACCAAAAACTTGCTGTAGGGTATCGTCTGAAAAGTTACCTTATCCCAGAAGCCAGATCACTGTCACACAAGACAAGTTACTTCCTCTTATGAACAACTGCTTCCCCATCTAAATGCAAACCTCTGCAAATGGACTTTCCAGACTAAATACAACATAGAACAGTATCTGTTGATTTGCCACACAGACACACTATGCCACCCGTGATTGTTCCCTCTACCAGGTACTTGGTTGGCTTCCTTATCAGGACCACCATGACTATCTGCTGGGTTGCACTATTGACAAGGCCATCAGAGAAAGAGTAGTATCATACCTCTTCCCATTGCTAAGACTTAAGATGTTCCCTCGCAATCTCCAGAAATACTCTAGCCTTCTGTTAGATACCCCCAAGTCACCACCTGCCTGGGAAATAAAGTCTTCTTCCCAGCTGCACCTAAACTGTGGAACAGTCTTCCCACCTTACTGTGGTCTTTAGACTTTCATCCTATATTCAAATCCACTAACAAGCACTAATGGCTGCTGTCACCTGTATCTGCTCCCTTGGTGACCATCAACCATCTAACCACCACTGTGTCCATCCATCTATCTGTGCCATTACCCCTAGCCTACCAATGTCATCTTGCTTCTATTCACTATGAAATATGTACATACACTGCTTAACCACTAGCCAGTCCCTGGGTTCACACCATTTAGCTTAGTTACCTACCTTGTTCAGTACTATTTAGCTTACCAGCATGCATTCCATTGCCCAGTTTTTGTATCTTCTGTGTTGTATCTTTTCCATAACTCATTAGTTATACTTGTAGTTGCCACTGTGTCAGCAGTTACCTAATGTATTATTGTATATTTTCTTTCTTGGATCACACAGTATAGAAATTTCATTAGTTATACTTGTAGTTCGCCAAATGTATTTGTGTGCATCTCTTTTTAGACTACACTATTTAGAAATTCTTGTAGGAGTTCCAGTGCTCTGTTTTGTATTTGTGTTTGTGCCCTCTTCATAGCCCGGGTCATGCCTGAATTTGATCCCAAGCATCAGTGCACTCACCCAGTGAACAAACAAACAAACAAACAAACAAATAAATAAATAAATGTTGTGGAGGGAAGGTATGTTATATTTTTGAGGAAGGTATGTTATATTTTGTAGTACCTCATTAAGACCTTTGTTTTGATATAACCTTATAGTCTTCAGGTGAAGCTACCTCTGGCTGCAAGCTGCAACACTGGACTTAAGATTTGCAAGAAAGCGAGTAGTGCTCACAACAGAGGGAGGTGAACCTTACAATTTACAATTGTCTTTGGTTTGAAGCAGATTCCTTAGGAAAGTTAATATTCTTCAGGTGGAGGATACTTCTAACTGAAGGGTGAAATAAGGAACTTAGAATTATCAGAAAAGGCAGTCTTTCAATCAACAGAGGGAGGTGGAGTTTGCTTTACTTTTGTTACAATTGTTAAGGTTTTCAGTGCAGGAAGAGTTTAAACCCACATAGGCTGAATACTGTTTTCTGTGTCTGCCCTTCTGCACAGCTGACGTGTTTTGGGGCTGACTGTTTTCAGAGCACAAGTCACCAGGCTCTTTTGGGGCTGGGGAGGTTTACCTGTGTCTGACTTGGATGTTTGGATTTTCTCCATTTGATTAGCAGGGTATTTTCTCTGTCAAATTGGTTTGAGGCAGTATTATAAATTGTCGTGTATGGCATCTTGCTGACAGGAAGGCACTCATCGCATCAGTAGGTCAGAGAGTTTAGCTGACTGTTTCATGAGGGCACAGTTTAGGCTCAACCCCTTCCCCACCCCTCACCCCACCCACCCCTGGAAATAGTTCATTTATACCTGGGGTTCCGACATCATTTCCTTAAGAGGGCAAGGTACATATCACTGTCATATCCTCTAGCACACTGCACTGACAATATAAGCATACACATTGTATAAATATATATATTTCTATATAATGCACCATTGCCATACACACACACACACAAAAAAACACAAAAAAAAAACTAAACAAGGTAGACAGTTATGTGGGGAGAAGTACAAGTGATGGCTTGGGACAGCAGTCTTCCGGGAGTCTTTCTGGAGGCTGAGATGCTGCCCTGTTTGCAGACAACTATTTGCCCTGAGGGAGGAAGTTGCCCATCTTCAGGTCACACTGGACAGTGGCAGGAACCTCCCCATCCAGGGAGCACCAGAGCCACCACCACTACCTCAGAGGTTGTGAAGAAAGCACAGCAGTTGGACAACAGTGGGATCAGGGAGGGTAAGGGTGGTGGAACAGAGGCACACCCAGTCAGTTGTTCCACTCCACAATCCATACACCATTCTGGGGGAGCATAGTTTCCTATGGATGCACCTGCAGAGGAGACTAAGGAGGATGCAGACACTGTCACAAGGATGCCCTCAGGAAGGAGGCAGAGTGCACCACAGGAAAGAAAGCAGCTCCTGGTGAGGGACTCAATTGTGGGGGATAGAACTGGGGGGAGCAGGGAAAACTGAAGTAAGGTGCCTGCCTGGTGCCATGGCTTGGAGGGACAGGAAGTGCATCCTTAGGATCAAGAGAACAGTTGCACGGGAGTCTGAGCTGGATGTCATTGTCCACCTAGGAACAAATGACTTAGCTCATCATGAGATTAGAGCAGTGCAGAAGGACTTTGTAGAGTTGGGGAGGGGCTTAAGACAAGTAGCACACACAGTATCCTTCTCAGAGATGCTGCCTGTCAGTGGCATGGGTGAGGCGAGGGTACTTTGCACTATGCAGTTTAACAAATGGTTGAAAAAATGGTGTGGAGCACAGGGGTTTGGCTTCATTGGGGACTGGGGTTCCACCTGGAGGGACACCAGCCTATACTGGCAGGATGGTCTGCATCTGTCCAGGAAGGGAACAAGTCTTTTGGGCAATCGGTTTAAATGCTTCATTGGCAAGCCTTTAAACTAGTCAAGGGGGGAGGCACTGATAAGCAGCAGGAAAATCCAAGCCTCCCCCTACAAAACAGGGTACTAAATGAGAAAAAGACCAAGGGTAGAAAGGTCAGTGGGGGATGCTGCTACAGAAGGTAAAGCCATCAAAAAATGGAGAGCAATGAGTACCAATGCCCGTAGTCTGGGTAACAAGCTTCCTGAATTAGTGGCCTTGTTGGAGGAGGAAGATCTGGATATCGTGGTAGTCACAGAAACATGGTACACACAGAACCATGACTGGGACATAAACATACCAGGATACACTATCTACAGGAGGGACAGGGAGGGTAAAAGAGGAGGAGTAGCTCTCACATAAGAGAAGAAATCAAAGCAACAGAACAAAAGGGTAAACAGGGAGGAGAAGAAGCACTGTGGGTCAATTTGGAGGCAGGCAATGGCACCACAATCCACACAGGGGTTGTATAAAGACCCTTCTTTGGGGGACGAAATGGACAAGGAAATGATAGAAAGTATACTTAGAATGGCAGATAAAGGGGAGATATTGCTGATGGGTGATCTGAATATGCCAGATGTTAACTGGAGTGCAGTTGCAGCAGCCACTTCTAAGAGTGGGTTATTCTAGATGCCCCACAGGGCATGCCTTAGACAACTAGTATTGGAACCCACTCGAGAGGGAGAAATCTTAGACCTGGTCCTCTCAAATGAAAATGGAGAGGATCACAGATGTGAAGTGGGTAGTCATCTGGGAACTAGCGACCACCGAACAGTATGGTTACATAACAATAAATAGAGTCAAGCCTACAAAGGCAAAAGTACTGGACTTCAGGAGGGCTGACTTTGCTAAATGGGTGAGTGCCTAAGGAATGCACTAGCAAATGGGCAGGAAGGAGGGTGGAAGAACAATGGGAATAATAAAACTGCCATCACAGAGGTAATGAGCCTTGTGTGAAGCAAATAAACAAAACAAAATGATGTAAGAAACCACTATGGTTCTCAAAGGAGGTGGCAGTGAAGGTTCAAGAGAAAAGAAAGCATTCAGAAAGTACAAGGAATCACAGGGAAGAGGACAGAGAAGTGCATCAGTTAAAGCAAAAGGAAGCTGGGAAGGCAGTCAGAACAGCAAAGGCCCAAACTGAGGAAAAGATAGCCAACTCAGTTAAGAAGGGGGATAAAACCTTTTTAGGTACATCAGGAGCGAAGGAAGACTAAGGAGGATAGTGAGGCTTAATAAAGGGAGGGTGGGCAGAGGATGACTGTGAAAAGGCAGAGATACTAAACAAATATTTTGCTCAGTATTTACAAATGAAGAGGAGGTACCTAAAACAAACAATAGAAACACTCTGGATAAAGAAGTTGATACCAGCCCATTTATAGAAGAAAGGGTCTTGAAAGAACTCTTAAAACTGAAGGTGGACAAAGCCATGGGGCCTGATGAGATTCATCCCAGAATTCTAAAAGAACTAAGGGTAGAACTAGTGACACCACTGACTACCCTCTTTAACAAATCATGGGAGGATGGGGTGGTACCTGAGGAATGGAGGAGGGCTGATGTGATTCCCCTTCACTAAAGTGGGAGCAGGGCAGAAGCGGGAAACTACAGACCAGTTGGTTTAACCTCAGTGATAGGGAAAATGATGGAATCACTTCTGAAGGAAAGAATTGTCAAGTACCTAGAGGCCAGAGGGGCACAGGACCCAAGGCAGCATGGATTCACAGAGAGACAGTCATAGCAGACAAATCTAATAGATTTCTTTGACTGGGTGACCAAAGTAGTAGATCAGGGAGGGGCTGTGGACATGGCCTACCTAGAATTTAGCAAGGCGCTTGACTCAGTCCCACACAAAAGATCATTATACAAGTTAGCCAGCCTGGGAGTGGGTCCCAAGATGGAGCCTGGGTAAGAATTGGCTGGAGAATAGGACACAGGGGTAATAGAAATGGAGTCCACTCTGAAGAAAGGGGAAGCACTAATGGGTGCCGCAGGGTTCAGTATTAGACTGGCCTCAATATCTTTGTAAGCGCATTGCAGATGGACTGAAGGAAAAGTATGTCTCTTTGCAGGTGACACAAAGATCTGCAACAGAGTTGATGCACAAGGTGGGGTGGAAAGGATGAGAAGGACTTGTCAAGGTTAGAGGAATGGTCAAATGTATGGCAGCTTAGATTTAATGCTAAGAAGTGCAAGTAATGCACCTGGGAAACAAAAACCCAGGGAAGAGTACACAATGGGGGTGAGATACTAACAACAACAAAAATGGAAAGGGACCTGGGGTAGTCATATCAGATGACTTAAAGGTGGGCAATAAGCAATGAGGGCAGTAAGGAGGGCTGGGGGATACTGGGATGCATAGGAGAGGCATCACCAGTAGAAAAACAGGAAGTTGTTATCCCTCTGTACAGACAGCTGGTGAGACCCCATCTGGAGTACTGTGTGCAGTTCTGGAGACCCAATCCCCGCAAGGACATAGACAAGATGGAAACTGTCCAGAGGAGGGCACTAAAATGGTGCAGGGTCTGCACCGAAGACATATGAAGAGAGACTAAAGGAGCTTAATATGTATAGCCTCAAGGAAAGAAGGAGAGGGGACATGATAGAAACTTTCAAGTACCTCATAAGGAACGTAAAACGAAGTCCAAGAGGGTAGCATCTTTCAAACAAGAGGTGCAAGAACAAGGGGCACAATTTGAAGATAGAGGGGCGCTCAGAGGTAATGTAAGGAAGTATTTTTCACAGAGAGGTTGTGGATGCATGGAATGGCCTCCGGAGGAGGCTGTGAGTCAAACCAGTGACTGAATTCAAGCATGCATGGGACAGCTATAAGGCAATTCTTAGGGGTGGGGTAGAAAGAAGTAGGCTGCTGGTTAACTAGGATCTGCAGCTTATCCATTAGGTAGGGAAATGGGCAGACTGGGTGGGCCAACTGGTCCTTATCTGCCATCAAATTCTATGTTTCTATGTTATATTGATTGTCCCTTTAGTCCAAATATTGAGGGAGTTGTGGCTTGTTGACGTTCCAATGTTATCCTATAGGAATTTTCATTTTTTTATTCTTTATATTGCCCCTGAATGTTTAGAGGGATATGTGTTATTCTTGTAGTATCCATTAAGACCTATGTTTTGATATATACATTGTCCCTTAAGTCCAAATATTGGGCCCTATGCATGAAGGTGCACAGCAGTAGAGAACACATACATGCCACGTGAGACAGCTACATATACCCACATGCATGAACATGGGCAAACACTCAGCCAAGGTTGGGGGCGCCCACTAACATATGCAGAACCATGTAGAGGTGGGCTAAGTGGAGTTTGGAAATGCAAGAACTCCCCATCACCCCACCATATATCGACAACAGCACCATCGTGTTCACCCATGGAAGCACCAACATGAAGGGAGGAGGCAATGGAGCATGTCAGTGAGACATGGCAGCTGATGTGACTGTGGCCACAGGCCAGAAACTACCAGCAGAGGGGCAAAGTTGCATGGACATTGCATACTCAGGCATGTCAAATGACACTGCATGGCCATGCTCCTCAAACTTCACTGGACCACAGGAGGCCACCCTGGTCATGGACTTATATTGACAGTAAGGAGCCCTGTATGATGCAGATCCACAGGCATGCCTGTGGCTGGAGATAGTCATCTGTGAATGCTGCAGTTCTGGAGGCATGTACACTGACCCATCAAGCAAAAGTGGTGCGATCTTTAGTCCTCTATGAAGTGGAATCTGGTGGCCTACAGCCACTTACAGTTTGCCATGGGCAGTGGACCTCCTCCAGAACACTATGCCTGATCCCCATTGAGAGGGTAGTGAAGGATACTATCACCAACATTGTCTGCCACAGGGAGGAACTGGGAATGAAAACCTTAGCAAGTAAGTGTCACATCATATATAGGTAAAGGGGACATGGTTGCCACAGTGCCAAATCTAACCACCCTCTGGTGTAACCCAGCAGACACAGCACCACAGACCACAGGAACTACAGGGAATAGTGCTCTGGTAGAGTCTTCAAGGGAGCCTACAAGCACGGGTGGTAGGTATCACCAATGGTGTACCATACTGTGACCATGGTCCACACGGCCTGTGTCTATCCCATAGTAATCACACACCCTGTCAATCACAGGTTGACACACAGAACAGGAAGGATGCCAGTGGAGGTCAAAGAGCCATACCCCAATGACACCGTGAGGACAGTGGACACCACAGACAGGACAATGGATGGTGATGAAAACAGATCCTGTGACTACACGCCACAGCACCTTTGTATCCCCTCACCACCCCATGATGTGCCAGAGCATACAGGCAGGGATGTGTCCATGGACAATGCAGCCTATGCCCTGCCACACCAAGGTGATTCACATGCGTTGCCACCACCCTACACAGGCGAGGAGGCTTGCACCACAGTGAAGCCCATATCCCCACCAATCGCCAACAACAAATATGAGGACAGTCTGATGAGACCTCTGCCTTGGCACACAAGGAGGACCTTATCCACGGGGGTTCTGCAGGACTATTATGACCTGCAGCAGCTGGAACGTGAATGACTTGCAGATCAGCAAGAGAACACTGATGTTATACGTGGCCTCACTGGGGAGGAGAGGGGAATGCGCAGTGGCATCGATAGGATAGTCGACATGCTCGAGATGCTTATCAAGCACATGCCACCTGCCTGAGCAGAACCTGCTGCCATGCAGGGAGAACCCCACAGGTGGGGTGGAGGATGGGACAACACAGGGCATGGCAGGCGGTCGTGGCACAAGGTGGGACTCCAGAGTGGATGATTCACTGGTGAGGGGAAGACCACCATAGGCCACAAGAGGTGCAGGAGGCCAGACACCCTGATGATGCCTCAGCACAAGGGCTGCAATAAGGACTGCAAAGCCATGAACATGCCATCATGATGAGGAGACTGCAAATGCTAGTGTAGCATGAGCCATATGGATACACAGCACACCACCACCTGCACAACAATGCCTACCTCACAGGCACACAACACCATAGGACATGCACAACACAGGTCCACCAAGCAGTACACAAGTCCTCCAAGCACCACACATGTCCTCATGCACCACATGTCCTCAAGCATCACACATGTCCTCAAGGCACTACATATGCACCCGCATGCTACACAAGCACACCACATGACACACATGAACACCATGCAGCACAGATGCACACCTCACACCACACATGAGCCCAGCAGCATAAAATGCATATCACAGACCTCACATGGCCTCACATCAAGACAATGCACAAACACATACACCACATGCACACCACACTGCACACAGGCACACCGCACAGCACAGTGGCAAATCATACAACATACGGGACACACACATGACCACACATCACCCCTGTCCAACAGTGATTGTCAGATAACTGCCACACAGGCACCACATGCACCACTAGACACAAACACACACACACACACACACACACACACACACACACATACACATACTCACACACAACACATGGCACAGGTGCACCCAGAGTGGCAGTGTCACCGGTGCCACTCATTCCAAATAGCTACCAGGTGAATGTATTTCTTTAGTCACTGCATGCTGCACAGCATGGCTGAACAGCATGCCTCATCCTCACAGGCTGGGCCATCATCATCATCTGTTGGCATGTCTTCTGGTACATCGCATAGCATGAGCAGCAGCCATGATTCTCAAATGTTTTGTAGCATGACACAGACAGTGAACACTCTGCATGCCTTCCTGGGGACAAGCATCATTGTGCCACCTGTGTGATTCAGGCATCTGAACTGCATCTTCAGTCTTCCAAATGTGTATTCCACCACTGATTGTGTCTTTCTGAGCACCTCATTGTATACTTCTTCTTCCTTCCCCTGTTGCTAGAGGTACAGAGTCAGTAGATAGGGACATAGTGGACACTTGCTGTCAACTAGAAAGATGAATGGCAGTGTTAGTATGTGTTGACAGCCCAGCAGGCACAGCCTACCACCACAGGGTACCTATTAATCAGCCAGATATCCATACTACCCTGTTCAGCAGGGTAGGCACCCAGGCTGGACTGATCGAAGATATATAACATGGCACATACCTTGGTATTTCATGGATATGTTCATAATGATGATTGTTAGCATTGAATACAACCTGGCAGTTGATGCTGTGGAACCCCTTGTGATTGCAGTGTGCTCTTCTTCCACTGGTGGGGCCATGATCACAGTATGGATGCAGTCAATGGTACCAATCATGTTTGACATGCCCTGCATGCCATAGAACCCCTCCTTAGTGTGTTGGATGTCCACATATGTGTTTGGAAGGGTAATGTGTGCCTGCACAATATGTAGCAGGATATCCATCACCTGGTGCAGTGCACAGACCACAAATGACTGGCTCACACCCCTGAAATCCCATGCCACACCCTAGAAGTAGCCTGTGGCATAGTATGTCAATGCACACAGAACCTTGGTTTCCACTGTCATTACCCTGGACTATCTGGTGTGGGGTGCGATATGCAGCTGTACCATGTCACACAGGTGAGCGATGGTATGGGTTCACATGGAACTGCTGCATGCAGTTTGTGTCCTGGAGGGTCTGCAGTGGTAGTCTCTTGCAGAAAACTTGTGACCAGGGCATGCTTGATGCCACTGCACCTATGCCAGAGTCCCGTCCAGCAGGATGGAATTCAACAGTAGTCCAGGGCAGATGGTATAAGTGGGCAATGACACACCTGGTGTTTGGCAGCTGATGGTCATGCAGTGTGACATGGAGGTCCATGAGTACCATTTAGCACCACTGTACTGCTCCATGGCCCTTTATAAGGGATCTTCCTGTGCATGCCAGTATGTGACATGCAGTGATAGGGTGTCCACCTTGTGGTGATGTCCATTAGTCCTATTAACATGGTGGAGACAGTAGCTAACACAGCAGCAGCTTTGGGCCACCTGTGGGATTACCCCAGTAAGTTTTGGAGACAGGCTGCCCAAAGATACCATTATGTCTGGGAGGTGGTCAATATATGGGAGGTTACTGAGCCAGTGGAGGTGAGTA
Organism: Neoceratodus forsteri; assembly: GCA_016271365.2. NCBI lineage: Eukaryota > Metazoa > Chordata > Ceratodontiformes > Ceratodontidae > Neoceratodus > Neoceratodus forsteri. Next base: position 276,956,266 of record CM057449.1, read on the forward strand.
CATGGCTGCATGGGGTTTTCATGTGGGCAGACTTGTGGCATGGCAACACTCGCTCATGGTCTGTCTGCAGTTGTGTCCCCATAGGCATTCAATGATAGTGGTTTACCATGACCCTGAGAGGAGGAAGCAGGCCTGGGGAGTTGACAACAGTGGTCACAAAGTAGAGGAGGTGGCCACAGGCAATCCCAGAGATACTGTCCCTCAGGGTTGGATCCACATGGCCCTGCACTCCCATTCCTCCACAGATGCATACATGCATGTTGCTGTGGAGTGCAGGGCCAGAGGGCCCTGCACTGCATTATATAGTAAAACAGCAACCACATTGTCAACATAGCCTTCTTATTACCCCACCTCATGAACACAATACTTAAAATGTTCATATCCATACTGAAACATCATTCCGCACCACCAAAATGTCATTACATACAACAGGTGCAAAAGTACCATTTAGCTATGATTTAAGAAATGACAGCTGTCCCATTCATAAGCCTGTGTAAAGAAATGGCTATGTTGAAAATTTGGGGTTAAAATATTTAAAATTACCAAAGTTTTGAGTGAGCATAGTAAAATTTCAATGCAGGCACATAGCTTTTCCATTTTTACATAGTTTGACCCCAGATTTTTTTCACAGCCTTCTTATGACCCCACCTCATGAATAAGGATGGTGAACATTTTCAAATACCACTCAAAGATGATTTCATCAAACAACTGCAAAATCCCCTTTTGAGCCTGATTTTAGAATTCCACCAACATTCTTAAGATATGGTCCCCAAAGGTCATATTGAAAATTTGGTACCAAAATATGCAAAAATGGCTAAGTTATGCATCAAAATTGAAAACCCCTTTGAAATACATTGAATTGCACCTTACCTTAGTTTCTTATATTGGAGTCGCCAGTTCTAGCAGCAAGCTATGTCTTCAATTGACAGTGGATTTTCACCCTGAGACCTGTTCAGGTGATTGACAACGTATGGGGATGTACTGGGGTGTGGAGTGGTGGGCATTAAGTGTGAGGTGGGGTGGCAGGGTAGATCGGCAAGAGACCATTTTCTTTCTTGAAGGCTTACAAACAAAAAAAACAACAATGGATCATTTTCTTTATTTTAAATAGTGATGATAATTGGAGGGTGGTTGGTGCCACTAGACTACAGAGAAATATTATTGGGAATGGCAGTGGGGGGGCTCCACTGGATACCAGGGAAACATTATTGGAAATGGGGATCATAGGGTGAGTGGTGCCACTAGACACCAGGGAAACATTATTGAAGATGGAAAGTGAAGAAGGGCCAGTAGACACCATGGAAACATACTCTACAATATTAAATGGAGTCTGCTGCAGAGACAATAGGACAAGCAGTTCACTCCTCTCACTGCAGTCTGCAGCACAATTTTCAGCTGCAACTGCAGACATCAAGAAAGCCCCACTGTTCTTATACAGAGAACATGGGTGAATGGCTCTTGTCACTTCTTTACTGGGACAGCAATCAAAGGGTGGAGGGTGCCACTAGACACCAGGGAAAGATAACTTCCTTAGGAGGTAAGGGATCAGAAGGTGGGGGGTGCCACTAGACGCCAATGAAATGTAACAATGGGACAGCAATGGGGGGACACCACTAGACACAAGGGAAACAGTGGTTCGCTGCTTTCACTGCAGCCCACAGCACATGTTTCAGCTGTTGCTGCCGAGTTAATACAGGTGAATGGCTTCTCTTCCTAAGCTGAACATCCTGGATTTTGCCACTTAGTTAAGGTCAGGTGTTTGTTTCTTCAAAAAATGCATAAATTGTAGGTACATTTATTCTTTATAAGTGAGAACCACTTTTTGTGGTTTGAACTAAAATTAGTGGTTTGAACCACTTTCTCTGGTTTGCAAATCAGATGTTTAGTTCTAGCCAAACAAAATTGTTCGAACCAGAAATCATGAGAGATTATGAATGTATGAATAATAAAAGTTTGACAAATTTCCTCATGAACAAACTATAAGATCTTGCTTAGAGAAAACATTGTACATCAGGGATGTCTTAGTTTTGCTAAAACTATCCCTTTACAAGTGTTTTCCAACTTCAGTAGCATCAGAAATAAAGAAACAATATGGTGGCCATCGCAACCCCCTTCCCCCCAAAAAGTGATTTGTGAGAGCCATTTTTGGTTTGTGATACATCAAATTTGTAAACCAAAAAAAAAAAAACACTCTTGCAAACCAAAGATTTCTGGTTTGTATGGGGTGTCTATTTTTTTAAATCCTTATAACTCAGGAACCATTTAATAATGTTTCACCAAACCTTTGAAAAGCACTACACTAGCACAAACCACATGCACTCTAAAAGTTTTGTGCAGAAATTCAGTACCACTTAGCCTGTACATGAGATTAAACACATTTAAAATCTCTGTGTTAAATATTGGGAGAAAATGGGAACTTTTACATCATTATGGGTATCTAGATCTCGGAAGCCACACAAGGAGCAGTCATGAAACTCTCCACTTGTTCACAACATAGCACATTCATGGAAAATGCAAATATCTAGGCTGTTCTGACAAACCTCACCAATTTCATTAAACTGCAAAGTTAGGGATTTAACATTGAGCACCCTACTCAACCCTAACTATAAGGGTGCTACCTCATCTCTATAATATCTACATATCTTTGCCTGGCTGTCTATCTCTACATGCATATATAGAGATAGACAGATATATATACTGTAGATAGCTAGATAGCTAGATAGATAGATAGAAAAAAAAATGCATCACTTAGGGTGCAAGTTATTGCCACAGAAGTAGGGAAATGAGGTGTTAGGGTTTTCTTTTTTATTATGAAATATTTTATTGAGAATTTTCAGAGAAAAACAATAAGTACAGGTACATACTAGTTCATGAACTTACATGTGACATAAGTATGTTACAAATATGCCAATATCATCAAGTAAACATTGAGACATTAAATTATTTAGTATACAGCCATTAGTGTTTTGTATAGTATCAATGTGACTGTTAGTACTGGGAAGTCAAGTATGCATCAGTTACACAGTCGGTTGTGTGGTACAGTAGCTTTGTTTGATGAGAGACCTAGGAGGAGGGGAAAAAGGAAGTCCATAATGAATTTCTTTTTTTGACTGTGTGTGAAGGCATTAGGTGGTTATCCCTCAAGTTATCCGAGTTATATAATATGTTGGTGCTAACAGATGTTTAGGAGTGAAAGCAGGCATGCCCCCCTATGGTACTAACTTTCTGGCACTAAAGGGGTAATAGTATTAACTTATCAGTTGTCAGGGTATGATAAAATGCATATCTGTACTGACCATGGGCATTCTGGATTACATATGAAAGAATTTGTGTGGTTGCTGGGAATACCTGATTTACTATAAGAAGCTCATGTGTGGCATGGAGTCTAAAGAGGATCATTACTGAGTATGAGATGTTTCTTTGATGGGGACTGCAGTTCAGCATACCACATTGTAGGATTCCTAGGCAGCTCAACAATATTCTGGGGATTAGCTAGTGCCAGGTGGTACTGAGCAGAGGTGGGACTGAAGGAAGGGAGCCAATTTCTTGGCATTAATATCAATCTCCACTCTAAGTACTGCTTGAATTTTTGAATAATTGGTTTTGATTTACTATGCTTGGTTTAAAATACTAGAAAGCCTTGAGTTGCCTTAACCAGTACCGTTAAGGGAAGACATTACAATTACCTGTTTATCATTTATAGTTGTAAAATATTATTACTTCACAACTGTTAAATTTGAATAACTTAGATCTGAACTGATTATTTTCAACTCTCACCTTATTTTCTCCCACCTATCTCCCATCCCTAGCTAACTTTCTCCTTCTCCTTAGCAACACTGTAGACTCTGCCACAGTTGCCTCAATGTAAACCTCCCCCAGCATTCTCTGGTGTCTCTGCCACTAAATTGCCCATATCACTTGGCTGGCCCTTCCCCTGCCTCTGCAATTACTTATTTTGCTAGGTTAAATGACCCCTACCCTCTGCTGGTGGTCTACAGGCAGCTTCCACCCCTGACTTCCCAGTTGTCTGTAGTATTTTAATGTGTGTCTCTCTCTACCCCCTTAGGCACCCACACCTGAGTGCGCTCATCGAGACAGGCAGACAGCTTCAGCAATCCCATGGCCACCACCTAGCCCCTGCACCACCTCTAGCCAAATTCTAGCTCAGGGTGTCTGATCCAGCCTTTGGTACACCTCACTGATCTTCACTCAAGCCATCCTGGTTGGTTCAACCTTGATTGGTGCAGACGTCACAGGCAGTTTCTGATTGGACTGCCTGCTATCCCATTGCACTCTGATTGGAATGCCTTTGCCATAGACTTAGTCAGAATTTCTGTTGGACTTGGGTTTGAATTATGGCCCTCTCTTGGCTTGAATATCCAATCTTCACTCTAAGTACTGCTTGAATTTTCTCTCACCCCCCACCCACTCCCAGGCCTCCTTTAAATACAGCATTGCTCTGCTCCTATGTATTATATGCCTCTTGATTAGTTCTCCTAGTTAAGAGGTGTCAGCTGTGTTTGGGCATCCACTCAGTTGTTTTTAACCTAATTTACACTAACCCTTCTCACTTCTTCCTTTTTTTCTATTTGCTATCCTTAATTCTCCTAAGCCAATAGGGTGGCAGGATGTGTTGAGCATCTGCTCAGTTGTTTTTACCCAATTCACTAACTCTTGAACCCAATCTAGTGGAAATATGGCTTTCTTTATCATCTTACTTCTAATTCTGGCTAAAAGTGTACCTCATGCTATACTGCTCCAGGAAGAGCCAGAAGCTAATACAATCTTTGAGCCCATTATCATATCTCCTGCTGCCCCTCACACTGTACCTCCACTATTCTGACAATTCACCTTTTATATATATATATATATATATATATATATATACACACACACACACACACACACACATATATACAGTGTATATAACTTTTCTCCTACCCTCCGGTCCTTCTCCCATCACCTATGACTATCGGGCACTCTCCATTATAGTCCTGTAGGGTCAAGTCAGCCTTACCTACTCCTGGATCAAACATACATCCCTGACAGTATATCAAAGAAGGACCCAAGGAAAACAGCCCCTCTCTACTTGATAAATATCCTTAGAAAATGCTGCCAATTCTCTTTCTTTGATCAGGCGATGTGGAATTAAATCCAGGTCCTCCAACACAAATTACATCACCATCGGATTTCACAGCTGCACCTGGTCTAAAAATGGTGTTGGGTAACATTCTAAGCCCAACCAAAAAATTCAACCAACTTCAAGTTTGGGTCACTCATGCTGACCCAGATCTGATTATTATTACTGAGTTAAGGCTGAACAAGTCCACTACTGACCCTTAAATTACCATCCTGGGTTTTGAACTTTTCAGGGAAGATAGGGAAACCAGAGGTGGGGCCGTCTATGCCAAAACCAGATTTGCAGTTAGTGATATTTCTTATAAAACTAAGCCAAAAATATGAGATTGTTTCACTGAGCTTCACCTTCCTTCTACAGAATTCATCACTATTATAGGTAGCTATAGGCCACTGTCCAGTGGTGTGGAAATCTACCATACTGAAATCCTAACCTTGGCTGCCAACACGGAAACAATAATTCTAGGGGACTTCAACATGGATTGGCTTACCGCAAAATCTCACTGCCTTAAATATATCTGTGATGAGCTGGGCCTCGCACAGATAGTCACTGAATCCACAAGGAACAATACTTCTAACAATGACAATAGCTCACTCATAGATGTTATTTTAACTATGCATCCCCATAAAATCTCTCACACTGCATTTTTCCATAAAGATATGAGTGACCACAGTGTTGTTGTATGTATAAGATCCCAAACTAAAACCCTCCAACCACCTAAACTCAGAACCAAATGGTTCTTTCATAAGTTCAGTGCAGTAAACTTTCTATCCGAATTGGGTAAGATCAAATGGCAAGATCTATATCTTGCCAAAACTACTGATAAACTGCCTCAGTCCTCAATGATAACCTTACCATCCTGATAAACAAGCATGCCCCTTTATTAAAGTAAAGATGTGTAAATCTTCACATCCTTGACTTACCCCAGATCTTAAGCCGCACTCACCAATAGAGATAAAATTTGGGCCCAGCTAGGCATTAAAGAACCCGGCAGACTGGCAGGCCTTTAGAACTGCCAGGAGTGCCTGTGTAAAAAACATTCATGCTGCTAAAGGAAAACTATTACATTTCCACTTTGGAGCAGGCCAATGGGAGCTCCAAAAATTCTGGAGGACTCTGAGATCTAATGAAAGCCATCCCATGGCTCCCTCTATACCTAACAAGATCCTTACCAAAGACAGGGTGGTGGAAAACAATTCTCAAATCCTTGAAGAACTTAACTTACACTTCGTCATGGCCAGACTAGCTTTTAACTCCTCACCGTATGCTAGATGCGTGAATAGCAATAATAGCCCAGCCTCCGTATCTAGTACCCCATCCCATCCCTTTCAGCTGCGCGTGTTTAGCTATAAAGAAGTTGAAGACTTACTTCTCAGCCCTGATAGCAGGAAAAGTGAAGGGAACAAATGGCCTCGAACCCTTCTTCTGAGACAGGCTTTGCCCATCCACTGCTCCTATCCTCCATATTTTCAATCTCTCCATCACCTCTACCACAGTTCCATCCTGCTGGAAATCTGCCCACATTCTTCCTCTCTTCAAATCAGGAGACCATTGTGATTTAAACAACTACAGGTCCATCTCCATCTTGCCTGTTCTCACCAAAGTTCTGAAAAAACTGATCTACAACCAACTAAAAATCACATTGAAATGCACTCACTCCTAAACCCAGCACAATCTGGCTTCAGGTCTAAACATAGCACCATCACAACATTGGCTAAAGTCTCTAATGGCTGGATTTCTGCTATGGATTCTGAGAAGGTTACTGGAGCACTCTTTCTAGACCTCAGTAAGCATTTTATACTGTTGACCATCACCTCCAATTACCTGACTCACCAATCTAGGTACCACTCGTCTACTGCACAGTGGTTTAACAGTTATCTTTCTGGAAGGATACAAAAGTCAAGGCTGATGGTCAACTATCTGCCCCTCCCTATTGCCTGGGAGTCCCCCAAGGCTCCATCCTAGGGCCGATCCTTTTTCCCTTGTATATCAATGATCCTGATTCCTACATAATGAAATCCAGCCTTCATTTCTTTGTGAGATGATACAGTATTGTACACCACAGGCACAACCTTATCGGAAGTTAGTGCTGTGCTACAAACTAACTGATCTGCTTGAAAGCAATCTCATAAAAGCCAAGCTTCTCCTAAATGCTAAAAAAAACTAAGGCAATGATTTTTTCTCAGCATACTTCTTTTGGCACTCTACCTGTCCCTTAAAAGGACTTTATTGTTACCTCCCCTGCGAGAACCCCTGGAAGTCGTAGCTAAATTTAAATATCTTGGCATGTGGATAGACAAAAAGCTATCTTTCATCTACCATATTGGGGACTTATCTAAGAGGCTTAAAGCAAGGTTGGGATTCTTTTTTAGAAATAGGTCTCTCTTCACTCTTGCGACCCAAACCAGGCTTGTCCGGGCCACATTCCATCCCTTACTTGATTATGGGGATATAATTTATATCTCCTCCTCAATCTCAAGCCTAACTAAACTGGACATTCTCTACCAACGTGCCCTAAGGTTCATCACTAGCTCCACACACTGAAACCACCACTGTGATCTATATGTAGCAGTTGGCTGGACCTCAGTCACCACCAGATGCTTGCTCCACACTGGTATCTGACCCTTAAGATGCTTTCACAAACTACTGGGCTACATAACATCTCTTCTACACATCTCCCATAGTGCATACTCCCTAAGGAAATCTGACTTCATCCTATTAGCTGTCCTTAGGACTCATACTACCTTGGCCAACGAGCTGTTTCATTATGCCTTCCTGATATCTGGAACTGTCTGCAATCCATACTGAAACTAACTAGCACTGTCTCAGCTAATTCCTACAAAGCACTAGCAGTCTCTAAAATAAAAGATATCTGCAGCTGCCACTAAACTTACCCCCAACCCCAAGGCAGTTATTTGTGTATCAACTGTCCTTTTCCTCACCAAGCCAGGAATGAAATTGCTTAACTTGTATAAGGCTTCTTTTTAGGTATTCTTTCTATTAGACATTAAATATGTCTCAACTGGACCCTGTACTACTAGGTTGAACCTTACCATGATATATCTCTTGTAGTCTATGAATGCACTTTGTCTATTTACATTCAGTTGTACCTATCTATGTAATACCCATATGTATGTGCAAATGTCTCAGGTCCTCCTTGTGAATGACCTTGCTCAATGGTGTTTTTCCTGCAATAAACTTGAACTTGAACTACATCCCTGTTGAACCACAGTGGCCTCCTGTTTCTTGCACCCTTTCTTCCCCTCCTTATATATACACATGTGTGGCCTCCCAAACTTGGTCTCTAATAACTCCCAATAGCTCCTCCACCTCATATATTTCCCCCAGACCATCAATCACTTCTCTCACTAACTGTCTCATCTTGTTGAAGTCTGCCCTTCTGAAATCCAGTACTATTTTGCAGGTTCGGCTCACTTCTCTCCCTGTCCTCACCTTAAACCCGATGGCCCTATGGTTGTTATTTTTCAGCTCCTTCCCCACCACCACTTCCTCTATGTTCTCCCTGTTTGTCAGGACCTTGTCCAGCAGGTTGTTCCCCCTAGTTGGTTCTCTGACTAACTGTTGAAGAACACCCCTGCAGCACATCCAGAATTTCCATGCTTCTGGTCAAGGCTGCATCAGGGATGGTCCAGTCAACATCTGGGAGATTTAGATCACCCACCAGTAGTGTTTCCTCTCTTAGAGTCATCCTCACTATGTCCTGCGTCATCACCTTATCCTGTTCTTCCCCTTGAGTGGGTGGTCTGTACACCACTCCAAGTCTCAAGGATTCCCCTGTCCTTCTGCATATTGTTGCACAAAGTAGCTCAGTTTCCCCATCACCCTCTTTCCCTTCCATCACCTTTATATCTTCCTGATGTATGTTCTACCTCCTTCCTGTCCTTCCTATCCTCCTCATCAGCCAGAAGCCAGGAATAGCTGTTTCACACATGTAAATTCCTTCCACCACATTCTGTGATTGCCTATTATGTCCAGCCTTTTATGTACAATGATGGCTATTAGATTCCCTCCATCTTGTTTGTTAAGCTCTAGCATTGACCACCAAGCCCTTTCACCACCTTTTCCCCACCTCAGCTCCCCCAAGGGCTTACAGAGCCTATAACTACATTCTTCCTGGGAGATCTAGGGCTCCCCAACTCTAGCTGTTGTATGCCCCCTTTCAGCTTAAATTATATTTCCTCTCAAGAATTCCCTAGTCTGCACTTCAGTATGGCTGGACCTTCCTTTTTAAAGTGCAGCCTGTCTGGGACAAAGAGGCTCTCATCATCCCAAGTTGCCCCCCATCCTATCATACAGGAACTGTGTATATCCCCTGCCTGCTAAGATTGGAGCCCCAGCATAGCCTCCTTGACTAGCCTGGACTTCTACAGCATGAGAGACTGTATGTTGCTTCATTTCTATCTTGCTTGTTGGAGGCTTGGGGGAGCTTATAATTGTCGCTGGAGGGTGGGATCTGTGAGCTACTTAATTGCAGCACTGCTCACAAGCCGCAGCGAAGCATGTGAGTGGTGCGTAGTGCCACTGTGTTGAAAAATGCTGTGAGGGAAGTTATTCCCCACAAGTTTATAAGTACTGAAAGAGACCTTATTGTCTTTATTCCTCACTATTTAGTATTTGAACTTATTTCTGGTGTGGGGATAGTACAGCTGGTTCAGCATTATTGTGAAGTAGCTTTGTCCTGCACATGAGACTTATTATCTGTATTAGTATATTTGCTTGTTTTATATGAGCTAGGCAGGCTGTTTAGCTTTTATTTAATTGTGTATTATTTATTTATTTAAAAGTTTTACCAGGAGCATATGAACAGAATACCACTCGATTCCAGATGCATCCTGGGGGTGTTGGGGGTGGGAGGATACATAACCACATACATAATACAGAAATTAATATGGAATATATACAGGATATATACAGTATGTTGCACAGCAAGTGTAGTGACAGAACATCAGTGTTAATAAGGCATACATATGAGGAAAGGTATAAAGGATAAACTATATTGGGATTAGAGTAAGAACATTGGAGTCACCATGTCTGATACTGGTTAGAGAGCTGGGCCCTTGTCTTAGTGTGATCTTAGGCTGTATGAGCAGTCAGCGAAGAAATGCACTTTGAGGAGGGTTGAGTATTCGAGAGGAGGGCGTGCCGAATGACTGCAGGAATGGAGTTCCATAACTTTGGCATGCAAGCTCTAAAGGCCAGTTGGCTGTAGAGGTCACCATATAAGGGACTTGCAGGGCCGGGAGTGCCAGTTCTGAGTGAGTAACCAGAGGGTGTTTGAGCATTTGGAGTAGAAGAGAGATATGAGGGCAGTAAATGGGCCCAGAATTTGGCTGTGAGTCTATTACAGTGGGACTGGCATCTATTGTCGAGTGAAATGAGGTTGAGGGACTGGTAGAGGTCACAATGGTGGGTGGAGGTGTATGGATTAATTGTGATAAGTTATTTGCAGTATCCTGAGTTTAATATTTGGTGATGTGTAAGGGTTATATGGGAGAGCCTGGGGGGCCAGGATTATGTATGAGAGCTCCCTGCTGCATGATCTGCATCCTTTAATCCTTCCCAGTTTCAGATACCAGCAAGATGCTGTCAGGAAGTGGGGTTAGAAGTAATCAAGTTAATCAAGGGCAGTGGGTGCCCCATACATATCGGATGGTGGCAGGATAGAGATTGTCAGGTCCAGAAGGTGCCCTGGGTTTCAATGAGCACCTGAGAGAGGCCAGACTTAGTTGGTGCCTGTCTCCAGGAATCCACCAGACTGAGTGGTCAGGTAACCCGGGGCTGCTTCACTCACCAGTCCCAGAGGGGCAGTGCTATGCAATGCCAGATCGATTAGAAATAAGACAGCATATATTGCTGACTTCATTTCTTCAGCCGATCTGGCTTGCATTACAGATACTTGGGTTGGGGATGATGTGGGCTCAGTTTTTGAGGCCTCTAGTCCCTCCTGGGTATACCGAGGTGCACTGCCCCAGAGGGAATGCAGGGGTGGCTGTGTAGCTATCTGTTTTAGATCCACTCTGGCCTTCACCGTGCACCCAGTAGGAACTCCAGGTTCATTTGAATGAGTGTCTGTTCATAGGGGGACCAGGTGCAGGCTGCAGGATCTTCCTTATCTACCGACCCTCTGGGCTGATGGGGAATTTCCTGCAGGAGGTCACTGAATTCATCACCGACAGAACACTGGAATCCCCCAGATGTGTTTTTCTGGGGGATTTCAATGTTTGGGTCTACGACAGGTATCAGAGGTATAGTCATGATTTTCTTCAAACTATGTCCTCCCTGGGCCTGACACAAGCTGTTACTGCAGCGACTGAAGTTGCTTGATTCCTGTGCTTGAGACCTAGGATTAGGAAGGATATTTCTGCAACATTTTAGATGTGTCCTGCTGGCTGAGCAGTGAGTTTATCCCTAGTTTCAGAAAAGGGTTTGTGTATTAGAATCAGACATAGCAAAGTGTCTACATTGAAAGTCCTGCTTACATCACAGGTGTCACTTGTCAATCAATTGATTCTGGGTGGGGCTTTTATCACTGAGCTGTCTTAGGCAAACGACACAGTGAGAAGTCAGTCAAAAAAGACTTGCCTGCTTCTGTTGGAGGCTGAGAAACTTGCTATACTGCAGAGAACAAACTAGAATGCATTTGAGGAACTGGGAACCTGGTAAGAAATAATATTGTTGGGGACTTGTTAGGAACATAAGCTACGCTTTCTACAGAAAGTTTCTTTTTCTTATTGGCATTAAGAAGAGAATTGCAGGATTCCATTAAAGTGTAGTAATTTTATAACCAGAGGGTGAAATACAACTGAAGTTGCTTGATTCCTGTGCTTGAGACCTAGGATTAGGAAGGATATTTGTAACATTTTAGAAGTGCCCTGCTGGCTGAGCAGTGAGTTCATTTTTATTCCTGGACTCAGTAGAGTGGTTTGTAGGAGCAGTGGTCTAGTAAATTGTGGTGTTGGTTGACTTACTATAAAAGGCAGTACTCACCCAGGGTAGTGAGAAGTAGTTGTATTTGATTGTTTCTAACAGTCACCAGTGGTTGTGGCTCACCCACCCACCCTTCTCACACCCCACCCACCCCAGGCATGGCATTTCCTTTATAGCTAAGGTTCTGACATCACTTCCTCAACAGGTTTGGGAAGAACTGTCATATTCTTAATAACCCAGCACAGTACATAAAGGGTAATTACACACCAAAAAAAAAAAAAAAATATATATATATATATATATATATATATATATATATACACACACACACACACACACACACACACACACACTGTACATTTTATATATTACTCATTGTATATTATAAGGAAGAGAGACATGGGAGTGGTGCAATGCACTGCTGTGAGCAGCAGTTTTCCCGGACATTCTGAAATCCTGTATTGTTGCCCTATTTGCAGGCAACTGTCAGCTCTGAGTGAGGAGGTTGCCCACCCAGGCTGAACTGGCAAGGACTCAAGGAGGCCTCCCCACCAAAGAACACCAGTTCCACAACCACTGCCTCAGAGGTTGCCATGTGAAGAGTAGATGGACCACAGTGGGTTCTGGGAGGGTGAGGTGGTGGAACAGTGTCGTAGCCCCCTAGTTGTCTCTCTACACAAATCATATGTCAGTCTGGCAAATCAAAGTTTCTCTGGTGACAGCCCTCAGTGGAGACCAAGAAGAATGTTGAGACATCCACAAGGAGACTCCACAAAGAGCGGGCAAGCGACACCACAGGGAGAAACAGCTTCTGATAGGGGACTCAATTGTTAGGGGTGTGACCTGGGGAATGGAGAGAGGGCGTAAGGTGCCTGTCTGGTGCCATGGCTGGGGGGACATGAAGCAAATCCTCAGGATTGCAGAAGCAGCATCACAGGAGAGGAATCATATCATTGTCCACCTTGGACAAATGACCTAGCTTAGGTATGAGATCACTGCAGTGCAGGATGAATTTGTGGAGTTGGGAGGGGCCTCAGCACAGGTAAAGCAAGCACTGTAACCTTCTCAGAGGTGCTGCCAGTCTATGGCAGGAGTGGAGGCTAGGTACTGCACACCATGCAGCTTAACAGCCGGTTGCAAAACTGGTGCAGAGCACAGGGCTTTGGCTTCATTGAGGACTAGTCCACCTGGGAGATGAAAGTCTGTACTGGTACGATGGTCGCATCTTGTTCAGGAAGGAAACAAGCTTCTAGGTGACAGGTTTAAGACTCTTGTGTAAGCTTTTAAACTAGCCAAGGGGAGGTGCTGATAGAAAACAGGAAGTTCAAGCCTCCCCACAAAACATGGCAGGTAGTAGGATAAACACTGGGTATGAGCTTGAGAGAGGGCAGGAACAGGGGTAATGGAAAAACAGAGGCAAGTAATAAGAGCAGGGATGGGGTAAAAAGGATAAAGCCAACATTAAATGGAGGGCAATTGAGTACCAATGCCCGTAGTCTTGAAACAAGCTTCTCAGAGCTAGTAGCCCTGATGGAAGAGGAACACTTGATATTTTGTCATGCAGAAATATGGTACCTAGAGAACCATGACTGGGATGTCAACATACCAAGGGCACAATCTAAAGAAGGGACAGGGAGGGTAAAAGAGCAGGTGAGTAGAGCCTCTACATAAGGGAAGGATCAAAGCTCAGAACTATAAAGCAAAGGGAGGACAAGAGAACTCTGGGTCACCTTGAGACAGGGAATGGCATCACAATCCACACAGGGTTGTGTACAGACCCCATCTCAAGGGAGGAATGGACAAGAAATGATAGAGGTATTCTCAAAATGGGCTGAAAAAGGGGAGATACTGGTTGATGGGGACTGAACTATGCCAGATGTTAACTGCATGACACGGACTGCAGCCACATCCAGAGCAGGGTCATTCCGGTGCCTAGAGGGCATGCCTTAGACAGCTAGTGGGTGGAACCCAGTCGGAGGGAGCAATAGACCTGGCACTCAAATGGAGAGAGGATCATAAATTTAGAAGTCAATAGACATCTGGGAACAAGCTTACCACTGCTCAGTGCAGTTTTCACAAATAAACACAACCAAGGAGTCAAGCCTTGCAAAAAGACAAGGATACTGTGACTTTAGAAGGGCTGACTTTGAGCATAATGTGAATACCTGAGGAATGCATTAGCAAATGGCCAGAAAGGAGGGTGGAAGAACAATGAAGAAAATCAAAACTGCCATTATGGAGGAAACAAGCTTTTGTGAAACAAAATAAGAAAACAAAGCGGAATAAAAACCACTATGATTCCTCAAAGAGGTGTCAGGGAAGGTTAAGGAGAAAAAGGCTGCATCTCAAAAAGTATAAGGAATCACAGAAGGATCATGACAGGAACTGTATCATTTAAAGCAGAAAGAAGTGGGAAGGCAGTCAGAAAGCAAAGGCCCAAAGTGAGGAAAAGATAGCCAACTCAGTTAAGAAGGGGATAAAACCTTTTATAGATACATTAGGGAGCATAGAAAGGTTAAGGGAGGGATAGTGAAGATTAATAAAGGAGGAGGTAGGTAGAGGGAGACAGTGAAAGGCAGAGATACTGAATAACTACTTTGCTCAGTATTCACAAAAAGAAGAAGGATGAGTTACCTAGGCCAAACAATAGAAGCACTCTTGTAGTGGGGTTGATGCCAGTCCATTTACAGAAGAAAGACTCTGAAAAGAACTCCTAAAACTCAAAGGTGGACAAAGTAATGAGGCCTGACGATGATTCACCCTAGAATCCTAAAACAACTAAGGGAGGACCTAGTGACACCACTGACCACACTTTTAACAAATCATGGGAGGACGGGGTGGTACCTGAGGACTATGAAGGGCAGATGTGATTCCCCTTCACAAAAGTGGGAGCAAAGGCAGAAGCAGAAACTACAGGCCTGTTAGTTTGACCTCAGTAGTGGGAAAATGATGGACTCCTAGCATGAAAGAAAAGAATGTTCAGTACCTAGAGGCCAGCGGGGGCAGGAACCTAAACAGCATAGACTCACAGCAGGAAGGTCATGTCAGATGAATCTAATCAATTTATTTGACTGGGTGACCAAAGTAAGACCAGGGAGGGGCTGTGAGATGGTATCACTAGATTTTAGAAAAGGTATTTGACACAGTCCTACAAAAGATTAATAATCAAGTTAGCTAGCCTGGGAGTCGGTCCCAGGGGTGGTAGCCTGGGTAGCAAACTGGCTGCACAACAGGACACAGAAGGTATATTGAATGGAACACATTCTGAAGAAAGGGGTTACTAGTGGAGTACCTCAGGGCTCAGTACTGGGTCCTGTCCTCTGTAACGTCTTTATAGGTGACACTGCAGAGGATCTGGAAGGAAAGGTATGCCTCTTTGTAGATGGCACAAAGATAGTAACAGAGCTGATACACAAGGAGGGGAAGAAAGGATGAGAAGGAACTTGGCAAGGTTGGAGGAATGGTCAGACATATGGCAACTTAGGTTCAATGCAAAGAATAGCAAAAATAATGTACCTGGGAAATAAAAACCTGGAGAAGAGTACACAATAGCAGGAGAGGTTCTAACAACAACAATAATGGAAAGATATCTTGGGTGTAGTCATATCAGATTATCTAAAGGTGGGTAAGTAATGGGAGAAGTTAGTAAGGAGAGCTAGGGGATACTGGGATGGATAGGGAGGGGCATCACACAGAAAAGGAAAGTGGTTATCCCTCTCACAGACAGTTGGTGAGACCCCATCTGAAGTACTGTGTGCAGTTTGGAGACCCTCATCTACTCAAGGACATAGGACAGGATGGAAGCAGTCCAGAGAAGGGCAACTAAAATGGTGCAGGGTCTACATCAGAAACTATATGAAGAGAGACTGAGAGAGCTTTAATATGTATACCCTTGATATAAGGAGGAATGGGTGGACATGAGAGAAACTTTTAAGTACCTCAAGGAATCAACAAAGTCCAGGAGGGCAGATCTTTCAGAAAAGAGATGTAAGAACAAGGGGCAATTTAAAGTTAGAGGGGGACAGCTCAGGGGTAATGGAGGACATTCTTTTCATGGAGAGAGGTGGATGCATGGAATCGCCTTCCTGGAGAGGTTGCTGGGTCTAAAACAGGGTGGAAGGTTCAAACATACATGGACAGACATAAGGCAAACATAGTAATAAGGAAGTAGGTGTTGTCAACTAGAATCTCCAGCTTATCTAATAGGTAGGAAAATGGGCAGACTGCGGGGCTATGGTCCTTATCTGCCGTCAAAGTCTATGTTTCATGTTCTATGTTTCTATGACCATCAAGATGGCCACGTGTTGGACCTGGTATCTCAATGGGACTTGAGATTGTTAATCTCAGGATTGATCGAGTACCTTGGTCCGATCACTGCATGGTGCAGTTCATGCCTGGGGCTCCCACCAGAAGCCCTTCCCCTGCTGAGATGATGAGCTGTCACCCTTTATGGGGTTTGATCCCTGAGGGTTTTTTTGGTAGCAGCTAAATTATCTAGTGTGGGTGCTGCATGCGTTGGAGGTGTTGGTGCTGGGGTTGACACCTGTACTAGGGTGTTATCTGGACCATTAACTCCATCACACCTGTCCGTGTACATCCCAGAACTCCTTACCTGAGGTCCCTGTGGTTTGACAGAGATCTCTAGGGGTGATGAAGAGGATGGGTTGGAGGTTCGAAAGACTGCTGGAGGAGGTCCTGCTTGAGGCGGACAAACTGGCCTGAGTACACATTATATATACCAGGAGGCAATCAACCATAAGAAGGCAGCGTTCTTGTCCAGGAGATTGTCATTGGGAAGAACTGACCAGCTACACTTTTCCAAGTTGTAGATAGAGCTACCTATCTGCTTGTCTTGCAAGCCCAGGAGGTTTTTTCTAATACTGAGTGTGAAGAGTTTGCTCGGTTCTTCTCGGACAGAGTGTCCACAATCCGGCAGGTGGTTTCTTCAGCCAGCAATGTCATAGCCAAGCAGTGGTTGCCCATGTCGGAAATGCACTCCACCCAGTTGGGGAGTTTAGATCAGTGGAGGTTAGCTAAGTCATTGAGGTGGCAGTCAATCTGAAGCACACCTTCTGTGGGCTGGACCTGGTGCCGACACATTTCTTAATGAGATGTGTTGACTCTGTAGGCCCGGTGTTTGCCCTGATTGTTTAGTGCTTCTTATCTGAGGGGGTCTTTCCAGATGCCTTGAAGAAGGCACTAGTGAGACTCCTCTCAAAGAAACCATCTTTGAACCCGGGGTCATGGCAAATTACCATCCTAAATCCAACCTTCCCTTTTTGGCGAAGGTGGTGGCGCTTCAGTTGGAAGAGTACCTCATGACTCATGAGTTGTATGAACCCTTCCGGTCGGGATTTTGGGCTAGGCATAGTACAGAAGCTGCACTTGTTCAGGTGCAGAATGACCTCCTCAGGGCAAGAGATCGGGGGGATAAGACAATTCTTGTTTTCCTTGATCTCTCTTCAGCATTTGACACTGTGGACCATTGTGTGTTGCTTGACTGCCTTAGGGAGCTCTGCGTACTGTCATCTGCTGGTTTGAGTCCTTTTTCACTAACAGAAGGCAATGGGTTGTGATGGGAATTCTCATCATATCCAGCCTCTTGTGGAGTTCTCAAGGACTGTACCTGCCCCAATGTTGTTCAGTGTATAGTTGCCCTCGGAGGGTTATTAGGAAGTAGAGCTTGGGTTTCAATGTTATGCCGATGCTACCCAGCTATATCTCCATCCTCGTCTTGCGAACATTCAACGCAGTGGATATACTAAATATCTGCCTGGCAGAGATCAACGACTGATGGCCTTCAGCTGGTTGCACTGAACCCTGTTAAGATGGAGGCTTTGGTAATGAAGTTGAATAGAGTGCATGATAGATGGGCTCCTGACACAGCAACTGGACTTGCTCTAGGAGCGTCATTAGCTCCCTCTTGGGTATGAAATCTCTTGAGTGATTCTGGACAGGAATTTAACTATGGAGGCACAAATATCCTCCACTGTCATTCCTGTTTTTCCATCTCAGAAATATTGCCAGGATTAAGCCTTGTTCCACCTTTGACCTCCCTACCTTGATACATGCCCTTAGTCACACCAGGCTTGACTACTACAATGCGCCTCACCTTGGGTCACAGGGATCTTTCAGCAGGCTGTGAAGCTGGTGCAAAATGCAGCTGTCCAGTTACTACTGAGCAACATAAATTTTGCCACATAACACTGGTACTGCATAGAATTGTACTGCTGCCAGTTAGTTGGAGAATCCTCTTTAAGGTGGGTTTTCTCACCTATAAGGTCCTACACAGACAGGGCCCTGTTATCTGTTGACTTCTGTAACCTGCTCTTTTACCAGCCCTCCCTTTGTTCTCTAGTGGGGGCCTCTCTGGCCATTCCTAGAATGAGGCTAAAATCTGCTGCTGACAGAGCTTTCAGTGTCGCAGCTCCCATTCTCTGAATTCTTTGTCGGGTTGAGGTCAGAGCCCCCACTGTTGATATTTAAGGCTCTCCTAGTTGTCTCTATTTTCCCAAGCTTTTATGGGAAAATTTATGAACTGTAATAAGAACTTGATATTATTTGTTGAGTTATTTATTTTATTCTTCATTTTGTTTAAAAATTTGTGATGTGTTTATTTTATTTTGACACTGTTTTATTTATTTTATGGCACCTAGAGCTTCTGGGACAGGGCATTCTTTAAATAAATTTTGCTTGCCTTGCTTTGCTATCCCGTATCCCATCTGCCTACACCATCTCACCAGCCAATCATTAAACTTTTTATTCTGTGCTTTTTTTTGCTGGCCCTTTGTACAGGCAACACCTCTGAAAAGGCCAGAGATTTAAAGCAGAGCCCTCACAGAATCTAGCCAGAGTCTTAAATCTCATCTGTGCCTCTATGAGACTGTTGCCTTCTAGGTCGCTTTTTCTGTAGGTGGAATACTTAGACGTACATTGCTATACTGATCCTTGCCCCATGACAGAATGTGCTGGATTACCTCCAGTGCAGTCATCCTGCATGTACACAACCCACACCTTACACTACTTCGCCCCCACTGATCTCCTTTAAGACAGAATCAAGCAATCAGAAGCATCTTGTCCCCACCTTCCTCTATTTAACTGTGTCAAGTTCTCTCCTCCAAGGGGCCAGTGTCTTTACTACCTCCTGGCCCGAAGTCACGTGATGGATGCCTAGGAGTGCACAGTGCCTTCTCCTCACTCCTGCCTCATCTACAAACAAACTCACCTACTGCCTACTTGGCATCTGGTTTTCAGCAGTGAGTTACAGCATCGGTAACAGAACACTGTGGGAAGTATATTGGCCAGTTGGAAATGGATATTTAAATGAAAAAGCTCCTCATGTGACATTCTCTGCCACCTACCCTCCTGAAAAGACATGGCCACAAAAACACCCAAACAGCAAACTCTAGCAAAAGTCCAGTGGGTAGCTTTGCATTGACTGAGGAGCAATTCCTAGATATCATGAACCCGATTCAGGAGACGATTTCCACCATATCGGCAGATCTCCGGCAAATTCATTTGGCAATTGATTCCCTCTCGATCAGAATTGGTGACACTGAAACCAGGCTTACCTCTGTGGAGAACTGGCAGGGAAGGGTTGAGAAGGATAACACCAGTATCAGGCACAGGATGAAAAAGTTAGAAGAGAAACTCGAGGATCTTGAGGGGCACAGTCGGCACAACAACCTCTTCATTATTGGTTTGCCTGAAGAAGAAGAGGGCAACAACCCGATTGCCTTTGCCCAAACATTCTGTGCTAAAATAGCGGGGCCATTGTCTAACTCTGCTACTTACATTATTGAGCGGGCTCACAGATCTTTACGCCCTCCCCCACCAGCAGGTGCTTCCCCGAGACCCTTGATCTTCAAAATGCTGAATTACCAAGACAAACAACATGTTCTCAACAAGTTAAGGAGATCAGCGAGCTGCTGTGGGAAGGGCATAAAATCAGACTCACCAGGATTTGCCTCAAGTCAGTCTGAAGAAAAAGATAAGACTACCACCTGGTCGCTCCAGACTGATAGCAGCTGGTAAACCATTCAGGATGAGGTGCTCTGCTGTGTTACAGTTCCAGCATAGGATAAATGAATCTCTTATGACTCACCAGAGCAGGCCACAGAGTTAAAAATCTTATTCTCCAACTTGTTTAAATGACTTATATTCATTCCTGTAGATCTGTTTTTGACGATTAAAAGGGCTGTTGTACAGTGGATGCCACGGCCTTTTGAACTGCTTTAAGTCTCCAATGGTGCTACGGGTGGTGGTGGAGTAACAGCAGAATGCTCAATCCTTAAGACTCATCCTCTCCACGCGCTCTGTTTAGTAGTATGCAAAACTCATGTTTCTCCCTTATCTCTGGTTATGAGCCTGAAACTGTTTTATTCTCAATGCCTACACCGTAAGAGGAGATAATAAAGGTTTTCCCTCCAGGCCGGCTCATTTTGTAAGGCCTTAACGCTGAACTATGAACAGTTTGGATGTGTATGTACCCCTGACTTACTTTGGACTTTACTGGGATACTGGTTATTCGGGCCCCCTCTCTCCACCCTTTTTATCCTTCTTCTTTCCTTTTTACTCAACTGGTGATTGCCTATCCAGTGATTGAACTGGACTTGAGGGGCCCCCTCATTTTTTCTTTTTTGATAACATATGGATTGTTATTGTTCTCCCAGGTACATCTATACCAGACTTATTATTGCTTATGAGTATAGTTCCAGATTCTCACATGTCATGTAGGCAGAAGGATTCAAAGGTTCTTTATATTGGGTGTGCGGGGAGGGCGGTAGGGAAATATCTCTTTAGGCAGCTTTTATTAACATCGTTAGGAACTGGGGGTTAGATTGTAGGAATTTAATGTGTTGGTGTTTGTTGTGGGTCTGGGTGGGGTGGGTTTTACTGTGGTCTGGCTCTTGTTTCGGACTTGTGTGTTCTGTGTTAAAGAGGTATGGGATGGGCAAGCCTGCACTAGACTTTCTTTCTGTTTTGAGTCCATTTCTTATAGGGTCCAGACTAGACCCTACATAACCTTCATTAATATGCTGTCTAACAGCGGATCTAGAAAACTGAACCCTTATGGGAGGACCCTATAAGTATGTAAGCTGGAACATGAAAGGGTGCCGAGATAGAAAGAAATGATTGATAATTCTAAAACATCTCACTTATCTTAAGGTAGGAATTGCCTGTTTACAAGAAACCCATTTGCAGAGGAAGATATATCCCTTTTCAGAGAAATTGGGTGGGGACAAGTGTTTGGTGCTAGTGTCTCCTCTAACAGGGGGGTAACTGTGATTCTGATTGCCAAGTCAGTTCCTTTTCATATGACCCAAGAAACATGGGACCTACTTGGGAATATATCTTGATTAAGGGTACCTTAGAATCCTCTCCAGTGTTAATAGGTTCTCGCTTATGGCCCACAACGTTGATTCTCCAGTTTTTACCAGTTACTTTCTTTAGTCTCCCTTGATCCCCAGTGCTGACCTTTTTGGGGACTGGAACTTAGTTCCTGAACAGATTTGAGATTGTTCAGATAGGAAACGCCTGGGTTTATCCTTGGATCAACGGGCTCATATGGACTTCATGTTTGGTGTGAACCTTATTGATATTTGGCAGACCCTGCATCCTTCATACAGACTTCATGCTAAGCAATACCTGACAGGTAGCGAGGTTAGCAATACCGACTGCCCGTGTGCAATGAGGCCCAGTGCCACAGGTGGGGTCCGAGATTTCCTGGAAGGTCCGGGGCATGCCCAATATTGCCCACCCTGAGGGTATTATTGCACTTTATGTGCAACTGTATTCTGTTTGTTTGGGAAAAAAGAAATATGTTTAAATGTTAAAATACTTAGTTGTTTAAGCTTTTTGGAATAAAATAGTTCCTTCACTGCATTTGAGTCCTGTTTTTTTCACCTTAAACCTAAGGAAGTTTTAGTGTACTCCCACAGTTAACTTCTTGACCTGGTTGTTATGCTTAGCTGACCCTCCACCCTCCACACACACACACACACACACACACACACAGGGTTTGATATTTTAAAGTTTTTTTTTTCTAACCTGATTTCTCTTCAGCGTATCAGGAAATGTGATGCCTCCCCCATACAGTCCAGTAAGTTTATGAAGCTCAGCATTGAAGGCAGATAATGACCAGCACTGTCAGGAGGTGAGGACAGGGGAACGATCACCTCAAAGTCGAGTAGTGCTGACGGCTTTATTTCTCGCATAGGCAGCCTGCTGGTCTGGCTGCAGCTTGAACAGTCAGTAAGTGTTTATTTTAAATAAAGAAATGCGTGGGCATTGGGGATGCTCGCAAGCAGGACAGTAACGGGCAACTCATGGTGAAGCTTCATCTCAAGGACGGGTCTTACTGTGTTGTTCTGCTGCGAAGATTGGCCCAAGGAACAGTGGCAGCACTTGCAACCTTTTCTGCCCAGGTATGGAGACATGCTGCTGGCTCCGTTGTTTTACTATGTCAGCCTGTTTTTGGCAGAGGGCATCATGTTATGTCTCTCACAGTATGGACAGTTTGTGGAGGCTGCAAAACAGTGACTAGTGTATTTTTTTAACACTGTGTGATTTTTTTATGTGACTGTGTGTCTGGTTGGACAATCTACTGTACATTTATTGCATTTTAGGGTGGCGGGTCGCAAATAGCTCGCTAAGCGAACGGAGAAACATTGGTGGCTACGGAGCTTGCAAATTCAGAGTGCCCAATAATACACCAAGTAATGGGGCACCCCAAATTGGCACTCTTTTTCTAGCCGGCTCTATCTAGAAATGCCCTCCCACTAAACTTACTGTGCTAGCCAATGAGAATGTTAGGATTTACTAGCCCATTTTCTAAACTCCTATTACTCCCCCACCACATGGTACTTTTTCCCAAACAGACTATTGGCTTATAAGTCTGTTTTGCCTTCTGGGTGTTATAGAAGTGTCTATTCACTCTAGAGTACTATCAGATCATGCCCCAGTCAGCCTTTTATATCTTTTGAGTCCTGGTATTAAGCGGGACTCCCTGTGGCAACTGAATACTTAATTGCTCCAGATTCCTGACATCCTGACCCATATCCAGAACCATATATCCACATTTTTAGAGATAAACCAGGGAACAGTAGACAGAGTAGACACAAGATGGCTGCACTTAAACGTGTCCTTCATGGCGAATTTATTCGATCTCATCTACCAGAGCTCGAGAAGAACAAGTGTCTTCGAATACTCTTCTGGTTGAGATTTGCTACCAGAATCCTCTATATAGTGTTCTTCCCCCAAGGCAGAATGGATGGAACTCCATTGACTACTGGCACAGTTCTCAGAGTTGATGTCACAGAAGGCAGAGTTGGCCATACACTGCACCAAGCTATGATACTTGGAGTCAGGAGAGAAATCAAGGAAGCTCCTCACCCTCAGACTGAGACATGCTGACTCAGTAAAATTAATCTCGAGTCTCCAAACATCGCCTGGTGACCCTATTGTTTCCCATTCTAGGGACATTGTCACTATTTTTAGGGACTATTACAAGCAACTTTACTCTTTGGAGAACTCCCCTTCTGTGTAACCTCAAGATATCAGGGATTACCTCATGTCAGTTGCTTTCCCCAAATTGCCCCAACACCTTACAGAACAGCTTGGTATCCCAATTTCCCTGCAGAGGTTCAACATGCCATCAACAGTTGCCTTTAGATAAAGCTCCTGGCCAGATGGTTTATTAATAATTTATATAAAACTTGTCTCCCATAACTTGCTCCTTTATTCATAGAAGTTTTTAACCTATGGTTTGTGAATGGTATTCAAGATCCCAACTTCCAAACAGCCCTGATTACTTTGACTCCAAAATGAGGTAAAGATCCATTGTGCACAGGGAGCTATCGCCCAATTTCCTCCTAAACACAGATATTAAGATCTTTGCCAAGATCCTGTCCAATCGCCTCTCCTTGATTATGGGAGGGCCATTGGCAGGAACAGGTGGGTTTCATGTCTGGGAGAATATCTAGTGATCAAACGAGAAAGTTCTTGTATCTTCCGCAGCATCCAGGGAGTCTGAAGTCCCATCGGTCTTGGTCTCTGGGGACTGAGGAGAAGGCTTTTGATCCACATATCTTGCAATTTCTTTTGCTTTCCTGCAACAATTCGGAATCCCAGAAGACTTTATTAACTGGGTTAAAGTTCTGTATTCTTCCCCACTGCTAGGGTATGGTGTAATGGATATTTGTCAGATCCTTTCCATTGCAAAGAGGTACAAGGCAGGATGCCCTCTCTCCCTACTTTTTAACTTCTACCCGGGAGCCCTTATTTAGTAAATTGATTGCCTTCCAGTGATTAAGGGTATTCAGATAGAGGGTAAGAGATATACAGCATCTGGCCTATGCAGATGTTCTCCTTTACACATTGAGGACCCCGTGAGTCCATACCTGCCATAATGTGGGAGTTGGATGCTTTCTCTGCCGTCTCATACTATAAATTGAATCAGTCCAAAACAACAATCTTTCCTCTTGATAAGTATGCCATGAAAGCTAGCTGTGGTGGATTCAGTCTATCCTGGGAACCCCAAAGTCTTACTTACCTGGGGATACATATTACCAGAGATGTATCATCTATGGTCAAAAAGAATCTCTCTGATTTAAGAAGGATAATATAGACTGATTTGGATCAGTGGGGAAGTTTGCCCTTATCCATATGTGGCCGCATCAATGTGATTAAATGAACATCTTGCCAAGGTTGTTATACTGTTAGGAATGTTGGTTTTATTTTCCCAAAGCTTGGTTTCTGGAAAGAGCAGAGAATGTTCAACTCTTTCCTTTGGACAGGCAAAAGGTGTGAAGAGTGTATTTCAAGTTAACAGACTCCAAATTGCAGGGTGGCCTAGCTTTAGCATCTCTCTTTGTTTACTATATTGCCCAACATATTAGTAAAATAGCACTTTGATCGTCAGGGGAATCCTCAAGAGACTGTAAGCAGATATCTTCCCATCTGGTTAGATATAGAGAGGATTGGTAAGGTATGCTCAGTTCACTCCCTGCTGTAGCCTACCTGACCTATTCCCATCTTCCATTTCCACTTCAAGCCTCTCCAGTGGGGTGGTCCCTGCAACAACTTCAAAGTTCCCTGTCCAAGAATTGAGTCACTCCCTGGCCAACCTGTATGTAACAATCTACATTTCAGACTGGTCCTCGTACAATTTTTTTCCTTCTTCCTCAATTGAAAGATGCCACCCTGGCGGACTTCTTTCCAGAAGAAGTTTTACTCTTTTCTACTCTAATCATTTTCGGTGGGTGCCAAGGAAGTTTTTAGGTATTGGCAACTTAGGAAAGCAATTTTCACCTTTTGGGTCCTCAACTCAGTTCAAGTCCCTTGAGAAGCGGACACTGATTTTTCAAGCAGCGGTCCAACTCAGCATGCAATATCTAAAGTATACAAACAGCCCATTGTGATAGATCCCAGTCCCTCCAGACGGGTCTGTTATTATTGTTCATGCACTCTCCTTTCTGTGGAACTGAGTTCTGGCAGACAGTGTGAGATTGAATTTATAAGTACATTAAACAAGACAGGCTTCGTTATCTCAATTCAACATTATGCATAACTTATATTTTACACCCTTAAAAGATACAAAATGGGTTTGGCTCTCACCCCTGAATGTATCCGCTGCAAATGAGCATTTGGCTCTTTACGTCATCTGCTGTGGGATTATCTTCATACCCAAGTTTTTGAAATTCTATCATGGCAGATCCTTGATCCCCTCCTTGGTCTGGATCCATTATTCACACTAGAATGCTGCTTGCTGGTGACTTACCCCCCAGGACTTCTCAGATAAGGAAAGCCCAGTTAACCCTAGTGGCCTCAGTAGCCAAATTAATCATGCTTAGACATTGGATGGAGGAATCTCTTCCTTCAACTATGGAATGTTATCGGAAATTTATTTGCTATACAGTTGGAGAAACATATTGCATCCATGTGCCATAGACTTCATATATATCAGAAAGTCTGGGGACCCTTACAAGCCCTGCTTTCTCTATGGAAAGCATAAATTAAGATGGACTCTTTGTGACATCATCCTATCTCAGTATTAGATATGCACAGCTTGGTGAGTTTGGGGAGTTTGTGGAGTAGATTTATAGCGTAAGTGCAGTTTGTTAATATTGTACTGCTGCTTTCATTTCTTCTATTTACCTTATCATGTGCTGCCTGTTTTGCGTTTGAAACAAAATAAAGCTTATTGAATTACTACTTTCCTGGCCCTTGATGCCCCTCTTCCCACTTCCTTGCCCTGATCCCTTCCCCCACAGTCTCTGTATCCTCCCCCACATTCTCTGTTTGCTTCTTCCCTCTGCTCCTGTACTCACACCCTTGTCTCTTCATGTGCCTACCTCCTTCCTGAAAACTTCTAGGTGATTTGAGCCATTAGCAGCCACTTCCAACTCCTTCTTGCTGCACCCATTTAGTTAGTGTCTGAGATACCTCTCTCTGTCCTTCCGGTGTCCCAATTTTAACCCCTCATCATCCAGTTTAGTGCCCTTCTTTGCTTGTGCCTTCTGTTGGTCCCTTACTGCCTGAAGTCTGTTCTCCTCCTGTCCATTCCCGCATTGTCCCTTCCTGGCACTTTCTGCTCCCTGCTTCCCTTCCTTTACTTTCTCTGGACCCACTGCTAGTCCTGGTGCCCCCCCCCCTTGCTTCCTTCCTTCTTCCCCAGGCCTCTGCCCTCTACACCCAGTGTTGCCTCTCAGTCACCTATCACCATGGTTTCTGCCAGTGGTAGGCATGTATTTGTGACCAGAATCCCCCGATAGTGTGCTTGCCAGTTTCCCCTCTCTGCAAGGTTATCTTCCTTGCCATGGTCCTTTATGCCCCTTTTCCTCTTCCCCCCAGGATAGATAGTAAAGCAGATTTTCCCTACCTTTACAAAGAGAGAAATCATGTGAGTCATGTGATTAAGTGGGTAAGGAGGAGAAAGGAGGTAAATTGTAATGAAGTAGGCTGAAACAGCCAGCAGATTAAGTTATAAGACATTTGCTGATGCCCCGCTGCCACTAGTAAATAGTCTCAAAGCATTTATAGTCCATTCACCATGTTTACTGTTCAGTGCAGGTTGACTCAAAAGAACCATCAATAAAGTATACACAGTATGCCGGCCCATAGTAAGTACAGTATTCAGGTCATAGTTTGTCACTGGTGCTTCTGCTGCTGTTCTCATCCATAGTACTCTGCAAAGCAGGCTAGGATCTGGAGATGATGCCACTCTACCTGCTCATGATCCCTTCTTCCTTTCTTCATCTGTTTGTGGGAGAGGAGGCCTGTCTGGTTTGCCCGGGGGGGGGGTCCAGTAATGGGGTATGATATGCCACCATCTTAGCTGACCCTAGCCTTTTTTGAGCTGGCTCTCCAAGTGAGTCTGAGGTCGCTGCAACGTGCTTGATGTCTCTGTTACCTTCTTTAACTATGGTCCCTTTTCCAGATCAGCAAGGGTGTTGCTTCTCCCTGCCTCAGTGGTTAGAACTTTTAGTGTCTGTCATTTGCCATTGCATGGGGTCTATAGCAAAAGAATGTGCAAGCTGGCAAACCTTACTCAATGAAATAATTTACAGAGTTTGCCAAATTTATAAATTGCAAAGTGTCAACTTCACAACGTTTGGTCGCTGAAGTGGTACTTTTCAGGAGAAGTTATGCAAATTCACTGGCAAATTTGCAACTTCACCTTATCTTTTGTCTTAGTTTTGCTTGAAATGTGCCAATTCCTAGAAAACTCAATGGAAAGTAGCAAAGTTGGCAATTTGTAAAGTTATTCATGAAGGTGAATTTTGCAACTTCACTGGAACTTAACTGGTGAAATAGAACTCAGCAATTACTCTAATAGCAATGGCAAGTTGACTCACCAAGACTGCTTTTGGCTGGTGTGGATTTGTGTTTATCCTCTGGCCATTCTCCAGGTTGCAGTACCTGGGCTTTCTGGCCAGTGCTTAATGATGTAGTGGAAGGCTTCCCATTGTTGTGGAATGTGTGTGCCACCCTGTTCCTGTTGCTACTGAGTTTGGCTAGGTACTGTGGCTTGAATGATATGCCGAGGTGATGAGGCACCTTTTTGCACCAAAGCACACTTTTCTCCTCTGTGCCAACTCTGTGTCTAACAGTCTGCAAAATATGAACTCTCTGTCCCTTCCAGGTCAGAGGCCCCAGTCTCTTCTAGGTGAAGATAAGTTCTTTATCTTGAAAGCTCAAAAAGCAAGCAAGGATGGTTGGGGTCTCTCTCACAGTTTTGGTGCTGTCCCCAACTTTCTGTATGCCCAGTCAATCACCAGAGGCTGCTTCTGGTTATGTTTAAGGAGGTGGAGCTCTGTAAGAAGCCGCAGCATCTTTCTTTTCAGTGCCATGGGGAAAATCCAACAAATTTCATGCTATTTTTGCCTGATTCCATTTTCTGAGTTGGCTCTTTCTCACAGCAGCAAGACCATCCTCTCAGCTCCTGGTATAAGCCTCATTGTGAGTGTCCTTATCAGCCAAGTAAGACAAATATGCCTCAGTGTCTCATGCCTTATGCTGTAACTCTTGAACTTTCTCTCCAGGTTGGCAACCAAAGATTTAAAGATAGTTGTCTCTCTCAGGACCTGTTGTATAAGACTTTAATCTTGACAGTGTCATTTGCAGTGACTGGAGCTGCCACAGCTGCCTCGTTCATTTTATATCCCTACTTCCTATGCCACCATAATTTTAGTAGTATCTCAGTGCAGAGAGATAATTTCGATACAGGACTACAGAGTTTGTGCGTATTGATTTTTTTCTCTCCAGCAAGGGTAGATTTGTTGAGATTAGTTCTAGTTCGAACAGATTATGAATGAATATTAGTTTATGCACAGAGTTCACAGCACAAGCTGCTATCTTGTTCCGTGACTTGTGCATGCACCTGATCAGGAAGGTACCATCATTAGATGCACTGGATGACTGGCAGTGAAGATTGCTTGAACTGTGGTGGCAGTGGAACCAGTGAATTTCTGAGGACAAATGAAGCATTGTTTCTCTGTCTATATTATCATATAACCAGCCCTTGTCTGCAATGTCTCACAAGCATGACTCCCATCTAAGTTCTACCATGACAAGCTCCTTATCCACCACCAGTGTTTGCAGAAATTGTGGATCTGGAAGAGTGGAATATTTATTTTGTCCTTTTTCCCCTCAGAATCCCGTTATCCTCCAGTTCTTTTTATGTTTTCTACATGCATTAACAACACATCTACAATAGATGATGACAGGATGCAGTCACTGCTGGGCGCTAACAAGGATGATTCACAAAAGTCATTAATTAGTCCTAGATGTCCACGTGAAATACATGCCTGGTGCATTGACAAACTGTAGTGCTTTAGGGACTTGTGGACGTGATAGTGAAGTGCTGCCAGATCCCCGTCCACTTTCAGACTACATGAAAGAACCTGGAGCCCATGCATATCACATAGCAGTCTATTTTACTTTTCAAGCAAGCAGGTAGTGTTGCTCCAGGTACTTGAAAAAGTAAAACCCAGTTGGGAGCCAGTTCCATCTACAGCATAGATACTAGAAGAATGGAGAAAAGGCCCACTCACCAAGATGTTTTTTTTTTTTATTTATAAATTTAGGTATTCTTAAACTGTCAGTTACTGAGATATGTCAATGTCTTGAGAGCCCTGATCACTTTTATCAGGGCAACAATACAATACGTTCTGAGTAATTAAACTCATATTCCCTCCTACCAGCATGGATAAACACCTCAGGTCATTAGTCCCATCCTAGGTTTGTACCCTTCCATTCCCTCACTATGTACTATTATTGTGATTTTCAAATACACTGATTAAATTGCTCTCTCATGATATAGCTCCTTATGATGCTGTATTAAAGAAAAGTGGGTGGCATTTCCACTCCTGTGTGCTTCTGGTGAGGCCATCACCAGAAACCCATGGAGGTGGAGGAGGAGATGCAGCCCAGTTCATATTAATACAGCATCATGCAGCTACATTCCATAAGGGAGCACTTAATCTGTATATGTGAGAATATCTGTAATTTATAACAAAAATACATAAAAATATACCTTGGTGAGTGTGTTTTGTCCAACATTTCTACTAGTACAGTACTTTACTTTTCACTCACTGTCCAGCTACCAGGCACACATACATACACACATACACACATACACACACACACACACGCATCGTAAAAATATAAAGTTTGATTTCTCTGTCTGTAACATCACCACCAGTTGTTAGTAAAAAAAAAAAAAAAAACTGCTGTAAGTAAAATCCTCCAAATCCCCTGCTCCTTTTCCCCAGTCTACTAAATTCATGCTACTCTGTTTTAGAGATGCAGCAAAGTTTTACTTTGCCCATGAATTAGCCACAAAGTCACCAAATTCACCTCCACAGATCAATTCGTAGCTGTCCCCTTAATGACATCGGCCATTTAGAAGCTTTTGTTTTCTTTGTGTTTTTTTGTGCAATTCGCACTTAAAAAAACCCAAAGCAAGAAGAAGTTAGCAAATGGTGAATCCCTCATATCCCTGGTGTCCAGTGTCCACCCCCATGCCGATTGCACTGTACAGTATTAGGACACATACAGTTAGATCTGACAACAGATATACATTTCTGTGTGCAAGATTTTGATAAACAGAAAAAATCTCAGCGATCAGCAAAGATTCCTTCAGATATCAGTTAGTTTATGGTATGTGCACCACAAGGATATGGTGCAATGGGTTACACAGCAGAGAACTGATGTGGTGCTACGGTAAAGAATCTGGGTTCCACATATACTCTTATGCCTGGTTATTTGAGCAGTGTCTTGCTCTCATGAAAAGGGTCCCTAAACTGATTTAACAACTACATTTAAATATGTCAACATTCACGTCTACAGAGATAGTGGTAGCAATCTCCAAACTCAGTCATAATGAAACATGTTCCTTTGTTGGTGTGGTGTCCAAAAGAGAAGTGGAAGGTATTCAGCTGCTGAGTCCATAACAGAGCCCATAAATCATCTCTTTGCTTCCATTTTCTTTTAATATACATTATGATTTTTCATCCTAATGCCTTGTTGGAAAGTACAAACAAACGTATGAATATGCCAGCAGAAACAGGCCACTGGGTCTATCAAGTCTACATTCAATTGTGCTAGCAACCCTAGACAGCAGCTGCCCTACCCTCATCCCCATCACCTTGACCCCCATGCACTCTGTCCCATGCCCTTTGAAGCTGCTTACTGTCCTGCAGGAGACCACCTCCTCTGGCAGTGTGTTCCATTTTGCCACTACCCTCTCTGTGAAATAATGCTTCCTCATCTCTCTCCTATATCTGCCACCCTCCAACTTGAGCCCATGCCCTCTCTTCTCTCTTCCCTTCTTCAATGTCAACAACCCTTCTCTGTCCATCCTGTTGATCCTCTTCAAGTACTTGAAGGTCTCAATCATATTCCCGATCCTTCTCTCCTCCAGAGTGTACGGTCCCAACATGTGCAGTCTATCCTCATAGGTCTTGCCCTGCAGCCCTGCACCATTCTATCAGCCTGCCTGCACCCCTCCAGCAGTCTGATATCCTTTTCAGATATGGGTGCCAGTACTGTATACAATACTCCAGGTGTGGTCTGACCAATGATCTGTACAGTGGCATGACTACATTCCTATGCCTAGATAAGATACCTTGTGATATATACCCCAGCATCCTATTAGCCTTAGCAGCTGCCCTCCTGCACTGAGCAGAGTTGTTCATGTTCCCTGCTATGATCACCCCTATGTCCTTTTCTTCCTAGGTGGCTCCTAACCAAACCCTCCTAGGTAAGGTGATTTAACACTTATTTAATTAAGAGACAGTTGAGCTTTTAAATCATGCATCCACAACATTCAAAGGGAAAATGTTGAATACAATTTCATCAAACATACTTTAGCAAATAAATAGATAACACCTGGCCATTCAGTATCAGAGTAAACACAATTAAAAGACTTGACCAGTGTCCTGTCATTCAACCATTCTTATTGTCCTTCAAATCAATAGCATTGAACAGGTAGCCATTTGTTACAGACCACATGTACTGTTTATGTGGTGGTATGTTATACCACATTGTCCGACCAGGACCTCCTTGTAAATGAGCATGCTCAATGGAGTTTTCCTGCAAATAAACTTGAACATGAAATTATGTGGGTGATCAGGGTTCATACCCAGAGAGGGATTTATAGAGTTGGCACAGGCTAAGCAGTATAACATGGGTGACAGTCTCTGGAGGTGGTCACAGATAAAAATATGGTTGTCTGGTAACCCCAAATAACCACCTTGGGACAGGGATGTGATTGGTTGGGACATGGATAGGACTGGTGACTTAATGCTCTAGATTTACAAGGACAGAAAGATTTAATGTGTAAGGCAGAAAGTCAAGAATTAAAAATAAATGAGAAAACCATTTCATGGCCATGTAAAGTTTTGAGAATACAATCCCCCTTTTCAAGAAAGTACTTTTTAGGTTCTGTTTCAGTTTGTTCCCTGGGTTAACAAATGGAAAGAGCATGGTTTTTGGTAAGAACAATACTCCAAAGTCATGGACCAAACTAATAGCACTGGTATTGTGTACAGAGCATTGTTACTAAAGCAAGGTGAACCATATCTTATATCTTTACACCAGATCCAAATGGACCAGCTGGCATGGCACATCTAGACTTTCTCACAGAGGACAGACTTTCAATAACCCATTTGTAGCATGAGGTCAAATCATTGTTTAAAAATACTGCAGTCACATGGTGTGCCAGTATTAGGATTTTAACAACTTTATGCTGGAGCCAAGTATAGCTTCACTATGCTACTGTTACCTGAATTATCCTAGTGTTACAACCATCTCTGTTTCCTATTTACAATGTATTTTGTCTATGTTTACCACCTAGCTAGATACTCCTAAACCCACAATGTATGTATACCCACCCTTTACAACATGAAACCTTTGTAAAAGAGCAGTCTCCTGCTCAAAGGTATTGTAATCCAAGATTTAATAAAAAAATAAATAAAAAATGTGATCTGGCATGCGCTGTACTAAAAGTCAGCAATGAATGAGTCAAATGAACCATTGTACTTTCTAACGTTATACCGGCCATAGTGTTAAAAAAAGAAATTAGCAATTAAATCCCTGGTATCTAGCGAACCCCCTACCTGTCAGGTAGTAGCCTCACCCCAAGAGCCCAAGCAGGTGACCATTCAGCCCTCTCACTCCATGGCTGGCCACTTGACTGACTTGGAATGAATGAGCACATCCTTGGACAAGTACATGCTCATTCATTCTAGGTCAGTCGAGCCAGCCATGATGAATAGTGGAGGGCTGTGCTGGTTTTCCTCACGGGGCCGGAGTGGAGGTGGAGCAGGATGGTGGGGCACTATCTGACAGGATGGGAGGTCCACTAGGCACCAGGGAATGAATTGCTTTTTTTTTTTTTACACTGTGACGAGTGATTGGTGGGGAGGGTGGGTACCACTAGGCACTAGGGATTTAAATAAATGTATAGTTTTTACACTGTGAATGTCCATCGGTGGGGCAGGAAGGTATCACTAGACACCAGGGATTTAAAATATATATTTTTTATGTTGGGGCCATCAGTCCTTGGGAGGGGGGACCAATAGACATCAGTGGTTTAATATATTTTTTTATATTTTGGTCAGTGATTGGTGAGGGGGGGAGCTAGACACCATGGATTTAATATATAGTTTTTTACATTGTGATCAGTGATTGGTGGGGGGTGGCAGTGCCCATCACTAGTACACAGTACTTTTTGCCACAAAGTGTGGAGTTTCTCCTGCAAAATTCCACACTTCGAAGTCAATCCATGCTCCGAAAACTGGCAAATTTTGAGAACTGCATTTCTCAAATTGAGCATAATTGGCAAAATTAATTTGTGTAGTGAATTATGCTGACTTTGAACATCTCTAAAAGAGAATACAAATCCAAGGCATGGCCATGTTGGTGTTTCACAGAAGTAACACTATGTGAGAGACCCTGGCATTCCATATCATGGACGAAATCTTGACAAAAAGTGAAAGTGCATTGTTGACCCAAGCATTAAAATTGCCCAAAATAAGCCATCTGGTGATTCCAAATCTCTTTTTGATGAAGCCTGCAATTGTCTGCAGGAACTATACCTTGTACTCTGGAGGCCAGTACATGAGAATGATCCTGCAACCTGCACCCTGACATCCATGCACAGCCATGCATTTAGTGATTAAGTATCCCCAACTGGATGTGCAGTAGATTCAATATGGATCCAAAAGTGATGGCCATCCCCTCAATCCATCCTTGGGCAATGCACAACAGATAATCCAGCTTGGAAGGCTAACTCTAATATCTGCGCAAGTGTCATCACCAAGCCAGGTCCCGTGATGTATGCTAGATCAACAAAGGATTCATAATGAGAAACAAAATCCACTGTCCACTATAATAGCAGAATTATTCCTCACCATCCTGATACTGTACAGCACTGCCCAAAGAGGATGAGTAGAGGCAACAGGCCCCTCAGCTACCTGCCCATTTGGTGTGCTCAGATACCTGGGTGTGGGAACTATACACATCTCACCTCATTTCAAACTCCCATTTTGACCCAGTGTGCCTTCTGGTCCTCACATCTTAAAGACACCCCTCTGACCAGTCATCTCCAAATCACAAATTCCACTGCTGCACTTCCTCCCATTACTCATTTCCTTGCATCCCTGATTTGCCACACTTGGCTGGGGAAGGTCACAGAAGGGGTGTAGATCATGGAGAAGTAACTAAAATAGCCAGCTAACATAAAAGTCCACACCCCCACAATAGCCACTTATTCACATTCCCTTTAACTAAAACATAGCGATCACTTATTCTTAATACAACATTCAAATGCATATTCTTAAACTATATTAATCCCAACATTCCACTTACTAAACACACACCAATCTCACTAACATACACAATCACATGCACACCCTACACAAAATCAATGAATAAAATACACAATATTAAACCAAATGGTATGAGAAGACCCTTATAAGATGTTATAAATCCTCCTAGGATGTTATAATCCAAAAGCAGCATGCTTATTCAGGAGAAACAGGGTAGAAAAAAGGGAGGAGGTGTAGCTCTTTATGTGAGTGAGAACATAAAGACTACAAAAATACATGTGGGAGAGAATAAAGTGGAGGTACTGTGGGTCACTCTGGAGACATGAAGGGGGGGGCGCTATAAGAATAGGGGTGATCTACAAACCTCCAGCACAGGTATACCTCTTAGTACAATGAACTGTAAATAATTTACTGTTCAGAAAAGCACAATCTATGAACCAGTGTGTCTCTTATAAAAGCATATGAAATGATAAAGTGAATTGATTTTCACTCTGTCTCTGATCTAGAGGGAATTAATAACTCATGACAGCACTCAAAGTACGAATTTCTGCCACAAAAGGTTCCAGGATTCATCAGTAGCAGACAGCACATTGATGGAGGAGTGGGGGAGTATGAGTCAGACTGTAAGTCCAGGTATCAAATAAATAAAATAGAGGAGAGGTTGTCACCCTCTTTAACCCTCCTCCAGTTTTAATTCATTCTTTATAGACTTCATAGCAACCAGTGCACAGAGACCTCTTCCTGGCATCTCTGCACTACATGAAATGTTAGGCAAGCTCCTCTCACCAGCCAGCTTCCACCATTCCACACCACCACCAAGATAGTCCAGAATTCCAGAATGTGTCTTCTTTCCAAACAAAGAAATTGGAAGACTCAGGCAGCATAACTTGCTCCACTGACCAAAACTATTCAGCATGTCCAAGAGCTACAAGGAGTAGACTCCACTCTACTTATGCTAGCTTTGAGTAGATTATTTGGAATGGCGCATCCTTCTCCCACTGCTTAGTTCTCACTACCTTCTCCCTCCAAGAGTTCTGCCAAAATAGCTGGTTCAAACAAAATATTATAAACAATGCCAAGAACTGTTGAAAGCCCTATTGCAAATGTTTTTACTCACATGTGGGAACACAATTTAATCCACAATTGCAACCGAGTCTCACACAGTGTTCACTTCACTCCTACCCTTAACTCACTAAGCATACCATACTGTAGAAAGGGGACACCCTGACACTACTTCTGTCTAAAATGGAGGTGTTATGGACAGACACACTCCTAAAAAAAATAAGCAGACCCTTTTCTGCAAGTATGATCTTGTCATGTTGCTCCAGGACTGAGGTTCCAACTGACTTCTTTGATGATGCCCTGATGGGGAGAATGATTCAAAAGAGATAGACATGATGGCCCTTAAACCTCACTAGGGCCACAAGCTATAACAGTTTGTTTTGTAAAAAAAAAAGAGAAAAGAAAAACTCTGTTGTCAAAGTGAGACTGAGGCAGAAGCCTATTGCTTTAAAAGTCGGTCTTGAGAAAACCAGAAATTGGTAATTACTGATGTTCTTGATGTAAAGGAAAAGCATGCATATCATTTGGCAGGATGGTATAGGCCTTGATAAACAGCCATATTAAAAACAGTGGAGAAGCCTCATCTAGATGTTCATTTTTCTCAAAAAGTAGTTCGGAGCTATGCAATCAGGAGGTATAGACCCAAGCCCCTCTTATAACTCACCTAGCTTGAGGCAGCCATTATGAATAAGGTTAAGCATGGAATGTTTTAACTCATATATACACTTCAAGGATGAATTAAGTCTCATTGCTCCAATCTGTTGTAGTCACACCCTCCCCATACATCTAGAAGCAGTCACAATGGTCCAGGGGAGGTGGCCCACAGCATAGATAGTCTCCTTTCAGCTTCCAAATAAATAAATAAATAGATAGCTCTTACCCGGCAAATGCAGCCCATCTCCCCCACCACCCAACTCTGGTGAACCCAAAGTGGAATTCATTGGATGGTACTCACAAGATCCACTGGCACCCTGGATTTCAAAGAGAATGATGGAAATTCTTTAAAACCACCTTGGGAGATAAGGCCCATGGAAAAATTCTAAAACTGAGGAATAAGTTCATTAATGACCACAACTGAATCATCAAACACTGAGACTAAAATTCTAAGCCAAACCAAATGTATTCTCCTGGGCTCCCAAAGATTCAGAGGAGCCCAGGAGTCCCATTAGCTTAAAGTCAGGCATTCTTACAGCTCCCTGGGGCTAACTTTCTACAAGTGCAATACATGGGGAGATATCTTGAGAGCAGAACACAATAGACAGGCAGAGTAATTTTCAGCTTAAAACTACAGCAATCAGCTGCTTTCCAGACCAATGATTTTCCTACAGAAACGTGAAGCTCCTACACTCATTGGCACTGGTAAGTACCTCTCTTACCGAATTTCACTTTCTTTACTTGAGGCCTCCAAAACCCTTTTCATTACTGGAGTCCTCACAGAAAACACAGAGCCACTCCCTTTCCCTCGAGAAGTGAGCAACTTCTCTTACACCGTGCCCTAACCCTTTCTTACCCCAGGGACCCAGAAGATGCAGCCTTCTAACACCTTAGCTGCCATGACTGCATCAAACACTTTCCTATGCCTCCAGTTCAGTCCTGCTTTCCACCTGCTTACCAGGGCTCCCAGTTCAAAATGTCAGCCCATACCCTTACTGTTGCCTGGAACCTTCCTGATGCTGGATCTCCCTTATGACGGTTTGTTCCTTAGCCCACAGCAACAGAGCAGTCCTCAAAATCATTTCTCCCTGTGTTCGATTGGAGCTACTAGCATGAGAGGGAATGCTCTAAGGCACTCTGCAGCCCACCTGGCACATCCAGTTGCCCAACAGCCTGTCCCTCCAAACAGGCCCTATAAGAGTAGAGCTCCCTCCTGGCCCCATCTCTGGCCTGCCTGAGCTGCCCTGCCACCCAGGAAAGAGGAAGACTGCTCATACCAGTCTCCTCCTGCAGAGACTCTGCCACTTCCCCCACAGCCTTGACCACCCAGGCTCCTAACCTACCTCCATGAGCCTCCAGCTGCCTCCCTGGGGCCTACTCACACCTGCCCCCCAGGGAACCCAGAACCAAAATGACCACACCGTGGCTACCTACCACCACCCATGGAAGGTCCCCACTCAGGACCCGGTGCCTTGGTGCTGCATTTAGCCAGACTGCCTACTGGAAGGGGGGGGCTTCACACTGCCCTAGCAGTTGCTCAATGGTCTCTCTCCCCCTCAAAAGATCCAGAAACTTCCTATCTATTTGTTTATATACTGCCTAAAACTGCTCTCTGGTGTCACCAAGTGGCGACTAGTAGA
The DNA here is from genome assembly GCA_016271365.2 of Neoceratodus forsteri. Lineage (NCBI taxonomy): Eukaryota > Metazoa > Chordata > Ceratodontiformes > Ceratodontidae > Neoceratodus > Neoceratodus forsteri. The sequence continues at coordinate 276,994,542 of CM057449.1, forward strand.
AATTGCACTCCTCCAGAGCACCTTACAAAAACCTAAAACCCTGGAGGAGTGGGAAGGCGACCCTAAGGTGAGCAGTAAGCCCCTCTCAAATGAACGGGGGCTTACACTGTATTTAATGCACCAGGTTCTGGCAAAACTGGTGAACTTACTGTAGTTAGAAACTAGTTAATGGATAGGTAACAGAAGGTGGTGGCTAATGACATTCACTCTACTAATGGGAGAGTAACCTGGGTTACCACAAGACTCAGTACTGGACTGGTTCTTTCAAAGTCTTCAGAAGTGACATTGCAGATGAACTGGAAGAGAAAGTATGCCTTATTGAAGATGATAACACAATATGTAATAGGATGGAAAATAAAGAGGGTTTGGAAAAAATGCACAGGGACTTGGAACACTCAAAGAGTTGTCAACAGTGTGGATATTGGGTTTCAGTGCCAAAAAGTATAAAATAATTAATCTAGGGCACTGGAACCCAAGAAATGGGTATAGGATGGGGAATATACTGTAGTCACTAATCAGGAAAGGGTTATTGGGGCTATCATGTCTGATGACCTCTCAAATGGCAGGGCAGTGTGACAAAACAGTTAGGTAGGGACATTGGGATGCATGGGAAAAGGCATCTCCAGTAGGAGGGCAGAAGTGGTGTTTTCACAGTATCACTCATTGGCAAGACCTCACCTAGATTATTGTGTGCAGTTCTGGAGGGTGCACCATGCAAAATATGTTGACAGGTTGGAGGCAGTCCAGATGAGGCCAACTAAAATGGTGCAAGGTTTATGCCAAAAGCCCAATGAGGAGAGACTGAGGGATCTTAACATGTGCATCCTGTAACACTGGAGAGCAAGAGGGGACATGAAAGAGACCTGCAGGTACCTCACAGTGATGAACAGGTTGCAGAAGGCAATCCCTTTTCAAATAAAGAAGAACACCAACACCAGAGGGCATGTGATGAAGCTGGAAGGCAGCTGCCATACCCTTAACCACTCTTCTAGTTTTCTCAGGTCTCTGCTCATTTTTTCCACTCCCCTTGGAGTGTCCACCCTATTGCAGATGTTGTTGTCGTCAACAAAGAGGCAGACCTTCCCTTACAGCTACTCTGCAATGTCAATTAAAAAGACATTAGAGATAACTAGTCCCAACACTGATCCCTGAAGTACCCCACTGGTCAATCTCCTTACTCAGAGTTAACACCATTTACCACTACCCTATTTGGCTTATCACCTAACCAATTTGTTAAACAGTTTACCACATTTGGACAAACTCCTAAGCTACCCAGTGAGTTGACTAGCCTTTATGTGGAACAGTGTCAAAGTCTTAACTGAACCTAAGTAGGCCACATCCACCGCTCCACCCAGATATAACTTTTGTCATCCAGTCAAAGAAATCTATCAGATTCATTTTACATGCCCCCAAACCATGCTTCTTGAGTCTTGTAACCCTCTGGGTTCAATATATTCCAGTAATCCTTTCCTTCAGCAGTGATTCCATTAATTTTCCCACCACCAATGTCAGGCTGACTGGCCTATAATTGCCACCCTCCTCCCTGCTACCACTTTTGTGTAGAGGGATACATTCACTCTCCTCTACTCCTTCAGAACCACTCCTGTTTCCAAAGACCTGTTAAACAGAACTGCCAGAGGTACAGCTAGTAGTTCTCTGAGCCACCCCTAATACCTTTGGATGCACACCATCTGGAGCTATTGTTTTATCCGCTTCAGAATAGCAAGTCCTTTCAGGACTCTGTGCTCCAAAAAGTACATTAGTGCACCTCCCTCCCTCCAAAAGCCTTTGAAGCTTGTGCAGCTGTAGCTACCTTTGGGAAGTTACGCGAGATGGACTTGCACTACTCTTTACTGCTAAACACCACAGCAACTATGTGAATTGTACTGGGGATGAATTTAAAGCACAGTCTAGTCTAACTAATAATCCACACATAAGGCTCTATTCATGAACGGTGCAGAGTGGCTGTGCACCGCATAACCCCAGTGCATAGCCCACCCTGCAGCTGTCCACACCTGCTGGTGCCAACTGTGCCCCCCTGCGTGGCATTCATGGTGCCACTATTCCCCTCACATGACCAAACTGTGAGCCAAATGCACAGCTCCATGTGGAGGCAGGCTGGGGGCTGGTGCTGGGGGTGTGTGCACACTCCATGCCATTCAGAAAAGCATATAGTGCATTATGTGGGGGCAATGGCTACACCTTCTGAAGGCAGCCATAACTGTTATGCATCCCCTGGGATGCTGCTGCATGTCACAGTGGGGACAGTGGGGGGGTCACTGTCAGAGCGATATGTGCCAGTCACCAACATGGCACCACAAGGGCACAGCAGATACACCAAGGTACCTGGGTCAGACAGCTTATTAGCCTCATGTCTGGGTCTGCAGCTCCACACCTGACCCCCCTCAACCTGCATGCTGGGCGGAAGGGTTGCAGATGGAGTTACATGGTGGCCAGTATTTGGGAATATGGCCAACGTGGATCCCTGGGGGTGGAGGCTGTGCGGAGCTGATAACATATTTTGCATTTACCCTCCCACATTAATGAATAGACACCATAATGATTAAACCTGTGGATAAGGGTGGGACAATTGTTTTCCTTGACATTGAAATGTACAAAACTCAAAAGGGTACTTATCTGAGCCTGTACATTGGGTATCTAGCACAAGATTCGCAGTTTGAATCCTCCCAGAACTTGAGTCTAACAGGTGATTCAGACCCAAAGCAGACCGGAGAGTTACCCTGTCTGTTACCTGTTCACCACTATTGTGCTCTGAGGGTGGCACTGTGGAGCAGAGGGCCTGACCTGTAGTGCGTTGCAATAGATTTGGTTGGCAGTAGTGCAATAAAATATTGGCAACACAAGCTTCAACAGTTCAGTGTGCCAGCTTAATACTGTAGAGCTCATTTGCAAAAAAAAGGCAGTGATTTATTTTTAAAAAAAGAAACAGAACTATATCATTTTGCTTACAGTCAAAGTTCCTACCTGTTTTATTTATTTTTCTAAAGTGCAAGTTAGAGTAGCTATAGTTAGGGAAGGAAATGGTTTCCAACTACAGCAGGTACAATGCAGACTACTTGATGCAGTTGTGCCTGGACAGAGGAGTCCAGTATGAGGGGAAGCCAACAAGCAGACCCTCAAAGATGCTCTGATGGCTGCTGATGGCCAGAGCATTGAGTCACAGACCATGACTGGAAAGGACCAAACCTTAGGCATGGAGAGGACAGTGGTCAGTGCAGTGTCCAGATCTGGTGAGAAGGAAAGCAGGGCCAGTGCAAGCCAAGGGCCATAACAGAAGGGAAGGTCATTAGCATTCTGGAGCCAGAAGCAATCAGGCTGCAGACTGAGTTGTGCTGAATGGAGCTGGAGTTCCAGAAAGAAGAGTGACAACTTCAGCGAGAGGTGGAGCGAGAACAGCAAGAAGCTGAGTGAGAATGATGAGAAGCAGAGCGTGAACAGTGAGAGGCTGACTATGAAGAGTGTGAGCACCAGAGGCAACATGAACTGGAGAAGCTACTGACTCCAACCAGCAGCACCAGAGCAGGTAAGTGGCTTGGGTTTAACTGGAACTGCAGGACTAGGTTACAAATTAAATTCCAAATTGATAGCCAAATTTAAAGAGGGGAGGATATGGATGCCTTTTAAATTCCTTTGAAAAAGTTTGTATTCAGGCAAATGTTTCTAGAGGGTCCTGGAGCTTCCAGCTATCCCTCATACTTACCAGGAAAGCTCGGGATGCATTATGTCAAATGGACAATGAGGACAGTAACGATTACAGCAAACGAAAGCTGCACATCTAAAAAAGTATGACTTAACTACAGAAGCATACAGACCTAAATTCCGTAAGCTCAGGAAAAGCTCTGACATAAGCCATGAAGAGCTAGCCACAAAACAATGTCAGTTTTTGAAACATTGCTGGGAAGGAATTGAAGCAAACTCTGTAGATAAAACTGAAAAAGAAATCTTGTTAGAGCAGTTTTTTTGGGCATGCCCAGCAGAGCTGAAAACCTGGCTGGATGACCAAGATCCCAAAACAGTGCAAGAGGCTGCCGAATCCTGGATCACTATGCCAAAGCAGACCTGCTCTGAGAGCAAATGGGGCAGGTGTGGCAGCACAGAAAAGGAAAGTGCACCTTCAGGGCAGTTAAAACTCTTACTACTTCCACAGAAACCAGTTAACCTCAGGTTTCAAAGAAAAGTTTTTCTGAGAAAAGAAATGAATTTGGGGTTTGCTAAGAAACTGGGCATATTACAGACAGGGTCCCAAAAGGAAGAGCAATATGCACAGTGGTACTAGGAAAGAAGTGGGTTGTTTGTATGTCCCTAAAAGCAGGCCTGTAAACAGGAGGGAACACATGCACACAGTCAGTGTGAATGGTGTACAGACACAAGGGTTAAGAGACACAGAGGCATTCCCTGACATTGGTAAAGGGATCTGCTACAGCCTGGTCAGCTTATACCCAATAAATTTGTAACTGTACAAGGGTTCACTGGGAAGGAGAAAACATTGTCACTTGCTAGTGTTCTACTGGACTGTGGTGAAACAGGGGGACTGTGCAACAGGTGGCTGTAGCCAAAACTTTAGCAGTTGACATCATCCTTGGCATCAATTTCAAACAGGGAGGTGTGTGCAGTTATCCATAGCCAGTGGCAAGGAAAATTGTAGTTCCTGGACCCCATAGAAGCTACTGTGGAAACCACTTGGAGGTTGATTCCCCAGCCTGGTCTCCTGAGATAGAGACTAATGAAAGGGGTGTAGAAATTTCCCCAGTAGCAGTTAACCAAACAGCTATGGAGGGTTACTCTGAGGAAGGAAGGAAGGTGACCCATTGTCAGAGGGTTAGAGATGACAGTGATCCTGAGTGCCCTGATGCTAGTGATAGGTACCCAGTTTAGACACTGAAGGCGGCCTGTCCCATGACTTGGGAATGTGTAAGGAGTTTGCAGCTGCTCAGAAAAGTTACCCTAGTCTAGAGAAGCTGAGGGCTTGGGCATACTCTGACGGAGCACAGGGCAGTGACAGAAAACAAAAAGTTTATTTGAACAATGGACTTCTGTACACGCAGGATGCTAAGACAGAGGGAGGGATGACAGGCAGGCAGCTTGTCATTCCTCAGGAGTACCGTGAGCAGTTGCTCAAGATTGCACACAATATTTGCATGTCTGGTCATCTGCGAATCATGTGCACTACTCAGCGATTGGCCCAGAATTTCTTCTGGCCCAACTTCACCCAGCAGGTGAAGGAGTACTACAGGTTGTGTCACAGGTGCCAAGAAATAGGGAAGGCAGGAAGAAAAGCCAAGCCACCCAAACTTCATTGCCCATAGTGGAGGAGCCATTCCAGAGGGTAGGAATGGATATTGTGGGGCCTTTAAATACCCCCAGCTCCTCTGCGAAGATGTCTCCTGACTGTGGTGGATTGATACCACCTACTACCCTGAGGCAGTTGCCCTATCCTCACAGAGGACAAAGTGGCAGATGCCTTACTTGATTTTCTCCTGTGTTGGGTTCCGCAGGATGTTATCACCAACTGAGGGGTTCCTTCATGTCAGACTTGATGAAATGTTTGTGGAAGAAGTGTGGGGTGGTGCAGCGATGCATGACTCCTTATCACCCGCATGCCAATGGGCTTGTGGAAAGATTTAATGGTACCCTAAAGTCAATGCTCCAAGCATTTGCTGAACAGCATGGGAGGGACTGAAAGAAATGCCTTCCCTACCTGCTGTTCGCATACAGGGAGGTGCCCAAGAGTTGACCAGGTTTCCCCCTTCAAGCTCTAATATGGAGGCCGGGTGCATGGGCCTCTAGACTTGATCTGGACAACGGAAGGCAAGCCACACACAGGGAACTCCCATAGTGGATTATGTCCATAGATTTAGGGAAAGGCTGAAAGAGCTTTGGGGACAGCCCAGAACAAACCTGGCAGCTGCCCAACAAAAACAAAATGTGGAATGACTGCAGAGCCAGATCTCAGTCATACACGGTGCATCAGGAAGTCATGGTCCTCATCCCGGTCCAGAAGAACAAGCTGCAGGCTGAATAGGCAAGACCGTAAAAAGTAGTCAGAAAGGTAAATGATGCACACTAAATCATAGCATTACCTGACAGAAGAGCTACAGAAAGAATGTACCATATCAACATGATGAAGCCATATGCTAATAGGGCTGACATGGTGTTTGCAGTATGTAGTCCTGGGAAGGGAAAGACAAAGAAGACCCTTCTGGACTTGCTGAAGAAAGCAAGTGAGATTCCTCTGTGGAGGCAGTTAAATTGTCACCCCAGATGGCCCTGCCAAGATCCAGGAAGTAAGGAGGTTTGAGCAGACTTTGCCCCACTGTTTAGCCCAAGCCTGGACTAACCTCCATAGTGACACATGATGTGGAGACAGGGATGCAGGCACCCATACGGTGAATAGCATATCGGGTGTCAGAAGCTGTCCAAAAGGACATTAGGAGGGAGGTGGAGGAAATGCTGGATTTAGGGGTAATCCAGAGATCCCACAGCCCCTGGGCCTCACCCATAGTCCTTGTGCCCAAGCCAGATGGCTCTACTTGTTTTTGTGTGGACTATCGTGGACTGAATGCAGCCACAAAGCCAGACGCCCACCCGATGCCAAGGACAGATGAACTCCTGGACAAGTTGGGAGGGTGACCACCTACGACTACTAACCTGACAAATGGGTATTGGCAGGTAGAAGTAACTGCCAGAGCTAGGGAGAGGTTGGCCTTCATCACTCCAATAGGCTTATTTGAATTTACAGTAATGCCTTTTGGAATGAAGAATGCCCTGGCTACTTTCCAGAGGTTGGTGAACCAGGTGTTAAATGGTGGTGAGGAGTACACTGTGGTGTACCTGGATAACACTGTCATCTTTAGTGCCAGCTGGGAGGAACACCTGTCCCACCTTAGGGAATGCTGGGCATGATACAGAGGGCCGGGCTCACTGTCAAAGCTGAGAAGTGCCAGGTGGCCTTGGCTGAAGTGGTATACCTCGGGCATGTTGTAGGCTGGGGATAGCTCCATCCTAACAAGTGAAAATAAAGGTGATCAAGGCATGGCCCAGACCAGAAATGCAGAAGCAGGCCAGGAGTTTTCTAGGAGCAGCAGGGTACTATAGGAAATTTGTACCCAATTACAGTGCCCTGGCTGCTACCCCATCTGACCTGGTAAAGAAAAGGATGCCTAAGAAAATAACCTGGAAACCAGCCAATGAAAAAGCCTTTACTAGACAGGAAGGAGGCACTGTGCAGTGCTCCTCTGTTGACAAGTCCTGACTATAGTTCACCCTGTATAGATCAGAATGATGCCTCAGATGTGGGTATTGGGGCAGTACTGAGCCTGACATCCAACTAAGGCAAGAATCACCCTGTAGTGTACCTGAGTAAAATGTTACTTCCCAGGGAGTAGGCATACTCTACTGTGGATAAAGAGTGTCTTGCCATGGTGTGGGCCCTAAAGAAGTTAGAGCCATACTTATACAGGCAGCATTTTGAGGTACAAACTGACCATAACCCCCAGTTTGGCTGACACAAATGGGAAAAATGAATGGTAGACTATTAAGATGGAGTCTTGCCTTGCAAGGGTATGACATAACGATCTTATATAGGGCTGAAGCAACCAATCAGAACACTGATGGCTTGTCATGTCTATACGAGGAGTGAACTGACTTGGGGAGCTCATCCCATGCTGGGGATAGAGCCCCCAAATTCTGTCTAGGTGGGGAGAATTGTGATGCTCTGCCCCTTGCTTTTAATTATTATTTGATATCTGCATTATAAATACATGGTCTGTATATGAAATTTCAGTGTGTGAGGAAATCGGCTTGTAACATCAATGTGTCAAGAGGCTGGAACCAGGAGGTAATTAAAAAGACCAGAGACCAGAGAGACCTGATTAAAGGTTTCCTATTTTTGTCTTAATTAGAACCTTCAAGTCATTTGCTAGGATATAGGCCTTGTAAAGTTTTATGATTCCTGTAGGAAGGCACTTACTGGTGGCAAACTTATGAGAAAAACCATATAGTCATAAAATCTCTCAGATCTCTAACAAAACATTAAACCAGCAGACAAAATCAAAGAGAGATGCTTAATTAAAGACTGTCATAATTTCGGAAATGTTTTTTTCTGAGGTTTGCACTATTTAAAATACCTCCTGGTAGGAAATTATTTTTGAAAGAATTAATTCCAAAAGGAGGAGCTAGATGACTCACTAAGTGGGAGACAGAGTTGAAAATGTATCATTTGTCTGAAAAGTGATATATCATCTTGGGCTCTGAAGAAACACAGTTTTTCTAACTAAAACCAGCACTTAAAAAAGGTAATACTGTACTTAGATAGCTAAGATCTAAAAGTATTGTGGTAGGAGTTTTGTTCTGTAATTTTCTCATTTTCTTTTGTGACTGTGAGCTTATGCTATTTGTTTTGTATTTTATTGTACTTATTTTACAATTTTTAGTAAATAACCATTTTTTGGGAAATAGTGCTTGAGTCTTCCCAGTTTTCTTTTTGCATGTGAAGTGCCTGCATTCTTAAGTCTGGTTATGGTTTAAAAGGCTTGATGGTGTTACTGAGCTTGAAAAAGGTAAAAAATATACCTGAAGTCTCTTATAGGGTTTTAAGGGTTCATTTTGGAGACCTGGCTAGGTGCCTCTGGCATAGGATTGTACTACAATCCCCCAAGAGGGTACATATCTGAGCCTGTACATTGGATATGCTAGCATAAGGCTCACAGTTTGAATCCCTCCAGATCTTGAGGCTAAAAGGTGATTTAGACCCAAAGCAGACAGGAGGGTTACCCTGTCTGTTACCTGTTCACACTATTGCACTCTGATGTTGGTACTGTGGGAGCAGAGGGCCTGACCTGTGGAGTGCATTTGTGACAGTCCCTATTTAAAAATCTGGAGATCCCAAGACTATGGGCAACTACTGACCCATATCTATTCTGTCGCACCTTAGCAAACCCCTTGAAAAAAATTGTTCACTGCCAGATCACTGACCGCATTGCTAAGTATAACCTCCTCTGCCTCTAGCAGCATGGCTTTACAAAGAGTCATAGCATGACTTCTGCCCTTGCCCACTTTACAAACCATTTGTTCAGAAATATAGACATAGGTAACCTCATGGGTGACCTGACCAAAGCATTCGACCTGGTGAACCACAACATCCTATTAGGTAAGCTTAGAGGCCTTGGCTATTACTCCACAACCATTGTCTCTCCAAGGCTACGTTTCCATTTGCTCTCAGACGGTTAGTGTTGTGGGTACTAGCTTCTACGCTATTGCAGTTTCTACCGGGCCCCATGGTTCCATCCTTGGAGCCATCCTTTTCTCATTTTTCATAAACTCCTTCCATAAGGACGTAAGCCACGTAACCTCACACTGTACATGGATGACTTTGTTCACATAGTGACAAGTCCCTGGCTAATCTCTCATCCACATTTATCGCAATTGTGGTGCCACCTATGACTGGTTTCTAAACAACAGGCTTCTGGTTAATGCCAATAAAACAAGACCATGCTCTTTGGGTCTAAACTTAAGCTAGCCAGACTAGCCAGTGCCACAACCTCCCTCTGTACACTATCCCCTGGCATCCCCCCTCCCTGGAAATGGTAATATCTATTAAATACCTCAATATCACCCTTGATCCAGCACTGACATTTTTGGATCATGTAGGGCTCACTATCCAATGCATCAACCAAAAACTTGCTGTAGGGTATCGTCTGAAAAGTTACCTTATCCCAGAAGCCAGATCACTGTCACACAAGACAAGTTACTTCTCTTATGAACAACTGCTTCCCCATCTAAATGCAAACCTCTGCAAATGGACTTTCCAGACTAAATACAACATAGAACAGTATCTGTTGATTTGCCACACAGACACACTATGCCACCCGTGATTGTTCCTCTACCAGGTACTTGGTTGGCTTCCTATCAGGACCACCATGACTATCTGCTGGGTTGCACTATTGACAAGGCCATCAGAGAAAGAGTAGTATCATACCTCTTCCCATTGCTAAGACTTAAGATGTTCCTCGCATCTCCAGAAATACTCTAGCCTTCTGTTAGATACCCCCAAGTCACCACCTGCCTGGGAAATAAAGTCTTCTTCCCAGCTGCACCTAAACTGTGGAACAGTCTTCCCACCTTACTGTGGTCTTTAGACTTTCATCCTATATTCAAATCCCACTACAAAGCAACTCTAATGGCTGCTGTCACCTGTATCTGCTCCCTTGGGTGACCATCAACCATCTAACCACCACTGTGTCCATCCATCTATCTGTGCCATTACCCCTAGCCTACCAATGTCATCTTGCTTCTATTCACTATGAAATATGTACATACACTGCTTAACCACTAGCCAGTCCCTGGGTTCACACCATTTAGCTTAGTTACCTACCCTTGTTCAGTACTATTTAGCTTACCAGCATGCATTCCATTGCCCAGTTTTTGTATCTTCTGTGTTGTATCTTTTCCATAACTCATTAGTTATACTTGTAGTTGCCACTGTGTCAGCAGTTACCTAATGTATTATTGTATATTTTCTTTCTTGGATCACACAGTATAGAAATTTCATTAGTTATACTTGTAGTTCGCCAAATGTATTTGTGTGCATCTCTTTTTAGACTACACTATTTAGAAATTCTTGTAGGAGTTCCAGTGCTCTGTTTTGTATTTGTGTTTGTGCCCTCTTCATAGCCCGGGTCATGCCTGAATTTGATCCCAAGCATCAGTGCACTCACCCAGTGAACAAACAAACAAACAAACAAACAAATAAATAAATAAATGTTGTGGAGGGGAAGGTATGTTATATTTTTGAAGGGGAAGGTATGTTATATTTTGTAGTACTCATTAAGACCTTTGTTTTGATATAACCTTATAGTCTTCAGGTGAAGCTACCTCTGGCTGCAAGCTGCAACACTGGACTTAAGATTTGCAAGAAAGCGAGTAGTGCTCACAACAGAGGGAGGTGAACCTTACAATTTACAATTGTCTTTGGTTTGAAGCAGATTCCTTAGGAAAGTTAATATTCTTCAGGTGGAGGATACTTCTAACTGAAGGGTGAAATAAGGAACTTAGAATTATCAGAAAAGGCAGTCTTTCAATCAACAGAGGGAGGTGGAGTTTGCTTTACTTTTGTTACAATTGTTAAGGTTTTCAGTGCAGGAAGAGTTTAAACCCACATAGGCTGAATACTGTTTTCTGTGTCTGCCCTTCTGCACAGCTGACGTGTTTTGGGGCTGACTGTTTTCAGAGCACAAGTCACCAGGCTCTTTTGGGGCTGGGGAGGTTTACCTGTGTCTGACTTGGATGTTTGGATTTTCTCCATTTGATTAGCAGGGTATTTTCTCTGTCAAATTGGTTTGAGGCAGTATTATAAATTGTCGTGTATGGCATCTTGCTGACAGGAAGGCACTCATCGCATCAGTAGGTCAGAGAGTTTAGCTGGACTGTTTCATGAGGGCACAGTTTAGGCTCAACCCCTTCCCCACCCCTCACCCCACCCACCCCTGGAAATAGTTCATTTATACCTGGGGTTCTGACATCATTTCCTTAAGAGGGCAAGGTACATATCACTGTCATATCCTCTCTAGCACACTGCACTGACAATATAAGCATACACATTGTATAAATATATATATTTCTATATAATGCACCAATTGCGCACACACACACACACACAAAAAAAACACAAAAAAAAAACTAAACAAGGTAGACAGTTATGTGGGGAGAAGTACAAAGTGATGGCTGTGGGACAGCAGTCTTCCGGGAGTCTTTCTGGAGGCTGAGATGCTGCCCTGTTTGCAGACAACTATTTGCCCTGAGGGAGGAAGTTGCCCATCTTCAGGTCACACTGGACAGTGGCAAGGGAACCTCCCCATCCAGGGAGCACCAGAGCCACCACCACTACCTCAGAGGTTGTGAAGAAAGCACAGCAGTTGGACAACAGTGGGATCAGGGAGGGTAAGGGTGGGAACGAGGCACACCCAGTCAGTTGTTCCACTCACAATCCATACACCATTCTGGGGAGCATAGTTTCCTATGGATGCACCTGCAGAGGAGACTAAGGAGGATGCAGACAACTGTCACAAGGATGCCCTCAGGAAGGAGGCAGAGTGCACCACAGGGAAAGAAAGCAGCTCCTGGTGAGGGACTCAATTATTAGGGGGATAGAACTGGGGGGAGCAGGGAAAACTGAAGTAAGGTGCCTGCCTGGTGCCATGGCTTGGAGGGACAGGAAGTGCATCCTTAGGATCAAGAGAACAGTTGCACGGGAGTCTGAGCTGGATGTCATTGTCCACCTAGGAACAAATGACTTAGCTCATCATGAGATTAGAGCAGTGCAGAAGGACTTTGTAGAGTTGGGAGGGGCTTAAGACAAGTAGCACACAAGTATCCTTCTCAGAGATGCTGCCTGTCAGTGGCATGGGTGAGGCGAGGTACTTTGCACTATGCAGTTTAACAAATGGTTGAAAAAATGGTGTGGAGCACAGGGTTTGGCTTCATTGGGGACTGGGTTCCACCTGGAGGACACCAGCCTATACTGGCAGGATGGTCTGCATCTGTCCAGGAAGGGAACAAGTCTTTTGGGCAATCGGTTTAAATGCTTCATTGGCAAGCCTTTAAACTAGTCAAGGGGAGGCACTGATAAGCAGCAGGAAAATCCAAGCCCCCCTACAAAACAGGGTACTAAATGAGAAAAGACCAAGGGTAGAAAGGTCAGTGGGGGATGCTGCTACAGAAGGTAAAGCCATCAAAAATGGAGAGCAATGAGTACCAATGCCGTAGTCTGGGTAACAAGCTTCCTGAATTAGTGGCCTTGTTGGAGGAGGAAGATCTGGATATCGTGGTAGTCACAGAAACATGGTACACACAGAACCATGACTGGGATCATAAACATACCAGGATACACTATCTACAGAGGGACAGGAGGGTAAAAGAGGAGGAGTAGCTCTCACATAAGAGAAGAAATCAAAGCAACAGAACAAAAAGGGTAAACAGGGAGGAGAAGAAGCACTGTGGGTCAATTTGGAGGCAGGCAATGGCACCACAATCCACACTGGGTTTGTATAAAGACCCTTCTTGGGGGACGAAATGGACAAGGAAATGATAGAAAGTATACTTAGAATGGCAGATAAAGGGAGATATTGCTGATGGGTGATCTGAATATGCCAGATGTTAACTGGAGTGCAGTTGCAGCAGCCACTTCTAAGAGTGGGGTTATTCTAGATGCCCTACAGGGGGCATGCCTTAGACAACTAGTATTGGAACCCACTCGAGAGGGAGAAATCTTAGACCTGGTCCTCTCAAATGAAAATGGAGAGAGGATCACAGATGTAGAAGTGGGTAGTCATCTGGGAACTAGCGACCACCGAACAGTATGGTTCACAATAATAATAAATAATAGAGTCAAGCCATACAAAGGCAAAAGTACTGGACTTCAGGAGGGCTGACTTTGCCAAAATGGGTGAGTGCCTAAGGAATGCACTAGCAAATGGGCAGGAAGGAGGGGTGGAAGAACAATGGGGAATAATAAAAACTGCCATCACAGAGGTAATGAGCCTTTGTGTGAAGCAAATAAACAAAACAAAATGATGTAAGAAACCACTATGGTTCTCAAAGGAGGTGGCAGTGAAGGTTCAAGAGAAAAAGAAAGCATTCAGAAAGTACAAGGAATCACAGAAGGAAGAGGACAGAGAAGTGCATCAGTTAAAGCAAAAGGAAGCTGGGAAGGCAGTCAGAACAGCAAAGGCCCAAACTGAGGAAAAGATAGCCAACTCAGTTAAGAAGGGGGATAAAACCTTTTTTAGGTACATCAGGGAGCGAAGGAAGACTAAGGAAGGGATAGTGAGGCTTAATAAAGGGAGGGGTGGGCAGAGGATGACTGTGAAAAGGCAGAGATACTAAACAAATATTTTGCTCAGTATTTACAAATGAAGAGGAGGTACCTAAAACAAACAATAGAAACACTCTGGATAAAGAAGTTGATACCAGCCCATTTATAGAAGAAAGGGTCTTGAAAGAACTCTTAAAACTGAAGGTGGACAAAGCCATGGGGCCTGATGAGATTCATCCCAGAATTCTAAAAGAACTAAGGGTAGAACTAGTGACACCACTGACTACCCTCTTTAACAAATCATGGGAGGATGGGGTGGTACCTGAGGAATGGAGGAGGCTGATGATTCCCTTCACTAAAGTGGGAGCAGGGCAGAAGCGGAAACTACAGACCAGTTGGTTTAACCTCAGTGATAGGAAAATGATGGAATCACTTCTGAAGGAAAGAATTGTCAAGTACCTAGAGGCCAGAGGGGCACAGGACCCAAGGCAGCATGGATTCACAGAGAGACAGTCATAGCAGACAAATCTAATAGATTTCTTTGACTGGGTGACCAAAGTAGTAGATCAGGGAGGGGCTGTGGACATGGCCTACCTAGAATTTAGCAAGGCGTTTGACTCAGTCCCACACAAAAGATCATTATACAAGTTAGCCAGCCTGGGAGTGGGTCCCAAGATGGTAGCCTGGGTAAAGAATTGGCTGGAGAATAGGACACAGGGGGTAATAGTAAATGGAGTCCACTCTGAAGAAAGGGGAAGACTAATGGGTGCCGCAGGGTTCAGTATTAGACCTGGCTCTCAATATCTTTGTAAGCGCATTGCAGATGGACTGAAGGAAAAGTATGTCTCTTTGCAGGTGACACAAAGATCTGCAACAGAGTTGATGCACAAGGTGGGGTGGAAAGGATGAGAAGGACTTGTCAAGGTTAGAGGAATGGTCAAATGTATGGCAGCTTAGATTTAATGCTAAGAAGTGCAAGGTAATGCACCTGGGAAACAAAACCCAGGGAAGAGTACACAATGGGGGTGAGATACTAACAACAACAAAAAATGGAAAGGGACCTGGGGTAGTCATATCAGATGACTTAAAGGTGGGCAAGCAATGTGAGGGGCAGTAAGGAGGGCTGGGGGATACTGGGATGCATAGGGAGAGGCATCACCAGTAGAAAACAGGAAGTTGTTATCCCTCTGTACAGACAGCTGGTGAGACCCCATCTGGAGTACTGTGTGCAGTTCTGGAGACCCAATCCCCGCAAGGACATAGACAAGATGGAAGCTGTCCAGAGGAGGGCAACTAAAATGGTGCAGGGTCTGCACCAGAAGACATATGAAGAGAGACTAAAGGAGCTTAATATGTATAGCCTCAAGGAAAGGAGGGAGAGGGGACATGATAGAAACTTTCAAGTACCTCAAGGGAATCAACGAAGTCCAAGAGGGTAGCATCTTTCAAAACAAGAGGGTGCAAGAACATCAAGGGGCACAATTTGAAGATAGAGGGGGGCGGCTCAGAGGTAATGTAAGGAAGTATTTTTCACAGAGAGGTTGTGGATGCATGGAATGGCCTCCGGAGGAGGTGTGGAGTCAAACCAGTGACTGAATTCAAGCATGCATGGGACAGCCATAAGGCAATTCAGGGGTGGGGTAGAGAAGTAGGCTGCTGGTTAACTAGGATCTGCAGCTTATCCATTAGGTAGGAAATGGGCAGACTGGGTGGGCCAACTGGTCCTTATCTGCCATCAAATTCTATGTTTCTATGTTATATTGATTGTCCTTTAGTCCAAATATTGAGGGAGTTGTGGCTTGTTGGCGTCCAATGTTATCCTATAGGAATTTTCTATTTTTTATTCTTTATATTGCCCCTGAATGTTTAGAGGGATATGTGTTATTCTTGTAGTATCCATTAAGACCTATGTTTTGATATATACATTGTCCCTTAAGTCCAAATATTGGGCCCTATGCATGAAGGTGCACAGCAGTAGAGACACATACATGCCACGTGAGACAGCTACATATACCTACATGCATGAACATGGGCAAACACTCAGCCAAGGTTGGGGGCGCCACTAACATATGCAGAACCATGTAGAGGTGGGCTAAGTGGGTTTGGAAATGCAAGAACCCATCACCCACCATATATGAACAACACTTTATCGTGTTCACCATGGAGCACCAACATGAAGGAGGAGGCAATGAGCATGTCAGTGAGACATGGCAGCTGATATGACTGTGGCCACAGGCCAGAAACTACCAGCAGAGGGGCAAAGTTGCATGGACATTGCATACTCAGGCATGTCAAATGACACTGCATGGCCATGCTCCTCAAACTTCACTGGACCACAGGAGGCCACCCTGGTCATGGACTTATATTGACAGTAAGGAGCCCTGTATGATGCAGATCCACAGGCATGCCTGTGGCTGGAGATAGTCATCTGTGAATGCTGCAGTTCTGGAGGCATGTACACTGACCCATCAAGCAAAAGTGGTGCGATCTTTAGTCCTCTATGAAGTGGAATCTTGTGGCCTACAGCCACTACAGTTTGCCATGGGCAGTGGACCTCCTCCAGAACACTATGCCTGATCCCCTATTGAGAGGGTAGTGAAGGATACTATCACCAACATTGTCTGCCACAGGGAGGAACTGGGAATGAAAACCTTAGCAAGTAAGTGTCACATCATATATAGGTAAGGGGACATGGTTGCCAGTGCCAAATCTAACCACCCTCTGGTGTAACCCAGCAGACACAGCACCACAGACCACAGGAACTACAGGGAATAGTGCTCTGGTAGAGTCTTCAAGGGAGCCTACAAGCACGGGTGGTAGGTATCACCAATGGTGTACCATACTGTGACCATGGTCCACACGGCCTGTGTCTATCCCATAGTAATCACACACCCTGTCAATCACAGGTTGACACACAGAACAGGAAGGATGCCAGTGGAGGTCAAAGAGCCATACCCCAATGACACCGTGAGGACAGTGGACACCACAGACAGGACAATGGATGGTGATGAAAACAGATCCTGTGACTACACGCCACAGCACCTTTGTATCCCTCACCACCCCATGAGTGCCCAGAGCATACAGGCAGGGATGTGTCCATGGACAATGCAGCCTATGCCCTGCCACACCAAGGTGATTCACATGCTTTGCCACCACCCTACACAGGCGAGGAGGCTTGCACCACAGTGAAGCCCATATCCCCACCAATCGCCAACAACAAATATGAGGACAGTCTGATGAGACCTCTGCCTTGGCACACAAGGAGGACCTTATCCACGGGGGTTCTGCAGGACTATTATGACCTGCAGCAGCTGGAACGTGAATGACTTGCAGATCAGCAAGAGAACACTGATGTTATCACGTGGCCTCACTGGGGAGGAGAGGAATGCGAGTGGCATCGATAGGAGTCGACATGCTCGAGATGCTTATCAAGCACATGCCACCTGCCTGAGCAGAACCTGCTGCCATGCAGGGAGAACCCACAGGTGGGGTGGAGGATGGGACAACACAGGGCATGGCAGGCGGTCGTGGCACAAGGTGGGACTCCAGAGTGGATGATTCACTGGTGAGGGGAAGACCACCATAGGCCACAAGAGGTGCAGGAGGCCAGACACCCTGATGATGCCTCAGCACAAGGGCTGCAATAAGGACTGCAAAGCCATGAACATGCCATCATGATGAGGAGACTGCAAATGCTATGTAGCATGAGCCATATGGATACACAGCACACCACCACCTGCACAACAATGCCTACACCTCACAGGCACACAACACCATAGGACATGCACAACACAGGTCCACCAAGCAGTACACAAGTCCTCCAAGCACCACACATGTCCCTCATGCACCACACATGTCCCTCAAGCATCACACATGTCCTCAAGGCACTACATATGCACCCCGCATGCTACACAAGCACACCACATGACACACATGAACACCATGCAGCACAGATGCACACCTCACACCACACATGAGCCCAGCACAGCATAAAATGCACATCACAGACCTCACATGGCCTCACACCGCACAACGGCACAACACATACACCACATGCACACCACACTGCACACAGGCACACCGCACAGCACACAGGCAAATCATACAACATACGGGACACACACATGACCACACACATTCACCCCCTGTCCAACAAGTGATTGGCCAGCATAATGCCACACAGGCACCACATGCACCACTAGACACAAACACACACACACACACACACACACACACACACACACACACATATACATACTCACACAACACATGGCACAGGTGCACTCAGAGTGGCATGTCATCACGGTGCCACCTGGCCCAAATAGCTACCAGGTGAATGTACTTTGTGTCACTGCATGCTGCACAGCATGGCTGAACAGCATGCCCCTCATCCTCACAGGCTGGGCCATCATCATCATCTGTTGGCATGTCTTCTGGTACATCGCATAGCATGAGCAGCAGCCATGATTCTCAAATGTTTTGTAGCATGACACAGACAGTGAACACTCTGCATGCCTTCCTGGGGACAAGCATCATTGTGCCACCTGTGTGATTCAGGCATCTGAACTGCATCTTCAGTCTTCCAAATGTGTATTCCACCACTGATTGTGTCTTTCTGAGCACCTCATTGTATACTTCTTCTTCCTTCCCCTGTTGCTAGAGGTACAGAGTCAGTAGATAGGGACATAGTGGACACTTGCTGTCAACTAGAAAGATGAATGGCAGTGTTAGTATGTGTTGACAGCCCAGCAGGCACAGCCTACCACCACAGGGTACCTATTAATCAGCCAGATATCCATACCACCCTGTTCAGCAGGGTAGGCACCCAGGCTGGACTGATCGAAGATATAAGTAACATGGCACATACCTTGGTATTTCATGGATATGTTCATAATGATGACATTTGCATTGAATACAACCTGGCAGTTGATGCTGTGGAACCCCTTGTGATTGCAGTGTGCCTTCTCTTCCACTGGTGGGGCCATGATCACAGTATGGATGCAGTCAATGGTACCAATCATGTTTGACATGCCCTGCATGCCATAGAACCCCCTCCTTAGTGTGTTGGATGTCCACATATGTGTTTGGAAGGGTAATGTGTGCCTGCACAATATGTAGCAGGATATCCATCACCTGGTGCAGTGCACAGACCACAAATGACTGGCTCACACCCCTGAAATCCCATGCCACACCCTAGAAGTAGCCTGTGGCATAGTATGTCAATGCACACAGAACCTTGGTTTCCACTGTCATTACCCTGGACTATCTGGTGTGGGGTGCGATATGCAGCTGTACCATGTCACACAGGTGAGCGATGGTGGCATGGTTCACATGGAACTGCTGCATGCAGTTTGTGTCCTGGAGGGTCTGCAGTGGTAGTCTCTTGCAGAAAACTTGTGACCAGGGGCATGCTTGATGCCACTGCACCTATGCCAGAGTCCTGTCCAGCAGGATGGAATTCAACAGTAGTCCAGGGCAGATGGTGCATAAGTGGGCAATGACACACCTGGTGTTTGGCAGCTGATGGTCATGCAGTGTGACATGGAGGTCCATGAGTACCATTTAGCACCACTGTACTGCTCCATGGCCCTTATAAGGATCTTCCGTGCATGCCAGTATGTGACATGCAGTGATAGGGTGTCCACCTTGTGGTGATGTCCATTAGTCCTATTAACATGGTGGAGACAGTAGCTACACAGCAGCAGCTTTGGGCCACCTGTGGGATTACCCCAGTAAGTTTTGGAGACAGGCTGCCCAAAGATACCATTATGTCTGGGAGGTGGTCAATATATGGGAGGTTACTGAGCCAGTGGAGGTGAGTACATGGCTGCATGGGGTTTTCATGTGGGCAGACTTGTGGCATGGCAACACTCGCTCATGGTCTGTCTGCAGTTGTGTCCCCATAGGCATTCAATGATAGTGGTTTACCATGACCCTGGAGAGGAGGAAGCAGGCCTGGGGGAGTTGACAACAGTGGTCACAAAGTAGAGGAGGTGGCCACAGGCAATCCCAGAGATACTGTCCCTCAGGGTTGGATCCACATGGCCCTGCACTCCCATTCCTCCACAGATGCATACATGCATGTTGTTGGAAGTGCAGGGCCAGAGGGCCCTGCACTGACATTATAGTAAAACAGCAACCACATTGTCAACATAGCCTTCTTATTACCCCACCTCATGAACACAATACTTAAAATTTCTATATCCATACTGAAACATCATTCGCACCACCAAATGTCATTACATACAACAGGTGCAAAGTACCATTTAGCTATGATTTAAGAAATGACAGCTGTCCCATTCATAAGCCTGTGTAAAGAATGGCTATGTTGAAAATTTGGGGTTAAAATATTTAAAATTACCAAAGTTTGAGTGAGCATAGTAAATTTCAATGCAGGCACATAGCTTTTCCATTTTTACATAGTTTGACCCCAGATTTTTTTCACAGCCTTCTTATGACCCCACCTCATGAATAAGGATGGTGAACATTTTCAAATACCACTCAAAAGATGATTTCATCAAACAACTGCAAAATCCCCTTTTGAGCCTGATTTTCAGAATTCCACCAACATTCTTAAGATGTGGTCCCCAAAAGGTCATGTTGAAAATTTGGTACCAAAATATGCAAAAATGGCTAAGTTATGCATCAAAATTGAAAACCCCTTTGAAATACATTGAATTGCACTTACCTTAGTTTCTTATATTGGAGTCGCCAGTTCTAGCAGCAAGCTATGTCTTCAATTGGACAGTGGATTTTCACCCTGAGACCTGTTCAGGTGATTGACAACGTATGGGGATGTACTGGGGGGTGTGGAGTGGTGGGCATTAAGTGTGAGGTGGGGGTGGCAGGGTAGATCGGCAAGAGACCATTTTCTTTCTTGAAGGCTTACAAACAAAAAAACAACAATGGATCATTTTCTTTATTTTAAATAGTGATGATAATTGGAGGTGGTTGGTGCCACTAGACTACAGAGAAATATTATTGGGAATGGCAGTGGGGGCTCCACTGGATACCAGGAAACATTATTGGAAATGGATCATAGGGTGAGTGGTGCCACTAGACACCAGGAAACATTATTGAAGATGGAAAGTGAAGAAGGGCCAGTAGACACCATGGAAACATACTCTACAATATTAAATGGAGTCTGCTGCAGAGACAAAGGACAAGCAGTTCATCTCCTCACTGCAGTCTGCAGCACAATTTCAGCTGCAACTGCAGACATCAAGAAAGCCCACTGTTCTTATACAGAGAACATGGGTGAATGGCTCTTGTCACTTTTTACTGGGACAGCAATCAAAGGGTGGAGGGTGCCACTAGACACCAGGGAAAGATAACTTCCTTAGGAGGTAAGGGATCAGAAGGTGGGGGGTGCCACTAGACGCCAATGAAATGTAACAATGGGACAGCAATGGGGGGACACCACTAGACACAAGGGAAACAGTGGTTCGCTGCTTTCACTGCAGCCCACAGCACATGTTTCAGCTGTTGCTGCCGAGTTAATACAGGTGAATGGCTTCTCTCCTAAGCTGAACATCCTGGATTTTGCCACTAGTTAAGGTCAGGTGTTTGTTTCTTCAAAAATGCATAAATTGTAGGTACATTTATTCTTTATAAGTGAGAACCACTTTTGTGGTTTGAACTAAAATTAGTGGTTTGAACCACTTTCTCTGGTTTGCAAATCAGATGTTTAGTTCTAGCCAAACAAAATTGTTCAACCAGAAATCATGAGAGATTATGAATGTATGAATAATAAAAGTTTGACAAATTTCTCATGAACAAACTATAAGATCTTGCTTAGAGAAAATATTGTACATCAGGGATGTCTTAGTTTTGCTAAAACTATCCCTTTACAAGTGTTTTCCAACTATAGCATCAGAAATAAAGAAACAATATGGTGGCCATCGCAACCCCCTCAAAAAGTGATTTGTGAGAGCCATTTTGGTTTGTGATACATCAAATTTGTAAACCAAAAAAAAAAAACCTTGCAAACCAAAGATTTCTGGTTTGTATGGGGTGTCTATTTTTTTAAATCCTTATAACTCAGGAACCATTTAATAATGTTTCACCAAACCTTTGAAAAGCACTACACCAGCACAAACCACATGCACTCTAAAAGTTTTGTGCAGAAATTCAGTACCACTTAGCCTGTACATGAGATTAAACACATTTAAAATCTCTGTGTTAAATATTGGGAGAAAATGGGAACTTTTACATCATTATGGGTATCTAGATCTCGGAAGCCACACAAGGAGCAGTCATGAAACTCTCCACTTGTTCACAACATAGCACATTCATGGAAAATGCAAATATCTGGGCTGTTCTGACAAACCTCACCAATTTCATTAAACTGCAAAGTTAGGGATTTAACATTGAGCACCCTACTCAACCCTAACTATAAGGGTGCTACCTCATCTCTATAATATCTACATATCTTTGCTCTGGCTGTCTATCTCTACATGCATATATAGAGATAGACAGATATATATATCTGTAGATAGCTAGATAGCTAGATAGATAGATAGAAAAAAAAATGCATCACTTAGGGTGCAAGTTATTGCCACAGAAGTAGGGAAATGAGGTGTTAGGGTTTTCTTTTTTATTATGAAATATTTTATTGAGAATTTTCAGAGAAAAAACAATAAGTACAGGTACATACTAGTTCATGAACTTACATGTGACATAAGTATGTTACAAATATGCCAATATCATCAAGTAAACATTGAGACATTAAATTATTTAGTATACAGCCATTAGTGTTTTTGTATAGTATCAATGTGACTGTTAGTACTGGGAAGTCAAGTATGCATCAGTTACACAGTCGGTGTGTGGTACAGTAGCTTTAGTTTGATGAGAGACCTAGGAGGAGGGAAAAGGAAGTCCATAATGAATTTTTTTTTGACTGTATGTGAAGGCATTAGGTGGTTATCCCTCAAGTTATCCGAAGTTATATAATATGTTGGTGCTAACAGATGTTTAGGAGTGAAAGCAGGCATGCCCCCCTATGGTACTAACTTTCTGGCACTAAAGGGGTAATAGTATTAACTTATCAGTTGTCAGGGTATGATAAAATGCATATCTGTACTGACCATGGGCATTCTGGATTACATATGAAAGAATTTGTGTGGTTGCTGGGAATACCTGATTTACTATAAGAAGCTCATGTGTGGCCATGGGAGTCTAAAGAGGATCATTACTGAGTATGAGATGTTTCTTTGATGGGGACTGCAGTTCAGCATACCACATTGTAGGATTCCTAGGCAGCTCAACAATATTCTGGGGGATTAGCTAGTGCCAGGAGTGGTACTGAGCAGAGGTGGGACTGAAGGAAGGGAGCCAATTTTATCTGGGATAAGTGAAGTTTATCTGGAGAGGCACACAACAGCCTTTCAAAACTAGTTATTTTTGCAACAGCTGTGTGCCAGGACAAGCTTGGGAGGGGTGGATTCTTTCCATCTCATAAGGATAGCACTTTTTGCTTCCATAGTAGCTAGAAGAAACCAGTCTGCTACTAGAGGGGTGGCCAGTGAGAGATGAGAAGCATCTCCCATGATCACTAGGGCAGGATGATTTTGAGTGTGGCATTAATTCTACCCGGTGTAAGATCTCTGGGGTTCTTTGCTATTGGTGTACAGTACAAGTCACATTAAATTGCTCCGCCAATGAGTTGCTTTAGCATTTTTGAATGAGTTGCATAAGAATTGCAGGATTCAGTACAAAACCTTGCACAAACTATTCAAGAGTTATAACTCAGTTTTGCATTGCATTGTGATTGGGCTTCAGGTGCATGCTAACTGAGTAGCAAAAACATTTTATAAACATTGCTCCTGAGCTGATCAAGTGTTGGAAAACAATGTGGTATGAGTTGCCAATGCAGTGCCAATTGTAAAATACAGTGCTAAACCAACTCATTGGCAGGACAGTTTAATGTGACTTGTACTGTAGGATTTTTGTATAATTTGGCTTTTGGCATCTTTGTAAACCAAGTATGCCCATATGACACACCCCTCCC
This sequence comes from Neoceratodus forsteri, assembly GCA_016271365.2. Classification (NCBI taxonomy): domain Eukaryota; kingdom Metazoa; phylum Chordata; order Ceratodontiformes; family Ceratodontidae; genus Neoceratodus; species Neoceratodus forsteri. The sequence goes on from CM057449.1 coordinate 277,018,382, forward strand.
AGTGGGATTGGAGATTGCCATCTGCAAGTCTGTTTCCCAATCCTTTTTACACTTAGCCATGGGGTCGAGTTGAGTGTCTCTAATTATGCCATGTATCTTTCCAGCAAGGCACTTGGAGAAGTTTGATTTATGCTCTTGCTGTAACCAGGTTCAGTCTTATACTTCAGCTATTGTGTGTTCAATGCCTGATAAAGCCCTCCTAAGTTGTAAACATTTCCAGAAATCTTTGTTTGGAATTCTGAATTTGGATTGGATTTGTTTGCATGATGGAAGGGTTTCAATATTGGGTAATGAGATATCTGCTATTATCTGGATTCCCACAGGTTCCCAAACTTCTCAAAGTATACGGGATCCTCCAACCTGTATGTGTTGGTTTTGTTAAATGACAAGGTATTGTCTGGGAGGGACTAGAGCAGTGCTAGGACAGTGTGTAAGTTTAAAACATTTAGCCCAAGCCAGTTGCATTTTGTGGATTATAAGGTTAGCTCTAGATATTTTCTTGCTGGTATTAGCGCCAACCCCTCCAAACACCAATAAGAAAAAAATATTAGGGTTTGGGGTCTCTGGAGTCTTGTAGAATCAGTGATGGGGTCTTCCTTGGGGCTGTCACCCCAACTGTTCACCCCTCCCCCTATAGTATCCTGTAGCCTCCTGTCCAAAGCACAAAGTACATCTCCCAGACAGTGCTTCATACTGATACACACTTCAAAGGCAAAGAAGCATATGCTAATCCCACAACGAAACCTTTACAGCAATTGCATCTATGCCGACAACATTGACAGTTCACTATAAAGTCCACCCAGGACACTGGCACTCTTTTCTCCAGTTCAGCACCCCCTACCTGAATCAACTCTGACTCAGATTTGATAATCACTAAGTTTGTAGGGGGGTTCAGGGGATGATGCCCCCCTGAAAAACACAGAAAGGTTTAGACAGATTAATGGAAACCACAATTTGTGGTCGACATAAATCTGTCACTGTAATGTCGGTCAAAACATTTTTTGTAGAACTGGAGTTGTAGAGCCGCAGAGAAGTATGTCTCATAACATGTTGTAGCTTTCTTTACACAAGGCCCTGAAAGCCCATTATGAAGAAAGGAGATCACATCTTACCTTGTTTGCTCAGGAAACAGGGTGGGCATTAAGGTTCACAACCACAAGGAAGACACCACAACAGATTCACCAAAATTCCAGAGACCCAAAACCCTAATATTTTTTCTTTTCACTGTTTGGAAGGGTGAGGGTGGGGAGTTAATATTAGAAACTCTATCACCACATTTACCTGCTTTTGTGGTGTTAACTTGCACCACTAACTGTTGCATCAACAAAGTGTTTTGCAAAAAATGTCCCTTATTTTTGACATAGTGGACTCATATCTTCATTCACACCGATCCCTTTGGGACCTGAGTGAAGACATACAGATGTGCAGGGGAAAAGGGAAAAAAAGGAAAGACTCCACCCACCTTTGGAAGTGTAGGGTCCTTGCATGCCCTGCAGTTTTATGCAGCAACTGATTCCAAGAATTCAAGGTGCTTTCAGGTGGGCAGTGGAAGCATAGGGCTGTAGTTCTCTCTGCTTCTATGTAGCTGCAGATACAGATGCATAGGGCAGGGGTGTAGCCAGAAATTTCTGAGCTGCACACCAAGTGAACTCAACTGCTACCCACCCCGGCTTAGGGTGAGCTACCCCTCCCCCACCGTCCATGCCCTCTCAGACGCTAGCGTCATTTTCTGTGTTGTATGCCAGCACACAATTTCACCACCTACAGGTGTCAGACTAACAGACTGGCTTTTGGTTACAGTACTGCATTGTGACAAGCCTCTGTACCAGATTGGCCAAGTTTCAATGTTGCATTGTGACAAGCCTCTGTACCACATCAAGGTAGCCAGTCCCACAGAGATCCATTCATACTAGCCAGCCGCCAGACTAGCTTTTGGTTACAATGTTGCATTGTGACAAGCCTCTGTACCAGATTGGCTTAGTTGCAATGTTGCATTGCGATAAGCATCGATGCCATATCAAGGTAGCCAGTCCCACAGAGGTCCATTCACACTAGTGTCTTAATCTTATGTTATCCACTCACACAGAAGGCCCACGTCCAAGCTCCCACATCAGCCACTGAAAAGCCCCCAAAAAAGGTTCAGTACCATTACTAGTTTAGATGTAAGCAAGACCCAAATACTCACCCAGTCCACACAACATGCAAACCAAATTCAATCGCTGAAAACATACCACAGTGCAGCAGAGTTACACCCACTGCAGATAAGTACTTACCCACACAGCAGAGCCTGTCCACAATACAAAGAGGGTTGTGGTAAGCTACATGGTGCTTTGGCTGGTGTTCTGATTTTTGATCAGTTACATTAATTGAAACCATCAATACCAAAAAATCCTCATTCCAGGCACAGCATTGTGTATGTACCTGTTCAGGTTCCAAACTGACTACATGCAGAAGCAAAGACAGTTGCAGAGCTTACCACAGTCATGCACTGTAGCCCACCGACACCTAAAGTATCCAAAACTTACCACTGCAAGGGGTCACATACCCACAGCAGTGTTACAAGTAGTGAAGTAACAGCTGAGCTCTCAACCACACATTCATGCTCTTCTGCCCACTCACATCCAAAGTATCCCAAGCCCACCACTGCAAGGGGCCACATACCTACAGCAGTGTTACAAGTAGTGAAGTAACAGCTGAGTTCTCAACCACACATTCATGCTCTTCTGCCCACTCACATCCAAAGTATCCCAAGCCCACCACTGCAAGGGGCCACATACCCACAGCAGTGTTACAAGTAGTGAAGTAACAGCTGAGCTCTCAACCACTCATTCATGCTCTTCTGCCCACTCACATCCAAAGTATCGCAAGCCCACCACTGCAAGGGGTCACATACCCACAGCAGTGTTACAAGTAGTGTAAGTAACAGCTGAGTTCTCAACCACACATTCATGCTCTTCTGCCCACTCACACCCAAAGTATCTCAAACCCACCACTGCAAGAGGCCACATACCCACAGCAGTGTTACAAGTAGTGTAAGTAACAGCTGAGCTCTCAGCACACATTCATGCTCTTCTGCCCTCCTCTCAAAGTATCTCAAGCCCCACTGCTGCAAGGGCCACATACCCACAGCAGTGTTACAAGTAGTGTATGCAACAGCTGAGCTCTCAGCCACACATTCATGCACTGCAAGTGGCCACATACATATACATATTGTACTTGTAACACTGTTAGGTATGTGGCTTGTAGTGGTGGGGTTTGGATACCAGGAGGGCAGAAGTGCATGAATGTGTGTCTGTGAGCTCATCTGTTACCCACAGCACTGTTACAAGTGAAAGCTGAGCTCACAGCCACACATTCATGCACTTCTGCCCACTCACACCCAAAGTATCCAAAGCCCACCACTGCAAGTGGCCACATACCAACAGCTGTGTTCAGTTACATGAACACTACACAATTTGGCAGGTATCCGTAACATTGCACTCACTGTTATACAGAGGATTTGGGTAAGCTAGATGATGCACTGGTTTTGTTACCTTAACCAAAAGCATTTGCACCAAATAGCCCAATAGCCCCATACCATGCAGTAACTGTTCAAAGTCATCTTATTGGCTTATTTGAGAAGCATCTGTCCTGGCTTGGGTCAAAGTCTTTGAGCACCTGTTCCACATTAATTTCCATTTCTATGTGTATATGTATAAGAGTGAGTCCTGTCAGGCGTTGTTCCCCTATGCTGTTTCTGAGCCAGGTCTTCAGCCTCCTCAAGGCACTGAAGGATCTCTCTGCACTTGCCATGCTGACTGGCATCATAGCCAAGACTGATAGAACAGCATTAACATTTGGGTAGAGATCTGCATTCACATCCTGTAATGTCAAGAGAATGGTCTCTGGAAGGTCTGCCACAGGAACATCGGCCCACTTTTCTTTCCATCTTTCCAGCTCCACCTTAAGCTCCTCCAGGCTGCCCAGGTCAGTCTTGTAGGCACTGTACACTGCTGCTATTTTGTCCTCCTGTAGCAAATGCAGTTTGCGTGGTAGAAGATACTGCCCAAGGAACCGTGGCCGCACTCTATAAGTTTATCCTGCAATTCAAAATGACATGGTCTAGGAAAGGAATGAAAATGTTGACTCTGAAGTAGTCTTGAGGGCTTGCAGCACTGATGTTGCTTCTCTGTGTTTGCCTACCACATATGCAAGGTACCTCCACCTGAATGAATGCAGCCTCTGCTAGAGTCAGGATACTCTGATACAGTTCTGCAAAATGGCTTTCTGACCTGTCCCACATTTTCTTCAATACTTGCAGAAGGTTGGAGGCCTCTTGTGTTGCTTGTAGGAGGTCAGTGTTGGCACGCTGCAGACATAGATGAAGAGGATTCATAATCAACTGAATGAAGAGTCACAAGGAAGTCGAATCGCTGGATGCACAGCAGCAATCTGCTTGCTTCATTGTCAAACTCTGCAATTTTCTCAAGCGTACTTGCTACTACCAAAAATGTTGCTTTTAACCTTGATAGAGAATCTGCCTGACTCATGAACCTGGTGTTTCCAGCTGCAGGAATAGTGTACATCCGATCGGCTGGCTCATCACCATAGTCGGATGGAAAGTTGTTGAATTTTTTGAGTTCTGCCTGAAAGATGTTACTGCGCTTGTAGGATGACTTGAGTGTAGAGATAATCTTTTTCATGATATCAAACATATTGGACATTTGTCACAAGGAACATGAATGCACTATAGCTGTGTTGAGGCCACGAGCCTTGCAAACTGTATACACTGCTTCAGGGACAACTGTTGTGATGTGTGCTTGCACCCCTTTGAATTTTCCACACATGTTACTTCCCTTGTCATACCCTTGGCCGCGCATTAGTTTTGTGTTGATGCCCCAAGCCTTTAAACACTGCAAGAATAGTTCTGCTAAACCATGGCCAGTTGTATCCATACCTTCAGTGAACTCAACAAAATCTTCATGAAGTTCAATTGTGACTGAAAGGTCCCGATGTACATAGCTACCCGATAAAGAAGTCTGCTCCTTGGTTGACACATCTGTTGTTCCATCTGCTATCAAGCTGATCCATTTTGCCTCCCTTACATTGTTTAGTATTTTTCACTGTATTTGCCGACCCATCAATTGAATTAGTTTGTTCTGAATTTGTGGGGAGTACAGTGCATTCCTTGGAGCCGCTTGTAGGTGTTCTTGCAGACTGGAATCCACTTTCATGTGTATAGCAACAAGCTATGGAAATTTCAGGTATCATCATACTTACCCAAGAGCAACTTTGTGTCTCCCACAATAGAGAATGATCTTGACGATTCTGCGTAGAAAGTGAAGAGTATTCTCTGTCACCTTATTGTTGCGCTCCAGCAGAGAGTGGCTTGCTGTTTTCATCTTCCCAGCACAAACAGAGAGAAACCCATCTGCTCTCACGACAGCATTTCCGTGGTCCTTAGACTTGCTATGCCTCTCCAGAGTCTTCTTTGTATTCGACCAGTCCCTCATTGGTGCTGATACCAGAAGGGTGCTAGTACAGGAACTGTTGAACACGAAGCACAGACCACAGAACACACCATCCAATACCTTTCAATACCTAGTAAATTTGAAGTTGTGCAACACATGAGCATTGAAACACCTGTAATGCTGTCTCAGACCATCTGGACCCATTAGACAACCAGGAAACTGAAATCCTGGAGGTGGTTGCCACTGATGTTCAAGAATTTCCTTCCTCTGAGCATCCGTGAGATGGGATCGATTCATACAGCTGATGTCCTCAGTATTTGGCAGATGCACATCTGGTTCCTGGGAAATGCTTGGAATCTGGATGCTTTAAAAGTAGTTGCTTCTTCCACTGTCTCCATTAACTGTGAGTTGACACCAGCTTCCTGCAGATCTTCCATGGTCTCCACTAACTGGGAGTTGACATTGGCTTCCTGGAGAACACCCTGTGTGGCTACAGCTTTTTGAATTTCACCAGCAACCTATTCTTGTACAATCACCCATGCAAGGTTATTGGATGGGCAAGTCTCCTCCACACCACTTCCAGGCTGCGTCTCTGTGTTGTGGACCCTGCAAACACAAAGGTCTGCAGTTAGCTAAACTGTTTACCTATCAAAAATTACGTTTACTCTGTATTTTATGGCAGGATTTCTTACCCAGATCTAGCTGAAGGCTGAGTGAGGAAGGACTGCATCAGCCTGGACATTTGTGCCATTTCCTCTATTCTGGCCCATTTAGTTTTTCATACCTGTGCTCCAGAAGGTTGTTTTCTTTTCCCTGCTTCCATTCTGGAAACAGTAAAAACAGTTTTAACCACTGCACTATAAGTGGAAGAGGGAACAGTATGGAAGTAGGATAAAGGAATAAGGGAATGGAGGGGCATGATGAGGCAAGTGAAATATGGGCAGATACCTTACCTTAATGCAGCAGTTGGTGCAGTCAAGAAATCTTAGTAAGTCTGAATATCTAGCAGTTGCCTGAAAACCACTGATGCTTCTGCCTCTGCCCGCAAATCAAATGCTCTGACTGTTGATCTCAGTAACTTGCAGTGTTAATGCTGCTGGCACCTGTCCCCGAGTAACCATGCTGCTTACCTGTTATGGCCACCACCCCTCAATTGAAACACAAAACAAACACCTCATTTGACAGCCCATGGGATTGCATGCAACAAAATTCACATCACAAATTATGCTGTTTCAATGTATGCAATACATAACTGTCTAGGCCCAAGGGTAAAGCACACAATCCCAGTATCCACTGCCACCTTATCACAAGCAAGACTGCTCCAATTGTCAAACTGTGGAACCAGGTATCATTCAGAGGAAATGTTCACACAAATAACTGTTCCTAATACAACATCTCTCTGCATTATTTACACCAAAATGTGGAACAAAAACAGCACTTGCAGGCATGGCATCTGATGATTTGCTAACATAAATGGGCATCATGTCCAAAGGTCCCTTACTACTCAAAACTAAAGCTTGGCAAAACAGACCCCCACAATGTGGTACAGAAGATTTTTTGAAGTGGCACTTTACAGGACAGTGTAGATTAGCTTATAGGATGTTTACAGAGACAAAGTTTTAACCGACAGTCATGTTCATGGAAATAATGCAAGATCAGTTACCTCACAACAACAGTTAAAAGCATAATGCACCAGCATTTGGACACATTTTGTTTGGACTGATGACATACAGCTGTCGAGGCCTGGCTCAAAGAGCCTTTGTGTGGTGAATTGTGAAAACAGTATTTATAATCTGTGCTGCAGGCCAAGTAACCGTACCATTTTACCCATTTACTGTAAATTGGTATGAAGATAATCATATACTCTGGTTGCCCAGCATCAGATTTAGTTTGCTTGCCAAGTTAAATTTATTCTACAGTATTGTTCTTTTTACATCCCAGCCGAACAGAACAGAGCCTAGGAAACAGGGACCGGAATCAGAGTTACGCTGCAAAAAAAAAAAAAAGCATTCGTAAAACACAATCCTTCACTGCACAGTGGGCTACAGAACGCAGTTGCTAGGCAACCAGTTGCTAATAATGCAGTTTTACACTAAGCAGAGAATAGAAATAGCTCCGGTCTTCAAATTCAGTTGCTGGGCAAGTGACCGTACCATTTTATAGTTTCACTGCAGTCTGATACAAAATGAGATAGTGAGTAACAGTACAAAAGCCAATGGCTACTATTCCATTAATAGCCATGCAGAAATGACCTTAGGCTGTCCAATTCTGGCATCAGTATTGCCTAAATACTAGTCATAACCTGGTAAGACTGAGCTGTCAATGGGTACATACAACCGTGCAAGAGCTTGGTGTGCTTCACATTTCTGAATGAACCAGCAGCACACTGCCATTGTGTTTTTACAGTTTTCCAACATTACATTTGGTCCAACATTAGTTAAGTAAAGGTGAAGAACCCAGTGCTTACCCAGAGGTTTTCCGATTCCCCAAGTCTCTTCAGTTTAGTCCATGCAGTCTGTGTGAATCAGAACCCCTCTTAGTAAGCAAACTGGTTCTGCACCTTTGCTCAGCCAGATTCTCTATATACTCAATTTGTGCCAGGTGACGTACCAAATCAAAACTATCATTGATCTCTACAGTCTCTTATAGGTCTCCCCAGAAGAGAAGATTAGTTTGTGGTCTGCGAGATCAATATTCAGGAAAGAGACCTCCTGCCATAAAGTTGCTACAGTTACCCACTTCCATTATCATAAACAGCAAGTTATGCATGTCATGACATAGCAATAATAAAGTGTTTTATTAAATGCAATGGTGTCTCCTTTCTGTGTCCTTGTAGTCCATATTTTCATATTACACCAAATTATGCCACCTATTGCAGCTCTCACTCCAGAATGAAGTGGGGGCACCAATACAGCAAAAGGCCAAACACACAAGCAGTATGAAAAAAATGGTAATTTATTACTAGTAGTTTTTTCCAGTGTGACAGATCGTGACACAGAGGATCTCTCATGAACCTGAAAAACCATAATGTGAATCTGAGGAATGGGCAGTTTTCTTACTGTTTTTTTTTTTTATTCTGAGAATCTGTTTGGCAATCTCCTAGCTATAAAGGCAATACTTGCAGTACTTGCATTTATCTGCACTGACACACGCTACCAAAGTTATTCTTCCACAATGAACCCCAAGTCCACAGGTTTGTCACATTTAACCAGAATCCACAATGTGAAAGCCACACTTCTGCTGTGCTGCTGTGCCCCCTTTCTTTTTCCAATCCCTAACAAAACGACACTGCTCCAGGCACCATTGCCATATCCCAGAGCCACAACATTCACGAGCAGCTCACAACTCAGATGCTGGTACACATGCCATAACAAAATGGAGCATACAGTACTAGGTACAGTTTTGAATTTACAAGACACGCACTAGAAAACAAGACCTGATCATAGAATAGTTCTGCACTGCTATTCTAATTCAGACACCAAGCCCCTTACAAAACCTGCCCATAAATAAGTAGCTAGTAGACAGAATACAGTGGGTATGATTTTACATTTTGCAAAAGAAAACAGAGCGAACAGAAGCCTGCCAATGTGGGGTCAGTAGTGCAGATAAATGCAGGTGTTGCCTTTGCCTAAGGATAGGAGACTGCAATGCAAAAAGAAATAAAATACAGAGGTACAAAGAAACTATTCTGTACAGTTTTCTGCTGTACTAACACCTTTCTCCCTGTATACACACACACACACACACACCCCTTTCACTTGACCTGCAAGCTGTGTTGTGCGGGTATTACTCTATCCTGCTCTGCCACCTCTGCTTCATACCCATGCTCTAGCAACCAACTGCTTAGCAGCACCTGAACTTGGCATTAAAAATCACATTTGCCTCTATTTCAGTCCCCACAACTTCAACAGCAACGTGTTATCTGTCCAATCTATATCAATTAATAGGCATAAATAGGCAACATTAACATTTCAAGAGCGGGGTGAGCTACTCTAGTCCCTACACTATACTGCAGATTACACATCGTCATTCTTCCCAACAAAGCAGAGCACAGGAAAAAAAAGATTGGTCTTACCTCTTGGGTCAGTCAGTCTTCTTCACAGTTTACTTCAGATCTCACTGGTTCCTGCAACAAACCAAGAAGTCAAATAAGGCCATTCTAGAACAAAGTAAACCCTGGCACAATTCGTTCAGCCATGCCATAATATACAGTGGCTGTATCACCCATCTCTGTACCGATTCACTTTACTTATTCTATAATTAAGGGCAGATTGTGGCACACATGGAGCCTTCTATGGAGCAAGCTACAGACACAAGCAAAGAAAGCCTGACATCTTATTTGCAGCAATTTTGTTCTGATTGTAAAGACTGAACTAAAGAAATAACAAATCTTGATCACCCCTTGCATCCTGTGTTTATGTAACACAAAACAGCAACCAAAATGTTACAAATAGAGATGCCAGGCAAACTGATCAATATAAAAATAAATTCTTCATGGATATTTAAAAAAAGAATATGTTACTTAGTACACATCAATCCCAACAATCAGTCTTTATTTTACCAGGCAAATCATTGAGGAGAACGAGGGGCGTAGCCAGGATTTGGTGAAGGGGGGTTTCCTAAACACTTCTAGGGGCGTCAGGAGGCATGCCCTCCTGGAAAATTTCAGAAATTTAGGAGACAAATGGTGCAGTTTTGTACATTTTAGGCAATAACTGTTGAGTTACAAAATGCATCAAAATTCAAGTTGTCAGTCTCATCCATCCCCAGTCCCAGGTATTTTAGTTGCACTCACGATTCTTTTCTCCCTTTTTAAATTTCCACCTTTCTCTTTTACCTCTCCACATTCTGTTACCAAGCCTACACCACCTTTGCTGTTTTGCAAGGTGTTCCTTCAAATGTTATTTTTGGTTAATTTTCACTTCCCCAAATTTAATTTCTGTGTTCAGCTATTACCATGCCTTTTATGTTCCACTTCTCCCACTGCATGTCCTTCCCCTTTAATTGCTCACATTCTATGGTTTCTCTTAATAGTCTTCCTCCCTTTCCCTTTACATTACATGCATGAGCCCCTTTACAGCAAACACAAAATGGTCAGATACTTTACATATGTTTAAATATTTTAATACCATTTGAGTCATGCTCCCATACTAAACAGTATTGCATGAAACATATTTAAACAATATAAACTGCCTATTATTTGTGCAACCAGCATACAAGCATACCATAAAGGCTAGTTCAGTGAGTCCCTTGATACTTGAATAGTGCCAGAGGACTGGAGGAGAATGCATGTGGTCCCTTTACATAGAGTGGAGGCAGAGAAGAGCCAGGAATATATAGGCCGATAAGCCTCACCTCGGTGGTGGGGAAAATTATGGAGGCATTACTTAAGGAGAGGATAGTGGGTCACCTAGAGAATAATGCAGTCCAAGATCCCAGGCAGCATGGATTTACAGCAGGTCCCATCAAGCACATCAAAATTATAGATTTTTTTGACTGAATAACTAAGGTGGTGGACCGGGGGGGAGCAGTGGATGTCACCTACATTGACTTCAACAAGGCCTTTTACACCATACACGTATGAAGACTGATGAACAAGTAGTTGGCCAGTCTGGGGATGGGCTAAAAGGTGATGAACTGGGTTAGGAACTGGCTAATTAATAGGAAGCAGAAGGTGGTAGTAAATGGGATCCAATCACAGGAAAGAAAGGTGACCAGTGGAGTACCACTGAGGGTTCAGTCCTGGAGGCAGTCCTTTTTAATGTCTTCATAAGAGACATTGCAGGGGAGCTGAAAGGAAAGGTGTGTCTATTTGCAAATGACACCAAGATGTGCAACAGGGTAGGCACTCCTGGATGCGGCAGACAGAATGAGGAGGGACCTGGTAAAGCTGGAGAAGCGGTCTGAACTGTGGCAATTGAGATTCAGTGCAAAAAAGTGCAAAGCTATACACCTGGGGAGTAAAAATCCAGCAATGAGCTACAGAATGGGAGAAAAAAAATTGCTGTTGGTTACCAGGGAGGAAAGAGATTTAAGCATCATCTCAGATGACCTAAAGATGACCAAACAATGTATGAAGCAGTGGGGAGAGCGAGTACTAGTTCAAGTTCAAGTTCAAGTTTATTGCAGGAAAACTCCATTGAGCAAGCTCATTCACAAGGAGGTCCTGTGACATAAACACTTAAAGTACAAACACAGATAGGAAATAACAGTATATACATGAAATGCACATTACATGATACAGGCTGGATATACATACAAGGGTACCACATAGGGTGACCGCAGGTGGTAAACATTGATATGAGACAGGGAAGCGACTTACAGCTTGCATACTGATAAATGAAACATGATGACTGGTGTGTGCAATACATATACAGTATTTTGGCAGTTAGAGTACTATGTTGGGATGCATAGGTACAGGTATTATGAGCAGGAGAAGGGAGGTGGTGATGCCACTGTACAATACACTAGTGAGGCTTCACCTAAGCTGCTCTTGTGGTGTGGAGGGCTGGAGCATGCATCAGCTTGGTTGGTGATAATGGAGACCAGGGTTCTAATCCTGGTCTTGCAACATTGGGACTTTCTGTTGACTTCAGCAAAGCATTTGACACTGTGCCACATAGAAGACTATTACACAAACTGGGGAATATGGGTGTGGGCAGGACAGTAGTGTGGTGGGTAGGTAACTGGCTGGGTGGCAGGACACAGAGGGTGGTGGTAAATGGCTGTCACTCCACAGAGGGAAGAGTGACCAGAGGGGTACCACAGGGATCAGTGCTGGGGCCGGTTCTATTCAACATCTTCATCAGTGACACTGCGCAGGACCTAGAAGGCAAAATTTCACTGTTCGCTGATGACACAAAGCTCTGTAACACAGTAGACACACCAGAGGGTGTAGACAGAATGAGAAGGGACCTGGGGTCACGTGATGGCAGCCTAGTGAGTGGCAGTGGTTCTATGGGAGCTCCGTTCCCTGCCCGTTAATTCAAACTAAATACAGTTCTCAGGTGTAAAACTCTTCTAGACGATTAACCAGACATTGCAGCAATAACCGGCAGGAAGCAGTAAACTGAGTCTCGGATGGAGATCTATATGAAAAAAGCACTGCCGAGACGATCTCCTCCACTCACCCCGGAGAAAGAGAAGGCTGCAAAATGGCCCAGACAACAAGCTCCGACTGCGTTGAAAATGGCAACAGCGCCGACCGCGCTTTCGGAAGAAAAATTTCTTGAAATCGTGCAACCACTTCAAGTGGCAATTTCTACCATTACAGAAGATTTACAGGAGATTAAAAACTCTGTAGAATCTTTAACATGGAGAGCTGGGGACTCGGAGGTTAGATTGACATCATTGGAAAAAAAGGCAAGACAAGACAGATTTGGGGTCAGCTGTAATGGGGCGCAGGATGAAGAAACTAGAGGAAAAGATAGAGGACCTGAAGGGGCGTAGTAGATGGAATAACTTGGTTGTCATTGGAGTCCCTGAAAAAGAAGAAGGAAATGCTCTGATTGTATTTATGCAGAGGTTCTGCACTAAGATAGCTGGCCCCCCCCAAATGGAGGAGAATATGTTATCGAGAGGGCTCATCGAGCCCTACGCCCACCCCCGGCTCCAGGTCAATCTCCTAGGCCTCTAATTTTTAAACTATTGAACTACATTGATAGACAGCACATCTTATCAAAATCAAAAGAAGCCCGTGAAGTAACATGGGAGGGCAAGAAAGTGCGGATCATGCAAGATCTCCTGCATTCATTGAGGCTGAGGAGGCAAGAGCTTCATCCCCTCATGTCTAAATTAATTGCTGCATCTAAGCAATTCAGAGTGAAATACCCTGCAATCCTAATGGTAAAACACAAGGACAAATGGGTCTCTTATGATTCCCCATCTCAAGCGCTACTAGGACTGAAGGAGTTTTTTCCGGACTTATTTAAGTGAAGAAACGCAGTCTAAAACTGAGCGACGACCATTTGTGGTAGATCTATGCAGAATCTTTTGTAATTTTTTGAGATTGCACCTCTGCTCTTAATGGGGTTATAGTGATGCTGCTACTGTTGGTGATCTGGGAAGCTTGCGACCTGTACCGCTCAGTATAAACACATCTCGGTAAATGGAATAGTTTACTGCAAATACTTTGTTACATTCACCTGACATTGCAGTGGGAAATGTGGCATATATAATGGAAAAGAAAGGATCTTTGCCAGTATGGCACGTTGAGTCGCAGTTGCCCTGTTTGTTCCTTGTTAAATAGAAACAGTTTACCAGATCGCCGACTAGCGCGAATTGGATGTTCCACGTTGTGTATGGGCACAGGCTTCAATACGGTTTCATTTTGGAACCAAAATAACTAGGTTAAATATCTAGTTTGATTTTACTAAATTCAGTTCTTACTAGTTAGATGTTTATGATGTTCATGCATTTCCCTCAATTTAGCCTGTACCAGACATAGGTTAATTAATGGGCTATAGTTTGCCTATACAGTGTAAAATATAGAACAATAATGCAGTGAGCTAAATTGATATCTTATTTCTTTTTAAAAACGGCACTAATGTTATTAAGTTGCTAAGGGTATAACGCTTTAGTATGTATAGAAATAGCCTTACTAAACGTAATTTTTGGGTAGCAAATGATATAGCTACCCACACTTTAATGCTATAATTATTTTGATTGCCTAAAACTAGTTACACAAATGCTTAGCTTTTGAAACAAATAGTGTAGATTTAAATAGTATTTGGTTGTTAGATACATAAGTTAGCTGGGTGGGGGGCTCTGGGGATATTGCTGTTTGACCTAGGTCTGCTTTTATAAAATCATGTGGCATATAATGTTTGGAAGTGCAGTGTGTTGGAACTAGGGATGTTATGCTAATAATAGATGTAGATTATGGGGTTTGGATGATTTTGAATGGGGAGGGGGGCAGACTACGCTGGGCTCATACTTAACTGATGAAATCATTTATTATTTCATATTTTATATGCTTCTCAATGGTTTGGAGTATAGAATCTGGAGGACATTCTCCAAAAAGCATGTTTGCCTACTATTCCCGGGTACCTTTCAATTATTGCTTAAGGCATAAGTAATAACTATCGTTTTGTGAGTTGGAATATCAAAGGTGCCAAGGATAGGGTTAAAAGAAAGGTTATATTAAAGTATTTGCAGCTACTGCGAGCACAAATAGCTTTTTGCAGGAAACACATCTTAGAAGGGAGGACGTGCTCTTTTTCAGAAAATTATGGGTTGGTCAGGTATTCGGGCGGGAGCTTCCACAAACAAAGAAGGGGTAGTGATTTTATTGGCCAGGAAGGTACTGTTTAAGCTGGCTAAGGAAATATGGGACCCTGAGGGTAGGTATATAATTATACACGGATCCCTGGAATCCTGTCCGGTTATCCTTGGATCAATATATGGTCCAAATAGTGACTCTCCCTCATTTTTTGTAAACTTATTAAATACCATAATCACGAACCCACCTAAACTTACGATACTGGGCGGGGATTGGAATTTAGTTCCCCAGACGGATATTGATAGATCCGATGGAACATGACGGGGTTTATCTCCAGCCCAAAGAGCACTGAAAGAACTTATAGGTAGTGCTGCATTAGTGGACATATGGAGAGTGCTTAACCCCACCGAAAGACAATACACTTTTTTTCTGCAGTACACAAAACATACTCTAGAATTGATTATTTGCTCATAAGCTCACATGCAATTTCAGGGTCACCTGCGTAGGAATCCACAGCCAGGGTTTTATCTGACCACGCACCCGGTTGATATGAGGTTCTGCTTAGGAGTAGGGGCAGGCGTCTCCGCAGTGGCGTTTGAATAGCCAACTATTAAAAGATCCAGCTTCTTCTGAACATATCATGGAGCATATCATCTTCTTCCTTACCTGTAATCAAGGGACGTTGAGAAATACGATTTAGTTGGGCAGCTCTAAAATGCTCTCTGAGAGGTGAATTTATTAAAATGACTTCTAATAGGCCAGCGTCAAAAGGGTTCAGCTAGATGGGCTTCTAACTAATATTAAAAATATAGAAAGTATTCTCTCCCGTACCTCTCCAGCAGAGATGTGGACCAGATTATATCAGCTGCAGGCTCAATATGCAGGTTTACAAGCGCAGAGGGCTGAGTTATCTTTACACAGAATCAAGCTACAATACTTGGATACTTGGATGCTGGAGAGAAAGCAAGCAGACAACTAGCGATGCGTATCCATCAAGTAGAGGCTTCGCAATTCATTGCTGGAATCTATTCCAAGGAAGACTGCAAAGTCTGTACCGACTCCCAAAAAATGGTGGAAATGTTTGGTTCCTTTTATCAAGACCTGTGTTCAGTGACCCCGTCTTCTTCTATGGAGTCAGATTTGAATACTTATCTTAGATCCGTGGCCCTACCGAAAGTCTCTACCGATGATGCTGCCCTTTTGAGTGCCCCAATTACTTTAGGGGAAATACAGGAGGCCATCCAGCAGTTACCCTTAGACAAGTTCCCCAGTCCAGACGGGTTACCCAGTAACTTTTACAAAGCCTATCAAACTATTATAGCACCTGTATTAAAGGATCTCTTTAGCTACTGGTTTAATAAGGGGATATCAGAGTCCAGATTTTTGGAGGCTGTGATATCCCTAATCTTAAAACCCAGGAAGGATCCTCAAAATCTCAGTAGTTACCGACCCATTTCATTATTAAATACCGATATAAAAATTTTGACCAAAGTATTGGCCAACAGACTTACCAAAACTATAGATTAAATAATAGGGTACGAGCAGGTCGGATTCATGGCTGGAAGGTCATCCCAAGATCATATGAGAAAATTGCTGCATCTCATTGTGGCAGCTAGAGATTCTGATGTTCCTATGGTGCTGATTTCACTCGATGCTGAAAAGGCATTTGACAGAGTCTCCTGGGATTTTCTCTTTGCCACTTTAAAATCCTTTGGTTTTCTGGGAGACTTTGTCAAGTGGGTCAAAATATTGTATTCCTGTCCTTCAGCCAGAGTAAAATGCAATGGATTATTGTCTGCTCCATTTAAATTAGCTCGGGGCACTAGGCAGGGGTGTCCTCTATCCCCGCTATTATTCAGCATATATCTAGAACACTTACTTCTTAGATTAATGACTAATGTCAATATCAGAGAATTAAGGTGAGGCATTAGATATGCATTTTACGTTTCTGTGAGGATGAGGTTTTATTACATTTAGAGAACCCAAGAACCTCAATTGCCACCGTTCTAGAAGAAATTGAGGAGTATTCTAAGATATCCTACTATAAACCTAATCAGGAGAAAACAATGGTAATCCCCCTGAATCACAAAGTTAATAAAGCTGAATTGGCCCCCCAAGACCTACATGGGAAACGAAGTCTATAGTTTACCTAGGAATCAAGATCTTTAGGGATTCCAGTACCATTTGGAGAAACAATATAGACAACCTCATTAAAATAATATCCAAGACCTTGAGAGATGGCGATTACTTCTATTTCATTCACAGGTAGACTAAATATAATTAAAATGAATCTTTTGCCTAGAATATTATACCCCTTGGGAATGTTGGGTGTGTACCTCCCCAAAATATGGTTTTCTAGGCTACGAGGTATGCTAAGTTCCTTTCTGTGGAACAAAAAGAAGGTTCATAGGTCTTACCTCAAATTAACAGCGTCAAAAGCGAGGGGAGGCCTTGCAGCCCCCTCTTTCTTCTTATATTACATTGCACAACATTTAAGTATGCTATTTTATTGGCAGAAAGAGGTGGATCATACAACATACTCTCCTTTGTGGCTACCTATTGAAAAACACTTGGCATCTCGGGAAAGATGCTCGTTGTGTGCCTTGCTATAGGCCTCTCCATCCCATATCCCCAAATCCCTTAGAAACAACCCTATGGGCTGGTCAATGAAAGCCTCTCATCAGGCCCAAATATACTTGGCAGTTAAGTGGAGCCAGTCCTCTGAACAACCAATTGTTGATAACCCGCACTTCAAAATTGGTGGTGTACCAATACCTTGTGCCTTTTGGCCTCGGTTGAGTCAATGTAAAGTCTCAAGAGATATGGAGGGATGGAAAAGTGGTCACTCCAGCTCAATTATGTGACTCTGCTGGTGCTGTGGGTAAGGAATCCTTTCAAAATTTCCAGGTCAGCAAGACCCTATCCACGTTCTCCAGGCTCTCCCCATTAATAGATATACGGGAAAAAGATCCTATTGCACTTCTCCAGGTTGCTTCACAGCCACATAAAGTTTCAAATCTGTACAAAACTCTTCAAGATTGGGACCATAGACTACCCTCGGGTGTTTGCTTTTATTGGGTAAGGGAATTAGGCCTCCCTGAGGATGTTAATGTGTGGAAGAAACTTTGGATATCATTGTATAAGTTTATCAACCAAGATAGACTCAGATTAGTGCACTACAATATTATGCATAATATGTACTTGACACCAGCCAAACTCTGTAGATTTGGATCCTTGCAGCACCAACATGTAACAGGTGCAAGGCTGATATAGGGTCCTTTATCACATGCTATGGTTGTGTCCACATATTAAGATATTTTGGCAGTCCATCAACAACTCTTTAAACCCTATCCTTGGTTTGAGGGAGCTGTTTACACCTGAAGTGTGCCTAATAAATTATTTCCCAATGAATACTCCAAAAAGTAGGAAAACGCATATGACTCTGGTGGCAGCAACTGCCAAGTTAACAATAATGAGGCATTGGATGGATGAAAATCCACCTCTAATATTGGAATGGTTCAGGGAATGTGTTTTGGCTCTACAGTTGGAAAGACACATAGCACTTGTACGAAATAGAGGCAAAACTTAACTTTTACCTCACTGTGGGGAAATTTAGAGGCTATCCTGATGATATGGAAATCATAACGTAAATGGGGCCACAGTATATAACTGCAGTTCTAATGGTAGTAATAGTGCGTAGTCCGGGGGGTGGGATGGGGGGTAGGTGGGTTTTTCTCTTCCTTTCTTTCTCTTTAATGCAAAATATGCACCTGATGTCCTCAGATGTATGTGCTTACTTGATATTGTTTACCTGGTGCTGAAATATTAATAAAGAGTTTAAATAAAAAAAGAAAAAAAAAAGAATGAGAAGGGACCTGCAGAAACTTGAAGAATGGTCAGGGGTTTGGCAGTTGAAATTCAATGCAAAGAAGTGCAAGATAATGCATATGGGGCACAAAAACCCTGGCACAATATATCAGTTGGGGGGTGAGGATATAGCACGCACCAAGCAGGAAAGGGATCTTGGGGTTATCATCTCTGATGACCTCAAGCTAGGGAACCAGTGTGACAAGGCAGCTGGTAAAGCAAATAGGATGCTGGGATGCATAGGCAGGGACATAACCAGCAGGAAAAGGGAGTTCATAATTCTACTATACAAGACATTAGTGAGGCCCCACCTGGAGTACAGTGTACAGTTCTGGAGACCTTACCTACGTAAGAACATAGACAGGGTAGAGAAGGTTCAGAGTAGGGCAACAAAGATGGTGCATGGATTGCATCACAAGTCCTGTGAGGACAGGTTGAAGGAACTGAACATGTACTCCCTGGAGGAGAGGAGGGGAGAGAGGTGATATGATAGAGACATACAAGTATCTTACAGGGAGGAACAGGGTGCAGGAATACACTATTTTTAAGCGAAAAAGATGTTCCAGAACCAGAAGGCATGGGATGAAGTTGGAGGAGGATGATTCAGAGGAAACATGAGGAAGAATTTCATCACAGAACGGGTGGTGGACAAGTGAAACACCCTGGCAGAGGAAGTGGTGGGGGCTGAAACAATCACGGGATTTAAGAATGCATGGGATAGACATAAAGGAATTTTGGAGGTCAGGGGTAAGAAGCAACAAACTTCTAGGAAAACATAAATTGAACTTACAAGCTCGAATGGGCAGACTGGGTGGGCCATATGCCCTTAACTGCCAACACTGCCTATGTATCTATGTAATAATGTGTGCAGTACTGGAGACATCTTCAAAAGGATATAGATGGGGGGGTGGTTCAGAAAAGAGTGACTAAGATGGTACATGCATTGCAACAGAAGACATATGAGGGGAGGCTAAGGGACTTGAACATCCATAGGCTAGAGGAAAGAAGGATAACAGGGAAATATAAACTTTCAAGTACCTTAGGGGCATTAATAAGGTCCAGGCAGACATCTTCCAGTATAGGAGGATATGAGAACAAGGTTGAATGATACGAGAAAAGCACTACAATTAAGGGGGAACATGGGAAGTACTTTTTCCTTGAGCAGGTGGTGAACAATTGGAATTGTCTGCCACAAGAGGTGGCTGGGGTGAGCACTGTGGGGGGAGGTCAAACATACCTGTGACAGGCATAACAGTACTGTAGAGGTAAAAAAGAGAGGCTAAGCTGATAATCAAGTAGGGTCACCAGCCACCAATAAAGCTAGGACAAAAGGGAAGACTGGATGGGCGTTGTGGCCCTAATCTGCCAGCAACTTTCTATGATAGTCTGCATGCTGATAAACATATAAGAAACACAGTACAGTTTTCCAGGACTCTCTAGGAAGTCTACCATATATTTATTATTTGTATTAAATTAATAAAAAAAAATCCTTGGTCCAGATGAAATCTGTTGTGTAAACATACAATGCCAGAGTGGCATCTTCTCTGTTACTTGAAAAACATCCCAGAGACTCTGACAGAGGAAAACTTTATTCCCTCTTACCCTAAGCCACATATTTTAATTTTGGCTAATTTGTTTTGCTGCTTGATAGTACTGATTTAATTTTTTTTTTTATTCCAAACTTCCGTATTTTCATTCATTTTTTTTATTCCGAGAGCCTCATTAACTGGCAGCAGACCTACATGGCTATTTTTTTTTTACTGATTGTGTGACTGGTTTTGTTTTTTTATTTTTTTTTTAAACATCCTGTGACTTTACTGAGCTTACCTTTTGCCACCACCAGAGTTGTAAAGTGAGTAAACGACTATACTTGCAAACTGAAGGTGCCACAGCCCACACAGACTAGAGGAACCTGAAGCTAAAATTGAATCCAGCTTGTGAGCTTGTGCCGTGACTCAGAGCTCAGTTTAGTCAGACCATGCACCAGCGAGTACCACTGTGCACCACAGACCGAGACCCTTCTCAAGCTCAGTAGACAAATTAAGTAGTAGGGGTAATTGGTAAGTGGCAAGCACTGGAGCGCCTGCACACTCAGTCACACTGGTATCCTGGATGGAAGGAGATTAAATATTTAACCTGCATCCCTTGGTTTAGGATCTGAAAAAAAAAAAAAAAAACAGCAAGCAATGACTCAGTCATATCTGAAGACTGGGGACTCCCATGGTGCCCCAGTGCTCTGAGTCAGAGTGGACAGTCTGTCTCCTCAGCTCTAGATTTGCCAAGACACCAAGTCCCTCTCGCTCTCTCCAAAGTCCAATCCTTGTGTCAGTATCAGGCACGGCTAGTCAGCTCTCGTTTGTCTTCTCTCTACTCCTTGTTCTATTCTGTGTACTCCGATCCGAACTCTGTCTCGCCCGACTCACCGAAATTCACTACATCTCAGCCGGCCATGGCTGACCTTAGAAGGCAGCAGCCAGCAACTCCTTCTTCCCAGAATTTGGAAAATCTGAGTCCCGTGGGTGGCTCCCGATACAATAGTCTGTCTTGTCGTTTCATCCCTAGTCCCAACTCTTCTGTATTCTCTCTCCAGGCAGTGAAGTCCAGATGCAAGTCAAACAGAGCACACTGCTTTTTTTTACAAGGGCATTTAAAGAGCCTGCCTGACATGCCCCTTAAGCACTACCACGCCTCCTTTCTTGGCAGCGGACTTGATTGAGAGCCCCCCCCTTCCTTAAAACGTTAGGACAAAGAGCAGCTGGGAAAGCCCACAAAAAAAAAAACTTAACAAAGGAGTGCAGAGAGAGCAGTTCGCTCTCCTGCTACCCCCACTGATTGCTGCAACACGCCATGGCGTGTCAGGCGTATCGGTAGCTACGGTCTTGCCACGGGGGAAAGAGTCCATCTGTCAGTCAGTGCACAGGGCCTTCTACCACCCATGGATACAGAATAAACACAATGAAACTTATGATAATGTCTGCTGAAAAGATAATCTTTTTCACTAAAAACTTTTCAAACAGCTTCTACAAAGTAAGCAAAGATTTCTTCACTAGGTATGATTTTTTTTCCAAATAATGTAATTGATTTTGTTCAGCATTCAGAACACAGTTCCTATTCCTGCTCCCATTCTACATCTGCAGAATCATAGACACCTCCACGGAACATCCTGGAGCAGTGTGCATCATATAGCCATCATTCTGAATGGGGGGGAAGGCTTATGACCTTCTGTCCAACACAAACAGTACTTCACAAAGTACAATCAACTTTGCTAGTGAAGTTTAACCGTAGTGCAATGAGGTGAAGTCATTCCACCATTTTTTAGGGAAGGCTATGTGGGAAACATGATCAAGACCTACACGTATCTTACAGAGGTGAGCAAGGTGTATGTGTAGAGTCTCTTTCAAACAAGGATTAGCACCAGAACTGGTGGGGGACATGAAATGAAGATGGGGGGGTCAGAGGAAATATTTCTTCACTGAAAGGGTGATAGACACTTAGGAGTGGCTGCTGTCAACAGTCATAGAGGCTAGAATGTTGGAGGGGCTTCAATCAGCATGTGTAAACATTTGGGTATATTAGAAAAAAAGCAAAAGGGAGGCCACAAGAGACCAGTTAGGGCCTGTGGAGGTGAAACAGGCAGGGAACACTTAGGCAGACTGGGTACGTCAAGCAGTCTTTTTCTGCCAACAAATTCTATGCTTCCATGTGAGAAAATGTCGATTTGTTTTAAATTCACTGCAAAACCTATACAAAGTGTTATGAATTTACTTCACCCATCCCTATCAGGGACATAGGAGAAGTAAGATGCTTCCAGAAAAAAATTGTGCTAGCTGCACATTCGAGCAGACTTGATAGACCTCTAAGCCTTTATCTGCTGGCAAATTTCATACATTCATACATTCATATGTTCGTAATGTTGGGAGAGGGTCATTTACATGTCCTTGGGGTTGTGGGTGTAAACAATGTTTGAATTTGCTCCACTGTTGCAGCAAGAAAAACTGAAAACTTTTTATAGTCCGCGCACATGAGGAGAAGTTATTTATTTTAACATTTGATGACCAGGGAAGGTATACTGAGCTACCCCAAGATTTTTTCCAGATGAAACCCCAAGTGGGGCAGGGAGTGGAGAAGTGTGAGTGAAATACAGTAAAATATAGTGACAAAACAAATATGTGCTCTTATTTCTATTTAATTTAATCACTTGTTTCAATCATTGTTCCTGTTATGTTTTCTAGTAATTATTCTTTAAAGCTGTCCTTATCATTCTTAAAGTTTTGATTGTAAATCATCATTTAGAAACACATTCCTCTCTTTCTCTCTGTCTGTCTCTGTGACTTGATTTCCAGCTTTCCTTTTCTAATCGTGAAGTTGGACAAATCTACGGTGGCCCTGGAGTGCAAAACACAAACAAACAGAATAAATCAAATAAATAAGGCAACAACCAAAAAACATAAAATGCAAGCAAAAACAGTTATGTAACAAAAAACAAAAAAGTACAGCACAACCAAAAAAGTGAATGTAAACAAAAAAAAACAGTACAATAAAGAAAGTGTGCACAACCCGAAAAAGCACGCACAACCAAAAAGTGAATGCAATCCAAGAAAAAGGCATGTACAGCAAAAAGTGAATGCAATCCAAAAAAGGCACAGCACAACAGAAAAGTGAATGCAACTAAAACACACAGCACAACCAAAAAGTGAATTCAAACAAAAAAGCACAACACAACAAAAAAGTGAATTTAAACAAAAAAGCACAACACAACAAAAGTCTGAATGCAAATAAAAAAGCACAGCACAACAAAAAAGTGAGTGCAAGCAGAAAACAACAATTAAAAAATGAGTGCAAACAGAAAAGCACAACTCAAGAAAAAAGTGAATGCAAACAGAAGAGCACAACACAACAAAAAAGTGAATGCAAACAAAAACGTGAACACAAATAAATAAGCACAAAGCAACTGAAAAGTGAAAGCAAACAAAAAAGCATAGCACAACTACAAAGTGAGTGCAAATAAAAAGTACAGCACAATTAAAAAGTGAATGGCAACAAAAAAGCATATTTGCAAACAAAAAAGTGAAGAACTAAAAATCCAGGAGCTAGCTGGCTCCTCAAATTGTTGCATTGAAATACTAACTGCAAATGAATACATCCAATGCCAAGTTTTCCATGGTGTCCATTGCCATCCACCATTCTTATCGCATTCCTTGCTAAGTACTCCCTACTTATTGCATCCCTTGTTAAGTACTCCCTACTTGCTAAGGACTCCCTAGCATCCAGAGGTAATGTGATCCTTTCTGAAGCTAATTATTTCCTGATGTCCAGTGGCACCCCCTTCATTAACCAAACTCCATGCCATGCAATTACATCTGCCTGTGGCATCCTCCTATACAACATCTCCATCTTGCTTCAACCAGTCCATGGTTTCCAGTAGCACCGCCTCCTTCTTTGTATTCTCTGCCAACCACTCATTGGTGTCCAAGGGCTCATCCCTAGCACTGTTCCATGCCAAGCATATTCTGATATCTTGTGGCAGCCCTTTCCTTCATCCGATCCTGAGCCAAGTGTCCCAGTGGTACTGCTTTCATTAACCCTATACTATGTTGAACATTCCATGGTTTCCAATGGCACCTCTTTCCTCACCCCATGCTACACCAAGTGTATCAGTAAAAGCAAAAGGAAGCTGGGAAGGCAGACAGAACAGCAAAGGCCTGAACCAAGGAAAAGATAGCCAACTCTGTTAAGAAGGGGGATAAAACCTTTTTTAGGTACATCAGGGAGTGAAGGAAGACCAAGGGAGGGATAGTGAGGCTTAATAAAGAGGAAGGGGGTTGGGCAGAGGGTGACGGTGAAAAGGCAGAGATACTAAACAAATATTTTTGCTCAGTATTAACAAATGAAGAGAGGGAGGTACCTAAAATAAACAATAGAAATACTCTGGATACAGAAGTTGATACCAGCCCATTTACGGAAGAAAGGGTTCTGAAAGAACTCTTAAAACTGAAGGTGGACAAAGAAATGGGGCTTGATGGGATTCATCCCAGAATTATAAAAGAACTAAGGGTAGAACTAGTGACACCACTGACTACACTCTTTAACAAATCATGGAGGGTGGAGTGGCACCTGAGGACTGAGGAGGGCAGATGCATCTCCTTCACAAAAGTGGAGCAGGGAGAAGCAGGAAACCACAGACCTGTTAGTTTAACCTCAGTGATAGGGAAAATAATGGAACCACTTGAAGGAAAGAATTGCTCGAGTACCTAGAGGCCAGAGGGCACAGGACCCAAGGCAGCATGGGTTCACAGTGGGAAGGTCATGTCAGATGAATCTAACTGATTTCTTTGACGGGTGACCAAAGTAGACTCTGTAGTGCTAGACATGGTCTACCTAGACTTCAGCAAGGCATTTGACCTCAGTCCCACACAAAGATTAATATATGTTAACCAGCTCTGGAAGTGGGTCCCAAGATGATAGCCTGGGTAAAGAATTGGCTTAAGAATAGGACACAGAGGGTAATAGTAAATGGATCCACTTGAAGAAAGGGGGGTACTAGTCGGGTGACGAGGGTTCAGTATTAGGACTGGTTCTTCAATATCTTTATGGTTACATTGCAGAAGGACTGAAGGAAAGATGTCTCTTGCAGATAACACAAAGATCTGCAACAGAGTTGATGCACAAGGTGGGTGGAAAGGATGAGAAGGGACTTGGCAAGTTAGAGGAATGGTCAAATGTTTGGCAGCTTAGATTCAATGCTAAGAAGTGCAAGGTAATGCACCTGGGAAACAAAAATCCAGGGAAAGCATACACAGTGGGGGGTGAGATACTAACAACAAAAATGGAAAGGGATCTGGGGTAGTCATGGTAGATGACTTAAAAGGTGGGCAAGCAATGTGAGAGGGCAGTAAGGAGGGATGGGGGAGATTGGGATGCAGTAAAGGGAGAGGCATCAACAGTAGAAAACAGGAAGTTGTTATGCCTCTTTACAGACAGCTGGTGAGACCCCATCTGGAGTACTGTGTGCAGTCCTGGAGACCCAATCTCCGCAAGGACATAGACAAGATGGAAGCTGTCCTGAGGAGGGCAACTAAAATGGTGCAGGGTCTGCATCAGAAGATGTATGAAGATAGACTAAAGGAGCTTAATATGTATAGCCTCGAGGAAAGGAGGGAGAGGGGGGACATGATAGAAACTTTGGCACCTCAAGGGAATCAACAAAGTCTAAGAGGGTAGCATCTTCTCAAAAAGAGGTGCAAGAACAAGGGGCAATTTTGAAGATAGAGGGGGGGCAGCTCAGAGGCAATGTAAGAAAGTATGGGGAGAGATACTGTGGGTTGGGCTGGAAAGGAAAATGGAACAGCCATCCAGACAGGTGTGGTCCATAGACCACCAGCCCAGGAGGAAGAAACAGATAGAGTTGATGCTAGCCATCCAAAGGATGGCAGACAAGGGTGAGGTAGTACTGTTGGAGACTTCAATATTCCAGACGTGGACTGGAGTATCCCAGCAGCAGCATCGACTAGGAGCAGATTTATCCTGGACTCCCTTCAGGGTGCCTTCATCAAGCAACTGGTCATGGAACCAACTCAGCAGAAGGCACTGGACCTTGTGCTCACAAACAGGGACAGTGTCATGGGGGTAACAGTGGGGGAGCACCTGGGGAATGGTGACCACCAGTCATTGTGGTTTGAAATCACAGAAAGAGCGACCCAAACCACACAAAAACACGTATCCTGGATTTAGGGGGTGACTTTGGGAAATGGGGAGACATTTGAAAGAGGTATTAACGGGAATGGGACAGGAATCAGGGGTTGAGGAACAGTGGGCAGTATTTAAAATGGGGATTATAAGAACAAAAGAATTATGCATTAGCAAGTTAGCAAAGAAAAGGAAGAGGAGACCATTATGGTTTTCCAAAGAGGTAGCAAAGAAAGTGAAAGCTCAAAAGATTGCTTTCAGAGGCAATACAAAAGACACAGGCAGAAGGGGATAGGGAGAAGTACCCAGGAGAAGCAAAGGGAGGCAGGGAGGTCAGTAAGGGAAGCTAAAGCTCAGAAGGAAGAACACATTGCAAAATCAGTGGGTAGAGGGGACAAAACCTTTTACAGGTACATAAGTGAAAAAAGAAAGTCAAAGGGAGGGATAGTGAGACTGAAAGGGGAGGATGGGGGCCGTATGGAGGATGACAACAGTAAAGCTGACATATTGAACAGGTATTTCTGCTCAGTCTTTACTGAGGAAGAGGAGGGTAATGGGTCTGAATGGAGTACAAGGGGTGAGGATGGTGCAGAAATGGACACAAGTCCCTTTACACGAGAAAGAGTCCTGAAGGAGCTGGAAGTAATAAGAGTTGATAAAGCAATGAGGCCAGATGGGGTGCACCACAGGGTCCTTAAAGAACTAAGATAGGTGGTGGCTGAACCTCTGGCTATCCTGTTTAGCCGATCACTGGAAACAGGAGGTACTCAAAGACTGGAGGATCGGCAGATGTAGTCCCCTTATACAAAAAGCTGTGAACAACGAGGAAGCAGGGAACTACAGACCAGTCAGCCTCACCCTCGTAGTGGGGGAAGACTGCTTGAAGCACTCATTGAAGGAGAGATTGGTGGAACATCTGGCTTGTCAGTGGACCACAGGACCCAAGGCAGCATGGTTTCACCAGGGAGGTCATGTCAGACCAACCCTCATTGAATTTTGACTGGGTGACTAGAGAGGTGGATCAGGGGAGGGCAGACATGGCCTATGTGGGACTTCAGCAAGGCCTTTGACATTGTGCCACATAGAAGACTATTACACAAACTGGGGAATATGGTGTGGCAGGACAGTAGTGTGGTGGGTAGGTAACTGGCTGGGTGGCAGGACACAGAGGGTGGTGGTAAATGGCTGTCACTCCACAGAGGGAAGAGTGACCAGTGGGTACCACAGGTATCAGTGCTGGGACCGGTCCTATTTAACATCTTCATCAGTGACATTGCACAGGACCTAGAAGGCAGAATTTCACTGTCTTCGCTGATGACACAAAGCTCTGTAACAGAGTAGACACACCAGAGGGTGTAGACAGAATGAGAAGGGACCTGCAGAAACTTGAAGAATGGTCAGGGTTTGTCAGTTGAAATTCAATGCAAAGAAGTGCAAGAATGCATATGGGCACAAAACCCTGGCACAATATATCAGCTGGGGGTGAGGATATAGATGCACCGAAAGCAGGAAAGGGATCTTGGGGTTATCATCTCTGATGACTCCTGGTAGGGAACAGTGTGACAAGTCAGCAGGGTAAAGAAATAGGATGCTGGATGTATAGGCAGGGGCATCACCAGCAGGAAAAGGAGGTCATAATCCGCTTATACAAGACACTGAGTGAGGCCCCACCTGAGTACAGTGCAGTTCTGAGACCATACTCTATGTAAAGACATAGACAGGGTAGAGAAGGTTCAGAGGAAGGGCAACAAAGATGGTGTATGGATTGCATCACAAGTCCTATGAAGACAGGTTGAAGGAACTGAACATGTACTCCTGGAGGAGAGGAGGGAGAGGGATATGATAGAGACATATGGGTATCCTACATAGAGGAACAGGGTGCAGGAATACACTATTTTAAGTGAAAAGATGTTCCAGGACTAGAGGCATGGGATGAAGTTGGAGGGAGGACTATTCAAAGGGAAACATGAGGAAGAACTTTTCACAGAATGGGTGGTGGATAAGTGGAACACCCTGCCAGAGGAAGTGGTGGGGGCTGAAACAATCACGGGATTTGGTGAATGCATGGATAGATATAAAGGAATTTGGAGGCTGGGGTAGGCAAATAGACTTCTAGAAACATAAACTGAACTTACAAGCTCAAATGTGTAGACTGGATAGGCCATAGGCCCTTATCTGCTGACACTGTCTATGTATCTATGTAAAGTATTTTTTTCACAGAGAGGGTTGTGGATGCATGGAATGGCCTTCCGGAGGAGGTTGTGGAGTCAAAAACAGTGGTTGAATTCAAGCATGCATGGGACAGTCATAAGGCAATTCTAGTGGGTGGGGTTAAAAAGAAGTAGGCTGCTGGTTAACTAGGATCTGCAGCTTATCCATAAGGTTGGGAAATGGGCAGACTGGTTGGGCTAAGCGGTTCTTACCTGCAGTCAAATTCTCTGTTTCTATGCACCCCTTCACTCATCCTGCCCCATACCATGAACTCTCTGGGCCTGTTGGCATCCCCTGATTCATCCTAACCTGGTGTGAAACACCCCCTGGTATCCAGTGGCATTCCCTCTTATGACTAACACTCCCTGGTATCCAATGGCACCCCCACTTATGACAAATATCAGGGCTCTCAGGAACAGAGGTACCCACATTCTTTATATTCAGTGAGAAGATCAGAATGGGAGTTTGTGCCCAATGTGCATGCTCGACAAGCAGGGTTAATTGATCAGGACTCCCACGCCACCTACATTCTCACCCAGCCATTAATTACTGATTTTATGATCCCCTTACATAGCTTAATGTCCCCTACTGTGCACTGGTTCTCAGCTTTCTTTTCTGACCGCCAGGCCCAAATGCTTATAATCTCGCCCACCCCATCAGACACAGCACAATGGTGCAAGGCACTCAATGACTGAACAACTCTTTCATTCAGTCACTGGGCAGCCCAATAACTCACTGACTGACACACTCACTCAGTCAGAGACTAACCCACTCACATACTCACTCACTGACCTTCCTACTCTCAGTAATAAAATAAAATCAAGTCACTATGGCTAGCCCTATTGGACTTGTATAAATCCTATAATCCTGTGATCCTGTGACTAGCCCAGCCAAGGATTTGACCATAGAGCCAAATTCACCATGGCAGAAATTGCCTAACATACTTTGACTGTAGCTGATGACCACTGTAGTAAATTGTTGCCAGGCTAGCTTGGTCACAGCATGGTCCACAATGGTCATCATAGAATTATATTTAATAGTGCTGTTCAGAATATGGAATTCCACTGGTGAAATTTGCATGGAATGATCATTCTGCCAGTGAAATTTCTGCAGGAATTTCACTGTTTTTTCTGCAGAATTCCACTTGCTGCGATCTGACAAATAATATTACGTGGAGCACCATTTTTTCTGTGGAAGATAATTTTGCAACTATTTCAGTGGAAAATATTGAGATCTGAGGAATAAAATGCAGCAGAGATGTTGCAGAAAATTCATTCAGTATTTTTCTGCTGCAGAATTCCACTCTGTTTCCACCAAAATTCAATGGAATTTCAGTGGGATTTCAAAATTATGTGAAAGTTCATTCCGCCGGAATCTGAAAATTCCACACAGTACTAATATTTAACCATGATTGACCATATGGATGTTACTTCTTTTATCAGGTAGTTAGAAATGCAGCAAACAAGCAACTTCAAATGCAAGAAATGAATCAAATTGTTTGCCTGCACCAAGGGTCATTACATTCAAGTGCATTTCAAAGGTGTTCCACATTTTGATGCAGAAATGTTTAAAGGTATGCTCCACATAGCTTAAATATACTACATTTTCACCACATTTTAATGAATCCACCACTCCCTCATTTTAGGTATTCTGGTCTTCCATTTTAAATATACTGTACACCACCCCAATTCCTCGACTACATTTTAAAGAGGGACCCTCATACTTAAATGATAAAGAAGTTGATTTACTTACCTACCACACACAAAGATCTTAACTAGTAGATCTGCAATAAAATCATTTTTTTAGTTATTTTCTAGCCACGTTGCTTTTCCCAGCCACAGCCACTCTGTTTCCACTGACATACCAGAAGTGATGTCATCTCCTGAATCCCCCAATGACAGCCCAATGTAGGAAATTCAAGTGTCACATACATTGTAATATTCAAAGTCCCTAATGTCTAGTGCCCCCCATCCTCCAGTCACTGTCCCCATAATGAAGTAGTTATTCCCTGGAGTCCATTAGCACCCCCCACCTTCTGGTTGATTGCCGTGTCAAACTTCCTGGTGTCTAGTGGCATCTCCTTGTCCTCCAATCACTGTTCCCTTAATGAAATACTTCTTGCCCAGTGTCTAGTGGCCCCCCATCCTCTGATCACTGTTCCTGTAATGAATTACTTCTTCCCTGATACTTAGTGGTACCCCCAATCCTCTGATCACTGTTCCCATAATGAAGTAATTATTCCCTGGTGTTTAATGCCAACTCTATTCTTAATCACTGTCCTGAAATGGAGTAATTATTTCTGGTGTCTAGTGGCATTCTCCCTCCTCCACCCTCTGATTACTAAGGCTGCCTATGAGTAGTCCCGAAAGTTGGCAGAACTCCCTGCCCCTGTGCAATCCACTCCACAAGAGTTGGCATTCCCATTCATTGGCCCACTCAGCACTGAGTATAATCACAGCCACCCCTCACCTAATCACTGGTGCTCACGGTGACATTACAGCGACAGGCACAGCCTCTCTCTCGCTGAGTTGTTGCTGCATGCAAGGACAGGAATGTGTCTACTTGTAGCATACCCTGTCCTTGCACAGCAACTGGTCAGGTTGGTGAGAGAAGGGCTGTGCTGGTCGCTGTATCCCTCACCCTGTGGCACTGACTAAGGTGAGGGGGGTGGCAGTGAGGCATACCTAGTGCTGATGGGGCCTCTAGACACCAGGGAATCCCAGTTCTGTTGTGGGATTGATGCTCATGAGTGGGAGTTCAAGGTACGGCAAAAGCCACTAACCAATCGGAATGTGAGCGTTTTCTGGTGCTGGCCTCCGATTGGCCCCCGCAGACTGCTTCTATATTTCTTTGAAAACTCAGCAAAAATTTATCTTGCTTACTGAACCTTATGCAAAAAAAACTGTATTTACTTATTGCTTGAATGTTAAAGTTAAATTTCCCACTGTTTAGGGTGTTAAGGACTAAGAAATTATGTGATTAAGCTCCTTTCTGAAACTTTGTATCTGCACCACTCTATACGCGCCAGGGGAATACACATCCCTTTGTCCTGCTGATTTGGCTCTCCTGCTGGTGCAGACAGTCCTTTGTCCATGGGCAGCTTTTAAACTTGTCCCTTTCCCTCTCTCCCCAGCCGAGAACAAGCTCTCCACGGGCTCCCTGCCCCACAGGCACAGGCTCTCGGATACTGGGTGGTCAGCTGTTCCACAGCCGCCGCCCGAGACTTCAAGCCCAGACTCTCCTCACTCAAGGTATGGCAAAAGCCGCTAACCAATCAGAATGCAAGCGATCTCTGGCGCTGGCCTCAGATTAGCTCCTGCAGATGGCTTCTATATTTCTTTGAAAACTCAGCAAAAACTTAACTTGCTTACTGAACCTTCCACAAAAAAGCTGTATTTACTTGTTATTTGATTGTTAAAGTTAAATTTCCAAGTGTTTAGAGTGTTAAGGACTAAGAAATTATGTGATTAAGCTCCTTTCTGAAACTTTGTGGATGCACCAGACTTTAGGCGCCAAGGGAATACACATCCCTTTGTCCTGCTGATTTGGTTCTCCTGCTGGTGCAAACAGTCCTTTGTCCACAGCCAGCATTTAAACTTTTCCTTTCCTCTCTCCCCAGCTGAGGACAAGCTCTCCATGGGCTCCCTGCCTCACAGGTGCAGGTCTCGGACACGGGGCGTCAGTGCTTCCACAGCCGCCACCCGAGACCTCAAGCCCGGACTCTCCTCACCAAGGTACAGCAAAAGCCACTAATTTTTCACCACCCACCCATCTCCCACCCTCCACTTATTAAATACGCTGTTACCCTCTACTCCTCTAAAGCATCGCCCATCAAGGCTTTTGTCGACCTTCCAATTTTTCAGTTGTCAAATTAGGAATGCTCTCAAGACAGCTGGTCATTGACATTATGCACCTTTTGACACTGTTGTTGAGGTTCCTTGCCTCCAAACTGTACTTAACTTTAACTTCTATTATGTCTTGATTATGGGGAGGCTTGGATAGCACCCTTACATGGGGCTCCTAGCTAATATCTCTACTAATTATCATCTGTTGTGCCCAGGTGACATTTTACCCTCAGAATCCTGTGCTAGCACAGACTGACCCTTTAAAATTTTATTCTCTGAACATTGACTTACCCCTAGTTATTTATGTGCCTAGCAGACAGTACTACTGTCCGAGTACAACCAGGGTACCCATTGAGATGGTACCTACATTGAACCACCTCCTCAAGTTAGTTCTACTGTTCCATATTTGATTAGCTAGCCCCCACCCATCTCGGTCAGGGTATTGCTTCACCTAGCATTAGGGCGGTACACCCTTAGGGGTGGTGATAGGCTTACCCAACATGTCAAGAATCATAGGCGTACCAGGGCCAGGCTTCTTAAATGAACTAGTGATGCCTTAACAAAGCTGCTGTTGCAGCTACTGATATGCTCGGGTAACATCAAATTAAACCCTGGTCCCATCTCTCCCCTCTCTTCTCCGTTGGACATGGCCACTCTTAAAGGAATGAGTTTCTGGCATGTCAATGTCTATAGCCTCCTAAAAATGTTCACTACGATACAGGCGTGCATCAGTCATATTCAACCTGATGTCCTGGTAATATCTGAATCCTGGCTTAGGCCAGTCTCCCAGGATAGAGAGATCAGCATTACCTTCTACCACTTATTCAGAACTGACAGACCTACTAGGGGAGGTGGAGTCGCAATATAAGTCAAGGAAAAGTTCACAATGTCCTGCATGGATTCAACCTCTATTAAAAATGAGTTTGAAAGTCTGACACTTAAGATTGAATTATCTGCTTCATTGACCATCTGAGTGATTGGTTGTTATAGATCCCCATCTGCTGGAACACTACTCCTATCACATCTTGATTCGTCATTGAGAAAGAGAATCTTGAAACAATTATAGTTGAGGACTTGTGGTTTTGTCTGTTCTCCAAGACTGCTTTTACCCCTAAACACCTTTTTGATGCTCATGGGTTAGTGCAGCTAATCAAGAACCTACATGTCCCAATAAAAGAACCCTTGTAACAGTTCATTATTAGATGTTATATTAGTTGATAAGCCATATCTTTTCACTCACTCTGAACCTTCTTTTTGCCGCCAGACCATTGTTCATTGCTGCAGTCAGGTCGATACATCACAGAGGTCCTTCAGCTGAAGCACCATCACAAAAAGGACATGGTGCAACTTCGATGTGGCTGCCTATACACAGGGCCACATATTTTCTGTGATTCTGCGGTTGCAGCAGTGGCCGCAGAAATCAGGGCTGACCGCAGAAATTGGTGCTTGCCGCAGAAATCAGGAAAACCAACCATGCAGCCACAGAAATGCTAGCTTTGCTATGCAATCACACAAAGAAAGGGCATAGCTATTGATATGTTAAGTATGCCATGGCATACATGCTCATTAGAAGGGCAGCAAATTGATGCCATCCACTACAAAGTCAAAAGCTAGTGGCTACATGGCATCTTGACTCATGTTGGCTCTTGTTACATAACTCCTTCCAGCCAGTATTGTGGGAGGGACTGACACAAAAGTAACAAAGCTTGATTAGGTCCACAGCACTTATGATTTGCTGCTGTGTAGTTGTGGGTAGCTCAGCACGTAATTTTTCATTGTGAGGCTGCTCATGTCCATGCTGAAACCTTGGAAGATGAATTTGGAAGGAAGAACTGGAAGGTGAGCTCTAGTCAAGAAGTGAGAAGATTCAGTGGTGCCCATGGAGGTGGAATCAATCTCAGTGTGGTGACAGGTATCTGAGGAGAGCTGATTGCAGAAACATAGGGCTGGCAGCAGACTGCGTAGAAGACTTGGTACCCACTGGTGGACATCTATCACAGTTTTGATTTGTAGGCCGCAGTTCTGTACCTGCAAGTGTGAGAGTAATTTCATGCGATTTGAACCTGCAACCTAAGTGGTGGCATCAAGCTCAATTCTTAAGGAGGGTCAAGTTGCCCAGCTGCAGTAGAGGTGGGGACCAGGTCTATACTAGAACTAGACTCCTCAAAGAACACTGCACTGCAAAGCTGGTGGGGTGCAGGTGAGGGCTGCGTGCCCTAAAACATTACAACAAAATAAAAAATCACCTGCACTCCAGAGCCAGGAGGTCACTCAAACCTCCAGTGAAGGTAGAAGAAATCATACCATAGTCCCATTTTGCTAATGCAAAATTGCAGGTTTATTCCATTAATTAATTTTGCAGGTGATTTTTTTATTTTATTATACTAGAACTGGAGCAAGCAGGTATGGAAAAAATCATAATGGAGAGTTTGATTGCTGCTATACACAAAGTAAAATGAGGGTCACTGCCTGAAGAACCACAACCCCTGAGTTGCGAGGAGAAGAGGACATACTAACCAAGGTTACTTCAGCTTAATAAGAATGACTTGCTTGCATTTTTAGTGTGTCCCCAAAAGAAAATCAAGAGTCAACAAATCCTATAGACACTGCAAGTTACACCTCCTTCATGGTTATAGGAAGACAATCCCACCCACCCCAACACGCAGATTTGCACTTCACTCAACATGTTTGTTGGAAGGCACTAGGGTATTCCTAGTTTAAAAAAATAATAATCTAAAAGAATATTGATCAAAATCAGAAAAAATGGCTTTCAATTTGGAGTCTCTTTATATCTGCTAACTGTAAATATAAAGCAGAAGAAATCCAAGCAGGTTTAGCCTTCTGTATAGTTTTAGCTAAGTGTATATGTCCTCCTCTGATTATAACCTAGGAGAACAGCAAAGGCCACCAATTTCCAGAAAAGAACAGAAAACCCTTCAGATTCAGGGTGGGAGGGAAAATTCATTAAAAGAGAACACTGATGTCCATGATCCAGGGGTTGAAGCACAGATGATGCAAAGTCTTCCACCACCCAAGAGAGGCTATTAGATCACCAAAATGCACCTCCTTGTGTGCCTTATTGCTTTAATGAAATGGATGATATTTAGTAAATACAATGCTATTTTTAAACATATTTTTGTTGAGCTACTTTTTGCCATGCTGTTGTTCTGGGATAACAGACCAACTGAAAGTACTTCTTGGCCAATCAGGAGCCAGCATTCTTTCAACCTATTTCATGATTGTATATAAGCTGCTAAGAAGGAAGGTGAAGAAGAGTTCTGCCAGAAATATGGTTATAACAAGCATTTGTCAATGCCAAATTTTTGCTTGCTGGCATTAGCATTGGTAGTGTAGGAGCGAGAAAGATGTATAACAGTAGGGATGTAGCAAGAAATTTTCATTTTGTACATACTCTCTCCAGCTGCTACCCCCCATTTTACAAATGTACACATCCTCTCAAACTTTTTGGGACCTATCTTCTTCGCCCTTTACATCAACTGCATTGACTCAGGCCTGGTTGCTGGAAACATTCATATCTTTGCAGATGACACAGTCTTATACACGGCCAATGCCTCCTTGGACATTGCGTGCAAGGAGCTACAGCAGCATTTTATCATCCTCCAGCATAACCTGCTGAATCTAAAGCTCTTGTTAAATGCAAAAAAAAAAAAAAAAAACTATGATTATCTCTCCTTCCCACAATACAGGGATACCTGGGACCCCACAGATTATTACCTTCCTTAATGGACCAATGAACCACTAGAGCTAGTGGATAAATTGAAATATCTGGGAGTCTGGTTGGATAACAAACTCACCTTCGGTGTACATCTAAGTGAGTTAACAAAAAAAAAAACTAAAGCAGCACCTCAGTATTTTCTACCTCATAAGATACCTACTCACCCAGGAAGCTAGAAAGTGGCTGATTCAAACAAACTTTCTTCCCTTGAATGACTATGCTGACTTCCTATATAGTCACTGTCCCCAGTATTCACTCCAAAAGCTGGATACACTCTATCATCATGCATTGAGATTAGTTCTTGACTTGCCCTTGCAGACTCATCACTGCTTCTTGTACCAAGCATTAGATTGGTCATCCCTCTCCACAAGGAGGCAAATAAATGCCCTCATGTGGCTATTCAGAGCTTTGTCCAACAAACTACCACAATATATCAGTGACCAGTTTCAACATTTCAAGGGTGCCTACGGACTAAGGCACTCCTCCTTTGTCCTCCTTAAGCTACCACTAACAAGGACATGTCTTGGCTCAACTGCCATTAGCTTCTTTTTACCAGCTCTTTGGAATAGCATGCAAAAATTACTTAAAATCTCCCTGCTGCCCAGCCATTTTATATTTAGGGGCTGAACTATAGAGGCCTGAAAATGGCATGTGATTGTTTCAGACAAAGCCTTACCCCACTCAACTGAGTTCTTTAACCTCTGTAATCCTGGGTCACCTATTTCCCGTGTCAGCCAGCATCCCTTTAGGGAAACCACCTCCCCCACACCTCACCCCTCTCATAAATTAGCTTCACTGGGGGTCTCATTCTATTAGGATGCCCTGTTTTTCCCTCTCTACTATGTGTCTGCTACCCTTTCTTCCCACTGCCCTTCTCTATGTCCCAACGTCCTCGCCTCACTTGTACTCTATAAGCCACAACCTGTACATGCTGCACTTTAAATGCCTATATTTGCACTTGCTTTACATATCTGATTCATCCAAGTACTGACTTTGTATATTGTAACTGCCTGTACCGATATCTAAGTTTGTATGAAGTGTACTGTAAGCAAAAGTGTCCTCTGTGTCCAGGACCATCTTGAAAATGAGCTTGCTCAATGATGTAACTGCCTGGTTAAATAAAGTTTGATTGATTGATTGATTGATTGATTGATTGATTGACTTGGTAGGGGTTAGCAAGTTCCCTGTCAGGCTCTGAATTTCAGCTCTGAATAGTCTCAGACTCCATCTTTCCTTTGAACAAAGCAAATAGCTCCTATGTGCAGCAAGACAGGTTCTCAGGCTTTCCACCCTTGCAGTGGTTTTTGGCTATTGGCTTTCAGTCTTTAATACAAATCTCCACCTTTTCCTAGCTGACTTTCAGCAGACCACAGGCTCCTGAAACACTGGACACCCATAAACCTTTTTCTTCTTCCAATGTTCTCCACTTCAAACAGCAGTACTCTTTGTCTATTGAGGGCACATGCCTTATTCACCTAACAAACTGACACACTAGCTTTGCAGAAATGCGACCACAGACATGTGTTTATTAATAAAACCAATTATCCATATATTCATTAAGCTGCAAGCGTGATGTGCGCTGCTTGGTAACCTTGGAAGGAATCTAGCTCACCATGGAGCACTAGATTGTTGATGGTCAACAATCCCTCCCAAAGGGAGGGCCACCTTACATCAACCAGGACCAGTGAGGGCAACAACCTCTGGGGCATGAAGGATGGCTCTATGACCAGCTGCGGCTAGCTCCTCCCCCATCAGAGGATCTGCCTTACTGCGGGATGCTGCCTGAAGAGGGTGCCCTCTGGACTACATCCATCAGGCCCACCCTCCTGTCAGCCTCAGGGATATCTGGCTGGTCAAGACACATGATCCCCTGTTACCCCCTCCCAGAGTGTTCCAAGACAACCAAGCTGCCACTTACAAAGGTTCATGACTGTGACACCTACCTATCTAATCCCTAGCCTACTCTAACTGGAATTACTCCCACCTTACTGGAGGAAGCAAAACCTGGAAAACCCAGTGGGAAAAAATGGTGAAATTCCTTCTTGACCCTTAAGGCGATCCCTTAGTGGGACAGCAAGTTCCCTATACCCCTCCATGTTCCCCAATGCATTTACGAGGGTGAGGTTTGGGTGGGATATGACCTGGGATAAGGATGAATGAGGAAGAATTCCTTCTGTGCAGACCCTTTTAAGGGCTTAGCTCCTCCCTGTCCCTGACCACAAGCTCCCTCCCCCTGATAGCCCTATCCCCTCAGCCCCTTCTGGGCGGTCCTACTTGAGTCCCTATTGTTTGTCCTGGTCTCCCAGGCCATGCCCCAGACAAAGCTCTGCTGCTGAGATACCTGCAGGTTCCTCCATTGTCTTTTGAGGGCATGTGCCTTATTCATCTGAACAATCTGACACAACAATGAACTTTGGAGAAATGGCCACAGCCATGTGTTTATTAATAAAACTAATTATCCATATATACATTCACTTCAGCCTGATGTGTGCAGCTAGGTAGCCTTGGAAGGAATCTAGCTCACCATGGAACACTAGATCATTGATGGTCAACCCTCCTTCCCAGGGAAGGGCTGCCAAACCATCAACCAGGACCCCGCAAGGGCAACAACCTCTGGGGCAGGAGGGTTGGCTCTATGACTGGCTGCAGCTAGCTCCTCCCCTGTCAGAGGATCCACCATGCTGTGGGATGCTGCCCAAAGTGGGTGCCCTCCAGACTTCATCTGTCAGGCCTGCCCTCATGTCAGCCTCAGGGAGATCTGGCTTGTCAAGGCACATGACCCCCTGTTACCCCTTCCCACAGCGTTCCAAGACTACTAAGCTGCCACAAGATGAGTTCTCACCAAATAATTCCCCACAAGCACCTCATGCTAATACTCTCACCACTGCCCATTGTATGTCATTCAAAAACAGGTTTATTCCTTCCTCTGATAGATGTACACCGTCCCTTCTGTACAGCTCAGGCTTTTTTACAGAAACTCCCAGGTGCGTTGATATGGACTTCCCCACGGAGCCTATAATTGGTCTCATGGCCGCGTTCTGCAGTCAGTACACCTTCTCTATTGCCCTAATGTTCTGTGCATGCCACCACTGCTGCCGCTGCACCATATCAGACCAAATTATATGCACCTGGGGCCACTATTGCATCACTGTTGCCAGGTCCTGCCTGACCTTCTCTTTAAGCTCTCTCGCATGTATAACCCTTATCATTTCCCCCCAAATGAATGACTAAAACATTAGGCTGCAACCTTTCCTGAGTTTTTGCTTGCAGTGTTGCCATTAACTCATTCCATTGCATCCTGTGCCATTCCAACCAATGCACCTCTGCCCTCTCGGGTGCCAGGAACAGGTTTTCTCCTCTGGGATACTGTCTCGCCCTGAGGGTTGCCCAATGGATGTATGAGTGGCCATAAATCCAGATCTGCTGTCCTCAGGCTGCAGCACCTGTCCAAACAAAGCAGGAGAGAGTTATAACATGCATGGTCTTATGTACCTTTCTAAAGCCTGTGACTTCCATCTACCCAATGTCTGTATTGTCCTATCTGATAAGCCCTCCACCCTGGCATGGATGCTGCAGTCCTAAAGAAGTGTGTGTTGTAATGTTCTGCAGGGATGCCCAGCTGTCGCAAGGTCTTCTGCAACATGTGCCTAAACTGGTACACTGTTAGAGGGCCACCACCCCATGATGGAAGAAGGGCCCCCATTGCTGGGCACTGTGTCATAAAATCCTGTACCCATGCTTTCACATCCCACTGGAGCCTGTGGGGGCCACTAGTCAGCACCATCGCCCATGGGCAAGCTGGTCCATCTTGCTCTTTCAGATGTGAACAAAGACTCCAGACGTTGTGACCTCCACTTCTGCCTCTGCCTGCACTAATTGTCTCCCAGTAGCCTTGCTGGGCAGCACTAGCTCCGACACCTGGAATGCATCATAAAATGCTACCAAGGACGCTGTCCAGAACAGCCTTGTCTCATCAGGGGATGAGCATACTTTAGGCAACTCGTTCTAGATCTGCTTGAATATGGTAGGGCTGATAGAGCGTCTGTTATTCATACCACTTGGGGCTGCCTGTGCCCAACCTCTCAGCATCTTCTGGATGGCAAATGCCCTTGTGGAGTCGGAGAAGCACCTGGCTTTCTGGAACAAGGCAATGCTAGTAATGTGCTGCTCAACTGTTGCCCTGGTGGCCCCCGACATTTTTTGATCAGTACATATTCGCCCAGCTGTGCCACTGTGATTGGCCATGTCACTGCCCCTCATGTGTATTTCACTTCCAGAAAACAGTTGACCCCCATCTGGTACACTATTCATGTCCTAGGTGCCAGAGCATTTTCAATCAACTCCCTGGCCTCTGGGTTATCAACTTCTATAGGAATGGTGGGACTTCCCTGGGCTGTAGGTCTGCCTCTGGTGCCAATTCTCTGAACTTCTGCAACTGAAAATGAGAAAGAGCATCTGCGATGCCATTTTCAATACCTGGTTCATGCACTGCCTTAAAGGTAATATTTAACTTCAGACACTTGAGGACAAACAACTTCATGAGGTTGACCATCGGGCCCTTGCCCCCCCCCAACTGTTTGTTTATTGCATACACCACTCTGATGTTGTCAGACCTGAATGTGATGCGCTTGTCCCTCAGCACATCCCCCCAAATCACCAATGCCATGACAATGAGGAAGAATTCCATCACCATTATCTGCCTCATAATACCTTGTCTGATCCACTCTGGAGGCCACTGCCCTGCACACCATTTACCTTGCAAGTAAGCCCCGAAGCCCCGGCTCCCCAGAGGCATCTGTAAAGAGTTCCAATTTCTCGCTGGACAGTGGAACCGGCCACATCGATACCCCATTGAAGCATTGCAGAAATGTCTGCCAAATGCCTTGGTCCTCTAGCATTGCTGCTGTGACCCAGATTCTATGGTGTGGTTTTGTACAGCCCATCCCAACTCCCGCCAGGTGTCACATGAATGTTCTGCCCATGAGCATTACCTGGTAGGTGCAGTTGAGGTGGCCCACTAGTTGCTGGAGCTCCTATGTGACTTTATGTGCCCTCATTACAGAGTCCAGCTGGCTGCCTAAGGCCACCAGCTTGTCTTGAGGGAGCCAAGAACGCTTGCTGTCATGTGTCAATTTTGATCTCCAGGAATGAAAACCTTGTGCATGGACCTTCCATCTTGTCCTGGGCCAGTGGTACACCCAGCTTGGCACACACCTCATGCAATGCTGCCATGATATCGTGCATTGTCCCAGCTGGCCCTCCCCACAAACAGAAAGTCATCCAAATATAGTACCATTTGGTCGACTTTGACTTTCTGTGACATGGTCCAGTGTAGAAATGTGCTGAATTGCTCAAAAACCTCACATGCCACCACACACTCCATGGGCATGCAGTTGTCCATGTAGTAGTACCCATCAAATTTCATGCCCAGTAGCTCCTATCTGCCGGGTACACGGCAACAGGTGGAATGCTGATTCAATATCAGCCTTCCCCACCATTGCCCCTTGGCCTGCTTGTCACACCACCTCTATTGCCCTGTCGAACGACATGTATTACACTGCAGTCAATGTAGGCATTGACTAAATCTCTTTCTGGGTATGACAGGTGGTTTATCATTTGAAACTCACCCGGCACTTTTTTGGGGACTAAGCCAATGGAAGATACCCTGAAGTGTGGGCAAGGGGGGGAGGTGACGGGGCTGCTGATCTGACCCACGGTCAGCTCTTCCATAGTTTGCCCTGTACAACCTCTGGTCACTCTTTGGCAGAACATAGGTTGTCAGCCTCGTATGCCCTCCTTGGGCCTTGGCAATGTATACGAAACCCATCGTTGAATCCTTGCTGCTAAAGATCGAGTGGCCACCCTGTCTGGGTAGTTGACCAACCATCCCTCAATATATCCGGCCCTTTCCCTAGCAGCACTTTTTCCATGGCATCCCACTCTCTGCCTCATTTCTGTTGACACCTCCTGTTCCTTTTAGGGGCACCACCACTCCTAAGCAGAGTCCTCTGCTCATCAGTTGACAGCTGGTCTAACTCAGGCATACCCGGTACTTGGTCCACTGCCGCTGCTCCCTGATCAACCATCTTCCTTAGTGGCTTTTTCTGAGGAGGAAGGGGGTGCACCAGCATCTTGTCCGGATTGGGCATCGGCTTCTATGGCTCTTGTCCGGCCATGCCCGGAGTCACAGGTTCAGCAGGCAGAGTCAGCAATACCAGGGTTACTGCCTGCTTCCCCAGGTTGGTCTCCTCCAGATTCTTGGGTTCTGGCAAGGCAGCAGCCCTGAAGGACCTGCCTTTCACCCCTAATCTCTGAACAGCATCTCCTCACCATGTCTTACCCTTGTCCTCAGACGAGGGCAGCCAGCTGCTGTTCTAAGACTCATTCATCTTTACAAATATTCTGCTCATACTCTGCAGTCAAAACAAAAAAACTGGCCACTCTCCCTTGCTGGTGCTTAAGCTTATGCTCACATCCAACTTGGGTCATTGACCGTGAAACATTTTAACACTTTTTTTGGGGGTTTGAGCCCTGCTATGTCTGACTACCTGCCCAGCTTAGAAGCACAATGAATTTAAATTACTTGCTCAGGTCCTTGCAGTGTGCAAGAGGGGCTGTAGTATTCAAACCAGGTCTCCCAAGTTATTGCAGTTTAGTGCCTGAAATCACTGCCACTGCTGCCTCAGCTGCCCCATATACTTGCATCAAAAAAATGACCCATGATTGCACCCCGCAGTGGATCTGGGCTGCATTAACCCCATACACAGCCAGACTCGGTGTGTGTCTAGAAGGAAATCCCAGAAAGTAGCACTGTAATTAACTATGTGCCACTTGAGGCACCCTATTGACCTTCACTGATACTTCTTGCATACTCCTCTTTTTATTGGCCCCATCAAATTATGCATTTCCTCATCATATTCCTCCTGCATTGAGATACATCATCATTACATTTCATATATATTTTATTTATTTATTTTTTTGTTAGTGCATATGTGCTCCTCCTCGGTGTCCCCCAAGCCATCCCCAGTAAGGCGTCCTCTGATATATTGCTCATGCACGAGGCCCTAATGTCCATGCACATAGATGCCAACCATCTCAGCATGCTAGGTCCCAACCCGAGTGGAGTACCCTCTGCATCGCCGCTGCTCCTGAGCTCGTGGCCACTCCACCAGGCTCTGGCTGCCCAAGGGAACAAATGACTGCATGGAGCCGGGACGGGAAGACAGGCCCTACTCTCCGCAGGTGGCCATCCGGTAAGTTAGTCGCAAGAAGGGGCCATCATTTTCCTCCATTCCCATCCATGCAGGTGCACAAAACATATCACTGCATTAGCTAGGAATCAAACCTGGGTCAACTGCTTGGAAGGCAGCTATGCTCAGCACTATACCACCAATGCTCCACTCTCAGTGGTTATCAAAACAAGAGGAGACACAATCTCATACTGGGAAGGGGCAGGTTTAGGAAAGAGACCAGGAAGCACTCCTTCACAGAGAGGGTGGTGGTGGTTGGTTAGAATGGACGTAC
Source organism: Neoceratodus forsteri (assembly GCA_016271365.2). Lineage (NCBI taxonomy): Eukaryota > Metazoa > Chordata > Ceratodontiformes > Ceratodontidae > Neoceratodus > Neoceratodus forsteri. Next base: position 277,061,921 of record CM057449.1, read on the forward strand.
TGAAGAAGTGGTGTTATTAGAAATGGTGGGCAGCTTATAGAGAGGTTGGGACAGAGTTCAGGGGAAAATAAGGGTCATGGGGGGAGGAATAGAAGGAAGGGTTGATATATCGGAGCAGGGTTATTATCTTGCATTGAGGACCATGCAATACAAACTGGGTCCTCAGTGTCAAAATAGGTCTAAAACAAATGGGCAGACTAGATGGACCTAACAGTCTCCTTCTGCCACCAACTTCTATGTTTCTATGTTTCTATGACTCAATAGACATAATCGCCTAATTCTGCTGGATTTATTGTATGTTTGTATGTTAGACAAAGGAAAATTAAAGCTCAAATAGTATCTAGCCTATAACATGAAAAAACAAATCCTAATACTTGCTTATCTGGAAAACAAAATGGAATGCGTAGAAACATAGACATTGACGAGATAAAGACTACAAGGCCTATCCAGTCTGCCCATTTCTTCTACCTTATGAATGAGTACTTGATTCCGCTTCCCTAAGTTTCTGTTCCTGGAAAGTGAAACTGAAGGATCCCTGCAAATAGATGAAGTCACAAGTGGGCTGGAAGCAAAGTTAAGGAAGGCAGTAATAGGGTAGCTTTCATTTCCTGTTGAGCTGGCAATCATTGCATTTGCTTGTGTTTCAAGTCTCCTTTCTTGTACTATCCAACTGCCTGTGACTGTTGGAAAGAAGAACTTCATCACTCAGTAGATAAAGACATTGCATTAACAGAGGAAGCCAGAAGGAATTGTCTTAAGATTTGAGAACGTCATTTAGATTTGCATTAACTGAACAATCTCAAAAGTTCATTTACAATGGGTTTCTGTGTATGCATGTTGTAAGTATTTCATAATTTAGTATTTTTTTTCTGTGACAAACAGTCAGAGTTATAGTATCAGTATTTTTGAATTCATGTTCTGTCTTTGACTAGGCTCATCATTTCGTAAGAAAAAAGACTGGTTCTTCATCTGGAAGATATTCAGTGTTAGCCTGAGCTGCGTTTTAGGTAGGCATATTTCAAAGCATATATTTTTGGTTGATTTAATATACTAGTCATAACTTTTAAGCATCTTTACTCACCATTTTCTTTTGTTGTTTGTTGTATTTTTGTTGTTTGTTTGTTTGCTAGGCTATTAGCAAAAAAAGAATCCAACAGAATTATCACACAGTCTTATGAATTATAGCTCAGAACCTCCACCAGAAGGCAGGCTGGCAATCTATTTTAATAGAAAATTGCCACTCGTTTTGCAGCTTTTAGGGGAGACATACCATTTTCCTCATCTAGAAATGCTAGATTTTATAGAAATATGGGAAATTAATAACCTGTGAGCTTTTATGGCTTAGTGGGTGACATTTACTTTCCAGCCAGAGGTACTTGTTATTACCTGCAGCATCACACAAATGAATAGCAGTAGTGTGGATAAATCACCCCCTTTATGGAGTGGGTGACAGTAGCCTATTTCCAGGTGGCAGGCACAGTAGCTGAGCAGAGAGAGAGAGAGAGAGGATGAGAAGTGGATAATTTAAAAGGCAGTGCCTGGGGCACAGAAGTGAAGAAGCTTGAGGACTAGAACAGTAGGGCTCATACACTTGGAGTGGTCAAAAGCAAGGATGGCTTTGAGAGAAGAAGAGGTAGAGGTGGGAGAGAAGGAAAAAGAGTGCAGGGGAGGAGGCATGGGGAGGAAAGGAGGAGGGGAAGGAGAGGAATAGAGGAAGGAATTGAAATAAGAAGTGAATAAATAGTTGAAGTAAGAGGAAATGGCAATAGAGTTAGGTAAGTAGGAGTTGTGATCTTAAGGACAGAGGAAGTGGATGACCCTCCAGAACATGGAGGGGTGATTTAAGTTGTTCTGGAGCATGACTGCATATTACTGAGATTTCACAATCTTGGGGCCTTTGGTGCAGCTATTACAAAGTGTCTGTTAATTGGTCAAAGCAACAAGGAGTCAGAGATCTTATAGGACTGCCAGATTTGGTCCCTAGCTTGGAAGTATGCCAGCACTTCTGCAGAGATCCAATGGATGTAGGAACCTTGAACCCTGGTTTTTCTAAAAAAGGGATGTCATGGTGGTCCCCAGACAGCCCATGAATTTGGACTGGAAAGAATGAAGGTTAGAACTGATGTTAGTGACTGCAGAGATAGGGGACCTATTGGTTGCTGACAGGTCGGTATGGAGTGAGAACAAGTCCACTGATCTGAAGACAGGAGAATGGTTAATTTGGGAGAGCTTTTGGTGAGTATCTTCACACACATATTAGACCATATGGTGGTCACTAAGGGTGTTGAGGGGAATGCTTGCATCCACAATATGGTGTGGGTGGGAGAAGAGCCTCTAGTCAAGGTTTGCATGATTAAGGGATCTGTGATTAAGGCTGGTGGGGTCAGAAATCAATTGAGATAACTGGAGGGATTTAGTGTTTTGGCAGTTTGTCATCAGAGGTCGAGAACCAATTAATTTTAATGTCACCAAGGATGAGCAATTCAGCAGTTTAGGAGTGTGGAACAGATGGTGGAGAGGAGTTCAGTAGCTGATGCAGGGGTCACTCCAAGGCAACAGTATACCCCTGCTACAAAAATAGGGACTGAGAAGTGCAGGGAGAGTTTGAGAGGTTGCACATGATACAGTAGGTAGTAGAAAGGAGACAAAAAGCACAGGGGCAAACTGGATCTGGATTCCTGTGGAGAGGTAAATTGCAACACTACTGCCCAAGGGTGTAGGCAGGCACACTCACCGTGCACATCTGTGTACAATTTTTTAGTACCTGTTCCAAATCATAGGCCTTTTGTTATAATTTTCATTCTTTATCTGGCATATTTGTGTTAGTGTAGACCGCTGAGGAGCTTCTGTTTTAATGTCTATTGTTTAAAACATAGATATGTGTACACCTGTTTAGAGATAAGAATAGACATGCAACACAAATCTGTTTTGTTTTGTATGGGTGCAGCAGTTGGAGAAAGTGTGCACATTTTGTTTTAAACAGGGGCAGCAACTGGATGAATTGTGTACAAAATGAAAATGTCTGGCTACACCACTGCTACTGCCCTTCCTGTGGTGATCCTACCTGCCTATGGCGCGATCAGGAATGGTCACTACAGAATCTTGGACTTTAGTGAGGAGTGAAGACTTAGAGATGGCAAGGACATCTGACAGGAGGTTGATTGTAAGGGGATGCAGTTGATCCAGTTTGGGAGAAGGTGGTGGATGCTGAGGTGGGCAACCCTTAGGCCTTGGTAGTTCCCTTGTTTGAGAAGGGATTGGACCCAGATTAAGTTTGTCATCACATGCTGCCATATGTTTGCAGGGACAAAGAGCTTAATAGAACCACTGACATGTTTGAAGGGAGAGGAGGGTGAGGGGCAAAGATGAGGGGCTATAGGCTACAAGAGAACTTTAAGGTTAATCTGGTTAAGCCATGGGGCAGATAATAGTCGGCACCAGAATGTCAGTGGCTAAGGAGGAAGACAGCAAATAGAGGGATGGTAGGTGAAGTGAAGAGGGAGGGGGATTGTAGAGGGTGGAGGGAGAAAAGGAGGAGAAGAGGGTAGAGTAGGAAGCAGCATAGTGGAAGAGACTTTGTAGTTAAATATAGCACAATTAGTGGAAGGAGGAAAGAAGAGTGGCATACTTATAATAAGTGAAGTAGGCCTGACACAGATAGTACTGCTGCTTTAAAATTGTACAGCTGATAATGCAATAGTGATCAAATGCATCTTGCCTGTTGAAGGCAGAGTGAGCCATGAGTTGCAATGTAACTGTCATGCTCCAAAGAAGGTTAGTACAGCTGAAAACATGGGGAGAAACAGAGACAATAGGAGGGAATAGTGTGCAGGAGGAAGATGGAGAGGAGAAGGGGGGACAGGGAGGGGAATAAGGGAGGTGTCTTGGTGTTGGGGGACTTGATACTAAGAAGGGTCAGGTGGGGAAGCAAAGGGGAGAGGCACATTAGAATCTGGATGGAAGCCATGCCAGAAATGAAGGCAGAAAGGGCAGGGCAATTTGTGCTAAGGTATGCATGCTGGGGATGGGAAAGACCTCACCTAATAATGCACCTGGGGATGAATGACCTGGCTGATGGGACCGTAGGTGAGAATAAGAAGAGGTTTGAGGAACTGGGACCTTTGTGTGAGGAGCAGGCAGATCTGTCTACCTTCTCAGGCGTGCTTCCATTCCCAGGGTAAGCATGGCAAGAAGGAACATTCAGAGTTTAACAAATAGCTGGGGACCTGGTGATGTGGCAAAGGGGTATTGGCTGGTGGGGGGGAGGGACCTGGGAAAACAGCAGTCTGTATGCAAAAGATAGACTGCACTTAAATGAGGAAGGAAAACATTTGCTGAAGGCAAGGATAGGGAAGCACAGTGAGGAGCATCTAAACTAAAAGAGGGGGTAGCAGGAGGATTAGTGATGTTCTGAGGCCCAGTGATGTGAAACCAAATGGGTTTACCCCATATGATACTAAGGTAAGGAGGAAGGCAACTACTAAGGGAATGGACATATGGGGACAGAGCTGGGGGAGAGGGGAAGACAAGGGTTGGAGGGTGTTAACACTAAATGCTGGAAGTCTGGGGAATAAGGGGACAGAACTACAGGCAGTCTTGGAGGAGGGGGATGTGGACTTGGTGGCTATAACCAAGACATGGGCCGCCCAAATCCACAACTGAGAAATGACAGGTTCTGGGGTACAGATTACAATGGAAGGATAGGGAAAAGGGAAAGGGGAAGGGGGTGGCACTGTATGTAAAGGAGGGATTAAAATGTGTAAGAGAGGAGGAAGACAAGAGAAGATACAGAAGCACTGTGGGTGCAACTACAGGATCCCAAAATAGATCACCAAGACTGCGGGTGGTGTACAGGCCACCCTCTCAAACTGAAGGGATGGCCAGGGTACTGGCAAAACAGATCAAGAGGAACTGCAGGAAGGGATGTGGTGATAGTAGGGGACTTCAACCTGCCAGGGGTGGAGTGGAGCACACCTACCACAAAGAGCAGAAGGGAACAGGTAATGCTGGATGCCTTCCAGAAGAGCTTTCAAGAACAGTTGGTAAAGGAACCAACTAGAGAAAGGAACACTCTTGACCTTGTACTGATGCACGGAGAGTGGGTGTGGGATAGGAGGGTGGAAGAACCACTGGAGTCACTACTGGACAGTATGGTTCCAGTTACAGATGGCTAAAGAGAGGACGGCATCTGGCATAAGGGTGCTGGATTTCAGGAATGCCAGCTTTAAGCTGATGAGGGAAGTGGTACAGGGGTTCCTGTGCAAAATTTAACCAGATATGTACACACAAGAAAGATGGGAGCTGATAAGACAGGGGATAGTGCAGGCAACAGAAACTTGCAGCAGGGCCCAGACTAAGAAGGCTAGGGAGAAGAAACCCAGCTGGATAAGTAAAGGGGTGCTAGACAGGGTGAGGAAGAAAAGGGAAGTGCACGGGAGACACAGAAAATTGGGGAAGGGGGAAGATAGGGAGGAATACCTGAAAGAAGAGAAGGAAGTGACATGGGGTTAAGAGCATCCAAGGCAGCAAGGGAATTCAGGCTGGCACAGGGCATTACAAAAGGGGAGAAAGACTTCTTTAGGTATATCAGGGAGAAAAGAAGCTGCAAGAACCAAATTGTAAGAATTAAGAAGGAGGGGATGGGTGGAGAAGGGGGGTGAAAAGGCTGACATGCTCAATGACTATTTCTGTTCAGTCTTTATGAAAGAAAAGGAAGGGATGCTAGTCATTGTAGGAGGGAGGACAGAAACAGATGGGGGGGTGAGAGATGGAGAAATCACAGTTGGAAAGGTGCTGGAGGGGTTAAGGGCACTGAGGGTAGACAAGGCTCCAGGACTGAATGGAATACATCCGAGAGTGCTGCAGGAGCTGGCAGAGGTCCTGGCAGGACCCTTGGAAGACTTATTTTATTCATCTCTAGACACAGGGTGCATACAACAGGACTGGAGACTGGTTCACATGGATCCCTTCCATAAGACTGGACCCAAGGATGAACTTGGGCACTATAAGCCAGTAAGTCTAAAGCCCATAGTGGGGAAGCTAATGGAGACCATCCTAAAGGATAGGTTAGTGGCACTAACGGAGGTGAATGGGGTACAGGATAGGAGGCAGCATGACTTTGTCAAGGACAAGTCATGCCAGACCAATGTGGTAGAATACTATGACTGAGTAACTAGGCAAATTGACAAGGGCCATGCAGTGGATATCCTGTACCTTGACTTCAGTAAGGCCTTTGATTCAGTTCCACATGAGAGACTTGGAATCAAGCAACAGGGCACGGGATAGGAGCAAAACTGGTGGGTGGGTGGAGAACAAGCTAAAAGATAGGCAGCAGAGGGTGGTGGGAGGTGGGGAATACTCATCCCCAAGCCTGTGACAAGTGGTGTTCCACAGAGTTCGGTGTTGGGCCCAGTGCTCTTTGGCATATTTATTGCAGACATCTTGAGGCACTCGTCGCAAATCGGCCTATTTGTAGTTGACACCAAGATGGAAGTGGTGGTAGATGATCAGGAGGTGGCGGGGCTTCAGGAGGATCTGGCAAGGTTGGAGGCATGGTCTGACAGGTGGCAGCTGGGGTTCAATGCAACAAAATGCAAGGTCCTGGGTCACACCTGAAAATAGGCACTAGCTGTCTAGTGTGCTTACCATTACCAAAAAGCAAATAAATAAATGAAATAAGGTGTTACAATTTCAGAACAAAAATCAGAGGAGAAGCTACCATCTGCTGGGAGTGCAGCTGGAGGAACAGAAGAGGAGAAGGATCTGGGGTGTACATCATGGGAGCAATGAACAATTCTGCACAAAGCAGAAAGGCAGCAGCAATGGCCAACAAAATGCTGGGGTGCATTGCAGGGAATTACCTCAAGAAGGAGGAAGTTATTCTACTGTTATGCAGGTCATTTGTTAGGATCCCCACCTGAATACTGCATGCACACTGGCACCTGTACTTACAAAAGCACATTAGGGTTTCTGAGGGGGTGCAGCAAAGGGCAAAAAAGATGATCAGGGCCTAGGAGAATTGCCATATGAGGTCAGACTAAAAGAGTTAAACATGCACATACTGGAGCAGAGGAGGGACAGGGGTGATGTGATTGAGGCCTTCAAATACATGAAAGGGATAATTAAAACAGACACAGAGGGTCTATTCAGTAGGAGGGTGGGGAGAGCCACTAGGGGCAATGACATGAGATTGGAGGGGGGTAGATTCAGGAGGGAGGTGAGGAGGCATTTCTTTATGGAGAGGGTGGTGGCAAAGTGGAATGCACTACCAGCTAAAGTGATGGCATGTACCACAGTGGAATGCTTCAAGAAGAGGTGGGACAGGGCAAAGGGACAGTAAGGGGAGGAGGGGCAGCTGCTGTATAGGGAGCTAACTGCATTCATGAGCAGCCTAGATAGAGCATGATGGCCTTTTGGTGCTGGCAATTATCGTATATTCATTACCAGCACAAAGGTGTACACAATTACATCTCAAATAACAACAGCTTTTTTTAATTAAAATCTAGTTTAAAATGTAAGCTTCACAATTAGACTGCATGATATTTAAGAAATAAGACATGACAGAAGGTACAATATGGTGGGATTAATGGCCCACATTGTGTGGGTTGGCAACTTATATTTTAATTAATGCTTGCTTTGCTTTGGTTTCCCTTGGACTACCCAGCCAGCTACACTGCACCACCAGTAACCATGACCTATGGCAAATTGTACTGATTTTATAGCATAACTGTACATTTGTTTTCTTAGTTAATGATTGCTTTGCTTCCTCTGGACTACCCTACTACGTGCACACAGCCAGATTACTTTCCCCTCTGGACTACCCTACCAGAAGGTGTACACTGATGATTTGGTTTGTTTTGCTTGTCCCAATGTCCACCCCAACTGCTACTACTATGCTACTACTCCTACTACTACTACTACTACTTGTGGGCAGAGGGTGACAGTGAAAAAGCAGGAATACTGAACAAATATTTCTGCTCAGTATTCACAACGGAAGAGGAGGGGGAGGTACCTAAACCAAACAAGAGAAACACTCTGAATGGGGGGGGGTCGATACCAGTCCATTCACAGAAGAAAGGGTTTTGAAAGAACTCTTGAAACTGAGGGTGGACAAAGCAATGGGGCCTGATGGGATTCACCTAAGAATTCTAAAAGAACTAAGGGTAGAACTAGTAATGCCACTGACTACCCTCTTTAACAAATCATGGGAGGATGGGGTGGTACCTGAGGACTGGAGGAGGAGGGCAAATGTGATTCCACTTCACAAAAATCGGAGCAGGGCAGAGGCAGGAAACTACAAACCAGTTAGTGTGACCTCAGTGGTAGGGAAAATGATGGAATCACTTCTGAAGGAAAGAATTATTGAGTAGCTAGAGGCCAGTGGGGCACAGGACCCAAGGCAGCATGGTTTCACAGCAGGAAGGTCATGTCAGATGAACCTAATAGATTTCTTTGACTGGGTGACCAATGTAATAGACCAGGGAGGGGCTGTGATGTAAGCCTACCTTAGATTTTAGCAAGGCATTTGACACAGTCTCACACAAAACATTAATATACAAGTTAGCCAGCCTTGGAGTGGGTCCCAAGGAGGAAGCCTGGATAAAAACTGTCTGGACAACAGGATGCAAAGAGTAATAGTAAACAGAGTCCACAGTGAAGAAAGGAGGGTAACTAGTGGGGTACCATGAGGGGTGGGGTACTGGGACCAGTCCTCTTTAATGTCTTTATAAGTGACATTGGAGAGCACCTGGAAGAAAAGCGTATGTCTCTTTGCAGATGAAACAAAGATCTGCACTGGGGATGATACACAAGGGTGGAGTGGAAAGGATGAAAAGGACTTGGCAAGGTTGGAGGAATGGTCAAATATATGTCAGCTCAGATTCAATGCAAAGAAGTGCAAGTAATGCATCTGGGAAGCAAAAACCAGGGAAGAGTACATAATGGGGAGGTGAGTTATAACAACAAAAATTGAAAGAGACCTAGGAGTAATTATATCAGATGACCTAAAGGTGGTCAATCAATGTGAGAAAGCAGTAAGGAGGGCTGTGGGGATACTGGGATGCATGGGGAGAGGCATCAACAGTAGAACACTGGAGGTTGTTATTCCTCTGTACAGATAGGTGGTAAGACCCCATCTGGGGTACTGTGGGCAATTCTGGAGACCCCATCTCTGCAAAGACATAGACAGAGTGGAGGCTGTTCAGAGGAGGGCAACCAAAACGGTGCAGGGTCTGCACCAGAAGACATACGAGGAGAGACTAAAGCAGCTTAATATGTATACTCTTGAGGAAAGGAGGGAGAGCAGGGACATGATAGAAACTTTCAAGTATCTCAAGGGAATTAAAGTACAAGAGGGTAGCATCTTTCAGAAGAAAAGATGTGCAAGAACAAGGGGGCACAATTTGAAGATAGAGGGCAGATGGCTCAGAGGTAATGTTAGAAAGTATTTTTATCACAGAGGGTTGTGGATGCATGGAACAGCCTTTCTGAGGAGATTGTGGAGTCAGGAACAGTGGGAGAATTCAAGAATGCATGGGACAGACATAAGGCAATTCTAGTGGTGGGTAGGAGGAAGTAAGCTGTTGATTAACTAGAATCTGCAGCCTATCCATCAGCTAGGGAAATGGGCAGACTAGGCGGGCCAAGCAGTCCTTATCTGCCATCAAATTCTATGTTTCTATGTTACTACACACACACTCACACACACATATACAGCCTTATGCTTGCTTTGTTCTCCACCGCCCTATACAGCCAGCAGCATTGCACCACCTAATCAAACTGGCATAGCAACTGTCAACTTGTAGTTTTATTTTTGAATATTTGTTCTTTTTTTATTTTGTAGGAATTACCCTAGACTAGCCTGGCATACAATTTTAGCCAGAAGGCAGCTGTACTACATTGCACAACAATAGCACAGCGATTCAAACACTTTTGTTTTGACACATGCCATAATCCTCATTTTTGTCACAATGCTTTTTCTTTTCTTTTTTTTTTTATATTGGCATGCTTGCGCAGCCAACATCTTACAGTAGTGCAGATTTGGAACCACACGTCACTGCTGGGTGAATGGAGCACGCATCAGTAAGTGAGTCCCTCATTCCCCAATCAGCCTGCATGCCGGCACCACACAATGCATAAGCATAATGTGGCAAGACATCTAAGGAAAGGTCTGCTGTAATGTGAGTAAAGCTTGTCACATGCAGCGGACCTCCCAACGTCGCTTCCAGCAACAGAAACATGGCAGCACACTGCCCACCAAACCGCTGACTTCAGGGGTGCCCAATCCCCTGTCAGCTTACCCTGCTCCCAATGTTTGTGCAGATGGGGCAGCAAACTCCCCCATTGGCATAAAGACCCCCTCATTTTGTTATATGCCGAGAGAGGTGCCCAATCCTTGTAGCACTTGCCCCTCCCACTTTCCTTGAATGCCAGCGGGGTGCCCAATCACCATCAGGCTACAGCGCACCCCCTGTGAAACAAAATGGTCCCACAATGTTTTTTTTTTTGTTCTGTGTAAAAAGGAAACGGTCCCTCGGCAGTCTCCCTGCCCCTCCCACAACCGCGCCCACCCACTGTGCACCCTGCCTCCCACCCCCCACCCCATACCTACCTCGGGTCCAGTGTTACAATCTTGTGGACCGGGAACACATCTACACTCTTCAAAGCCAACCATGAACTGAGAAAATGCTGGTAAGCTGTATAATGGAATAAATAGGGTTTTTCCAACTTTGATGCATATCTCAAGCATTTTTGGAATTTTGGTACCAAAGTTTCAACATGGGGATTTTGGGATCCCTCCTCATGATTTCTGACCCTGTCATGGTGTTATTTGGTCCTGAAAGGTGATTTCGCTGTCACTGCACAGAATCACCTTTTGGGACTGAGTAATGACAATGACAGTGCCACTGTTCACGAGGGGGCTCTCAAAAAGCCTATGCTGCAAATTTGGTGACAAAATACCCAAACTGGCTGTTTTCACAGTGCATTGCGTTTCTATGCATGCTCGTTAACGTCATGAATTGTAATATTTTCATTCCAGATTTTCAAAATTGCTATTTTCCACACCTCCTGATGAACAGTACAGCTGTCATTTTACATATCCTGCCCAAAATGTGTTTTACTTTGTCCAGCGCGAGAATAAACGATCGTGTGCAAAATCACGTTTGAGATAATTTGAGGAAATGACAGTGACACTGTTCATGAGCAAAGGTCCTGAAATGCCTATGTTGAAAATTTGGTGCTGACAGTCCATAAAATGACTGTGTTGCAAGCATGCATTGTGCAGTTTCCACACACCCTGTAATCCGAAATTTGCAATATTTCCATGGCAGATTTTCAACACTGGCATTTTGCACTCCTCCTTATGAACAGTACAGCTGCCATTTTTCACATCCTGCCCAAAATGTGTTTCCGCACCTTTGTCGCACAATGGCATGGTCGCTGTGGGAAATCAACTTTTGGGACAGATTAACAAAATTGCAGCGCCACTGTTCATAAGGGGAGCTCCCAAAATGCCTATTTTACATATGTGGCTACCAAACTGCAAAAATTAATTGGATTACGGATGTGTGTTGTGCAGTTTGTATGCATGCTCATTGCTTCACCAATATTTCATATTGTCACACCAGATTTTCAACATTGCCATTTTTTTACAACTCCTCATGAACAATACAGTTGTCATTCTCCACATCCTGCCCAAAAAGTGTTTCATCCCTCTGTTGCCAAATGCCACAGCTGCTGTGCAAAACCACCTTTCAGCTAATAGTGATTGTGCTGCTTTTCATGAGGTGGCCTGACAAGAAGCCCATGTTGAAAATGTGGAGTGAAACTACCACCACACCTATGGTGTTAGGGTTTCCAACTGTAGCACCCCACCCGGTACAGACTGACAGGCATCAGGGGTGTGACTTGGGATCATCGGATGTAATGCTAATGCCATTCCACCCCCCTCTCCCACCCTGCAGCCACTGACAGGCATTGTGGTGTGCCTTGCACTGTTCTAATACACTGCCCTATACTGCACCCATGTCCCATATTTCCTTTGAATGGCGTAAGTATACCACCCAAAGACCCAGCACACCACAACACTTGTCAGTGTTTGCAGGGTAGGGTGAGGTACAATGGCATGAGCGTTATAGCTGATGACACAAAGGCACACCCCAATGCCTCTCTCAATGCCTACAGGGTGGGATGAAGTTGGATACTTCAATACTTCACCGCCATTCCTATTACGCCTCTAGCTCTGGTACTGCCAATGCCAATGCCAGCGCGGATAACATTCGGCATTGACAAATGCTTGTTTGTTGGTGTTGTTATGTGGGATCACCCACCTGCCCAGTCTCTTTCTTCCCCCCACCTTTTGCTTGGATCTGTTGGATCCCACTGGTCTTTTCCTGACACTTTCTTCAGGCAGCACTGACAGCCAACAGTGATCCACCATTTTTTCTTCTGTTTGGGTTTGGGTTTTTGAGCTTGTCTGCCAACATCCAGTCTCTCCTCACTCCATCAGACAGCAGTCTGCACTCTCAGCATCAACTCTCTCCTCTGTGTCATGTGGCGCACTTACATGGCTTTTATATCTGACTTCATGGTGTCACATGATATCCTGTCAACTGCTTTTCCCATTGAATGCTGCCGGCAGCCTGTGTTGAGCATGGCATGCCAACGGCATTGGAGGGATGCAGTTGACTTGGAAGAGGGATGTAAAGAAAGCAAGTTGCTTATCCAAGGACCGTGAACTAGGGTTACCACCTGTCTCAATTTTCACCGGATAGTCCTGATTTGGACAGCTGTGTCCTGCAGAAAAACAAGAAAAATACATGTTCTGACATTATAGCAGAAAAAATATTTTCTGATTTTCTTCTAAATGTTGCACAAAACTATAATACCTGAACTAAATACCTTAAAATAATAAGAAACACTAGAAACAACTAAAAGGCTACAACACTTAGTCTTAATTCTGATTATTTAGAGAAAAAAGTCTGTTGCATAGTTTGAGATTACAGATTGTCCTTCGAAAAATCATGTTTCAGTAGAAAATGCCCCACTTTGGGCTTCTTAAGAGGTGGTAACCCTACGTGGAACTGAACTTTTTATGCAAAGTCTGTTTTTATCTAAGTCCATTAATAAGTGCAAGATCCAGGGTGTTGAAGCACAGACAATCTAGAGCTTCCACCACCCAAGAGAGGCCATTAGATCACCAAATTCACCTCCTTGTGTGCCTTATTGCTTTAATGAAATGGATGCTATTTAGTAAATACAATGCTATTTTAAACATATTTTGTTGAGCTACTTTTTTGCCATGCTGTTGTTCTGGGATAACAGACCAGCGAAAGTACTTCTTGGCCAATCAGGAGCTAGCATTCTTTCAACCTATTTCATGATTGTATATAAGCTGCTAAGAAGGAAGGTGAAGAAGAGTTCTGCCAGAAATATGGTTATAACAAGCATTTGTTAATGCCGAATATTTGCTTGCTGGCATTAGCATTGGTAGTGTTGGACGAAGAAAGGCACTATAACAGAGGTTGTAGCAAGAAATTTCATTTTGTACACACCTCTCCAACTGCTACCCCCATTTAAAAATGTTCACATCCTCTCAAACCACTGCACCCCCTCATTATACCAAGTGACTCATCAAATCTCTAAACAGATTCAACACATATCTATGCCATAAACAGTAAAGGTTTAATCAAATACAGACACTGCTCAGTAGCCAACACTAACTCTAATACTCCATATTAGAATGATAATGGTAACAAATATAGTTTGGGACAGGTACTCAAAAAAAAAATGAACACAAATGTGTACATTGAGTATGCCTTCCTACACCCTTGTATAACAGGACTGGCAGTGAAGTATTTAACTGAAGCCAATCCCACCACCATCCTGCAGAGACTGACAGGCATTGGGGTGTGCCTTTGTGTCATCAGGCATAACGGCCATGCCATTTCACCGCACCCTTCCCTGCAGACACCAATAAGTGTCACAGTGTGCCTTGGGGTCTTTGGGCCTTATGCTCACCCCATTCCATCAGGAAATACGGTGAGATCGGTGCAGTGCAGGAGAATGGGGTGAACTTTGGGCTCAAGTGTCTCAAGCACACCTTGATGCCTCTCACTGGCTGCAGGGTGTGGGTGGGGTGGAAATGGTATGAGCATTACAGGTGACAATCCCAAGTCACACCCCTGATGCCTGTCAGTCTCTACAGGGTGGAGGTGTTATTTCGGAAACCCTAACGCAGCAGTGCTGGTATTTTCATCTAGAATTTTTCAACATTGGGTTTGTGCACCCCACACCTATGAACAGTGGCAATATCAGTTTGTTAGCCGAAAGCTGATTTTGCACAGAAACTATGCCATTTGTCACCACAGGTGCAAAAACACATTTCGAACAAGATGTGAAAAATGACAGCTGTACTGTTCATGGAGAGGTGTAAAAAATGACAATGTTGAAAATCTACAGTGAAAATATAAAAAAAAAGGGTGAAGTCATGAGCATGCATAGAAACTGCACAACGCTCACCTGTAATGTAATTAGTTTGGGGATTTTTACAGCAGATTGTTAATACAGGCATTTTGGGACCTCTGCTCATGAACAGTGTCATTGTGATTTCTTAATCTTTCCCAAATAGTGATGTTCCACACCGACCATGCATTTCTGTGCCAAGTGCTAAAACAAATTTTGCCATGGTGTGAAAATGACAGCTGTACTGTTCATAAGGAGGTGTGGAAAATGCCAGTGTTAAAAATCTGGACTGAAAATATTACAGATTCATAAATTTACAAGGGTGCATGGAAACTGCTCAATGCTCGCTAATAACACAGTCATTTTATGGACTTTTGTCACCAATTTTTAACATAGCCATTTTAAGACCTCTGCTCATGAACAGTGTCACTGTGATTTTCATACTCTGTCCCGAACATTGATTTCGCACACCGACAGCGCCATTGTATGCTACATGCGCGAAAACACATTTTGGGCAAGATGTGAAAAATGACAGCTATACCGCTCATAAGGAGGTGTGGTAAAATAGCAATGTTGAAAATCTGGAGTTAAAATAAAAAATTTGTGAGCTTACAAACTTGCGTAGGAACTGCACAACACACACTTGTAACACAGTCATTATAGGAATTTTTTCACCAAATTTTCAACTTTAGGGTTTGGAGGCCTACCTCATGAACTGTGCCACTGTCGTTCATTACTCAGTCCCAAAAGGTGGTTCCTGCAGTGACCACAAATCACCTTTCGGGACTGAATAACAAACTGACAGTGACTAAGTTCATGAGGTGGGGCCCTAAGAACCCCATGTTGAGAATTTGCGAAAACATTCCCCAAATGGTTGAGATATGCACCAAAGTTAAAAAAAAACCAACAAAAAAAAAACATTTATGCCATTATACAACTTACAGGCATTTCTTCAGTTCGCGGTCAGCTTTGAAGAGTGCAGGCGTGTTCCGGTCCACTGAGATCATCCTGTTCGGACTCCGGAGGTAAGTATGGGGGTAGGTGGTGCACAGAAGGTGGGTGTGTATTGGGGGAGGGCAGACAGTCAACGAGGTAACTTTTTTTTTTACATTTTTCCTACTGTAGGAAGACAACGTGGGACTTTGCCATGCTGGGGTGGGCTCCCAGTGGGCAGCTGAAAAAAGTATTTTGGGGCAACAGTGGAGCAGATGGGGATTGGGACCCCATCAGCCATACTGACTTTGCCTTGCTGGGGTGGGCTCCCAGCATGGCATCTTCTATGGAAGATGGCGCTAGGACTTTTGCCACGCTGGGGTGGGCTCCCAGCGTGGCAGCTGAAAGGTTTATTTGTTTGGGGGCAGCAGTGGAGCTAATGGGAGATTGAGCACCCCGATCAGCCATACCAATGTTTGCCAAGCTGATGTGGACTCCCAGCGTGGTACCTAGAAGTCTGTTTGGGGGTGGGAGGGTAGGGGTGCCGACATGGGATTGGGCACCCCCTTCAGTCATACAGTGCACGCGGGTGGAGGGGAGTGCATGAGCATGCTGGGGTGGGCTCCCAGTGTGCTACATAAGTGAGTGGGGGACGACGATGCAACTGTCTATGACAGTTCAAACGCAGTGAAGACGTACATGTAGGCAATTTCATACTGCCATTGGCAGTATGCAAATTGCCTGCACGTTACCACCACTAATTGTGGCGGTATTTCCCTCTGAACTGTACGCCACTGCATCTGAACTCTGTCAGAGACAGCTTGGACAGTCATTGGTATGGTGCAGCCATGCCTGCAAAATGGACCTGGGCATGGGAAGTGGAGCAGGCACACCTACGAATTCTCATATGGTGGCATTATGTTTCTTGCACATGTATGCAAGCAAACATAAAAAGCATTTGTTTTTTCCTCCAAGTTACAGCCATGTGTCAGGAAAGGAAACTGCTTGTGGAACTGTTTAGTTGACACATTATCACTTTTGTTGATTGCTGTAACATGCACAATTGATAACCGTCTTTTAAAATATTCGGAAAGTATTTTTTACTTTATATTTGACTTAATGAATGCAGTTTGATGGTTACTAGGAAGGTTGCAATTATAAAACATTCTGAAATGGATAATGTAAACTTTGTGTTGGTTAAGTTGGACAAAGTCATAAAAGTTTTGGGTAAGAATTCACTCTCCTCGACCCAGAACATTTGCAACTGAGGTGTATCATGTCATTTAAAAAATAGCAGCTGTAGCTGAAGAGAACAGTTTTGGATATGCTCAGAGCAGCTGCAGATGGTTAGAAAAGTCAAATGAAAACTACATCCTTGGCTATCCCTGCTGGCACCTGGAGCACGTCTGCTGCCAAATCAGCCAGAAAGCAACATAGCTGTGGGACCCAGAAAGCAGCCACAGTCACTGCACATATGGCAGCCATATGTTACCCACATATCACATAGCATCCAAACTGCAGCCACAGCAAGATAGCCAGAGACCTGATTTGCATGATGGCTGAGCAGCAGTTAGTTCACCCAAAAGGCAGCAGCTAGACACCCAGTAGTCTACAAAAGGAAACAGCAGAAACACATATGCTATACACACACACACTCACACACAGTTTTACATTGGGCTGTCTCATTAAGTCTACTGTCATATACCGTACATTAAACATCTAAAACTTTATTATATTTTGCAGCCTCTGTATGCTTCAATTCAAACTGTTAAACCAGGTACCATTTGCATTTTAAGATACTCTGATCCGATTTCTGTGAGTTTTGTTAGATGATGGTTGTGGTTGTAGTGTTTGCTAATGTATATGCTCTTTCTGAGTGTATGGAGTTTCATCATGATCAGTTTTACATTATAAACACTGGTTTTCTAACTAATGCACTATGTTTACGTTTTATTGAAATGGACAAATGTATTTTGACTTATGTATGAATATTACATGTTACATGTGAACATTTTGTATAAATTGTATAAATTTAGCCCTTTTGGTGCTGCAATAAAATTAACTACTACTACTACTACTACTACTGCTACTAAGCAGCCTCTGTCACCTCTGTCGTTTAAAACCCTACCCTTATTTCTGGTCACAATGGTGTATGTATACCCTCTGGCCAAGTGCAGGCTGCCAGTTGAGAGCAGGGGTCCCTGCTCCCCCTAGTCATTGATCCAGCCATCCAGAACCAGATATTTATTTGCATAGTATAATGCAGGTGGGTATTAGGTGTTGGATGTGTTTGGTGCTGTACATTTGTCATCTATTGATTTCCTTGTACAGATCAGAAGCTTGATATTCTGTTATAGCCCATCTAGATGCCTGCAAATCCCCACTGGTGTCCAGTGGTCCTCAATCCACCTATTCCCACCCCTGAATAAACACCAGAATTTATTTATTTGAGAAATCAGTTTACAACCTTTGAGCCAGAGGCTCATTTCCAAAGGTACCTCGTCACAGTGAGGACAATACATAACAGACTTACATATGATGCAGAAAAACAACTGAATTTTGGTTACAGCATTTGGATTAATGGTAGCAAGCACAGGAGACAACTGAATTTTGGTTACAGCATTTGGATTAATGGTAGCAAGCACCAGTGACTACATCCAGTCAGCAGATAAGCAAGTTTGCAAGATGTAGCAAGGTCAAAGCAGTATAAACAGCAATGGATGAGGATTAGTGCAATGTGGAGTGGATGCTGCCCAGTGGGCATTGTCAGGGCACTGTACGCAGCAACTCAGTTATATACAGGTGCAGCTTCACGTGTTAAATAGTTGGCTGCGAAGTGTGAGTTTGAATTTGGAAATTGTGGGGGCATCTGAGATGGGGGCAGGTAGCGAGTTATACCAGGATGGAGCTCTAAAGCAAAAGGATCTCTGTCCATGGGATGTTCTGGATCTTGGGACCAGAAGAGTGGCCTTGCAGGAGGACAGTGTGCAGACCAAGGGTTGGGCTTGTCGAGCAAGGCTGTCGCCCAGGTGGGGAGAGTCCAGAAGGTTTTTATTTTTGTTATTAGGCAAGTTTGGTAGCAAAGACGCTCATCCAGATTCAGCAGTTTCGTCATGTCATAGAGCTGGCAAGAGGCGTCATCCTGGGGGCCCAGTGATTAGCCTGCATGCTTTATTTAAGATGAGGCAAATTTTATTGAGGGCGGTTGTGTCAGCAGCACCATATACTGGGAGGCCATAATTGACCAGGGATAGTATAGAGGAAGTGACCGCTATACGGAGGGCAGTTGGGGGGAGACAGATTTTATGTCGGCATAAGATGCCAAGTCACACATTAGTGGCTGAGGCAAGTGCATCAATGTGGGTGTGGTAGGTGAGTGCTGAATCAAAGGAGACCCCAAGGTACTTATAGGAGTGGACCTGCTCCAGAGGCTGTTTGGACCCGGGGAGGATATGGAGTGGGAAGTTGCTGGCTTTGTTTTGGGGGTGGGCAAAGAGCATTGTCTTTGTTTTTTGAGATTAATAACCAGTCTGTGCTCTTCAAACCAGGTTTCAACATCATTAAAGGATAGTTGTAGAGAGTCCTGGAGGAGATGAAGGGTTACTGTGGGCGGCAAATATGACGGCATCATCTGCATACAGCAGAAATTTCCCAGCGCATGCACTGGGCAGGGTATTAAGACAGATAGAGAAGAGTAGAGGTCCCAGGATGGATCCCTGAGGAACTCCTGAACGGATGGGACTAGTATTGGAAAGTGCCCCATTAATTCTGACACATTGGGAGCGGGCAGATGGTAGCTGGTGCACCCATGCAAGAGGCCAATGGTGAAGCCAATGTGCAGAGGGCATCCAGCAGGAGGGTGGGAGACAGTGTCGAATGCCTTTGGGAGGTCGATGAACACTGCTCGGCTAGGAGCCAGAGTCCAGAGGAGTGTAGGAAGGTTGAGAATTCAATTAGTGCAGTGCGGTGCTGTGACCAGCACAGAAACTGTGCTGTTCTGGGCAGAGGATGTTGTATTTGGTCAGGTATTCAGAGTTTGTGTGGCAACCAGCTTCTCTAGTGTTTTGGAAAGGGGGGGGGTATGGAGATTGGAAGGTAGTTCCCTGCAGCGGACCTGTCACCACCTTTGTGAATGGGGGTGACAATGGCAGCCTTCCATGCAGTTGGGAATTGCCCCAGACAGAGGGATTTGTTGAGAAGGCTAGTAAGTGGGGCAAGAATCTGATCCAGAACCGGACGGAGAATTCTGGGGTCAAGCGAGTCTGCACCTGGATTATTGCTTTTTAGTGCTCTGACCAGGTGGGATCTGGCTTCCTGGGCAGTTACCCTATGCAGGTGGAAGCAGGGTCACAGGAGGGCTGGAGCAGGTAGGGAGGGTGGCGGGTCAAAGAAATTACTGGGGAGGACGGAGCTCAGGTCCGTAAAGGCTGTGTTGAGGTAGTTTACGATGTTAACTGGGTCCGTAATGGATGTGCCATCCATGGTGATCTGATGGGGAGGGGCGTGCACTCCCATTTAATTGTTTGACATTGTCCCAGAAAGTAGGGCACATCCCAGGAGGAGGTGAGTGGACTGGTAATGATCAGCTTTGGCTTTTACGGATGGCCGGGTGCACTTATTCCATGAGCATTATAGGCCTGTCTGTAGAATCCCCTATCCAGCCCACACACACACACACACACCTAACCTTATCCCCACCCACTAAAACTGCTACCAAAATGGTAAGCGACACAGTCCCTCCTCCACCACCTCAGCCAATCACTGTCTGAATGAAAGGAGTAAGTGTACAGTGCTGCAGAAATTAAACTAGTTACTGCACTCTCTCTTTTCATTCAGATGGGGCTGACTAAGGTGGTGAGTTGAGGGGTCTGCCTATCTTGCCATCTTGAGAAAGGTGGCCACATTGGTAAATGGAGGCCAGTGAGCTAGGAGGTGGAGGGTCCTGAGCAGGTGGAATGGGAGAGGGGTGACTGGTCCTCAGTGGGGTTTTGGTAATACCTGGATGAGCTATAACAGAGAATATCAGGATTCTGATTTATACCTGAAGTCAATAGATGACAAGAATGTCAGGGTATCCCAGTTTCATGGTATACCACAGTAATTCAAATCACAGTATTGACACCATCAGTAATTTCACATGCTGTGATAACTGGGGCTCGATGAGTGTACCCAGTTTTACTATACAAATTTTGGGGGTATTTTAAGAACAACTGTCTTTCTTTGTCATCTCTCCCAACAAAAGTGCTCTAATGGACTTTTTTTGGTACATTACAAAACTGACTACTTTTGTAATACTGTGGAATTCACGATAACCGCAGTATTGTGTTACATACAAACATACGGATATATGAAGAAGCCAGCAGAAGAAGGCCATTTGGTCTATCAAGTCTGCTTGTATTGCAGGGTCCACAGCTTGAGCTAATATACCTGCCCTCCCTCCAATCCTCCCATCCTTCCTACCCATGATTCTTACTTTCCCCCATGCCTATCCCAGCCTCTCTTAAAGATGTCCACTGTCTTCAATGAGATGATCTCTTCTGGCAATGCATTCCAAGTGACCACCCCCTCTGTGAAGAAGTACTTCCTGACCTCCCTCTTAAACCTCTTACCCTCCCATGGTTATGGTTATCATACTGTAAAATTTGATACCATGACATTCCCATGGGTGAAACAAACAAACACAGACAAATAGAATTTGCTGACATATGAAGATCACTTGGCCTATCTAGTCTGCCCATTTTCCCTACCTACAGTATCACCACTGATCCTACCTGATCTTCGGCCTATTTCCCTAACCTTTTTGCTTTTCCTCAAAGATTTTCTTATGCCTGTCCCATGCATTCTTGAACCTCACCACTGTTTTCGCCCCCACCACCTCCACTGGAGAGCTGTTCCAGGAATCCACAACTCTTTCTGTGAAAAAGTATTTCCTCACATAGTTCCTGAATCTACTCCCCTCCAGCTTCATATCATGTCCCCTTCTTTTTGAGGACTATTTTTCTGAAAAAAAAAACAGTTCACTTCTGTACCTTATTTACCCCAATGAGATATTAAAAGGTCTCTGTCATACACTTCTCTCCCTTCTGTCTTCTAGGGTGCACATATTTAGGTCCTTATGTCTCTCCTTGTAGGGCTTGTGATGCAGACCCCATGCCATTTTATTTCCACTACTTTGGATTGGCTCCATCTGTTTATGTTGTTCCAGAGATGTGGTCTCCAGAACTGGACACAGTACTCTAGAAGGAGTCTTACCAATGATTTATACTGAGGCAACACCACCTCCCTCTTCCTGCAGGTGATACCCCTCCCTATGCATCCTATCATCTCAAAAGCCCTACCAACTGTCTAGTCACACTACCCTGCCACCTTTAAGTCATCAGATATGAGATTTTCTTCAGGTCTCTTTCCTGCTTGCAGGTCATCAGTACCACCCCACCCATTTTGTACTCCACCTCTGGGTTTCTGTACTCCAAGTGCATTATTTGGCAATTTTTTTGCATTGAAACCCAGGTTCCATATCCTTGACTGCTCCTCAAGTTTTCTCATGCTACTGCTTAGCCTTTTCACCCCCCCCATGGAGTGTCCACCCTATTACTGATTTTGGTGTCATCCGCAAAGAGGCAGACCTTCCATTCCAACTCCTCTGCAATGTCACTTATAAAGATATTAAAGAGGACTGGTCCCAGCACTGATTCTGTGAGGCACCATGATGGTCACCCTCCATTCCTCAGAATAAACTTCATTTACCACCACCCTCTGCCACCTATCCCCTAACTGATTTATTGCCCAGTTTACCACCAGTGACACATGTGCAACACCAAATGCATCCCATGCCTAATACCCACCAATATTTATACTGCACAAATAAGTATCTAGATGACTGTATTGGCAATGGGGGGGGGCACAGCTCAACAGTGCGCCATCACACAGATGTGCAAAGTGGCATGCTAATCATCTCATAATGGGCATGCAAATGGTTCCTTAGCGCCTTGATTGCTCTGTGGGTTTATTAAGAATCTGGCACGTTCCAATTTTGGAACTTCCTACCTCCATTCAGTTCCTGTGGGCCATATTACATAGAAACATAGAAGTTGACGGCAGATAAGGACCACTTGGCCCACCTAGTCTGCCCATTTCCCTACGTAATGCATAGGCTGCAGATCCTAGTTAACCGACAGCCTACTTCCTCCTACCCCCAACCCCACTAGAATTGCTTGATGTCTGTCCCATGCATTTTCAAATTCCTCCACTGTTTTTGAGTCCACTACCACCTCGGGAAGGCTGTTCCATGTACCCACAACCCTCTCTATAAAAAAATACTTCCTCACATTACCTTTGAGCCATCTCCCAGCTATCTTCAAATTGTGCCTACTTGTTCTTACACATCTCTTTTTCTGAAAGATGCTACCCTCTTGGACTCTGTTGATTCCCTTGATGTACTTGAAAGTTTCTACTGGGGATCACTGGGAAGGCAAGACAGGAGGGTGAGCTGGATGTCATTATCCACCTAGGTACTAATGACTTGGCAAATGGGGAGCCAAAGGAAGTTCAGGAAGAGTTTAGGAAACTGGGGAGGGTCTCAAGCAAGTAGCTACTTCTGTCACTTTCAGAAGTACTACCTGTGAGAGGCAAGGAGAGCATAGAGTGCATGCACAGAACTTTAACTCATGGTTGAAGAACTGGTGCTGTGAGGAAGGGTTTGGATTCATTGGTGACTGGGGACCCATCTGGAGGGATGGAGGTTTGTTCAAGCCTGACGGCCTGCATCCATCCTGGAGAGGAATCAAGCACTCAATGATAAGTTTAAATGCTACATTGACAAGCATTTAAACTAGCAAATAGGGGTGGCAGGCCAGCAAGGATGGTACCTACTTGCTCACCCCCACAGCTAGTAATGGAACCAGTGAACCAGAGGAGTGGCTATCTCTGCAGCAGTGTGCAAAAGTTGGAGATTAGTGTCCAAAAGGTGGATAAGCAGAAAAGGGCAAAATTCAGCAGAAGGCAGCAAGGAGAACCAGGGATAAAATGACAACCAAGGAAGGGGCTGGAGTAGAACAGTGAAGCAGTCTAGGAGGTCAAATCATGGAAAGCCATCTGTGCAAATGCCAGGAGCCTTAGCAACAAGATGGAAGATCTGAGGCTGTCATGGTACAGTCAGACCTGGACATTGTGGCCATCACTGAAACCTGGTGTATGATAACCATGACTGGGAGATGGCCATACCTGGCTACAAATATTCAGAAGAGACAGAGCAGGCAGGAAGGGAGGAGGAGTGGCACTGTATGAAAAATGACATAAGGGCCACACAGATCCAGGAGGAACAAAATGGGGAGAGATACTGTGGGTTAGTTGAAAGGAAAAATGGGGCCAGCCATCCGCACAGGTGTGGTCTATAGACCACCAGCCCAGGAGGAAGAAACAGATAGGGAGTTGATGCTAGCCATCCAAAGGATGGCTGACAAGGTGAGTAGTACTGGTTGGAGACTTCAATATACCAGATGTGGACTGGAGCATCCCAGCAGCAGCATCAACTAGAGCAGATTTATCCTGGACTCCTTCAGGGTGCCTTCCTCAAGCAACTGGTCATGGAACCAACTCGGCAGAAGGCAATACTGGACCTTGTGCTCACAAACAGGGACAGTGTGATGGGGTAACAGTGGGGAGCACCTGGGTAACAGTGACCACCAGTCATTGTGGTTTAAATCACAGAAAGAGCAGAACCAAACCACACAAAACACGATCCTGGATTTTAGGGGGCAGACTTTGGGAAAATGGGAGATGCTTGAAAGAGGCATTAAGGGAATGGGACAGGAATCAGGGATTGAAGAACAGTGGGCAGTATTTAAAATGGGGATTATAAGAACAACAGAATTATGCATTAAGCAGGTTAGCAAGAGGAAAAGAAAGAGGAGACCATTATGGTTTTCCAAAGAGGTAGAAAAGAAAGTGAAAGCCAAAAGACTGCATTCAGGCAATACAAAAGACACAGGCAGAAGGGGATAGGAGAAGTACCAGGGAAACAAAGGAGGCAGGGAAGCAGTAAGGGAAGCCAAAGCTCAGACAGAAGAACACATTGCAAAATCAGTGGTTAAAGGGGACAAAACCTTTACAGGTACATAAGTGAAAAAGAAGGACAAAGGGAGGGATAGTTAGACTGAAGGGGAGGATGGGAGCAGCGTGGAGGATGACAACAATAAAGCTGACATATTGAACAGGTATTTCTGCTCAGTCTTTACTAAGGAAGAGGGGGGTAATGGGTCTGAAGGGAGTACAAGGGGTGAGAATGGTGCAGAAATGGACACAAGTCCCTTTACACGAGAAAGGGTCCTGAAGGAACTGGAAGTAATAAGAGTTGACAAAGCAATGGGCCAGATGGGGTGCACCCAGGGTCCTTAAAGAACTAAGAAAGGTGGTGGCTGAACCTCTGGTTATCCTGTTCAGCCAATCACTGGAAACAGGGAGGTACCCAAAGACTGGAGGACAGCAGATGTAGTCCCTTATACAAAAGTGGGAACAAAGAGGAAGGGAACTACAGACCAGTCAGCCTCACCTCGGTAGTGGGAAAGATCATGGAAGCACCACTTGAAGGAGAGATTGGTGGAACATCTGGTTGTCAATGGACTACAGGACCCAAGGCAGCATGGTTTCACCAGGGGAGGTCATGTCAGACCAACCTCATTGAATTTATTGACTGGGTGACTAGGAGGTGGATCAGGGAGGGCAGTGGACACGGCCTATCTGGACTTCAGCAAGGCCTTTGACACTGTCCCATAGAAGACTATTACACAAACTGGGAATATGGGTGTGGGCAGGACAGTAGTGTGGTGGGTAGGTAACTGGCTGGGTGGCAGGACACAGAGGGTGGTGGTAAATGGCTGTCACTCCACAGAGGGAAGAGTGACCAGTGGGGTACCACAGGGATCAGTGCTGGGACTGGTCCTATTCAACATCTTCATCAGTGACATTGCACAGGATCTAGAAGCAGAATTCACTGTTCGCTGATGACACAAAGCTCTGTAACAGAGTAGACACACCAGAGGGTGTAGACAGAATGAGAAGGGACCTGCAGAAACTTGAAGAATGGTCAAGGGTTTGGCAGTTGAAATTCAATGCAAAGAAGTTCAAGATAATGCATATGGGGCACAAAACCCTGGCACAATATATCAGTTGGGGGTGAGGATATAGCATGCACCAAGCAGGAAAGGGATCTTGGGGTTGTCATCTCTGATGACCTCAAGGTAGGAAACAGTGTGACAAGGCATCAGGTAAAGCAAATAGGATGCTGGGATGTATAGGCAGGGCATCACCAGCAGGAAAAGGGAGGTCATAATTCCGCTATACAAGACACTAGTGAGGCCCCACCTGGAGTACAGTGTACAGTTCTGGAGACCATACCTACGTAAGGACATAGACAGGGTAGAGAAGGTTCAGAGGAGGGCAACAAAGATGGTGCATGGGTTGCATCACAAATCCTATGAAGACAGGTTGAAGGAACTGAACATGTACTCCCTGGAGGAGAGGAGGAGAGGGATATGATAGAGACATACAGGTATCTTACAGGGAGGAACAGGGTGCAGGAAAACACTATTTTTAAGCGAAAAAGATGTTTCAGACTAGAGGGCATGGGATGAAGTTGGAGGAGGACGATTCAGAGGAAACATGAGAAAGAATTTCTTCACAGAACGGGTGGTGGACAAGTGGAACACCCTGCCAGAGGAAGTGGTGGGGCTGAAACAATCACGGATTTAAGAATGCATGGGATAGACATAAAGGAATTCTAGAGGTCAGGGGTAAGGGAAATAGACTTAGGAAAACAAACTGAACTTACAAGCTCAAATGGCAGACTAGGTGGGCCATAGCCCTATCTGCCGACACTGTCTATGTATCTATGTATGTATGTATCATGCCCCTCCTCTCCTCGAGTGTATACATATTAAGCTTCTTTAATCTCTCTTTGTATGTCTTCTGGTGCAGACCCTGAACCATTTTAATTTCCGTCTTCTGGACAGCCTCCATCCTGTCTATGTCTTTGCGGAGATGGGTCTCCAGAACTGCATGCAGTACTCCAGATGGGGTCTCACCAACTGTCTGTACAGAGGGATAACAACTTCCTGTTTACTACTGGTGATGCCTCTCCCTGTGCTTCCCAGTTTCCCAACAGCCCTTCTTACTGCCTTCTTACATTGCTTTCCCACTTTAAGGTAATCTAATATGACTACCCCCTGGTCCCTTTCCATTTCTCTTGTTGCTATTATCTCACCCTCCATTGTGTACTCTTCCCCTGGATTTTTGTTTCCCAGGTGCATTACTCTGCACTTCTTTGCACTGAATCTAAGCTGCCACATATTTGACCATTCCTCCAACCTTGCCAAGTCCTTTGCATCCTCTCCACCCACCTTCTGTATCAACCCAGTTGCAGATCTATGTGTCGTCCTGCAAAGACATGGTTTTCCTTCCAGTCCCTCTGCAATGTCGCTTATAAAGACATTAAAGAGGACCGGTCACAGTACTGAACCCTGCGGTACCCCACTAGTAACCCCCCTTTCTTTAAAGTAACTCTGTTTAATATTACCCTCTGTATCCCATTGTCCAACCAATTTTTAACCCAGGCTACCACCTTGGGACCCACTCCAAGGCTGGCTAACTTGTATATTATTCTTTTGCGTGGGACTGAGTCAAATACCTTGCTACAGTCTAGGTAGGCCATGTCCACAGCCCCTCCCTGGTCCACCACATTGGTAACCCAGTCAAAGAAATCTATTAGATCTGTCCGCACATGACCTTCCTGCTGTGAATCCATGCTGCCTTGGTTCCTGTGCCCCACTGGCCTCTAGGAACTCAACAATTCTTTCCTTTAGAAGTGATTCCATCATTTTCCATACCACAGAGTTCAAACTAACAGGTCTGTAGTTTCTTGCCTGTCTTCTCCCACTTTTGTAAAGGGGAATCACGTCTGCCATCCACCAGTCCTCTGGTACTATACCATCCTCCCATGATTTGTTAAAAAGGGCAGTCAGTGGTGTCACTAATTTTACCCTTAGTTCTTTTAGAATTCTTGGGTGAACCCTGTCAGGCCCCATTGTTTTGTCCTCCTTCAGTTTTAAAAGATCTTTCAGGACCCTTTCTTCTGTGAATGGACTGGTATTGACCTCCCTATCCAGAGTGCTTCTATTCTTTGATTTTGGTACCCTCCTCTTCTTTTGTGAACACTGAGCAGAAGTATTCATTCAGTATCCCTGTTTTTCACCATCATCCTCTGCCCACCCTCCCTTCCCTTTAGTAAGAATCACTATCCCTTCCTTCATCTTTCTTTGCTCCCTAATGTACCTATAAAAGCTTTTATTCCTTCTTAACTGAGTTGGCAATCGTTTCTCAGTTTGGGCTTTTGCTCTTCTGACTGCCTTCTCCACTTCCTTCTGCTTTAACTGGTACAGTTCTCTGTCCTGCTCCTTCTGTGTTTCCTTACACTATATGAATGCTACCTTTTCTCCTAACCTTCCTCACCACCTCTTTTGAGAACCATAGTGTTTTTTATGTTGGCACACTTGCAGCCAACATCTTGTGGTAGTGTGAGATTTGAAGGTGCGGTCGCTGTTTGGCAAATGCAGGGCATGCACCAGTAAGCGCCCTCATTCCCAATCAGCCTCATGCCGGGCGACACCATGCATAGATAATGTGGTGAGCACATCTAAGGAAAGGTCCCATGCAATGCAAGCAAAGCTCGCTACATGCAACGGACCTTCCTACGCGTTTTGCCAGCTACAAAACATGGCAGCACAGTGGGCGCAACCGTCGACTTCGGTGGTGCCCAACCCCAGGTCGGCCTTACTCTGCCCTCATGTATGTGCTGACGAGGGAGCCCACTCCCATCGGCATAAGTGTCCCCTCCTTTTTGCTTGCCAGGGTGCCCAATCCTCATCATCTCATGCCCCACCCCTTTCTCTTGATAGGGGGTCGATCCCAGTCCTTTCACAGAAGAAAGGGTTCTGCAAGAACTCCTAAAACTGAAGGTGGACAAAGCAATGGGTCCTGATGGAATTCACCCCAGAATTCTAAAAAGAATTAAAGAAGGAACTTGTGAAACCACTCCACTACTCTTTAATAAATCATGGGAGGATGGTGTGGTACCCGAGGACTGGAGGAAGGCGGATGTGATTCTGCTTCACAAAAGTGGGACCAAGACAGAGGCAGGAAACTACAGACCTGTCAGTCTGACTTCTGTGGTAGGGAAAGTGATGGAGTCACTTCTGAAGGAAAGAATAATTGAGTACCTAGAGGTCAGTGGAGCACAGGATCCAAGGCAGCATGGGTTCACAGCGGGAAGGTCATGTCAGACGAATCTAATAGATTTCTTTGACTGGGTGACCAAAGTAGTAGACCAGGGAGGGGCTGTGGACATGGTCTACCTAGACTTTAGCAAGGCATTTGACACAGTCCCACACAAAAGATTATTAGTCAAATTAACCAGCCTGGGAGTGGGTCCCAGGGTGGTATCCTGGGTAAAACATTGGCTGGACAACAGGACACAGAAGGTAATTGTAAATGGAGTCCATTCTGAAGAAAGGGCAGTTACCAGTGGGTACCACAGGTTCAGTATTGGGCCCAGTCCTTTTAATGTCTTCATCAGTGACATTGCAGAGGGACTGGAAGAAAAGTATGCCTTTTGCAGATGACACAAGATCTGCAACAGGGTTGATACACAAGGAGGCATGGAAAGGATGAAAAGGGACTTGGCAAGGTTGGAGGAATGGTCAGACGTATGGCAGCTAGGATTCAATGCAAAAAGTGCAAAATAATGCACCTGGGAAACAAGAACCCAGAGGAAGAATACACAATGGGTGGGAGGTAGTAACAACAACAAAACAGGAAAGGGACCTGGGGGTAATCATATCAGATGACCTTAAGGTTGCAAGTAATGTGAGAAGGCAGTAGGGAGGGCAGGGGTATACTGGGATGTATAGGAGAGGCATCTGCAGCAGAAAACAGGAAGTTGTTATCCTCTGTACAGACAGTTGGTGAGACCCCATCTGGAATACAGTGTCCAGTTCTGGAGACCCCATCTCCGCAAGGACATAGACAGGATAGAGGCAGTCCAGAGGAGGGCAACTAAAATGGTGCAGGGTCTGCAAGAGAAGCCGTATGAGGAGAGACTAAAGGAGCTTAATATGTATACCCTTGAGGAAAAAGGAGAGGGGGACATGATAGAAACTTTCAAGTACCTCAAGGGAATCAACAAAGTCCAAGAGGGTAGCATCTTTCAGAAAAGAGACTTGCAAGAACAAGGGGACACAATTTAAAGATAGAAGGAGGGCGTGTTCTAGGGCAATGTGAGGAAGTATATTTCACAAAGAGGGTAGTGGATGCATGGAACAGCCTTCCTGAGGAAGTTGTGGGGTCTAAAACTGTGGGAGAATTCAAGAATGCATGGGACAGACATAAGGCAATTCTTGTGGGGGCAGGAAGATATAGGCTGTTGGTTAACTAGGATCTGCAGCCTATCCTGTAGGTAGGGAAATGGGCAGACTAGATGGGCCTAGTGGTCCTTATCTGCTGTCAAAGTCTATGTTTCTATGTTTCATTGTTTGCCGATGGGGTGCCCAATCCCTGTCAGCATCCATCCCCCCTTTCCTACTTTAATGTGCCGATGGGGGAGTCCACTCCCTGTCGGCATGATGTCCCCCCCTTTCTTCTGTGCTGAGGCGGTGCCCAATTCCCCCTCAGCTAGTGTCTCCCACTCACTATGTGCCAACTGGGGTGCCCAATCCTCCGTCAGCTACTGTATCTCCCCCCAAAAAAATCTGTAAAAAAAGAAAACCATCCACAATGTTTTTTTTTTACACCTGTAAACAGAAAACGATCCCTTGTAGTCTCCCTACCCCCTCTCCCACCACCTGCACCCACCCACTGCACACCCTGCCTCCCTACACACACCCCTCATCCCATACTTACCTATGGAGCTGAGCGTGATGATCTACGGTGGACTGGGAACAAGTCTGCACTCTTCAAAGCCGACCGCGAACTGAGAAAATGCCGGTAAGCTGTATAATGGAATAAATACATTTTTTTCAACTTTGATACATACCTCAGGCATTTTTGGGAATTTTTGAATCAAATTTTCAACATGGGGTTTTAGGACCCTTCTCATGAATTCTGTCACTGTTACGATGTTAATCGGTCCCAAAAGGTTATTTCGCAGTCACTGCGGAATCACCTTTCAGGGACTGATTAATGCAAGGACAGTGGCAGTGTTCATGAGGTGGTCTCAAAAAGCCTATGCTACATTTGGTGGAAAAATCCCAAAATGGCTGTTTTACTAGAGTGCATTGCTCAGTTGCTATGCCGCTCGTAACTTCACGGTAATTCACAATATTTTCATGCCAGATTTTCAACATTGTCATTTTTCTACACCTCCTTGTGAACAGTACAGCTGTCATTTTTCACATTCTGGCCGAAATGTGTTTCCGCACTTCCAGTGCACAATAGTGCGGTCGCTGAGGGAAGTCAGTGTTCGAGGCAGATTATGAAAATGACAGTGGCACTGTTCATGAGCAGAGGTCCTAAAATGCCTATGTTGAAAATTTGGTGATGATACTCCATAAAATTACTGTGTTACGATCCGGCGTCAGCAGTTTGCACGCACGCTGCAACGCTGTGCATTTGTAATATTTTCACTCTGGATTTTCACCATTGGCATTTTTCCACACCTCTTGATGAACAATACAGCTGTCATTTTACATATCCTGCCCGAATGTGTTTTTGCACGTCCGCACAGAATAGAGCTGGTCAAGCAGCTAAATCAGTTTTTGGGACAGTTTGAGAAATGACAGTGACACTGTACATGAGCAGAGATGCTAAAATGCCTATGTTGAAACTTTGGTGCCGAAGTCCATAAATGACTGTGTTACAAGTGTGTGTTTGCATTTCCAAGCACACTTGTAACTTTTGCAAATTTGCAATATTTACATGCCACATTTTCAACACTGCCAATTTTTACACCTCCTTATGAACAGTACAGCTGTAATTTTTCACATCCTGACCAAAATGTATTTCAGATTCGTACTCAATAAAGCTAATGCTAGCAACAACATTTGGCATTGACAAATGGTTGTTTCCTTCATTTTGCTTTGTTGATTTGCTTCACACAAGCTTGTTGCCTCTGTGATGGCTATTTTGATTTTTCCCCATTGTTCCTCCACCCTCCTTTCTTGCCAGTTTGCTATCGCTTTCTGAGGCACTCTCCCATTTTCCCATAGCCAGCCCTCCTAAAGTCCGACACTCTTGCTTTTGTATGACTCAACTATATGGCTGTGTTTAACATGAACCACACTGTTTTGTGGTCACTTGTTCCCAAATGGCAACCCACTTCTAAATCTGAGATCCTTTCTCCATCTCCATTTGACAGTAATATCTAATATTGCTCCCTCCCTAGTGGGTTCCACCACTAGGTGTCTGAGGCATGCCCTGCAGAGCATCAAGAATAAATCTGCTTTTTAATGTGGCTGCAGTCAGGGTGTTCCAGCTAACGTCTGGCATATTCAGGTCCCCCATCAACAATATCTCCCCTTTTTCTGCCATTCTAAGGGTGCCTTCTATCATTTCCTTGTCCATTGCCTCCCCCTGAGATGAGGGTCTATAAACCACCCCTGTGCAAATTGTGGTGCCATAACCTGTCTCCAGGGTAACCCATAGTGCCTCCTCTACTCCCTGTTTATCCTTTAGTTTTATTGCTTTGATCCCTTCCCTTACATAGAGCGCTCCTCCTCCTCCTCTTTTACCCTCCCTGTCCCTCCTGTACATTGTGTATCCTGGTATGTTGACATTCCAGTCATGGTTCTCAGTGTACCATTTTTCTGTGACTACTACAATATCCAGATGCCCCTCTTCCATCAAGGCCACTAGTTCAGGGAGCTTGTTACACAGACTACAGGAACTGGTACTCATCACCCTTCATTTTTTGATGACCTTACCCCTTTTAGCCCCATCCCTGTCCTTACTGCCATTTTCTGCATTTACCCCATCCTGCTTCCCATTAACTTCTCTACCTTGATGTTTACCTCTCTAACTAGGTAGGGGGGTGCTGGGTTTTCCCTTCTCCTTTTCAGTGCCTCCCTCCTTGATTAGTTTATATGCTTTCCAATTATGCATTTAAACCTATCACCTAGGATTCTGTTTTTTCTCCTGGACAGATGCAAACCATCATGCCAGTATAGGCCTGTATCCCTCCAGGTGGACCCACAGTCCCCAATGAAGCCAAAACCCTGAGCTCTGCAGCAGTTTTTCAACCACTCATTGAATCCCATGGGGTGGAGTACTCTAGCATGATCCTTGCCATAGACAGGCAGCACCTCTGAGAAGGTTATTGTATGTGCTACTTGTCTAAGGCCCCTCCGCAACTCTTCAAACTCTTCTTGTGCTGCTGTGATCCCATTCATAGCCAGGTCATTTGTCCCTGGGTGGACAATGATATCCAACTCCCTCCCTCATGCAGCTGCTCCTGTGATCCTGAGGATTTACTCCTGTCCCTCCATGCCATGGCACCAGACAGGCACCTTACCCCTCTCCCCTTCATTCCCTAGATATACTCCCCTAATATTGAGTCCCCACCAGGAGTTGTTTCTTCCCTGTGGGATCCCATGCCACCCTCCTGTGGGACTCATTTGTGGAGGTTCCCAGCATCCTCTTTGGTCTCCACTGCTGGTGCCTCCATAGAGGAACCACTTCCACCAGAAGAGTGTATGAATTGTGGAGAGGTATAACTGGAAAATGTGTGTCTGTTCCACCACCTTCTCCCTGCCTGAGCCCACCTTAGTCCAACTGCTCCTCTTCTTGGCAACCTCTGAGGTAGCGGCAGTGGCCCTGGTGGCCCCTGAATAGGGAGGAGGTTTCACGACCCCAGCTGTCAGCCCAGAGAGGAGCAATCTCCTCCCTCAGACCAGAGAGGTGCCTATAACATGGCAGCATCACAGCCTCCAGAAAGTCTCCAGGAAGACTGCTGCCCCACAGCCAGTGCATTGCGCTACTTCCCACATGTTTGTCATCTTTCCTGATTCTTTTAAGGTAAGCCTTTTTGGGGTGTTATATATAATTATTGAGTGTACAATTAACTTTAATGCAGTGTGCTGCGCTGGTAAGGAAACGTATATATGTACCTTCCCCTAAGGAAATGATGTGCAACCCCTGCTATAAAGGAAGAGACACTGGGGGGTTTGGGCCAAGCTGTGCCCTCAGGAACAATCAGCTACAAGCTCTGACCCACCACTAGGATGAGTGTCAACCTTACTTTCAGCAAGACAACAATCAGGGAAACACAGTTTCCTGTACCTGAGTCTGTCTGTGTTTCAATCCACGCTGCAGCTTTGCAATAACAACTCCTTAACCACCAGTAAATTATTTAAAAATAGTTTATTTGTCACAAAATCTTAGTAGTCAATCCAGCTACCCCAAGGGACAACCTAAATGCAGTATTTAAACCCTTCTGAAGTTACTTTCAAGATAAGCAGAGTTTGCAAGCCCCTTCTTCAACTCCTCAGCCACTTGTAAATTATTTAAAAGTAGTTTAACTGTCAAAAAATCCTAGTAGACAATCCAGCTACCTCCAAGGGACAACCCGAATGCAGTATTTCAATCCTTCTGAAGTTACTCACAAGATAAGCAGAGTTTGCAATCCCCTTCTTGGTTAAACACTAAATAAATATGTAAATAAAAAGCAATTAATATTCCAGTAGGAAGCAGTGTCACTGTGGTGCATAGTCACTATGCACTGTGCCAACACAGTCCCATATTCAGACAGCATGATCTATTCAGAATGTGCTGTCTGAATATTGTAGCTGGCCCATCTATATTAGCAGTAAAGTGCCACTTGTGGCAGCAATGATCTCCCATTCTGAAACAAGCTCAGGATGTTAGAGGGTTGGCTGTGGGGGAGGAGGACCTAGCATCTAATGGACTGCTCTCATCCTCTGGACAGGAGGTGCGTGAAACCTGTCACAAACCTGTCCCATAGCAGCAGCAAGGAGACAGGGACAAATGAACTGAGGATGGAAAAGTGTTGACATCAATAGCAATCATGCAGTAGCAAGCACAGTGATGTCTTGATGACATTGCATTTTAATCCTCCCAGGAGAAAACCAAAGAAGAGAATATTTGGTCTGGCAGAGTGAAGATCCGATCTTCTGTAGGCCCTGCACCAGTAATGTGGCTCTCCTCCCAACTGAGGATTCATTTCAAAGCTGTCAGGCCACTCTTGACAAGGGAAGAAAGCTCTGTGGAAGACGGGTCAGAAGATAAGGCTGGGGAATTTGTGGCTGTGAGGGTCAGACTTGAATGGGGCCAGCCAGACAAGAAGGATTATTCTCTGAGCTGTTCAAGTGCTATCTATATGTGCAGCATGAATGGATGTGCAGTGAAACAGTGCAAAACTGGCTCACAAATGATGGGGTCTTGTGTGTTGTCATCATGTATCCCTCCTGCAGCCTGTTTTGAAACCATTTGCCTTCTCAGCTTCAATTTGTAAGGTATTTTAGTTTTTATACTTTTAGGGTTTTCAGTTCACGATTATTTCTTATACCACATTGTTTTTCTGCTTCTTTCGAATGTTTACATTTTTTATGTTGGTTTGCCGTAGGCTTGCCTAATATATTGGGAGAGATGTAGATTTGGGGCCTGGCTCTGTTGGGTCAGGTAATGCAGGCACACATCAGTAGGTGTGTCCCTCATTCCCCAATCAACCTGCATGCCGTGCTACACTATGTATATATATGGTGCGAGTAATATCTAAGCAAGGTCCGCTGCAATCTGAGCAAAGCTCGCCATATGCAGCGGACCTTTGCCTGCGTGCTTCGCCACCATTATCAGCATGGTCGGTGAGTAGTTTAACCTCTCGATTTTGCACTGTGCCTACGGGGAGCTTCCTCCTTGTCGCATACCCTCCAATCTGGAATGCGCCAGTGGGTGCCCATCCTCTGCGGTTGGCGCCCGTGCTGTTTTTCTACACTGACGGGGGAGCCCACTCCGTCGCATGCCCTCTCCCCATTGTTGAATGCTGAGGGTGCCCAATCCCTTCTTCGGCTTGGCCTCACGCTGTCTTTTTTGCCGACAGAAGTGCCCAATCCCGTCGCCGTTATTTGTTCGCGGCGAGTGCTGTGGTTTCCCGTGCGGCTACTGGCCCCTCCCTCCCAAAAAACAGGTGGTGGCACGCTGGGAGCTCACCCCAGCGCGCTAAATGCCTTGCAACAGGAAAACTGTCCTGCATGGTTTTCTTTTTGTTTTTTTTTTTTTTTTTCTGTAAAACCAAAACTGGCCCTCGTAGTGTCGATGCCCCTCCCCCCATCCGCACTCACTCCACTGCACACCCTGCCTCCCTCACCTCTATACTTACCTCCGAGTCTGGCGCGACGATCTTCAGTGGACTGGGAACACGCTCTGCACTCTTCAAAGTCGTCCATGCCAACTGAGGAAATGCCGGTAAGTTGTATAATGAGTGAATAGGGCTTTTTTTCAACTTTGCTGCATATCTCAGGCATTTCTTGGAATTTTGGCACCAAATTTTCAATATGGGTTTAGCTCCCCTCTCTCATGAATTTGTCACTGTTATGGCGTTAAGACAGTTCTTAGAAGATGATTTCGCGTAGTCACTGTCTTGAAATCACCCTTTCGGTGCCCTTTATCGAAATGAGTGGCAGTGTTCATGAGGCACCCTCTTAAAAAGCCTAAGTTCCAAATTTGGTGGAAAAATCCAACAAATGCTTGTTATTTACGAGTTGCTATGTAGTTGCCAGTGCAGGCTCGTAGACTTCGCCAGATTCACAATGTTTTACTGTCGGGTTTTTCAGCATTGTCATTTTGTACACTCTCCTTGTGAATAGTATAGCTGTCATTTTCTACATCTTGCCCGAAAATGTTTCCGCACTTCAGGCGCAGACAGCGAGTCGCTGTGGGAAATCAGTGTTTGGGGCTGATTATGAAAATAACAGTGACACAGCGTTCATGAGCAGAGACCTGAAATGCCTATGTTGAAAATTTAGTGATGATGTCTATCAAAATAACTTGTTACGATAGCGACGCTGGTAGGATTACATGCACGCCCGTGCCGCCGTGCATTTGTGATATTTTAGTCTGATTTTCACCATTGCCATTTTCTCCACATCTCTTGATGAACAGTAGAGCCATCATTTTCACATATCCTGCCCAAAATGTGTTTTCGTGACTCCGAGCAGAATAGTGTGCTCGCTGTGCGAAATCACTTCTGGGACACTTTGAGGAAATAACAGTGAGATATTACATCGTGCAGAGGTGCTAAAATGCCTATGTTGAAAATTTGTCGAACGCCCATAAAATGGCAGTGTTGTGTGTTGCATTGTATATTTCCCATGCACCATAGTAGCTTCAATTTTTGTATATTTATATGCCACATTTTCAACACTGGCATTTTTTTTACATTCTTTATGAACTGTACAGCCTCATTTTTCACATCCTGCCTGACATGCTTTCCACACCTGCACTACACTACCAAACACCCAAAGGGACACCCTAATGCTTGTCACTCTGTGCAGGGTGGGGGTGGGTTGGCATCAGTTCAATAGTTCACTGCCATTCCTATGATGCATCTAACTCCTGCACTACCAATGCCAATGCCAGCAAGCCAACATTCGGCATTGACAAATGCTTGTTTATGTATGTACAAACAGTATACAGTACACTGGATGCTGCTTATGCCTTTAAATTGTATGTGTTAAAACACTGTATTGGTGCCGGAGGCCCACTTCATAATGAAGCATTATTTTCGATGCAAAGTGCTGTTAGGCTCTGCTCTTATGATGTTGTGTGAATAATACATTGACTTTTGCAGAAATCTATTAGTGGATATGTGCCATAGGGATTTCTTTTGCGGTATAAGGACTCTGGGGCCTATAATCAAACATTATTTTATTTTTATTTTATTAGAAAGTTGGAAATAACCATTGGAGCTAAAGCTCTTTTACGAAGGATCCTCATACAATAAAAAAAGGAGGGGAGAAAAGTCAGGTGGGAACATATGCCAGCTGTGAGGCATTGTCAAAATAAATAGTACTAAATACACATAGGCCCAGATATTCGAAAAGCAAGGCGCTGATTACGCAATAGGGTTGGGCTGCAGGTAGAACTCCAAAAATGCGCCCATTTCTGCGAGTATTGAGAAGGGCCAGTTGCGCTACCGAAAACACGCTGAGCCACAGCGATAATGGAAAATGAAGGCATGCGCAACTGAAGGGGCGTGGTCCATGGCTAAAGTAATGCGAGCATTTAAAACACTCTGCGCACGCGCAAGAGTGGCTCAGCCGGAAGTTGCGAGTACTGGATTTTGAGCCAAAATAAAATCTGCTCAAGGGAAGCGCACAAGCAACTCTGGCAGGCCGCAAACCTGGGGAGGAGACAGAGAGAGAGAGAGACAGAGACAGAGACAGGAGCAGAAGGACAGAGAGGGACAGTGGGTCCTGGAGGACAGAGAGGCCATGGGGTGCCCGCAGTGGAAGTAGCAGTGGGGGCAGTGGGGTAAATACAGGAACAGTGTGCTGGGGGGTAGAAGCCAGGAGATGGATAGTGCCAGCTTCCACATGGAAGCTGCAATGAGGTGTGAGCAGCATGCTGGCAGGGAACGTGGCTGTGGAGGGGCCTGCCGGGCGGTATGCCCCGACAGGCGGCATCGTGCCCGTGATCAGCTACCGCAGCTGCAGTGATGTTGAGATCGTGGTCCTGCACTGCCTGAACAGGGCAATACTTGAGACGGCCCAGTGAGCTGTGTGCAGTGATGTGATGCAGGCACCTCACGACGGAGTCACGCCTGTCCGTGTGAGCACCAAGGTGACAGCCTGCATGTGCCTGCTCACCACGGGCACCTTCCAGAGGGGCCGAGGGGACACTGCAGGCATCATGCAGTCAGCCGCCACGATCCTCACCAATTCCTCAGCGCACTGCTGCCCTCATGCTGCTTGGTACATCCATTTCCCAGCACTGCGGCAGAGCGTACAGCAAACATGCAGGAGTTCCACGAGGTAGCACAAATGCCTAGGCGTAGTAGGTGCTATAGACTGCACCCATGTGGCCATTCGTGACGCCACCTGGCCCCGACGGGCATCATGCACGGAACCGAAGGCCTACTCCGGAAGTGTCAACTGCCAGGTGGTGTGTGATGCCACTGCCATCATCAATGTCTGTGCCACACACTGGCGGAGCATGTGATGCCTTCTACATGGCACCAATCTGCCCTGTGCCATCGATTCCAGAGTGAAACATCCTCTAATGGGTCATCTAGTGGGTGAGTATACATGTATGGAATGCAAACTCTGTGCAAGGGTGGGAATGACATAGGTGCCATGGTAGTTGGGTACAAGGATATGGGGTATATGGACCTGACCTAACACTGATCTCCACTATTTCACAGGTGACTGTGGATACCACCGCCCTGGCTGCTCACACTACCGTGCCCGTGACCCCAGCGCAGCATGGTTTCACGAGGCCACGCCGCAATACGGAACATCATAGAGCGGTGTTCGATACTCAAGGCACGCCTCGATCCTGGACACTTCCCGCGGAGTTTTTCCAGTACAGCCTTGCGTCTGTGGGATATTCCTGGCCTGTTGCATCCTGCACAATATACAGACAGACCATAGGATAGCCGTATAGCCCAAGAGGGGGACAGCAATGGGGACGCAGTGGCGCCGTGATATAAGTGATGAGCTCAGGACGGAGGGACCCCTGACTGGGCCGGCCCGGCTGCACCGGGACACCATTGCAGAAGAGCACTGCATAACACAGGTAAGTCAAGGGACATGTGCAGGCAACACTGTCTATGCGCAAACCACAGGCACACAGGGAAACACACCGCATGGAAGGTCAGGAGTTGAAGGGTCTACGATACCAAATATATTAGCAGAGGGGTGAGCACCAAATAAATACACACACACACACCAGGCAGCATACAGGCAGCAGTGCCAGCAATGTGAAATTACACGCCGGCCCGCCAGCACCACCAACTACCTCATCACCTGGACCGTCTCCGATGCAGGTTGTGGACCTGGGCAACCTTGCACCTTTGGTGTGTGCAGTGCAATGTGGTATCATCATCCACACGACCTGTGGACAAGGCCTCGGGAGAGTGTGCAGGTGGGTCCGCAGTGTCAGTTTGGTGAGCAGAGCACCCAGCAGTGCACCGCCCACCATGACACACACTGCACACAGGGCAGTACCAGATAGCCCGTACTGGGAGACAGCCCATATCAGAGCACTGGGTCCCACGGCCAGCCACGGATGCGCAGTCTCTACCCGGTGGGTCAGCAGCACTGCAGGCTGCGTGAGGGGCTACATCGGGGCACTGCACCACCAGGGTCCGTGCGTGACTGTGACCTGCCTGGGACAGGGTCTGCATCCTTTTAAAGAAACTGTACCAGGGTTGTCTGATGCCTGCAGAACCCGCTTACAGGCCTGGTGTCGCATTTGCGCTGAACGGGAGGAGGCGACTGTGGCGTGTGCGGGCAGGGTCACCAGACAGTGTGCAATGGGTCGCCACAGAGACCACTGCTGGGTCAGCCTGTCGGCGCAGCGTCACATCCGTCCGTGACAGTGGGACCATCTCGCCCGGTCCCCGAGCACTCCCTGCTATGCCGCTCCACTATACAGTCAGTGCTCACGGTTGCCTGCCGCCCCTGCAGCTGTGCTTCGACTCCTGGCAGGCGGTGTCAGGCAGTACCTGGCCCTGCTGGCACGTGACCAGGGTGTGGATGGTCCTGGTACAAGGCACCCTGAGGGTGGTGGCTGCCCGCCAGGACCAGGTATGGGCTGATCCAAGGGCGTGGACAAGTGCCACTGCCTGACGCTGTCCCAGGCCTGGTGCAAACTGCTGCTGCTGCCCTCCACTGCTGGAGCCCCAGGGTCCACCCTCGCACCCCTGTGCTGTCAATAGTGCCAGACACCTGCTCAGCCATCGTGCTGCCCACTGGGCTGACAGGCCTAGCCTGTGACTGTGCCAGCATGCTGGTAAGGTGTGGAGCTGGCGGCCCGGGGCGCGTGCTGGTCTGCGTGTGCCTGTGGGACATACCTCTCTGGCCTTGCAGGCCTGCCATCTCAATAGTGCCAAGTGCTATCATATAGGCATGGTGCATGCTGGCACACCTGCATGCCAGACTGCTGTGACAGGCTGTGCACCCCTGCACCCGTGACCACTGCCGCCGGGGCGGAGTTGTCAGCCCAGCCGGCCCTGCTGCTGCAGCGGTAGGCTGCTGGCGGAGGTGGGAGGTCCTCCTGTCCAGCAGGTCTGCCCACTGTCAGCACCCACCACCACCGCCCTGCAGACTTCAACAGATCTGAAACAGAAAGAGAGTACATGGGAGTGTACGTGAACAACAGCCCCCACAACATCACCACATGACATACCGTGCATGGGCTTCCACCTGTCTGAATCTCCACTAGAACACCTGCATGGCACTGGTTGCATGGCCACCAGTGTCTCTCGTCGGGTCAGTTGCACACCACTGGTGGTCCTCACTAGTGGCAGCACGTGCACCTGAAGGCTGCCACCTTCCCAGCCTGTCAGTCCCATCTTCCTGGTACTCCTGCACGGGCGCTGGTGGCTTCCGTGCAGGTTGACGCTGGAGCTACTCTCCCATGCAGTTGCACGCTGCTGAGGGGTGCCTCCGCCCACTCAAAGCTGCTCACTCCAGGTAGGCCTGAAGAGGCCTCGTCTCTGGGTGTGGTTGCCTCCTCGCCCGCCGGTCCACACCCTGGCCTGGTTCTCGTCAGTCATGCTGATCTGTCTGGGTGGAAGTGGACACCTGTCACCTGCAGTCCACAGCATTTCCCATGAGGTTAGCTGAGGTCGGTGAAGCCCCCTCCTCGCCGCCTGGCAGATACATGGAAAGGGTGCCTCTGCCCTCTGCGCTCCCATCATGCCCAGCCTCATCCTGCGGATACCTCCAGCACTCTTGCCCATGTGCATTGTCCTGAGCATCACACAGCATGTAACTCACCCTCAGCTGCAATAACAACTGGCTGCCATAACCCAGTGTCGATTTTATAGTGAATACATGCAAATAGGTGTGGGCGCTTTAATGACATGCTAATCGGCACCGCGCTGAATGGCTGATCACCTGTTGCATATGTGGCTGAATATCGCGTAAAGTCTTTTTAGCCATAGGGAAGGTCCGCCGAGCCGGTGGCGATGTTTGTGGTTGTGTACACTGTATTGCGGGCCCAGACGGGTTACGTGATGCATCAATCGCGCTTCGCAGAACTGCTGAGCGCGATAGGCTATTCTGGACATGGCCACCACAGCTGTAGTGGCGCTGCAGCACTGGGCAATTTGCGCATGGCGCCAGTGGAACTTCGCGATAGTCCCTGTGGCACTGGTGCTGTGCTTTCAGTCGCAGCAGGATACCGGTGTATCCTAGTGCCGCGTGATAGCCTTGCATCATTGCTCGGACCTTGGTATGCCCTCTGACTTCCCGTGGCTTGAGTGCATGCTATGTGTATCGCCCATTGCGCTTCGTCTGGCTACAGCGCCATGTAAAGTGACGGCGCCAAAGTAATAACGCGATAGGTGCCTGTGCTATTCATTATGCAATAACTCCACGTAACAGCAGCGCAGCGGGCCGGCATTGCCTGCCAAAGTCGGTGCCATGGCTAAAGGAGGGCAGTGCCGTGGAGCCAAGCTGAGGTGTTAACTCGGTGGCCCTAGTGGGGCGCCCACTATGACCAACTGTATGGTGAGGCCCCCTCACCGGACCGATGACCCATTTGTGGAGCAGGTGGCCACTGACCTGGTGGGGGTCACTGGTCGGGCCGGTTCTGCAGAGCAGTGCTGCACTGGTCAGTGATCTCCCCGGAGGGACCCGGAGCTGTTAGCGCGTTGC
Organism: Neoceratodus forsteri; assembly: GCA_016271365.2. Lineage (NCBI taxonomy): Eukaryota > Metazoa > Chordata > Ceratodontiformes > Ceratodontidae > Neoceratodus > Neoceratodus forsteri. The sequence goes on from CM057449.1 coordinate 277,104,199, forward strand.
GCTGCTGCGTACAGGCGGGCCTGGTGCCCAGCCACGGAGTGTACCATCTATTCACGTCTTTCTTCTGTAGGGTGTGTGTGCCTGGGTGGCCGTGCATCGGGTGTGCCGGTGTGCAGCTGTGCTGGCGGATGGTTATGGGCTGCATGGGCAGGCAGTCTTACTGGGGCAGGGGCATCCTTGCTTTGAGTCATACTGATGTTTGTCTCACCATATGTCTCCCACAGGCCGGATGGTGACGGCGCTCTGACGCGGGGCTGATGTGGGCCATGCCAGGGCCCCAGTCCCACAGGCCATCGGCTCCAGCGGCAGCAGCAGTGATCACAGCAGCAGTAGCAGTGGCAGACTGAGCTGCTGGAGGAGTGAGTATCATTACGCTCATGGATGCTATTGCATGTTGGGGGCAGGGACCACCAACCATGATGGACACAACCAGATGGGTGGTAGCAGTTCCACTATACGCATACTAGTGAGTCCCCACACTGGAGTACAGTGTACAGTTCCGGACACATAGCTGCGTATGGACAGGGACTGGTGAGCGCCGCTGCATGGGAGGGCTGGCATGGATGGTGCATGGATTGCATCATATGTCCTGTGCAGACAGGTTGGACGGAACTGAATATGTACTCCTGGAGGAGGGAGGGTGGGATAGATGGGGTCATACGAGTATTGTACAGGGGGGAAACAGTGTGCAGGAACCATTATTTGTCAGCTGTAGAGGATGTTCCAGGGTAGAGGGTAGGCGGATGCAGTTGAGGGGCCTGCTTTAAGAGAAACATGCTAATGTGTTTCTTCACATCATGGGTGGTGGACGAGGAACACCCTGCCAGAGGATGTGGTGGGGCTGACTTGGTCACGGGAGATCTGTAGTGTGTGGCCTCGCCATGAGGGACTTCTGGAGGTCAGGGGTGAGGGGAATGGACTCTATAGGACATGAGAGTGATCGTGTAAGGCCAAATGGCCAGACTAGGTGTCCCATAGGCCCCTATCTGCCGACACTGTCTATGTTCCATGTATGTAGGCGTGACATTGGATTCCTGCATCACAGTGCAGCAGCATCACGACATCTGTGTATGCATCACAGGTGGTCCAGGCGGCACCGGGGCACATAGCTGTGTGATTGCATCGCGAACAAAACATCACATGATACAGCCTAGTTTGTGCCTGTGATTGACGGGCGGGTGTGTGTGTGGGCGGTGGTACGATGGCTGGTGCCGCCTGTTTGTGATGGCCATGTGCATGTTCACTGTGGGTGCATGCCATCACATGTGCAGCACATTGGGTTAGGGTGTTGCAGGTTGGGTGGCGTGGTTGTGGTCAGTCTCAGCCATTGACTGTGTTCCCATTTTCCTAGGCCTCGTGTGTTTCCAGCGCATGGCGACGATGTCCGCACCTGACACAGTTGGCCAGCGACAACAGAGAGGCTCCTGCAAGCCCCATAGCACAGGGGGAACGGGCACACAGACATGGTGTGAGGGGGAAGATGCAGGGGAGGGAGCAGGAGCTGCTGCTGGCCGAGAGCCTCCACCTTTTATTTGCTCCTTCCCCATCCTTTCACCCTGACTTCTCCAAGTTGTTTCCTTTGCTCCCCTTACACCCCTGCCTTTTACCCATCCCCCCAATCCTGTACATAGTTTTAGCTGTTTTGTACTCTCTTTTGTTTGAATATAAAATTCTATTTTGGTACAACTGCTGTGTTGGTGGTTCTGCTTTGTAACTGGCCTTGGTGCCTGGGCCAGAGGGGGGTGTAAGCATGCCATCTGGGCTACTATGGTCCTGATATATGTGTGTGTGTGTGTGTGTGTGTGTGTGTGTGTGTGTGTGTGTGTGTCCATGGGGAGGTATCACTAGCATAGCATTGCCTTTCTGTTGCTCTGCTTATCTGCTGCCACCCACTGCTGGGTGCAGGGGTGGGTCTGGGTGGTCTAGCTTCTGCAGCATGGGGTTGGCGATGTGGCATGGGGGGTGCATGGTGTTTCCTGCAGTGCCTGTCACTGCACATGAGTGATTCTTCGGGGAGACGCAGTGCACTGTGCTGTCGTTACAGGGGGACTGATGTGCATTGTGGTTGGTTAACCCCTGGGTGTGGCAGTACCCTCTGCCTGCCAGTGGTTGTGCTGGGGTGTCATGCGGTTTCGCTATGCTTTAGTTGGTTTTGTCCCCATGGGCATCGTGGATCAGCCGGTCCACCCCCAGTGATGCTGTGCTTGGGTGTGCCAGTGGTGTGGGTTCTGCAGTGAGTTCCTGCCCAGCGTGTGGCATGGTTGGCGGTGGGCCCCAGCCTGCCTCCCTGATGTGCAGTTCCATTGCCTGGGGGGCTGTATTGCAGCTATGGCAGCTCTGCACTGCTCAGCTGAGTTCCTATGGTTGCGCCATGGCTACGCAGCATTTTGGCTCAGCTTCTCCTTCCTGGTTGCGCGATGGTGCAGTATGTGCGATATTCAGACGTTGGTTGCTTGCGCAATTTGCTCTGCTCCATGTTTGAATATCGCACCTGTTGCGCATTTGCGCAACTGGTTTGTGCTTGCTTCTGCTGTTGCGCCAGTTTTGAGCGCAGTTTGAATATCTGGGCCATAGAGTATACAGTATCACAGTAATGTCAACAATATTGCAGAGTTCACAAAAAATTTGGAACAATAGATTATAAGGGATTTCACCATGCTGAGGAGGAAAAGTGCAAAGTCAGAAAGGTACATGAACTGAATAATAGTGAATAGGTAGTGGCAGCAGCACTAGGAATGAGAATGGGTCTAACTAGGGTGAGCTGCAGAAGAAAAGTGGGAGAAAGTGACAAGACCAAATAGGTTAGCTAGTTATGGGTGCTGCGTTAGAGGGTTAAGAAAGGCAAATAGTGGGGGGTTAAGGGGTAGGGAGTCAGGAAAGACAATAGGGTAGGTAATAGGGGAGAGGGCATAAGCAACAAAATAGAGAGGGAAATCTGGGCTGGGCTAAGCTTTCATGAAGCTAGTGCCCATTGGTGGCTAAAGGTGGCAGAACCACTGCTCAGGGGGTGTGATGAATTTTCTTAATTTGTTTTTGAAGCGGCTGAGGCTTGTGCAGCTGTTAGCAGAGAAAGGGAGTACACTGAGCCAAGAGGGAGCACTTACCGCAAAGGCTCACTTTCCCAAGGCTGTTTTGCTAAAAGGCACAGCTAGTGCATGTTTAGCGACGTTTCTAGTGGCATGCTCAGATGGGGCTGGTCAGAATAAGGCCTGTAGAGAAGGAGGTGGAAGACTAAGGATGGCCTTCTTCCCTAGGATGCAGGAATGCAGCTTGATCCAGTTTTGGAGAGGGAGCCATTGCGTCATAATAAAAAAGACTGCATGTATGCATAAAGTGATCAGCACTGAGGACAAATCTGCAGGCTTTATTGAGGGAGGTCTGTAGTCTGTGAAGGCTGGTGTCTGTGGCAGTAGCATATACCATGTTTCTATAGTCAAGTATTAATACAATTGTACTTCTAACTGCTTGGAGCCTAGCCTCAGTTGTAAGGCAGAGCTGAACCCTATAGAGGGTACCTAGTTTACTGTTAGTGGCAGTGGTGAGATTGCATATGTGCTCATCAAAGGAAAGGGATTTGTCAATGGAGACTCCCAAATACTGGAATGAGGACACCTGCTCAAGGATGGAGAGAGAGTTGTGGGTAATTGAGAGAGGCTTTGATAGTCTCCTCTTTTGGCCCCCCTCGAAGAGCATATTTTTAGTCCTTTTGTTGTTGTGCACCAGTAGACTATTGGTGAGCCAGTTTTGAATCAGGTTAAAGTTGTGCTGGAGGTTCTCCTGGTGAGTATTTTTGACAGGAAGTATGAAAGAAAATTACCGTGTCATCTGTATCTCAGAGGTTGGGTGGGCAGCCGGAAGATTATTCACAAAGGGGTTGAATAGAAGAGGGCCCAGGACAGACCCTTGGGGGACCCCAGCTGTGACTTTGCGATTCTCAGATATGACTCCATTGATTTTTACTTGCTGTGAGTGCCTAGTTAGGTAGCTGGAGAACTATCTGACTGTATTTGGGGATAGTCCTACGGCACTTAGTCTAAGGAGCAGTAACTGGTGATTGACAAGGTCGAAGGCCTTGGTCAGGTCAGTGTAGATTGCCCCATCCAAGCTGCCCTGATCAAGTGCCTCATGCACATAGCTAGTGAAATAAATTAGAGCTGTGCTTGTGCTGTGCAATCAGTGGAACCTGTGCTGCTGGGTGCAGAGGAGGTTGTATTTAAGCAGGTGGTCTGTGAGCTGGTTGACTATGATTCTCTCAAGCGCTTTGGACAGAGGGAACAGGATTGATGTTAGACTGTAGTTGGCTACTAGTGCTCTGTCTCTCGCTTTTAACACTGGGTTGATCAGAGTGGACTTCCAGACAGAAGGGAAGGAGGACATGCGGAGTGATAGGTTGAGCAGCTTGGTGAAGGGAATAACAATCTCAGTTAGTGCAATGTTGATCAGTTTCATATCAAGGCCATCACCTCCCATACAAGTTTTTCTGAGGACTCTGGTAATGTACTTTCTGGCTTAGGCCACCGTCACTTGTCTGAAGTAGAAATTTAGGGCAGCAATTAGAGGGGGATGGTAGATTGGTGGGTGTAATACCACCATGGGGCATGGTATGTCCTGGGGGGAGGAATGCGCTACAGTCTGAGAAGGTTTTGTTGAATATATTGGCCATGGCAGCATCATAAATAATGATGTCTCCCTTACGTTGGAGCATGGAGAGGGGTGATCTATCAGCAGCCCTGAGGAGGTTCTTTATTGAGGCCCAGAACTTCTTCCCATCACCCAAACTCTGGGATTGCTGTGTCTTGTGAAACGTAGCATTGGCCTGTCATATTGCTCAGGTACATTTGTTTCTGGCAGCTCTGTAATTTTGTATGTCCATGTAGCCCATGCTGATGTGGGATGGGGATGGGATGGAGGGAAGCTGGGGTTAGGGATATGCCAGCAAAGGGGGAGCTCAAGGATGGGGAGGGGGTTAAGTTACACCTGCTGGGGGACTCTATGATCAGATGCATTAAGTGGGATGGGCAGGGCGGAAGAGGGCCATGTCCTGGTATGGTTTGGAGTATGTCTGGCCTGACTGTTCATAATGCCAAGTACCAGGTTTATATGCTAGCTAAGGAGCGTGGGGGGAACCCCAAGATCTTAGTGCACCTGGGCATGAATGATATCCAGGGGAATAGTGTGCTTGAGATTCAGACTAGGTTCTGAGAACTAGCTAGGGTCTGCCACGCCATGAGTTGCTCAGTCTCCTTCTTGGAGATCCTACCTATGCCGAGGGCCAGTGTGGAGAACAAACAGAAGATTAGGGAGGTCAATGACCAGCAACCAGCCTACACAAAGAGCTCCCTCCTGGAGCGGGACCTACGCTGGTGCCAAAAGAGGTAATTAAACTACCTCAAGGAGCAGTACCCATGTCTAGGAACTTACTATTTGCAGGCCTCGGCTGAGTGATTCAGCACAACAGTTGTCCTCCTGATCTGTGGATGTTTGTAGTGTTAATCAAAGGGTACTGTGAGTCGGGGAGGGGGACTCTAGGGACTGTAGTACTTCTAAGCTGGGGATCCACTGTGATTCATTAACATGTAGTGTACATCCATTTTTAGGACTTAATAACTGCTTACCTGCATGACCGACCATAGTCAGAGGTCACCATCTTTCCTTATCTGGTGGTGCAAGAATCGGGATATAGCCCGTGCACACGCTGTGCAGAGTAGTGATCCCAGTCTCCCACTGCATACTAATAAGGCCCTTTGTCTTCTTTCCCAATATAGGCCTCCTGCAGTCTTCTGCCCCTCAGATGCCAGACAGCAACCAGCAACCAGCCTACACACAGAGTTCCCTCCTGGGCGGGACCTACGTGGAGTGCGAAGAGGAATTAAACTACCTCAAGGCAGCACTCATAGGGGGTTATTCACAACACACCACTCGCCACTGCCCCACCCACCCTGGCTCGGCACTACCTATATAGACGCTTGTCTTGTGACATCACTTCCTGTCTGTCATTTTACTAGAGTCTCCACTTTTCCATTTGCAGGTTATACCTGCTAGCCACTAGATGGACCCTCTGACTATTCACCTCTGTCTCTCCACCTGAATTTCCTCCTCCTCCTACTTCCTGGAACCCCTCTACCTACATATGCTACATCTCTCCCTTACTCTCATTTCTGCTTCTGCCCACAGCACACCCTCACACCCATCATCCTAGCCAGCCCTACGTACTGACCCCTGCCTTACCACTGGACCCACACCCAGCCTGCCACTAACCCCAGTGACCACTAGGAGTCACTATTTCCACCCTGAATTCTTGCTCAAACTAGCCTGCTCTGAGTCCTGAGTCTGAGTTCTGAGGGGCAATCAAGATACTTGAACTTTTCTGCCCTGCCACTACCTAGGCACTATGTTTGTACACCTCCTCCTCAAATGTCTCCCCCTCATTTACATGCTAGTACCCACATCCAATCAGCCAGACATATTCCTGGTCCACTCGTTGCAGCACCCCAACTCTCCCTGACTTGAGTCTGATCCCACCCTACACTGACCATGTGCCCCTGACCCATGGCACCCACCCTGGATGAACCCCCCTGCCTACCCCTGGCTCCCCCATGGCTGCAACTCATCCCTCGCCCTCCCAACCCTCAGACCCTGCCCATTCCTTGTTCCCTATGGCCTCTTCCACATCCCAGTGTACTCCCCAGAAGTTAACATACTGCCACCCCCTGGTCAGAGCCTTGGTCTTCCTACTACTCCTATCTGGTAATATACATCCAAACCCAGGCCCTGCCCCCTCCAGCCCACCTGCTGGGTCCACTGGTCTCCGCATAGCCTCCATGAACATATGCAGTCTACTGAAAAAATTTGATGCCCTCCAGTGCTGGGTCATGTTACACCAACCAGATATCATAGCCCTGGTTGAAACCTGGCTGTCCAAATCCACCCCTGACTCCTTTGTCTCCCTCCCAGGCTATACACTATACCGGGAGGACCAAGTAGGCAAATGTGGGGGTGGTTTGTGCAATCTATACCAGGGATACAGTCTTCGGACAAGCGCTCCCTGCCCCGTTCTTGTAAATGGCACCCAGGCCCTCACCTCAAACTTACTCCTGACCTCAGGGGCCCTCTCTGTCTCACCGCTGCCTACGTCCCCCTAAGAACCAGAACCCGTGATGATATCTATACAGAATATCTTACCACCTCCACCACAAGACAGAACAAATCCTAGTGGGGACATTAGCGTGAACTGGCTCAGCACCTCCTCTTCCACTCCAATTCTTTAGCTGTCCTAGACCTGACATCAACTCATCTCCAGCCACTAGAGTAAACCCAAAGAGAGGAACTAGATACCCTTCTGGCCGTAATTATCACCAATCGCCCCCAAAAAATTCATGACATCCAGGTCCTCCCAGACTCCCTAAGTGACCACTCCCCTATCCTATTCCTTTGGGTGGCCCCTACTCCCAAACCCACAGCCCAGACCACACTCTGCAAGTGCCTTCGATCTGGTGGGCTGATAAAACTCAAACAGTTTCTCACCCAGATTGATTGGTCCCCCATTCATCATGCATCTGACATAGACACTGCCCTCGACTTTTTCTCCCAAACCTTTAACAAGGCCTGTGACCTCTTTGCACCCCTCTCCAGAATTCAATCCAAAAAAGGTAATGCACCTTGGGTTACCCCTGCCCTACTACAAATGCTCAGAAACAGGGATAACCTCTGGCACCTTGCCACTGAAATGGGCCGGATGGCTGATAGACAGGCCTACAATGCTGCTTGGGACAGGTGCACATGGGCCGTCCGTAAAGGTACGGCCGACCATTACCAGGCCAACTTCACCTCCTCCTGTGGGTGTGCACAAACTTTCTGGGACAATGTTAAACAGCTAAAGGAAGTCATGTCCCCTCCCATCCCAGCTCACTATTGATGGCTCTACCTTCACTGACCCTGCATTGCTAACTGCTCTTAAGACCTCCTTTACTGACCTTAGCTCTGTCCTTCCTAGTAATTTCTTTGACTCTCCCCACCCTACCCCCTGTCCTCCAACACCCACAGCTTTCACCTATGCAGATATTTGCCGGAAGCTAGACCTCTCCTAATTAAAGCATTAAATAGCAATAGTCCTGGCAGTGACTCCCTGGACCCCAGTATTCTCTGGCTGGTGCTGGATGATGTCCTTGCCCCACTCAGCAGCCTATTTAACTGATCCTTCTGCCTGGGACAATTCCCCACTGCATGGAAAAACGCAATAGTGACACCCATCCATAAAGGGGGTGACAGGTCCTGTGCCGGGAACTACCAACCAATCTCCATCCCCCCTCCAAAGCCCTAGAAAAGGTGGTGTCCATTCAAATCACTGAATATCTGACTAAGCATAACATCTTCTGCCCAGAACAGCTCGGTTTCCATGCTGGTCACAGTACTAGCACTGCACTAGTTGAGTTCTCCAATTTCCTACACTCCTCCCTAGACACCAGCTCCCTAGCTGGTGCAGTGTTCATTGACATCTCAAAGGCTTTCGACACTGTCTCCCATCCTGTTATGCTGGATGCCGTCTGCCACACTGGTTTCTCTGCTGGCCCACATGCATGGTGCACAAGCTATCTATCCGCTCGCTCCCAATGTGTAAAAATCAATGGGACACCCTCTGAAACTCGTCCCATCCACTCAAGGGTACCTCAGGGCTCCATCCTGGGAGCCCTACTCTTTTCACTCTATCTAAACACCCTGCCCAGGGCATGCTCTGGCAAAATATTTATGTATGCAGATGATGCTATCATTTTTGCCACCCACGGCAATCCCATCTCTCTCCAGGACACCTACAACAATCCTTCAATGATGCGAAGCCTGGTTTAAAGAGCACAGACTCAACATTAATCTAAAAAAAAAAATGCTCTTTGCCAACCCCCAAAACAAAAAATGCAACTTCCCACTCCCTATCCTCCCTAGTACCAAACAACCGCTTGTACAAGTCTGCTCCTACAAATACCTTGGGATTACTTTCGATTCAGCCCTCACCTACCACACCCACATTGATGCCCTTGCATTCACCACTAATACACGGCTTGGCATCCTCTACTGCTACAAAAACTGCCCCCCCCCCGATGCTCTCTGTCTTGCAGTTACGTCATCAGTACTGTCCCTCGTAGACTACGGCCTGCCAGTCTATGGTGCTGCCGACACTACTGACCTCAACAAAATTTGCCTCACTCTAAATAAGGCCTGTAGGCTGAATAGTTGTGCCCCAGGCTCACACATACTTATCAACTCTATAACGAGGCAAAGCTACTTAACCTAGATGAACGGCTATGCTATCAAACCTGCCTCCTCACGAAAAAAATTCTACTCGGGCTCTCCCCATCTGGGGTGACAGCCTCCATCCACCATGCCCAACCTACAATCGCAACCTGAACCTCAAATAAGAGCACTCTCCTGGTCCCCAGAACCAGGACCACCCATGGTCAGAGGTCCTTCTGCTACAGAGCTCCATCCTGGTTTAACTCTCTCCCTGCTCCCATCTCCAATTCCTCCACAATCTCCAACTTTAAAACAACCCTTCGGAGCCAACTGTTTAACACTCGCAGCTGCTCATGTCTCTAAATGTAGCCTTGATCTCTCCACACTTGAACCAAGCGCCAACCAGGTGGCCTCCACCTCATCCCCACCTCCACCTCTCTGCATTTCCCTCTGTTAATGACCAGCTTGTGCACAGCTGTATCACTGTAATTGCTATGAAATTGTAGAAATGTATGAAATCATTCTGTGTAACTCTAAGTCAGTGATTTATATGCTGTAACAAAGGGAGGGATAGCGAGGCTGAAAGAATGGACGTGAGTGGGCAGAGAGGGGCAGTGAAAAAGCAGGGATACTGAATGAATATTTCTGCTCAGTATTCACAAAAGTGGAGAAGGAGGAGGAGGAGGAGGGGGAGGTGCCTGATCCAATTAACAGAAGCACTCTGGATAGGTGAGTCAATCCCAGCCCTTTCACAGAAGAAAGGGTTCTGAAAGAACTCCTAAAACTGATGGTGGACAAAGCAATGGGGCCTGATGGAATTCAGCCCAGAATTCTAAAAGAATTAAGGGGAGAACTAGAGAAATCACTGACTACCCTTTTAACAAATCATGGAGGATGGTGTGGTACCTGAGGACTGGAGGAAGGTGGATGTGATTCCCCTTCACAAAGTGGGACTGAGACAGGCAGGAAACTACAGACCTGTCAGTTTGACCTCTGTGGTAGGGAAAGTGATGAAATCATTTCTGAAGGAAAGAACTGTTGAGTACCTAGAGGCCAGTGAGGCACAGGACCCGAAGGCAGCATGGATTCACAGCTGGGAAGATCATATCAGATAGAATCTAATTGATTTCTTTGACTGGGTGACCAAGTAGTAGACCAGGAGGGTTGTGGACATGGCCTACTAGACTTTACCGAGGCATTTGACACAGTCCCACACAAAAATTAATAGTCAAATTAACCAGCCCGGGAGTGGGTCCCAGGGCGATAGCCTGGGTAAAACATTGGCTGGACAACAGGACACAGAAGGTAATTGTAAATAGTGCCCACTTTGAAGAAAGAGGGGTTACTAGTGGGGTACCACAGGGTGCAGTACTGGGTCCAGTCCTTTTAAATGTCTTTATAAGTGACATTGCAGAGGGATTGGAAGGAATAGTATGCCTCTTTGCAAATGACACAAAGATGTGCAACAGGATTGATACACAAGGAAGTGTGGAAAGGATGAGAAGGGACTTGGCAAGGTTGGAGGAATGGTCAGAAGTATGGCAGCTTGGATTCAATGCAAAGAAATGCAAAATAATACACCTGGGAAACAAAAACCCAGGGGAAGATTACACAATGGGGGGAGTAGTAACAAAAAAAAATTGAAAGGGACCTGGGGTAATCATATCAGATGATCTTAAGGTTAGCAAGCAATGTGAGAGGAAGGTAGGGAGGGCTGGGGGTATACTGGGATGTATAGGGAGAGGCATCACCAGCAGAAAACAAAAATTGATATCCCTCTGTACAGACAGTTGGTGAGACCCCGTCTGGAGTACTGCGTACAGTTCTGGAGACCCCATCTCCACAAGGACATAGAAAGGATAGAGGCAGTCCAGAGGAGGGCAACTAAAATTGTGCAGCATCTGCAAGAAAAACCAAATGAGGAGAGACTAAAGGAGCTTAATATGCATACCCTTGAGGAAAAGGGGGGGGGGACATGATAGAAACTTTTAAGTGCCTCAGTGGAATCAACAAAGTCCAAGAGGGTAGCATCTTTCAGAAAAAGAGATGTGCAAGAACAAGGGACACAATTTGAAGATGGGGGTGGTTCGACAATATGAAGAAGTATTTTTTCACAGAGAGGGTGGTGGATGCATGGAACAGCCTTCCTGAGGAGGCTGTGGGGTCTAAAACTGTGGGAGAATTCAAGATACATAGGACAGACATAAGGCAATTTTGTCAGGGTAGGAAGAAACAGACTGTTGGTTAACTAGGATCTGCAGTTTATAATGTAGGTAGGGAAATGGGCAGACTATGTGGGCCAAGCAGTCCTTATCTGCCGTCAAAGTCTATGTTTCTATGTTTCTGTGCATTTCCTGGTGACAGTTTTGTTGTTAAGCAGGGCAGTTACCTGACTAATGACAGTTTTTTCACTCAAGCAAATTGCTGCATTGTATGTCCTAGGAAAAAATTCAGAATTACGTCTGAATAAAATCTTTCTCATATTTTTAAACTTTTGACTTGCATTTAAAAGACTATTGCCTTCCCATACCATATGGGGATTCCTTTCTTGTTCATAGTCTTGTTCCCTTAGCTATTCCACAAAAATATTCAAGCCCTGCTCCATTTCTGAAAAGTCAGGCTCCCTGGTGAGGCTTGAACCTACAATCCCAAGTTCTTCTAATTCATCTGTTGTCATTATATTCTCCTTAAGTTCCCTTTCCTGGTCCAAAATGGTCATCTCCTTTATTAGTAAGTCCAGGTCCTGGTCACAAAGTTGGAGGTTTCTTCAGCTGTAAACCCCGATGTCTAAATCCAAATGCTCAGTATTATGGAAATGTAATTTTAAGTGAAGTTTTCTGAAGAATTTGTTAAGATCAACAAACAAGTTAAAGTAATTTATCACTTGGGTAGGAATAAATGTGAAACCATGTTTCAGCACTGATTTCTGATGTTGATTTAGTGTAAATTCAGATAAATTTAATATCTGTAAGTAAAGTCCTTCTTACTTTCTCTCATTATTCTTTCTATGCCTACATTTGTTCCTTCCTCCTCGTCTGCCACTTCTGTTTTTCTTTTTCCTTTCTATGTGGGTGTAGGACATTTTTCAAAAATCCTGGCTCCTGCATGTATTTGGTTCCTGTCTTGCAGATTGTTTTTCCCCTCTATTTTTTGGGCTCTGTGTATTTCTGGCAAATCTCACCCTAGTTATGGGCCTCTCCCAGCTATGTGAACATGTTTTTTTCCAGCTTAGAATGTCCCCCTTCTGGTAGTATGTTTTAACTCTATTTAACTTTGTAATCTTTCTTTTAATAACTTCCTTCTCATATATTTTTATTTTGTTGTTGAGCTATGCATTAAAGTCTGGGCATGCAGTGCTTTCTTTAAAGCTGACTGCTGCTGATTTAGTTGTTTTAAGTTCTTTTAGAAGTTCAATGTGCTTGCTGAGGTCATCTCTGATTAACAGTTCAATAAAGATTTTTGAACATTCTGCAGCTGCTTTCAGCCACTCCTCTTTAAATTGAAATTCCACCAACCCACAAGTGGGAACAATATTAACTCTAAGTCCCCTTGGTGCTTGTTCTCCCTCTAAGTATTCCTCCAGAGTGCTTATGTTGTAAGTTATCTCAAGTTCTTTTAATAGTAATTTCTCTAACTTTAGAAATATTGTTCTAACATTTCATCAATGCAAATGTTGTCGTTACCTGTGTCAGTTTCTGAATTGAATAAGCCCCTCAGTTTTTACTGCCGCTCATCAAAAGAATCTGCTTTTGAGTTTTCTCAGCCAAGTCCAGTGTTGTTCTTTGAGTCAGGTCTGCTACTGCTATGACTCATTTTCTCTCTACGTTTCTCTTGTAGAAAATACTCCTGGTCTTAGAATTTTGCTCGATTTAAAAGGTCCCAGAAGAGCCAACATCATCCCCAGTGATGGCTGTGATCCTTGGTGAAATAAAGCACAAACAGAGAGGTCAAGGAAACACCACAATGCAGCAGCTTATGCTAGTGCTGCACTATCGGAGGTGGCTTATCTCCACAAACAAACAACAGAAGTCTAATAGATAGTGTACACCCTGGGGCTATCTGTATCCACGAAGTAAGGGAAATGTCCAAGCAAAAATGATGCAGAATAAGTACTTTACTTTGTAGGACCCATTCGTGTGCAACAATTTTACAATACAATCGATGCAAACAATGGCAAGCTTGCCCCTAGTGCCTCGACTCTCACGAGTCTTCAGTGGGGGTAATGCTTTAAAGATACACATACTCTTTTTAAGCTGAAGCCTTATGCAATTTGCCATTTTAATTAGCAGGCATCCAATAGAAATTACACACACTTTTTAAGCTGAAGCTTTATGAAAATTTCCTTTTCAAAAGAGGTTAATGCTTAAAGACACATACACTTTTTTAAAAACTGAAGCCTTATACAAATTGTCATTTCATTTACCAGGCATCCAAAGGAAATTCAGTATCATGTATTATTACTCAGTGTTGAACAGATTCTAAGTTTACATGACATAATCAAGATATATTTAAATGCAGCTTTTTTGTAGGTTCAAGCCCCACCAGGGAGCTTGAATTTTCAGAAATGGAGCAGGACTCGAATACTTTTATGGAATTGCTAAGGGAACATGACTATGAACAAGAAAGGAATCCCCATATGGTAAGAGAATATAATAGTCTTTTAAATGCAAGTCAAAAGTTTAAAAATATGAGAAAAAGTTTATCCAGACCTAATTCTGAATTTTTTCCTAGGACATACAATGCAGCAATTTGCTTGTATGAAAAAACTGTCATTAGCAATATAACTGCCCTGCTTAACAGCAATATTGCCACCAGGAAATACAATCTGACTAAACAAGGAGAAGCACTTAAATCACTCAATGTGGAAAAATAGTAGTGATAAAACCTGCCAATAAAGGTGGCAATATTGTTGTCATGGACAAGAAAAAATACAGAGAAATAATATTGGGACTACTGAATAATGTGAATAGCTATGAAGTTTTGTCTAGCAATCCTACAGCAAGGTATAGAAAGGAACTCAACAACATACCCATGGAGGCAGAAGCAAGAGGGGAAATTACAGAGGCAGAATACAGTTACTTATGGAAAGAATACCTAGTGGTACCTGGATTTTATGCACTTCCTAAAGTGCACAAAAACAGAGAATCACCTCCAGGATGGGTGATAGTTTCAGGAGGGGGGCCTTTGTCACACAACCTGGGAAAGTTTGTTGATTTTTTTCTTACAGCCACTGGTTAATAATCTTGGGTCACATATAAAAGACACCACAGACTTTCTGGAAAAAAAATCAGGATCTCAAATGGGAAAATGATTATAGTTGGTTGGGCACAGATGTAGAATCACTTTATACAACTGTAAGACATATAGATGGATTATATGCATCTGAAAAATTCATAAACAGATACCAGGAGACAGATGGGGTACCAACAGCATTCATTTTAAAATCTTTGGATTTTATCCTGAAACATAATTTGAAGGTGAATTTTATGAGCAGAAGTGCGGCACAGCAATGGATGCATTGATGGCACCCAGTTATGCTAATCTTTTCCTTGGTGACTGGGAGGAGACTTTAGTGTTAAATGAAACTACAAATCTGCTGGCCCAGTGGTGCAGAGGGTTGAGGCTCTGGACATCTCGCCTTGCAGCAAACCAGTGACCCAAGTTCGGGAGTGAGCCTGGGTTGTCAGAGATCGACACGGGGGAGGGCGGAGCTGGATGGAGCAGCTAACGGGCAGCTCTCCTCTCCGGGGAAGGTTGAGTGGCATCCTTCGTTCAAGGCTGCCCCCTGGTGGAGGCCAGGAGGCTGTGAAAGCAGGTTGCCCAGCAGTAGGCCAATGGGGAGGGTGTAGGAGGGTCATTACCGGGGCTGTAAGGTGCATGCTTACCTCCACGCGCATGCAACATTCTCCTGGGGCCCTCGGGTGAAAATGGAGGACAGGAAAACACTCTGCTGGCAGTATGATGACCAACTTTCCACAGGCACCATTACTGAACCGGGCATAAGGTAAGCCCTGGTAATTCTGGGACACAGAGCTGGGGGAGCTGGTTAGATGGGGGCTGTTCAGGAGAAGCACAAATAAATATAAAAAAAAAATGAAATTGAAAATCCATATTTTAGACATATAGTGAAGTGATATAATTTCATTGATGATGTGGCATGTGTTTGGAAGGGAAATGGACAGGAAGCACATAATTTTATGGGTTGGTTAAATAATAATCATCTCAACTTTAAAATTTACTTCCACATATGACCCCAGGGAATTAAAATTCCTAGATATACATATAAACATAGAACAAGAAGATATGGACACTCACCATCGGAACAAAGACATATAGAAAAGACACAGCCACCAACTCACTTGTACATTCAGATACTGCCCAACCCCCAGGTTATAAAAAAATCAATCCCATATGGGCAAATTCTGCACTTAAAAAGAAACTGTACCGAAGAAGTAGATTTTCAAATCCAAACAGAAGAACTTATGCATAGGTTCTATGAAAGAGGCTATGATTGGACCTTATTAGAAAAAGCAAGAGAGAAGGTGAAAAAAATTAACAAGGAGGCACTTTTAATAAGGAATGGAACATAACTGAAACTCAAATTCCTTTACCTTCATTACAGAAGATAATGATCTAGCAGCTGACGTTGCTTTCCGTTCTGCCTTTTTATTCTTTATGCGATTCTGGACATCCGAAGAGGAGTAGTGATTGTTAAAATATGCTGGAATCTCTGTGTTAAGGGGAGGTAAGGCAGCAACGGTGGTGTTGCGTTTTGTATGCTTTCATGAACTGGCGAACAGTTGAATAGTTGTTTGGATACTTTTATACGAGGCACGGCTGCTGAAGAATACTCGTCTTGTTCTTTACTGTGAGCTGTGCTGCATTTTATGAGTGAAGACATTTGGGAAATTTGGATCTATGATTCTGGGAACATTGGAATATTATTCACAAACCGTGAATTATACAGGGATTTGGGGAGTTGGGCTGGACTATTACAGGAGTTATCTAAACTTAAGCCCCTGATATATTTTGAATCCAAGGGGGGAGACTTCTTGGAATATCCTGTCACTGAATCACATTACATTGGGGTGTCTGAGATTGCTGAAGCTCTGGGAGGAGAGTGTGACTGACCCCCGGGAGGAGAGTGTGACTGATCCTCGGTCTCTGCTGTTTGATTATGAGGAATTTCTGAAGACTTTGAACAAGATTTGCTTTTGGACTCTGTGATCTGTGATGGTCTTGGCCTGTATATGTGTTCATGGGATAGCTGCCTGGTGGTGGTGCTGGTTGGGACCGAGGCGGGTGACTCTGGCTTCGACCTGCTGGTGGGCAGGTGAGTTACTGAAGTTTCCCAAACCTACTGGGTGGTCCACGGTGGGTGGACATCGTTCGAGGTTATTGCTAAGGTCCGCCTGGATCAGAATTCCACTCTGGGGCTATTTCCATCACATGGTAGTTTGTGATATCTTCTGCCTTTGGATTAGAATTGAAAAATTTATTTTGCTCATTTTAAAAGACAGCCTGACTCTGATTGTTCGAGTTTTAGAGAGCCTGGGATTTTTAGTATTGGATGACCAGCAGACTTTTATATTTTTTTTTAATTTATTTCACCTTTCTATGCTTTTTTGACTTTATGATATTATATGACTTGAGTTTGTTATTGGATTAATAGTAACTGTAATATATTTTTTATTTATTTTCTTTATAGGTTTTCCTTGGTTAATAATATTATTTGTTAATTAAGATAGGTTGTTAAGTTGAGTTAGTTATTAGATATCTGTTGTTAATGATGTGTTTGATGGGGCTTAAAACGGTCAGGCGCTATTCTCCCACTCTGCTCCTGGACCTCCGTCCCTTTCACTGTCCTCTGTTGTCTGATGATGTTTTTAACAACTGTCGTAAAGCAGGAATAGTGAGAAGGCGTTTAGGGGATGGGTGGGTTGGACAGAGTGGGAGATTGGAGGGGGGTAAGCAGATAGGGATAGTTGGGTCAAGGAGACGCCTTGGGGAAAAATGGGATCAGGAGAGGGGTCCTCCTTGCCTGATTCCCATACCCAAGGGCTCCACAGATTGTGGGCAGGTACTGCGATCCTCTCTGAAAACCCATCCAACTTGGGCGGTGTTACGTAATGCCAGGTCTGTTAGGAACAAGACTGCTATTATTGCAGGTCTTGTTGCAACATCTGACCTGGCATGTATCACCGAGACCTGGCTTTGATGAGAATGCAGGTCCTATTTTAGACTCTGCTGCTCCAGCTGGGTTCTCGGTGATGCACCGTCCGAGATTGGATCGTAGGGGCGGGGGAGTGGCCATCTTTTTTAGATCAGATCTGAGTCTTGTGGAGGCGCCAGTGGGTAACACCAGATCCTTTGAGTATATCCTGGCAGCAGGTGCAGAGTTTAGGATTCTCCTCATCTACCATCTACCCGGCAATGGTGGTGAATTCCTGGAGTTCGCGGACTTCATCGTTGACATGGCATTGGAGTCGCCCAGATGGTTAATACTGGGTGACTTCAATGCCTGGGATGAACTCTCACTGTGAAAGAACTTCCTCCAACTTATGTCTATGTTGGGCCTGTCACAGGTGGTTACCTCTGCTACTCATATAGGGGACACTCTTTGGACCTGGGTTCCTACTGGATTTGGATGTTTCATATCTGGGGTGGAACCAATGTGTGGACAGACCATCACACCATAAGATTCAGTTTTGGGGCACCCTAATAGGTCTGCCCTATGGAGATGGTTCAGTATCGCCCTTTAAGGGGAGTAAACCCAGAGGGCCTATTAGCGGTACTGGACCTATCGGGTGTTTCGGGTAAGAGCATTGGTCCAGGGGACCTTGTTATTGCCTATAATAAGGCAGTGACCAGACCTTGGACCAAATTGCTCCTGTTCGTGTTCGCCCACTCACTCAGCGCCCAAAGACTCCATGGTTTGATGAGTCTTTGAAGGAACTGAGGAGAGTGGGGCGAAGGCTAGAGAGGGCCTGGCGGAAATCTTGCCTGGATGCTGACAAACTTAGATTGATAGATCATTATGTTATCTATCAATCGGCAATAACCATAAGAAGGCAGAATTCTGTCCAGGGAGATTGCTGCTGCGTGAAACCGACCAGCTCAACTCTTTCGGACTGTTGACAGATTGTGCAATCCACTCTGTCTACAGTCTGGAAGAGATTTTTCACAAATAAAGTGTGATGAGCTTGCTCGATTTTCCGCTGATAAGATTGCCAGCATTAGGTTGGATATCGGCCAGGCTCACTCTTCAAGGGTTTGCAGTGATCGTGAGGGAAACAAACACCTGTGTTACCTGGTTTGACTTTGGTAGGCGGAATTCATGGATATTGTGAGGATTGTCAGACCAATACGTCCAACCAGCTGTAGTTTGGATCCGGGCCCTACGCCTCTATTATTGGGTTGCATAGATATTATCTGTCCGACCATTGCTGAAATTGTCTGGAAATCTCTGGAGCAGGGGATCTTTCCTGAACCCTTAAAGGAGGCGGTCGTTCGACCACACCTAAAAAAACCTTCATTGAATCCGAACTGCCCAGCTAACTACAGATCTGTCTCTAACCTGCCCTTTTTGGGCAAGGTTATTGAAAAGGTGGTTGCACTGCAACTGGATGACCACCTTACAAATCACAATGTCTATGATACTCTTCAATCAGGATTTAGGAAAAGACATAGTACTGAGACTGCTCTTGTCCGGGTTCTAAATGATCTCCTGATAGCGAGAGATCGAAAGGCTCGTACTATTCTAGTCCTTCTTGATCTCTCTGCAGCATTTGACACTGTGGACCATGGTGTGCTTTTGGAACGCCTGCGGTTCTATTGTGGACTGTCTGGTATGGTTCTGCAATGGTTTCAATCTTTTCTCACGGGGCGGAGATAGAGGGTTATCACTGGAATTTATTCCTCTGATGCTGTCTCTTTGCCCTGTGGGGTTCCGCAGGGGTCCATTTTGGCACCCATGTTGTTTGCTGTCTATATGCTGCCATTGGGAGACATTATTAGGCAAGACAGCTTGGGTTTTCACTGCTATGCAGATGATACCCAGCTGTATTTGTCCTTTAGTCCCGGACAGGAAGATACAGTCTCTATACTTAACAACTGTCTATCCGAGATCAAGGATTGGATGAGTGCCAGCTGGCTAAGGTTAAACCGGATAAGACTGAGGTGTTGGTGGTGGACCCAGGTCACCTTGAAGTGGGTTGTAGGGCTGGACTTCCTTGGGGGCGTGTGGATCGATGGTGCCCAGCTCTCAACCTCAGACCTGGTGCGTAACCTGGGCGTTATTGATTGACAGTTTGACCCTGAAATTTCAGGTGTCATCTGCTGTCAAATCTTCCTTTACCATCTTAGGAATATCACTCGGTGAAACACCTTGTTCCTCTGGCTGACCTTCCGACACTGGTCCAGTGCTCTGTTACTTCTGCCTGATTACTGCAATGCCCTGTACCTAGGGCTACCGAGGTTGATATCCACCACTTGCAGCTAGTGCAGACGCAGCAGCCAGGCTTTTGACTGGGACATCTATGAGAAGTCATATCATGCCTGTGCTGCGCGAACTGCACTGGCTGCCGGTTCAGTGGCGGATCACCTGTAAGGTCGGGTTACTGACCTACAAAGCCCTACACGAACAGGGACAGCGGTATCTCCAAAATCTCCTTGTTCCCTACTGTCCCTCTCGCTTGCTCCGCTCCACTGACGAGGGATTGCTAGAGGTTCCCAGGGTTCATTTAAAAACATCTGGAGCACGGGCATTTTCTTATGCTGCCCCTACCCTGTGGAATTCTCTACCTCGTCGGATACGAAGCTGCCTGGCCGTTGAGAGCTTTAAGTTAGAATTAAAAACTTATTTATTTCAAAAGGCATATGGACAGTGATTTTTTTGTAATTTTATTGTGATCATATTGTTATTGTTGTTGTTTGTGTTATATGTATGTATTTTAATTGTTTTATTTGTACAGCGCTTTGGTATTGAAAAGCGCTTAAAAAATAAATTTCACTTACTTACTTTACTTACTACTAAAAAATAGAATAACATTCAAAAGAGGCAGTAGCCTGAAAGACAAACTGGTCCATAGCCACTTGAAAAAGGAAGTGGCAATCGATAGGAGAAGTGGCTACCACACAGAGCTGATGACTTCTTTTGCTGTAAGAGGTGAAAAGTATGTAAATTTGGAAAGCCAGAAAAAACATTTCAACACCCGAAGCTAGAGGGACTTAACATAGATATAAGAGAAATGATGACCTGTGATACAGCATATGTGGTGTATGCACTTTGGTGCCCATGTAACTTGGTATACATAGGTAAGACAGTTCATCCCATGAAACAAAGACTCCAGGAACATGTTAGATTGATCATTAACGACTGTCAGGATACATCAGTGGGTACACACTTTACTATGTGCCTTAACTTCTCCCACAAGGGCTTACAATTCATTGGTATTGAATGGGTGCCATCCCCACTTCTAGGGGATGACTGTCCCAACTTGTTACTACAAAAAGAGAACAAATGGATTTTCAAAATAAAAACCATGAAACCAGTGGGACTGAATTACAAATGGGACCTTAAACCATTTTTGAAAAAAATAATTGGGGAAAAGGCAACTTTTAGACACTCCTGTAGATCCTCATTATATGTTAGACATTCCTGGTTCAGGATAGTTCTTCTCCAAACTAGGAAATTTATCTTACATAGACATGAATGCAGGACCCCCTTGATATTAAGTACAAGACCTGTGAATTAATCCTAATAATAAGATATGTATGTATGTATGTATTTTTTATTTTTTTATATTGCACATTATTACTCATGATGAAACTATGTATGCATTCTTTTCTGTTTTAGGAATCACATCTCTTGTCAATTTTGGATCCTGGCTTCTCCTTCCTAACTGGATTTCATTTGAAATTGGAATGCTGTTTGGTTGCACTGTTAAAAACCGCCCCAGGACCCCGACGAGGAGATGATGGGGTCACTTTGTGTGTATTGTTTTGTATTTCTCTTTTTTAGAAAAAGCTGCATTTAAATATTTTTTGATTATGTCATGTAAACTTAGAATCGGTTCAATACTGAGTAATAATGCATGATACTGAATTTTTTCTGGATGCCTGGTAAATGAAATGACAATTTGCATAAGGTTCAGTTTTTAAAAAAAGTGTATGGATCTTTAAGCATTACCCCCTTTTGAAAAGGCAATTTGCATAAGGCTTCAGCTTAAAAAGTGTGTGTAATTTCTATTGGATGCCTGGTAATTGAAATAGCAATTTACATAAGGCTTCAGCTTAAAAAGAGTGTGTGTATTTTATTTATTTATTTATTTATTTATTTATTAAATTCTCGGATTACAAATACCTTTGAGCAAAAACTGCTCGTTTACAAAGGTTCTACGTCAAAGGATGAGGGTCAACATACATACAGAGGTAGTAAAAGAATGCACAATAAACAACCAAAACAACTAAAAGAAAAAATAAAGATACTCAGTTATAACATACTTTGAGATAATATTCATATAACAAGCAGCTTGAGAAGGCAGCTGGCTGCGGTAACAATAAGAGATAGAGGGCACCATAGGCAGTTAGTATTGCAGGCGTGCGACCGGGAGAAGAAGTTGGCAGGCTAATGGGCCACTGTCCGATGGTGGTGGAAAATGTCTTGTGCCAGTGGAGATGTGAAGCAGGAAAGGAGTCACAAGGAAGGCGCAGTGCCAGAGGGAATGAGACTGGGTTGTGAGCAGGCTGTGAGACACAAGTGAGCTGGGAGGTGTTTAGAGAGATCTCTGTTCGGAGAAACAGTCACATTGAGTGGTAGAGGTGAGGTAAAGTTTGAGATTCCTTTTGAAGGGTCCAAGTGTAGTAGAGGAAAGTGCTTCTTTATTGAGGGAATTGAACCATTGAGAGGCTCTATAGATAAAGGACCGCTGACCCATGGAGGTATGACATCTGGGAACCTGAAAGGTTAGAGACTGGGCACCACGTGTTTTCTGAGTGCCACTGTAGGTAGTAAGGAGTGAGCTAACACCAGGTGGCCTGAGACCAAGGAGAATCTTTGGTAAGTAAGCAGGTCTGGTATTGTATTCTGCTGCGTAAGGGTAGCCAGCTGGCCTGTGCATAGAGAGGTCACAGGTGTGGGTTTGTCGGGCTGCACCCATCAGTAGTCTACAGGCTTTGTTGAGAGCAACTGAGATCCTGTGGAGGGCACTTGTTGAGGCAGAGCCATAGATGCAAGGGCGTAGTCAATGATAGAGGTGACAGAGCTGTAGATGGCTGTTTAAGGGCATCCACAGGCATACAGTGCTTGTGTTTGTGTAGTAGTCCAATCCATATATTGGCGGTCTTGGCAACAGTGTCAATATGCAGTGTAGGAGAGGGTACTATCCAGGGTAATACCAAGGTACTTGAACTCCTTGACATGTTCGAGTGGGTGCCCAGCGTGGTTCTTGATGGTAAGGGACAGAGAGTTGTGCCTGCTCTGTCGGTTACAGAAGGACATGGCTTTAGTCTTTCTGTGGTTCAGGACAAGTTTATGAGAATTGAACCAGTATCTTTAAGCATTACCCTTATTGAAGACTTGCGAGAGTCAAGGCGTGAGGTGCATGCTTGCCATTGTTTGCATCGATTGTATTGTAAAACTGTTGCACACGAATGGTACCTACAAAGTAAAGTACTTATTTTGCATCATTTTTGCTTGGACATTTCCCTTATTTCGTGGATACAGATAGACTCAGGGTGCACACTATCTACTAGACTTCTGTTGTTTGTTTGTCGAGGTACGTCACCTCCGATAGTGCAGCATGAGCCTCAGCTGCTGCATCGCAGTGTTTCATTGACCTTTCTGGAGGAAGAACCATGGTGCCTGGCACTGAACCTCTGGCTTCTGGATGTCTGGAGACTGAGGGTCTCACATCTCCCTCACTATATCATTTTCACCAATGCTGGGGGCCTGAAATCTCCTGTTCCATCTGGTTAGATGCCATAGTCCTTCAGTGTTCTGGTTTCTGTGATGCCAGTTCCTCACAGGAGGGCCAGGATTCACCTTGGAGTGGGGGGGATGAGTTTGTGCCTCTGTGCCCTCCAGATGATCTACATTTTTGGAGAAAATGCTCAATGTCTTGGCAGCAAGATGGCAGACATAGAGGCCACCATGGAAGCAGGAAACCTGGGTACAGTAGAAATTACAGAGACCTGGTGCAATGAAAACCATGACTGGGAGGTAGCCATACCAGGGTATGTGTTATTCAGGAGGGACTGGGTAGAAAAAAAGGGAGGAGGTGTAGCTCTTTTGTGAGAGACAACATAAAGGCCTCAAAAATAAAAGGGGGAGAGAGTACAACAGAGATACTGTGGGTCACCCTGGAGACAGGGAGGGGGGCCACTATTAGGATAGGGGTGATCTAAAGACCTCCAGCACACAGAGAGGAAGGAGATAAGGATATGATAGATGAAATGCAAGGGATAGCTAACAAGGGTGAAGTACTGCTACTGGAGGACTTCAGTCTATCAGATGTGGAATAGAGCCCACTTGCTGCAGCATCAGTTAGAAGTATGAAAATCCTAGACTCCCTGCAGGGGGTGTTCCTTAGGCAACTAGTTAAAGAACCCACTTGTGAGGGGGTTTTACTGGACCTGGTACTGTTAAACAGGGACAGTGTTGCTGACAACACAGTGGGAAGCCTCCTGGGGACCAGTGATCATTGTATGGTGTGGTTCAGCATAAGGACAGGGCCAGAACCAAGCCACGCTAAAACAAGGGTCCTGGACTTCAGGATGCACAATTTCAAGAAAATGGGATAGTGCCTCAGGGAAGCCATAGCACGAATAAGGAATAAGGGTGAGGTAGAGGAAAAGTGGGCAAGAATAAAGCAGGCCATTGAGAAGGCAACAAACCTCTGTGTCAAGCAAGTTACCAAGAGCAAGAGAAGAAAGACTGCTATGGTTCTTCAAGGAAGTAGCAGAGAAGGTAAAAGAGAAGAAGCAGGCATTCAAAAGATACAAGATGACACAAAAGGATGGGGATAGGCAGAGTTATCAGGAGAAACAAAAGGAGGCAGCGAAGGCAGCTAGGAGAGCTAAAGCATGAATGGAGGAAAACATTGCTAAATCAGCAAAAAGGGGGATAAAACTTTATCCAGGGGCATAGGGACATAATGTTGCAAGACATTATGTCACCGCACATACGATGCTGCCAAACCGCGCAATATATTGCAGCAGCATATGTCTTTGTTTTGCAGGGCTGATCCCCAAACCCAACCTACTAATATAGCTAACTGGGGAGATCACTTAAAATCGCACAATGTGTGAAAAATACATTTCTTGCATCTGGGACTGGGAATCAAAACCGGTCCCACACACACTACCGGCATCCCTTGCTGCTTGTGGCTCATCCTGTTGAGCCATGGCAGCATCTTGTCAGCCCTTTGTCCCAGCAGAAGTCTTTTCCTCTGCATGTGGAACAGAGTTTAGGGTACACTACCCATTATTATTTCCTTTTAGCAGTATGCAACCTCTTTGCTGTTCACTACCACACTGTTCCTGTTGTGTGGGTATGTCATCTGCTATTAAGAGTGCAACATATTGACCGGGTAGGTTTTCCAGGTACCTAAGCAAAAAGAAGAAAAGCAAGGCTAGGGTAGTAACGCTAAAAGGGGAGGGAGGAAAGTATGGAAGAGGACCAGAAGAAAGCTGATATACTGAATAAGTACTTTTGTTCAGTATTCACTAAGGAAGTAGTAGGTGAGGGGCCACAGATAGTAGAGAAGGGCATGAAGCGAAGGGGATGTGGACACTTGCACTTTTACAGAGCAGAAAATCCTCGGGGAACTAGGAAAACTAAAGGTAGACATGGAAATGGGGCCGGACGGGGTTCACCCTTGAATATTGAAGGAACTCAAGGAGGAATTGTCTTCGCCTCTGATGGCCCTGTTCAATCTATCGCTGGATATGGGGGAAGTTCCGGGGGACTGGAGAAGGGCAGATGTGGTCCCACTACACAAAAATAGTAATAGGGAGGAGGCAAGAAATTACTGACCTGTAAGCCTGACTTTGGTGGTGGGCAAGGTTACAGAAGCTCTACTTAAAGAAAGGATTGGGGAATACCTTAACAGCAGTGGATTTCAGAATCTGAGGCAGCATGGGTTCACAGGGGGTAAATCTTGCCAAACAAACCTCTTTTAGAGTTTTTTGATTGGGTTACCAGGGGAGGTGACTCAAAGAGGAGTGGTAGATATGGCCTACATGGATTTCAGTAATGCCTTCAACACTGTTCCACACAGAATACTGGTAAACAAGCTAGGCAGCATGGGAGTATATCCAAAGATATGAATATAAGAACATACAAAGAATGGCAGGAGATACAAACAAACAAACAATCAATCAATCAATCATGGTTTATTTCTATTGTGCTTTTCAAATGCCAAAGTGCAGCAAGTAAAAGATGCATTAATAATAAACAATAAAATATAACACAATTAAAAGGCAGCAAAAAAAGGGGGCCAATCAAAGGCTAAAGTAAACAAAAAACTTTTCAATGAAGCCTTGAAGGATTCTGTGAATGGGCACTCTCTAATCCAATGAAGTTGAGAATTCCATAGAGTTGGAGCCACAAAAGAGAAAGCACTGGCTCCAGAAGATTGAAGACGAACCCTGGGAATCTCTGGCAATCCCTCGCTGGTGGAGTGGAGTGGGTGGAGAGGGCGGTAAGGCTTCAAGAGATCTTGCTAGTAGCTAGGTCCCTGTCCATGTAGGGTCTCATAGGTCAACAATGCGACCTTGAAGGTGATCCTCCGATGTACCAGCAGCCAGTGCATTTTGTGCAGAACAGGTGTGATGTGGTACAATCTAGATAGCCCAGTCAGCAACCTGGCTGCAGCTTTCTGCACCAGCTGCAGGCGGTGGAAATCCACCCCCGGCAACCCTAGATATAGAACATTGCAGTAATCTAGACACGAGGAAACAAAGGTGTGAACCAGTACCGGAAGGTCATCGTGCAGAACAAGGTGCTTTATCCAGACTATATTCCTCAGATGGTAAAAAGAGAACTTGACAATGGCCGACACCTGAAACTTAAGTGTCAGCTCGCAGTCAAGTATTACGCCCAGATTCCACACCTACTCAGAAGATCTCTACTGGTTGCTCCCTAGCACAAGGCTAGAGGGAAATCCAGGAGTCAACTTCTCTACACGATGACTAGGGTCCACCACCAGCACCTCAGTCTTATCCGAATTTAGCCTCAGCCAGTTGGCACTCATTCTGTCCTGAATCTCAGCGAGGCAGTTGTTAAAGATCATAAGGGCATCATTTTGTTCGGGCACAATGGACATATAGAGCTGAGTGTCATCTGCATAGCAGTGAAAACTCAGTCCATAATGTCTTATAATGTCTCCCAATGGTAGCATATTCACCTTGAACAACATGGGAGAGAGCACAGAACCCTGCGGCACCCCTCAGGACAGCACAAAGGGAGCAGAGGAAAACATTCCTGATACTACCCTGTGAGATCTGCCTGTGAGGAAGGAGTGAAGCCATCTAAGGACTGTTCCTGACAGACCGCAGATCAACTGCAGGCATTCCAGCAATATCTTATGGTCCATGGTGTCAAACGCAGCAGAGAGATCAAGGAGGACCAAGATCAAATGGCTCCTCCGATCTCTCGCAGTTAGGAGATCATTAGGTACCCAAACTATCGCCATCTCAGTACTATGCCTCTTTCTGAAACCAGACTGGAGAGAATCATAGATGCCATGGGTGGTAAGAAAGTAATCAAGTTGCAGTGCGACTACTTCCTCAATAACCTTACCCAAAAAGGCTAGGTTAGAGATCGGTCTGTAGTTTGTGAGACAGTCCGAGTCAAGTGAAGATTTCTTCAAAAGGGGTGTCACGACAGCCTGTTTCAAGGACTCCAGAAATGCCCCTTGGTCCAAAGAGCACCAGACAATCTCTACAAGGACTGGTCTGATCACATCTGCACAACCCATAAGGAGGCGCGTGGGACCAGGATCCAAACTGCAGCAAGTCTGCTGCAAACTCTGGACAGTCTTCATGACACCTGTGATTGCTGGCCGGTCAAAGTCTTTCCAGACAGACTGAGGGCCTGTAACCATGCTTTGATCTCCGCTGTGCTCATTTGAATGCGTCCTGCGGATGTCAGATCTGATCATTGACACCTTATCAAAGAACCAAGCAAACTCATCACACTTTAATTGTGACAAAGCTCTCTGGCCCTGCAGACAGGCTGGATTGCACAGCCTATCAACAGTCTGGAAGAGCAGAGCTGGTCGATTCCTTAATGCAGCAATCTCCCTGGACAGGAACACTGCCTTCTTATGGGAGATTTCTGATTGATGGCCCAAATAATGGGCGATCAATCTAAGCCTGTCACTTTGAAGACCAGACTTCCGCCAGCCATGTTCCAGTCTTTGCCCCACTCTCTTCAACTCCCTCAAAGTCCCATCAAATCAAGGGGACCAAGGGTGAAGGGCAAACACAGACAGGAACTATGGAATCCAATGCCCTCAGCACCACACTATTATAGTGATTTACTAAGGCATTTGGATCCAAGCACTCCATAGGCCAACTCGATAGGTCCAGCACCGCCATCAGACCTTCGGAGGTAACACCTCTTAAATGGAGGTACTGGACCATCTCCAAGGGGCAGGTCTCAAGGGGGGCATAAAATTGAACAGACCTGATGGTCTATCTAGTCTGCTTGAGTGTGCAGCTAGCTCCCCTGTCTCCTACCCGCATATCCGATTTCGTGCCCATACTAGCTGTTGCCCCCACAGTGCCTCATTGGTGACCTTCCCCATGACTTTTCCTCATCTCCTCTTAAAACTGCCCACCGTTTTCGAGGATACCACCTCCTCAGGCAGTGTGTTCCACCCTGTTATCACTCTCTCTCTTTCGCGCTCTGTGAAATAGTACCTTCTCATTTCCATTCTGAATCTACCACCCTCCAACTTTAGATTGTGCCCACTAGTGTCCCTCCCTCTCCTTAATCTGTACCATCTTTATTTATGCCTTTCATTTATTTCAAGGTTTCTGTCATTTCCCCTCTTTCCTCTGTTCCTCTAGGAAGTACATGTTGAGCTCTATCAGTCTCTCCTCATAGGGTTTGCCCTCCATTCCGAAGATTATCCAGGTTACTCTGTATTGGACTCCCTCAAGCAATTTAACATTTTTCTTTATATAGAGGTGCCAGAACTGCACGCAGTACTCCAGGTGCAGCTTCACCAAAGACCTGTACAGTGGCAGGATGACCTCCTCTCTCCTGGACATGATTCCTCTGGCAATACACCCCAGCATCTTATTAGCCTTTGCTGCCGCTTTTCTGCAAGACAGTAAAATCAGTACAAAGTTGTCTAAATAACAGAACTCAGAGGGTGGTGGTGAATGGAATTCACTTGGAGGAAGGTAAGGTAACTAGAGGGTGCCACAATGGTCAGTACTGGGATCATTCCTCTTTAATATCTATATTAGCAACATCACAGAGGGCTGGAAAGAAAGGTATGCCTGTCCGTGGATAACACAAAATCTGCAAGAGATGGCCACACTTGGGGGAGATGAAGGAAGATCTAAAAAAATGGAAGACTGGTCAAGAGGTTAGGCAACTGGCTTCAATGCCTATACATGTAAAATTATGCACATGGGGCACAGAAACACAAAGGCAATGTGTGATTTATGGGGGAGGTGTTAATGACAAAACAGGAAAACGATCTGGGGTCATCATATCTGACAACCTGAAGGTAGCAAAGCAGTGTGATAAGGTAGTAGAAAAGGCTAGTAGGATGCTGGGTTACATAGGGAGGTGGTATCACCAACAGAAAATGGAACATAGTGTTACCCTATATAGATCAATGGTGAGGCGACACCTGGAACACTGTGTCCAGTTCTGGAGGCCCCACCTCAGGAAGGACATAGACTAGATGGTGGTGGTACAAAGAAGAGCAACCAAAATAGTGCACTGCCTGCATCAGAAGCACTATGAGGAACGTCTAAGGGAATTAAATATGTACTCCCTGGAGGAAAGGAAAGAAAGGGTAGACATGATAGAAACATTCACATACCTCAAGAGTATCAGTAAGGTACAGGAGGGTGGCATATTGCACAGAAAGAGATGTTCAAGGATGAGGGGGCATGATACAAAACTGGAAAGTGGGACACTTAGAGGGGAAGTGAGGAAATATTTCTTCACAGAAAGGATGGTGGACACATGGAACAACATCCCAGCTGAGGTGGTGAGTACTGAAATGGTAACAGGTTTTAAACATGCATGGGATATACACAGGGGAACCTTAGTAACAGGGCTGGGGGGTAAGGTCAGAGATCAATAAGGGTCTACTGTAGCACAGTTGGAAGGGACTTTAGGGTAGACTAGGTGGGCCAAGAGGTCCTTTTCAGCTGACAGCTTCTATGGACTCCAGTCTTGGTCAGGGACCCATGTCCCAAAACATATAGGCCTCCATTCTGCATTTCGTAAAGCTTTTTCAGGTGACCATTTGCTAACATGAAGGGGTACACATGTTGTTTCTGGTAGTTTGAAGGCAGACATCAACCTATATCTGGCTGTCACCACTTTCCCAGTCAGCTCACTCAGCTGCTTGTCACTGCTATTGAGTTTATCAGACATTGTTCCTGCTTTTGGAAGTTTCTCTGTCACATTTTCGGTCCTGTTCAAGAAGAGCCTAGATGCTTCTTTAAGATAGCTTTCCTCTTAACATTCCTCATTTTCTGCTTGCATTTGTTATCAGCACTTCTTTTGTTTGTTATTTCTGCTCCTACTGTTGCTCACCTAAAGAAATATCTGCTGGTCCAGGTTCTGAAACAGATATGTCTACCTCTGCACGTTCTGCAATCTATTGTACATCAGGCAATTCATCCACTATGGAGAAGTAGACTAGCAACAAGGACTGAGCCCCAGCCTGCAGCACACTATCCTCATCCACTCAGGCAGGATCCTTTGTCTTGGACAGCAGATCAACAGTGCTTTCTTCCATGAGTAGGGGAGTTTCTCCCGAGCCCTGGCCAAATGCCCCCAGTCACTAAAAATACCATCAGCAGCTAAACCTGGTTCACTTTAAGTTGGTTTGCTTATGTATCCCCCTCCCTGGGATGAGGCTGATAATAGTACTGTTTAGCCCTGCTTTCCAAACAGCCCTGTCAAAAAAAAAAAAAAAAAATCATACTAGGTGGAACCTCCCACCCATTCATCCAGCATCCACCCATTCAGCACCCATTTCAATCTCCACCCACATGCCATAGCTACCCATTTAAGTTAGGAAGGATAGTGGTGTAAAGGTGGGATGATGACTGACACAGATTCTTCACTCAAAATCTCAGCCAGATGCCATCTGACTGAACGGGCATACACACACATAGTAATTAGCTAACCTAATAGCTCTTTTTTTACCATGAAAGGAGGGCTACAAAATAGAAAAGATCTTTCTTTACTCACATGGGTGACACTAGCAAAGGGGTATAGGGTAAACTGGTGCTGATTTGGTGAGTGGAAGGGCCTTCTTTGTAATTTTTTTTTTTTTGCTGGAGCTATGGGAAGAGGGTTGGAATTATCATGGAATGGTGTAAATGGGTTGTGTGAAGAGTTACTATTTTTATTTAGTACTCCTTATCAACAACAATGATGATGGTGGGATAAGGTTGGTAGGTGCCTCTGCTCAGTGTGTGGGGGAAGGCAGTATTTTAGTGAAACCAGCTAGGGCTGAGTTGGGGATAGTAAGCATATTCAAGAGAGTAGTGGGAAGGGATCCTACTTTTGATTTGCAAATTGAAAGCAATCTACAAAGTGACACTTTACATGCGAATAGTCACTTCATGGAGAATTTGCCAGGTGAAACATTAAAGAAAGTGCAACTTCACAGGCTAAATTACATTTCACATAGTATTTCCGAGACAATGCTGACACTTTCCTGCCCCAATCCCAATTGCTATATGAAAGACTATGCAAAGTAGTAGCACTTAGTGCTGTGAGTTACAAGGTATTATTACCTGGCATACACCGACTGGCAGGTGTAGGGATCTAAATCTATTCCATGTGTACCACACCAGTGAATGCCAGCCCCACCCGTTTCCCACCTAACATGTCCTCTCATCTTAAAAGCAATGCTTTGGTGCTCAGATGCTATAAAAATAAATGTTAATAAAATGCTTTGTTTCAAATAACTAAAACAGACATTTTTTTTAAGTGCATACTGTATGTTCTCCTGAATAGAAATAGAGTAGGCACAGCTTCATTACTAGGAACTGCTTCATTTTGGTTAAAAAAAGGAAAATATTAAAAAATACTATTATTGTTTGAGCAAAACATCTTAATAATTAATATGTTTATGCCTTTAAAATGTACATAAAAATGTTTCAAAACTGTCTATGTCCCAAGTCCGCTTAGACTGTCTGGCAGACCCTCAAAGAAATCCCATGTCCACACCTGGGCACCAAGGAAATCGAGATGATTTGACCTGACTCTTGGCTTCTGCAACTGTACTGTATGCCACTAAAGAAACACAGTTCAATGGTAAGAACCTTGGGGTAAGATTTTCAGACTTCGGCTCAAGGACTTTTGTTGCAGTTGCAGCCAAGGACTTTGCCACAGTCAGGGTCCCCAAGGTGCAGTATTTGACATACTGACAGTATTTTCAAACACAGGCACATTTTACAGCACATGAAAGTGCTGTAAGGCAGCTTGCATCAAACCATAGTTGCAAGCAACTTAGCAGACGCATGCAAGAGGCCCCAAATGTGACGCACAGTAGACCACAGAAATGTGGCTTAACAGGATTTATTTAGGCCACATTGATGAAAAATTCTAAGTCTTTTGCAGCAGAAGTCTGAAGCAATGAAATCTTGCACCAAATCAACTGCTTTTAAAAACCCATGGAGTGTTCACTTCTGTATTTCCTGCAAGAAAAGTTATGACAGCTGAAGAGAAAAGGGTAGCCAGGACATAATTGTGGATGCTTAATATGACCGGGGAAAGATTTCACTTTTTAAAACATTAATTTAAAAACATTAGACTGTCACCATTAATAAATATCATAAAGTTATGAAGAAAGGGAGGACAGGGGAAGGTATGTTAGAGTCAAATGAAAAGTATTGTCGGCAAAGAGGTGATACCCAGATAAATTTAAAGATTTGAAGGCCAAAACAGTATAAACAGATACAAAAAAAGATGTGAGTTGACATCTAAACCCCGTGACCAAGCCTTGCAGTTGATGTTTAGAAGACAAGAAAGAAGAGGAAGTAGAAGAAAAAGAGGAAGAACAGGAAAAAGAAGAGAAACAAGTATGCCCAGCAGTGAAAAAACAAGCATTTGTCAATGCTGAATGTTGATTGCGTTGGTCTGTTGAGCTTGCCCAGTGGCCCTGTCACTGGCTCAGTCTACTTATCCTGGTGCTGCAGGCTACTCTTTTGAACTGGGCTGCTGCCTGCATTGGCACCTTGTTCTGCCGAGGAAGAAATCTGCAGCTGTCCCGACAGAGCTCCATTGAGTTGGCTCACTCCCCTTCTCTCACTCACTCATTTGGTTTCTTCTGGCGCTGCAGGCTGCCCTTTTGTACTGGGCTCTTGCCTGTGTTGGTGGCTTTTTCTACCCACAAAGAAAGCCACAGCAGTCCCGACAGAGCTCCATTGAGGTCGCTCACTCCCTCTGTCTCACTCAGTCAGTCTGGTTCTCCCGGCACTGTAGGGTGCCCTTTTGTACTGGGCTCCTGTCTGCATTGGCGGCTTTTTCTGCCCACAGAGAAATTCTGCAGCAGTCCCAACAAAGCTGCGTTGAGCTCACTCACTCCCCTTCTCTCACTCGCTCATTCTGTTCTGCCGGTGCTGCAGGCTGGCCTTTTGTACTGAGCTCCTGCCTGCGTTGCCACATTTTCTGCCCACAAAGAAATCTGCAGCAGTCACACTAGAGCTTTGCTGAGCTTGCTCAGTACTGCTCTGTCACTTGCTCATTCTGTTTCTCTTGGCGCCGCAGACTGCGCTTTTGTATGGGGCTCCTGGCTGCATTGGCACCTTTGTCTGTCCACAAAGAAATCCACAGCTGTCCTGACAGAGCTCCGTTGAGGTTGCTCAGTCTCCCTCTCTCATTGTTCATTTTGTTTGTCCAGGTGCTGCAAGCTGCCCTTTTGTACGGTACTCCTGCCTGCATTGGCACCTTTTTCTGGCCACAAAGAAATCCCAGCAGTCCTGATAGAGCTCCGTTGAGCTCACTAAGTCCCCTTGTCTCACTCCCTCATACTGTTTCTCCCACCGCTGCAGGCTGGCCTTTTGCACTGGGCCCCTGTCTGTATTGATGCCTTTTTCTGCCCACAAAGAAATCCACAGCAGTCCTGACAGTGCTTCAGTGAGTTCGCTCACTCCCCCTCCCTCACTTGCTCTCTTGTTCTGTTTCTTCCAGTGCTGCAGGCTGCCATTTTGTAGTGGGCTCTTGTGTTGGGGCCTTTGTCTGCCCACAAACAAATCTGCAGCAGTCCCGACAGAGCTCAGTTGAGCTCGGTCACTCCTCTTTCTCACTCGGTTGATCTTATTCTGTCCCAAACATTGATTTCCCAGAGTGACCGTGCTGTTGTCTGGCAGGAGTGCAAAAACATATTTTAGTAAGGATGTGAAAAATGACAGCTGTAGTGTTCATAAGGAGTTGTGAAAAAATGCCACTGTTGAAAATGTGGCATGACAGTATTACAAATTTGCGAAGTTACAAGGGTGCGTGGAAACAGTTCAACGCACACTTGTAACACAGTCATCGTTATGGAGTTTCATCACCAAATTTTCAGCGTAGGGATTTTAGGACCTCTGCTCACGAACAGTGCCACTGTCATTTTTTTAATCTGTCCCGAACAGTGATGTCCCACAGTGACCACGTTATTCTGTGCTGGAACTGTGAAAACACATTTCAGTCAGGATGTGAAAAATGACAGCTGTACTGCTTATAAGGAGGTGCGAAGAAATGGCACTGTTGAAAATCTGGTGTGACAATATTACAAATCTGTGAAGTTACAAGGGTGTGTGAAAAGTGCACAATGCACACTTGTAACACAGTCAATTGATGGGCTATCACCACCAAATTTTCAACATAGGCATTTTAGGACCTCTGCTCATGAACAGTATCATTGTAATTTTCTTAATCTGTCCCGGACAGTGATTTCCCACAGTGACCATTCTATTCTGTGCCGGAAGTACGAAAACACATTTCGGCCAGGATGGGAAAAATGACAGCTACACTCTTCATAAGTAGGTCTGGTAAAATGGCAATGTTGAAAATATGGAGTGAAAATATTATAAATTTGTGAAGTTACGAGCATGCGTGCCAACTGCGCAACACACGCTCGTAACACAGTCATTTTATGGGGTATCATTACCAAATTTTCAACATAGGCATTTTAGGACCTCTATTCATGAAGTGTGTCACTGTCATTTTCTTAATCTGTCCTGAACACTGATTTCCCACAGCAACTGTGCTATTCTGCTTGGAACTGCGAAACATATTTAGCCGGATGTGAACAGTGACAGCTGTACTGCTGACAGAGGTGTGAAAATGCCAATGTTGAAAATTTAGGCGTTAAAGCCTTGTAAACCAACTACTGCTTACGCTTTCATAAAACAGTCATTTTGAGTCCATGTTCAGATGGATGCTAGCCATGTGCCCTTCCAGTATACTACCCATCCTGCCAAAGTCTGCCTTTTGAAATCCAGGACCTTAGCCCTTGTAGTGGCTACTTTCTTATCTAGATTGATTGAGAACCACACTTTGTGGTGGTCACTGTGACACTTGGGCAGCTGGTTCAGATCGCTCTATGATTTTTGGTAATATAAAAATGTGTTATTGAGTGTCTCTCATGATACATCCTATGCTCCTTGGATGACCCCCACTCAGGTTTCAGTTCAAAGGACAGGATATGTTAAACAACAGATCTCTGTAATGTGATTAACTTCCAAAGACTCACATTTTATGGTCTTGTTGTTGAGCTGTGCTTCTTGAAGCCAGAAACTAAAATATCCATTTTGTTTTAGGATGTCTTCATCCATTTTATGATGTCTTCAGAGGAAAGGACAGTTTATTTCAACTGTTGCTAAAAGAAGCTATATGACAGCTAAGCGAGAAACTGCAGAGTTGTAAAAGTTCTTTGATGTCTTTGAGATGCAGAAACCACTCCAGATCAAAGATTCATATTGAGAAATGAGTTTTGTTCATGTCACCTTTTTTAATTCACCTTCTGAGTGATAAGACATCCTGGTTGTATAATTTTTAATATTTTAAAAGGAGGAGCTAGGTGGCATCATAGTAGGGGTGGAGGCACACAGTTTAAACTGTATTCTGTATTTTCACTTACTGACACAGTCCTGTTTGGACTATCTTGAAACAACATCTACCTGAAGTACTGTTAGAAGATATACATTAGATAGACAAGTCTAATTGTATGGTGGTAGGAATTTGTTTGCACTTTTTTTAAACCTTGTTCTTTTAAGTGATTGTATGCATTGTGATATATTGTTCTGTGTTTACCTTTTACATATTTTATCCATTTTCTAAGTAAACCTCTTATTTTAAAGAGACTGCCTGTGTCTTCGAAATTCTTTTGCCTGTGATGAATGGATGGTTAAGATTTTGACAACACTGTTCATAAGCTTAATGGTATACCAAACTTGGAAAAGGTAAGAATTTATCTAAGGTCTTTCACAGAGTTTTTAAGGGGTCATTTTGTATACCTGGTTAGGTGACCATAGGTGAAAGATATCTGGCATTCCTCAAAGAGCAGAATTATCTGAGCCTGTACAGTTGGGTATGCTAGCAAGAGGTTTACAGTTTGAATCCCTCCAGAACTTGAGACCAAAAGTGATTCGGACCCACAAAACAGGCAGGAGGGTTACCCTGTTCTGTTAACTGTTCACAATACTGTGCTCGGAGGTTGGCATTGTAGGAGAAGAGGGCCTGACCTGCTGAATGGGGTTGTGACAGATTTGGTGGCTGTGGTGGGATAATTTCAGGATTGGTTGGCAGCAGTGTGCATAATTTTGGTAATATAAACTTTTATTGTTCAGTGTGTCAGCTTATATTGTCAACTCACTTGCAAAACATGGCAGTGATTTTTTTTTTTAAAAGGACACTGAACTATATCACTTGGCTTACAGTCAAGTTCCTACCTATTTTATTTTGTTTCTAAAGTGCAAGTTAGGGAAGAAAATGGCTTCCAATAACAGTGGGCACCTGTAGACTACTTAAAGCAGTTGTGCAGGGACAGAGGAGTTCTTGTACAAGATGAAAGCCACCAAGCAGAACCTCAAGGTTGCCCTGAAGGTAGCAGAAACCTAAAGCATTGAGTCACAGACAGTGACTGTAAAAAGACTGAACTTTGGGCATGGAGGGGCTAGTGTCCAGTGCAGTGTCCAGATCCGATAAGAAGGGCAGAAGGGCCAGTGCCAGTGAAGGGCCACAGCAGCAGGGAAAGGTCACCAGTATTCTGGAGCCAGAAGTACTCAGGCTGCAGATTGAGTTGTGCAGAATGGAGCTGGAGTTCCAGGAGAAGAGAGAGCCGGAGCAGTGGGAGGCTGACCATGAGGATTGTGAGTGCCAGCGAGCTGCAGAGGACAAGAAGGACCATGAACAGTGTGATGCTGACTGTGAGGAGCATGAGGAGCATGAGTGCCAGAGGTGACATGAACTGGAGATGGTACTATTTCTAACCACCAGCACCAGAGCAGGGAAGTGGCTTTGGTTTAACTGGAAATACAGGACTGGGTTACAAATTGAATTCCAAATTGATTGCTGAATTTAAAGAGAGGAGGATATGGATGCCTTTTTAAATTATTTTGAAAAGTTTGTATTCAGGCTAAAATTCTTAGAGAGTCATGGAGCTTCAGCTATCCCGCTATTTACGGAAAGCTGGGATGCATTAGGTCAAATGGACAATGAGGAAGGTATTTTTTTTTTTAATTTTAACTCTTTATTCATTTTAACTCCAGATCACAACATCATGTAACTTGTACACTTGAGAAAGTTAGACAACACAATATTCATCAAAGGGAGAAAAGTACATATAAGTAAATAGATACATAAAAGCCCCCACCTCCCTACCCACCCCATAGGCTGCATATACTGCAAACCTTATATCCATGAGTTAACTATTACTCGGCTATGTACCTGGTGATTTCATAACATCATAATAGCCTCAAGACTCTCAGCGAGCAATAAAAGCTTTGTCTCATCCCACATAGAGTTGCAATATGTCTTTCCAACTGCAAAGCTAAAACACATTCCCTGTACCATTTCCATTATTGGGGCACATACAATGAGGACAGTATTGATTACAGCAAACTTAATGCTGCACTGTTAAAAAGATTTGAATTAACTGATGAATCATACAGAGCTAAATTCCATAAGCTCAGGAGAA
This sequence comes from Neoceratodus forsteri, assembly GCA_016271365.2. Classification (NCBI taxonomy): domain Eukaryota; kingdom Metazoa; phylum Chordata; order Ceratodontiformes; family Ceratodontidae; genus Neoceratodus; species Neoceratodus forsteri. The sequence goes on from CM057449.1 coordinate 277,141,824, forward strand.
GCTCTGACATGAGCTATGAGGAGCTAGCCACGAAACAACGTCAGTTTTTAAAACGTTGGTGGGAAGGAATTGAAGCAAACTCTGTAGATAAAGTTGAACATGTGATTCTGTTAGAACAATTTTTCTGGGCATGCCCAGCAGAGCTGAAAACCTGGCTGAAGGACCGAGATCCCAAAACAGTGCAAGAGGCAGCTGACCTCTTGGACCATTATGCCAAGAGCAGACCTGCTCTGAAAGCAAATGGGGCAGGTGTGGCAGTGCAGAAAGGGAAAAGCACACCTTCAGGGCAGCTAAAACCCTCACTGCCTCCACCAAAATGAGTTAGTCCTAGGTTTCAAAGAAAAGATTTCACTGAAAAAAGAAATGAATGTTGGGTATGTAAAGAAACTGGGCATATTGCCAGACAGTGTCCCAAAAGAATGAGCAATACGCAGAATGGTACTAGGAAAGAAGTGGGTTGTTGGTGTGTCCCTGGAAGCATTCCTGTGAACATGAGGGAACACATGCACCCAGTCATGGTGAATGGTGTACAGACGCAAGGGTTAAGGGACAGGGGCATCCCTGACATTGATAAAAGGGGATCTGTACAGCCTGGTCAGCTTATACCCAATAAATATTTCACTGTACAAAACTTTACTGGTGGGGAGAAAACATCACCCCTCGCTAGTGTTCTTCTAGACTGGGGTGAAACAGGGGGAACTGTGCAACAGGTGTCTGTAGCAAAAACATTAGCAGTGGATGTCATCCTTGGCAACAATCTCAAACAGGGGATGGTGTGTGCAGTTACCTGTAGCCAAGTGGCAAGGGAAAATTGTAGTTCCTGAAATCCCCCAGAAGCCATTGTGGAAACCACTGGGAGGCTGATTCCCCAGCCTGTGTCTCCTGATATGGAGACTAATGAAAAGGGGGTAGAAATTTCCCCAGTAGCAGTTAACCACACAGCTACAGAGGGTTACTCAGAAGAGGGAAGGGTGACCCATTGTCAGAGGGTTAGGAATGACAGTGATCCTGAGTGCCCTGATACTAGTGCTAGGGACCCTAGTTTAGAGATTGAAAGGGACCTATCCCATACCTTGGGAATGTGTAAGGAGTTTGCAGCTGCTCAGAAAAGTGACACTAGTCTAGAGAAGCTGAGGGCTTAGGCAGACTCTGATGGAGCACAAGGAGGTGACGGTAAACATAAGTTTTTTTTTTGGGAAAATGGACTGATGTATACTCAGGCTGTGCAGACAGAGGGAGGGGTGATAGGCAGGCAGCTTGTCATTTCCCAGGGGTATTGTGAGCAGTTGCTCAAGATTGCACATGGTATTCCCTTGTCTGGTCATCTTGGAATCTCACGCACTGTGCAGCGGCTGGCCCAAACTTTCTACTGGCCCAACTTCACCCAGCAGGTGAAGGAGTATTGCAGGTCTTGTCACTGGTGCCAAGAAACAGGAAAGGCAGGCAAGAAAACCCAAGCTGCCCTGATTCCATTACACATAGTGGAGGGGCCATTCCAGAGGGTGGGAATGGATATAGTGGGGCATTTAAATTCCCCCCAGCTCCTCAGGGAAAAGATTCATACTGACTGTGGTGGATTATGCCACCCAGTACCCTGAGGCAGTCGCCCTATCCTCACTGAGGACAGACAAAGTGGCAGATACCTTACTTGGGATTTTCTCCCGTGTTGGGTTTCCACAGGAGGTTATCACAGATCAAGGGGGTTCCTTCATGTTGGACCTGATGAAATGTTTGTGGGAGAAGTGTGGGGTGGTGCAGAGATGCACAACACTGTATCATGCACAAGCCAATGGGCTTGTGGAAAGATTTAATGGTACACTGAAGTCAGTGTTCTGGGCATTTGCTGAACAGCATGGGAGGGACTAGGAGAAATACTTTCCCCACCTGTTGTTTGCATACAGGGAGGTGCCCCAAGAGTCGATTATATTTTTCCCCATCAAACTCTTATATGGAAGCCAGGTATGTGGGCCCCTAGACTTGCTCTGGGAGGACTGGGAAGGCAAGCACGCCACCCAGGAAACTCCAGTAGTGGATTACGTCCTTAGGTATAGGGAAAGGCTGAAGGAGCTTATGGGGACAGCCCAGAGCAACCTGGAAGCTGCCCAACAGAAACAAAAAGTGTGGTATGACTGCAGAGCCAGAGCTCGCTCGTACATGGTGGGTCAGGAAGTCATGGTCCTTATTCCGGTCTGGAAAGACAAGCTGCAGGATGAGTGGGCAGGACCGTACAAAGTAGTTAGGAAGGTGAATGACATGAACTATATTATAGAGTTACCTGACAGAAGACAGACAGAAAGGATGTACCATGTCAAAATGATGAAACCATATGCTAATAGGGCTGACATGGTGTTTGGAGTGTGTAGTCCTGGGGAGGGACGGACAAAGGAGACCCCTTCTGGACTTGCTGGAAGAAAGCAAGCAGGATTCCTCTGTAGAGACAGTAAAATTGTCTCCCTAGCTGGCCTCGGAGATTCAGGAAGTAAGGGAGGTTTTAGCAGACTTTGCCCTCTGTTTAGCACCAAGCCTGGACCAACCCGCTTAGCAACACACAACGTGGAGACAAGGACACAGGCGCCCATACAGTGGACAGCATATTGGGTGTCAGAGGCTGTCAAAAAGGACATTAGGAGAGAAGTGGTGGAGATGCTGGATTTAGGGGTAATCCAGAGATCCCACAGCCCCTGGGTGTCACCCATAGTCCTTGTTCCCAAGCCAGATGACTCTACTAATTTCTGTGTGGACTATCATGGACTGAATGCAGTCATAAAGTCAGACGCCCACCCGATGCCCTGGATGGATGAACTCCTGGACAAGTTGGCAGGGCAACCTACTTTACAACTATTGACCTGACCAGTGTATTGGCAGGTACAGTTAACAGATAAGAGGTAGGGAGAGGTCGCCTTCATCACCCCGATAGGCTTATTTGAATGTAAAGTAATGCCTTTTGGTGCTGAGGAGGATGCTGCGGCAGACTTGGATGACATTGCCATCTTTAGTGCCAGCTGGGAGAACACCTGTCCCCTTAGGAAAACACTGGGCAGGATACAGAGGGCCAGGTTCACTGTCAAAGCTGAGAAGTGCCAGGTAGCCATGGGGGAAGTGGTATACCTCGGGCATGTGGTAGGCCGGGGACAGCTCCGTCCTAACTAAATAAAAATAGAGGCGATCCAGGCATGGCCCAGACCAGAAACACAAAAGCAGGTCAGGAGTTTTATAGGGTCAGCAGGGTACTATAGGAAATTTGTACCCAATTACAGTGCCCTGGCTGCTCCCTTATCTGACCTGGTAAAGAAAAGGATGCCACAGGACCCAAGGCAGCATGGGTTCACAGCTGGAAGGTCATGTCAGATGAATCTAATAGATTTCTTTGACTTGGTGACCAAAGTAGTAGACCAGGGAGGGGCTGTGGACATGGCCTACCTAGACTTTAGCAAGGCATTTGACACAGTCCCGCACAACAGATTAATAGTCAAATTAACCCGCCTGGGATTGGGTCTCAGGGTGGTAGCCTGGGTAAAACATTGGCTGGACAACAGGACACAGAAGGTAATTGTAAATGGAGTCCACTCTTCAGAAAAAGGGTTTACTAGTGGTGTACTGCAGGGTTCAGTACTGGGTCCAGTCCTTTTTAATGTCTTTATAAGTGACTGGACTTATATGCAGAGGGACTGGAAGGAAAAGTATGCCTCTTTGCAGATGACACAAAGATCTGCAACAGGGTTGATACACAAGGAGGCGTGAAAAGGATGAGAAGGGACTTGGCAAGGTTGGAAGAATGGTCAGAAGTATGGCAGCTAGGATTAAATGCAAAGAAGTGCAAAATAATGCACCTGGGAAACAAGAACCCAGGGGAAGATCACACAATGGGGGAAGAGGTAATAACAACAACAAAAAAGGAAAGAAACCTGGGGGTAATCATATCAGATGACCTTAAGGTTAGCAAGCAATGTGAGAAGGCAGTAGGGAGGGCTGGGGGTATACTGGGATGCATAGGGAGGGGCATCACCAGCAGAAAACAGGAAGTTGTTATCCCTCTGTACAGACAGTTGCTGAGACCCCATCTGGAGTACTGTGTCCATTTCTGGAGACCCCATCTCCGCAAGGACATAGACAGGATAGAGGCAGTCCAGAGGAGGGCAACTAAAATGGTGCAGGGTCTGCAAGTGAAGCCGTCCGAGGAGAGATTAAAGGAGCTTAATATGTATACCCTTGAGAAAAGAAAGGAGAGGGGGGACATGATAGAAACTTTTAAGTACCTCAGTGGAATCAACAAAGTCCAAGAGGGTAGCATCTTTCACAAAAGAGATGTGCAAGAACAAGGGGACACAATTTAAAGATAGAGGTGGGGTTCAGGGGCAATGTGAGGAAGTATTTTTTCACAGAGAGGGTAGTGGATGCATGGAACAGCCTTCATGAGGAGGTTGTGGGGTCTAAAACTGTGGGAGAATTCAAGAATGCATGGGATAGACATAAGGCAATTCTTGTGGGGGGTAGGAAGAAACAGGCTGTTAGTTAACTAGGATCTGCGGCCTATCCTGTAGGTAGGGAAATGGGCAGACTAGATGGGCCAAGCAGTCCTTATCTGCCATCAAAGTCTGTGTTTCTGTGTTTCTATGTTTCTATGCCAAAGAAAATTACCTGGGGACCAGCCTGTGAGGAAGCCTTTACCAGACTGAAGGAGGCACTGTGCAGTGCTCCTGTTTTGACAAGTCATGACTACAGCAAACCCTTTATAGTTCAGACTAATGTCTCAGGCATGGGTATTGGGGCAGTACTGAGTCAGACATCCAACCAAGGGAAAGATCACCCGGTAGTGTACCTAAGTAAAACGTTACTTCCCAGGGAGCAGGCATACTCTACTGTGGAAATGGAGTTCCTTGCCATAGTGTGGGCCCTAAAGAAGTTAGAGCCATAGTTTTTTGGGTAGCATTTTATGGTACAAACTGACCACAACCCCCTGGTTTGGCTGATGCAAATGGGAAAAACTAATTGTAGATTGTTAAGGTAGAATTTTGTTTTGTAAGGATATGACATGACAATCTTACATAGGGCTGGAGCGACCAGTCAGAACTCAGATGGCATGTCTCGTGTCTATGAGGAATTAACTGATTTGGAAAGCTCATCCCATGCAGGGGTTAGAGCCCCCAAATTCAGTCTAGGTGGGGAGGATTGTGACACTTGGACAGCTGGTTTTGATTGCTCTATGATTTTTGGTAATATAAAAATGTGTTATGGAGTGTCTCTCATGATACATCTTGTGCTCCTGGGATGACCCCCCCCCCAAGTTTAGTTCAAAGGACAGGATATGTTAAACAGCAGATCTCTGTAATGTGATTAACTTCCAAAGACTCGCATTTTATAGTCTTATTTTGAGCGGTGCTTCTTTAAAGTCAGGAACTAAAATATCCATTTTACGACATCTTCAGAGGAAAGAACAGTTAATTTCAACTGGTGCTAAAAGCAGCTATATGACAACTAAGTGAGAAACCGCAGAGTTGTAAAGTTCTTTGATGTCTTTGAGGAGCAGGAAACCACTCCAGATCAAAGAATCACATTGAGAAATGAGTTTTTGCTGATGTCACCTTATTTAATTTACCTCCTGAGTGACAAGACATCCTGGATGTATAATTTTTTATATTTTAAAAGGAGAAGCTATGTGGCATCATAAAAGGGGTGGAGACACAGGGCTTAAATTCTGTTCTGTATTTCCACTTACTGACATATTCCTGTTTGGACACTCTTGAAACAACATCTACTTGTCGCATTGTTAGAAGATATACATTAGATAGACAAGTCTAATTGTATGGTGGTAAGAATTTGTTTGCACTTTTTTTCAACCTTGTTCTTTTAAATGACTGAATGCTGTGATATATTGTTCTGTGTTTACCTATTACATATTTTATCCATTTTCTAAGTAAACCACTTGTTTTAAAGAGACTGCCTGTGTCTTCAAAAATTCTTTTACCTGTGATGCATGGATGGTTAAGCTTTTGACAACACTGTTCATAAACTTAATGATATACTAAACTGGGAAAAGGTAAGAATTTATCTAAGGTCTTTCACAGAGTTTTTAGGGTTCATTTGTATACCTGGTTAGGTGCCCATAGGCGAAAGATATCTGGCATTCCCGAAGAGCAGAATTATCTGAGCCTGTACAGTTGGGTATGCACAGAGGTTCACAGTTTGAATCCCTCCAGAACTTGAGACCAAAGATGATTTGGACCCACAAAACAGACAGGAGGGTTACCCTGTTCTGTTAACTGTTCACAATACTGCGCTCAGAGGTTGGCACTGTGGGAGCAGAGGGCCTGACCTGCTGAGTGAGGTTGTGACAGTTGCTTCCACCAGGGGTCCTCTACTCCAACATCCCTGACTTGCTCCCCATTCCCAGCACCAGGTCCAGGATGTTCCCCTTCCTACTTGGTTCTGCTACCTTCTGTGTCAGGAAGCTGTCCTGGAAGGTTTTCAGGAGGATCTACACCTTGGCTCATGAGATGGCTGGGATGCTCCAATCCACCCCTGGTAGATTAAAGCCCCCTACCACCACAGTACTCTCTTTGCCACTAAGCCTTTGTAGCTGCTCCTCCAGCTCCCTATCAATCTCCTCACTCTGTGTCGGAGGCCTACAAACTACCCCTAGTCTAATCTTGCTACTCTGCAGGTTGTATAGATGCACCCATATGGCCTCCGCCATGCCTTCCTCCCCCTCCTCCCTATTACACCTTATCTCTTCTCTAATGGAAATGGCCACCTCTCCCTTTCCCTTTTACCCTATCCCTCCAATATAGCTTTAGACCTGGGATGGCTAGGTCCCAGTCATGATATTGGGCTGCCCATGTCTCTGTGATGGTGTCTATGTCCACCTCCCCTTCTGCCATCAATGCCTGCAACTCTGCCATTCTGTTCCCCAGGCTCCTAGCATTCAGTGATACCACACTCCATCTTGATCTACTGCACTCTGTGTCTTTACCCTCCCCTCCATTTGCCCTCTTATTTGAAATTGGCTCCTGCATTGCTGTAGGGGGAGGTCCAAAGGACCCCCTCTCTTGGTGAATTCTCACCCCTTTGGCCCCCCTTACCTAGTTTAAATTATAATTTTATTTGATAAACTCCCCCAACTTATGCTTCAGTACCCATGAGTCATCCTTACTAAGGTGCAACCTGTCCTTTGCATATGTGAATATGTTCTCCCACTTGTCCCCCCCCCCACCAATCCATACCCAATGGACCCACTCCATTTCTTCAGCCATCTATTGAATTCAGTGATTCTCTGCATCCTGGCTGTATTTGCTCTTGACACTGGTAAGATATATGACAAAGCTATCGACCTTCCCACCATACTGCATGGTTTCTCCATTTTGCTGAAACTGTCCTGCACCTTTTCCATCTGTCTCCCCTCCAGGTCATTTGTGCCAAGGTGTACTACAATGTGTGTTTTTTTTCCCTATCTTCCTCACACATCTGCTAATATGCTGCCCCACTGTACCCACTGTCATGTCTGGCATGCACTCCACCCAAATGCTGCTTTTCCTGGTGCTCCTTCCCCTCATCTTACACCCATAAGTATCGAGTTCCCCAGAATAATGACCTTCCATTATTTATCCTTTTTATCCGCCTGCTGCCTGCTAATCCTCTGCCCCATCTTGATCTCCCCCTCCTTCCCCCTGCTTCTGTATGTACCCCTGTGCCTTTCCTGAGCCATGTATGTCCCCTTTTCTTTGCCCCATTATTTCTCCTCTACCACTTGTGCCCAGACTATCTGATTCCATCCTCATACCCTTCCTCTTCTGCTCTACCACCCTCTTTTCTGTGCCTGCCTCCCCACCTACCCCCATTGCCACTATCTCCCCATGTCCCCACTGACCTGTTCTCTTCTCTCCCTATTTCCCAACCCCTGTGTTGTCCTTTCCAGGGCTGCCTGCTGCACCCTGTCTGCTCTCTCCCTGCCACTTCCTCCCTCTCTCATCTGCTGCTTTGCCACCTTCTTTCTGCCCCTGCATCATATCTGCTACTGCCTGGGTTACTTCTTTTGACTTCTGCCTCACTGTTGTATCCCTTACCTTCATAGTGCCTCCACCCTATCCATTTCTGCAGTTTCCCTTCCCGCCCCTTCCTGTTCCTCCAGGCTAGCTAAAACAAAGAATATGTTGCTATTGTCATTATCCCTTCTCTGAGCTACTCCAGCCACCCATCCATGTGACTTATACACTGCCCTCCCCTTTTCTTAGCTTGACCACCCTCCAGTCATCAGTGTCTGGTCACAACTGCTCCTGATTGACTGCTCCTCTTGCCCCTCCACCATGTCTATCCTTTCTTTTGCCTCCTGCAACCTCCTGTGATAGCCTCCTCAGGTCCCCTTTTCTTTGGTGTTCTCCCCTACCCCTGCCTCCATCTACCCAACTCTATTTTCAGTCATCCAAGCTCCTCCCTAAGTTGTATCTACTGCCTACACATCATACACCCTCAGCCCTCCATACAATCCCCAAGAATATGGCTGCCTCATCCATTACAACTTACCATCCATCCTCTTGACTGCCCACAACCCCTCCTCAACATGTCTGCTTACTGGCCCACTCCCTGGGACCCTCACATCCTCCTTGGGCTCCCTGCCATATGATATATTTCTGAGCTATACCTGGTCAGCACTCCCTTTAGAAACTCCTCTCCCCTGTGTCCTACACTCCCCTCCTCAGCATGGTCTGCTATCTGCTGCCCTCCCTGCTGATGCCCTGCATTTGCTACTCAAGATGCTACACTCCTGCTTTGTGGCACTCAAGCTTCGGAGTCACTCACACTTCAGGGTCACTTTGTCCACCTTGTAATATACAGTAAGTGGATCCCAGACCCGTTATTGGCTGGTTCAGTCATGTGACCACCCCTCCCCCTCCTGGGTAGTCTCACCCTCTCCCTCCCTCAGTGAGCTTCCCCTTCCTCCCTGCCAAAGACAAAATCATTTGTTTTGCAGTTACACAGTTTAAATAACACAGCACATGTTGCCCTCTCAGTAAATACTACCACAATACTAAAAGAAAACAAACAGCACAGAGAAAGTACATATAAACATATGAAAATGCCAGCAGAAACAGGCCTCACTGTCTATCAAGTCTGTTCAGAGTGTGCAGCTTGCACCTTATAATGCTGCTGCACTCCATTCCCCCATCCTCTTACCCCTTCCACTTACCTCTATCCCAACCCCTCTTGAAGCTGTCTACCATCACGCAGGCCACAACCTCACCAGGCAAGGAGTTCCACTTGTCTACCACTATTTCCATGAAAAAATGTCTTCTTAAGAATCTCAGTTGGTGTCCTCTTGTGTCTCTCCTATTTCTCCTCTGGAAAATCCTCTCTGTATTAGTCTTGTTTATAGAGATGCAGTGAAGTTCTACTATGAACTTGAAGTGAACCTGAAGTGGACCACTACAAGTTTGCATAGTGCAACGCGAAATATCCATTAAAAAAGCAAAATTCACCTTTTTAATGGACTTTGCATTGTCTTCCTCAGCTTCACTTTGAGATACAGACCTGATAAGGTGAAGTTGTTAAGAAAAAGCCCCCAAATCACGTGTCTGACTGTCTCTCCAGGTTTTCTGGTCACATGATGCAGAAAGGAACTTAAATAGGCAGAATGTCAATGCTTCACTTTCACTTTCTCATGAAAGAGCAAGTTGTAGCCCTAGGCTGAGCTCCAGCATGATATATATATATATCGAGAGAGAGAGAGAATACATTTATAGCAATTTGTTTTTGCATTGGTTGTTTTCTTTAGTTGTTATTTAGTGTAAAACTGTTCTGAAGCAGAGTTTTTTGTTAATTAGATTTTTTCTTTTACTATTAATACCAGGTCTTGTTTGAGTTAGTCTTGCATGGGGTCCATCTTGCCAACTAGTAGTTTTCCTTTTTTTTTGCTTTGTTTTGGTGATGGATCATGGCATGGCATGGATTATCGAGGGAGAAGTGTCGGTGGCCAATGGAGGTCACTGAATGCAGGTGACCCAGTGCATTTAAAGCAAGCTGCATTGGTGTGGCCACAGACAGCCCTACAGCAGGGGTCCGACCAGAGCTGCATGTGGAGCAGCACCTGAAGCAATAGCAGGTTGAGCAGCAGCTGCCTCATGCCAGAGCAGCAGCAGCCTGAAGAACCACAGCCAGAGGTTGTTGCCCATCCACCACTGGCAGTGCAGCATGCAGTTGCCCTCCAGCAGTGGCATCCTCCCAGCCTGTTGTTGTATCTGGTACCCCTCACTTACTGTGCAGGTCCCTACACGTAGCTCTCCACATGAGAGTTTTTGAGAACATCCTTTGTGACTCCACGGTAGTAAGGTGCAAGCTGTGCAGTGTGCTGGTCTGGTGAGGGCACAAGAGTGGGAACTTAGGGACTGGTGCCAAGGACACATATGGTTGTCCACCACTGAGTACAGTGGGATGCCAAGCTGCAGGAGGTAACAGCCACTTCTGCAGCTGTTGCCCAGTGTGACCCTCTGCCTGCTCATCACTGCCATCCATGGTCCCCTCAATTGAAACAGCAAAGGTGGTGGGGCCCACAGTCACAGCTGACCAGGTACAATATGACCCATCACAGCAGCCAGTAACACAGGCAGAGCTGGCTGTTATGTGGGTGGAGGTGAAGGAGTTTAAAATGGCTGTGGAGAGCTCCATTCAACAGCTTACTTGCATTGAGGGCCAAAATGCAGAAATGATCCACCTCCTGTGGGGATTGAGTGTCAGTGGCCAGCAACGGCCCCCACAGGCCCCGTAATATATTCAGTAGTGATCATAAATGTTAACTTCCCCCCTACCAAAACCTTCTCATTTGTTTTTCAGTTTTTCTTTTAGTAATGTTAATTTTTTTACCAGCCATAGTATGACATTTCTTTTCAGTCAATGATTTGTTTGCTAATTTCTGCAGTTGTTAGTTAATGTACTTTATTTTTTACATGAGTGATGGTCATCAAATGGTGGACGATGCACACTTTCATTACAGGTGAAGCTGTCCAGCCATTATGCAAGCTGCAGTGAATGTCTTTAGAAGATGGCTTTTGGCGGCACAATTTAAACTGAAATAAAAGCATGCAGTGGACATAGAGTTGGTGACCACATGACTTATTATTACATAAAATAAAGTAATTAGTGAACTACTAAATGGTTATTGCATGAAGCATAATGACATATGTGTGTGTGTGTTTGTGTGTGGAAACATTTGTGATAGGTGCGTAATGGGATTTACCATTATGAGGTTCAAGATATAGAAGATGAAGACAATTTTCACCCCAAACTGCTCATCTCTGCTTTTCATAGATTTCTTAATCAATATTTTATTTTCTTACAGAACATAGTAAGACATTCATTTTCAGTTCATGTTTTCTTTGTGTTGTAACTTTTCTTAATCATGTATTTCTTGTCCCTCATTATGGTAAATACTATTCCCTACCGTACCACAAATGCCCCCCTACACACACACACGCACCATTATGCTTTCCAAAATAAACAATGTTTAGGTTATTACCCATTACTTACATAGAAACATAGAAACATAGAAGTTGATTTGCAGATAAGGACCGAAGGCCCATCCAGTCTGCCCATTTCTTTTCTACCTTATAAATGTGCCATCGGCCTTTGCTCTGTCAGTGACCTATCTATTCATAGTCATTTGTATTGCTCCTTATGCCTATCCCATGCCTGTTTGAAGCCCTGCACTGTATTCATAGCCACCACTTCTCTTGTGGTAAGCCATTCCATGCATCTACCAATTCTTTCTGAGAAAAAGAATTTCTCACATTCCCTTTAATCGGCCTCCCTCTAATCTCATGCTGTGTCCTCTTGTCCTGCTATTTTCTTATATTTAAACATGTTAGACTCTTTCACCTTGTTTATGCCCTTAAGGTGTTTAAATGTCTCGATCATATCACCTCTCCCTCCTTTGCTCAAGGGTATACATATTGAAGCTCGTTAATCTGTCCTTATATGTCTTCTGATGCAGTCCTGCACCATTTTGGTTGCCCTTCTCTGGACTGCCTCAATTTGGTTAATGTCCTTGTGAAGGTGTGGCCTCCAGTACTGCGCAGTACTCCAGATGGGGCTCAACTAATGTCTTGTACAGAGGGATTATTACCTCCTCTTACGACTTGTGATACCCTACTACACACCCTAACACCTCCTAGCCTTACCTACTGCTTTAGAGGTCTGCTTGATGATTTTAGGTCATCAGTGATGATGATGCCCAAGTTTCTTTCTTCCTTTGTGATCCTAGCAACTCCCTCCCAGCCTATAAGTGGCTTCAGGGTTTCTCTTCCCTATGTGCATGATTTTGCACTTCTTGCATTAAACTCAGTTGCCACTCTTCTGACCATTCTGCTAGTTTATCCAGATCTCTTCTCATTCTGCCCACCCCATCTGGATCATCTACTCTGTTGCAGATCTTGGTGTCATCTGCAAACAGACAAGCTCACCCTCTAGTCCATCTGCGAGGTCACTAATGAAGATGTTGAATAGGACTGGCCCCAGGACTGATCCCTGAGTACCCCACTTGTGACTTGCATCTCTTCTGACTGTATACCATTTACCACCACTCTCTGTTTTCTGCCAGTCAACCAGTTTGCCACCCAGTTGACCAACTTCACCCACCCGAGCCTACCTAGCTTATTTATCAATCTTCTATGTGGAACAGTGTCAAAAGCTTTGCTGAAGTCAAGGTAGGCGACATCAACTGCTCCCCTTGGTCCACCACTCTGGTTACCCAGTCAAAGAAATCTATGAGATTAGTTTGACAGGACCTTCCTTTGTAAACCCATGCTGTCTTGGATCCCAGCCCTATGGATTCCAGGTGTTGCACTATCCTTTCCTTAAGGGAGTGCCTCCATAATCTTGCCCACTACTGAGGTAAGACTGACGGTCTGTAGTTCCCGCCTCCTCCCTGCTACCACTCTTGTGGAGTGGGATCACATGAGCTTTTCTCCAGTCTTCTGGGACCTCTCCTGTGCTCAGAGACTCACTAAACAATTCTGCTAATGGCTCTGCTAGTTCCTCCTTTAGCTCCTTAGTACCCTGGGATGTATGCCATCAGGTCCCATTGCCTTATCCACCCTGAGCTTGCAAGCTCTTGTAGGACCCTTTCTTTTGTGAAGGGAGTGTGCTCACCTCCCTCCCCTGTGTCCATGATGCTGAGCTGTGGGCCCTGCCCTACCTTCTCTTCAGTAAATACTGAGCAAAAGTATCTATTTAGGATAGATGCCTTTACAGGGTCCTCCTCCTCACATGCTCCCTTTCTCCATTAAGCTTAGCAATAATTTCTCTGACTTTCTCCTTTCACTAATGTATCTATAGAAAGTCTTGTCACCTTCTTTACTGTTTGGCTAGTGTTTCCTCAGTTTGGGACTTTGCCTGCCTTACTGCCTTACCTGCTTCCCTTTAGGCAGTTTGGTATGCCTCCTATCTTCATCCCGCTGTGTTCCCTTATATTTTCTGAAGGCCAGCCTTTTGGCTCTGACCTTTTCTGCTACTATATTTGAGAACCAAAGTGGTTTCCTTCTTCTTTTGCACTTCCTTTTCTGTCTAACACAATGGGATGTTGCTTCAAGTATTGTATCTTAATGCTTGCCCACTTTGCCTGTACCTCCTCACCTGTGTTTCTTTTTGCCAGGGCTAGCTTAACTCTGTTGGCCATCTTATCAAAGTCAGCTCCTCTGAGGTCCCATATTTTTGCCTTGGAATGGGATGATTTAGATGTAGTAGCCAAATTGAACCATACCATGTGATGGTCACTGGCCCCCAGGTGACCTTCTACCTGGAGATCTGTGATCCTTTCCTGTTAGTCAGTACTAGATCTAGGATAGCCCTGTCTCTTGTGGGTTGCTGTACCAGTTGTTTGAGGCCCTCCCCTGCAGGGAATCCACTATGAGTCTAGTTCTGCAGATGTTCCTGCTGGTATTGACCAATCTGTATCTGGCATGTTGAAGTCTCCCATTATCAGAACCTCCCTTAGCTGTCATGTTTTGTATATCTTCTAACAGTAATGTGTCTATGTCCTCCTCTGGTCTGGGGGCCTGTAGACAACCCCAGTTCTTATGGCTGTCCCATTACCTGTTTCAGGGTGACCCACAGTTCTTCTGGCTCCTTATGTGTATTCTGAATTTCTGTAGCTTTGATATTTTCATTAACATACAGGGCCACCTCCTCCCTCTTTTGCACCTCGGTCTCTTCTGAACAATACATATCCAGGTACTGAAGTCTCCCAAGTGTGGTTACTGGTAACCACGTCTCACTAATTCTACTATGTCCAGTTTAGCCTCTGACATTATTGCCTGCAGGTCTGGGATCTTATTTCGGCTGTGAGCATTTGTGTACATGATTTTCCATTGGCCAGATTTTGGTGTGTTAGTTGTTGGGTGAAGTTTGGCATTACCCTGTGCATCGTATGGGGAGACAAACCTTTTTCTTACCTGGTGATGAAATGAATGGCAAACACGTTGAATTCTGTTTGACCACTAGCTGAGGGGAGGGGCTTATTTAATGAAATAAAAAGTCATGTGTTTGCCAACCAGTTGGTGAACAGTGTGTGCTTTCCTTTGATTTTAAATTGTGTCGCCTAAACACCATCTTCCAGCCACTTGTATTGCATTGTGCATTGTGGCACACACTGTTTTGCCTGTAGTGAAAGCACACAGCGTCCGCCATTTTCACTACCATCTGTCATGTAAAACATAAAGTACATTAAATAATAATCAGAAAATATTTTTTCCATTTCTGAACATGTAGTTAAAGCACCAGGGCAATATTCACAGTATCATAACACCACCTAGCATGCCCCCCAACAATGTGCTATTTTGTGTTTGAATATTCCTGTTTTTTTCATGAAAAACCCAGATAAAATTAATACCAGTCCAGAAATGCATCACAGTGTGTTAAATGACATCACTGCATTGTGGCAACACTTACTGCTGCTGGTTTTGACCCTTTCTTTTCATTTCATGAAAAGTCCCAATGAAGAATAATCACATGAAAAACTGTTCAGAGAAGCCACAAGTGTTTCTTGAAGCACTGCCAAAAGCATGCACCTAGAGCCAGAACTCTACATAAGTGTACCAAGTGAGAAAATGGCTTGCTGGTGCCTGCTGCTGCTGCTGCTGTTTAAATGTCATGAAAAGTCCCAATGAAGAATAATCACATGTAAAACTGTTCAGAAAAGTCACAAGTATTTCTTGACACACTGCTAAAAGTGTGCACCTAGAGCCAGAACTCTGCATAATTGTACCACGTGAGCAAATGGCTTGCTGGCACCTGTAGCTGTTGTCCATCTCTTTTCTGCTGCTGCTGATGTACAGTGTGTTGCTAAATGATGATAGCCACAGATGACCATGGGGTTGCACTATACAGTAATTTGATGTTCTGGGAAATTCTTCTGCTGTGCTGGATGAAACATGCTGTGCTATGTGTATGTATTCATACCAACACTGGTAAGTTAGTTTACATGTCACTGTCATGTTTTTTTCAGAGACATTGCCATTTAATTTGTATTGAATCTTGTTTTTGTTGTAGCACTGAGCAGTTCTATCATGTTGTTCCTTTGCAGGGAATCATCATCATACATATTGACTGTTTCCCCTTCACTGGTGTGTTAGCCATGGTCACATTCACATGCCATACATATGTGCACCATCTAACGTGGTACTGTAAAATTTAAATTTTTTCCAGGGGAGAGACTGCTGTGAGTGAGTGAATTATAAGCATTTCTCATTATGGTTCTTTTCTTTTACATTCTCAGGTTACAGCACTCAGATTCCTGACCATAGTGATGAAACCATGTTGCCATGGTACATGTGTTCCACATGTGTCTGATTGTTGAGTTCGGCTGTACGAACAATGTCAATCCATGAAAGGTAAGTTTTTTATTTGGGTGGCGGGGTAGCAAGGGTCATTTGGAAAACAATTTTCATTAATATTTTTGACTTCTTTCCATGTCTTCAGTGCATCCAAACTGTTGTCCATCTTCAGATTGAAACATACTGCCAGTCCATAATATCTCATGTTACCTGCAAACAGATGAAAAATAAATTATTTTGAGTTAATTCCAGTATTCCATTCAGTATCAGTACCCCATGGAGCTGTTCTCTGTCTTTTTTTATATCTATCTGGCCTGTATGTCACCACTGTTAAATACTTTACACCTGCAGAAAACAAAGGAAACAAAGAAAAGGAAAGCAGCCCTTGCAATCCTCAATGCCGGAGCTGTACCAACTTGGAAATTTGTTTTCCATGACTGCATTAACAACCTCAGTGGTACATTGTTTTACACTGCACCAGGATGGTCTGCTGAGCCTGCATTGTTCAGCACCACCATCATTGTGACTTGGTATAAACATAGATGTGATTGTCCTGCTTGGTAAGTTGGAAAAAAAAAGTTAAAAGTGTGTGATTCGTTATCGTGAAGATGAAGATCATGATTTGTCTTGTGACTTATAAATCTGTGACCATGACATGACAATGAGTACAACATTCGATGTGAAATATGCACCACACTGGTACGGACACTACTTGAACATTCAAAGTCATCCACCTCATGCCTGTGGCAAATCTCCAGTGTTAATTTGCAACTTTTATCTACATGGCTGCTTGCTGTTATTTGAGGACTGGCTGGTAGATTTAATTTTAGACACACACACACAGAATTTATTTCACACACCACATATGCTAAAGGTCTTGATGACTCGTGATCATGACATGATGTGACTTAGTCATGATGAACTTCTCTGAACTGTATAATGCTCACACCAAGATAATATCTACTGGATTAAATGGGTCTGACTTCCTGTGAGGACAAAGATTTGAGTAGGGCATCCAACAGAATGTGAATGCAAACAGAAGCATCGTACTCGACCAATGATCTTGAGTGACATGACATGGTAACTGGGTGTCCCCAGTCCTGATTCATGATGAAACCAAATATTAAAAAAACAAACAGTGCTGGACCAAAAACAGTTAAAGTTGTGTGATTTGTGATCGTGAAGATGAAGAACATGATTTGTCACATGACTCGTGATCATAACATGACAATGAGTACAACGTTCAAAGTGAAATATGTACCACATTGGTACTCTGAACACTACTTGAACATTCAAAGTCATCCTCCTCATGCCTGTGGTGAACCTCCAGTGTAAATTCATAGCTTTTACCTACATGACTACTTGCTGTTACTTGAGGACTGACTGGCAGATTTTATTTCAGACATGCACAGAATTTATTTCACACACCACCTATGGTAAGGGTGATGCTGCAGGCACTGCTGTTACCAATACAGATTCAGGAACCTTGCCTGGCCCTAACACTCTCTGACACAATACTTTTTCCTTCAAGGATTTTTTCTTTTTTTATTTATCCCACGTGATGTGACAGAATACCTGCCTATAGACCAAAAGCTTATATCCCACTGACTTATGTAGCTCATATGCCACAGTCAGAAATACCTTTACCTAACTGTGTCTTTGTGGGCATTTTTTTAGATTGCATAGAGTCACCAAGAAAATAAATACATTTCTTGCAAACAGTTATTTATTTCTAATTTTGTGGGTTGCTAACAATTTTAGTTTGATGCTGTCCTATGGAGAACATGTTCCAAGTCCAACCACAGCTTCAGTATGATCATCCACTATTTCTTCTTCAACATTTGAATCATTGGATCGCCCAGGCATAACCTTGACAGCACTGCAAACATAAGATTGTGATTATGAGTCATCATCAGGATCAGAATCACATTCAACCACTGTGGAACAGGGATGGGGATTGTGACATCAACTACACTCTGACTCACATCTTCGGATTCCACAATATTTTGACAACCTGTTAACTTGTCATAAGTTGAACTTGGGGCAATACTCATGCCATCATCAGCTTCCCTACCACCACCAGCAGGGACAACAGCATCTCCAATCATCATTGAAGCAACTGATTGCTCTGTGAAAAACACAGTTGGAGAAATTCCTTTACTGCCATCGACTATGCCCATATGCTGCGTACTACCACGTACACACCTACAGCCACTCTTGCCACTGACAGCAGTGCCATGGCTAGAAACATCTTTGTATGCACTTCTCTTTGCTGGCATTTTTGGGGATTACACAGAAAATTAACAACAAATTTAGATTTCTGAACTTTGGGGTGGACAGGAAGCCAAAAAACAACTGTGGCTTACAGATGGAGGTTGGGCCCTAAACAGATGCAGACACACAGATAGATGGAGATTGAGCACTCGAGATGCAGCCACACAGGCACAACAGCACCTTAACCAGTGGTCAGAAATCCCAAACTGGACAAATAATACTTTCTTTTGTGGGGGGGGGTGGGGGCAGCTGCAGTACCAGTCCATTACCTGGATAGAACGAAGCAGTGAAAAATATTGCAGACTGAATAAGAAATTCAGAGTGCTGTGATTATGGTGTGATGCAATAAAATGTGTCTGATTTGATGACATGCACACACACACACACTAAAGGTAATGTGCAGAAAATTTAACAGTTCAGTACACTACAACCAAATCTTTTAAACCAACTGAAAAAAGGCACAGCACCATAGTTAACAGCAAAATATTATATAAATTTACTACAGGTATTACTATGTGTACAGTACATGAACACACAAATACTAATACACTAGCTACTCAACAACAGTTAGAAAGACTGCTTATCTCACTGTGACTCTCCCTACACTGCAGATCTGCACCCCCGAAGCACCCTTCTACAGTGTCTGACAGTACACAGACTGAATGTTCTAAATTAAAATTCAAAATGCACACAAAAAACAATAAACACTTGATGATATAAGCACAGTAAAGTTTCCTACAATCTATCTACTAAATTTTGACCAAAATAATTGAATCAGAAATGATTTTTTAAAGCTTTTTCAATGGTTTGATTCTCAGAGCTCTGAGAGCAAACAGTCTTCAGCTTTCCACTATACACACTACGCAGAACTGAGGCTGTGCAAGACAGTATAGAGCCCATGTGATCAGCCATCCCATGAATCAATGCAAAATTTGCCTAACATAGCAATAAATAGGCGAAGCTAAGTGAAGTACATTCAAATCAATGGCACTTCCCGTTAAAATTAAGGGGAATACTGCATTACAAGGTGAAGTAACCCATTGAAAGCACTACACTTCACATTCAAATGTAAAGGCGGAGTACTTCACTTCATGTTGTGGAGCGTTACATGGATTAAGGAACAATACACAAAGTGCTCCACATAGCAAAGCATGAGCACTTCACCCACCTCTACTTATTTATTCCCTTCCGGTACTTAAAGGTCTCAACTGTATCTCCCCTGTCCCTCCTCTCTTCCAGAGAGTACATATTCAAGTCCCACAGCCTTTCCTAATACAGCTTGCCCTCCAATCCCTGGATCATCTTTGTAGCTCTATGGTGTATCCCCTCCAACAATCTGATGTCATTCTTCAAGAACAGGCACCAGTATTACACACAATACTCCAGGTGGGGCCAGACCAGAGACCTATACAGGGCAAGATAACCTCCCTACTTCTGGAGGAGATCCCACTAGCTATACACCCCAGCATTTTGTTGGCTTTTGCAGCTGCTCTTCTGCATTGAAAAGAGTTGTTAATCCTCCCTGTTATGATCACCCCTAGGTCCTGCTCTTCTGTGGAGCAAACCAACTGAACCCCATTTAAGTGATAATCCCTCCCTGGTTGCTGGGCTCTGAAGTGCAGAACCTTACACATCTTATCGTTGAACCCTAGCTGCCATTTATCTGCCCACTCCTGCAGCTTATTCAGGTCCTTCTGCAACCCCCCCCTTGTCATCTACCTCATCTCCTATCTTGGTATCGTCTGTGAACAGACTGATTTTGATCCAGATCCCATTTGAAATATCTGCAATGAAAATCCCAAACAGTACTGGTCCCACCACGGATCCCTGTGGTAACCCTCTGTCACCGCTCTTGGTGATGAGAGTTCCCCTCACCACCAACTTGCTGTCTCCCTCAGTCAGTTCCTGATCCATGTCATCATTTTTGTTCCAGCCGGCACATTCTCCAGCTTCCCCCCAATCTCCCATGAGACACCGAATCAAAGACCTTACTGAAGTCCAAGTACAGGATGTCCACGGCATGGACCCTTGTCCAGTTCCGTGTCATCCAGTCACAGAACTCTACCAGGTTTATCTGGCATGATCTTCCCACAATAAACCCATGTTGCTGGTAGTTGTGGATACCACTTGTCCTCAAGAAGCTCATTAGCCTCTCCTATAGGATGGTGTCCATGAGTTTGTCCACAATCAAGGTGAGACTCACTGGCCTGTAGTTCCCTGGTTCATCCTTTGGCCCACTTTAATGGAGGAGCACCACATGGGTCATCCTCCAGTCCTGTGGTACATATCCTGTGTCTAGGGAGGTATTGAACAGATCTGCCAGTGGCCCCACAAGGACCTCTTCCAGCTCCCTCAGTACTCTAGGGTGAATGTCATCCAGCCCAAGTGCTTTGTCCACTCTTAATGCCCTCATCCCCTGCAGCACCCTGCCCTCTGTAATCCCTACATCTGTCTTCCTCTCCATCATTATCCACCCCCACATGCCTGAGATATTTGCTACCCTTCTCCTGCATGAACACAGAGCAGTACTCATTCAGTGCCTCTGCCTGCTCTGCCCCTTTCTCCACTCCCCCATCTTTCTTGATCCTCACATGCTGGTATTTGCTTCTCCTTTTCTTACCTATGTAATGGAAGAAGTCTTTTTCCGATCTTTTGATCCCCTGTGCCAGTCTCAGCTCTCCTGATGCTTTGCCCTCCCGACCAGTCTGGTGACCTCCCTTGACGTTTCCCTATATAGATTTTTATCTTCTCCCCTCCCCATTTTCCTATACTTCTGAAATGCCACTCTCTTGGCTCTTACCCCTCCCTTGACCTTAAGTGACAGCCAACTGGATTTCTTTGCCCTGACCTTCTTGTTTTTTTTTCCTAGTACAGGTCTCTAATTGCCTTGGCCAGCCCTCCCCTTATTATATTCCATTTCTGATCTGCATCCATGTGTTATTGGATGTCTGCCAGGTCCTTGCTTAGAATTTCCCCATCATCATAAAGTCCACCCCCTAAACTGTACCACCTTGTACCCCTGCTCCCTGTGTCCCTCCTCATGTTTAGCATGAACCACACCAAGTAGTGGTGACTCCCAGCAAGTGGTTCCCCCACTTCTAGGTTTCTTACAGCTTCCCCATTATCCAGTACAAGGTTCAAAGTCCTTTTGAGCCATGTCAACCACTGTACCAGCTGTGCCAAAAGCTGTTCTCAAAATCTTCCAACAGAACTCCTCTCTTGCACTCATGGTGGCAGGTGTGCCCTAATCCACCATTGGTAGGTTGAAATCCACCACCACCACTGTGCATCCCTTCCCGCTTACATTTCAAATTTGATCTGCCAGTTCCAGATCCAGGTCACAATCTTTGATGGTGGCCTGTACACACCCTCATCCTCAATGTCCTATTCCTCACATCCTGGAACTGCATCCACAGAATTTTTGTTCTCCCCTCCTCCCCTTCCTCCCTTATGCACTTAATCCCCTCCCTCACATAGATCACCCCCCCATTCCCTTTGGCCCTATCCTTTCTGAATAGCCTGTACCCTAGGATCATAATATCCCAGTCCTGGTACTAGGTGGCCCATGTTTCTTTGATGGATGCTATGTCCATCAATTCCACTGCCAAGACAGCCTGTAACTCCACAGTTCTGTACCTTAGGCTTCTTGCATTCAGTGAGACCATCTTCCAGCCTGTTGCCTCCCCAACCTTACGATTCCTTTTCCCCTCCCAGACTGGCAGGCATCTGGTAGGCTGTTGATGGACAGACTAAATAGGAGGTGGCCAGAAATTGATTCCTGGGGCACACCTATGGAGACACTCATCAGACAGAGAAACATCAGTCTTTACACACTGGGAGCAGTTGGAGGGGTAGCTTTGAAACCAGGCTACTGTCTTCTGTGACAGACTAAGAGAGATGAGCTTGTCAAGCAGTAACTTGTGGTTGACTAGGTCTAAGGCCTTAGTCAGACCAATACTGATGGCTCCAACCATCTCACCATTGTTAAAGGCCTAATGCAAGTAGTAAGTGTATACCTAACTAGGTAGCACTGGTGCTGTGACACTTTTTAAATCCATGTTGCTGTGCATATTGGATACCACAGTTTTCCAGGTAAGTGACAAATTGGTCTGATAGTATTCTCTCCCAGGTATTGAACAAAGGAAGAGAATTTAAATTGGCCTGTAGTTAGCCAGGTTGGAGAGGTTGCCATTTTTAAATACCAGCATGACCAGCACAGTTTTTCAAACCCAGGGAACTGGGAGTACTGCAAGGAAAATCTGAATATTTTAGATTGGGAGAGCGCATGTTTGTCAAGGGCAGTGGCTAGCAATTATATCAAGGTATCCTCACCTGGTTTTCCTTTAGTAAACTTTTGACATCATTCAGAGTATATCTGGTGGATACAGGCTTAAAAATAAAATTCTGGTGACCTGGCTCTGGGTCACGACTGCATGCTGTCACCATCTCATGACACCTATATGGACGGTAGGGATGACTGAACTTATGCCTGTAAAGGCTACGTTAAATCTGCTTGCAATCTTTGCTGGTTCAGGATATCAGTCTCATCAGTTTTGAGCATTTCATTGGGCAGTTTTGACCCTTACCCAGGAGCTCTGATATATTCTCCTAGACTTTTTTCTGATTTCTCTGGTTTGAGGTTTGCTTTGCCATGTAGTTGTCAGATTTAGTCAGACTTGCATCTATTGTGTGCTTCTCAATACTTTTAGAGGTGCACTGGTGAGATAGTCTCTCTCTCACTAGGGACCATAGGTTGTATCTTTCTGTCAAGAAGGCCAGGAGTTCAAGGGAGATCAACCCAGGTGGAGTGCTCACACCTCATAATTTTGAGGGAGGCGAGTATCACAGACTGCAGACAATTCCAGCATTAAGAAGACAAGAGCAGAATTAATGTTGGGAATGTCATCTGGGTAGCTCCAGTCAATGTGTGCCAGGTGATTTAAAGAGTGCTACTTTATCTCTGTGTATTCATGGTTGGTGGTTAATTGGGAGACAGACTTGCACTGTTTAGCTGCCCACATGTATTCCACTGGGAAGTGGTTCATAATGGTGTCAAGTAACATTCTGATGTCTTTGATCCTGTCAGGGTTGGTGGCTATGATTCAATCAGTTAGGCTCCTGGTGAAAGTTTTATTGTTCACTCTTGTGCTTTAATTAACCAGTTGTGAGTGAAAGTGGGTGACAGTTATATCCCTATGGCTCACACTGGATTTGGAAATCATATTGTTATCTAAGTCTCCAATGACTAATTATTTTCCAGTTTCGATTAATTTGCCTGCAATACCTGGAGAAGGAATCAAAGTCAGACTGGTGTTTACCAGGTGATAAGTACAGTAGTTTGTCATAAGGATGAGGAACTTGTGTCATTTCTCCAGCAAGAGTTTAACTGCCAGGCATTTACATTCCCTTGTCAAACCACTAATTTCTAGTTTGTAGCCTGCAAGTCCAATTTTATGTAACTTAGACATCTCCTCCCAGCTTGTCTAGTCATTCCTCTCCAATAGGTTAAATCCTGGCAGGATGGTGACAGCATCAGAGATTTTGAGGGTAAGCCAGGTTTTAGTCAGGAATATTATACTGGTTGCAGTAAAGTAATCTAAGATTTGCAATTTTTAGAGGAGGCTCCTGATGTTTAGGCAGGCTATGCTTAATGTTCTGTGGTGACTAGGTCCTGAACCATGGTTGCCTGTGGGGCCAGGGTTTGGGTGGATTATGCCAGATAATAATAGTAGGATTAGTATAATTCTTCTAAGTCCATCAGGCTATGTTTCAGTGTCAGGGAATTCTTCTTAGGAGAGTGGGTCTTACTGATGACCCTGTAGATAAGGATGCTATTAGAGTAGCTGTAGTATCCCCATAGGGTGCCATGCTTTGCTTCCCTGAGGGACAGACTTTCACTAGTGGCCTTGCATGTTGATGGGTCTATCAGGAGCACAAGGTGTCCAGGGGTACATCCAGTTTTCAGGGTAAGAGGCAATCTTGGCTAATTTTGTTCTGTCACAGTACCTTTCAATGGGTAATTGGTTCAGGAGCAACAGTATTATTAATATATGCAATAAGACATGATGGGGTGTGCATTACACAGTTCTAAAGCATGGCTAGGGGGTATAGTGAGACTTGAGGACACAGACCAAGTGTGTTCAGTCCCCTAGACATTAGAACTGTCTAAGGAACATCCCCAGATTGATTTTTTGCACTTGTAAAATGGGTCTGTGCATTCTACATGGAGTTTCCAGTTTTGGCCATGCATTAGACACTTCTAATGCAAAGCTAACAATCAATCAGATTGCTTGAAATATTTTGTCCATTTTATAAAATATTTTAGCTGTGGTATTACTCACAGTGAGAGGAGACTCAGATCTAACAGCTTTGACTGGCTGTGTGCACTTGCAGTACCTTTCATTAAATAGTTGACTTAAGTATAACAGTATTGCAAATAACATTTCTGAAGTGGCTCTACACCCAGTGAGAGGATGCTCATCTCAAACAAAGAAGTGCATGACACTAGTTAACTCATCTGTTTAGAATTACACATGTATCAGCACAGTTTGGGATAGTGCACTTTATCAGAAAAAGAGAAATGGTTTACCTTCAGTGTTGCACAAAAGAGCTGCAGCAACCAGACATAGGGAAGTCAGCAGGGTATAGGATCCAGAAACTTGGATGCTGTCAATAGTTGGGTACTCCCAGTGCTGGGGTCCACTTGTGGTTGGGATTTTGGGTGGCTACTTGTACACACACTATTGCCAGGTGAACCTAGGGTGTTAATAACATCCTGAGGAATCACCCACGCACACAATCCAGATAGGGCAAACCTTGTAAGCCAGCAATTCTGGGGGCTTGAACTATTTCTTCACCCTACCTAGATAGGTTGTTTATTAATATTCTTCATGTTGGGTTAGCCCAGTACTTGAGCTTTGCTTAGGAGATTGGGGATACCCAGGATGGGAATAGGTTAGGATGAGGTATACTGTAGGCTAAACAATGAACAGACTGCACCATAATCTCATATCTGTATCAGTGTGCACAATTAACCAATATAGACACAAGACTGACTGGTCTGTACATTTTCTGGATCATCCTTATTGCTGCTTTTATGCAGGGGCACTAAATCAGCTGTCCTCCAGTCCTTGGATGCCACCCCATTGCTTACTGAGCAGTTGTAGATAAGAATATTTGCTAGTAGTGCTGTGAGCAACTGCACCATCTCCCTTAGAACTTTTGGCTGTGTCCTGTCCTGTCCTGTCCCTTAGATTTGTCCATTTGTATTGCTTTAAAGTCTCTCTAGCACTCTACCTTCAGTGATGGGAATGATATTTTACTATTCTTATCCTTCAGTCCAGTTGCAGTTAGACAGTGGGCAATCATATTTTATTGTGAAAATGAAATAAATACAAAATAATTGCTCAGCACAGTACGATTGGTTAGCTTTACTCTTGGCCTCTTCCTTGCATCACTTTCTGCCTTAACCTAACTGCTCCTACCTTGTACTTGCACTTCTCCAAAATATACTAGAATAATGCTTAGTCTCCTTGCATGAAACCCTCTGCTAATCTCAGTTCTATCTCAGACTTTGCTGTTCTTTTACTGTCCTACAAGTTTCCTTTGTTCTTATTATGTTTGCTTCCTTATCCTCATCTGTTTGGTTTTGTTTGTCTCTCTTGAATGCCTTCCATTTCTCTCCTACTGTCTCTCTCTACCACTACCATGAGTACATTTTCCTTTTTGAATTTCTGCTCTTACTTATAATAATAATAATCTTTATTTATATTGCACCTTTCAGAAATCAAGGTGCATTACATTAAAATAACATCATAATAAAACATCATAAAACATTTAAAATCAGTAGTATCAGTCCATGTCGATACCATCCCTGTATGCCTTTTTCCAAAGAAAGGACTTCAATCCTTGTTTAAAACTCCCCACAGTCATGCACTCTCTAATCCAATGGGGTAGAGAATTCCAGGGGATTGGCGCCATGAACATAAAAACTCGGGCGCCGGAAGATTTTAAAACTACACTCGGAATCTCTAGCAACCCCTCATTGGCTGAGCGGAGCGGTCGCTCTGGAAGGTAAGGAACCAGAAGCTCTTTCAAGTAGTCAGGGCCCAAGCCATGAAGGGCTTTATATGTCAGTAAACCGACTTTAAAGGTGATCCGCCACTGAACCGGCAGCCAGTGCAGATCCTGCAGCACCGGTGTAATGTGGGAAAAATGAGGAATCCCCATTAGCAACCAGGCTGCTGAGTTCTGCACCAGCTGCAAGTGGTGGATATCAACCCCTGGAAGCCCAAAGTAAAGGGAGTTGCAGTAGTCCAAATGTGAGGTCACAAAGGCGTCGATCAGCGTAGGCAAGTCATCAGATGGAACAAGGTGCTTGATCCTAGCGATGTTCCTCAGATGGTAAAAGGATACCTTAACAACAGCTGACACCTGAGCATGCAATGTTAGCCAATCATCAAGGATCACCCCTAGGTCACGCACACTGTTCAGAGATAGGGAGCTCCACATCCCCCCAAGAATAAACCTGAAGGATGGTTTGCTCTCCACCTCCCAATCTGGTGACCGGGGTCCACAACCATCACCTCCGTCTTCCCAGAATTCAACTTCAACCAGCTGGACCTCATCCAACCCTGGATCTTGCCAAGACAGTGGTCTTTCTTTACTCCCTAATGTATGTATAAAAGGTTTTAGCCTCCTTGTTGACCGAGTTGGCTGTCTTTTCCTTGATTTGGGCCTTTGCTATTCTGACTGCCTTCCCCACTTCCTTCTGCCTTAACAGGTAGAGTTCTCTGTCCCACCCCTTCTGTGTTTCCTTATACCTCCTAAATGCTATCTTTTTCTCCCTAACCTTCTTTTGAGAACCGTAGTGTTTTTTCTTTCATTTTTCTTTCATTTTGATTTGTTTATTTGCATCATACAAAGGCTTGTTGCCTCTGTGATGGCAATATTGTTTTTTCCCCATTGTTGTGTCATCCCTCCTTCTTGACTGTTTTCTAGTGCTTTTCTGAGGCACTATCCAATTTTGACAAAGTCAGCCCTTCTAAAGTCCATTACCTTCACTTTTGTATGACTGACTCTGCAGCTGTGTTTATCATGAACCACACTGTTTGGTGGTCACTTGTTCCCAGATGGCTATCCACTTTTATTTATTTTTATCACAATAGGTTTTTATTAATTTTTTCCTCTGATTCATGATACAGCAGATAATACAGCCATAACTTGTATAAACATGATAGTATAGACATAACAGTGTATCTAACAGTGCCATTTAGAAGCTCTTGAATATCACTAAAAGTTGAGTGAAGACATCAATAAATATCTAATAACCTTAGTCAGGAGGGAAACAAGTAATGGAGAAGGCATATGCTTATACCCAGCAGAGTAGTGTCAGAATATATATGTGTGCTAAGCTACCATTTGGGATGCTCTAACCATCAAAAATGGGGATTTGCAGGTTGTACTGGGATTTTACAGAAATCAGATTGTAGGTATGGACCACATTTGGCCAAATAGAGCTGCATGTGGTTCCTTTGGAGGTGGGATAGTCTCTCAAAAAGGGACAGGTGGGCTAAAGCTGCAAGCCAAACATTCCGAGTGGGCAAATGGGGTTGAAACCAAAGTCCAAGGAGGAGATGTTTGACTTCTAGTAGAGCAGAAAACTACCAATCTTGGAGTGACCTAGGTAAGCTAGTCAAGGATGTAGTATCACCTAATAGCAACTTGGGATCAGTGAGATCAATTTGAGAGTTAAGTACTTTGGAAAGGTCTGTAGCTACTTTCGCTGAGAAAGTAGTAAGATAGGGGCATGTCCAAAGAATATGCATAATATTTGCCGCAGTTTGTGAGCATCTCCAGCACTGGCTGTGCTTTAGTAAACCTCATGCATGGAGGAATGCAGGGGTGTGGTACCAAAATAGCAACATTTTAGCTATAAAAAGAGACTGTTGGTGTCAGTATGGGCCTAATGGGTATTTTTGATATATGAGCTCCATTGTGCTTCAGAGACAGGAAAGCCCAAATGGTTGGCCCATTTCAACCTACAGGACAAGGTAACATTTGGCTGCAGATCCCTCCATGTATTATAAAAGTGGCCCATAAGACATTTGGATGTGGGACGGGTATGCAAGTAAGTTAGCCATTGCCAGGATAGATCTGTAGCAGTAGAGATTGCAGGGCACTGTGGAGCTGTAAGTAAGGCCAGCAACATTTATTAGACAAAAAGAATTTGTTTTGCAGCTGAGAAAAGGGTAACAGAAGAATAGTGCCTGATGGGGAAAGGTCTTTAACCATCTGGATGCCACATTTTTGCCAGGAAGGCCATAGAACTGGGGATTCATCAGTTTGAATAAGGTAATTATTCCAGAGTGGGGCATGCTGAATTGAGGGATACTAGGCCTGTTTAGGTACATGAGACTTAAACATAAGGCATTTCCAGGCACAGGATGTTGCTATAATGGTAGGTGGGAGGTGCTGAGACGGGTGTATATG
Organism: Neoceratodus forsteri; assembly: GCA_016271365.2. Classification (NCBI taxonomy): domain Eukaryota; kingdom Metazoa; phylum Chordata; order Ceratodontiformes; family Ceratodontidae; genus Neoceratodus; species Neoceratodus forsteri. Next base: position 277,170,404 of record CM057449.1, read on the forward strand.
AGGAGTGAGAAAAGCATATAGAGCCATCGAGCCTGCTAACTCAGATTCTAGCTGGACCCAAAGAGGGGTGCCCATGGAAGAGGCACAAACCATCTAGTGGCATGGGTTGCCATATAGGCCACATGATAACCTGGAAACCAGGGCACATTAAAACCCCATGGGACCAATGTGCTCTCAATTTATGCTTATTCCACCAAAGTGATTTGTGATCCCAGAGAAAGTGAGAGGTTAACTGTTCCATAGAAACAAATAGTTTAAACAAGAGAGGGATGGGAAAGTTATTGAGAAGGTACAGAACCCATGGGAGAAGGAGCATACAAACTGCAGCCACTTTATCTGTAGCGACAGTTGTAGCTTATGCCATCTTTCAACTTCCATGTACAATTGTGTTAGTAGGGGGAGAAATTAGCAGATTCAAGAGCAGACCATTTAGTTGGTAGTTGGATTCCAAGGTAAACAAAACCCTGTTTTGCCCAAGACAGGCTAGTACCTTGGTGCAGGCTCTAGTGCAGTGGATATTTAAAGGGGTCAGGGTGGTCTTCGTCTGGTTAGTTTGCAAACCGTAGATATTCGCAAAAGTGTTCAGGATCTGGAGCACTGGTGGTATGTACTGCTGGGGGTTAGACAGGGTTAGAAGGAGGTTGTCGGTATATGCTACCACTAAGTAGGGGTGGTCTGCTACTACAATGCCTTGAATCAGTGGTGAGGAAATAAGAGTCTGAATAAGGTATTTAAGGTGACTAAGAATAGGAGAAGGGAAAGGGGCACCCTTGTCTAGTACCGCTATGTATATGGAAAAGCAAAGAAATGTCTCCATTAGTGAGGATGTGGACCATAGGGGAGCAATAGAGTGCTTATACCCATTGTTTAAAATGTACCCCAAAACCATAAAGGTGGAGAACTTTATGCAGAAAATCACACTCTATAGAGTCAAACGCCTTGGAGAAATCAATTGCCAATGTAGCCATGGGGTGAGGAGCTTTAGAGGCGAACCATTTAAAACTGAGCAGGAGTCTGGTGTTGTCAACCCCAGACTTTCCTTGCATAAATCCCACCTGAGTGGGGTGAACAATAGATGGGAGAACAGACATCATTCTGGTGGCCAAAGCCTTGGACAAAATCTTTGTATCCACAGATAACAAGGAAATTGGCCTAAAATTTGCACACTCTAATGGATCTGTAGATTTTTTGGGAAGGAGAGTAACGAGTGCATCTCTCACAGTGGGAGGGAGACAGCCTGCTTCATGGGATGCTTGCAGGGCTAATTGTAATGGGCAGAATATGTCCGGACCCAGGGTCTGGTATAGTTTCACGAACATGCCATCCTGGCCTGGTGCTTTCCTTGAGCAATTTTGAGAGTGCTAGCCAGAGTTCCTTACAGGAGATAGGGGTGTCTAACTGTGCTACTTGTTTGGGGTAAGGGCTGGGAGGGAGGCACGTTAACAGAAGCTTGAAATTTTTGTTGCAACTCAAGGGGGTATTATTGGAGGAGATTGGTAGAGGGATTCATAGAATTGCCTCATGGTGGCATTGACAGCTTTGGGTTCAAAACTATGGAACCCAATGTGGTACAAAGGGCATGGATCCATGTAGCTGCTTATTGTTTATGAAGATGAAAGGCCAGGAGCTTACCAGATTTTTCTCCACCAGTCCAAAATGTCTGCTTTGACCAGAGAAGGAGCCATTCTGGCTTTCTGATGCAATATGGCATTGATCTGGTACTTTATGCCCACAATTTGTCGGTGCAGCATATTATCTGGTCCAGTCAAGTGGGTATGCTTAAAATGGTGTTCTAAAGTGGCTAGGTGAGCTTCCAACCTAGATTATGTCACCTTGTGGGCCTTATCACAGGCTGCAGAAAATGCAATGATTCAGCGCGTACTACCACCTTGAAGGCCTCCCACACCATGCCTGGGGCCACCCCACATTCAAAGTTAAGCGGGAAGTAATCTTTGGTGGCCTGGGTTAGCATAAGGTGGAAATCAGGATCCTTAAAAAGGAGTGGTTTACCACACTAATGGACTCTTGCGGGGCAATGAGCAGGTGGAGCGTACGTGAGAGTTACAGGGAGTGATCTGAGATCAAAATTGAGCTGATACAGGGGTTTGAAAGACCCTTGTCTGCCGATTCATTGGCCAGCTAGTAGTCTATATGCCTGTATGTCTGGTGGGGCATAGAATAGAATGTATAATCCCTACCAGTAGGGTGATCCCTAAGCCAAACATCAGTAAGGGCCCATTCATCCATTAGATCCTGAAGGAATGTCTAGCCTTACGAGCAGCATGTGGGGTGGGGCAAGATTTGTCCCAAAAATATTATTGACCATATTCAGGTCCCTGCCCAAGATAATAGGAAGTGGAGGGCCATCAGGCTGCATGTTAGACAAGGCTTGACTGATCACTGGAAAGAATTCTATATGTTCAGTATTCGGGAATATATATTTCCTAACAGTATGGACCCTTCCGGCAAAGATAGTCTGGCTATCAACCATCTACCCAAGGTATCTTTCTTCACACTCTCCACTTTCCAAGGAGAGGAGCGGGGAAGAAGGATAGCCACCTTCTTAGATTTGGTGATGGAGAACTAGCCAAGACCTCCCCACCCATGATTTCTTCAACCATGCAGTTGATTTAGCCAGAAGGTGTGTTTCTTGAAGAAGTGCAACATCAGCCCTTAAGGACCTGAGATTTTGAAGTACTTTTGTACGTTTAATTGGGTGATTAAGCCCTTTAACATTCCAGGATATCCAGTGATACCCTCTAGATATGGGGGAGTCCGAGGCCATACTCCTGCCTACCAGATAACAAGCATTTGTCAATGCCAGATGTTGTCTTGCTGGCATGGGCATTGGTAGTGCAGGAGTTAGAGACTCATAATAGGAATGGCAGTGAAGTATTGAAGTGATGCCAACCCTATCCCCACCCTGCAGAGACTGACAGGCATTGGGGTGTGCCTTTGGGTCATCAACTATAACGCTCATGTCATTTTACCTCACCCTACCCTGTAGACACTGACAAGTGTCGTGGTGTGCTTTGGGGTCTTTGGGTGTTATACTTACCCCATTCCATAAGGAAATATGCTGAGGTGGGTACAGTATAGGAGAATGGGGTGAACTTTGTGGCCGAACACAGCAAGGCACACCACAATGCCTGTCACTGGCTACAGGGTGGGATGGGGGTGGAATGGCATGAGCATTACAGCCAATGATCCCAAGTCACACCCCTAACACCTGCCAGTCTCTACAGGGTGAGGTGCTACAGTTGAAAACCCTAGCACCGTAGGCGTGTGTTGGTATTTTCACTCCAAATTTTCAGCATGGGCTTTTCGTGAGCCCACCTCATAAAGAGCGGCACTGTCAGTTTGCTAGCTGAAAGGTGATTTTGCACATCAGCTATGTCACTGGTGAAACTGGGACGAAAACACATTTTGGTCAGTATGTGGGAAATGACAACTGTATTGTTCAAGAGGAGATATAAAAATGGCAACGCTAAATATCTGGAGTGAAAATATGAAAAATTGGTGAAGTTATGAGCATGCATAGAAACTGTGCAACTCACATCTGTAGGACAATTATTTTTGGGATTTTTAACCACAATTTTAACATAGGCATTTTGGGACCTCCCCCCATGAACAGTGGCACTGTGATTTTGTTAATTTGTCCCAAACGTTGATTCCCACAGTGACCATGCCATTGTGTGCCACAGGTGTGAAAACACATTTAGAGCAGGATGTGAAAAATGACAGCTGTACTGTTCATAAGGAGGTGTGACATTAGCCCAGTGTTGAAAATCTGGCATGAAAATATTTCAAATTTGCAAAGTTATAAGGGTGCAGAAACTGCGCAATGCACACTTGTACACAGTAATTTTATGGAATTTTGTCACCAGATTTTCAACATAGGCATTTTAGGACCTATTTCATGAACAGTGTCACTGTCATTTCTCAAACTGTCCTGAAAACTGATTTCGCCCAGTGACCGGTGCTATTCTGGCCGACATGCTAAAACACATTTTGTCCAGGATATGTAAAATGTCAGCTGTACTGTTGATGAGGGTGTGAAAATGCCAATTTTTCAAACTCTGGAGTGAAAATATTAAAATTCACAAAGTTATGAGCGCAGTGGAAACTGCACAATGCATGCTGGTAAAACAGCCTTTTTGTGATTTTTTCACCAAATTTGCAACATAGGCTTTTGAGAGCCCCTCATGAATACTGGTGCTGTCATTTTGTTAATCGGTCCCAAAGGTGATTCCGCAGTGACCATAAAATCACCTTTCTGGACTGAATAATGCCATGACAGTGACTGAATTCATGAGGGGATCCAATAACTGCATGTTGAAAATTGATGCCAAATTCTCCAAATTGCCCGAGGTATGCACCAAAGTCAAAAACCCTATCTATGCCATTATACAGCTTACTGCCACTTCAGTTTGTAGTCAGTTTTGAAAAGTGCAGACATATTCAGGTCCACGAAGATTGTGCGCTGGACTCCAGAGGTAAGTATGGGGTGAGGGGGGTGTGAGGAGATCAGGGTGCACAGTGGGTGGCAGCGGGTTGTGGGGGGGGGCAGGGAGACCATGAGGAACCATTTTCTTTTTTACAGGGTAAAAAAACAAACAAAGGGAACATTGCAGGACAGTTTTTGTTTTTCAGGGTATTTGGCATTCTGGGATGGGCTCTCAGCATGCCACCTAAGTGTTTTGGGAGGGATGCTGTAGCTGATGGGGATTGGGAACCCCTGTCATCACATACTGAAGGGGGAACAATAGCCGAGGGAATGGACACCCCTTGACACACAACAAAAGTGGGAGGGGCATTATGCTGATGGGGTGGGCTCCCCTCCTGCAAAATAAATGGGGAAGGAGGATAAAAGCCAAGGGGACTGGGCCCCATTGGCAAAAAGACTTTTGGGGTGCATGATGCCAAGGAGATTGGGCACCCTCGGCACACAGCAGAAATGGGAGGGGACATTGTGCCGACGTGGGAGTGGGCTCCCCATCAGCATTGTGACAGGTGGCAGTCACTGCCATGTTGCTTGCACATTGGGAGGCGTGTTGAGGTCCCACTGCATGAGAGCTTTGCTCTCATTGCAGCAGATCTTTTCTTAGATCTGGTGGCCCCATTAGGGATGCATGGTGTCAGCGCCTGCTGCTAGCTTATTGGGGAATGAGGGACGCACCTACTGATGCGTGCCCTGCATTCACCCAACAGTGATCACACCTCCAAATCTGCTACTACCACAAGATGTTGGCTGGCGCGCAAGCGCGAGTCAACACAAAAAGAGGTACTTACTGTGAGTCCTGAGGAAGGGCGGGGGAAGGAGGTACTGTACCTGAGGAGATGAGTTATCCAAGATAGACCAGTACAATAGGTCCGAGCCTTGGTCCTAAATAAGGTGTAAGCATTGTCAGAGAGGTTGGAAAGGTTATTCTCTGTGTGAAAGAGGCTGCAAGAGGAGTAAAGACAGAGACAATTTAACAAACAATTATGCAAATGACCAATATGGGCCAAGTAGCCCAACAATTTAACTATTAGCTATCAATAAGTATCACGACAGTATGATAAAATGCTATGAGGGAGGAGGTCAAAGCAAACGAGGGTGTGTATAGCCACCCTTCAGCTATGCTATCTCCAACACTCAGTACAGAGGGTATTATGTGGTTAAGCAATATGGTGAAGTCATCCCTAACCAGAAGGTTATCCGAGGTCAGGCGACCAGACCCCACAGAGTAGGGAGGGGGTGTTGAGAAAAACAAGATAAGTGGGGAGACAGGGGGAAGTGGGGAAGTGGAAGGTAGGTGTATCCACTTGCTAGATAAATTCCAATGTTTTAGGACAGCAGGCCCTATGATGGAAGGAGATAAGACTTCTGCCAGGTATAGCCTAAGGGAGGCCAAATATATTGATCCATCAAAAAGGAGAAGACTATGATATGGCAGTAAAGTGTGGGAGAGCCTGAGGGCTTAATAAGCCAGTTCTATGTCCCTGGTGGGAAGAGAAATAGCAACATATATTATTTCAGTAATGTCATGAAACAAGTTCATGTGGTTTGTCCTTCGACCAGCTCAGGACAGACCCAAGGGGGATTTCCAGAATCTGCAGGTTTTCCCATAACTGCTGCTGCATAGGTGACAGGACCCAGTTTGATAGGAGAGGCAATGTCCACTGCTTCGATCAGGGAGGCATCCGGAAAGTTGGCCCAGTCGGTTGGTTGCATCGTGTCCGTGTCTTGGTATTGTTCAGAATCTGAGAGACTCAGCATAGAGGAGAAATCTTCTTTATAGATTTTCACAGGTGGTGCTGCTGAGTATTTGCTGGGTGATTGTTGTGGTCCACTCCTAGGGTGCTGCTGAGCTTTGGAGAAGGAATTGCCAACTTTTGAGGCAGGGAGGACTGATTGTAGAGGGGCTTCTGTAGCACATCAGCAGCTTGCATTGGTAAGACACCTCTAGTTGTATGGGGACTTGATTGGCGAGGGACTGGTCTAGCTGTAACAGGGCCCTTGGAGAGCAGAGAGGTAGAAGAAAGGTTCCTGACGAGTGATTCTGCCTGGGAGGCTCCTATAGCCTCCTGGGAGCTGTAGTTGGAACTTGAAGGCTTGGCCAGATTCGCACCAGCCATTGTTCTAGCTCAGTAGGATGGTCCACAGTGATTTCTTGCCCTCCTTAGAGACAAGAAGTCTGGTAAGGTTTTAAATTGGAATCTGAAGTCATTCTGGTAAAGGAAATGTTTGATTGGACAAAGCTCTTCTTTTTGCAGCAGTTTCCTGAGCAAAATCCTGATATAAAGTTATTTGGGCACCTTGCCATTTAAGCCCCCCTAAATCTCTTGCAGCCCGAGGATTCGATCTTTGTTGCAAGTAGCACAGGAGGTAAGCTACCACTGGTCTAGAGGCATCAGACTGTCTATTAGAGTGGGTAGAGACCATGTGGGCCTTTTAGCTTCTATGGGTCCACGCCAGCGAGCTCCGAACATATAAAGGACATTTTCATTCATGAACTTCTCCATCAAGTGTCCCTCAGTCCCTTCTGGGAGCCCAATGATCCGCAGGTTGTTGAGGCGATTTCTGTTTTCATGATCTTTTGCTCTCCACCAAAGAGCCCCAAGATGCTCCTCATGCAGCTGAAGGCGCTGCCAAACTTGTGTTTTTGCTGAGATTCACAAGCTTCAGCCCTCTGTTCAGCAACGTTCATCCTGTCCTGGAGCTGCTTGACTTCCAGGACTGTGCCCAATAAGGAGAGGCTGCTATCATCCACTCTTGAGAGTAAAACTTCTAATAGCTTTGTAATATGCTGCAAGGATTTTTCTACTGCTGCAGGCTGGTCAGAACCTGGAGTGATTGTGGGCAGCAGGGGGTTGATCGCTGCAGGAATCATTATGCCAGTAGCCTGTTAGATGTGTAATCACAGTTTGTTCACTGGCCAGGGTGCGAGAAGCGCTAGAGTTAGAGAGAACTGAGAGTGCTATCAGACATAGAGCCTGCATGTCAAACTATGCCAAGAATGTGATAGGGCCCAGTGCTGTAGAACTGTACAAATTATGCAGAAAGCCTCAGACCAAATGCACTGACCAGCAAGTAGGATCTCACCAGTGCATAGAGTTATTTCAGGGGTGTAAAAACTCCATGAGATCGTGGTGTACAAGCATGGATAGACTTCTGTGCGGAGAGAGCTCTCGGATTAGGCTGCCATCTTCTCAGTGGCTAAACCACGCCCCCTCTGGCTACCCACTTTTAGATCTGAGATCCTCTCTGTCCCCATTTGAGAGTACCAGGTCTAAGATTGCTCCTTCCCAAGAGAGTTCCAACACTAGCTGCTTGGGGCATGCCCCCTGTAGGACATTGAGAAAGGCCATGCTCTTGGATGTGGCTGCAGCAAAGGTGCTCCAGTTAACATCTGGCATAGTCAGGTCCCACAACAACAATATCTCCCCTTTCTCTGTCATCCTAAGGATGCCTTGTATAATTTTCTTGTCCATTTCCTCCCTCTGAAACCAGGGTCTGTATACAACTCCCGTGCAGATTGTGGTACCATTTCTAGTCTCCAGGGTGACCCACAGTGCCTCCCCTCCTCCCTGTTCACCCTTTAGCTCTGTTGCTTTGATCCCTTCCCTTACATAGAGAGCTACTCCTCCTTTTCTACCCTCCCTGTCACTCCTATAGATTGTATACCTTGGTATGTTGACATCCCGGTCATGGTTCTCTGTGTACCATGTTTCTATGACTGCCATGATATCCAGGCATCTCTCTTCCATTAAATCCACCAGTTCAGGGAGCTTGTTAAATAGACTATGGGCACTGGCACTCATTACCCACCATTTTTTGATGGCCTTACCCCTTTTTGCTCCATCTCTGTCCTTACTGTCTTTGCCTTTTCTGCATTTACTGCAGCCCTTCTCTATATCAACTTCTTTATCTTGGTGTTTACCTCACTAACTACCCTGATTTTTTTTTTGGGGGTGGGGCTAGAATTTCCCTGCTCCTTTTCAGTGTCTCCCCCTAGGTATCTTTTTTAGTTTTCATTAATGTTTTATAATTTTTCCTAAGTTTATTAGGCCTTTGTTTGTTGGCTCTAGTAGGTGACCTTTGTGTATTTTTAGCACATTAATTAATCTCCTTTTTGTGCATTTTACACTCACTCACTATGATACCATTTACTCCCCCTCTTTACCTTGCTAATGGATACCTTGAGAATTAGCGAATAAATATTTTTCATGACTCTTTCAAAAGCCTCCATGCACTGATCAGTCACTTTATTATGTGCTATAATAATGATTTCATCCCTAGCTCCATATTCATTTAGTAGCTAAATTGAATTATAGTGCTCTAGTAGATTCCATTTACTCCTTGCTTTACCCTCACGATATCCTGTATATCTTTTTATTACTTATTGGTAGATAAGGAATAAGGTAAAGGTGAGCAAGGATATTATGAACAAAGCTGATATGTCTCTATGGGATCTTTCTCTCTCTCGGGGGTCTTTCACTGCTAAAGACTTCACCTCGAGGGAGATGACCAGAGGCCTATCCTTTTGTTTACGCTTCTCTGAGCCTTGCTAGTTTCCTCAAGGCAGCAGGCACCAAAGTTAGTTGGAAAGGTCAGCAATCTAAAAATTCTTATGTGGCAATGGTGGCATACCTGTTATAAAATAAAATATTTGCTGACTCATGCTGCAGCCGCTCCACCTCAGTGGTTCAGCATTGTGTCTGCACCTGTCTCTCACCTCTCAGTCCACTCAGAAGCATGTCAAACATTGCAGCTGAAAGAGCTACAGTATCAAGAATTCTTGACAGAGTGGCTGTGCTTTCTAAATTTCATGCATGTCACCGGTGTTCATTATAACAGCAATTCCTTATAAAGGTGTTAACTATAGTGAAGGAGCACTTGTAATGTTTTTTACAGGGGGACTAGGGAAGGATGAAGGACTAAAATATTGATGTGTTTTTCATGTTTCTGCACCTTTTTATTTTTTTTAGTTTTTGTTGACTGGGTAAGTGCACTAGACAAATCCTGCCTATTTTCAGGCACAACCCGGGTGAGTGGGATACAGATGAATGCCAACTGACCTTGAACCAGATTAAGCTGTTGGTGGTATTTTTAGTAAATGAGGAAATTTGGCCAGGACACCGGGAAATTTCCTACTCTTTCGATAGGTGCCATGGGATCTTTAACATCCACCTGAACTACCACCAATCCAGGCAGATGGGACCTCGGTTTAACGTCTCATCCAAAAGACAGCACCTCAGAAGTGCAGCACCCCTCTCATGCTGCACTACCGTGTCAGTACTGGGATATTAACCCAAGTGCCAGATGTGGGAACTGAACCCACAGCCTTTTGATCTCCCGGCCTCAGAGGCGAGTGTGCTACCTACTGAGCCACTGAGCTTCATGACAAAAATGGGATGGGTATCGAATGGAATGGAGTCAGAGAGAGAAACTGGGATGATTTTTGTTTGGGGGGGGGCAGAACATCAGCCAGGAAAAACATTGGTTAGTAACTGAGTGGGTTTCAGCCCAAATCTGATGCACTGCTCGGAGGTATAGACAGATGAATCTTATACATTTGAATTTTTCCTGATTTGCATATCACTTTTCAGTCACAACAAACAAGTTTTACTTTTTAGAGATGTTCCATACTGCACATTCTAGAGCTTGCCACCTAGGGGCTAACTAGCACCTGGTTTCTACTGGTCGTTGGCTCCCTCCTGCTGAAATCTGAAAAGGTGCTCCTGTCATAAAGTCCAAATTTACAGGACATCCTCTATGTGAGCAGCATGTTTTCCATGAAGGATGGATGAGAGGCAGAGCAGTTTTCAGGGGTTAAATGTGGGATGTCCCTTGAATTCAGGGACAGTTGAGTGGTATGGCATGTACAGACCATTGGAACCCCACTATAGTCAGGATTATGCCCCCTTCAGTGAAGCTGACTTCCACATCCCCAAACTAAGGCAGATTATGACATAGGGCAACAGAGACTGCAGGGTCATTCACCATTGAAATGAATGGGGGTATTTTGTATTACTATTTTATGCATTGTTGTTGGAGAGTTGGAGATTAAGGAAGGCCACTGCTGTCACTAACAACAAGGGACTTGTTAGTAGAACAGTGCCTTTCATTATTCTCAACACTATCACAATGTATAAAATAGTAATAAAAACTACTCCACATTCATTTTCAGAAATTAACACTTTGACCCATGGACATCATCTCTTAAAGACTCCTGACTGGCTCTCTAGCACTCAGATAAGAGACTCTTAACCTATATCAATACTTGGTGGGTTGTCTGTAGCAGCATTGCTGCACCTGCTACTGGGGGTGTGAATGGTGGTGGGGGAGGGGACTGGCTATGTGGATTGGTGTCAAGTTACTGATACTTTTGTGTTTGCCCCTGAAAGTCTGTTTGTTTGTTATTTATTTATTTATTTACTTATTTGTTTATTAAAGATCTTGGAAGACACCTGTGAGTGGATGCTCGTTAAGAGGTTCCACATCATTACAACTGTTGAGTAGATCACAGTAATGAGGGTGACAAAATAACAATGCTATATATATAATACAGCATACAAAAATACAGTGGGGTGGCATAGACAATAGATAATTTTATTAAGGCATTGTACAATGTATGTCTGCATCCTATGTAATGAAGAGACAGAGAATTGAGGAAAAGATGGAAGGGGTGGAGGGGGATAGGGTGAAGGGGGGTTTTAGGGAGAGGCAAGGAGTAGGAGCAGGGTAAGGAGATGGCAAGGGTGAAGGAGGTTGTAGGGAGAGGCAATGAGAGGGAGCAGTGGTTAGGAGAGGGCAAGGGTGAAGATGCGACAGAAGGTGTAGAGGGTGAGTGGCAAGTGCTGCAGAGGGACTATCCTCTATGAGAAAGGAATGGAAGTGCTGGGGTTATCTCATCTGAAGTGCTGGGGTTATCTCATCGCTGTGTGGGAGGAATTAGTAGGGGCATATCAGATGCTGTCTGGTGGAATTAAGCGGGGTATATACAGATGCTACATTCGGTGAAGTGCTGACGCAGCCTACGTTTCAAGGATCACAGCATAGTAGCATCAGAGATGTCTGGAGGTAGACCATTAGATGAGAGTAGAGCATGATGGGCAAAGGAACACTGAGCCATGGTTGTCTGACAACTGGGTACATGGAAGATTTGGGTGGTCAAGCTACTGGTGTGTCTGGCATTAGAAGGTGGGGCTAGGAGACTCTGCACCCCAGTGAGAAGTAGGTGCAGATTGGCCTTTTTTTTGCAAAGAGAAAGGTTTAATATCTGATACTGTCACTCAAGGGAAGCCAGCCAGTCTGAGCATACAGCTCGCAGGTGTGGGTGAGTTTTGGGGAATAGATGAGTAGACGGCAGACTTTGTTTAGTGCCATAGACAGGCGTAGAAGAGCCGAGTCTGTTGCAGAGCCATAGATTGCTAGGTCATAGTTGATGAGGGTTATGAGTGAGATGTTTATTGCCAGGTTCAGGGCTTTGAATGTTAGGCTGTGTCTGTGTCTGCAGAGGATGCCGATCCTGGTGTTGAGGGCTTTAGCAATGTTGTCAATATGCAGAGTACAGGAGAGGGCAGAGTCCAGTGTGTAAGAAGATCATGAGATTCAGACATGGACACCAAGGTTCAGTAACAAAAATCAATCAGCTTTTATTTAGCAAAACTTAACGGAAAATAAACTGTTTCTGACAAAGAAATAAAAGAGGATAAATTCAATTCAAAGGTAAACTTCAAACAAAAATAAATAGTTTTTAACCACTAGGAAGCACTAGGGTATTGTTTGGGTCACGCCTGCTGAGTCCTGCAGCTGAACTACTAGGATATCAGTATTTTCCTTCACACATAGTGTTAGAACATCACATGATGAGGGAAGCCTTTCCCCTTTTTTAGTTATAATTTATAACTTTTTAATCCATTTATTTAATGAAGGTTACTCATAACTATACATGTCCAATATATAAATAAAACACACCCATGCATACTTGGCCAAGTTTAATAACAGTTATGCCGAAATAAAAATAATCTGAGCAGTTTCTACGTCATACATACTCCTCCCACAAGTCTGCTGTCTATAAGAATATTGATGACTGGGACAGCCGGCTCTATAGAGAACAAGGCAGAGGCTGAGGGGATCCAGAGAGCATAAGAAAGTGCGCCAGATATTTTCCAACAAAGCAGCATAGTAATATATAGGTAAACTGCTTTAAAAAGTAATTTTCTAATTCATTTCAGCAACCTATATTGTTTCTATGATTGTTTCCTCCTTTTAAATAACCAGTCATTTGTTTACTAAAAATGAGGGTATGTGCAGGGTTGCAGTGCTAAACAGCTCTGCTACAAACCACCCGCTACAGTTTTAGCCCAAAACAAAATCCTTTTTTCAGCTTACTCCTTTGTATGCATCTAAACAGTGCATTTACAAAGATTCTTTTACAGGCTTTCTTCTAAATTTGTTATCGGACCCTTTTTTATTTAACTATCAGCTTGTTTATGAAGTTTCAGGATTGGAATGGACTTTTCGTTTCGTCTGTACCTTTTAAGCTGACGCCGTGTCAGTTTAACCTTACCACCTAAGTTAGGCAGGACTTGAGTAAATAACTGCTGGATTTAGAAAGCCTATATAGGTTAGCAAGCATATTATCCCAGAGAACTGCAAAATTCTGCTTAAACAGTGTACCCAGGCTTCTCAGTATTTAAACAGAAAAAAAGCTGCTGGCTCGCTAATACACGCATTCACACAATCGAGGCACGCTAGTGCACATGTTTGAGCTGGTGGGTGTGTGCACCTTCATGGGGTAGCATGATCTGGAATCACTATGCTTTCAGAGACCAGAAACAAAGTATTTAGGCTTTTTATGCCAGGGACAGATAGAACATCAGACAGGTAGCTTTCCTGTCAAATGGGGAAAATAGAGTACAGATAAAGTAAAAACAATTGCTGTTGCAACAAACTTGAAAGGGGTCTCTACAAAGCCTTGTAACCCTGTCACACAGTGTAATGCCCAGATATTTGAAGTGGGGAACTAGGTCCAGGGTGAGACCGGCATCAAAAGAAAAACAAGGTGAAGACCTCGCAAACTGCACCAGTGTGGATGCGCACTGCATGAGGTGCAGGCCTCAAAAGTTAAATAAATGCAAATGAAATGAGCACTCGGAAGTGGGAAGTAGTATGCTCCTTTATTTCAAAAAGACAATTTCAAGACCCTAGCTGGCTCATGCCTTCAAAGGGTATGCCCCATTGAAGGCGTGAGCTGGAAGCGCAGGGTCTTGGATTTGTCTTTTGAAATAAACGAGCATGCTACTTCCCGCTTCCGAGTGCTCATTTCATTTGCAGTTTTTTATGAGACCGGCATCATTCTGAATTGCTAGAGTGAAGTGTTTTAACTTGCTTTAGGCTGAAGTATAGAGCATGGTCTTGGTCTTTTTATAGTGTGTGGAAGCATTCAAAACTATGGAGAGAAAATATTAGGAGTACAGGCCCAACATAAATAATTGAGTAGTTTTGTGGGTAAGTATGTGTATTGGGGATGGTAAGAACCACAATTGTTTCCGTTGGTATGTGTGCTACAGTTTAGGTGTGCAGCTGAGATGAGGGCAGACAAGAAAACTAAAAAGTATTACAGTGGCTGTAAGTATGCTGCATGCATGCAGATTAATCCACATTTGTATTGAAATACAAGTGAACTATGTAGTATGCATGCAGGTAGTATGATTTAGTGGTTAAAAGCACTGAACTGCAAACAAAGGACTAGAAGACATAGAGACCTTGGTTTGAATCTCATCAACTCTAACTTGTACAGTATATGGTGTGATACTGAGCAAGTCATTAAACTTTTTATGCTTGCAGTTATCAGAGACCACCTGCTTTTTGCACACTTGCCACATGCATTTGGCTGGCAGTATAGCCTAAAGGTTAGAGGAACGAGGTGTAAACAAGCTTGGTATATTAAGCAGACCAGACCTGAGTTTGATTCTCACAACCTCCACTTGCAAATTCTCTAAGCAAATTACATAACTGCCCAGTGCTCCCAGGCTGCCCCTGAAAACAGATACTTGTGCCTAGTGTGCCTTACCCAGTTACCAAAGACTAACATAAAATTTAGTCTGTTCCAATTTAAAATAAAAAGAATGCTTTCCACACTTGCTGCACACATGCCACATGCATGCAGTCAGTTCCAATTTAACATTTAAATCATGCATGCCGCATGCATATCACATGGATAATTTTATGTGTGCAGCATGAACACATTTCATATAATTATTTCTGTAAGGGAAACCTTCCCATCTCCCGCCACTCCCTTTTTATTTATTTATTTAAATGTTTCACCAGGAAGACACACTGAGTGATGAGTCGCTCATCTCCTGGTGAGACTTGGGGGAAGGGGTACAATAGGAATAAGACATTAAACATTCAAGTTACACAATCAACATTAACATATAGTTGTAAGGCAGGTGTTACAATAGTTTTGTGCATAATAGGTAGAAAGAATGGGCAATGGGGGTCACGTGATGCCAATGGAGGAGTAGCTGCTACTGTTTTGGGCTCCCGCTCCTAACCAGCGAATCTGCTGTAATTCTGAGGTTTCAGCCTATTTCTTTAAAATCTCTACTGGCCGAACAAGAATCGGAATAAGTCCTGAATCGATCTGGGAACCGATCGGCGATTTACAATGCAGTCGAACGAGCAAGAACTGGAAGCAAAATGGCGTCGCCTCAGTTCATCACCGCCGATCGCTGATGAAGAAGTTACACCAGGCAAAATCTACAGCGATCTTTCGGTCATTAAGGAAGCTTTATTTAAGTTGGTCGACGAGGTAGTGGAATTCAAACCCGCCCTGACCCAGCTAGCCCGTCGGGTGATGGACACAGAGGCTCGAATTTCCTCGATTGAGCGGGCGTTGGAGAAGTCGAGGCCTACAATTAGTGAGTGCAAAAAGATGGTAATGAGGTTGGAGGACCGGCTGGACGATCTAGAAGGAAGAAGCCGTGAAATAACTTAGTTTTATTGGGATTGCCAGAGGGTGAGGAAGGCTCCATTATGCTTCTCTTTCTACAAAATTGTTAAAGAAATCAGCAGGCATTCACCAAATGGGCGGAATATGTAATCGAGGGGCACTGTGCCTGAGAGCTAAACCTCCTCAACGGAGCCTCCAAGACCCATTATTTTTAAGCTTTAAATTATTTGGACAGGGAGCACATCCTGAGAGAAATAAGGAAGTTATCTTCGTTCCACTGGGAGGGTAGGAACTTCGTTTAGTACCCGACCTGACTTGGAAAATGAGGCAAGCTAGGGCCTCCTTTCGACCCATCACATCGAAGCTTTGAGCGGCGGGGATTCGCCACCGCATGATGTACCCAGCTAAACTGGAGATTACTACCAAGGAAGGGACAAAACGCTACGAATCGGCAGATGATGCTTTAACTTCTTTACATGTGTTGATGCCTGATCTGTTCCCTAAAGGCTAAGTCAATGTGTGGACTGTGCTGACCCTCAAGGGCTTTGTGGCCCAATGAGAGAATTCAGTTGGACAGCTTTAGAAGTTATATTTACTTTGCCCTAAAGTTTATTAATTTGGTTATAACCTGTTGTTTTTGGGGCTTGCTCAATATTTGGAATACTGATAATTTGGGCATTTTCTTTTTATGATTGGCTGTTATAAGTTAATGCTGTTTCTCAGACCAGAGGACGTTCGTCATTTTCCTCTATGTCCAGCAAAGGGAGCTGAAAGACTATATTTCATCCTATGCTCTGCCTTAATTAACAGAAATATATGGACGTGTTATTGTTGTTAGGATTGGGCAAAGAACTATTGAATTGTTTATGTGGTGGGAGGGCTGAGAGGTTCTACATGGTATACATCCCTCACATTCAGTGGTTAAGAGAACATTTAGAATGGGGGATTTGTTTAAGCTATATGGGTTTTGCCAGGATAGGGCACTCCCTTTCTCTACCTCCCCCCCTCTGTTTGGAACACATTATAATACGTGCCCATCTTCTTATAGGATACTGCTCTCAGACTGGGTTATGACTCGGTCATCATTTAGTTCATAGGTGTTAGAGCGGTTTGGGGGTGCCTCTACTGGTTATGGGGCTCTTCCTTACTCAGTGTATGCCCCGTTTTCTTTTGCCATTTGTCTTTTGGAGGGGGCCTGAAGGAGAAAGCTGCCACTAATTGCGGGATCTTCATTTTATTATATGGCATTAAGTAAGTGCCTCCTGATAATATTTAGCTCCAGGAAGCTGAGCTAATGACAAGGAATCTTGCCTCCTGTTGGGCGAGGCATATTTGAATTTTTGCATAATGTTATTAAAACTGGCAGGTTTGCATGTTTATTTTTGAAAAGTTGGGAATTTAGTGGCGGGAGTAGGGGTGCCCTGCCTCTATGGCACTATGAACCAGTGTAAGAGGAGTTGGCTTTGGGCCTGGGGGTGGTTTTTGGATGTTTATCTGGGGAGGATATTTTTGGGGGTGGGGGGACTGGGACAGATTTGGTTGGGCTTTGTATGGGATTGTTTTGTGGGGGGGCAGCTATCCGTAAACTGTTTCATTGGCACGGCAGGACGAATGGTCTCTAGCCTGAACCTTTTTTCATGGAACATTAAAGGGGGGAAAGATAATTGTAAAAAACATGTAATCTTGAACCATTTAGCTCGTTATCATCCGGCAATTGCATTTTTGCAGGAAACCCACGTTCTTTCTGACCACCTCTCTCATTTTAAGAAAAAATGGGTAGGCCAAGTGTTTGGAGCTGGTTACTCCTCATCCAGCTAGGGCATGGCAATTTTGATAGCCCGGGGAGTCCCTTTTACACACTCGGACATAATTGCAGACCCGAATGGCAGATATATTATGGTAATCTTGGAGGGGCGCATCTTGTGCTGGGGTCAATTTATGGTCCTAACACAGAGTCCCCTTCCTTTTTCGCCCATCTGGCGGTGATCCTATCTCCCTTTAAGGAGATACTGCTTATATTAGGAGGTGACTGGAACCTAGTTCAGTCCGATAGACTAGATAGGTCAATATGTAGAAAATCACAATTTTCTCCGGCCCAACAGGCTTTGGTTGAATGTATATCATTTTTAGGATTAGTAGACCCTTGGAGATTGTTCAACCCACAACTCGCGGACTACACTTTCTTTTCACCGGTTCATATAAACCTTTCTAGGTTAGACTATTTCCTGGTGAGCCAGCGATGTATCTCAGAGGTAACGAAGCACTGTTTCTCCCAAGGGTAATTTTGACCACTATCCAGTTAAAATTGTCTGGACTCCATTTTTCATCCCTAAGAGATCCTACTCACGGTCCCTAAATAACAATATACTTAAGGATGCCCAAACGTTAGGTAAATTTCGAACCTTTTGAAAGAGTCGATTATGTTCAATTGGGGGTCTAATTTCTGATAGATCAATCATGGGTCATTTTAAAGCGGTTTGGAGAGAGGAGTTAATCAGGTAGCTTCTGTAAGAAAGGTGAAACATAACTGAAGATGTCCAACTGTTTAAGTAGGATTAAAGAATTAGAGAATATACTGAGAGAGTCTGAGATCAGAAGACCAGGAACATGAGCTGATCACACTGAGAGCATGGTATGGGGACCCTAAGGGAGAATGTGGTTAATTCATCAATTAAATCTAAAGCATTTTACATTGGTCAGGGCAGTAAGCTGGGAAACTGCTGGCCTGGCAGTTAAAACAAAATCTGAAATTAAATGGGTGCCAGCCTTAAAGCACCCTGCCTCAAGTGAATTGGTTACTGACCCTAAAGGAATTCTGCAGATTTTTGTGACCTTCTACAGAGATCTGTATTCGAGCCAGCCGCTTTCCCCACAGGTGCTTACCAAAATGCGAATGTTTCTGGCTGATATATCACTTCCCTACCTGTCACAGGATTCCAGGCTGAGTTTAATATCCCCTATATCCAACGAGGAGATAGTGTCGGCCATTGATTCACTCAGAGTTGACAAGGCACCTGGCCCGGATGGGTTTACACCATTCTTTTACAAGTTATTTAAAACTGAAGTTGCTCCGCTGTTGAATCAACTTTTTACTTTTTGGTTTTCGCATGGGGTTAAAGACAAATCACTTTTCGAAGCCAGAATAATCTTATTACCCAAACCGGGGAAATCTACAGATTCAGTGGGGAATTATAGACCCATTTCCCTGCTGAACCTGGATGTAAAATTTTCGCTAAAATATTGGCTTCTAGACTTAAGAGTGTTTGGGTAGAATTGATTAGTCCGGAACAAGCTGGCTTCAAGAGGACGATTGCTGACCATTTCAGGAAATTATTTTATTTAATTTCTGCATCTGTGGCCCCAAGTATGGAAGCTTCCCTGATTTCCTTAGATGCGGAAAAGACCTTCGATGGGGTGGAGTGGATCTTTATGTTTGAAACCTTAGTTAAATTTGGTATTCCCCAACAATTTATACAACTAATCAAGATCCTCTACTCGTGTCCAACTGCTAGAATTCAGTGTAATAACTTAATTTCTGTAGCCTTTCCGTTACTGAGGGGAACTCGTCAGGTTGTCCTTTGTCATTCTATTTGTTTAATTTGTATTTAGAACCCCTAATTAGAGCTATCAATGTCGATCAGCAGATTCATGGCATTAAGATTGGCGGTTAGGAACACAAACTGTTCGTGCTTGCTGACGATCTATTGCTACACATTTGGGACACAACCTTATCTCTCCCCAGAGCCCTAAGTCTTATCGAGGCCTTCAGCGTAGTTCTCAGGTTTTAAGTTAAATTTAGCTAAAACAACATTTATCCTCTGTCCTTCCTTCTTGTAAAGGGTTGGTGTTTATTCTTAGGTCTCCAGTGGCAACCAAGACCCTAGTATATTTGGGTATCCAAATCTCAAAAATTTGAAGAGTTAGTTCATTTAAATTTAAAACCTGTTTTTAAATCCATCAGAGAAGATCTAGCAAGATGGATCTAAACTTTCTTTATCCTTCTCCGCGAATTAACACAATTAAATGGTAGTCTTGCTTTAGAATCCTTTATCCTCCTTAATTTAAACATATATCTCCCAAAATCTTTTTTCAAGAATCTATGCAGACTCTGTTCGGATTTTATATGGAAAATAAACTCCATGCAGAGCCTATTCCAAACTTTGTCGGCAGCGTAAATTGGGTGGCAACAATTACTGATTTTTTAAATATTACTTGCAACCATGTGGCTAGGGCTGTTTTGTGGAAAGATAAAATTGATACTCCTTTCTATGGGTCTAGAGTTAGACTGGGCCATTGCTAATGACTTAAAGATAGACCTAGAATTCCTTCTATATATCCCTTGGGCCAAAGTACCCAGAAAGATTAGGAATACCCCTTTGGTGGGATATCAGGGCTATTCATCAATTTTATGCCGGTCTAAAAATTAGCCCACGGTTTGATTTCTCTCAGCCTCTTACTGAAGAACCCCAATTTTTAATTGGTAACTCAATCTGTTGATAGATTCTACCCAACACCTCCTCTAAGATTCGGATTTACTTCTATGTAGGCAACTCCATGCTTCTGCTTTCATCATTAGCGGTAAAGTTTGGGGTTAAGTCCCAGTCTATGCTAAGGTTGGCTCAAATCAGGAGTTGTATCCAATCCTCCTTAAGCAAAGGTGATTAGATCAGACCAAGTTGGGGACCTATGGAACAATCTGTCTGATTCTCGTCTATCAGGCAAATTGGTTTTCAAAAATTTACCAATTTATTATTATAAAGACGGATCTTAACTCATCTCCAGCTCCTTTTTATTGGAAGGTCAATATGTCCCTGGATTGGCCTGAGAGAGTTTGGGAGAAAGTCTGGACTGACATTTATGCACTTACAAAGCAAGATAGATTAAGAGATATTCAGCTTAAGTTGTTACATAACATCTATCTGTCTCCTCGCTAAACTACACCGCTGGAATAACCAATGTTCTCCTGCCTGTGAGAATTGTAATGGTTCTTTAGCTACCACATTTCACAAGCTGTGGTCCTGCCCAAAAGTACTGAGCTGTGGGAGGTGGTCAAACGGGGTTAAGACCCTTTTCGACCTTTCACCATTTTTTCAAACCAGAGATATGTGTCTTGGGATGTGCGGTTTATCCCATGCAACATTCTAAGGGTCGGATGGCACTAGTGGCACACTGGTCACTAAATTGGTGATTTTGCACCACTGGCGAGAGGAATGGACTCCTTCTTTTCAAGGTGGAGGTAGGAGTTCTTAAATGCTTTGTACGCTGAGAGGATAGTGTATTCTTATCTGTCAATACTCTGCATAAATTTGACTAGATACTGGAAGGGCTTTAGTCAATGTTTGAGAGATAGGTATGGTTACTTAAATAGTGAGCATCCGTGCTTATTCATTATCTTCTCAATGTTCTCTGTGTTTTACTTTTCTTGTTCTTCTCTTTCCTTTCTATTCTCTGCCTGTGTTTTTTTTTGGTTTTGTATTTTACAGGTACCATTATTTCGTTGTAACCTAGTTTTCTTCCCTTCAATGTCAGGAAACTTATATCTTTTCTCCCTATCTCCAAGTTCTGACTCTCCTCAAGGTTATGGCTTTTATCTTCATACCACCCAATATTTGATAACAATAAATTCTACGGATAGCTGCGGGAGGGGGGCTGGGGAGTTTGATATGTTTGTGGGTTATTTTTTTTCTTATTTAATTGTTTTGGTAATTTTATATTGGTTATAAATTGCACCCTTTTTTTTTCTGATGAAGTTTGTATAACCTTTGTTTGTTGTACTTACATTGTTTGTTATATTCTTTTTAATAAAATATAGTTATTGGCAAAAAAAAGAAAGAAAGATGGGCAATAATAAGTTCTGGGTTAATAAGTAAACTCCACGGCAAAGATCTCCAGAGATGATCCTTCTCCTATATTGACCCAGGCAGGAACAGAGTCCAGATTATGGATGCGGGCAAGTGACAGACTGGGGAGATCTCCCTGAAACATCCTTAATGGAAATGGTAGACACTTTTCACCAGTTCATCCTGGTCCCATCAGCTATCTGGCTGCAAGTGGCGCGAACACCTTTGGATCTTGGATGTACCTCGGGGCTCCCAGAGGTCGAGAGGCTAATATAGTGGACTCCCTGGAACTGGAAGTCTGTCTGTTTTTTCTGTATTTAAAAGGAGTGGTAGGGATGGGGAGGGAGTTTATACACTGCTACAGTCTCCTTTCTCTACTTACTGGGTCTTCCCTCCTCACCTATGTTAAGGTCATAGTATAGCTAGGTGGATCTAGCCATACCCTTTACTCCCACCCCCCAGCTGGCTAGATAATTGCTTTAATGCAGCCTTGTGTTGACTGGGTGATGTTCTCAGTTATGAAGACAAGGAGTCGAAGCAGCTTCTTCCCCCTCCCCCATGCAACGTATGTGCAGCAGCTGGCTCCCAGGTCTGGGACATTTCCACCTTACACAAGGCAGCTTCTTTTATTCATAGCAAGCAACCAGCAGGTGGGTAAGCCCACCTCTCCCCTTCCTCCTCCCCCCATGCAGTTCGGGTCATCTGACCAAGGGTCAGGGTTTGTCAAGAAGGAGTCGATTATCTGTATCATCCACACAAGACCCTCCTAAGTTGGGTATTGGGGATAGCTTAGCTGCAGGGTATATACCTATATTACCCTTGTTTGCATTGACCCCCCAATCTCACATTACTGTTGTTATTGTGTCTCTCCTTGACACTATTCCATTTACTACTGGGCCAGTTGCCTGCTTTGGTATTACCTTGCAGTGTCTAACTACTAATTAGCTTTCTGTTTACAGTCTCTAGGATTGCAGTTACAGCCCTATTCTCATCTTAGAAACGCAGTTTGGATGTTGCAGGCAATGCTTATATCCTCTACAGTCATAGCATGTATATTGATAATTCTACTCTCCCTCGGGTATTTGGTGGATCCGCAAGTTGGTAATCTCTGTGCCCCCATCCCACTGGAAATTCTATATGTACCCCCTCTTGTCTATTGTTTGGTAAAATGTCTAGTACCCCTGGTGTCCAACACGGATAACATTGGATATCCTGGAATGTGAAAGGTTTAAGCCATCCTGTTAAACATACAAAAGTCTTGCAACACCTGAAATCTGCCCTCCTTCAAGAAACCCACCTGCTATCTAAATGTTCCAATTGGTTAAAAAAACTCCGGGTAGGAGAAGTACTGGCCAGCTCTTCTAACTCTAAATCTAAGGGAGTAGCCATCCTCATTCATCGTTCTTCCACCTGGGTGGTGAAATAAGTTAAAAAAGACACTCAAGGCCGCTGACTATTAGCAAAGCTCTTTTCTCCTACAGGCACTATCCTTCTGGGCAACTTGTATGCTCCCAATATTGAGCATGCAGATTTTTTCCCCTCGATCAGCCAGGCAATATCAGAGCTACAGTCAGGGGATCCCTGCTCCCTGTAATTCTGGGTGGGGACTTTAATATGGTAGGAGATACATTTCTGGACAAATCTCATCCCACCCCTCATGCTAACCCCAAAGTCAGACAGTCCCTCCAATGTATGTTGGAGGAATGGACCCTCACAAATGTCTGGTGTAGGCACCACCCTATGGGTAGGGACTTTTCCTTTTACTCTGTGCCTCAGAAGTCACACAGTTGTATAGACTCCTGGCTTGCTAATGAATTAGCAGCTAGATGCCTTTCTGACTCTAACATTGGATTGATTATCATATCAGACCATGCCCCTGTCTCAGTGAGATTTACCCTTCCAGAGCATCGCTCTACTGGAATCAGCGCTGTAACCGCTGCTATTCCAGGACCCAGATTTTTCGTCCATACCTGGTACAGGCCACAAAAGACTACTTTGCTCTCAATGCCGATTGTGGAGTTTCTCATGTACTGTCTGGGAAGCATTTAAAGTGGTATTAAGGGGTCATATCATAGCCTTTTCAGCTGCACGTGAGCAGAAATGTAAGGAAACCTTAGCCCAGCTACAAGCAAACTTAGTTGCTTTAGAACATCGCCTTAAAACTATCACATGAGCTACCACAGATAACATCCTATATAAGCAGATTGTTGGTCTTAAATATCAAATTAACACAATCTTACATCAAAAAGCCAAATGGCACCTTCTGAGGGCAAAACGGGCCTAATGGGCTGGTGGTGAGTGCGCAGGGAAGCTACTTGTCTTTCGCTTATGGAAGCAGCAGGCAGCTACATGAATACATGCCCTCCGCACCTCTGCAGGTACCATAGCAACCAATCCCAAACAAATCAATGCTACTATGCAGCAGTTCTACCAGTCTCTTTATCAGTCTCAGTCCCCCATTACTGCTACAGAGCTACAGGAGAGTTTTGCCAAGTTCTGTCAACAAACTCCTCTACCGACTCTCACTCCTGAGCAGGTGACCCTTCTGGATGCACCCATCTCTTGTACAGAGCTCCAACTGGCACTATCCCAAATGGCACATGGGAAAGCCCCGGAACCAGATGGTATGATGTTGGAGTTATACCAGGCCCTTGGACTTGATATTCTCCAACCATTGCAGTGTGCCTTACACTTTGATCATACCTCTGGATCTTCCCGCCCCACACGATGAAGGAATCATTAATTTCCCTTCTCCTGAAAAAAAAAAATCTGATCCTAAGGATTGTGCTAACTTTCGGCTGATATCCCTTTTATCAGTTAACACAGATATACTAGTTAATGTACTGGCATCTAGGTTAACGACTATCCTCCCATTGATTACACACCCTTCCCAAATGGGGCTCATGCAGGGCAAGTTGGGGATGCGTAATACTAGACTCCTTCTCAACCTGAAGTGGTATGCCTCCAAATCTCCCCCCCTTCCCCTAGCAGCTTTGGCAATTGATTTCTCCAAAGTGTTCGACTCTCTTGAATGGCAATATCTCTATCAAGTCCTGCTCAGTTATGGTTTTAGTACCTCATTTATGCAGTGGATATGTACTCTCTACTGTTCCCCACAGCCCATATCCTCACCAATAGTGAGATCTCACCCCCTTTGAACTGCACATAGGCACCAGACAAGGCTGCCCTCTATCCCCTTACTATTTCTGGTGGCCCTGGATCCCTGATCATAACATTTATTGCCTCCCACAAATTCAAGGCATTGTGGTCGCTAATCAACCCTATTTAGTAGTGGTCTCACGGATGACCTACTGCTGACCTCTCTAACCCTCAACAAACCCTGCCGATAGCGCTCAGATGTTAGAAGAATATGGAGCACTTTCTGGTCTTCAGATAATCAAAAAAAAGACCTTAGTCCCTTAAATAACCACTGTACTAGAAGTCCTGCATTCAAGGAAGTAACTTTTACTGGGCGAGCACCAGGTTTACCTATTTGGGTATTAGTATACCAACAGCATGGCATGCACTTGAATCTGTCAATGTTTCTGCTCTACTGGCACAGCTAATGGTGGAAGTTGAGAGATGGTATAACTGCAACTTACATTACCTGACAGCATAGCAGCTCTCCATGCTCTTGCTATCGTACATGTACATGTATCTGCTAAACAATCTACCTATCCCTCTCTCACCTAAACTTTTCACTTCCTTAGAGAAACTAACAACCAATTTTTTATGGGACTGCAAACCGCCTTGGTGGGGTAAGCATAAACTGAGGGCACACTGGTCCCAAGGAGGTCTTAATGTCCCCAGGTACTATGGTTACTACTCTCATGTATAGCTGCACAAGCTACTAAGTGGTTTGTCTACAACCCTCTGGTTCCCCAATTTGGGTTCAATTGAAGTCTGACCTGGCAGGTGCCATACCTTATACACGCCTCTCACATCGCAGTCACGCCTGACACATTACCTTCCTGCCCACAGTATAATGCATAGCCCAATCCTGGAAGTGCCTTAGGGCCAAATCCCATTTGCCTAGACAGTCCTGGAACCCTCTGATCCAATATGCCCTTTATGGCATAATATCCTTATTCAAATTGATGGGGTGCCAGTTTGTTGGCCTTCCTGGTACAAATCAGGAATTCAGGTTGTACAAGATCTTTCTCCATCAGGGACGTACCCCCTGCCTCCCTTTGATCACTTACAAAGACAATTTTCTTTGCCATACAAAGACCTTTGGAGGTATTTACAAATTCGCAGTACATTACATCCCCTTCTTTCCAAATCACAGGAGGTCACACAATGGTCATGATTAGATAGCTTGCATCATCTTCCTTCCTGTAAGGGAGTTAAGGGGTGCTTCTATAGTTCTTGGAGAGACTCACAATCCAACACAACTTTGTCTTGCAAAAAAAGGTGGGAACTATATATTGGCTCTCCCATCTCTGATACTCAATGGAATTATTATCTTAAGGAGATATACATACGTACAGTGACACCAATAGTCACTTCCTAGAGTTAAAAATCCTACTCTTGTGGTACCGCACATCAGTGATTCTTCACTCTCTGGTCTTCTTGGCCATAACCAGTGTTGGTGCTGCTCCCAGGAAGAGGCACTATTCTTCATATTTTATGGCCCTGCCCTAACCTGGTAACTTATTGGAAGATGGTTGCCACAGACATTTTTCTAGTACTTAAGCAACCAATCAACTTGACTGATGCCAAAATATGTTTAGGGGACAATTCCACTATGGCTCAGCTATCTAAACCCCTGAAAGACTGGACCCTGGTAGCCATCCTGGAGGCTAAATGCCTTCTCTTTAAGTTTTGGTGGCAGCTTGGTACCCCTACTCATATTACTTGGCACTCAGCTCTGGCTAAGCTCTTTCTGTTTGATAGGCTTTCCCATCCTCAGAGAGGTAATCCCTGCCATTATCACCAGAGATGGGATCCATACCTTAGCTCCCCTTTGTGCAAAACCCCAAAGCCACCCTCTAACCCACCTACTTAGTAAGCTGTTGGCATTAGGTTAAGCACTTTATAGACTATGTAATGGGAAGATACATGTATGTCTTAAGATATAAGCATCTGCCCTTATCCTGGTCTTAGTTCATTTTATCATTACTCTCCTGAAAGTACTATAATGTTCAAGAATAATTGTAATATGAAACTCGGGTATCTAGTTACTTTTAATCAGAATGTCTGTGTACTGAAGACTAACATCCGTTTCACTGTACCCTTGGACTGCACTGTATTTTGTATCCGATAGCTGTGCTGCTTACCTTCTACTGTATGAAAGTACTTAAAAATTTCAATAAAATATTATATGATAAATAAAAAGTAAATTAATTACATACAATACAATGATACATTGGTAAATATGTACATTAAAGAACACTTATAGATAGCAGTCACATAGCAATATATGCATTGAGCATACCATGCAGAAAAGGACAATGGTTACATGGAACAACTAAAGGTGGAGAACAACTAAAGGTGGAGAAAGAAGGAGGAGGATAAGCATGAGTAATTAAGCATATTTAAACTCTCCCAATAACAGCACCTCCCAAAGTCTTGTTGCCTTTCTAAAGGATTCCCTCATTTCCCTCTCCACCTCCTGGCTCTGGGATGGTGGTCTGCATGCCACTGCAGTCTTCCTCTCATTACCTATGATGGCCTGCACCCATGAGATATTAATGATTTCAGTCACCCAGTGCTGTCCATATCAGCAGCCTTTATTTCTTCCTCACTGTATGAAGTCACACCTCCCTTTCCCTTCGTCCTGTTCTTTCTGTATAGCACATAGCCTGCTATGATAATGTCCCCTTCTCAGTTCAGTCTTGCCCACATTTCTGTGACTATCATTATATCCAGCTGCACTTTTGCCACCAATGCCTGTAAGTCTGAAAGCTCATTCCCCAGACTACTGGCATTCATGCACATTACTCCTGGTACCCCTTCCCCCTTGTTTTTATGCATGTTTCTCTCTTGTTTCAGTTTTAGTTTCTTTACTTGGAGGAGGTCAGTTAGGTCCCTCTCAGTTGTGATTTTGTGCCTGACCCCAGATAGTTTATTTGTTCCTGGATGTGCTGCTTAAATCTTCTCTCCAACACCCTTTTACCCACCTTACTAGAATGTATGCCATCTGAATGAGTCACATGATGCCTCTGACCAGGGAGCAGCATTCCTCTTCAGCTACCATCTGTTTTGACATTAAAGAGCTTTTCTACTTGTTTTTCCACATTAATTCTGGGCAATTTTGTCAAAACATTGTGACAATGCAGGTACAGTGGCGCTGAGGGATGAGGCGCTGGATGCCTAAGCTCATGCCATGCTGGAGACATGTGTTTGGGAATAAGCATGAACCATCAGGGGTTGGTAGTGGAGGAGAAGGAGCGAGTGTCCGAAGGACTACTCTCCTTCTCCGGGGAGGTGGGGTCACCAGTGGTCAGTGTTTGACTGCCTCCAGGTGGTGACTGGGGGACAAAACACCAACACTTCAGAAAGGGGCAGGAGAGGAGGCAGACGTTAGGAAGAGCACATGCAGACACATGTGCACTGTCTCCATTGGGTGTCATTGCATGCCTCCTCTCCTATGTGGAGAAAATAATGGAGGAGAAAAAGCATCCTGGGTGCAGCAGGATGAAAGTCGATCTCTGCAGGCCCTGTTCCTGTGAATAGTAATAACCTCTGCACCAGATCCATTCCAGCAAGTTGAGGGATCACTTTCACCCCACCACAGGGTTGCAAGCCATGGAGGAAGCAGAAGGTAAGCTGTGAGTGGGGCATGGGGATCAGGTTGGATGGCGTGCTGCCTGGGAAAGACAAAATAAATAAACTGCAAAAAAAAAATATTGTTGCAATAAGTGTTTATCAACTACTGGAGCTATATTTTTTTCACCAAAGCTGCTACAGTGGAGGTGGAGATGTGACAAGCACCTCTAAAACAAATGCCACCTGCCACCCTAGACAGGCTACAATGCGGTTCAAATCCCAAGCTTCGAGCACCGGATGACCATCTACTCCAGCTGCAGCATTGACTCTGCTCACAGTGGAGAGGTTTTAGACTGAATTTCAACCTTTAAGATGATTCGCTCATGAGTGAATCTCTAAAAGGAGATTCACTAGGTGGATAGAACTTGGGGGGGGGGGATATGTGCCTGCCTGGCACCATGGCTTGGATGGACACAGAGTGAATCCTCAGCATTGTGGGAGCAGCTGCACAGGGGAGGGAGCTGGATGTCATTGTCCACCTAGAGGCAAATGACCTGGCTGGGAAATGGATCAGAGAAATGCAGGAGGAGTTTGTGGAGTTGGAGACAGGTCTTAGACAAGTAGCAAGCATGTTAATCTTCTCAGAAGTGCAGCCTGTCTGTGGCATGGGTGAGGCTAGGGTGCTCAGCACTGTGGAATTCAATCAATGGTTGAAAAACTGGTGCAGAGCTTAGGGTTTTGGCTTCACTGGGGACTGCGGGTCCACCTGGAGAGATGCAGGCCTATATCGGCATGATGGTCTGCATCTGTCCAGGAGGGGAAACAGGATCCTAGATGACAAGAATAAATGCTTCATTAGCAAGCATTTACACTAGCCAAAGGGGGGAGGCACTGAAAAAGAACAGGGAAATCCTTGCACCCCAAACAGAATCAGGATAGTTTGTGAGGTAAACAGCAAGATAGAGAAGTTGATAGGGAGAAGGGCAGGGGTAAAATGGAGAAAAAGGCAAAAGCAGTAAGGACAGGGATGGGGAAAAAGGGGTAGGACCATCAAAAAATGTGGGGGGAATGAGTACCAATGCCCATAGTCTACATAACAAGCTCCTTGAACTGGTGGCCTTGATGGAAGAGGGACACATGGATATCATGGCAGTCACAGAAATACGGTACACAGAGAACCATGACTGGGATGTCAACATACCAGGGTATATAATCTATAGGAGGGACAGGGAGGGTAGAAGAGGGGGAGGAGTAGCTCTCTGTGTAAGGGAAGAGATCAAAGCAATGGTACACAAGGGAAAATATGGAGGAAAGGAGGCACTGTGGGTTACACTGCAGACCTGAAATGCCACTACAATCTGCACGGGGGTTGTATACAGACCCCTGTCTCAAGAGGAGGAAATGGACAAGGAAATGACAGAAAGCATCCTTAGGATGGCAGAAAATAGTGATATATTGTTGATAGGGGACCTGAATATGCCAGATGTTAATGGGAGCACCTTTGCTGCAGCCACTTCCAAGAGCATGGTCATACTCAATGCCCTACAGGGGCATGCCTCAGACAGCTAGTGTTGGAACCCACTTGGGAGGAGACAAGCTTAGACATGGTACTCTCAAACAGGGATGGAAAGAGGATCTCAGATCTAAAGTGGGTAGCCATCTGGGAACAAGTGACCACCAAACAGTGTGGTTCATGATAAACACAGCTGCAGAGTCAAGTCATACAAATGTGAGGTACTGGGCTTAGGATGGCTGACTTAGTCAAAATGGGAGAGTGCCTCAGAAAGCACTAGCAAACAAGCAAGAAGGAGGTGGAGGAACAATGGGGAACAACAAAACTGCCAATTAAAGAGGCAACAAGCCTTTGTTTGAAGCAAACAGAAATAAAAAAAATTAAAAAACACTGTGGTTCTCAAAAGAGGTGGCAGAGAAGGTTAGGGAGAAAAATATAGCATTCAGGAAGTGTAATTAAACAGAGAAGGAGCAAGACAGAGAATTGTACCAGTTAAAGCAGAAGAAAGTGGGGAAGGCAGTCAAAATTGCAAAGGCCCAAAATGAGGAAAAAACAGCCAACTCGGTTAAGAAGGGGTATAAAACTTTTTATAGGTACATTAAGGAGTGAAGGAAGACCATGGGAGGGATAGTGAAGCTTAATTAAGGGGAAGGTGGGAGGACAGAGAGGGACAGTAAAAAGCAGGGATACTGAATGAATACTCCTGCTCAGTATTCACAAAAGAGGAGGAGGGGTAGGTACCTAATCCAATCAATAGAAGCATGCAGGATAGGGGTGTTGATACCAGTCCTTTCACAGAAGAAAGGGTTCTGAAATAAATCCTAAAACTGAAGGTGGACAAAGCAATGGGGCCTGACTGGATTCACCCCACAATTCTAAAAGAACTAAGGGGACAACAAGAGAAAATGCAAAATCACACATACCCACACAATGCAAAGCACCATGGGCTGCATATGCAAATCACCACAAAATGTTATGCTGGTTCAACTTTAAGCAGAATTGCATGGTGCTGAAAGGTCTCTCACACAGTTTGCAAAGGGTGCTAACAGATGACATAGACACGTGTTTCATCCTACCAGGACTCATCAGTATGCCTCATCTGTTTGACACCCCGATGGAATGAAACAGCTACCTAAGATGGTCTGTCTGGGTTATATTGTGGTGAACCCATTAAAATAAAAACTATTTAAAAGACAAAGAACCTCTGTGCGCAAACACTGAGGCAAGGGTTACCCCAAAGGGCATTTGGCTGGGAAACCGAGTTTCAAGAAAATACAAAATCACACATGCCCACACAGTGCAAAGCATCATGGGCTGCATATGCAAATCACCACAGAATGTTATGCTGGTTCAACTTTAAGCAGAATTGCATGGTGCATGAAGGCCTCTCACACAGTTTGCAAAGGGTGCTAACAGATGACATAGACACGTGCTTCATCCTGCCAAGACTCATCAGTATGCCTCGTCTGTTTGACACCCCAGCGGACACCACTGACTACCCCTTTTAACAAATCAAGGGAGGTTGATCTGGTACCTAAAGACTGGAGGATGACAGATGTGATTCCTCTTCACAAAAGTGGGAGGAAAGCTGAGGCAGGAAACTACAGACCTGTTAGCTTGAACTCAGAGGTAGGGAAAATGATGGAATCACTTCTGAAAGAAAGAATTGTTGAGTACCTAGAAGCCAGCAGGGCACAGAACCCAAGGCAGCATGGGTTCACAGTGGGAAGGTCATGTCAGACAAATCTTATAGATTTCTTTGACTGGGTGAACAAAGTGGTAGACCAGGGAGGGGCTGTGGACATTGCCTGCCTAGACTTTAGGAAGGCATATGACACAGTCCCACACAAAAGATTAACAAACAAATTAGCCAGCCTGGGAGTGGGTACCAGGGTGGAAGACTGGGTAAAAAATTGGCTGGACAGCAGGACATAGACAGTAATAGTAAACGGAGTCCAATTTGAAGAACAGGAGGTTACTAGTGGGGTACCACTGGGTTCAGTACAGGGTCTGGTCACTTTTAATATCTCTGTAAGTGACATTGCAGAAGGACTGGAAGGAAAAGTATGCCTCTTTGCAGATGACACAAAGATCTGCAATGGAGTTGATACACAAGGGGGGTGGAAAGGATGATAAGGGACTTGGCAAGGTGGAGGAATGGTCAAATGTATGGCAGCTTAGATTCAATGCAAAGAAGTGCAAAGTATTGCACCTGTGAAACAAAAACGCAGGGGAAGATTACACAATGAGGAGGGGGATTAACAACAACAAAAATGGAAAGGGACTTGGGGCAGTCATATCAGATAACCTAGAGATAAGCAAGCAATGTGAGAAGGGAGTAAGGATGGCTGGTGGGATACTGGGATGTACAGGGAGAGGCATCACCAGTAGAAAACAGGAAGTTGTTATCCCACTGTGCAGACAGTTGGTGAGACCCCATCTGGAGTACTGTGTGCAGTTCTGGAGACTCCATCTCTGCAAGGACATAGACAAGATAGAGGCAGTCCAGAGGAGGGTAACTAAAATGGTGCAGGTTCTGGAACAGAAGCCATACCAAGTGAGACTAAAGGAGCTTAATATGTATACCCTTGAGGAAAGGGGAAGGGGCATGATAGAAACTTTCAAATACCTCAAGGGAATCAACAAAGTCCAAGAGGGTAGCATTTTTCAGAAAAAGGGATGTGCAAGGACAAGGGGACACAACTGGAAGATAGAGGGGGGATGGCTCAGGGGCAATGTGAGGAAGTATTTTTTTCACAGAGAGGGTAGTAGACTCATGGAATGGCCTTCCTGAGGAGGTTGTGGCATCAAAAACAGTGTGGAATTCAAGAATGCATGAGACAGACATAAGGCAGTTCTGGTGGCGGTGTAGGATGATGTAGGCTGTTGGTTAACTGGGATCTGCAGCTTGTCAAATAGGTGGGGAAATGGGCAGACTTGGTGGGTTAAGCGGTCCTTATCTGCTGTCAAAGTCTATGTTTCTATGTTTCTATGAGCTCACGCAAGAATTGAAATCCCTGAGAGTGAATCTCAGAGCTATGGACTGACAGCTAGGGGATACGGAGGCATGTATCCTATCCCTACAAAGATGGAGGGACCTTACTTTTTCCGACTCATGCACGATCAAACAAAAACTAATAAAAATGAAGAGCAAGCTATAAGATTTGAAAGGGAGAGCCGTCAGAACAATCTGCTTATCTTTGACTTCCCTGAGATGGCAGAGGGTTGGCCCAATTTATTTTGCCCAAAACCTCCTTACTGAGCCAGCAGGGCCAACTCCAACTAATCCCTCATATATTATTGAAAGGGCGCATCGCTCTCTCTGCCCAAGGACTCTGGACAATTCCCCTCCTCAGCCCTTCATCCTGAAACTTCATTACTTCCTGGACAAGCAGCACATTCTTACAAAAGTCCAGGAGCTGAAGGAGGTTTCTTGGGAAGGGACTAGGCTGCGGATTATCCAATACCTACCAGCTATCATTGATCAAAAACGAGCTGCAAACCACTCTTCAGTCACCAAGCTAATTGCCACAGGGATCCACTTTTGGGTACTCTATGATGCTCAGCTCCAGGTGTTAGTTCAGGGCGTCTGTCACTCATATAATTCAGTAGACCAGGCTACTGCAGAGCTTAAGCAGATCCTCCCTGACCTCTTCAAGTTACAGGTATGGACATGCCTGTATGTTATTCTTCTCTTTATTGGTTGCTTTGGACTATCCAAACTGGAGATGTTTTTTTCAGTTGATTTATGATTCTATGTTGATCAAGGACTCTGTGGCTTGGACATCTTTCTTGATGCTTCAATAATGCCTTGAGTTTTGGTTGATGCAGTGCAAGTTCTATTGCTGCTCAGTTGTACAAGGAACTTCTGGACAGCTTTGGAATCTCGATTGGGTGGCCTTAATTTAATGGGTCCATTAGTGTGGGGATGATCCTCGCCCACTTCTTCCCCACTGGCAGATCCCTATTGTGCTTCAAAAGTGAATTTAGTCTGAGCTAAGATCCAAGATCGAAGCTGGATTCTAGGAAGAACTGAAGGTGAAATCTGTAACTTCCCTCTCAACCTTGGCACTCACTACCTGTTGCAGTACATACTAGAAGGTTGTTGTTTTGCGGGTTTGTATGCCTTGGACCCCAGGACTTTGTGTGTTTCATATATCCTTTCATTGGACTCAGCAATTGTTCACTAAGAATGAAAGTGCTATCTTCCAAAAAGCACTGCTCTAGTTTGAAACAAGATCCTCTGTTGCAATATCAACCAACCGGTATTCTTGCTTTTCTGTGTCCTCTAAATGAACCAATGTCCTCTGCTCCTGTTGCCCTATTGTGCTCTAGACCTTAGTGAGTGGTTGGTTGGGGCCAGTTGACACATATTTTATTAATGAGCAGGCTCTGGATCTCTTTCCTTAGTTAACCAAAGACTGAGCAGAAGGGAACATGGACCTTGCTTTATCCTTTTTGCTCCATTGAAGAATTATGGATCGAGGCACTTAACATTTCGTCATTACATGGACCAATTCCCCTACGTGCTGTGAACATTTCTCTAATTGTTTATCATCAATGGAGCATGTGGAACATGGTTAAGTTATTATGCTCAGGGAGATCTTCACCCGTAATCGAACCTATGGAAATGCCCTATTTCTTCTTCTGTAGTGGGGCGTTTAAGGTTGCTTATTTGGTTGTGTGGTGAGGGTTAGATAATAATCTGTTGGTTAATCATATTTGTTGGCTCTCAGGGAACTCCAGTTTAATAATTATTTGGATTAACTGGGTTACATTTTTCTAACAGTTAATTAAAGGGTATTTTGCTTTCAGGTGTCATGCCCAAGGTTGCAGTTCACTGAAGTCTGACACTATGTCATTACATTTTCTTAGACATTAAGGGACGGGAGAGGGAGGGTAAGGGAGCTCTCAGCTACTAGGTGATGGTAGACATCATGCACCAGATTTTTATTTGGGGGGGGTCCTACGATTGCAGGTGTAGAGGGAAGATATTGTGGGTATGGCTTCTAGGAAATATCTTAGCTTTCTATGTTATGGGGGTTTGGAGGTTGGGGTGGGTTTATGTTACCATGGGACCTTGGGCCCAGTTTCAGAAAGTATGTTGCAAGTCGCCACCAAAGGCGACTTGTGCCATATGCCAGTATGGGCAGTGTTCCCAGCACTATGTCCTGTGAGTTGCAGAACCCCCAGTAGTGTACTACATTAAGGGTTCACCTGAACACAGTGCAGCAAACCACAGACATGCCCTCTGATAGGGCACAGCCTCCACCACCCCCAGTCCCTCACCCTAAAATGAGCCTGCATGCCCAGTGGGCCATACAGGGGTTAACAGCAGATTGCTAGCATGGGAGGGTGCGGCCCCCAACACATTGCTGGGATTTGGGCAAGGGGACCCCGGTATTGCCAAGGATTATGGTCAGATTGGGGGTCCTAATATGCATTGGTGGTCTAAAGCAGTGTGCTGGGTGGTGGGCATCAGGTTTCTATGCATGGCAGCCAGAGGAGTATGAATGCCACCACATAGCTGGTTTAAACGTACGTTGATGGAAGTCCTCCCCAGGACCTTCTGGAATCACAATTTTGGGTTACGGCAACCGACCTTTCATAATAGGGTATATGCTGCTGTTTCTCTCTTCCACCCTGCCTCTGGGCAATCGGGTGGCATAGGTCCACTGGATGCAGGCAGCCTGGGACATGTCACAGGCAACGTTTTGGAATTCCGAATGACTGAAATCATGGCACAAAGTGCTACTTGCACCATGTGTTGTGGCACAAGACACATTGCGCCATGTATATCTGATCTAGAATCGGGGCCCCTTGAGACAAAATGGTTGGTTATGATTCAGCAATGTTATTTTCATTCTTATAATAGGTTTGATTCTGGATGTAGTGGGAGGGGGAAGGAAGGCACATGTTTTTGTGGGACAAAGTGTTATGGGACAAAGTGGAGAATGAGGTGGGGGAAGGGGTGATGGAGTTGACTTTTACTGGAGGGGTTAAATTGCTTTTTGAGATGCAGATATCAGTATGTCATTCTCTGATGGGTTATGTCAATGGCTAACTCATTGCCGTATGTTTCATGGAACATCAAAGGAGCTCGGTCTCAGGTCAAGCGTTACTAAATAATCAAACATTTGAAGCAGTTACAGTGAAGTATTGTCTTCTTGCAGGAAACCCACCTTCTTACTGCAGAAGGTAATCTATTTCATAGGCAGTCAGTAGTTCAGGTTTTTGCAGCAGGGAATAGCATGGCTAGTAGGTGTGTGGCTATTATAATCCTTAGGACTCTTAGCTTTTATTGACCCCAGATTCTCTTGAACCCCCAGGAGAGATACTGCTTTGTTAGAGAGGTATTAGATCATGTAGACATTACACTAGGCAGTGTCTATGGACCCAATTCAGATAATCCTCCTTTTTCATGGAGCTGGCTTCGCTTCTTACACCCTTTCTTTCGGTCCCTCTGGTTGTTGATAGGGACTGAAACGTCTCTTTCACCCAAGATTTAGATAGGTCTGGCAGGCCTCTGGCTGGCTTATCTCCTGTTCAATGTTTCCTCTGGGACATGACTAAGTCTTTTGGACTCTGTGATCAGTGGAGGGTACTACATCCTCAAGCAGAGAGCATACATTTTACTCTCCTGTTCATAGCTAGCCTCTAAAATTGACTACATTTTGATTTGTCAAGCAGGAATGGGTGAAGTGCTGGACATTGGGAATGCCCCAAGGGTCCTGTCAGACCACTTCTTGGTATGGTTGAGGATTTTCTTGGCCGCCACCATCCCAAGGGACACTTAGTGGAAGCTAAATAACCACCTACTTAAGGATACATATATCATCTTTAGGATCAAAGAATAAATTGAGGTTTTCATTTCACAAAATGCCAACTGTATAGATAAATAAGATTTTAGAGTGGGGGTGCATTTAAATGTTTTCTCAGAAAGGAATTCATTAGGTTAGCATCTAAGAGGAAGCAAATCCATACGAAGAAAGCCTCAACCCTTTCACGGATATAGAGCACTCCTTATCCTCTCAATCTGCAGAAGAGGTCCATAGGGAATTAACACTTCTCAGAGATAAATATGTTGACCTCATGCAGGAAAATAATTATTACACTACTCTTAAAACACAGTCTACATACACAGACCAAGGGGGAGAAGGCAAGACACTTGTTGGCTCTCTGTCTCCAAAAATAAGAAGCATCGTGTTTGTTCTCGTCAGCTAAGGTGGTAGATGGTAATATTAAAGTTTTAACCAGAGACATTGCATGGAAATTTGAATTATAAGGATGTTTATGGGCCTCTGGCTGATCCCTCTGCTACTCTGAAAATAGAGACATATTTAGCCAGTCTCTCCCTCTCATTTTTAGTGGAAGATCAGAAGGCCTGTTTGATTAAATCCCCGTCCCCATCAGAAATTACATTAGCTATAAACAGCCTCGCTCTTGACAAGGTGCCTGATCCGGATGGTTTCATGTCTAACTTATATAATTGTTTGCTAAAGAACTGGTATCTTTGCTGCATCTTTTTTTCCTTATCTATATGAGTTTGGTGTGTCAGATCCCACCATCCTTGAGTCCTTGATTATACTACTTTTTAAACCTGGCAAAGCACCTGATAATGTCATCAGTTACCAGCCTATATCCTTACGGAATTATGATGTCAAAATTCTTACAACGATCTTGGGCCTCAAGGATTAATGTAGTCTAGGTTGGGCTCATTAGTCAGGAGTGGGTGGGTTTATTTCTACACACTCCTAGGTAGATCACTTGTGCAACCTTAACCATATCTTCTCCGCATCCAGAGATTTGGCTATTCCCACAGTTTTAGTTTCCCTGGGTGTGGAGAAGGCTTTTAATTCAGTTAACTGGAATTTTTAGTTCCTTACCCCGGAAAAATGTGGTTTTCCCCCCAAGCCTTTCTCCATTGGATGAGGATTATATACTCCTGTCCAAGTGCCAGAATTTACTGCAATGGAGTATTTTCCTCTAACTTTCCACTTTATTCTGGTACCTGGCAGGGGTGTCCTCTACCCCCTCTGTTATTTAACTTATACCTAGAACCCCTGATCCAGAAGCTTAAATCCAGCCCAGGGCTGACTGATTTAGAGGTGAGTTCCAAGAAACTGTAGCTACCAGTGTATGCAAATGATATTCTGCTACACGTTACTTATCCTCAAGCTGCTATTCCAGTTGCTATGGTGGTTATTGATGAATTCAGCTGCCTTTTAAACTATAAACTTAATCTACATAAATCTGAAGTAATTCCCTCAGCTTGGTGGCTCTTAGATTGGACATTACTCCCCTTTGTTGAAGTTGGGCTGCAGAAAATTAAATATTTGAGGAATTTATTTTACAAGGAGTACAGCCCTTCTTTGGACGCTGAACCTTGATGACTTGGTAGTTGTTTTGCAACAAGATCTTAAGAGATGGAAGGCCCTTCCTTTAACTCTGTGGGGGAGGATTAACATTGTGAAAATGAATGTCCTTCCCAGACTATTTTACCATATTAACATGCTTAACCTGTGTCTTCTCTTGTGGTTTTGACAAATTCATAGCTTATTATCAGACTTTATTTGATCTGATAAAACCCCAAGAAGATGATATAAGAAGCAAACAGCACCCAAACAATGTGCTGGACTTAGACTTCTATACTTTGAGGTCTACTATTTTGCTAGCCATGCTAGTAAATATTTTAGGTTGTTTAGTCCAACCCCTCAGGACAGGGTTTCCAGCTATTTTCCCATCTTGTTGGAGTTGGAACAGAAATTGATTCATAACGTGGGCTTTTCATTGTCATCTCTGTTTTTTATCTCTTAGAAAAGAACTCCCTCAGAGAGACTGTTACAGGTATATCGGTATGTGTTCATTTACAATTTTGTTCATTAATGAAATATTTATTTATTTATTGAATTTTGATTATTTATTTATTTGAATTTTGATGACTGGGTTGGCCCACTGAGCCCCGAAAGTCCCTTTTTCAAGGGTGACCCGGAGAACAGAAAACAGTAGAATACATACAGTCAGGTGATCCAGGGTAACAAAAGGTTTACACGGTTATGAGGATAACATTACATGCAGTTAGTGAAATATAATTTCACTAAAGATGTTATGCAACCTATCCTATGGAATCCTAATTTTAAAATTGGGAGAAGGGTAATGACTGAAGCTTGTCTATCTTAGCTGGATACTTTTAGGGTTTATTATTTACTTCAACAAGGGATTTTACGCTCTTCTAAAGCTATTATGGAGTCCTATCATTAGGGCAACACAGCCATTGTTAAGATTTTTCAGCTGTATCACACCTAAATGCAGTGATTTGGTTTGGTCTCTGGGAGATTAATTAGTCTGAGTTCATGCAGTCTGTTAAGGATAGAATAATTAAGCCACATGTAATTGTTAATTTATATTCCCTTATGTTTTCTAAGTTATTCCTGTAGTTAGACAGGAATTCTTTCTGATGGGGTAATCATTTTCTTCTTAGATTTTTTACACTGGCAGAACATCTGGGTGCGTCTTTACAATTATGCTTCCCAGGATAAGTTGTGGCTCACTCAGTTTAATACTGTATATTGAATAATTTATAATTTACACCACCAAAATTTGTTGAAGTGGGTAAGCTATCTTCCAAGATTTGCACTAGGTGTGGCCTGCTGATGGTACCTTATTGCATATCTTGTGGTACTGTGCTAAAGTGGCCCCTTTATGGAGTTTAATTGAATACAATGCAAATATTTTGTTAGGTATAACTGGTCTTTTTACACCAGAGATCTGTATAATTGGTGATTACAGTTTGGTTTTGGTGAAACAAAGAAGGTATTATATGGCCTTAATTTCTTTTTCTATTAAGAAATTGGTCTTAAGTCATTGGTTCGAACAGGTTTCTTTTTCATATCAGAAATGGCTGCAGGGTCTCCTGTTTAATCTACTTGTGGAGCATATGATTGCGAGTCTCCACAGCAGACCTACATTATTTTATAAAAAATGGAGTAAATTGTATACTTTTTTTGCAACATAACTTTGGTGCAACCCTTCCAAGCTTTTATGTCAGTGTCTTTTTTTCTTGTGAGTTGTGTGTCCTATGTTTCCTTTGGATAAATTCAGATGTTGAGCTGTTATCCTTTTATATTGTTATTTTAATATAACTACTTGTTAATTCTAGGGTTACACACTGTTTGGTCACTCCATTGGGGTGGGAATGATGTTTGGATGGGAGGTTTATGAGGATTGTATTATATGCTGTGTTTTTTTACTTTGTCATGTTGTCTTCTTGTTATATTCCAATAAAGTATATTGATTTTCAAAAAAAAAAAAGAATATATGCCATACTTCTTAAACAGCCTCCATCCAAGTTGAGCCCCAGTCACCAAGGAACTGAATTCCCTGCTCCATTAACCATTCTTTTAGCCACAAGGTGAACGGGCACAGATGTAGTTGTTCCCTTTCATTCAGCTATGGCCATTGTAGAATCTTCAAGAAAATTACCACTTTTGCCCTTCCTTGACTACTCTACCTAGAGCATGGACATTTGCCTTTACCACCTCAATGCTCCTCTTAATTTGATCATTAGTGCCTAAATACACAATCAAGTTTGGTTTCTCCTTTCCCTTTGAATTCTACCACTCAAGACCAGAGACTGTCCACTGCAGCCCCAGTATAACAGCACACCACTTCTTGATGATCCACAATGAGAGCCACTACCCTCCCTGTTCCCCTTACTATTGTGTTCCCTACTACTAAGAACTTCCTCTTACCACTTTTGCTGACACCCTACTGACTGGGAAGCCTCCTTCAGATGATGTCTGTTTGTTAGGTGTGCTTGTCCCTGTCCCCACTGTGTGGGTTTCCTGGGACTTTTGGACAAACAGTGGCAGATACTTTTTGGAAGAGATTCTGCAAAATTTTTATTTGCAGGCAAAGTTAAGATGATGTGGCCAAATTTGCCTCCATGGATTATTTAATGAAGTTTTTCTATTTAATTAGAAATGTACAATTGGTAACTTCACCTTGCAACTTTGACTGTAACTTCTTCTTGGGGTACACAATAGCAAAGATGGGTATGAAGAAGCCCTGACTGTCATAGTTCAGAGCTCTGTTGTCTCCATTATTGACTATGGGCTTATCATCTATGGCTCTGCCCCCTCTACCACTCTTAGATGCATATCCACCTCCCTCAATAAGGCCTGCCAACTTCTCACTGGATCCCGCCACCTCACACATACATGCAACCTCTATTCACAAACTGGATGGCTGCAACTCACCAGTCGGATAAGTACCTAACCTGCACCATGGCAAAGAAAATAACTATGGGCCTTGCACCCTGGAGGTGTGCACCTGTACAATAGCAATAACCCTGCTCTTCCGGGGATCTGAATCACAACTCCTGCAGGTTCCATGTTGTCGCACTCACAAGGTCAAAGATCTTTTGCCACAGGGCCCCAGCTGGCTAAATGGTCTAAACAGTTACATCTCCTCCACTCCCACCCTAGGTGCATTTAAATTAAGGCTATGCCTCTCTCTCACTGCCTCTAGCTCCTGTGACTGCCTCCACTAGATGACCCCAAGAATTTTCCTCTAACCTTATGCAGTTCTCTCTCCGATTAGCACTTGAATACCCCTTAGCATGCACTTCCCCATGTTATATCTACAACGATGCCTCTGGCTGCACTCCTCGTCTATAACTCTCCGCCCCCTCTACTCTTCCTCTCTCTTGTCCTCTATCATCTCTGCACCTTATCCGCTATCTCCTTGTAACCAAGCCTCCAAAACTTGTTTTGTTTCTCAGATGCTTCTTAACTCTGTTTGGCTTATACTTTTGTAACCTTGTCCTATGTATAGAATGTGTAATCTGCCTTACACGTCTTATGTTTTGAATTGTAACCTGATGTGGAACCTTTGTAAAAGAACCCTGGCTCAAAGGTACTGTAATCCTAGATCTAATTAAATAAAATAAATTAAATAAATAAAAATGACTTCCACCAACTACTCCTTTGGGTTTTTTTGGGGCATAACTCACTCAAAATTTGTCAAATTTGTCTCAAACCTGGTAAATTAGTAGTCCAAGGTGATGTGCACTCTGATGATTATTATACTTAAACTGTTGATTTGGTACCATTGTCAAATTGGGAGGTGAATTTGGGGTGTTGTGCACACCACGTTAATTTTTTCCAGGGGTATCGTGTTATTATTGAAGTTCACATTGAGACCCTGGTTTAGAAGTGTAGAGTGTCTCTTATCTCCAAAGACTGGTGGTATTATGACTTGTTAAAGTTGCAGTGTTATCCTATCAGACATCAGAATTAGGGTTAGTGTGGTAACTTGCAACCTATGCAATAAACATGTACCCTGAGTTGTTTACTGCTACTTCTGTTGTCACTATACACACACTCACCAGCATGGATGCC
This sequence comes from Neoceratodus forsteri, assembly GCA_016271365.2. Lineage (NCBI taxonomy): Eukaryota > Metazoa > Chordata > Ceratodontiformes > Ceratodontidae > Neoceratodus > Neoceratodus forsteri. The sequence continues at coordinate 277,212,318 of CM057449.1, forward strand.
ACAGATGTGGCAGAGAAAACATTGGCTACACTAATCCCACCATTGCCAACTACTACTTTGCTATAACCAGCCCCAAAGCCCATAGAACACACTGCTGTGGTTCTATGTCATAATAGTGATAGCGAATAGTGATGGCTATTATGACATAGGCATATCACCGAAAACCAAATTGGCTATATGCACTTGTAGGCAACCAACATCCAGCAGTACATGAAGTGTTTGGTGGGGTGATGCCCCATGCCCCCTCATGGGGAGCTTTGATCCCCGCATCCCCTGCTTTTGGATTCTCAACTCCAGGGGAGTGCATGTTGAACGGGGGGGCATAGTCCAGACCCACAAAAAAAATAACTGCTGCAGCCACAGGCACCAGCAAAATTACAATCATCCTGGCATCAACCATGAATTGAGGACTTGCTAAACCTGGGCAAGACTCCCTCACCACCACACCGCACACTTGTTCAATGGCAGCAGGCCCAGTACATTCTCTTAAACTACTTCTCTATCCCTCCCCTTCCCCTCACTAACCTCCCCTTTCAGTCACCCTCTCCTTCCTTCCTCATCACAGTGGTTTGCTTTCCTTGCGGTCGCCCTGTGATAAAAGTGCATAATATGAGTAACCGTTTTAGCAGTCACCCATATTTGGGCACTATTATCACTGGATACCCACTGCTGCAGACATAGTTTTTTAACTGTAGCATTATTTTGCCCCACAAATTTTGGACATTTCTTTGTTGCTTCCTTGACACCTCTCTCTTTAGTAGATAATCCCTTCCCTGTCATCCTTATATGGTATCTGTGACTTGATTTGGGATGAGAAATTATGAAATATTAATAAAGCCTGCAGTTCAAAATATGTACCAGAAGCAGATAACATTCCCCTAGGAAGTCAGGGATCATCAGTGTGATCTGAAAAAACAAAAGACCACAGGGATTAACAGAACACACACACACACACACAACATGGGTAAAAGTGCAGCACATGTTATTAACTACCAGTAGCATACACCACCTCCCCCTTAAGAATCACAGATCAGCACTGTAACCTGAAAAAATAACTATGCAAATAGTATATAGTGAAACCCCATCCAAATCTTTTTTTTTAATACAACACAGGGATTAATAAAGTAACACGACAGTACAAATACGTACCAGAAACAAACATCTCCCCCAGGGAATCAAGGATTATCAGTGTGATCTGAAAAACTACTACAAACAAAAACCAAATAAGTTCTTTTTTTGACTTTTTCTTTTCCTCTTCTTTTTTTAAAACAGTACAGGGATCAAAACAACAGAGGTAACAGGTAATTTAATGTTCAGTATAACAAAAAGTGACGGAACAGCATCACTTTAAGAAAAATATAACTAAAAAATAATTAAAACTGCTACAGAAAGACATTGACAAAATACAGTACTTTACTTAAACATAGAAACATAGACTCTGATGGCAGATAAGGACCACTTTGCCCACCTAGTCTGCCCAGTTCCCTTCCTACTGGATAAGTTGCAGATCCTAGTTAACCAACAGCCTATTTCTTCCGACCACCCACAATAATTGCCTTATATCTGTCCCTTCCATTCTTGAATTCTCCCACAGTTTTAGACCCCACAACCTCCTCAGGAAGGTGGTTCCATGCATCTACCACCATCTCTGTGAAAAAAGACTTCCTCACGTTGCCCCTGAGCCATCTCTCTCTATCTTCAAACTGTGTCCTCTTGTTCTTGCACATCTCTTTTGAATAATGCTACCCTCTTGGACTTTGTTGATTTCATTGAGGTACTTAAAAGTTTCTATCACATCCCCCTCTCCATCCTTTCCTCAAGGGTATACATATTAAACTCCTTTAGTCTCTCTCTCGTATGGCTTCTGTTGCAGACCCTGCACCATTTTAGTTGCCCTCCTCTGGATTGCATCCATCCTGTCTATGTCCTTCAGAGATGGGTCTTCAGAACTGGACATAGTACTCCAGATGGGGTCTCACCAACTCTTTGTACAGAGGGATAACAACTTCCTGTTTTCTGCTGGTGATGCCTCTCCCTATGCATCCCAGTATACCTCCAGCCCTCCCTACTGCCTTCTCATACTGCTTACTAACCTTAAGGCTCATCTGATATGATTACCCAGGACCCTTTCCATTTCTGTTGTTGTTACTACCTCCCTGCCCCATTGTGTTCTCTTCCCTGGAGCTTTTGTTTCCCAGGTACATTACTTTGCACTTCTTTGCATTGAATCCAAGCTGCCATACTTCTCCATTCCTCCAACCTTGCCAAGTCCCTTCTCATCCTTTCCACCCCCCCTTGTGTATTAACCCTGTTGCAGATCTTTGTATCATGTGCAAAGAGGCATACATTTCCTTCCAGTCTTCTGCAATGTCACTTATAAAGACATTAAAAAGGACTGGACCCAGTACTGAACCCTGGGGTAAACCACTAATAGCCCCCCTTTCTTCAGAATGGACTCTGTTTACTATTACCTTCTGTATCCTGTTGCCAGCCAATGTTTTACCAAGGCTACCACCCTGGGACTCACTCCCAGGCTGGCTAATTTGTTTATTAAACACACCAAACTTAAACCAAATAAATAAAAATGAGAAATTATTCAGTACAGATTAAAAATGATGAATAAGAAAGAGTAAGAAAAACAAAATATAACACATCTCCTGCTTAGACAAAAAAGTGCCAGGTCTTTCTGGGCTGCCTTGCTTTACAGTACACCTGCCCTCAACCACACCACTACTTCACAGACTGACAAAACAGAAACCATTACTTTAAAGTGAATAATCACTGAGAAAATAAAAAAAATTACAAAGCTAGCAGCACAAGCCCCCCAGATCTATTTGCCAGTAATCTGGATTCCAAAAGCTTGGGTTTTTAGATATATTTTAAAAGTTACTTTTTTCTCAGACAAGCACAAACAGACTTCTCTGCGCCTCTGTTTCCAGAAAACTGCATTGAAGACAGTCTTCTCATGGCATACAGCTTGTTTCAGCAACATTTGACCTCCAGTCCCATAGTACATTGCAAACTTCGCCTCTGTACCAAACTTCACTGGTGAAGTTGCCAACTCACATTTTGCAAACTTCACCTCTCTAACAAACTTTGCTGGTGAAGTTGTCATCTTTGTATTTCACAGTGTTATCAGTTTACTGTAAATGTGGGCTTCACACAGCAGATCAACTTCACAAAATGAGGCAAATTCATTAATTAATCCATGTAGTGAAGTTCTACACCTTTGCATATTATTGCTTGTTGGATATGCACAGCTCTGGTTTCTTAGGCCTTTCCCTACCCCTTTCCTTTCTCTTCACTACCCCCTCCCCCCACTATGGTCCAGTCTCCATCCTTGACCTGGATGGGCCTCTGTGGTGTCTTTGGCTTTAGTACCTTTGCTGGCAAGAGGTGTTGACTTTCAACTGGTTATTTCAGCCCTTGCTCCCTCTAGTTTCTCTCTTAGGGTGTGTAACCTCTGTCTGCTGAGGCAGTGGCTGAATCTCCAGAGTATGCTCTGGGTTATCATTATCACACACTCCCTGCACTCCTGCCACATGATTGATCAGTGCCTCCCTTCTGTCGCTTGTGTCCTACTTACTTTTTGCAAAATGGTTTTCTCTACAACAGAATATACAGAACTATTATTAGCTGCTGCTTCACTGTTCACTTATCAAGGTGCTCTAGATAGGATTTTACCCACTATCTACTTTTTGCCCTTTTTCAGGACACTGGGCAGTCTTACAAACTCTGCCTTTTGTCTCTACCTTACCTATGTGTGTTCCTCTTAACTCTAGATGTGGTTTCACACTTTTACTGGTAGTTGTTTGGTCTAACCTTACTCCTTGCTGTATAATTCTGGGAGAGTCCCCTGCAGGTCTGCTGACTATCTGTGTACACACTTTCAGAAGCCATATTCCTACTTTATGGCACTCACACTTTGGGATGCTCACATACAGAGACACTTGCAGGTTTGAGGCACAAATCTCCTTCCTTCTCTAAGCCTGCTGCAACTTATCCCACAATCAAACCCCTGCTTCATAGGTTATAATGGATCTACGGTGCTGGTTCAACAATTATTTTTTTGAACAACTTTATGGCAACTGCTTTATGTTGACCACAACTGCTGTTGGCATAAAGCCATCCAGTGAACATTTGTTTCCAATGCAATTTGCACCTCAAACCCCCATGCATGGGGCTTTGCCCCCCCACACCCTCTGTAATTTAGGATTATCAGTTCTGAGTTGGACTTGATTTGGGGGGGTGCAGGATTGGGGTAAAGAGTGCAGGGGTCCTGAGCAGACTTTTCAGTGATCTGTCAATATTGTCGGCATAGACATAATCACTGTAAATGTTTTGCTGTGGCGTCAGCATATGGGTTATAACTAACCGCTCAGTCCACAAGAAACTGTAGGATTCTTCCAACTAGTTTCCTAACACTGACAACTAAAAGTTAAAGAAATATAAAGTACAGCCCCAAAAACACTGACACAAAAGCACTTACTTCTGTCTACTCACAGACTCTTGACACTTTTACTAATGCATAAAGTAAAATGCCTTATCTGGAGTAGGCTAGATGCTCTCTCTCTTCCTACTACCCAGCACTAAGTGTTGTTTTGCATTGAAAGGAGTGGGATGATACAAATTACATTGTATCTAATATTGTATCTTCTTGAGAGAGGGGGAGTGTACAAGTGAAATGCCCAAACAGGGCTGAAGGCACCAGTTTTGAACTGTTTTGTTTAGTTCTGAAAGATACATGAACATACAAATATACAAAAATGCCAGCAGAAACAGACCATAGTAGCCTATTGTGTCTGCTCGAGTGCTCAACTCAGTTAATTCCCAGGAGCTGCCTCCCCTTCCCTCCCCTCCCCAACTCCTCCTAGAATCCTCCCCCACTATTCCATTCTTCTCCTCTATCCACCTCCCACTAGATCCCCCTTTAGTCCTAATCCTCCTTGTTACCTTATCCCACTCCCTGTTGAAACTGGCCCAGCCTTTGCTGCCACCACCTCCTCCAGCAACTCATTCCACCCCTTTACCACTCTTTCAGTGAAAAAAGTATCTCTTCATTTCCTTCTTGAATCTACCCCCATCCCAATTTCAGGCTGTGCCCCCTTGTCGTATCCTCCTTTCTTAAGTTAAGGATGCCCTCTGTATCAACCTTGTTTATGCCTTTAAATAGCAGCTGACACCTTAAGGAAAACTTTAATAAACCATAATATTTAGACACTATTCAGCTTGTACTTCACATTCACTTTGTATTCTTCCTCCCTATTATTTATTACTGAGGTCATCTACATGCAAGCAGGATCTTTGCTCATGAAGTGTTAATCTGTTTCTGTTGCTTTCTCCCTACTTGAGGTCATAATGCACTGATGGAGACATCACAGTTATACCTATGGCAATAGATGATGCTGTCACAACAGAGCATTATGACTTGAAGTAAGGAGTAAGCTACAGGAGGCAGATAAACTCTAAAGGAACTCTAAGGGTTAAAAATCCTGTATTCATGCAAATTTACTCAGTAATAAATAATGAAGAAGAGAATTATAGAGAATACATATGGAATGTAAGCTGATTTGTACCCAATTATTATGTTTTTCAGAGTTTGCTTTCAGGCATCAGTAGCTCTTTAAGATACTTGAAGATTCCAGTCATTCCCCCACTCCCTTCTGCCCTTCAGGGAGTACTTGTTCAGCTCCCTCAGCCTCTGCTCATATGTTCTGTCCCCCATTACCATGATCATTTTGTTTGTCCTCTGTTGGACCCCTTCCAGTAGTTTGATATTCTTCTTCAGGTTAGGGCACCAAAACTGAACACAGTACTCCAGGTGTGGTCTCAAAGAGACCTATACAGTGGCAGAATAACTTCCTCTCTCCTGAAGGTGATTCCCTTGGCTATGCAACTCAGCATTTTTTTTGCCTTGGCTGCTGCCTTTTCAGCACTGTGCTATGTATTTCATATCATCCCTGACCATTACTCCCAGGCCATTTTCCTCCTCTGTTTCTGTCACCCGTATTCCCCCCAGCCAGCAGCAGTCCTTTGGATTTCTGGGTCCCATGTGCCTTACCTTAGATTCCTTAGCATTAAAGTTCAGCTGCCAGATGCCTGACCATCTCTCCAGCCTAGTCAGGTTGTCCCTTAAATCCTGCCTCCCCTTCTCTGTGTCCACTCTCCTGCAGAGCTTAGTATCATCTGTTAAAATATGAACTTTGCTCTTGGCCCCCTCTACAATATCACCTTTGAATATGTTGAACAGCACAGGACCAAGTACTGAGCCCTGTAGTACACCACTGGTTGCAGGCCTTGGATTTGACAGTTCCTCCCTAACACCAGTCTCAGGCTCCTGTCTGTTAGCCAGCTCTTAATCCACCCCAGTATTTTGTCCCCGAAACCGAGGTCTCCCAGCTTGCTGATAAGCCTGCCATGTGGCACTGATTCAAGCACCTTGCTGAAGTCTAGGTACAGCACATCCACCACCAACCCCTATCCAAACACCTCATCACCCAGTCAATGAAGTCTATCATGTTGGTTTCACAAGATCTTCCTGTGACAAACCCATGCTGTCTGTTGTCCTGGAGACCATTCTGTTCAAGGAAGGACACCAGCTTTTCTTCTAGAATGGCCTTCATTAACTTACCAACTATTGAGGTTAGGCTAACTGGACTGTAGTAACCTGGCTCATCCCTGAGTCCAGTCTTGTGTAGGGGAACCACATGAGCTGTCATACAGTCCTGTGGCACTCACTCATCCCCACCCCAGTGAGGCATTAAATAGATCTGTCAGTGGTGAGGCTAGCACCCCTGCCAGTTCCCTCTGCACCCTCGGGTGTACCCCATCAGGGCCAGATGACTTGTCCACTCACAGATCCCTTAGCTCTCTTAAGACCCTGTCTACCCCAATCTTTCCCTCATACTGCCTCCCCTCCCAAGGTTCCTAACAGTCTTCCCTTGAGGCATAGGCCTGTCAGCTTCCTTGTTGAAGACTAAGCAAAGAACTGGTTTAGTGCCTCCACTTGCTCTTCCCCTTTTCTGCCCATTCTCCTCCCTCTTATCCTGATTATCCCATCTCTTCTGTGTCTTCACTCATTAATATAACAGAAGAAGTTACATTAAAGTAAACAAGCTTTTGATGCATTTGCCTCCAAACTTTGGAACACCCTGCCATCAGTTGTCAGGCACTCCAATTAGCACCAGATATTTAACAAGCATTTGTCAATGCCGAATGTTTGCTTGCTGGTATTAGCATTTGAAATGCAGGAGTTAGACCTATGCAGAATAGGAATGACAGTGAAGTATGGAAGTTCATGCCAACCCCACCTCCATCTTGTAGAGATGGAGAGGCATTGGGAAAATTGTGTGGGTCATCGCCCATGACGGTCATGCCATGTCACCTCACCTTATTCTGCAGACAGTGATATGTGTTGAGGTGTGCCTTAGGGTGTTTTACTGTACAGTGACCCCATTCCACACAGACAGATGCTGAAATGGGTGCAGCATAGGAAAATGGGGTGAAGTGTGGGGACAAAGAGTCCAAGGTACACCTTGATGGCTGTCAGTGGCTGTGGGGTGGGGGTGGGATGGCATGCGTATTAGAGTCGGCAATCCAGAGGCACAGCCTGATGCCTGTCCATCTATACAGGGTAGGACATGATGGTTAGAAACTGTAACGCCATGGGCGTTTGTTGTTATTTGCAGTACAAATGTTCAACATTACCTTTTTGTGACCCCACCTCATGAAAGCATTTGGGACCTCTTCTCATGAAGAGTGCAGTGTGATTTTGTCAATGTGTCCCAAACATTGACTTCCAACAGCGACAGTGCCATTCTGTGCCACATGTACGAAAACACAGACTGGGCAGAATATGAAGAATGGCAGTTGTGCCATCCATAGGGAGGTGTGAAGGAATGGCAATGTTGAAAATCTGTAGTGGGAATATTAAAAATGCACAAACTTCCGAGCATACATAGAAAGTGTGCAAAGCATGCATGTAACACAGTCATTTTATTTGCTTTCATCACCAGATTTTCTACATAGGCATTTTATGACCTGTGCTCATGAAGAGTGCCACTGTGATTGTGTTAATGCGTCCTGAACACTGATTTCCCACAGCAACCATGGTATTCTGTGCCGGAAGTGCAAAAACACAATTCAGCCAGGATGTGATGAATGACAGTTTTACTGTTCATAAGGAGGTGTGAGAAAATAGTAATGTTGAAAATCTGGAGTGAATATATTACAAATCTGTGAAGTTATGAGCATATGTGCAAACTGTGCAATGCATGCTCATAACACAGTAATTTTATGGAGTTCCATCACCAAATTTTTCACATAGGCATTTTAGGACCTCTACTAATGAACAGTGTCACTGTAATTTTTGTAATGTGTTCCAAACAGTGATTTCCCACAGCGACGGCGGCATTGTGCACTAGAAGTGGGAAAACACATATTGGCCAGGTTGTGAAATATGACAGCTGTACTGTTTATAAGGAGGTGTGGAAAAATGGCAATGTTGAAAATATGGAGTGAAAATATTGCAAATGTGTGAAGTTATGAGCGTGTGTGGAAACTGCGTAAGGCATGCTTGTAACAGTCATTTTATGGACTTTTGTCACCAAATTTTTAACATAGGCATTTTAGCACCTCTGCTAATGAACAGTGTCACTGTGATTTTCGTAATGTGTCCAGAACACGGATTCCCACAGCAACTGTGCTGTTCTGCGCCGGAAGTGCAAAAACACATTTCGGCCAGGATGTGAAACATGACAGCTGTATTGTTTGTAAGGAGGTGTGGAAAAATAGCAAAGTTGACAATGTGAAGTGAAAATATTGCAAATGTGCGAAGTTACGAGTGTGCATGGAAACTGTGCAACGCGTGCTCATAACACAGTCATGTCATGGACTTTTCTCACCAAATTTTCAACATAGGCATTTTAGTACCTCTGCTAATGAACAGTGTCACTGTGATTGTTGTAATGTGTCTCAAACATGGATTTGCCACAGCTGCCGCGCTATTCTGTGCCAGAAGTATGAAAACACATTTCAGCCAGGATGTGAAAAATGACAGCTGCTCTGTTCATGAGGAGGTGTGAAAAAATGGCAATGTTGAAAATGTGGAGTGAAAATATTGCAGATGTGCGAAGTTACGAGTGTGCATGGAAACTGCCTAACACATGTTCATAACACAGTCATTTTATGGACTTTTATGACCAAATTTTCAAGATAGACATTTGAGCACATCTGCTAATGAACAGTTTCATTGCCATTTTCGTAATGTGTCCCGAACATGGGTTTCCCACCGCGACCGTGCTAATCTGCAGTGGAAGTGCACAAACACATTTCATCCAGGATATGAGAAATGACAGCTATACTGGTCATAAGGAGGTTCATAAAAATGGCAGTGTTGAAAATGTGGAGTGAAAATATTGCAAATGTGCGAAGTTACAAGTGTGCGTGGAAACTGCATAAGGTATGCTCGTGACACAGTCATTTTATGGACTTTTGTCACCAAATTGTCAATTTAGGCAATTTAGCACCTCTGATAATGAACAGTGTCACTGTCATTTTCATAATATGAACCGAACACGGATTTCCCTCATCGACAGCGCTATTCTGCGTCAGAAGTATGAAAACACATTTTGGCCAGGATGTGAAAAAATGACTGCTGTTCCATTCATAAGGAGGTGCAAAAAAATGGCAATGTTGAAAATCTGGAGTGAGAATATTGCAAATGTATGAAGTTATGAGCGTGCATGGAAACTGCGCAGTGCAGACTCGTAACACAGTCGTTTTATGGACTTCTGCTACCAAATTTTCAACTTAGGCATTTTTGCACCTTTGCTAATGAACAGTGTCACAGTCATTTTCATAATTTGTCCTGAACATGGATTTCCCACAGAGACCGCGTTATTCTGCACCAGAAGTGTGAAAATACATTTTGGCCAGGATGTGAAAAATGACAGCTGTACTGTTCATAAGGAGGTGCAGAAAAATGGCAATGTTGACAATCTGGAGTGAAAATATTGCAAATTTGCGAAGTTACGAGCGTGCATGGAAACTGCAAAATGCATGCTCATAACACAATCATTTTATGGGCTTTTCTCACCAAATTTGCAACATAGGCATTTTAGGACCTCTGATAATGAACAGTATCACTGGGGTTTTTGTAATGTGTCCTGAACATGGATTTCCCACAGTGACAGCGCTATTCAGCACCAGAAGTATGAAAACACATTTCTGCCAGGATGTGAAAAATGACAGCTATTCTGTTCATAAGGAGGTGCAACAAACATAGAACATAGAAACAAAGAAGTTGATGGCAGATAAGGACCGCAAGGCCCATCCAGTCTGCCCATTTCTTTTCTACCTTATAAATGTGCCATCGGCCTTTGCTCTGTCAGTGACCTATCTATTCATAGTCATTTGTATTGCTCCCTTATGCCTATCCATGCCTGTTTGAAGCCCTGCACTGTATTCATAGCCACCACTTCTTGTGGTAAGCCATTCCATGCATCTACCACCCTTTCTGTGAAAAAGAATTTCCTCACATTCCCCTTAATCGGCCTCCTCTAATCTCATGCTGTGTCCTCTTGTCCTGCTATTTTTCTTATATTTAAACATGTTATACTTTTCACCTTGTTTATGCCCTTAAGGTGTTTGAATGCCTCTATCATATCACCTCTCTCCTTTGCTCAAGGGTATACATATTGAGCTCCGTTAATCTGTCCTCATATGTCTTCTGATGCAGTCCCTGCACCATTTTGGTTGCCCTTCTCTGGACTGCCTCAATTTGGTTAATGTTAACAAAATGTCAGTGTTAAAAATCTGGAGTGAAAATATTTAAAATGTGCAAAGTTATGAGCATGCATGGAAACGGTGCAATGCACCCTCGTAACACAGTCATTGTATGGACTTTAGGCACCAGTTTTCAACATAGGCATTTTACGACCTCTGTAATGAACAGTGTCACTGTCATTTTCATAATGTGTCCCGAACATAGATTTCCCATAGTGACTGCGCTTTTCTGAGCCAGAAGTGCGAAAACACATTTCGCCCAGGGTGTGAAAAATTATAGCCATACTGTTCACAAGGAGGTGTGAAAAAATGCCAATGTTGAAAATCTGGCATGAAAATATTGCAAATTCGTGAAGATACAAGTGTGCATAGCAACAGCACAACGCATGCTTGTAAAACAGTCATTTTTGGGGATTTTTTCCACCAAATTTGCAACATAGGCTTTTTGAGAGACCACCTCATGAACACTGGCACTGTCATTTCATCAATCGGTCCCAAAAGGTGATTCCATACAGTGACCGCAAAATCACTTTCGAGGCCAATTAACACCATGACAGTGACAGAATTCATGAGGAGGGGTCTCAAAACCCCATGTTGAAAATTTGGTGCCAGAATTTAAAAAAATGCCTGAGATATGCATCAAAGCTGAAAAAAAAACTATTTATTCCATTATACAGCTTACCGGCATTTCCTTGTTCGCGGTCGGCCTTGAAGAGTGTAGACGTGTTCCCGGTCCACCGAAGATCATCGCACCGAACTCCGGAGGTAAGTATAGGATGAGGGGGGGTTGTGGGGAGGCAGGGTGCACAGTGGGTGAGTGCGGGTTGTGGGGTATGGGCAAGGAGACCGCGAGGGACTGTTTCCTTTGTTTACAGGTGAAAAACAAACAAAGGACATCGCAGGACTTTTTTTTTTTTAACAGGGGAATTTGGCATGCTGAGGTGGGCTCCCAGCATGCCAACCGACTGTTGGAGGGACAGTTTTAGCCGATGGAGGATTGGGCACCCCCATCGGCACAAAAGTGTAGGGGGGTGCAACAGCCGAGGGGGATTGGGCACCCCCTCAGCAGTTCTGTTGCTACTTTTTTGGGGGAATTATGCCAAGTGGGCTCCCCATCAGCACATCAACTGAGGGATGCAAGTCGATGGGGATTGGGCCTCCGTCGGCAAAACACACTGTGTGGGAGGGCACATGCTGCGGCGATTGAGATCCTGCCGGGCACTAAGGCCACATTATTGTTTAGAACAGAGTGGCAATGTGTCACTCATGTCCACAAACAATTTTACAGTAGCAACGCTCCACCCAGCAATGATGGGTTGTTCCTCATTGCAGCAAATCACTGATGCTGCAATGACAAGGCAGCCGTGATTGCTGAGGCGAAAACGTTACAACTTGATACAACTTCTGGAAGCCACTGTCATCAACACACTGTGCCTCCATTGGTGCACCATGGCCAAGCCCCAAAATGCTGTGCCTCTCTTGGCTGCTACACTGATGCGCCTCCCAAACCCTCTTCTCTCCTAGGCTGTCACATAATGTTTCTTGTGCATGCTCGCAAGCAAACATAAAAATGAGCTCCATGTCTCTCTCTTGGTCTCTGACAGATGTATATTTGCCCTAATCCCTTAGCATGTCTCTCCCAAATTTTAAATCAGTTCATATTGTTGGTCTGTCATGTTCTACAGGGATGTTGTTTAATCTCTCTCTAGTTTGTTATCAGAGGTCTGGCACTGCGGTAATGACTGATATAGTTTTTTAAGTTTTATTAATCATGCACTAATACATGTAAACTATTGTTCTACTTTATTTTCTGTTTCCTCTGCCTGTAACTGCTCTACCCCCTGCACTCCTCAAATAACTGCTTCTGTTTCCCAAATTTGCTACCCTTGCATAATATCATGTAATGTTTTGTCTCCTAAATTTTGTTACTTCCTCTGTATGTATCTCTCCCAGGTTATGCCTGAAAATAGGAAAGGTTTTGTCTAGTGCACTTACCCAGTAAACAAAAACTAAATAAATAAAATAATTTCTCCCCTTCCTTAATTCCCTGCACCAATCATAGTTCTTGCTCAGTCTTGGCTGCCCAAAGCTCTCTTCCTGCCTCTAGAGATTTCACAATGTATACCACTCTGTCCTTTTCACTCAAGGTATGCTTGTTCTTCTGGAAGGTTTCCCTCTTTTCCCTTACCTTTACAGCCACCTTCCTGCTTTACTAACAAGGTCTCTTAGTTCTAGAATTATTTTTATGGGCCCTTGTACAGGTGTCAGTGGCCTTGATTATCGTCATCTTAATGATGGTCCATTTCTGGTCCACATTCATCTCTGGATGGAGCTTTACCAGGTGCTTCTGTGAAATGCTTTCCATCCTATCGAAGTCTGTGTTCCTCAAGTCCACCACTTTCATTTTTGACCTGGCTGCTTCTTTCCCCATGCAGATGGAAAATCACACTGTGGAGTGGTCACTACCTGCAGGGGGTCCCCTGACTTTTACATCCCGGACATTCTCCCCATTCGCTAGCACTAGGTTCAGTATGGCCTCTTATCTTCTTGGCTCGGTGACTCCCTGTGTCAGGAAACAGTCCTAGATAGCATCCAGCAGGTCCTGTTCCCTGCTACAAGAGGTTGTCGGGGTGCTCCAGTCTAGTCCAGGCAGATTGAAATCTCCTAGTATTACACTGTTTCTTCTCCCCTTACCCTCCTGCTCTATTCCCCTAGTTTTTTATCCAACTCTATTCCCTGTGAAGGTTGTCTGTACATCACTCATATACAGCTCCCTCTCCCAGTGTTCTTTTTTTTTGGCCATACCTGTCTGCTCCCTTCTACTTGGCAACCCATTGGGATTTTTTCCGGCTGCTGTCTGTGCTCCTGCGCTCCAAATTGAGGACTGCCTAGTACCCTGTGGCTTACCCACCACAGTGGGGTGGCAGGGAGCCCCCAACTCCCCACCCCAATGATTCTAGAATAGGCACATCCTTTTGGAGCCAGAGATCTTCAGAACAGCCATCAAGCCACTCAACAAGGATGCCATTTTTCCCTGTTCACTATCCCCTTGAAGCTGGGGGCATGCAATGACACCAAGCGGAGGGGAGCACGCATGCATCCACATGTGCTCCTTCCAGGCATCTGATCCCAGTTCCTCCTAAAGCAACTGCAGTGCTTTGTCCCCCAGCCTCCACTAGGGGGCAAATGAGCACCAACATTAGAAGACCCCCCTCCCCAGAGAAGGAGAGCAGTCCATTGGACACTCAATCCTTCTCCACCCCTGCTGACCTCCGACAACCAGAGCTCATTCCTGAACATGGGTCGCCAGCGTGGAGCGAGGTAAGGGGTCCAGAACCTCAGCCCTCAGTGCTACCGGGCCAACTGTCCCAGTGGTGTTCTGGCATACCACCCATATGGCTTTGGCAGTGTTCTCCTCTCCCTCCTCTCTTTTGCACATTATCCCTTTCCTTATACACAGTGCCACTCTCCCCTTCCCTTTGGTCTGTCCTTCCTATACAATTGGTATCCTGGGATCATGAGGTCCCAGTCATGTTATTGAGTTGCCCATGTCTCCATGATGATAGCTATGTCCATGTCCCCCTCTGCCATAAACATCTGTAGGTCTGCTGCCTTATTGGCCAGGCTCCTTGAATTCAAGGACACCATCTTCCTGTGTGACCCATTTCTCTGCCTAGTCCTGTTCCTTTTGTGTCTCTCTTCCCCACCTCTACCAATCCTTCCCCCCCTTTCCTTTCATTTTCTTCCAAGAGGCTCAGGGCCCCCACCTGATGCCTTGCCCCTGTTGGCCCCCCTTATTCAGTTTAAATTTAACCTGTCAAACAGGTACCTTTACAGGTTGCCTTTTAGGACCCTTGTGCCCTCTTTGCTTAGATGCAACCTGTCTGGTTCATATAGGTCCTTATTATCCAATCTCTTTCCCCACTCTCCCACCAACATGTACCCATAAGTTACATACCATTCCACCAGCCATGAATTAAATTCCTGTATCTTCTTTTTTCTTACAGTGCTGGCCCTTGGAACTGGCAGTACCACTGAGAAAGCTACCTTTTGTCCCACCCAACTGCAGATCTTTCCCGGCTCTGTGAACCTATCTTGCTTCATCTGCAGCTCACAGCCCACCAGATCATTGGTGCCAAAATGCACCACAATGTGTGGCTTTCTCTGGCCCATACATTTTGGCATAATTGCCCCTGCCCTCCCTGCCATCATGCCTGGTGTGCACTCCACCCTCCTGTTGCTACTCTCTGTATACTTGTTACCCCATTTTACTCCCTTCAGAATAGAGTTCCCTAATATCACAGCTGTCTTCCCCAGTACCCGAGTCCTGCTGGCATAGCTCCTACCTTGTCGATCATCCTTCCCATGATGCCCTCTGTTAAGGCCACCTCCAAGTGTGACTCTTCTGTCCTTTTCCCCAGCTTTCCCCTTCCCTGTGGTTACCACCTGCTTGTCCCTCCCCTCAGATCATTCATTACCCCTCCTGTGGCCTCCTTTCCTGGAGATGTCCTTTCCTTGCCTGTGCCACTCTCCTGCCTATGCCCCCATTCTTGTTTTTAATGATCTTCCCTCCACATGCCATGCCTACCTCCCTACTCCTGTTTTCCTGCATGCCTGATGACCCTCCCCCTCTTCCCTGACTCCCTTTACTCAGTTTTGCTTCTGCTTTTCTCTGCTTTCTAAACTCCCATCATTCCCCTTGGTTATCCAGACCCTGCAAAGCTGTGAACCTGTGTGAGGACATGATCAGCATTATCAGTTCTGCTGCAGTACTTGGAATCTTGCCAATGGCTCTTCCAAACCATTGGGAGCTCTGCCTCTCTCACATGTTTGAGCCTGCAGCCCTCCACCATAACAGCAGCCACATTTAGCCAATTGGGTTGAAGAGAACTATACAAGTGAAGTGCCAAATCAGGACATAAGGTGCCAGTTTCTAACTGTTTGCTTAGTCCTGAAAGATGTGAAGGGTGTATCAGTTCAGCTATGGGAATTGAACTGTGCCAAATGCCCTTGACGTGAAAGCATTGGGACCCCTGATCCCCAATCCATGTGACTCTCTGCAGCCCTCCACCATAACAGCAGCCAGATTCTGTCAATAAGGCTGAAGAGAGGAGTAGCCTACAAACCTTAAACTTACTCACTGCTAGCAGCCCTCTGCACCAGGTGGTAAGAACTGAGTGTACAGGACAGGTAAGGAGTCTGTCTGAAATCAACCATGCCTCAGATGTTCAGCCAACCACAGTCCTTTTCAGGGCTGCCTACTATACCTTCACTGCTTTACTCTGTTAAACTGTAAGTACTGTTACTGTTGACTGTATTGATAACTTTCCCTCAACTTGTCTTACTTAATAGTCTAGCCTTGTTCAAGCCTATCCTTTGGATATTATATATGTCCTCAACCAGTGAAGTTCCCAGATACACCCTAACTGATTATGCATTTTTTTCCTTTGGTTATCCTATACTATGCTGTTTCCAGCTATTGTAACTGGACTCTGATAGTCCTATCCTGGTTTTACTTTTGTTGACTTAAAGCAGCAGTGCATGACAGCACTAAAAATTCTGAACTTTACTTTTTACGTTTGCTGAGCTTGCATGCCTAAAATTTTGGGACAAATACAATTGGAATTCAGGAGGGGGGTGTCACTGCTGAGCATACTGCAGTGGAAACTGCAAGGTGCTTGGTAGTCTAGACCAATGACCAAGCATTGTAGTCGTGATGCAATTCTGAGCTTGGTGGACTGAAACTGCAAGTACTTCAAAGGACTGAAGCTGCTCCAATCAGAGAGGGTTTTGGTCCTTTGATTTACATGAAGCTGGGTAAGCAAACAGCTGATTAGCTTTCAAAACAGTTACAGCTGCACACCAGAGGTTTGCTTCAGACCTTACCAGTGTGCACCTGCCATATCAATCCCTGTAACAACAAACAAATGTCATCAATGGCTGTTGCTGTGCCTCTGTAACTCTCTCTCCACCCAGCCCTCCATCTCAGCACCCATCACCTCACACTCCTCCTACCAAAGAGGAAATGCTCCATTGATGCACCAAAAACCATCCCTCATGTTTTTTTTTTATAGCTTGCAAAAATGAAAACAGTTCAACAATGTCTCTTGCTGGTTCCCCTATACCTATCACCCCCAACCCACCCTCCCACTCAGAACCCACCACCCCACATACTCCAAACATAGCATTGACACTGGGGTGCCCAATTATCCAGTGTATAAACCTGAAATAAAGAAACTTTCCCTCAACTTTTGTTGTTGTTTTAAAAGCCTGTAAAAAAAATTCATCCATCAATGTCTGTTACACGTTAGTTTCCCCTGCCCAATCTTCCCAATCAGCACCCACCCCCATCCTACCTCACCCCCAAGCCCTTACTTACCCACTGGGAATCTGATCCCCTAATCTTCTCTGGACTGGAGACGCATCTTCCATCTTCAATGTCGGACCATGAACTGATGAAATGGTGGGTTCTGAGTGGGAGGGTCAGGTGGGGGTGACAGTTATAGGGGCTGGCAGTATAGCCTAGAGGTTAGAGTAATGAACTATGAATGAGCTTGGTACATCCAGCAGAAATACCTGGGTTTGATTCTTATAACCTCCACTTGCATACCATGTGACTATAAGCAAGTCACTTAACCACCCAGTGCTCCTAGGTCATCCCTGAAAACAGGCACTTGTGCCAAGTGGGCCTTACTCAGTTATCAAAGAATAAAAAATTATAATAATTTGTCTTTGTAAATACCCTGCAAAAAAGAAAATGGTCCATCAATGTCTGTTGCAGCCACAAGCTAGCCACCATTACTGCAACCCTCCTGACATTTATGGTTCTACCACTTCAAAACAACAATAATGTTGTCAAAGTCTGGCATAGCTAGATTCCCAATGTTGACAGATGAAATTTTGCCTGTCAGACATTAGTGTATTTCTCTTGGGGGCTGTGTTCTCACACTTCCTCTTCTTAATATAACTAACTCCGAGTCACAGTTAGTTTGAGGGGGCGATAGAGGGAAAAGGGCAGATTTCCACCCTTGGGTCCTTTACGATGACAATGTTGAAACCTGTTGACATTGTTAATGTTAAGGACTTCGCCATCCCAGAGCCGTTGTCCAGTCAGCATACAGTCGTTTATAACACTGACATGGAGGGGTGCCAATGTACCAGTGTCCACTGAAATAATGAAGCATCCTTCGTAGTTATTTATTTATTGATTTATTTATTTATTTTATAGACTGCAAAAAAGAAAATGGTTCATCAATGCCCGTTGTTGGCAACCCTATAACTGTCACCCCTACCCAACCCTCCCACTTAGAACACACCACTCGATAAACTCCACCCATATATAACACTGACACCTGGGGAGCCCAATCCCCTAGTGTTGATACCTGAAATAAAGAAAACCTTTCCTCTTTTTTTTTTTAAAAGCCTGTAAAAAGAAACCTGTCCATCAATGTCTGTTGCGCCGTTAGTTCGTCCAACTGACTTAGCAACTCAGCACCCATCACTCCACTAGTGGTGGGCGAAGTGGCTCCAGTTCGCTCTGCGAAGTGATCTGCGGAGTGAAGGCGGATTCGAGGAGTGCTCCGCAACACTAAACGGAGTACTTCGCATTATAATGGATAATGAAAGGTCCATTGAAAACAATGACTTTACGTTACTCAGCCTTCCCAAACCACTACTCCATCAATTCTTAAGGTGTAGTACATTGAAAACAATGTACTCCGCCTCACTTCGCTTTGTTTTTTAAGCTCCAAAGGTGAATTTTGCAGTGATTCATGGGATTTCAGGTCACATGGGCTCTAGATTGTTCTGCACAGCCTCAGTTTGGGGTAGTGTGTGTATAAAGCTGTAGGAGAGAATCTGCTCTGAGAGCTCTGTGATTCAGACCTTCTAAAAGCTGTTTAAAAAGCCTTTTGGGGTCATTTGTTTTGCTGAAACTTTAGTTCATCGATTATAGGAAACCCTCCTGTGCTTATATCATCGAGCGTTTATTGTTTGTGTGTGGATTTTGAATGTTAATGTACAATATTCAGTCTGTGTACTGAGAGACAGTGTAAGTGTGCTTTGGGGGAGCGGCTTACTTGAATCTGTGGTGTCGGTAGATTAACTTGGAGAAAAAGACAGAGCTTTCTGTTTTGGTGATATTTTTCTTGAAAAACTATGTTAATTTACACACAGTAATATTTTCAATAATTCTTGCCATTTTTTTGCTGATTGTTGTGGTGCCGCAGTGCATAATTTTAGTTTGTTTAAAATATGTGGTTATATTACTGAAGTTGTCAATTTGCTACGCATTACTTAGTGTGTGTGTGAGTATGCATGTGACGTGGTGTCATCAAATCAGACACCTTTATTGTGCCCATAATTTCAGCAATGTGAACTCTGCTGTGCTATCCACTGCAGCTGTGTAATTTTTGTACTTCTTTGTGGTATCTTTACTAGTACTAGTACTAGTGACTGTTACTGCAGCAGTGCAGTACACTGCCCCCACCCACCATGGCCTGCCCCAACCGGAAAAGGAATTATTTTCCCGATTTTTGAATTTCTGATGGTGAGCATTGGTTTGGTGTTATGCCTTTGCATCTGCATCTCTTCAGTGTGCAGCGCAATCTTAATCTGTCTGTGCATTTGCATCTTTTTAGGGCCCAGTCTCCATCTCTAACTTAAGTCACAGTTGTTTCTTTGGCTTCCCTTCAGAGTACTGGACAGGTGTGGTACATAATTCTGCATGAACACTGTACTCATTAATATGTGTTTTTAAGTCAGGACCATTATCACGAGTCATTCATGATACAAACCACATTCTTCATCATCACGGACGGTCACAAATGCAGTCACAAATCACGATTTATGATCACATCACGAATCTCAACATTAATCTTTTTTAGTAGTTACTTGGATGTATTGTAAGCCTGTTTTCTAGTATCTCTCCATGCTTCAACACTCCTCCATTGTACTCATTAATCAGTGTTTTTAAGTCGGGGAGTTTTGTGTCACACCTCATTGGGGGGGCCCGGGGAAGTACAGCCGCAGGCATTCACATTTTGTCATCATCATGGTCACAAATGCAGTCACAAATCACGGTTTATGATCATGTCACAAATCAAAACATTAATTTTTTTTAGTAGTTACCTGGATGTATTTTAAGCCTACAAGAAAAATAAAATTTACAGAAAGAGCAAATTAAGTAAAAAAGAGTACAGAAAAGACAAAAAAATGTAGCTTTTAAAAAGCTATTGGGTCTAAATCAAAGTTTAAATCTCCTCCTCTGATCTCAAAGTATCAGCAGTCACAAAACATACTACTCTCTCTCCGCTCACAGGAGAAAGTAAAAGTGTCTGCTTGTATGACTCACTTTCTTCCTGCCTAGCTAAAAGCATGGACTTACAGTACTGTAAGCCATGTGATGTGCGGCTGCCAAATCTGAAACACCAAGTGAGTCACTTAGAATCATAATGAGGAACGTGAAGTCTATTAAAACAATGACTTTGCCTTACTTTGCATTGCCATTCCACCTTAATGCGAAGCGGTAATGATAAGGCAGAGTGAGCACTTTTCATTGCCCACTCCGCGTAGCAGAGTGGCAACACGAAGTGCCCACTTCGCATTCACTTCACCAGCGGAATTTAAATTCACTGCATCTCTACACCCCACACATCCACAAGCCCTTACTTACCCACCGGGGATCTGATGCTCTAATCATCTCTGGACTGCAGACACCTCTTCACTGTTCAATGCCAGACCATAAACTAAAGAAATCAGGTAGGCGTTCAATGTATTTCAGTGGGGGTTTAAATTTAGAAACATCCCTCCTATTTTATTTTTTATAAATACCCAGTAGAAAAACAAAAAGGGCCATTGATGACTGCTGCAGCTGCCAACCTGCCACCATTACTGCACTTCTTCACGCCATTTATAGCACTGACAATGGGGTTGCCCAATCTCCCAGTGTTCACTGAAATAAAGAGGGCATCCCTCGTATTTATTTATTTTATAGTCTGCAAAAAAATAAAATGATTGATCGATGTCTGTTGCTGATGCCCCTATAACTGTCACCCATACCCAACCCTTCCACTTAGAACCCACCCCTTGAAACATAACACTGACAGTGGGGTGCTCAATCCCCCAGTGCCTACTGAAATAAAGAAAGCATCCCTTGTTTCTATTTATTTATTTATAGTCTGCAGAGAATTAAACAGTCCATTGATGTCTGTTGCTGGTGCCCCTACAATTGAACCACCCCCTGACCCTCACACTCAGAACCCACAAACCCACCCCCAAACAAAAAACTGAAAGTCGGGGTGCCCAATCTCCCAGTGTCGAAACCTGAAATAAAGAAAACCTTTCCTCTGCTTTTTTGTTTGTTTGTTTTGTTTTAAAAAAGCCTACAAAAAAAACCCACCATTCATCAGTGTTTGTTTTGCCGTTAGTTCCCCACCCACCCTACTCTCCTACTCATCACCCTCCACCTCACATACCCCGAAGCCCTTACTTACACACCAGGTGTCTGATGCAGAATCTTTTGTGGACTGCAGACATGTCTTAACTCTTCAATGCTGTACCATGAACTGAGAAAATCAGGTATGCGGTTCAATGTATTTCAATGGGAGTTTGAACTTAGTGGCATAACTTAGCCATTTTTGGATATTTTTGCTGTAAATTCTAAACGTGCCTGTTTTGATACCACACTTCATAAACAATTACAGTGACTTTAGGCAAATCTGTTCCAAAAGGCAATTTTGCTGTCACTGCATGAAATCACCTTTTGGGCAGGAGCTGAAACTTTTCTCTGCTCTGGTTCATGAGATAACATTATAACAAGGCTGTGTTGAAAATTTAACATAAAAATACAAAAAAAACAAAGTTATGAGCCTACATTGAAATTTGCAATTGCGGGCTCTTAACTTTGGTAGTTTTCAATATTTTGGTACAAAATTTTCAACACAGCAATTTCTTTACAGCACCTCATGAATGTGACAGCTGTCATTTCTCAAATCCTGGCCAAAATGTTTCTTCACACCCCAAAAAGTGATTTCGCAGTAGCTGCATGAAATCAACTTTTGGGCAGAAGTTGAATATTTTCCTTGCACTTATGAACATATGAAATTGCCAGCAGATACAGGCCATTTGGTCTATCGATTCTGCTCAAGTGTGCAGCACTTCAGTCCATAAGACTGCAGCTGCTACCACTCCCTCATATGGTCCCCCATATCCCACCCTCTCCCAGTGTGTACCCTTCCCTTGAATCTGTCCTACCCCCTCTTGAAACCCCCAGCACTCTGCAGTGATATGACTTAATCTAGCAGAGCATTCTACCCTACTGCTATCCTTTCTGTGAAATAGTGCCTCCTCAGTCCCCTCTTGAATCTGCCCCCTTCCAACTTCATAGAGTGTCCCCTGATTTCCCTTCTGCCCTTCAGACTGAACATACACCTGGTGTCTACTCTGTTCAAACTCTTCAGGTACTTGAAGGTCTCAGTCATATCACCTCTCTCCCTTCTTTCTTCCAGGGTATACATATTTGAGCTCTCTCAGTCTCACCTCATATGGTCTGTCCCCCCACCCCAGAATCATTTTTGTTGCCCTTCACTGTACCCCTCCAGTAATCTGATGTCCCTTTTCAAGTGGGAGTGTCAGAACTGCATGCAGTACTCTAGGTGCAGTCTCACCAGGGACCCGTACAGAGGCAAGATGACCTCACCATTCCTGAAGTAATCCCCCTTGTTATGCACCCTAGCATCCTGTTTGCTTCTCTGCTGCCTTCCTGCACTGAGCAGAGTGGTTCATCTCACTGGTTATCAACACTCCCAGATCCCTTTACTCCTTGGATTTTGTTAATGGGACACCCTCCAGCCAGTACTTGTGTCCCAGGTTCTTGCTTCCTAAATGCATCACTTTGCACTTCTTGGCATTGAAACCAAGCTGCCAAGAGTGAGACCATTCCTTCAGTTTTACCAAATCCTCCTGAAGTACTTTTGCTCCCTCCCTGCCCCAAGTACCTCGGCACAAATCTTTGTGTCATCTGTGAAGAGACTGATCTTGCTCTTAGTCCCTACTGCAATATTGGCTATAAAAATATTACAAAGAACTGATCCCAGCACTGAGCCCTGTGGTACACCACTTGTTACTGCCCTGAGCTCTGATGCCCTCCCCCCAACTACTACCTTCTGCTGTCTACCCTGCAGGCAGTTCTCGACCTATCTGACCAGTTTCCTCCTTGCTCCCAGACTCTTCATCTTGCAGGTCAGCCTACTGTATCACACCAATTCAAAGGCCTTTCTGAAATTCAGGTAGAGGACATCCACCGCATGTTCTCTGTCGAGTGCTCTCATAACCCAATCGAAAAAATCAAACAAGTTTGTCAGGCAGTATCTGCCTGAGACAAACCCATGCTGCCTGTTGTCCTGGAGATTGTTATCCTTATGAAATTGCACCAGTCTTTTCTTGAGGATTGTCTCCATCAGTTTCCCACAATTGCAGTAAGGCTCACTGGTCTGCAATTCCCCGGTTCGTCCTTGGGCCCACTCTTATGGATAGGTATCACATGTGCTTATCTCCAGTCCCTGGGAACACACCCCGAGTTCAGAGAGGTATTGAACAGGTCTAACAATGTCCTTGCCAGGACCTCTGCCAACTCTCTCAGCACCTGGGGTGGACTCTGGACCAGGTGCCTTGTCCACCTTCAGGGACTTAAAGACCTCCCTCATCCTTTCCACTATGATTTCCCCATCCATGGTTACTTCTCCTCCACCCTCTCCCACCACGCTCTTCCTCTCAGGTACAGGTCCATCCCTTTCCTTGGTGAAGATTGAAAAGAAGTATTAATTAAGTACTTCTGCCTGCTCAGCCCCCTTTTCTACCAACCCACTTCCCCTCCTGATCCTAACAATTTCCTCTTCTTTCTGCTATATCTGAAGAAATCCTTTCTCCTCTTTGATCCCCTCTGCTAACCTCCATTCCCCAGCTGCCTTTGCTGCCCCTACCACTCTGCTCACTTCTCTGGATTTCTTTACATATTCTTCTCTGTCTTCTGCCCTGTTGGATCTCTTGTAGGTCCAAAATGCATTCCTCTTTTCCCACACCTTCTCCACTACCTCTCTACTCATCCAACTTGGTTTCTTGGTCCTGGCTTTCTTACTCTGGCTCCTGACAAAAGTTTTAGTGGCTTCAGCAAGTCCTGCCTTGATGACTGCCCATTTTTGTTCCGTGTCCATTTCTGGGTGAATGCTTGCCATATGACTTTCAAGTATGTGTCTCATTCTGCCAAAGTCCATCCTTTTGAAGTCCAGGACCCTACTTTTTTGTAGTGGCTACTTCCCTACTCAGATTGATTGAGAACCACGCTGTGCAGTGGTCACTGCTTGCCAGAGATTCTTCCACACTTACATCCCTGACCAGTTCCCCATCTTCAAGTACCAGGTCTAGTATATTCCCCTTCCTCAGAGGCTTCATTGCCCTTTGGGTAAGGAAGCCATCCTGGAATGCTTCCAGGAGGATCTGCTCCTGGTGCAAATGGTTGCTGGGATGTTCCAATCCACCCCTGGTAGATTAAAGTCCCCCACCACCACTGTGCTCCTTTTGCCACTATGCCTCCTTTTCTGCTCCCCCAGTTCCCTGTCAATGTCCTCCTTCTGGGCCAGAGGTCTATAAACAACCCCAGACAAATCTTGGTTCCTTTTTGGCTTTGTAATTGCAGGCCAGTTACCTCTGACCTGCCCTCCTCTTCTTCCTCACTATAACATCTGATCCCTTCCCTTACATAAATGAAACCCCACCCCCAGCCTTCCCTTTATCTCTATCCCTCTGGAATAGTTTGTACCCTGAGATGGTTATGTCCCAGTTATGGTGCCGTGTTGCCCACATCTCAGTAATGGCAGCTATGCCCACCTCCTCCTCTGACATCAGTGTCTGTTACTCTGCAAACTTGTTCTCCAGGCTCCTATCTTTTAATGAAACTATCTCCAGGCTGCTCCTATCCTTCCTGTATCCTTACCTTTCACTTGAACCCCTATTTCACCTAAGGTAGTATCTATCCCTGTGGTGGGGGGAGGTTCATGAGACCCCTTCTCCTGGTGATTCCCAGCTCCAGTGCCCCCCCACTTAGTTTAAACGATACCTCTCTTTGATGAAATCCACCAGCTTCTGCTTCAACTCCTGTGACCCTACCCTGTTGAGGTATAGCCTATCCCCTTTATAAAGATATGTGTCATCCCATGAGCTACCCCAGTCCCCCACCAATCCATACTCCTTGGTCCCACACAATTCCCTCAGTGACTTGTTGAAGTCACTGATTATTCTCTTCCTGTCTGTACCAGCCCTTGACACTGGTACAACTTCTGAGATGGCTACCATTGTTCCCTCTTTGCTGCATAGCTTTAGCACATCCCGAAGCTGTCTTGTACCTCCTCTATCCTTCTCCCTTTCTGATCATTTATTCCCAGGTGCACCACAATGTGCACCTTCCCCCCCACCTTTCCCACATATCTGCCCATATGCTGCCCCACTCTACTCTCTGTGATGCCTGACATGCATTCTACCCAGATGTTACTTTTTCTGACCCCCTTTCCCCCTCATCTTATACCCTTAAGTATAGAATTGCCTAGAATTATGACTCTCTGAAGCTTTTCTGCTCACCCACTTCTTGCCCTGCACTCCCTACCCCAAGCTTGAGAGGCCTTCTCATCCCTGTCTCACCTCCACTTTGCCCTTCTCTCTCCACTCCAAATATGACCAGGCTACTGACCTCCACCTCCAACTATTTTTGTCTGTGGAACCTTCCTTTGCACTCACTTGTTGCTCTGTCCACCACACTACCACTTCCTCTACTATTACTTCCCTGTGTCTTCCCTGAAATGTGGCCGTTCCCCACTCAGACTCCCCTCCTCTCCTTATCTTTATCCTTCTCCAGGCTGCCTGCTGCTTCCATTGTCTTCCTGTCTCCTTGCTCCTTCCTTCCCTCCAGAGAGACTGCATCACCATCACTTTGCTGCCCTCCCCACCACTGTGTCTTCTTGATTTACAGCCTACTGCCTCCCAACTGTGTACTTTTTGCCCTGTAGCATCCTCTCCCTGCTCCTTCACTGTAGCATTCCTCCTCTCAGCTACCTGGTCTTCTGGACTAGCCAACACTGAGAATCTGTTTGCAGTGCTAATCTCCTTTCTTTGAATGAGTCCAGTCCCCTTCCCACAGGCTGATATCTTTTCTCTGACCCAATCTTAGTCATGTCCCTGTGCCTGAATCTCCTCCTGTCATCACTTCCTTCCTTTGTCTGCACCTGCTTGTGTGGCCCTCCTGCTGTTCCACCTAGTCCCCCCTTATTTTGTCTGTTTTGAGCTCTTTTAGATGCCTCATTAGTTTCCTCTCATGGCTGTGCCCCCCCATTCTGTCTCATCCATGTCTCCAGTTCCATCTTCAACCACCCTATTTCCTGCATGAGATGGCCCACCTGCCAACACACCCTTCAGCTCCTTGCCCTCCAAGCCACTCACAGGAATATGGCTGCTCCACATCCTTGTTAACATGCAACTCATTCCCATCTCCCACCCTAATTGACTGCCCCTGCATATCCTCTCCCCCCTTAACCTGGTCCTACCTCACTCCATGGAACCCTTCCCCCACCTTGGACTCTCCTTGTCTGTACAGGAAATATGTGGCCCTCCAAGTTAGGCTATTCCCTGTCTACCTGTATGGCCCGATGCCTGCTGTCCTGCCTGCTGATGCCCTGCAGATGCTACTCTCCTGTTTCATGGCAATCAAGCTACAGGGTCGCAGGTCACTCAATCTTTGAGGTCAGTTGATTCCTTTGAAATATAATTGGATCCCAGCCCTGCTACTAGCTGGTCCGAGTCACAGGACCATCCCTCCCCTCCTGTGTATTTCACAACCTCTCCTCCCTTCCTCAGTTAAATGCCGACCCTTCTCCCAGCCAAGGAAAAATGATTTGTTTTGCAGTTACACTGTTTACTTCACACATCAAACATTGCCATCTCATTAAATGCTATCTCAATCCTAAAAGAAAACAAACAGCACAGAGAAATTTCATAAGTTGTGGTCATAAGAAGGCTATGTTGAAAATTTGGGGCACAAATATTAAAAAAACAACAAAGTTAAGAGCCTACATTGAAATTTATGATTAAGTGCTTGTAACTTTGGTAATTTTCAATTTTTTGACCCCAAATTTCAAACGTAGCAATTTCTTCACAGCACCTCATGAATCTGGCACTGTCATTTTCAAATCCTGGCCAAAATGTGTTTTCATACCTGTGGTGCAGAATGACATTTCATTAGCGCAGAACGTTTTGGCGAGGATTTGAAAATCTTCACCTGATGGGTCCATTAGGTGGGGTAATAATAATGCTATGATGAAAATGTGGTGTACAAAGACAATAAAATGCCCAAGTCATGACTAAACATTTTACTATTTTAGTGTGCACTCATAACTTTGCTAATTTTGAATATTTTGACTCCAAACTTTCAACATAGCCATTTTTCCACAAAACCTCATAAACGAGATGTGTCATTTTTTTAAATCCTAGATGAGATGTGTTTTCATAGCTCTGGTGCAAAAGGACATTTAGTCTAATATACCGTAAATGGTACATGTCACATCTATAAGACAAATCCCAAGACAAGTATCTTCAAATGTTGAGGTCAAAATTAAACAAAAAAGAGGTGCATACCATCAGCAAACATTCAGCATTGACAAATGCTTGTTTATTCTGTATTAGATTGCTCCTTATCTCTTGACTTGCATGATACCCTTTTTCCCCATTTTGAGTCTGCTTTAGCGGTTTTACTATTTACGGTCTAAATAATTAAAAGGTGCATTCCTTTTAATGTGGCTTTGACCAAAGCCAGCTCAGTGGTGTGGAGGGCTGACGCAGTGTTGTCTTATCTACTGCCACACCAGTGACTTATGTTCATGCTGTAAGTGGACTGTTAGGGTCTGGCCAGGGTGGGAGAGGTTCAAGAGTTCGAAGGACAGCTCTCCTCTCCTAAGGAGGATGGGGAACAGGGGCTGGCATCTAGGAGAGGCTGGGTGTTGGCACACTTGGCCAATATAGTGGGGCACAGAGGTGGAGCAGCTGGAAGGCTCGCACCATGTGAACGCGTGCATGGCATACCCACTGTCAGCATTGCATGCTCCGGCACCAAAGAAAAAAAAGGAAAATATATCAGCTTGATGGCCATCTGACTAAAAGCACTGTCTCCAAGGGCACCACCTCTACTGGATCTGGTCCTGGTGGGGAGTTAGGGGTCTCTGCCACCCCACCATGGGGCTGTAAGCTGTGGGGGTAACAAGGTGGTGACCC
The DNA here is from genome assembly GCA_016271365.2 of Neoceratodus forsteri. Classification (NCBI taxonomy): domain Eukaryota; kingdom Metazoa; phylum Chordata; order Ceratodontiformes; family Ceratodontidae; genus Neoceratodus; species Neoceratodus forsteri. The sequence continues at coordinate 277,240,413 of CM057449.1, forward strand.
AGTTTGGAGATGGATGCGGGACAGATGGTGGCTGGAAAAAGAATGGGATGTCTAGAAGCAGGAGCTGACCAGGGACCATGAGGAGAAATAGTAAGTAATAAATATATTTCTTGGGCCAAGTTTTTATCAGTATTCTATGGGGTTTTTGAACATCCATTGCTTAAGATAACTCCTTGGTGACTATAATGAACTATCATGAAGCGGACACTGCTAGGTATACAAACATACCTGAGTATACTGATGAAAACCAGATCTGAGCCATATTAAAAGGAGCACTCCTTTCATTATATCACCCTTTAAAAAGGGTCAAGTAGACTCAACATGGAGCAAAAAAGATATCATACATCTCAACAATTAAGGGGCAATCTAAAATAGAATAAAAAAATAGAAGTCAGAAATGTCACCACTATCTGACACTGATGCTTTACCTCATACATGCTTATTTAATTTGCTCTTTTTTTTTAATTATCCCTTTCTTGGTGATTACTAGATACACCTTATCTAGGTATACAACTTATTTCATCACTCCATTTGTTTTATTCAAAATATGCTGTATTCAACTTTTTCTTTTTCATTTACTTATTTAATGTTGAAATTGTATTAATAGGGTAAGAACCCGAGGGCGGGCATGCCCATTTTCAAGGGGGACCAAGGCACATACATTCATTATACATCCAAAGGATAAGTAAATGATATATAAATAAAAAAATATTGGTATATAAATAAATAAAAAATATATAAAATATAACATTAAATAAATACAACATAACATAAAATAATTACAAACAGAAGCATTGCCATTTTGCATTTCAAAAACAGTAATTCTTAAGAACATCATTAAAATCAAAATCAGATTGACTCTATTAAACCCTGTTTGGAAGTATATTCCAGAATCTGATTACATGATATAGAAAATATTTTTGCTTAAGAAATGGTTTAAAACGTTATGGTCAGATATTGAGGCCTTGAGAAGATCCGGTCTGATGAAATGTAGAAAAAGCTTTTGATACCAATCATGAATGAAAACCGCACAGTATTTCCAAGATGTTTCCTAAAGTTTAAAACTGTGTAATAAAAACATCTCTGGCAGGATTCATAAAAGAGATGTGCTTGGCACATCTTGGCTGCTCCAGCACAGAGGAGATGTGCAGAGCACAAACTGTGGTATTCACATAAGATGCACAAGAGAATGACCCCTGCGCATCCCCTCTGTGAATAGTACACTTGTTCCCAGCCCCGGCTGTGCCAGCACATCCCACATGTTGGGCTGCAAAACCCATGGGGCAGCTCATCTCAGGATGTGTTGCATCCAAAATCGCCATTCACAGCCACAAAAATGCAAATGGGTCCATTAGGCATGCAAGGCTCAATTGGGCCATTTGCATGCCATTATGGCCCCATTTGCATGTGGGCCACAGGGATGCATCTGACGAATGTGCTGGCCCCTGCAGGGCTGTCAGTACAGCCATTGCTAAAATTACCACCCTGGTGGCATCTTGGTCCCCCATCCCAAAGCACAGAAACACCATCATATCCCATAGTAAACCCTGGTGGCATAGTGGTCCCTCCTCCCGAAGCACAGAAACACCATCATGTTCTGTAATAAACTGTAGTGGCATAGTGGCACCCCTATCCCTGCCTGCATCATAAACAGAAACTGGGCCAGTACCCTGGTGGTCCAGTGGCCCCCAACCCACACAGGCACCTCCAAGCCTGCTCCTATGACCTGGCCGCCAGAGGTGAACGGCAGGCAGCACAATCCACCCACACACCACCACGGCTGCCTGCCAACTGTGCTGTTTGAGTATGACAGCGTACAGTACTGCTCGTAGTGCATTGGTAGACCATGTCATCCAATGGGCTTGCAGCATGTACTGTAAGATGTCATTCACAGCTTTGTGAATGGCAAGGTTGTGAATGACAGTGTAGTCATAGATAGAATCAGTGAACAGTCAGAGTCAGTGATAGAAACCGCTGTGTACAGCAGGATCTCCTGATTTTCATCCCTGGAGGGGTGAAAAAGACTGCTAGGGAATGGATTCTAGGGGAAATCTCCCTTTTTAATCCAGGACATTTTGAAGCTGCCTTTAATGTTCTAACAGTGAATAACATCTGACTTTGTGCTGCAGAAAAAAAATTACCTGTGTTGTGGTGTTTCTCTGATGAAGAGGGAAATGTACACCTGTTCTGTTAAGAAGTTTGAGATTGTTCTCAGTTTAAAGTTGGCTGACAAGTGTGAGGTCCAGATGTATGACTGACTCACATTGTTCAGGACTTTAATTCTCACACTACCAGTGAAGTGTTTCTTAAATGCTGGATGTGTTCAGAACTTTAGTTCTCACACTACCAGTGAAGTGTTTCTTAAATGCTGGATATGAAAGTTTATTCAATGACACATTTACCCAAGTGTGTTCAAGCTGTTTAAGGTATAACTCTGAAAGAATGACTGGGTATTAATTTGGGCAAAGGGTGGACAACCCTCAATCTGGAGTAACCATTTCAGGATTACAGGTTCAGTAAGAGTGTCTGGTCACTTTAGAGATAGTGGCCAATGTCTGAAGAGGATTTTACCACCCCCATCCCAATGTGGGATGTGCTGCTTATTAGCCGTATGTATGCTCAGCTGTGACCAGTGCCACTAGAAGTATTTCTAGTTGTAGCCAGTGCCACTGGAAGAAATGTAAAATTCCTATGCCATATGGGAATGCAAGGTAGAAGAGTTCTGTCAGTAAATGTGTATTCAGTTGTGGCCAGTGCCACTAGAAAAAAATTTTCATATTGTGCCGATTGCCACTGAGAGAGTGCTTAAAAGTCCTATGCCATATGAGAATGCCAGTGCAAGAGTACAATGTCCTATGAAATATAGGAATACACAGAGTTTCTGTCAGATTTCAGTCATTTTGTTGTTCTGCAAGTTTCTAGTGCCACAATGTGTAAACCTTGGGGGTCCACCTTTATTTTAGAGAACATCTTTTGGAACAAAGTCACAATCTAGAACCCCAGTTATGGTTTGGACAGTTATGTTTTTGCTTCCTGTGTGGATTTACTGGGTACCCCTCCAGAAGTATAGGTCTAGCATAGTCTAAGCAAAACGTTCCCTCCTCAAGACCTGGTTCTGTAAATACCTTATAGGTCAATTTTTGATTTTGTACACCCCACCCCTTGATGTACTTTGGAGTAGTCATATCAGATGACCTAAAGGTAAACAAGCAGTATGATAAGGCAGTAAGGAGGGATGGGATGTATAGGGAGAGACCTCACCAGTAGAAAACAAAAAGTTGCTATCCCTCTGTACAGACAGTTGGTGAGACCTCTTCTGGAGTACTGTGCACAGTTCTGGAGATGCCATCTCACATAGACAAAATGGAGTCAGTCCAGAGGAGGGCAATTAAAATGGTGCAGGATTTGCAACAGAAGACACAGGAAGAAAGATTAAAATAACTTAATATGTATACCATTGAGGAAAGGAGGGAGAGGGGGGACATGATAGAAACTTTCAATTACCTTAAGAGAATCAACAAAGTCCAAGAGGGTAGCATCTTTCAGAAAATGAGATGTGCACGAACAAGGGAGCACAATTTGAAGATAGAGGGAGGACGGCTCGGGGCAATGTGAGGAAGTATTTTTTCACACAGTGAGTGGTGGACACATGGAATAGTCTTAATGAGGAGGTTGTGACATCAAAAACAGTTGGGGAATTCAAGAATGCATGGGACAGACATAAGGCACCTGGGCCTACCATAAATTATCCCACTATCTATCTGACCTCCTCTTTCGCAGGCCCTGAGGAACAATGGCACTAAGGCTGTCTGGGTTGCAAAATCATATTATTTCAAAGACAACTTCCAGAACAATTTCAACTCCTCAGCTAAATTCTAGGAGGAAATCCACTATCTTTTTGACCCCACTGCCCAAATCTGGCCCCCTCCCACCCTCATGGTTTATGGCTGTCCTGTGTCTTTCAATGACTTCTTCATAGCATGTGCCCTCTCTGCTCATGCTCCAGGATCCTCTCCTTCCCCTTCTGCTCCTCATTCCTAACCTCCCACACTCCACCCAGGGTTTCTGTTCCCCCATCCCTGTACAGTAAACTCTACTTGCCCTTTCCTCTTGCAACCTGTCAAGGTGTAGCCCCAACCAACTTGATGCTAAACTCCTCCACCTATCATCTCCTGCCATTGCATCTCCACTTACTTACCTGCTTAACCCATAATTTTCTCTCTACTTCACTCCTCAGTCTTGGAAGATTGCCAAAGTTCCTGCACTTCACAAAGGGAGTGACCCCTTCTCCCCTGTCAACTTCTACCCTATCTCCCTCCCTCCTCCTCCCTTGTTAAGTTGAAAGAAATTAATCTAAATCTAGACTTGTCGCCTACCACTCATCTTCCAATTTCCTCTGCCTCTTCCATTCTGGCTTCTAGAAACACCACTCCAGTCTCCTCCCTGCTGCAGGTCACTGACTTCATCTTCTGAGATGGATCATGGGCACGTCACTGCTGCCATTTTCATCAATCTGGACAAAGCCTTTGACTTGGTGTGCCTTCCAGTCCTCCTGTACAAGTTTAGCTTTGCTGGTCTCTCACCTCCCCTCCTTTGATTGGTTCTGTTGCTACCTAACAGTTTCTACCTAATGGTCCATCAGCAGTTAATACAGGTTGGAGGCATCCTAGCACCATCACTTCCCATCCAGGCTGGAGTCCCATAGGGCACAATCATGGTTCCCGTATTTTCCCCATTTTACCCTAATGACCTCCTTCTGTCTGGGTCAACTTGCATATTCACATGTATGCAGATGACACAGTCATCTTCACTGGTCCCGCTACCACTATTGTAAAAGACCTGCTTCAGCAGGATTTCCACAATGTCCTGAGCTGGTTCCATTCCAACCATCTTCAGGTCAATGCCAAAAAGGTGTCTATGACCCATGGCACCAACCAGAAACGGTTGTTGACACATTCCACTTTCTTCATGCTGGATGGCAACCCCTCTTGAAGTTGTGCTGTCCTTCATGTACCTTGCAGTGTGACTTGTTGATAGCAAGCTTGATGTTTCCCACATCAATGCAATCCATAACCAACTCTTCTCTATGCTAGGTGCCCTGTATCATAATAAAGACTGCCAGCCTCTGCTGGCCCACTGGAAGCTTATCACCAAAATGGTACTCATAGTATTCAACTATGCAGATGTGGTCTACGGTACCAACGATCCACTTCCCTCACCAGGTTGATTATCCTCTGCAGTGTAGTCTGTCACTTTTATGAAAATTCCCCTTATCATACACACCACTCCTCCCTATCCATCCTCCCTATACCATCATGTCACCAGTCACACTGCACCTCCTTCATTTCTGAATACTGGTTTGATTCCCTTCCCTCCTACCTCTCATTACTCCTAGCTCCAGTGTTCCATGCTCCATGATCCCTCCATTCCAAGGACCATTAAACCTTCTCCCCTCCTCACCCCAGTTCCTCTGCTGAGCAATATGCCTTCTCCTATCGACTTCCAACACTCTGGAGCCTACTACCTCTCTCCTACACCATTTTACCTCTCCAGGCTCTCGCGGACACCAGTTGAAACTCTTACTCCTTGCAGCCTGCACCTACTTCCCACAGTGGGGCCTCGCTTGTGGCACTGGTGGTGCAGGAGATAGGAACTCCCCTACCTAACAAGTCTCTAGTGTACTGCAATGTCAGCCTTTTTGCCTAGTTGTGGCATTATTTTTGTGCTTGTATAGGTGTGACATTATATCCTGTAATATTACATTTTAATTTGTACCAAGATATGTGCCCCTGAATATTTATTTTACTGTGGCACACGTTATTTAGGTAACAAGAAATGTACTGTTTTATTCACTGTACCTCTTGGAACACTTTCCCCCGGGTCGCACCTGGAAATGAACCTCAACTCAGTCTGCCTAGCTCAGTCACCAATTTTAAAATAAATACTACATTCTGAGAGTTTCAGACATGCTTCTTAACTGGTGTGCAAAAGGAGGATCACTACCTTCCTCTTCACAGTGCTGGAGAAACAGGACACACATCAACTTGCTTTGTGAATTACAGAAAGGTCTGTTCTTATCTGCTTTGGGATCTGATTATAATTGCCACTGTGTGAAAGGACAGCACCTTTTCAAGGGCTTACCATAAGAATTAAAATTTAAACAAGTTCAGTCAGTGTTTTTCCAAATCGGACTCTTGTTTTGCAAAAAATCTAGAATTTGTATTCTTCTGTTGCAACAAATTCAGTCTTCAAAGTACTAACATGACTTCAGATTTTCTTCACCCTAGTGCTTAAGTGAGAAGTCAAATATCCACACCACTCAGTAAGTGCTAAAAAAACAGCTTTATTACATATCTTTACACCATAATACACCATGATGAGGGATTAAGGGCACTTGATTATTGGTTCGATATGGATGACTGCATTGATTGCTGCAGGAAAAAAATCTTGCTGGACAATACAGAACATGTGTTAAAAAAGAACAGTTTTCTTTTCCAGGGTACATATTATTTGCAACTCAAGAGAATGGCAATAGGTGCCACTTTTGCACCGAATTATGTCAACTTCTGTTTGGAAATGTGGGAGAAAACAACTGTCTATGATGGCCAGAATAATCCTTTTCTCAATAGGCTTGATATCTGGTGTCATTTTATAGACAATATATTCATGGTGTGGCATGGCATGCTGTATGAATTGAATGATTGTGTGGCTTATTTGGACAAAAAGCAATAATAATTTGAGATTTTCAGTTCAGTGAGATGCCTGGTCAGTTTCCTTTTTGGATTTCCAAATTGGTAGATGGTACTTTACAAATCAAATTACTTTGCAAAGAGACAGACAGGAATTCATTGCTATTAGCATCCAACTGACATCACCGACATATGATCAATAATATTCCCAAAGCCCAAATTATGAGAGTTTAAAGGAACTGTAGAAGGGGTATGGATTACATTGTGAATTGTTCTGATTTATGTAGATGGTTTTCTGAAAGTTGGTATGGTAGTGTTCAGGTGGAGCCGGCCTACCAAGAGGACATTGATGACCCCAAGGAGGATTTTCTATGGTTAGACAATGAGAAAGGGGACCCTACGATGAATTTTATAACAACTTTCTCGGACAAGCTGGCCAAATACAGGAGATTATGAATAAGAACTGGAACATTTTAGAAATAGATCCTCTTTTAGTTCACGCCACACAGCAAGGACCTATAATGGTTTATAGGAGAGATCAGATCCTTTGAGACAAACCATTACATAGTTACCAGCCAGGGGTTAGGGATACTAGTACCCTAGGCAATTGGCTTTCCCCACTATCTTTTTCTGTGTGGGAATTGCAAGTTCTCTCACTGCATACCTAGGGCTCTGACATTCACATGATGTAACATTATTAAAACATTTGATGTCCATGACTTTTTTAGTTGCACTACTGAAAACATAGTTTACATGGCTATCTGTAACTGTGAAGCATTTTATGAGGGGAAGACAAGCAGGCCATTTAAAATCCAGATAGATGAACATTTAAGGTCAGTAGTGGGGGGGGGTGGATAGCAAGAATACCTTATCCTGCCATTGCAGGCTAACTAAACAAGATGGTAACAGACACAGCTTTAAATTCTGTGACGTCATAAGGGTCAGGTTGGGACCCCATTGGGGGGGGGGGGATTTGGACAGGAAATTGATCCAAAGGGAGTTATACTGGATTTTCACACTGGGGGCTATGCACCTAAAAGATTTAAATGACCAGATAGAACTTCTTCCTTGTATACAAACATTATTTCTTCTCTTTTTGGCTTTATAATGAATATTTGCATATGTACTGCATCAAATATGATTCATTTTGTTGTGTATTCTTCATTCTAGGGTGCAGAGGATTAAATGCAATTTGTACCTTGAGCATTGGAAGAGAGAAAAACTTAAAAAAACAAACAAAAAAAAAATACATTTTAGGAGCAGATCTACATGTGCATTATCAAATCTTCTGTGGTTTTGTATAAAGGATTTTTATTAGAGATTATTATTATTAGTTACAGTTTAAGAATCTTTTATTTTTTCATATTTATATAGTACTTGGCACTTTGCATTTGTGTGATTTTTTTTGCAAAATCGAGTACTGTCCCTTTAATGCTGTCAGTACCTTGTTTAATCATTGGTTCAGGCTTCTGATAGTGCACTACATGCAAAATTGGTCGGGCTAGAATGTTTGTGACAGCCCGATGTTAGTTCATGTGGCAGTATGTTTGAATTTTGTTAGTAAAGCTGTTTTTTAGCGCTTACTGAGTGGTGCGGTTATTTGCCTTCTCACCACCTCTGGTTTTATCTGGCACACTCTTTTGAGTCAGGTTGTTTTGCGTTTAGTTTACCCTTGTGCTTAAACCTGTTTATTTTGTATTTAAATACAGCCATGAAGACCAGTCTTATAACCATAAGAATGGTCTCAAGTGCATTCTAAGGGTAAGAGAGATGCAAGTCAATTGAGAATGAGTCTGATAACCTATGGATGTAAGGGAGATCACTGTTACAACCTTAAGAGAAGTCTTGGCTGCTCTAGTCATATATTTTTGATCAAAATTGATCACTAATTTGGTAAAGTATAAACCAGCCCTGAACATACCTGTTACTCTTTACAGAATAAAAGTTTCTCATGTGCAGAGGAAAAGAGCACTCTGATTGGTCAAGAGTGAGCCCCACCTCGATCTATAATAAATTTCTTTGTGTTGTTGTACTCCAAATTAGTTTGTTGTATGTCTGTAAATTTTGTGTAATTACTAAACATTTGTGACTGCTGTGTTTTAATAAGTACAGTTAATCTATTTTAATTACTTTCCTTTGTTCTGCCTCTGGGAGAGCATTTACAACTTGTAACGTAAAACCTTAATCTGATACTGAGCTGGGGTAAGGTGTAGCTGAAATGACATAGGGGATTCTTGTGTTCAATAAGCCTGGCCTGTGTGAGCAGGACTCTATGTTGGAACAAGAAGTAAACAGCCCTGACTAAATCATGACACCTCTGGTGGCAGCATGATAAAGTAGGCATGCCAGTCCATTATGACCACCTAAACTGGACCAGTGACCTGGTCCAGTGGGAAAACCACACTGGCCTGACTTGAAAGCATTTTTTAATTAAAGCAACTGTCTCTGAAACAGCACCTTGATGTCGTAGCTTATTTCAGCTGCTGCAATAGGCTTCTGCAATGAAACCAATAATGCACATGAAGACAAGGAAGCAAAGAACAATACGGACTGTGTTTTCAGCTGTGAAATCCATGTCTAAAAACAGCAGAGAGAACAAGAACAAAAAAACAAACATAAATCACAAAGGAAGTCAAGCATTTTAGGTATAGTACCCAGTGTGCATTTGAGTCTATTTCTCAGTCAGTTTATTCAGACAGGAGAGCCTTGCAGACATTTGTAACATCTCATTTTCAGAAGGATCCTCCTGGTTCTACTTAATGTTTTATAAAGATGTTATTGGGTGATTTGAGCCTGTGATCTTGTGCTTTTCTGTTCAGATAAAAGTATTTGAACCAGTTACTCACATGGCATTCAGAAAGTACATTCGTGATTATGCATATAGTGGAACCTGCAAGTATGCAGAGCAGTGTCACAGATTCCTGCATGACAAAAGGGATCAACTGCCATTGAAATGGCACTGTTTTCTGCAGCAACAATGCAGAATTCTGCAGTATTCAGTGTTGCAATCTGACTTTTTTTTCATATCCTCCTAAGAACAAGTAGAGTCAATCAGCTAAAGATAACCATTTATTTTTTAAATTTGTTTGTACAGGTCATTAAAACTGTGGTGCAGCATCAAATATATGTCAGAGTGATACTTTTAAACAATCTTATACCTGCCAAATACTGAAGTAAGAAAATGTCAAGTGAATTACTCAAGGTCACACTGTCAATCAGTGGCAGGAGTGCAGTAATGACATCTGCAGGAGGCATATGCAGCTAGATATAACAGGATGCAGTGGACCCAGTCATTGAAACATAGAAACATAGACTTTGATGGCAGATAAGGACTGCTTGGCCCACCTAGTCTGCTCATTTCCCCTACCTGGAGAATAAGCTGCAGATCCTATTTAACCAACAGACTATTTCTTCCTACCCCCCCCCCACAAAAATTGCATTGTGTCTGTCTCATGCATTCTTGAATTCTCCCACAGTTTTAGACCCCACAACCTCCTCAGGAAAGCTGTTCCATGCATCCACCACCCTCTCTGTGAAAAAATACTTCCTCACATTGCCCCTGAGCTGTCCCCCTGGTCAGTAAGGAAGTAGGGCAGAGAGCAGAAATGTAAGACCATTCCATTACTGGCAAGTATGTCAGAGTTAAATATGAGTGACTACAGTGATTTGTCGCCTCTCTATACAGCAAAGGTGACATAGAGAGCAGTTGCTGTATCTCCCTATTTGGAATAGGGCAATATGCTCTGAGACTAATGACACTATACAGAGAACCTGAATGATCAGAGTCTTGTGCTTCTTTTAATATAAAGCTGACATAACAAATAAAGGGGTTTACAATCAACTCCCCACAGGTAACTATAGTACACATCAACTAGCAGGTGAGGCACCTCTGAAGGGAGTTATTGGAGTGTACAGACTGTGGGGAATTCATGACACAGATGCTGCCCTGGATTTACAGTCATTGAATCAGCTTTTCTGTAGGAAGATGCAGGTGTTGAGCTAGTGGGCAACAGTGGGGACTACAGTAACTGCTGATGCTGTATGCCCAAAGGCCAAAATATTTTTTTTATTTATTTATTTAGGGATTCGGATCACACCTTTGAGCTCAGAGCTCTTTTACAAAGGTTCCACGTCAAACAGTGACAATGAAAACAATAACAAACAGTTTATATATGATACTCGAATAATAGGTAGCTAGTATACAATAAGATTACAATGTCATTCATAGTACCAGTGGAGACAGTACATCATCAAGAGCATTCAACTAGGGTAAAGGACAGTGTTTATATGCAGTGAAAGAGATAAAGAGGTGTGACATTTAGTGTGAGAGTCCAAGGAGGAATCAAGGTGAGGGCAGGGAGACTGGGGGATGGGCAGCCAAAAGAAGTGGCTTTGTCTAGGAGGTTGGGAGCCATTGGCAGTAGGTTGGTTATAAGGTTGATCCAGTGGGGAAAAAGGCACAGGGGGGTGAGGAAGACAGAGGAATAGGGCAAAGGGGAAGAGTGGGGGTTAAAGGAAGGGGAAGGAGAGTGTGGGTGAGTGGGCATTATGGGTGTTAGAGTCCTAGTGGCAGTCACAAACTGTCCTAGTAAGAAGGTGTTGTCTTAGGCCATTTTTTAATTGTAAGATACATTGGGAGTTTAGAATGTGCACTGGGATTTCATTGAGCCATTGCAGGGCCCTATAGCTGAAAGCACACTGTCATTGCACAGTTCAATGGAAAGGTGTAGATAGGGCCCCCCTCATCCTACCTCTGGTGGTATAGCTGGTAGCACTTGGTGTTAGAATGCTAGAAATGCAAGTGAGGGGGTTACCCATTAGAGCCTTTTTTCCAAGGAAACATGTTTGGACTATAATCCTTTTCTTTAGTGGCAGCCAATTTGTCTGCTCATATAAGGAGCAGGTGTGGGTATTTCGATCTGCAGCCATCGTGAGCCTACATGCCTTGTTGAGGGCAATGTGAATCTTTTTTAGTGCAGTGTCTGTTACTGTGCCATAGACCATCAATCCATAGTCGATGGTAGAAAGGATGGAGCTGGAGACTGAGAGACGGAGGGCCTTTGGAGTGAGATACTTTTCATGCTTATAGAGTACACCCAGCTTGGTGTTCATTGCCTTTACCCAATGTGTTGGGTGAAGGTAAGGGAGTCATCAATGGAGACCCCCAGGTACATGAAGGAGTGAACTTGTTCTTGCGACTTGTTCTAGCGACTCACTGACTTTACTGGAGATGTTGAAGGGAGGGAGCTTCTTTTTATGTGTGGGCTGGCTCTGAGCATCACCTTGGTCTTTTTGTAGTTTAATATAAGTTTATGGCTACAGAACCAATCTTCCAGCTTATAGAAGGATGACTGCAGCTTGGAGTGGAGGGCGACTATTGATGAACTGCTAGTGAGAAGTACAGCGTCGTCTGCGTAAAGTATCAGTTTAATGTCACAGGCTTCAGGAAGATTATTTAAGAAAAGGCTGAATAGTAAGGGCCCCAGTATTGACCCCTGTGGGACCCCTAAAGATACCTCAATGGAGCTAGGTTTCTGTGTGCCCAATTTTTACTCATTGGCTTCTATGTGTCAGGTAGTTCTTGAACCAGCAGACAGCAGTGATTGCAACCCCCAGGTTCTGTAGTTGAGTCAGGAGGAGAAAGTGATTAACAGCGTTGAAGACTTTGGTGAGGTCTATGAAGACTGACCCTACCAGTTTTCCTTGGTCTAGTGCCTTGTGAGAGTAGTCAGTGTAGTCCAGCAAGGCAGTGGAGGTATTATGATTCTGCCTGAAGCCACGTTGGCTGGGACATAACAGGTTGTATTTGTTGAGGTACTCTGTGAGTTGGGTGGCCACAATCCTTTCCAGGGCTTTAGCTAAGGGAGAGAGGATTGATATTGGCCTATAACCAGGTATTACGTCATATCACTGTTCTTGTGCACCAGCATCACAAGAGCCTGTTTCAGATCCTGGGGAATTGTGCAAGAGCCAGTGATTTGTTAAATAGTTCTGTAACTGGCACAATGATGACATCCAGTGTTAGGGATAGAAGTTTCATATCGACTCCATCAGTCCTCATTCTGGTCTTGCCTAGTATTTTTTTTTTTATGTGTTTGAAAGCCTCCTTCATTGACACTTTTTAAGTAGAAGACAGGGGTTGAGTCCCCTTGAGGCATGCAGTTGGTTTGTTCCCCAGCAGGGTGCAGGTAGGTGGGGGATAGCACTCCAGTCAGGTCAGTAAATGCTGCATTGAGAGAATCCGCAATGTGCCGTAGGTCAGTAATCAAGGCATTGTTGACATTGAGCAAGCAGGGGATCTTTTTCTCATCCTTCCCAAGAAGGCTTCTGATGTTCTCCCAAAAACTATTCCCATTGTCCCAAGTTTTATTAAGCTGTACCTTGTGGAAGTTGGTCTTTGCTTGGTGGATAAGGTTGGTGCAGTGGTTTCTTGCAGCTCTATAGCATTGGAAGTTGTGTTTGCTGAGATAGGACCTGGCTTTTTCCCAGAGGTTGTCTCTTTCCTTCATCTGGGCAAGGAGATTCCCATGATCCAGCCATTAACTTGACCCAACATTTTTCTTTTCCTCAGTGGTGCAAAGATATCGCAAATGTTGTTGAAGCCCTTTATAAAGAAATGTAGGACCTGGTCAATATTAGGTGCATGATCTATGGGGGACCAGTCATGCTGGGAGAGGGCCCCAAGCTTGCCCTTCCCCAAGACCCTACAATTAATCATGATAGGCGGGGGCTTGCTCAATTTGTTTGACCATGTGAAAGTGACTGGGGAGTGATCACTTATGGTGTCAAGCAGAACATTAAGCTCAGAGATCCGAGAAGAGGAACTCGAGAGAAGCCAGTCAAAGAGGATGTCTTTTCCTGTTTTGTGGTTCTGCCTTGTTGATATGTCTACGAGTTGGGCCATATTGGGCCAAAATAGGGCCAGTGGACTATAGTTGGGAGGGAGAGAGGCAAGGAAGAGACAGGATGGTGTACTAGCAGTGCAGACTATGACAACCGCTAACATGTTTCAGCCCCTGTTAGATGATACCCCCTGTACTCCCACCCAGAAAAAAAGGACCACCACAACTGATAAGGGGTCTCCAGTAACCATTCATACTGTAAGTCAGGGAAAGATAAAACCCCCAAAGAAGGAGGTAAGAATGTCATGGTAACATGGGATTTGATTGTCAGGGACACATATTTGATAGTGCTTTCAACAAAAGACTTTGTAAATGACGTCCACTGATTCCCAGAAACAATAATTTTTCAACACAATTTACAACTGCCTGTTGTGAATTATATTGCTGTGTCATTCCTATTTTATTAGCCTGTAGGGTCATCTAAGGTCAAAGGCTCCAGTGATAGTACTATTAACACAGGTTATGAACCTGAATAAAAGAAGTCTGATGTGGTCAAGTCTGAGCCTGTCTAAAAGAAACCTTTCAGGTGCCAACATGTTGAAATTATTATTTATTATGGTACAGTTAGTGTAGAACTACTAATGTAGTCTAATGACAGTCTTACACAATTTGTGAGTGTAACAAAAATCTAATCTATTATGCCATAAAATGGTTTATGTTTTTAATGACTCTTTGCAGTTAGTAACGTTTACATTTAAGTTAAGCAAACTCTCCTTGCACTAACAAGAGGCTCTTGGTAGCAAAATACATGAATCATGTGCCCCCACCCCCATCAACTGACTACCTTCAGCAGTAGCAGTTTTAACAACTGACATGTCCATAAGGGGCAAATATAACTATTGGAAATGTTAATCTCGCTGTCTAAATTTAAAGTTAACTACAGGCAAATAATTTCATGCCTATTTGTTTGAAAATAACATTCTAGGACTGGTGTCAGATGTATGTATACTTTTTTTTTTAACATGCACACACTCACTGATAAGAAGGCTTTCACGGTTCATCAGAAATTGGGTATGTGTTATGCTACAACTGTTACCATTCTTGGTATGATTCATCATGTTTATAAAAACATACATGGACATTCAATGCCATGAAATGCAATTACAAGCAGGAGCCTCACCATATGACATCCTAACAGGCAGGCATGTGTTACTGCCTTAGCAAGCTTTGCTTGCTCTAATACCGCATTGAATGTGGCGCAGATGTGTAAACTTGAAACATTGTGCAGCCTTTGTTGCTGAAATTAACACCTGTTTTCTCTAAGTGGGGAACACTCATATTAACTGTTTTCATTTACTGCAATTAGACAACTAACAATGTTTAAGCTTTTATTTTCAGCCTCCTTTGCAGAAGCAATTGTTGCTGCTATATCACAGAAATGAAGAATCCAATCCTTCCCGTGGAAAGGGGTTGCAGAAACAGTGCACATTTCAGCTCCCAAACTGAGCTGCTGAAAATCAAAAACCACATAGCAGTGGACAAAGTCCAGTAGAAGAAAAGCTTAAAGATAATTGCCTAGTGTCAACTTTCCACCTGTTATACAATACCAGTAACAGTTCCGGTCCTGCAACTGTGACAAAGATAATGCAATGTTTATTTATTTATTTTAGTCTTTGGTAACTGAGTAAGGCCCACTAGGCATGAGTGCCTGTTTTCAGGGGTGACCTGGGAGCATTGGGCAGTGAAGTGACTTGCTTAGAGTCGCACAGTATGCAAGTGGAGGTTGTGAGAATCAAACCAAGGTCTGGTCTGCTGGATGTACCAAGCTCATTCACAGCTCATTACTCTAAACTCTAGGCTATACTGCCAACCCGAATGAGGGTACATTTTTCCACAGACATTTAAATTGGCACTGTGGTATGAATAACAGGGTATTTATTGCATGGGATGTGTGTTTTGGGTATGTTTAAAGCTCTAGAGCACTAGAAAAAAGGCATTATAGCTGTGTAAAATAATTTAAATTGTTAGCATATCAGGTGTGGGACTAATTTATTCTATGCAATTAATAATAAATAATATTTTTCATATAGCGTAATTCAGACTTATAGCGCTGTACAATAAAAGCAGAGATAAAACAGTAAAATACTATAAAACAAACATTAATAGAATTTGCAGTAGACAATATTCTTATGTACAATCCCCAAAGGCACAGTAAAACATGTCAGTCTTTAAAGCTGTCTTAAAGATCTCCATGGTCTGGCACTCTCAAATCCGATGAGGTAGAGAATTCCATAGGGTCGGAGCTGCATACATAAATGCTCGAGCACCTGAAGTTTTCAATCTAACCTTGAGAACCTCTAGCAATCCCTCGTCGGCTGAGCGGAGAGGAAGGAGAGGCAGTATGGAACCAGGATCTCTTGCAGGTAGCCCGGACCCAGTCCATGTAGGGCCTTACAGGTCAGTAAACTGACCTTGAAGGTGATCCACCACTCTATAGGCAGCTAATGCAGTTCATGCAGCACAGAGGTGATATGACTGTCCTGGGAAACCCCCTGTCAGTAACCTGGCCACCACATTCTGCACCAGCTGCAAGTGGCGGATATCAACCCCTGGGAGCCCTAGGTAGAGGGAGTTGCAGTAATCAAGGTGTGAGTTCACAAAGGCGTGAATCAACATTGGAAGGTCACAGGATGGAACAAGGTGCTTAATCCGGGTGACGTTCCTCAGATGATAAAATGAGGACTTGACTACTGCTGCCACCTGCATATGCAGTGTCAGCCCCTCATCAAAAATCACCCCCAGATTCTGCACCTGAACAGAAGGCATGAGCTGGCTACCTCTGAGCCAGAGCCCAGAGGCAAACCTGTGCTTTCTCTATTAACTCATAAAAGCAACAGGATCCAAATCACCTTTCACCCTGATACTTTTACAAGTTTAAGCCATGCTTCTTTTATTGCATAAAATAAAGTAAATAATTGCTTTCTAAAAATTTTACAACACCAATACCAGACTTGGAGTATATTTATTTTTAACTGAAAAAATTGTGTTTATAATGAAGTACAATGCAAATGTAATTGTTTTGTAAAATTTGTCAGCTACTGAATGGTTACAGCATATGTGCCCTCAACATTTAACTCAGTTATACAAATGTTTTCATTACAAATCTGTGAGTTTATTTTAGAAATCAAGATATCAGAATAAAGCCTCTATACATTCCACCATGACTGGGCAGGGGTCTAGTGGGGGGAAGGAGATCTTGCTGATACACATGGGAGTATGGAACACTATAGATTTAGAAACAATAAGAAGAGTAGGCAATGTAGTACACATTAAATAGGTGGCTTGATTCTAGATGCACCTCTACGTATGTCATAATTTGCAACATCGTATTGGTGCAGTTACACCCTGGACCATGCACCCGATTCTGTATTGGGCAGGGTCCCATAAGCTAAGTCCTGTGGCTGACACCAACAGAAGACTTGCACCAAATGGAGAGCACAACAGCAGACATTGCTGCAAGCCTGCGGCGTTGCCCTGTAAAAGGCTGAAGACATCCTTTCCCCCAACTTCAATCCCCATAAACTTCCCCACTAGCCATGATCCACATATTATTCATATATAATCCCACCTCAGCCCCAATTTCCCTGTAATATTAATTTATAATCCCCCTGATTCCCCTTAATATTAATACAAATCCCCCTCCCAGCAATGAGCCATGTTCCTGATCCACGCACCCCACAACCCAAGTAGTATGACAGTATAACTGTAAAAAAATAAAAAAAAATATCCAGTTGTCCATGACATCCCTGAAAGTCTAGTGGTCCCCTACCCCCCACTCGGCAGTGTCAGACCACCCCACCCCCAACCCATACCAAGCCGATGACTGGCACAGCTCACTCACACCACATGGCCAGCCACCAACTGAGCTCAGCTAGAGTGTGTACTGTAAATAGTATGCACTCAGTGAATGACAGTGCTGTCATCCACTGAGCACGTACTCACTATATTTACAGTACGTACTCCTAGTGGAGCTCAGTCAGTGTCTGGTCTGAGAGGTGAGCTGTGCCAATCACCAGCTAGGTATGGGTGGGGGGAAGAGGGGTGATCTAGCACTGCTGGATGGGGGGGCCACTAGACTACCAGGGATCTCATGGATGACTTTTTTTATTGTTTTACATTTATGGCTGCCATATTACTTGGGTTGCAGGGTGCATGGATCAGGAAAGGGCTGGAGGTGGGTTTGTATTAATATTATGGGAATTGGGGCTAAGGGGTATTATATATGAATATTATGGGGATCATGGGTTAGGGAATTGATGAATATTACGGGATAGGGCTGGGGAATTTTATAAATATTATGGGGAATCTGTGCTGAGGATGGTGCTGTTTATGGGGCTACATGTCATGAGGGATGGGCTGGTGGCACATTGGCACAACCCCAGCAGACTCAAAGCCACACTTACACCAGCTAATAGCACATGGCACATGTACTAGGGTTGTACCAGAATAGTGACATCAGGACCTTGCAGCTGCCCTTCCAGAATAGGGCACAACTGCTGCTGTAAACCTCTAGTGCCATGCTGCAGGGGTTTTATAGTGTAACTGGTGGTGTATGTCCACTTTGGTGCAAGTAGCCTCTGAAATGTAGCAGGCTGTTTTGCAGAATACCGAATTTTGCAACTCCTGATGCAAATTGCTACTTGCACCATTTTGGGGGTGCAAGTCAATTTACACCAGGCATAACCCTTTGAAAATTGGGCCCAGGGTCTTTAAGTAAAGTATTATAATACCTCAGTTGACATATGAGTAATATTGCATGATTTTCTAATCCTACTGAACACAGTCTGGCTAATGAAATGCTTACAACAAAATGATGAAATGTGTGTTGCATGTGGTGTATTTGTTTATATTAAGTTACATTATTAGAGACATTGAGACAGGTAGACTTTCTGCTTTTACTTTGTGCTTCAAATAAATATGAAAATATGAACTTTATTTTGCTGGACATAAATGTGTATTTTCTCATTGTTCACTTATGATATTTGAGTAAGATGGAGTACTCTTATTATACATAGCTTGTGGCTGCTCTGAGCTTCATCTTACAGGTGCATGATAAATGGGTGCGCTAAAGCTGTCATGTTGTACTAAGTTACAAAATGCTGCATGGGATATTGCTTTGAAAAGTCACTTTCCTTGTAGCACTTCTGATAAAGCTAAACCTGTCACTTGCCACCTGAACTCTGCACTAAAACTGGCAAGTGTGTACTGCTCCAACAGAAAATGGACATCACTTTGTTGTGTGGTCTCCAAGCTTTTGCTTTTCCTAATACTACTACACAGGCTAAGTTGGCATACCTGGAAGACATCTACATGGCCGTGTGGCTGAAATTAATCATGATTCCTACACTGTCGACGGAGATATGAACTTCGTTGGGTCGAAAGGCTGAATAAATGACATCCCTCTACAAATGGACATTGATGTTATCAATAAAATGTTTTATGCTTTATTTTATTTGTTTATTTATTTAAGAAATTGGAAAGACCTTTGAACCAAGGGCTCTTTTACAGAGGTTCCATCTCACCTTAAACAGGTGGCCTTTTCTACTGACTTTTCTTCATCATTTTATTGCAATGCTTATTTTCTGTTTCTGTGTTTCATATTAATTTTGACTACTCCCCTTTGCTACATGCGTAGAAGGTTTAAGTCTGCTTTGTCTCACAATTAATATGCAGGTACTAATGTATTATATAATGTCATGCTTAGTGTGAGACACCTGAAGAAAAATCCCTGTTGTCTTGAAGCCGCTCGTGTTGGTGTAGGAGGTCTTAAAGGTCATACACATATCATTAGTCAGAACCTATGAGCTCAGCACATGACATAAGTGCTGGGACAAACAGTATTAGTTAGACGAATGAGTCCAGCATGCATATAAATACTGGAACAGAAATAATTTACATTTTAGTTGGATTTTATTTCTTTAGATAGACTCTATGAGATCAGTGTGTATTTCCCATAAACACACACCAAGACAGTTAGAATTCTTTTATTATTAAGTTAGATTTTATGAGCCCAGTGTAAAAATGCTGAGCCATTTGGTCTTTTATATTTTCTTAATTTTATATGCTTGCATCACTATATTAGCCATAAACCTTAGCATTAGTTCATTTAACACACATTACTTTAGAATAGGCACATTATAAGGAGTTAATAAAGATAGTTAGAAATTAACTCGAATTACAGAGGCCTTCAAAAGTGGTGGTGGAAGAATCATGCATTTGTTTATACCTTAGATGTCCCATAACTCAGATTGTACCATGCATTTCTGTTGATAAGTCTGACATCTTGTCTCCTTCTGTGGTAAACAGATTATTCATGTACCATAGAGAAGTACACTGCACCTATGAGGTCATTTTTGACTCTCATGAAAAACATGTATTTTTAAATCATGCAAAACCTGTGGAACTTATAGACAGCCTGTTTACTCAAATCATATATAAGAGGTTCTAGTTGTTATCTAAGTTGTCTGCACAGTCCAATAGCCAGCAATGGTATCACATCAGCCTTCCTGCTGTGTGTGGCCCTGCTGAAGTGAGTATGAGTTTTTGTACTTATTTAGCAGTAGCCGAAGATAGGCAAAATGCTTAATAATACAATTGGAACATATTTGGTATTTTGTGTTTGATGGTGATCAACTGATCTGACGGTTCAGTATTGAAAATGTCATATTGGAAAATCTGTGTCTTTCAAACTGGAAACCATGTATAATAAAGTATATGGAGAAGAGAGGAGGACTGTGCCAGTCACCTACTCATGTTTGGAAAGGGGAGTGGGATGGTGGAACACTGCCAGCCAGGGTGGGGGTGGGGTGGGGTGCACTGGGCCACCACGGAATAACATTTTAATTCACAAAGTGGGGATCAGGAATAGGGAAGGGGTTCACTAGACCACCAGAGAAAAAGAATGTCTATATACTATACAGGGGATAGGGATGGGAGAGGTTAAACTAACTGGGCAGTTGATTGGGTGGGGAGGGACCACTAGCTACCAGGCCTTTTTAATTACATGTCAGGCAGGTTATCGGGTGGGTGGAGGGACCACTAGCCTCCAGGGCTTTTTTAATTACATGCCAGGTGGGTGATTGGGTAGGGGGATGGACTGCTAGCCACCAGGATTTTTTCAATTACATGTCAGGTGGGTAATCGGGTAGGGGGGCCACTAGCCACCAGGGCATTTTTTAATCATATTTTAGGTGGTTGATCATTGGGGGGAGGGACTTTTAGCCACCAGGAATGTTTTATTTTTATTTTGGGCAGGGCTGCGGAGGGCACTGCATGCCATGTAAATGTTTTTTTTCACCTATTCATAGTGAAACAGGGTGAAATTCTTGCACAAAACAGTTAGAGTTTTCTGATCCACCACAGGAAGAAGTTAGGAAACTTCTGTGAAAATTGTACCATTTTGCAGAACATCCACTAAGTTTTGCACATCTCTAGAATGGGGCATACCTGGAATAAAAGAAATGCTAACAGTTCAGGCGGCAAATGTAGAGGCAGAACTAAGGCTAGTGCAGGTGGTCAGTTTTGGGTCACTAGCTGATAGGGATTCCCCCTGACTTCATACCTAGATTTTCTAAAGGCTAATTCTAAGTCTTCTCTAAGTTTTTCATCCTGTATAGCCATAAATAGCATGCAGTAGTCCCCCCTAATATGTATGTATTCCAGGGTATAAAGATCCAACTCCTGAAGTCTTTCTGGATAGAGTATGCCTTCCATTCCCTTTACAGACCTAGTTGCCCTGCATTGTATTCCCTCCAGTTTTGGTATATCTTCCTTTTTATATGATGCCCACAACTGGGCACAATACTCCAGGTTTGGCCTCACCAAGGCACTATACAGGGCATAATCACCTTTCCTATCACTGTTAGCTATGTGTCTTAGTATGCAGTTTAGTATCTGGCTGTTTATTTTTACTAATTTATTGCAGTGTGCACTGAACTTCAGGTAATCACTAATTGTGATCCCAAGTCTCTTTCTTCAGATGTTTCTCTAAGACTGTATTTCCTATTTTGTATGGTGAGTAATATTTCCTTTGCCCATTTGCATAACAGTGTATTTTGTACTGTTTAGTTCAAGTTTACTCTTTGTGGTCCAGTTTTGTATTGCTTCAAGTGCATTTTGCAGATCAGTGATATTTTTTTGTGTATTTGCAAAGGTGCCTATCCTACAATCATCTGCAAATTTAGTCACCCAAATGTCTTTATTTTTGTGGAAAGTAAAAGAGTTGTCCATAAAGCCAATATTTTGTTGTTTACAAAAGGAGCGTAGCCATATATTGAGCTTACTAATGCTGGATTTTTAAACTCATATTTTCCATGTGTCGGGAGCAAGCCAGATATTATGATGTCTCCTCCTTTTTCTCAAATTTTGTTTATTGTATATTGGTAGTCCTATTTAAAGACTTAAGTGTTTCAGTTTCCCATTTCATTTATACTTACATGAAGTATAACCAGTGGATTCTGCAATCCTTCCATTATTCCACACAGCAAAGATGCTATATCTTCAGTTTTTACCCCTGGTTGGGAACTAACAGTTATATGCATTTTTCTAACCTGGCAAACCAGTGAGTCAATGTCTTTGGTGATAGAATCACCTATAATCAGAGGCCTGGATATTCAGACTGCGCCAAGCTGTGGCGCAAGCCTGAGTGCAGCACAACTTGGCTGTGTAGGGGCATTGACAGGGTGATATTCAACGGAGCTGCACCATGGCACAGCATCACTGAATATCACACCCTAGCCACCTCACAGTGTGCATGGCACAGTGGCACTGTGCCAGCGCAAGTGGCCAGAGTGGAGCAGTGGGATGTGCTAGTGCAAGTTCCATTGCGCTAGGTGCAATAACTGTGATATTCAAAAGTGCACATGCAAATGGGGCCATCATGCATTCAAGGCACAAATAGGGCCATTTGCATGTCATTATGGCCCCATTTCCATGCAGGTGCGCCGATCCCCGGGTGACTTGCTCCTGGCGCCCTGCCAGGCTGCAGCCGTTAGGGACCAACACCCCCTGCACATCGCAGCAACGTGCCCCACTGCCCAATCACAGGCATATGTAGAATAAAATAACCATCCGATATCCCTGGTGGTCCAGTGGACTGCTCGCAGCCAGATCGCGAGCATCTGTGTAAAAAGATATGTCCAATATCCCTGGTGGTCAAGTGGACTGCTTGCAGCCCAATCACAGGCATATGTGTAAAAAGATATGTCCAATATCCCTGGTGGTCCAGTGGACCACTGCAGCCTGATCGTAGGCATATGTGTAAAGATATTTCCAATATCCTATGGTCCAGTGGACCTTTTCGAGCGATCACTAGCATATGTGTAAAAGGTATGTCCAATATCCCTGGTGGTTCAGTGGACCACTGGCTCCAATCACAGGCATGTACAATAAGGAGAGCCCTAATATCCCTGGTGGTCCAGCAGCCCCCTCCCCACTCCACCCACTGAGCCCCACCACCCCACCTGGTTGCCGGTGGTGGCACCCCACCCACCTGTCGCCCCGCCACCTGCCGACTGACAGATTATGGAGCTGTGGCGCCCATTGGTCCACAGCGTGAGCAATGGGCATGCAGCCCATACCGTACTACACAGTCCAGATATGTGAATGCCGACCACTGACTGGGGAGCGAGGCAGTGGGCTCAGTGGGCGGGTGGGAGGGGTACCGCTGGACCACCAGGGATATTGAGCCTCTTATTATTACATATGCCCAATATTGGCTACAAGAGGTCCACTGACCACCAATGATACTGGACTTATCTTTTACACAGATGCCCATGATCGGGCTGCAAGAGGTCCACTGACTGTCACCAGGGATATTGGACTTATCTTTTACACAGATGCCCACGATTGGCTGTGAGTGGTCCACTGACCACCAGGGATATTGACTTATCTTTTACACAGATGCCCACGATCAGGCTGCAATTGGTCCACTGGACCACCAGGATATTGGACTTATCTTTTCATAAATGCCCATGATTGGGCATGGGGGGCCGCCACTTGAAAGTGCAGCTAGGGCTCAGGTGACCACCCGCAGGTGGCAGCCGCTGTGTTGCCACTCGCAATATGGCAGCTCACCGGTGGTGGCCAGCTGTTGTTCCTTTTTGGCTCACCTATGTGCAGCGCAAGTAGGGGTTGCATATGCATGGGCTCAGTACATCCTGACGAACATCGATGCGAGTATGCATGGCACGCTTCACCTGCACTGCATACATTACAGATGCGCCCAGCGCATCGATTTGTGCCAGGCTCAATACCCATTTGAATATTGAGACGGACGATCAGTGGATTGCGCATGGTCAACAGTGTTGTGCATGTGCAACTCTTCTGAATATCCGGCCTTTAATATCTTTCTTTCCTTCCTTTCCCCCTCCATGTTTCCTACAATGGGGTCCGAATTCAATGTTATAGCTGTTATTATACAATGGCAAGAAAAAATCCTGGACTCTGATTGGTCAGTCTTGGACTGAACCCGTGATGTTATCCCAGCACAACATCATGGGTCTAGTCTCAGCCTCACTGTGAACCTGCAGAAGAGCATGAGCATGCTAAGCATTTGCTTGATTGTTTCATCTGCTCTTAAAAAACAAAAATATTTTTCCATACAAAAACATCTTGAAAATTATTTGTTTTTATTCTGTATAACAACGAGCCATTGTATAATAGATAGTGCCTCTCCAGGGTGTGTGTCGTTTGGGATAACGTCATGCCCTGTTGTTGGATGCACTCGGCCTGCAGCCTCGTGGACAGCCACCTGAGGCATGACGTTATCCCAGCACGACACACACCCTGTTGGGCATTATTGCTTAATTTTCTCACTTATAGAGACACCTTCTTATTTATTTTTAGTTGTATTGATTTGTAGTGGCACTTTATTTTGTGATGGTTTTATAGCTCCATTCATCCTTTTTGTATTATTTTTCTCCCCTACTCTTTGTAACTGATCCTTACCTATTACATCATCCTTAACATTCCCAATTAGGTGTTTATGTAGATCCTTGCTATCAGGGTCTAAGGCAGTGTATCTATTTTCTAGGTCCAGATATTCATTTGGTTTCAATTTCACAGCCTTTGTTTTACCAGATTGTTTCTGTTTGTTTTCCCATTTCATGTTTGCAATATATGTTCCTTGTCTTGTGTTGACTCTGTCTCATAAAAATGAGTCAATAAATGCATCCAATTCACCTATTTCGTTGTGAACCTCCATTTCTCCTGATTCACTATGTATTTCTTACTTTTTAAGCAACTGCTCAATTTCTAGCTGCAAGGCACCTAATAACAAACACTTATCACATGTGTAATCATCTGTTACTACCTCTTCTGTAAACATTTTACAGTTTATACAGGATTTTTTTGTTCTTTTTCGTTGTTTTTGACTTTGCCATGTTCAAGTATAGGGATGAATTACAAGTCTACTACTCCTGCAGTCAGTGCTTACTGGTCTATGCTGGTTTCCAGTAGTGCAGTGGTCCCAGTGGATACAGCAGACACATGCAGATGCATGTGTATCAGCGCACATCTCTGTGCATGACTACCACATGCCCACCCCACTCAAGCTTGCCCCACTCGCTCAGTACATTCTGTTTTATGTGGAGAGAGCAGGAAGTGTTTGCATGTCACTTCCTGTCTCCCTCACTCCCTGGATGAGAATTTTAGGCAAAAGAAATAAAAAACAAGTTACCACCTCATGCAGTGGGTTTATAATAAAATTTAAAATGATATGGGTCTGCCCTGGCGTGCACCACAGCCAAGAATATGCAGACCCACACTGGTATATTCACACAGTGTTTGCTGTGTGCTCTGCTAGTTGTTAAGCAACAGTCTACACACCTCTCGCTACAGAGGCAGTGCCAGGCAGCAGAAAGCTTTTAGTTTTTAACACGCCACACTCCCAATAGAATAGTTTTGTCCAGCAATACTGGTCTCACGCACCTAGACCTAGTATTATGACTCTTTAAACAAAAAGTGCCTTAGCTGGGATTTACCTAAGCCAGTCAAAATAATTCTGGTTGCATTAATCTGCACCACAAGCAACTGAAACCTGGGACTCTAGAAGTGCTTTTCTTTGTAATACATACCTGATGCTGCACAGATAATTATATTTTCAAACCCAAGGATGGTGAGTTACGTATGAAACCTAAACAAACATAAGAGAGAAAGAAATAAGATCTTAGTTGGAATTTAAACTCCAGGCTACCCAGAAAGTATTCTGGGTGGCCTGGGTTCAAATTCCAGCAAAGGCCCTTATTTAATTATTTCTGTTCTGTTTGTCCAGTTTCCATAAATGTGCACATCAATCATTTGTGTTTAAAATGTAATTATCTATGCAACATCAAGTTATGCATTACAGAAAGAGTAAAGTGCTTCTGGAAGTCCCAGGTTTCTATTTGCCTTGGTGTCGTAACTGGTAGTACAACCAAAATGGTATTCTGAGTGGCCTGGCTTCAGATCCAAGCTAAAGCACATATTTTTTTTCTGTCTTCTCTTTGCTTTAGTTCCAGAAAGCAGCATGGCAACCAGCAAGAGACTGATGGCAGGAGTCAGTGAAAATTCTATTGTGCAAGAAAGAATGCTGAAATAACTGTATGCATTAAATGTAACAAAATCAGTTGTTCCTCATGAGTTGCACCCAAGGATATTAAGGAAAATGAGGCAGGTTTTAGCATGTCTAGTAACAGATCTCTTCAACTGCTCTCTGGAGAATGAAGAAGTGGCAGTGTATTGCAGGATGATGGATGTGGTCCCCTTCTATAATTGTGGGAATCGTAAGGAGCTAGGCAACTACTGAACAGTTTTACAAGTATTGTAGGGAAGATCATGGAATCCATTAAAAAGGAGAGGATTAGGAGAGACCCAAGATGGCCAATTTAGTAGCAGCCTATCTCCCGTGCTCCCAATGCCAAATATGTGTTGATTTGTTTTATTTCTCAGCCTTGTTTCATCCACAGCCAGCAAGAAAGAGATGGCAACTGAAGAAAAGAACCTTCTGCACAGCACTGCTGATGAATTTGTGTCACCAAAGTTGGGTTCATTGGATCAGCAGCTCAGTCTGGACAAAATTAGCTCAAAGAATGGTTGTGGGGCTCAAGGTCCTATAACTCCTGTCACCGAGCGGCTAAAAACTGTGACAAAACCCTTAACAAAGCCTAAGACATCAAAGGCACATGAAACTTGAATACTGCAGCTGCTAGAATGTGCAGTACCTAAACTTAAATCCTCACCAGTGAAACAGCAAATACATAAAGAATAAACCTTGAAGTCTCTTGGGAGATCAACGTATACATTTGTCTCTTGCTTGATAGTTATGACTGCCACTTTCAGATATTGACTGAGAAGAGTGACACTAAAACAGGTCTCCAGGGTCATTGGTCCTCATGCTGTCATGCATTGGCCTTGTCCCCTGGGCCAGATGGAACATGCATTACCTCCTCCTGCTGTCAATACAAAGGACTCATCCTTGACCTAAATCTATCTGCAGCTCCAGAAGTTCTATCAAAGGTAGTGGCATCTCTTTGGTGGCGAAGCAAACATGACTATCTTAGGCAAGGATTTAGCCCTGAACATTCAACACAAAATCACCATAGACACAGATGCCAGTCTAACAAGCTAGGGGACAGCTGTTGATTGCCAGACTGCACAGGGATAATCATCTTTAGTGGAGTCCAAACTTAAGATCAATGTGCTGAAGGTGAGAGCAGTATTTCAAGTACTACTCACGTTCAGCAACAGGAAACAGAATAGGACACAAAAATCACTTTGTCACGTCCAACAACAAAGTTAGAGTTGCTTACATAATGAAGCAAGGTGGAACAAGGAGCAAGGCAATTTAGTGGGAAGCTACCAAAGTAATGAGCTGGGAACAGAAATGCCTAAAGAACATTACAGCGATACATCTGGCGTGCAGACTCAACATGGCTGGTGGATTGACTCATCCATCAACAAATCCACCAAGGGGAGTGGAGACTCCACCCACGTGTCTTCCAGTTAATTTAAAAATGCTGGGACCAGTCTAAATTTACCTCATGGCCACAAGCAATAACTCCCAATGCCTGAGATTCTACTCCCCGTTCAAGGAGCAATAATCCATGGGGTTCTCAGGACTTTCTGTGTGGCATACACCTCCCACCCTTCCACTAATACTGCAGGTATTGACAAAGATTTGACAGTCCAGAGCGACATTCATACTGATAGCCCTGTATTGGACAAGAAGGTCCTGGTTCACCATGGCAGTCACCATGGCAGTGAACCACCCATGAGGACTTCCAATCAGATAGAATATATTATATCAGGGACCAATCTGCCACCTGAGCCCTCAGAACCTCAAACTGACAGCCTGGCTCCTAAAATGGACATATTACTAAGAGCAGGATCCCAGTATTCAGTTAGGGACACACTGACAATATCCAGAAGAAGTTCTACAACTGCAAAGTATAAGAGGCACTGAGCGATCGTTGCAAAGTAGTGCAGTATCAAATAGATAGTACCAGAATACACTCCCATTGTGGACATTCTGCTGATCCTACAGGAAGGCCTAGAGATGGGACTCTCTCCATCCTCCCTAAGAGTCCTACTGGCTGCTATAACAGAGACACATGGAAAATACAGTACCAGGGACTCACCTGGATATCATACACTTCCTAAAGGCAGGTTCAATTATACACCCCCAAAATCGAACATGTCACTATGCCTTGGGGCCTAAATGTAGTTTTCTGGGCAATGGCTATCACCACTTTCAAACCACTACACACAGTAGACATAAAATGGATGAGCCTAAAGACAGTCTTCCTGACAGCAGTATGTTCAGTGAGAAGACCGGAAGAGCTCCAGGCCCAATCCTGTATTGATCCATACCTAACAATATAAGAAGACAGGGTGATGGTAAGAACCATCCTCTTATTTGGGTCTACAGTGGCTTCAGGGTTTCACTTGAACCAAAACAATAGAGCTACCAGTCAACCTACCAGAAACAGACACAGACCCAGGTCTACACACCCTAGAGATGAAGAGAGTGATCAGTACATACTTAACAGAACACACAAATTCCACAAATCAGATACTCTGTTCATTATATTCCAAGGACACGAAGAGGGCCAAGCCGCATCACATTACACAGTTGTATCTTGGCTGAAATCAGTCATTTAAGAGGCTTACAAAGCAAGTTTTAAGATTACACCCAAGAACATTACAGCTCATTCTACCTGGGTTGTAGCTACTTCCTGGGCCAAACAGAGCATGACCAGCACAGAGGAAATCTATGCAGCAGCCACATGGACTTTGATACATATAGTCACTAAACACCATAGACTTGATGTATTCTGCAACTGCAAGACCAAGTTCAGCTGCTCTGTTCTTCTAGTGGCCACAGCACACCCATCTGAAAACAATAAGTCTCCCCACTCATCTACTCTTGATAATGCTTCTTTGAACCCTGCCTGTAAGGAATTGGAGTGTCTCAGAAATTAAACCCCACAATGGCAGTTTACCCACCTGGTAAAGATGATTTTTGGGACATACATCTCTGAAGCACTCCACATCCCTCCTGGCAACAACTGTGTCCAGACTGATTTGTGATACATTCCACTGGCTTGCCATAGGGGCCCAGTACTCTTTTTTGGCTGTAACAAGAAGAACTAATCAGGACACTGCTTACTATGATTTGAGTTTCTCTGTTGCTCATGGTCACAAGCCTAACAGTATAACCATTTTTTTTTTTTGTTAAACATTTTTTTATTTTGTTGTCCTTAGGCAGAACACACACACAAAGGCAGAGTCTTACACATAAAGATTCGACAGATACCGCAACATTAGGTATGGCCAATTGATACAATTGACAAAACATTCTGTCAGTTCGCTACAACCTTGAAGGGTATAACTTAACATATTCTCCCTATTACAAACCAGGTAGCCAGAGGATGATTAAACTAATGACATGTCACTTCCCTCCAAACAGAGGGGAGCCTAAAGCAGTATAAGTAGACTACACAATGGAGAAGGATGTAACAAAAAAAAGTCAGTAATATTTGGTTACTCTACCAAGGGTATGTCCTATTCCCATGCAGATTGTAATATCAACTATATACAGCTATGGCAATCTTTCCTTTTTTTTTAATTTAAAAAAAATATAGATAAGATCGGGATGGAGAAGGGGGAAAAAGGGAAGACTTACAAAAAAAGGAACTATCCAAACATTTATAATGAAGGGGAGAAATCTAGGGGGTGGAGCTGGAAGAAGTATTGTGGCAGTACTTGGACCTTAAATAAGGTTGCCAACATTGGTCATACCGGGTTAGGGAGCCTTGGGCAAAGCTGGAGATCCTCTCAAATGTGGCCCCTTGGGCTAAAGCCAAAAGGAACTGATGAAATGTAGGAATATCAGGGATTCTCCATCTCGTCAATATAAGTCTTTTGGCCAATGCCCCGGGCATAGTGATCCATTGTGCCTCAGGACTACACTTGGGCATCTCAGGACTGCCGCAACCAAGAAGGAGTAGGGTGGGACATAGGACAATATCAGGGAATAATTGTTGACACATGTCCTGAATGGCTTGCCAGAACTGGTGAAGGTTGGGACAGTCCCAGAGTATATGAAACAGATGAGCCCCCTGGTTGCCACATCTCCATTAAGTGTCAGCCGGGATAAGTCCCATCTTAACTAGTTTCGCCGGATCTCTATACCATCTATGGAGGGTCTTATACATGATAAGTCTTGTACGCCTGTCCCGGCAAGCCAAATGGATACGTGCCCACCCATGCTCCCATTGTTGTTCTGAGATTGAGATCTGTAGCTCTTTTTCCCATTGCAGTCTAGCTTTCTGGGTAGGGTCTGTGGTGGGAGTCTCTGAGGACATGATATATGTTACTAGCTTTGTTCTTGGTAACTTTACTCCATGAACAAATGGGGTGAGTCTTTTTTTGTAACGAGTCACTATAGGGAGATTTTGGGAGATGAGATACTGCATCTCTTAACTGAAGGTATCTCCAAAAATGAGAGACAGGGAGATGATATCTTGCCCTTAGGGATTCAAAGGAATCGATAACAGTAGTCCCGGAGAGTAGGATATCTTGTATTAGGGAGATACCCTGTCCCTCCCATACTTTCCAGTGCAGGGTGGATTCCCCTATTTTCAAGGCCTGATTATCCCATAAAGGCATATATTCCCAAGGGGCCAGGTCATTGCCCAGCAGAGTCACTGCTTGTTTCCAGTATTTAACTGAAAGTAATATAGGAGGAGAAAGGCCCGCGGGCAGTTTCTTCCTACCATATAGGATGGCCGCCGGAGCAGCAGTGTAAGTTAGGGAAGCTTCTAACTGGTGCCATTGCGGAGAGCCCTGTCCAATTTTAGAAAACCATCTAAGAGTCTGAACCAACACAAAGGACATATGATACCGCTGTAACCAGGGGAGTCCTCAGCCCCCCTTTTCCAGTGCTGCCGAAGTTTGAGTTTGCTATATCGGGGGGGCACACCCTCCCATAGAAAATTACCCATTAGGGTCTCCAATTTCTGAAACCACTTCTGGGGTATAGGCAGGGGTATATGGGCCAATAAATAAAGCACCTTGGGAGCAGCCATCATTTTGATCGAATCAATTTTCCAGCCAATGAAAGCTTTAGTGTTTTCCATCTATCTATGTCTACCCTGGGTGAGTCAATCAGAGAATTGAAATTACGTAAAACATTTTAGCCGGTCTATTGTAGATGATACCCAGTATTTAATGCCCTGAGGGGACCATTTTAGCTCCAAGGTGATAAAATCTGCTCCAGAAGCTGAGGAATTTAATGGGAGAATTTCAGTTTTGGACTGATTTAATTTTAGACCTGATATCTTAGTAAACTCAGTCAAGGTTCTAAAAATTGTCTGAATTCCTAATTGAGAATGTTCGGTAGTAATAAGCAGATCATCTGCATAAAGGAATGTCTTGTAGTTGACATCCCCCACCTGAATCCCAGGGATAGTGCTGGAGGACCTAAGTGCAATGGCCAGAGGCTCCATCGCTAAAATAAATAAAAGGGGAGAAAGAGGGCATCCTTGTCTCGTGCCCTTTTGTAATTGGAAGAGCCGAGACATGGTGCCGTTAGTCAACACCGAGGCTAGGGGTGCAGTGTATAGCAGCCTTATCCAAGCAATATAGTCAGGGCCAAAATCCATAATGGAAAGAATATGAAATAAAAAGGCCCATTAAACCGAATCGAAGGCCTTTTCAAAGTTGAAGACCATAGCAACTGAAGGGATTGGTGAGAGTTTGACAGAATGCATTAAAGACCCTAGAGTTCTGTGATGGTCAGACCCCAGACGGCCCTTGACAAAGCCCGCTTGGGAAGGACTAACCAAGCCTTGCAAAAGGGGTTCAAGTTGGCCAGCAATAACCTTAGCTAATATTTTGGCTTCTGCATTAATTAGAGAAATAGGCTATAACTGCCTGAGACAGGGTCTTTCCCTTTTTTGGGAAGCACTGTAATAATAGCTTCTCTCATGGAGCGGGGTAGCTGTCCAATAAGTAAGGAATGTCTGAATACCCGAACCAAATAAGGGGCCAGATTAACACCCGGGAGTCTATACAAATCAATAGGCAGTCCATCCTTCCCAGGGGTTTTACATGGATTGCCTGGTTAACTTCCTCAATTGTAATCGGGGTTTCTAACAATTTGGTATCCTTGCTGGAGATTCTGGAAATAGATAGCGAGGATAGGAAAGCTTGGATCTTGGCTGGATCAGGGGGATTTGGAGAAGTGATAAATTTTCATAAAACTGGGACATGATTAGATTTATCCCTGAGTTTGAACAACAGGGGTTCCCAGTTGAATCTACCAATGCATGTATCACCATAGAAGCTTGCTGATGCTTAAGACGATAGGCCTGGCCTTTTCTCCCCCTTCCCAATAAGCATGATGCATGCGTCTAAGGTTTAGCTCAGCCTGCCAAGATAAATGAGTTGAGAGAGAGATTCGGGTGCTGGCTAATTGGCGCTAGTAGATCTGGAGAAGGGGTTGGTTACTTAGGGCTTTGTATTGGGCTTCCAAATTGTATAGTTGCTTCTCCAAGGCCCTCTGATTGGCTGCCCGGCGGTGTCTCCTGGCTGCCGCAAAAGCTGTTATCCTGCCACGAATAGTAGCTTTAAAGGCCTCCCATAAGGTTGAGTCGGATACCTCACCATTATCATTGTCTGTCCAATATTCTGATACAGCCTGGCCAATCCAGTCTAGAAAAGTTTTATCTTCTAGCAAAAGTGGGTCTAACCACCAGGCATGAGATTGGTGGGGATCATGTCACCTTTGAAAACTAATTCAAGGGGGGCATGGTCGGAAAAATAAATTGGGTGAATCAAAGCCCCCACCACCTTTTCATATAACCCAGAGGATATGAGCCAAAGATCTATCCTACTGGAAGAGCCGTGGGTTGGGAAAAACATGAATAATCATGCACTCCTGGGTGTAATGCCCTCCAGGCATTCAATAATCCAAGTTCAGACATTAATTTCTCCACTGCTCTCCTAGCCTGTCGATGAGGTTCAGGGGATTTATTACTTCTATCTACAGTGTGATCTAATGTTAAATTAAAATCCCCTCCTAAAAAGTATCGGGGCTCTGTTTTTGTTGAAGTCCAGGATGGCCTGGTTAACTGTATGAAAAAATTACGGGCAGTCCTGGTTAGGAGCATATATATTGGCCAGGACCAGGGGGCCCTCAGGGGTTTCAACTTCCACAATAATCCATCTCCCTTCTTGATCCCATATAAGTCCTTCACCTTCCATCCCAAATTTTATGAAAGAGTATGGAGACTCCCTTTATGGGTGGGAGCCACACTATGGAGTTCTTCAATCTCCAGCTTGCTTAAGCTTTGTGGCTTCCTTAGAAGAGAGTTTAGTCTCTTGCAAGAAAGTCACCATAGGGCTAATTTTTTATGAATTAGCACCTTCTTACGTTGATGGGTGAGTTAAGCCCCTCATTCCATGAAATTAGCTTAGGCTCCATTCCAACCATCAGTAAAACATATAGAGCAGGACTATATGGTTGGAAACATTAAGGAGTGAGCCTAAATCTACCATATACTCCTTCTTACTTTCCATCTAACATAGCGGGCACCTCCTTGCCCCACTAGAAAGATTGCCATAAAAGAGTTAACACAACACTATAATACCAACATTTTAACCTGATAGAGACAGTTACTAACATGCACAATCCCTAATAACTGAAGGAGATTTAACCCATTTTTATTAACAAAACCCAACCCCCAACCCTCTTCTGTTCACAACTTTGCAATCCCACATACGACCAGCATCCACTGTGCATATCGGCTCTAAAAACAAAAAAGACCAGACACCAGTAGAATTCGCTGGGGTAGGTGACCCCAAGGAACCCATCATAACACAGTAAAGCAGTTCTCATTGTAACCCCTAATAAGGAGACATGTACGGGGAAGGAGAGGGGAAAAAAAGACAAAGCAGAAAAAAAAAATAATTCTTCCAGACAACAACGGCCAGGTAGGCTTTCATCCAATAAAATAGTAAGGGACAGTCGTGAGAGCTGAGCTTAGTCCCTCTATATGCTTTGAGGTAATGCTTAGGGCTGATCTACAGGTATGCTGAGCCCCAGAATTAAACTATGGGCAGCACCATGCTTGTCCCCATTTGTTCAGGCATATCAGCCAGAGCAAGCACGTAGAGAGCCTGATCGGCACCTCGAGTGGCAGGGAACAGCAAGTGCCAGAGTAGCTGCTCAGGTATGAACCTAAGGGCCCACCATAACTATCCTCTGAAGGGGAAGGTCCCCTTTAACTTGGGGCACAGGGGGCTCATCCCTCATCAGAAGCAATGCCTCTTAATCCACAGACAAGCAAAGCATTAAAAACCAAAAAGAGATATGATAATAGCAGTCTGCCAGCTGATTCAGCAGCAGGAGTGGAAGTAGCCATGCTGTTTGAAATTAGTTCCAAAGCCGGTCCAGCTGCCATGGTCCCAGAGAGTCCTCTGTGGGGTTCCAGCTGCATCTTCGCCCAGAAGATGTTTAGCCACTGAGGATTTCGAGCCGGCCGAGCAGGAACGTCTAGGTGGTAGAGGTAGGTCGCGGGGAATGTCTTCGGTAGGGAGATCCATCAGTACTTTATATTGATTATTGCTCATATCTGGAGTAAGAGACTCAAGAGAGGCACTAGGATTTGAACTACCACTTCTGCTTCTGCTTCTGAAGCGGAGCCGCGGGGTTTTATCTATGTGCCCTCCTTCAATCTTCGCCCTTCTTCTATTCTTTTTCCTACTACCAGAGGATTTTTGAGGAGATGACTGCATGGGAGTCAGAAGTTTTTCAGCTGAATGAGAAGACGAGGCTGCCACAGCATTAGGGGTTGCAGGTTCGTCAGTGTCCATCGGGGCAGAGTGAGCAGGGAGGGCCCTTGGGCTGTGGGATGCACGCAGTTTGCCTCAGTTCAGTTTAGGAGCCTGTGATGCTATAAAGTCCTTAGCAGACGCCGGGTTGTCAAAGACCCGTGGTGATCCATTAATCACAATCTGGAGAGGCGCAGGATAATGCAGAGAATATTCAAGACCCAGTTCAGCACATGCCCTCCTAGCTGCTGTAAAGGCCTTCCACCTGTTAGTAACCTCCAATGAGTTGTCAGCAAACATTTGAATTTTGTGCCGTTTCCAGAACAGCTCTTTCTTCTGCCGTGCCAGCTGAGTGATCCGTCCTCGGTCTTGAAACCGGAGGAATCAGGCTAAAATAGTACAAGGGCGCCCACCGGGGGCCAGCCGTGGGGCCAGGATTCTATGTGCTCTGTCCAACTCCCATAGGGTCTCACACTGACAGTCCAACAATGAGGATAGTACTCATTGTAGAAAAGATATAGCATCATTCCCCTCGCAGCCTTCAGGGAACCCAACAAATCTGAGATTGTTTCGGCGGCTGTGATTTTCAAAATCTTCCACCCGGGCCCAAAGATGCTGAATCAGCTGCCCCTGATAGTGTACATTGCCAGCCATCTTCCACCTCAGTTAGCTTATGCTCAAAGATACAGGCCCTTTTCGACAAATCAACGATATCCTTAGTGTTCTTCCTTGTAGCTACATCCATTTTATCCACGTGATGCAGGATTTCTGCAAACATTTGCCGTATTTCTAGTAGATTGCTTTCGGTTGCCACCAGGGAGGGCGTAGAGACGGACTCCATGTTGCAAAAAGTCTTTCTGGGCCAGTAGCAGAGCAAGGCCCGAGCAACACAGCAGAAAACCGCAAAAACATGCCCGATGTTTAAAGTGCCGGTCCGGATACAAATATCAGGATGATCACCGGTAAGTTCAACGTCAAAATTTTGTGCCGTTGTGTAGGAACAGGTCAGTGAACGCAGGATTTCAGGGGTTACATTCGGAAGCAAGCCGCTTAGGCGTCTATTCGATTCAGCTGTTGACCACACCCCCCAACAGTATAACCATTTTGATTTCAGACCATAGCATTGGAAGACATTGAAACTGATTCAAATGGATCAGACAACTATCCTGCTGGATTGGATGTCATCTGTGATGTCACATGTGCAAAAGCTAGCTCTGATGAGGAAATAAATGATTTATTTCTTCTGGA
This sequence comes from Neoceratodus forsteri, assembly GCA_016271365.2. NCBI lineage: Eukaryota > Metazoa > Chordata > Ceratodontiformes > Ceratodontidae > Neoceratodus > Neoceratodus forsteri. Next base: position 277,276,567 of record CM057449.1, read on the forward strand.
ACAGTTCCTAAAAACTGTACTTCAGAAACTGAGAATATGGCTGCTGGATAGAACTCTGAGCTCTGATAGGGAGACAACCAAGATGACTGATCAGTTCATATCCAGCTGACCATTCTGTCTTCACAAAGGTAATGTGGAAGGGAAGTCAGGTGTTTTTTAAGGGAACCCTGGGGGTGCAACTTAAATGAATCAAACCTGTGCCTGAACAAAAAGGGAAACCATCTGCTTTAAAAAGCAAGGAAAGATATGAACACAGGTGCTATATCTGCAGAAACTGGGCATTTGTTTTATGATTGTCCAAAAAGGTGAAAAAGGTGCAAGTACAGTTGGAAGGTGTAGCTGGGTAGTTCCCAGGAGTTAGTAGCATGGACACAGAGGGCTGCCCTATAACTCCACTGCACAGATGCACCCTGTGTTTGTAAATGGGTTAGTAACACAGGGTTTGAGGGACATTGGGCCCCATTTCTTTGGTGAAGCAGGATACAAGAGGTACAGATCCTGCCTGGCCTGTTTTCTAGGATTAGAAAGGTGATGGGTCCTTCAGTCTCAGTGCTAATGGCCTGGATCTTTCTAAGCTGGGAAGGTGACTAGAGCATATGGGAGATGGGTGTTGTTCCAGACCTGCTCATGGATGTAATCATGGGTAATGACTTCAATACTAGGACCAATATTGTGTGTGTCACTGACCGTAACAAGGCAAGGAAACAAACTCCTGAGGACACAGAGGGAGCAGTGCATGAGAAAGTAACCCCTATCTCAGTAGCAGGATAAGTTATAGCTCAAGAATGATCTAGAAGCAGCAGTTCTGAGCCATAGCTACAGACTGAGAAGAATCCTGCCATGGGTGGCATTCCCACAGCAGAGTATGTCTGGAGCAAGGTCAGGCATGAAGAGATAAGGAGAACTCAGCAAGCAACCAATCCCTGCAAACATTAAGTGAGTTAAACACCAGTGTGATGGTGACTCTCCAAGTTCTGGGAATAGAGAGGTGTTCTGAAAAAAGGGGTTCTGTACTGTGAGTGGGTTCCTAAGGGAAGACTGGAGAAAGAGGTACTCTGGCAAATAGTGGTTCCTTTAAGTATAGGAAACAGCATCTGGCCTTAATCCATGGCATACCCTTTTTTGGTCACTTGAGGGTCAACTGTACAAAAAGATGGCTGACTAACAATTTTTACTAGCCAAAGTATTTTTAAAGATGTGGCAAATTACTATTGTACTTGTCTACAGTGCCAGAGGCTGCTAACAGTTGGGGACAAGGCTAAGGCAACTTTAATTGCCCTGCATTTTATTGACAAGCCATTTAGGTGTGTTCTCATGCACACTGTGGGGCCACTAGCATCCTGAGTCCACATGCATGGCACATTTTTCTTGTTGTAGATTATGATACAAGCTACCCTGAGACAGTGGCCTGCGCTTTCATTGAGGCTGAGATGGTAGTCGATGAACTGCTGTGGATCTTTAGCAGGGTGAGTTTTCCCCAGGAGATTCTGTTGGACCAGGACATCGACTTCATGTTTGATTTGGTAGTCTGTCGTTGGATGAAGTGTGGGATAAGGCAGCTCAGTGCTTCACTATGCCACACCCAACCTAACAGTCTGGTCAAGTGATTAAGTGGATCTCATAAGACCATGTTAAGGGCATTTGTCAACCCAGCATGCAGTAGTGGGACAAGTACTTACTCCATCTCTTATTCACATGTAGGGAAGTCCCCCAGGAGTCCACAGGGTTCTCACCCATCAGACTTCAGTTTGGCTATAGGGTAATGGGTCCCTGTGACTTGGTAAGGGATGAATGAGGGGGTGAGCTTGTGTCTCAAAAGGAATCTGCTATGGAGCATGTCCTTAATTTCTGGTCATGGCTCAAGGAGCTCATGGGGTTTTTCCAAGAGCATCTAGTCATTGCAAAACAGAGGCAGAAGACATGGTACTACCATAGGGCAAGAGCCTGGGAAAACAAAGTTGGGCAATAGGTGATTGTGCTCATCCCCATCCTGCAGAACAAATTACAGGCATCTTGGGAGAGGCTTAACTTATGGTCAGGAGGGTGAATGATGTCAGTAACATGGTGACACAAGTAGACTTGAGGCACAAACTGAGCATCTACAGCGTAAGTATGATGAAGCCCTACCATGACCATAACAAGATGGTCCTGGCTGTGTGCAGTATCCAGAGTAGGAGGCTGAAGCACACCTGATGGAGGATTTCTTAGGAGAAGATAAGGGAGAATCTGCAGCAGATGTTGTCACTCTCTCAGGGTAGCTGACACCAGAAAAAGCTGCTGAAATGTCTGCACTGCTGCTTACATATGGTAAAATGTTCACAAGGAGTCTGGGTTTACCACACTGGCAGGGCACCATGTGAACACAGGGTCCCAGTACCCTATGGGTCAGCCACCCTACAGAGTCACAGAAGAAGTAAGACATGCCACAGAGTGGGAGAGCAAGGAGATTCTGGCTCTCCAGGTGATCCAAGAGTCCAGTAGTCCCTGGGCCTCCCCATAAGTACTGACCCCCAAAAAGGATGTGATCATGATGTTCTGTGTTGACCACTGCAAGTTCAACAGCTGTTCAAATTTGTAGACATACCCCATTCCTAGAATAGATAAGGTCCTAGAAATGTTAGGGCGATACCTTTAGCTGTATAACTTAGACCTGACAAGGGGCTATTGGCAGGTACCCATGACCCCTGAAGTCAGAGAGAGAGAGAGAGAGAGTTGCCTTTATCACCCAGTTTGGATTATTCTAGTTCAGAGTAATGCTAGTAGCATGAAGAATGCATGAGCCACCTTTCAATGGCTCATGGATCACATTCTGAATGGGGCAGGAAACTTCACTCTGGCATACGTGGATGACATCACCGTCTTTATCCATACTTGAGAATATCACATCAGGCACATGACCAAGGTGTTCTGCCAACTGCCGACCACTGAACTGACAGTCAAGGCAGAGAAGTGACAGATAGTAGTAGAAGAAGTAATATACCTTGGTCTCAGGGCATGGAGGGTACATCCGTCTGAACTAGTGAAAATTGAGGTCAGTAGAGATAAGCCACACTCATGACCAAGAAGAAGGCAAGAGCATTCCTAGGGATAGCAAAGCACTACTGAAAGTTTGTGCTGAGTTTCAGCAGCAGGGTCAAACCCAGTCTATGCTCATCATGAAGAAAATACCAGAAAAAGTTCAGTGAATGAAAACCTGCAATACCATGCTCCACCATATAAAGGTAGAATTGTCTTAGACACCTGTGCTCACCAGCCTAGACTATTTTCTAAGGCTTATATTTCAGGTAGATGCATCTGATCATTGGCTAGATGTGGTTCTGAATCAGCTTACACAGTCAAAAGAAGAACACCCAATCATGCAACTAAGCAGTAAGCTGCTGCCTCAAGAGAAGGCCTATGCCACAATTGAAAACAAGTGTCTCAGTTTTGTTTGGATTTTGCGATGCTACAACCTTATTTGTATGGGAGGGAGTACACCCTGGTCACTGACCACAACCTCCTACATGGATGCATAGGACCAGGGGAGAGAACCCAAAATTGCTAAGGTGGAGCCTGGTGCTGCAGTCCTATAATATGAACATTAGGCACCACATGGGAGCATTGTAACATGGCTATATTGTCCAAACACTAGTTAGTGCCCCTTTATAAGTAAGAACTGCACTATGAGACATTAATGTGGGGTTGACTCAAAGGTTTAACTGAGAGCTTAGTGGGAACCAGCTGGCTCCCATTAAAAAAAAATTCAGGGTGCTTAAAATTGTTTTCCCCATATCACGGGGGTGGGGGGATTGAAACAACTTGACATATATTTGCACTTTAGTTTTTTCCTTCTAAGTATATTGATATGATTGAATGGATCTGTGAAGGAAAATGAAATCAAGTTTTCTTCCAGAGGTGTACCAGATAAATCTGAAGAGTGATTACAATCACTTTTCCAGTGCTACAGGACTCCCTGGCCAGTTAATGGGAGAGCTTGAAAGCAAAAACAACCCTTTCATGATTCAAAGCCAAAACAGCCTTTTCATGTTACAGGAAGGCCCTGGTGAATAAGCAAAGCAGTCATAATGCTGTGTGAGACAGGAGGTAGGACAAAGGAGTTGTCCTTTGAAATACACACCCTCCTGAAGTCCAGATCAGACTAGTTTCTCAACAGGATCCGGCCCTCAAGATACAAAGAACCTGAATGGAAGTGATGTCATAGGACATGTGTACTGAGGATGGATGGATGCTAGTTTTTGGGATCCTTGTTAAACCTGAGTTTTGTGAGAGACTGGGTAATTAGGTTGGGATATCAAAGAGTTGAATTCTAAGGTTTGAGTCTATACTGATTCATTAAGACCCCTGTATGGCAAGAATTCTTTGTACTTTTCTAGGCGTTGAGAAGTTATAGAAAGGTTTCTTATGTGTTTCTTTTCTGTGAATAAAACATTTTTTTATCTTTATAGAATTACCATTCCCTTTAGTCTTAGCGTAGTATCCTGTATTATATGTGTAAAGATCTTGAAGTATTACACATTGTTTTTATATACTGTACTTCATGTTTCTATGACTGAGTCCTTTGAGGTACAGATAACAGGCTTATAATTGATGAAAACAGTGTTCTGCCTTGGAAAGGAAAGCTACAATTACCATATTAAAAGCAATGTGTTTCTCAACTGTGCAGTAGGTGTAGATCACTTGCCCTTTTTGGTGGAACACCATACTGTTAGCAGAGGCTCTGGTGGGATTCGGAACTAGAGATACCCTGAGTAAGGCTATGGGTAAGTTGTAACAACATACCAAGGTGACCCTTTCAGGCATCTGGAGGGCTGACAAAGCTGGTCAGTTGCAGGCTGATTCTGGGAGATACCAGTCTATCACAGTCACTAAAATCTATTTACATGTCCCCATCAATGATTTGTTAGCTGAACTGGATTCATATGTTGATTACATCATGAGCATAACCAGTGTCTGAATTTGGCACTTGGGTTTCACAGGTGAACTTTTTTGGGTACCCACTTGAAATGAAAAGTAGCAAAACAAAACTGCATCTTGCACTATTCACATCTTAGATGGTTTCTCATTAACTGTATCTCCCTCTTACAGAGTAAACACTGTTCCTTTTAATGTTTAACTATCCCTGTAAATTTATATAACTTGTTACTACATTTAATTGCCATTTTTATTTCTCTTACCTGTATCTGTTGCAATTTTGAATGTACAGTATCTGATATAATTTCCTTTGTTCCAGTTACTTGATATTTTGATCTGCTTAGCCAAAGAAACTAAACTTGGGTTATGTCTCCTTTACAGACCAGAGGACTGTGAGACTCGCAGCAGTGTGTACTGAGAGCAAGTACAGTGATATGAGGAAATGAGGATGGACAGCTTCCTTACACTGTAACAGCTTTGCTTGTGTCAGGAGTTTGAAATAAATTATATTTTAAGTTTCAACAGAGAGAACTCCTACTGTTCTTCTTTAGTACTGTGCATAAGATTGTTGCAACAAGGATTACTGACCCTCTTGTACTTCTTACATTCCATTTCTGCAACTAACTGATGAGCCCCATTTCCCAGGAAACATTGGTATAAATTGTTTAAGATATTTCCTGTTGCTGCAGGCCTGCAGGACATCGATGATGTGCAGAAAGCATGCATTACTCCTGCATTCCTTGGGAGGGAGAGATTCTATGTTTTAGTACTGTATTTGGAGGCTCTACCTTCCCCTGAGCTGTATAATGCCCCAGCTTCTTGTTATAGTCTCACACTTCATATATTAGTCATGCTGGTTCATTTCTGATGGTAAGCTCAGTGGAGGGTGAGACTGTTCAACAGTTTGTAGACACACTCAGAGACCTGAAATCCATCTGTAAATTTAGTAATTTATAAGAAAAGATAATTCAGGGTCAATTTATTGAAAACAAATAATGCACACCTTTAGGGATTTCCATTCACAAGTGTGATGTGAGTGTGTATATGTCCTGTGCAAAAAAATATCTTAATGCACCAGTTAGATTCAGGTTAATGCACAAACTAGGTAAATATGATGTTAGGGTTTCCAACCCTAATTCCTCATCACCAATCCCAATGCAGAAAAATGAAAAAACAAAACAGGGACCCGACTCCAAGATAGCAGGGAAAGCATGGCCAAAGCACACCAGCATGTAAAGTATTGCCAAAACCCCTATGACATGTGAGCTCGCCATATTCCAAGATAATCTCCAGATATAATGTAGAATGACAAATTACATGAAACTGGCAATAAGCGGGCATAGCATTTATGCATGTTGCAATCCGACAACCATATAAAAGTGCGCAACTCACAGACACTTAAACTCTGGAAAGATGGCAGGTAGCAGTGCAGAGGCTGCAAAAGTGACAAAATGCAGGAAGCACAATAACACCCACAAGGAGACAGATGTACTGCTCGATGAACTGGAGGCCCATTCAGAACTCCTAATGGGCAAGGGAGGGGAACGGGAGCAGCGTCACAAGCATAAGGAGGCATGGGAGGAGATGGCCAAGAAGATGAATGCTGCGGCCAATGCGAAAACTGTGTGTTATCTCCAAAAGTGGGTCAGTGACCTCAAGTGCCATGCCAAGGCCAAGGAAGCCCAGAATAGGTGGCAGGCGGTGGCCACAGGAGGTAAGACCCCTCAGTGAGCATGAGGAGAGGGTGCTGGCATTCCTGAGCCAGCACAGTGTCCATGGGGACAATGACCTAGATACAATGTGGATGGACACAGGGACAGGTAAGTGGATGGCCGGCACAGCCTGCAGTGCGTGGGACAATGATGCAGGTGTGGCAATTGAGGCATACATGGTAGGCATGACATGGTGTGGTAGCACTGATGCACTGTTGTTCCCCCACAGATGCAGCAGAGGTCTATACAGAGGCAGTGGCCAATTTTGATACAGGTACAGAGCTTGAACCGATGCAGCTGACAACACAATAGGCCACTGTGATGCACATCCCTGGTGGTGCTGATGTGCTACAGTTGGAAACAGCCCTGACACCAGTGGTAGGGCACCGTGAGGCAGCAGAGAAGCAACAGCAGGAGGAGGAAGAGGGACTGGACCTTAGTGATCTGTTCGTCTGCGGCAGCATTGCAGATGACATAGCACAGGATCTAAGCAATGCATCATTTCGCAACCTGGAGGAGGCCCTGGATGGGACCACGCCATCCCTGCAGGAGGACCACCCAGATATACCCACTGACTATGCAGGGTCTGCCAGACACTCATGACCACACATGAGAAACAGGCCATGATTCTGGGCTGTATCCGCTCAGCATGGACGCACCACACATGTTGATGGAGGAGGACATGAGCACCCTGATAGGAGCACTGAGACAGGGTCCCGCACCACAGAGGCAGACATAGATCACCTGGTGGACACCATGGTCACTTCCTAGGCCTGAATGCAGCTACAGATAAGAGCCATCACCTGCCTGGCCATTCCTGTGGAGGGGTCTGTGGCCCAGTAGAGCAGGCAGGTGGACACACTGTTCATGGTGCTACAGGGTGCACACACAGGCCGGCCACTGTGAGGCATAGCATGGAGGGATGCTGCCACACAGGTGCCACAGGTGGTACAACCACCACCAACACCAACATAACAGCCAGCAACAGCTGCAGCAACCACACCACCACTGACAGAGGCGGCAGGGCCAGCAGCAGCCCCCACCACACCACCCCCACCACCACAACCAAAACCACCAGCAGCTCTGGCACAATAGCCACCAGCACCACTAGTGGCACCACTGGCAGCCACACTGCCAATGCAAATGTCTGCAGCAACACCCACCACCATGTCTGTGGTGCACGTGGCATTAGATACAAGGTGCAGGACAAGTACCAGATGGAGTGGGCCAGCGCTGGAAGGCACACCAGGATATGACACAACATAGGTGACAGTGCACCAGCAGGCTGTGGATGGCAGTGGGCCACAGGACCGGGCACTGTGCCAGGACAAGCACCAACCACCCCAGGGAGGTGGGGAAGACCTCAGAGACCGGCAGTTCCAGTGGGACCATTGGACAGTGGAGGTCCTGCAGTCATGCAACAGGGGCAGGGTGGGCCCAGTGCTACCACAAAGGCAGCTGAGCCCACAACACAGGGTGCTGGACAGGTTGTGAGTGCAGCTAAGTGCAAGAAATCAGTGCAGTAGCAGCAGGTGTATGACTGACATGTCTTAATGGTGTGATGCTGCAATTGGAGGTGGACAGTGGGTGGTGTGGCAGAATGGAAGGGCATGGAGGCCTGATACGTGGTGTGTGTGGGGTGTACATGTGCTTGTGTGTGTGTGTGTGTGTGTGTGGGTGCACTATGTGGAGGTGTGTGGGCACTGTTACATGGCACAATATGGGTGTGCTTGCTGTGAACCATCACTGGGTGTGGGTGTGTGTGTGGGTATGTGTGTGTGGGTTTGTCACAAATGTACTGTAGCTCTTCACCATGTCACATCCTTTTTTATCAGCACCTAGTGAACACTATGCACTATACACCTATGTGGCCTCACTCATTCCAACCACTGTGAAAGGACATATCGCATGTAGCACACATCCAGTTCCTGCATGAGGTGCATGCCCCATTTTGCTCATGCATATCCTGCTTGTAGGCCGCATGTGCATACAGGCCACAACTGCATCACGCGGTACACAGTGCGCACATGTGGTCCGCGTGTATGCAGGCCACAGGTGTGTCACAACACTGGTTTCTGCATGTGTGGCATGTACATGTGCCATGTGCAAGGTGGGGCTGTGAAGGTAGGAGACAGGCTGCACAGTCCACATGCAGGTCTGGCAGCAGTGCACTACAGAGCTGGGAAGTAAAGGGCAGAGCTGGACTTCCAGTGAGCTGGGCAACTGCAGAGAGGTAAGCAAGGGTGTAGGCAGGCATACATACTGTGCACACATGTGTGCTGTGGTGTGTACATTCCCACACCATATGCCCCCTGGGTGACCAATATCACTGTACCCAGTTGTATGTGTGTCAGTGTGGCATGCTGAGCAGTGTCTGTACCAGTGTAACATACTATTAGGTACCACATGTACATGTGTATGACCTGTGTAATGTGTGGATGGGTCATCTGATGGTCTGATATGTGTGTGGCATGGGGGGGGTGAGGCAACAGTCCGAGGGTATGCATACAGATGTGGACCGTGGGGCTGTGGCCGTAGGGACCATGTACTGTACACACTGGCAATATTGGGATACAGCCATGGCAGTCAGTAGTGTGACAGTACAGTGCCCCCACCAGTGCTTTGCACATGTCCCTCTGTCCCCTGCAGTGAAACGGAGGCCATCCCACTGTGGGACACATGCGCAGACAGTGGAGCACTGCAGTAGACCCCATCCCGGGATGCCAGGCCAGTGTTACACTGCCTGCCCATTGGTCCTGACAGTCTGTGACAACCTGTACACAATGGCTTGTGAAGCATGCAGCAGAGGACTGTGCCTGCACCTGCTGACAGTGTGTGTGAACCTCCTCACCACACAGGGGAACAGGGAGCACTGTAGCCATAAACTGTGGGCCTGGCATGCACCCCTGCATCACACAGGCAGGGAAGCTATCCAAAGTGGGGGTTGCATAGCATCACTGACCAGTGTCCTGGCTGCATCCGTGGTCTGTAATGTGCTGTTTGTGATTGTGCTGCAGCTGCACAGCTGGCCTGCACCCCTGTAAACACTGACACAGTCCACTGTGAGGCAGCACAGGGTGGGACACTGAAGCTGTGCCCACCCAGAGTGGCGGGCAGCAGTGTGGGTGAGTGAGGTGTAGGAAGCCTTTGTGGGGTCACCCACTGCACATTCTATGCGCATGGCGCCACACAGCACTGTGATGAAGGGGGTGGCGTGAGGGGGTGGTGTGTGTACCGTTGATAGGGAGTGGGACCTGCAGGGACATGTATGTATAGCATGGCATTGTTGCACTGCACCCCAGAGATGGCGCATGGAATGCATTGCTGCACACATTGCCACTGTCCTTTGCTGGATGCTGCCTATGGGGAGCAATGCCAATCAGCATGTAGGGGTGTGAGACAGGATGGAGCCCCAGTGCTGTACACTGACACATTTCTTGTGATATGTTTACTTGCAGGCAGGGGCAGCATGTGCCAGGTATCCCCCATGCCAGGTGAGACAGCAGGGACAACATGCCCCTCCACAGCAGACTGAACATTAGTGGGAAGGCACCCAATTTCATGGCAGCTGAGACAGCAATACTCGTAAATCTGGTGTGGCAGAGGGGGACGACACTCCTCCCACCTTGCTGCAGGGCGCACATGGTGCAGGAGTGGGCAGGAGGGCACTAGGTCATATATAGGTGGCAGAAGTGGAGTGCCCGCACTGTGCGCCTGCTGCAACACCACTAGCAAGACCTGGCATGAAGGGACCCAGGGATCCTGCAGCATCTGCTGGATATAGTGCCAGAGGAGGGATGTGAGATGTGTATGGACCAGGCACCAGATGCAGGTGGGTATTCCAACATCTGGCTGCACGGTGATGTTAAGATGCTACAGAAGCCAGGGCCAGCACTGGTGCTTGCATGTGATTGTGTTACCCTTCCCCACAGGTACACGACATGGTGAATAGGGTCTGCAGGGTCTGCTGGATGGTGCACATCAGTGTGCACATGGGCAGCAACATGTGCAGAGGCACCGGAGGTCAGGTAGGTCCATGCATTCTATGTCATTTGTTGTGTCCATGCTGTGGTGGCCTATGGGGGGTGGCGGCTGTGCATTGCATGTGTGTGCAGCATGTCCTAAAACAGCACTTACCACCACCTTTGCTTCCTTACGGTGTGTGGAGCTGACTGATGCCCCACTACAGGGCCCTGCTGCGGGTGATGGTGGAGGTGAAGGCAGAGGATATGGTGGTCTACCGGTGCCTCACCCAGCACTGGATGCACAGGGTCCGGCCCATCTCACCATCACCTGAGGTGGAGGAAGAACAGCCAGACACCACAGACAGTGAGAAGCAGGGTCTGGAGGAGCTGCCAGAGGTGGAGGTGGTAGAGGAAACAGTGCAGGCCACTGAGGAACCGGTGGCATTGGAGATGCCCTCTACTGAGCCAGTGGTGGAGGACGGCAGGCAGAGACACAGGAGGTGATGGTGCACCCAGCTGCCTAGCAGGTGGAGGATGAGGCCATGCTGACCAGAAATTATGCAGACCAACAGTTTGTTGGCAGAGGCATGGACCAGCCATAGCTGGGTGGACAGGATGCAGGAAATGGTTCACCTGGAAGTCAGCCTGAGTCATGGGTTTTGCTGTACCTGGAACAGCTGCCAGCTAGTGACCAGAAGCTCATTGTGCTGGAGTCCACCATTATGGAGGAAGTGGCACTCTTGCATGGCTCCCTGGGTGCCCTCCTCATGATGCTTCAGGGGCGATAGCACCACACACTGTGGACAGAGTCATGGACATTGGACCTTTCAGGTACCTTCTGGATATTGGTACTGTCAGTTGTGCTGTCCTTCTGCCACCTCAGATGAACTGCTGGTTCAGCTCGTGTCATGCACAATGGCCCACTGTTGCACCACTGTACTCCTGGTGTCCTGCCATGACCTCCAGATCACTGTCACCCTCCTTTGGTGCACCATCCTCCTAGTCGCTGTTGGGCAGTGGTAGACAGTGTGCCAGGGTGATGTTGTGGGGGTTGCAGTGGATGACCACTACCCTGCATGCCATTGCAGGGCAGTACTGGAGTGCACCCCTGTAGTGTCATTGCATCAGACTCGGGACACCAGTGGTCCGAGGGTACACTCCATTTCCCCTCTCGTGCTGGTGTGGACCTTGTTGTTCCTAACCTCAGCTGCTGTCTGGGACATCATCACAGGGGTCCTCGACCACGGCATCTGGGGATATCTACTGCCACCTGTTGGGGGGGTTGGGTGTATGTTGTTGTGTGAAACTGTCATTGGCATCTCACTATCCTCTGCTTGGCACACACTGCTGCATGCACATGCGCGCTCGCATGCAGGCGCGCACTCTAAGTCATACACATATTCTTGGCTGTGTCCATGCACTACTTCTGCTTCCCTTGCCATTGTGTGACCTTTCCAGGCCCCTGTGTGTTGCACAGTGTGTGTGTCTTTCTCCTGCCTGCCTCCTGTGTGTGGCATTCCACGTGTCTGCATGTCATCACCCCTGCCCACTGCAGTGCCCATCTGCCCGCTGCCCCCATTGTGCCACTGTGTCCCCACACGCCCACGTGCACTGTCTGCCACATGCACACACACTGCCACAGCCTGTAGCATGCTATGCACCACTGCTCAGTCAGGTCCTCAGTGTTCTTGCATTGGCATCTTACACTATGCACCAGTGGCCTTGGTACCATTGGTGGGTGCTGTGGCTCTGCCCCCTGGGTCCTGCCTCTGCACCTGGCATGCCTGCCATCATGATGCTTTGCAGTCATATTTCCTAGTAGGGCTCCAATTGCTGACATTGCTATGTGTATCACTACACTGCTGTCTGCTGTCTGGCTGTGGGGTGGGTCTGTGGCCTGTGCTCTGATTGTAGAACAGTTATTTCTTGTTCTAACTTATGTGTGCTTCATCTGGCATATTCACTTACACCACCTGTTCTGGAATGGCAGTTTCATGGTACTGGTGTGTTACATGTGTCACAAGCTGTATTACACAGTGTTGCAGGCTTTCTTTGGTGTAATTGCATCATAACTTGCGTTTGTCATAGCAGTCACTGGTTGCAGTGTAACTGCTCTTTTGGAATCATATGTGTCGCAAGTCGCTTTTGAGCAATCAGCACTGACGTATTGCATTTACACCTGGTGTAGCTGTCTTGGAATTGGGCCCAGGGTTTTGGGTCTCCACAGTCCTAACAAATCAGTGGTGAGGTCCAAAAATACCCTTATAACTCTGGAACTGTATACTATTTTTCACAAAATCTTCAAAAGGAAACTCTTTATGCAGGCCCCTTCAATCCTGAAAATTTCATGAAAAACTTCCACTCTGTCTAGGCTGTGCATGAGAACAAAAGAAGAATGCAATGCTAAGTACAGAAAAATCAAATACTGCTTTTTTTACAGTGTTTGTTTAATGCAGAAACAATAGGGAACTGTGGTGTTAGGGTTTCCAACTCTAACTCACCATCCCCACCCACGGGCAACAAAAGAATGATGCATTAGGGTTTTAGGTCTCCTGACTCTTGTTGAATCAGTGATGGGGCTTTCCTTGGGTGGCTGACCCTAATGCTTACCCCTCCCCTAGCCCCTGACCTCCTGTTCAATACATAAGGTAGATCTCTAACCCAGTTCCTAATAGTGATTCACCCTACAAAGATGGTTGAAAATGCCAAGTAAGACCCTACCACTGATTCATCAAGACTCAGGAGGCTCAAAACCCTCATGTTTTGTTTTTTCTTTTATAAAATGGGCAAATAAAATCTTAAAAGCTGATTGGCTGAAACGGCTTCACAGTCGTGTCCTTATCAGTCGATAACCATTCAACCAGCACTACGATCACCACCCTTGCTCAACATCATGATCGTATCACTGTGCCACCTTTCCAGAAAATCCTCTTGGCACACAGTAGCAGCAGGCAAAAAAGACAGTCTGTCAGTGGGAAGTAAAGTCCTGCTACAAGAGCCATTAACAGCCCAACATGGAAAGCATCCACTACACACACACACACACACACACACACACACACACAAACTGTGTTGCCGTAGCAAGTCCACAGCATGCTACAATGCCGTAAAGCATTTTAAAATAAAACTCTAACCTGCTTTTAACAGTGAAAACACAAGCATGATCTCCAAAGCTGACCACACACCCACTCCTCTGTATTTAAAAGAACAGACCCTCTTCTCCATTAGCTGTTGTAAAGAGAATCAAAAACAAATTTTACGTAAAAATCCAGAATCTCCAACCACACTGAGAGCAACGTTCACTGTTTGAAAAGCGCAAAGAAGGAAACAGCTCTACAGTGGCCCCAAAGGAACACACTTACTCCGACTCAAGTGAGACAGCAAAAGTTAATGAAACACCTACACTGAACAAACTACACAAACCATTAAAAAAGCAAAACTAAAGAAAAAAATTATTTGAGTATCAGTGGACAAGAAACGTCACACAGCAGCTGACATTGGTTCCTGCTCGCTGTAACTGAAATGGAGACAGCAGTCAGTCACATCTTGGAGGTATAGAAGAACTAAGAAATAAATGTGAAGAGAAATAAATAAATAAATAATGGCCATATTCTACATGTTTTGTCTTGATGTGTGTGTCATGATGGGTTGGGGAGTACAGAAACACATACACCAACCCCTGTAGTGACTCTTAAACATCTACATGCCAAAACAAGGACTACTTTTTGCTTTTTTTTTTTACTGAAATGAGCATCTGTTTTACTGTTTTTATATACATTTTCTATGTACTTTTAAAAATTAACTCCTTTACTGGGGGCCCATGTTATAAGAGCAATAACACACTCCGAGATGTGAGTTACATGCTGATAAGAGCACGCGCTGGGGCATAAGGCACTCAGCGCAAGTGCCTTGTGCCTTAGTACACCCCTGGGCATGCTTTTATTAGCTCGTAACCCACACCTCGTCATGTGTTATTGCTTGCTTGTTGCATGTAGGGTGGAGTGGGTGGCTAGGGTTTAAAACTGCAGCACCACTTTTCCTACTTTTGTTGCATTGTGCTGGACCCTAACTGCTGAATTAACATAGTTTCTTTCATTGTTTTTTTCATGTTTCATTTCTTTTTGAGGTAGTGGAGTCGTATCCTGACCAGATGTAGATGCACAGTGCCCTCTGGCCTCCACACCAATGGAAGATTCAATGCACCTATGGAAGTACAGGGGCCCTGCTGATCATACACTTATGTGCAGCAACAGATGTCAAAAATTACCAAATTATGAACATGTAGGTAAAAATGTCAACTTACCTTCATAACTTTGCTGTTTTTATTTTACTATTTTGACCCCATAGTTTCTACATAGCCTTCTTATGAACCCACCTCATTAACCCAGTAGGTGAAAATGTTCAAATCCTGTCTGAAAAATAATTTCATGACACAAGTGTGAAAATACATTTCAGTTATGATTTTAAAAATGACAGCTCTCACATTCATGAGGTGGTCGTGAAAAATAGCTATTTTGACAATTTGAGTCAAAATATTGAAAATTACCAAAGTTATGAGTTTGCATCGAAACATTTCAATGTATGCTCATAACTTTATTTGTTTTAATATACTTACCCCAAATTTTTAACATAGCCTTCTTATGATCTAGCCTCATCAACAAGGGTGGGTTAAGTTTACAAATCTTACATGAAAGCTGATTTCACAGTGACCCTGAAATCATCTTTCAGGAGACATGTGAATAACTTCACCACCCTTGTTCATGAGGTGGTGTCCCAAAAAGGTCATGTTGAAAACATGGTGTGAAAATATTTAAAAAATTGCACAATTATGAATAAACATTTAAAACCCATTGAAATATATTAAACTGGGCTAACCTTATTATCTTACATCACATTTGCCAGTTCAAGCAGCAAGATGTGTCTTCTGTTGGGGAGCAGAGACGAGTGAAGTGGCCCCAATCCACTCCGTGAAGTGATTTGTGGAGTGAAGACAGATTTGTGGAGTGCTCAGCAACGCGTAGCGGAGTACTTTGCGTTATAATGGGTAATGCGAAGTCCAGTTGTTAATAATTTTTAATATATTTTAAAGATAATATCAGATATAGCCAGGTACATAGAGAAGATACAGCATGACACATATGCATACATATTGAAAGCAGTGTCATTATATAATTGACCAAAAGGTAACGCGAAGTCCATTGAAAAAAATGACTTCACGTTACTCCACCTTCCCAAACCACTACTCCACCAATTCTTAAGGCAAAGTACTTGGAAAACAATGTACTTCACCTCACTTTGCCTTGTTTTTAAGCTCCAAAGGAGATTTTACAGTGATTCATGGGATTTCAGGTCACATGGGTTCTAGATTGTTCTGCACAGACTCGGTTTTGGGGTAGTGTGTGTAGGAAGCTGTAGGAGGCAATCTGCTCTGAGAGCTGTCTGCAATTCAAACCTTCTAAAAGCTGTTAAAAAAGCCTTTTTGAGTCATTTTTTTTGGTGAAACTTTAGCTCATCGACTATAGAAAACCCTCTTGTGCTCATATAATCAAACGTTAATTGTTTTGTGTGGATTTTGAATGTTAATGTACAACATTCTGTCTGTGTACTGAGATACAGTGTGAGTGTGCTTTGAGGAGGGGCATATCTGTGGTGTAGGTAGATTAACTTGGAGAAAAAAACAGTGCTTTCAGTTTTGGTGCTATTTTTCTTATATAACTGTGGTAATGTATACACAGTAATATTTTCAATAATTCTTGCCTTTTTTTTGCTGATTGTTGTGGTGCAGCAGTGCATTATTTTAGTTTGTTTAAAATATGTGGTTATTTTACTGAAGTTTTCAATTTGCTATGCATTATTTATTGTGTGTGTGTGAGTATGTGTGACGCATGTCATCAAATCAGACACATTTTATTGTGCCACATAATAATTTCATCAAAGTGAACCTGCTATTCACTGCAGCTATGTGATTTTTTGTACTTCTTTGTGGTACCTTTACTGGTACTAGTACTAGAGACTTTTACTGCAGCAGTGCAGTACACTGTCCCCCACCGTGACCTGCCCCAACCGGCAAAGGTATTCTTTTCCAGATTTGAATTTCTGATGGTGAGCACTGGTTAGATGTTGTGCCTTTGCATCTGCATCTCTTTAGTGTGCAGTGCAATCTTAATCTGTCTGTGAATTTGCATATGTTTAGGGCCCAATCGCCATCTGTAACTTAAGTCACAGTTGTTTCTTTGGCTTCCCTTCAGAGTACTGGACAGGTGTGGTGCATAATTCTGCATGAACATTGTACTCATTAATATGTGTTTTTAAGTCAGGACCATCATCACGAGTCACTCATGATACAAATCTTGTTCTTCATCATCACGGTCACAAATGCAGTCACAAATCATGATTCACGATCACGTCACAAATCACAACACTAATTTTTTGACTAGTTACTTTTATGTATTGTAAGCATGTTTTGTAGTGTGTCTCCAGGCTTCACCACCCCGCCATTGTACTTATTAATGAGTGTTTTTAAGCCAGGGAGTTTGTGCTACAGCTCCTCTGGGAAGTACAGCGGTAGGCATTTGCGTCCCCAATACAGTTTCATAGTGTTTATCTCACACCGTCAACACCGAATCACGTTCTTCATCATCATCACCAATGCAGGCATAAATCATGATTCACAATCACGTCACGAATCACAACACTAATGTTTTGACTAGTTACTTGGATGTATTGTAGGCATGTTTTGTAGTATCTCTCCAGGCTGCACCACCCCGCCATTGTACTTATTAGTGAACATTTTTAAGTTGGGGAGTTTTGTGCTATAGCTCATCAGGGAAGTATAGCCATAGGCACTCGCGTTCCTTCCCGTACAGCATGTGAGTTACAGTACTGTAAGTAGTGGTTGGCGAAGTGGCCTCAATTTGCTCTGTGAAGTGATTCACTGAGTAATGCAGAATCCACAAAGAACTCCACAATGTGAAGAGGAGTACTTCGCTTCATAATGAGGAACACGAAGTCCATTGAAACCAATGACTTTGCGTTATTCCGCCTTCCCCAAACCACTTCTCCACCAATTTTAAGGCGAAGTACATTGAAATCAATTTAATTTGCCTCACTTCACCCTGTAATTGAGCTCCAAATGAAATTCTGCAGTTAGTCATGGGATTGCAGGTCACATGGGCTCTAGATTTTTTGGCAAAGCCTCAGTTCTGACCTGGGTAGTGTGTGCGCAGAGCTAGCTGGAGACAGTTTGCTCTCAGAGCTCTGCTATTCAAAACCTCTAAAAGCTGTTTAAAATGCATTTTTGAGTAATATTTTTTGCTCAAAATTTAGAACAGTGATTGTAGGAAACTTCTGTGCTCATATCATTGAGTGTTTATTGTTGTGTGTGGATTTTGAATGTTAATTTAGAACAGTCAGTCTGTGTACTGTGAAGTGTGCTTTGGGGAGGGGTGTATTTGTGGTGTAGGTAGATTAACTGGGAGAAAAAGGCAGTCATTCTGTTTTGGTTATATTTTTCTTGTATAACTGTGTTAATGTACACACAGTAATATTTTCAGTAATTCTTGAATTTTTTTTTTGATTGTTGTGGTGCAGCAGTGTACAATTTGTCTGTTTAAAACATTTGACTATATTACTAAAGATTTTCAATTTGCTACACATTACTTGAGTGTGCACGTGAGTGTGTGTGCGATGCATGCCATTAAATCAGACACCTTTTATTGTGTTACAGAGTAATTACAGCAGTGTGAACCTGGTATCCACCGCATCTGCATGAATTTTTTATACTGCTTTGTGGTATCTTTACTGGTAGTGGATTGTTACCGCCATGCACTAATCCCAACTGGAAAATGTATTCCTTTCAGATTTGGATTTGTGACTTGTGAGCACTGGTTAGGTGTTGTTGTGCCTTTTGTATGCATCCCTTGAGTGTGCAGCGTAATCTTAATCTGTCTGTGCATTTGCATGGCACCATTAATTCTAGAAGACTGCATTTCTTGTTACACTCTCATTTCACTTCGTCAGCATGGGGGAATTTTCTGGATACAAGACAATAGCATTTTGGGGATGCACATTAATTTTAGTGACTCTGTGTGTGACCTGACCACTGTGTGCATGACTGAGTGCACCATTAATTCTGATAGACTTTGCATTTCTTGTTACACTCTCATTTCACTTCATCAGCACTGCGGAGTTCTCTGGACACAAGACAGTAGCACTTTGGGGACCCTCTTTCATTCTGGTGACTGTGTGGGTGGGATGCTGCCAGTATTGTGTCACTCTGCCTTACTTCGCATTTAAGGTGTAATGACAATGTGAAGTAATAATAACAAGGCGAAGTGAGCCTTTCTTATGAGGCACTCCATGTAGCGAAGTGCAAAAGCAAAGTGGCCACTTTGCGTTCACTTCACTGGTGGATTTTAAATTCACTGCATCTCTATTGGGTAGTGGATCTACATTGTATGACTTGCTCAGGTGAATGAGGGTAGGTGGAGAGGTATGGTGTGGTGGGTGCTGAGAAGGATTAGGGTGGAGTGGGAGTCTGAGGTGTCAGATCCCTGTGGACCATTTTCCTTTTTCAGGTTAAACTGAAAAAGAAAATAACGATCAACATGGGATGTTTTTCTTTATTTTAGAGGGATAAAAGCCAACACTGGGGACTAGGAACTCCAGTGTCAGAATGATCATCTTCAGATCTGGGGGTGGATACCCCAGTCCAGCCATGTACATTAATGGAGGGGGGTGATCTGTAGGTTGGGGACAAGAGAAATGGCACCAGGATTGGGCAAGTGGATCTGCTTATTATTTATTTTTAAATAGATAACTAATAAATATTTTGAAGGGGATAGTCCACCTGGAGGAGAAGGGGAAGAAGAAAAGTGGTACCAGAGTTTGGCACCCCCATCTACTTAAGAAATATGATAAATAGATGCATAGATAAGCAAATAATTTTAGCTCACAAAGTAAGAATCTTCTTGTGTAAGAAAAAAAACTAAGTCTGGTTTCTCATTTTGTATTAGACATATAAATGAAAGACACTATTGAACATGCTCAGAACCAAATTCTCAAATCTTTATCACTCAGGAAAAGATTAATATTTTTTCACAAAACCACAAAAAAAGGCACATTATAGCACAAGCCCCTTCTACCCTGAACATTTCAGCACAATGTTCCAAACTGTCTAAGCAGTAGGTGAGAGCGAAAAAATAGTCTGAAACCCCAATTTCTAAATGTTTTGCACTATCTGGATCTTGAAATCCAGATATCTGGCCATCATAAAGCTTGCCAAGTGAAGAGACCTTCCACCCTCCCCCACCTCACATGCAAACTTTCTTGCAACTCTGATGAACATTGGTGAAGCTATTTAGGTGCAAAGTTAGGGCTTCAACTTTAAAACCTGACTCAACCTTAGCTATAAGTTTACTATCACACTCCTGCAAGATATCTGTATCTATCTATCTATCTATCTATCTATCTATCTATCTATCTATCTATCTATCTATCTGTTCTTCACAGAAGCTATGTTAATGCAGACATCATCAAGGTTGTAGAACACAAAACAAAAAAGAAGGGAAATAAAAAAAATAGGGA
This sequence comes from Neoceratodus forsteri, assembly GCA_016271365.2. Classification (NCBI taxonomy): domain Eukaryota; kingdom Metazoa; phylum Chordata; order Ceratodontiformes; family Ceratodontidae; genus Neoceratodus; species Neoceratodus forsteri. The sequence continues at coordinate 277,296,740 of CM057449.1, forward strand.
TTTAGGTCTCCAGAGTATTGGTGAATTAGTGGTGTGGTCTTACTTGTGAATGTCCAACCTAATGCCCACCCCCTCCTCTTAGCCCATATCTCCTGCCTGAAGCACAAGATATAGCTCTGACCTAATGTCTCATACTGCTACAGTATGGTCAACATAATCTTTTGGACTATTCTTCATGCAGAGATAAATACAATATTGGAGACACCCTTGACCCAGTGAATGGGCCATCAGCCTAGCACATGTCGATACTTTATGGGTGAGATTCTCTGACCCACCACAGGGTGTGGCATCTGCACCAACACACTGCTCTATATCTTCTCTGGCCAGGGCTGGTGCTACATGCTGTAGCACATCCCCCATTAGCCTTGTCCTAGTAAACCGGCTCACTGAGTTGACAGCTGAACTCAGTTCACTGGCACGTAAGGCAGGATGTTCCCCAGCAGTGCAACATACATCCCTGCAAACAATATTACTTAATAAATTCTTTGTGTTTTTAATATTTTTACCCAAAACTTTTAACATAGTCTTCTTATGACCTCATCTCATAAATCAAATAGGTGAAAATTTTCAAATCTGTGCCGAAATGTCATTTCCACATCACAGGTGCAATAACACATTTTGGACAAGATGTGAAAAATGACAGCTGTACTGTTCATGAGGTGGTGTGAAAAATGGCTATGTTGAAAGTTTGGAGTCATAATATTGAAAATTGCCAAAGTTATGTTCTTGAGTAGAAAATGTCAATGAATGCATAATTTCAGCCATTTTTAGAATGTCATCAGTTTTAATGATGGTTTTTGGGAATCACACCACATGAACACTTGTGGGAAATTTCATTATTTAATCATAAAAGACATTTTATGCAGCTAGTGTGGAAGCACCTTCTTTGCTGATTAATGAAATGACAGTTAAGTGTTCATGAGGTTGGATTCCAAAAAGGCCATGTTGAAAATTCGGTGAAAAAATTCCCTACAAATGTCAAAGTTATCAACATAAGTTCAAAATACCATTGAAATGCACTTATCTATATTCTTCAGTTCACTGTCTGGTTTGAAGAGTGCAGACATGTCTTGGTCATCAGAAATGGCAGTGTAAAACTCACAGAGGTAAGTACAGTGTAAGGGGGGTTGTGGGACGCTCAGCGCGTGGGTCGGGATGGGGAAGGGAATGGCAAGAAAGTTGAGGTACCATTTTCTTTTTTCAGATTTAAAAAAGACATTGAGGGATGCTCTCTTTTGCAGGATAGCAACTCATTGGTTTGTTGTTTATTGTTCAAAAAAATAGTCATTACAAATTCATAAAATACATAACAGTAAAAGTAAAATATGTTAAAAAGACATGATAGCAAACATACAAAGCTAGAACATTTTACAGAATTCTTTCACTTTATGATTCAAACATTATATGTACAATAATTTACTCTTCATACTGTAGATTAATATTGTGCATACCCCATAGATTTCCATATGACAATTACAGTACACTTTTCTGTTTCTTTATTTTAGCTATTGTTGCAAAAAAATGACCACAGCTCTAATCATATAAATATCTTCCGTATAGAAGATAATTTTTGTTAATGCAGTTGTCTCTATGTTAGTTGCTCTACCCTATTTATCTGATATAATCTTAATAGAGGGGCTCTGGCATTTTTGTACCAACTACAATACCATGATACATGTTAAAGATCTTCTGTATCTCCTATGAGGCAATCACATGCTGTAGGGAGATCTAATGATTTCTTGTACCTAGCATCTTAGACATATGTTGCCCCGTGTGCACAAATGTTTTATTTGTCTCTTTCCTGTAAAAAAGTAAATGGTCCCTCATTGTCACTCCAGTTTCCCTCCCCATTCCCACCCTCACACTGAGCACCCACTTTTCCACACCCCCACCTTACTCCATACATACCTCCAGAGACTGGCACTTCTCTTGACTGGGACATGTCTGCACTCTTCAAAGCCAAATCACAAACTGAAGAATCTAAGGTAAGCAAGTTATAATGCCATTCAGTGGGATTTTCAATTTATGCGGATAAATCAGCCATTTATGGGAATTGTTGCCCCAAATTTTCAATATGGGGTTCTTGGGACCCCACCTCATGAAAACTGTCACTGTCATTGTGTTACTCTGTTGCAAAAGGTGATTTTGTGGTTGCTGCATAGGATCACCTTTTGGGACTGATTCACGAGATGACAGTGAAACTGTTCATGAGGTGAGGTCCCAAGAAGTCCATGATGCAAATTTGGTGAAAAAGTTCCCAATCATGACTGCGTTATGAGTGTGTGTTGCACAGTTTCTATGCACACTCCTAACTTTGCCAATTTTTTATATTTTCACTCCACATTTTTAGCATTCCTATTTTTGCATACCTCCTTCAAAACAGTACAGCTGTCATTTTCCACAACCTGCCCAAAATTTGTTTTTGCACCTGTGGCACAGAATAGAGTGTTCACTTTGCAAAATCACCTTTTGGAACAAGTGAACAAAATGACACTGGCAGTATTCATGAGAAGGAGTCTCAAAAAGACCATGTTGAAAATGTGGTGCAACACCTCCAAAAAATGGCCAAGTTACACCCAGGCATTGAATAATTTCTATGCACATGTGTAATTTTGGTCACTTAGTAGCTCTTCACAGCCCTATTGGCTCTAGCTTGAGTGGGATGGATGAGTGAGATATTCAAGATAGTACTGAATTTTAAAATTGTTTACATTATTTTTTGGAAACCAAGATGAAAACCTTGATTGTTGTATTTTTTCTTTCTCAGATGAAATCCATCTTTTTAATCCATCTCTTTCTCGTATGTAATTAAGGGGTAATAAGAAAATAGCTAAACATTTTTATCCAAAATTGAGTTCTTCACCATTGGGGGAGGGCTGTTATAGCAACCAATCTTCAATTCACCCTCTGTTAAAGGAAATCCAAAGTCTGGAGGAGCTCTTTTTGGCCATTATTGTAGGGATGTAGTAATTAGTCACAATAGTTATAATCATAATGGTCAAGGGAGACAAGGAAACATTAATTTAGTGAATTTATCTGCCCCTGGCCTTCACTTATCTGATTTAGTGGGATCTTATCCTGGCCAAAGTTGTTCCAAGGCAGAGGATAGGCAATCACCCTCTAAAAAACTGCCTGGACTGGCCAAAATGATCGTGTCAGACCTGGATTGGAATAGAGATATATCTATAAATTTGAACTCACCAGAAATGTCTGTATTACCACTCATAGCAACAATAGACTTTCTGCAGGATGTAAATTCACAACAGGTATCCTAGACAACGTATAAGGGCCCTTTTCTCAATAATTTTGAGTTTTTTTGAACCCATATGCAATAAACCAGAATCCTGTGGATACTGTGGTGCCTATGGAACATATGGAAGCTTTGGAAACTGAATTAAAAAGTCAGGAAAAATTTAATAGTATTGCCTTTCAGGAAGATAGGGCTCTTAATAATAAATCTGCACCTGAGACTTCAAATCTGGTGAATAAGAACTTAGAGAGTATCCTTTATGAATTAAAAAGTGAAATTCAATTCGGAAATGAGCAGCTTATGGAATTAGTCACCTTGTTTGGCTCATTTATAAAAAATTTTGTGAAAGAAAAAGAGGCCCTCCTTGAGAACCTAAAAGACAGTGATGTGAATAAGCAAGCAAAAAAAACTGCTTGAAGTTAGCACTAGCAACATGATGGTTAATAAATCAAAATACATAGATTCGGGAGTTGATAATAATGTATCTTGGGAGAAGATCTGTTTGCTGACTCAGAAGGAAAATAGAAGTATTAGAACTGTTATGGATGAAATTTCAAAGAAAGAGATCTTTGAGATAGATAATTTAATAAAGGATTTGGAAGAAAGGAAACTCCAGATTGGTAATACTAAAAGGTTAAAGAGAAACCCCACTAAAACAAAAGTGAAAAGTCAAGGTTGTATCAGTAGGTGCAGCTCTGGAATTATCCCCAGTAATAAAAATGATGCTGGATGCGAACAAAAAAATGGCGAAACCTTAGTAAAGAAATTTAACCAAAGTAAGAAGGTAAAGTTTGGGAAAGCACCTGATACTGTCTATCCATTAATTATCCAAAATATCCCTGATTCTAGAGAAGTTATTAAGGAATGCCTAATTATAGCTGAGGATATGCTACCTACTATGTATATTAATGGTCTACCTAAGGGAAGATCAGAAAACTTTTACCTTCTGAAATTGGCTACCTATAGAAACATAGATTTTGACAGCAGATAAGGACCGCTTGGCCCACCCAGTCTGCCCATTTCCCTACCTAATGGATAAGCTGCAGATCCTAGTTAACCAGCAGCCTACTTCTTCCTACCCCCAACCCCTAGAATTGCCTTATGACTGTCCCATGCATGCTTGAATTCCACCACTGTTTTTGACTCCACAACCTCCTCCAGAAGGCCATTCCATGCATCCACAACCCTCTCTGTGAAACAATACTTCCTTAAATTACATCTGAGCTGTCCCCCCATCTTCAAATTGTGCCCCCTTGTTCTTGAACACCTCTTTTTTTGAAAGATGCTACCCTCTTGGACTTTGTTGATTCCCTCGAGGTACTTGAAACTTTCTATCATGTCCCCCCTCTCCCTCCTTTCCTCGAGGCTAATCATATTAAGCTCCTTAAGTCTCTCTTCATATGTCTTCCAGTGCAGACCCTGCACCATTTTAGTTGCCCTCCTCTGACAGCTTCCATCCTGTCTATGTCTTTGAGGAGATTGGGTCTCCAGAACTGCACGCAGTACTCAGATGGGGTCTCACCAACTGTCTGTACAGAGGGATAATAACTTCCTGTTTTCTACTGGTGATGCCTCCCTATGCATCCCAGTATCCCCCCAGCCATCCTTGCTTCCCTCTCACATTGCTTGCCCACCTTTAGGCCATCTGATATGACTACCCCAGGTCCCTTCCATTTTGTTGTTGTTAGTATCTCACCCCCATTGTGTACTCTTCCCTGGTTTTTGTTTCCAGGTGCATTACCTTGCACTTCTTAGCATTGAATCTAAGCTGCCATACATTTGGCCATTCCTCTAACCTTGCCAAGTCCCTTCTCATCTTTTCCACCCCACCTTGTGCTTCAACTCTGTTGCAGATCTTTGTGTCATCTGCAAAGAGACATACTTTTCCTTCCAGTCCCTCTGCAATGTCGCTTATAAAGACATTGAAGAGGACCAGTCCTAATACTGAACCCTGTGGTAACCCACTAGTAACCCCGCTTTCTTCAGAGTGAACTCCATTTACTATTACTGTCTGTATCCTATTCTCCAGCCAATTCTTTACCCAGGCGGTCATCTTGGGACCCACTCCCAGGCTGGCTAACTTGTATATTAATCTTTTGTGTGGGACTGTGTCAAATGCCTTGCTAAAGTCTAGGTAGGCCATGTCCACAGCCCCTGCCTGATCTACTACTTTGGTCACCCAGTCAAAGAAATCTATCAGATTTGTCTGGCATGATCTTTCCCCTGTGAATCCATGCTGCCTTGGGTCCTGTGCCCTCTGGCATCTAGATACTCAACAATTCTTTCCTTCAGAAGTGATTTCATCATTTTCCCTACCACTGAGGTTAAACTAACAGGTCTTTAGTTTCCTGCTTCTGCCTTGCTCCCACTTTTGTGAAGGGAATCACATCTGCCCTCCTCCAGTCCTCAGGTACCACCCCATCCTCCCATGATTTTTTAAAAGGGTAGTCAGTGGTGTCACTAGTTCTACCTTAGCAGTTTTAGAATTCTGGGATGAATCCATCAGATCCCATTGCTTTGTCCACTTCAGTTTTAAGAGTTCTTTCAGAACCCTTTCTTCTGTAAATGGGCTGGTATCAACTTTTGTATCCAGAGTGTTTCTACTGTTTGTTTTAGGTACCTCCCCCTTCCTTTGAAATACTGAGCAAAATGTTTGTTTAGTAGCTCTGTCTTTTCACAGTCACCCTCTGCCCACCCTCCCTCCCCTTTATTAAGCCTCACTAACCCTCCCTTGGTCTTCCTTCACTCCCTGATGTACCTATAAAAGGTTTTATCCCCTTCTTAACTGAGTTGGCTATCTTTTCCTCAGTTTGGGCCTTTGCTGTTCTGACTGCCTTCCCAGCTTCCTTTGCTTTAACTGATACAGTTCTCTGTCCTGCTCCTTCTGTGATTCCTTGTACTTCCTGAATGCTTTCTTTTCTTTGAACCTTCACTGCCACTTCCTTTGAGAACCATAGTGGTTTCTTACATCATTTTGTTTTGTTTATTTGCTTCACACAAAGGCTTGTTACCTCTGTGATGGCAGTTTTATTATTCCCCATTGTTCTTCCACCCTCCTTCCTGCCCATTTGCTAGTGCATTCCTTAGGCCCTCACCTATTTTGGCAAAGTCAGCCCTCCTAAAGTCCAGTACTTTTGCCTTTGTATGGCTTGACTCTATTGCTGTGTTTATTGTGAACCATACTGTTCGATGGTCACTAGTTCCCAGATGGCTACCCACTTCTACATCTGTGATCCTCTTCTTCTCCATTTGAGAGAACCAGGTCTAAAATTGCTCCCTCTCTAGTGGGCTCCAATACTAGTTGTCTAAGGCATGCCCCCTGTAGGGCATCTAGAATAACCCCACTCTTCGAAGTGGCTGCTGCAACTGCACTCCAGTTAACATCTGGCATATTCAGATCACCCATCAGCAATATCTCCCCTTTTATGGCCATCCTAAGTATTCTTTCTATCATTTCCTTATCCATTTCCTCCCCCTGAGAAGGGGGTCTGTATACAACCCCTGTGTGGATTGTGGTGCCATTGTAGGTCTCCAAATTTACCCACAGTGCTTCTTCTCCTCCTCCCTGTTTTCCCTTTTGTTCTGTTGCTTTGATTCCTTCCCTTATGTAAAGAGCTCCTCCTCCTCCTCTATTACCCTCCCTGTCCCTCCTGTAGATAGTGTATCCTGGTATGTTTACATCCCAGTCATGGTTTTTTGTGTACCATGGTTCTGTGACTGCCATGTTATCCAGATGTTCCTCCTCCATCAAGACCACTAATTCAGGAAGCTTGTTACTCAGACTATGGCATTAGTACTCATTGCTCTCCATTTTTTGATGGCTTTACCTTCTGTTGCAGCATCTCCCACTGACCTTTCTACCTTGGTCTTTTTCTCATTTAGTACCCTGTTTTGTAGGGAGAGGCTGGGATTTTCCTGCTGCATATCAGTGCCTCCCCCCTTGACTAGTTTAAAAGCTTGCCAATGAAGCATTTAAACCGATTGTTCAAAAGACTTGTTCCCTTCCTGGACAGATGCAGACCATCCTCCCAGTATAGGCTGGTGTCCCTACAGGTGGAACCCCAGTCCCCAATGAAACCAAACCCTTGTGCTCCACACCATTTTTTCAACCATTCATTAAACTGCATGGAGCAAAGTACCCTTGCCTCACTCATACCATTGACAGGCAGCACCTCAGAGAAGGATATTGTGTGTGCTACTTGTCTTAGGCCCCTTCCCAATTCTACAAAGTCCTTCTGCACTGCTCTAATCTATAATTTAATGAAAGGTCTAGCCGGTATAAAAATTGGGTGGCAGAATGCAAAATCCTCCTATAGATATAGGAATGGGTCACATAAAGGTAGTGTGTGTGTGTGGTTTTTAGAAATATCACTGTGAGATCTAGAATTCTTGCTATTAAGGATAAATTTATGGATATTGGTATTACACTTCACATGACAATAAGGAGCATTTGGTGAACTAAACAAAAAGTCTAGCTAAGAGTATCAATAGGAAATTAGTAGGGCCTGCTACTAATGGTAAACCAGCACTTTAAACAACCTAGGATAACAACATTGATAAAGCCTGGTGAAATGGTTCATAATTTAAGGGGCGATCAAGAAACTATCAACTTCAGAAGAGGTCGGAAACAGTTAGGAGTTAGAATTAACAGTAGTACTGTTTTGGATGGCGATTATAGCTCATCGAACTCGGTGTTTCATCTGCGGATGAAAGCTTGTTGCCTTTAGAGCAAAAGTATAAACAGCACTATCAATCTCATTGATGATTCCATCTGACAAATACAGATAGATCAGAAATTATTCAAAGGGGTAACTCATATTCTAAGCTGGAACCTTGCTGGTTTGAAAGATAAATTAACTGATAAAGAATGTCTGAACTGGCAGAAGTCATTTTCAATCCTGTGTATTCAGGAAACTTGGGATAATAACTATTGTGATCAAATGCTAGAGGGGTACTCATCTTGGACTTTACCAGCTTATAAGGAGAAAAGGTTTGGTTGGTATAAAGGGGGCCTAGTAATTTATGTGGATACCAAACTTGATTTTGGCTTAATAGAAGTAAGTGCATATAATGAATACTTCATATATATTCTAATTGCCAATAATGGTGTTAAATGGTTCTTTTTTAATATTCATATCCCACCAAGTATAAATACCTTGAATTATCAGAAAGTACTGGGCATGATTGGTAATAGCATCGACTCTGTTAAATCAAGATTTACTGGGGTGAAAATGTTTTCAGCTGGTGATTTTAATGCACATGTAGGCTCCTCAACTGAGGAGTTATCAAATGATTTGTGCATAGATGATATCTGAAATATCCCATTGAGACAGTACAAGGACAGATTCACCTCCAGAAATGGGAAACTTTTGCTTAATTTCATGGGATGTTATAATTGCAGAGTTCTTAATCGATGATCAGTGGGTGACTGGGAGGGGGAGTGTACTTTTCCAACTAGTAATGGAGGAGGTGTTTTGTATTTATGCATTGTAGAAGCTTCTGATTATCCAGCAGTAAAGCAACTTAAAGTTGTTAATTCCTGGGAAAGTGATCATTACCTAGTCAAGTGTCTTGTATATTTGGGCTTTAAAAAAGATCCAAATGACCAGTTGAAAGAGGCAAAAGCTAACAGCCATATGTGTATTAAATATGGGACAAAAGATTAAATGGGATGTATTTTCAAAGGAAGCATTGGATAATGTTATAAGCAATATGCAGGCTAAAGCTAGTATTTGGGAAAATAATGATAGTAGCCTTATAAGATCAGAATGTCTAATTAAGGAATTTGATCAGCTAATCATCATTGCTGCCTCTGATCTATGTAAAAAGGAGATAATTTGAAAACATAATGAAATTGCTACTGATAAGTTTTGGTTTGATAATGAATGGCATTGCTTGAGAAAAGTAATTAAGAAAGTTGGGAAAATCAGAATTAAAGAGCTATCTTGGCAAATTCTTGGAGCTTTTAAAAAATTGAAATTAGAATATAAACAACTGTTGTCTAAGAAAAAAAGATTTATTGCTCTAATTTGTGGGCTAAATTACAAGAGAGTGTAATAATGAAAGATTCCAAGACATTTTGATTCCTGGTTGCTGTTGGTTGTAATGAAAATATCATTTCTTATAATGTATTAGGAATGATTAGTGAACAATATGGGTCCAACATTTTAGAGAGGTATGTAAAATATCCCTAGAGTCTGGAAAGGTTTTGGAGAAGGACTTAAATATAATTTTGTATCACTTTGCTGGAGCTGGGTTCCAGTTCTCTTTTAAAGAAGTTATGCAGGCGATAAAGACACAGAAAAGAAACACAGCTGCAGGTCCTGATGGTTTATCTGCTGAAGTTTTTCTTCATGATCCAGTTTCTTGGGCATCTAAATGTACTCCAATATTTAACATCATAAGTAAATAGCTCATTCTCCCTCAAAGTTGGAATAAGGGCACGGTTGTTCCACTGTTCAAGAGGGGTAATAGGTCTGATCCAAAATGCTACAGACCTATAACTTTACTTCCAGTCTTGCAAAAAATCTTCTCAAGATTAATTCTGGATAGGCTGATGGCTTGGGTTGAGGAGAATGAGTTGTTGTCAAAGTTCCAAGGGGGGTTTAAAAAGGGTAATGGTACTCTTGACCTTCTCTTCTCCTTAAACATTCTGGTTGAAAAATATGTAATACATGAAAAAGGCAACCTGTTTGTAGCCTTTCTGGATATTAAAAGTGCATTTGATTCCATAAATAGAATAAAGTTGTGGGAATCTGAGGCTGATTTAAAAATTGATTCTCATTTGTTAGAAATTATCACACTATTACACTCAAATACTACGATAGAGATATGCTACGGGAGAGATGGTGCATTATCAAGAGAACTGCCTACTAAAGCTGGAGTAAAGCAGGGTCACCTACTGGCACCAATACTGTTTAATCTATATACTGAGAATTTAATAAAAACAATCAGTCTTGTTGATACTTTTGCCCCAATATTAGTTGATGAGGAAGTTAAAATGCTGTTGTATGCAGAAGACACTCTAGTTATATCCAGAACTCCTTTAGGCCTTAAATGTGCATTATCTGGCATTATGATTACTTTGAACCAGATGGATTTTGAATTAAATACCAACAAATCAAAATTGTTGGTGTTTGGAAAATCTAAATATAATGAGAAATCTTATGTAATTGATGGATACAATTTTGAAATAGTGAAGGAGTTCAGGTATTTGGGGATATTGTTTGATAAGAATCTGTCCTGGTCTAACCACTTGGCAGATGTTAAATAAAATGCTTCTAAAACAATGGGAGCTGTTTGCTCTCTTGCAGCAAAATTTGCCAATAACTGTTTTGTTGCACTAAAGAGAACTTTTGAAGCTAAATTAATGAACCAGCTCTTGCACAGTAGTGAACTGTGAGGCCTTTATTTAGATAAAGCTAATTTAGAGAGTGTTCAGAATAATTCTTTAAGATCTACTCTGAATCTTCCTCACAACTGTCCCTCTTGTTTTTCAAGATTGGAGGCTGGTATGATTCAAATCTCAATATGAATTTTGGTAAGAGCAATTAAGTACTGGGGCAAGTTGGTAAAGTCAAATAAAAATAGCCTCCCTTGGTTATTTTGGACTGAAAGGATTAAAATTATAAATATAATGGGATGTAATGGGCATTTTAAACCATGGTTCTCTAAGCTGAATAGAGCCTTAAGACAATTTGGGTGTGCAGACCTTGAGAGCATATATGTTCGGGCCAATATAGATGGCTTTGTGAGAGAATCTATTCAGAGGTTAAAGGACATAGCTGTCCAACAGGATTTCGCAAGCATTCATGATATTGACCAAAGGGGTCTATATTCCTCTATAAAGATTAATTGGGGGATGGAGTCATTTTTGGTTTTATGTGAAAATGGCTTACATAGGAATATTCTGTGCCGGTTATGCTTGGCAAGCCTTGGTACGTCTTATCATAACTTAAATAACTGGTTCTGTAAAAAGTTTAAAAGCAGCTGTGATTGTATTGACAAACGAGAAACTGGTATTCTGCATACACTGTTTGAATGTAAAAATTGGACACAAGATTGAGAAAAGTATATTCCCTCTCTCTGTTTCCTAATTATCTTCTTTTGCAAGTTCCAGATTACAAAAAAATGGTTCTCAAATTAGAATCTCTGAAACTGATTTATGGCACAGCAAAATTCTGTCTATTCTAAAAATAATCTGTTGAATTTCTTTCTGGGAAACTTATAGTATTAATAACTGGCTAAATCAAATTTTTTATTGTTTTTTGTTACCTATGTTTTATTATAAGGCGTGTATACGTGGATGTATAGCAAAGTGTATTTAAATGCAACAAATTCATCTATGAACTATTATAAGTCATGATGATATAGATGTATAGGAAAATGTATTTAACTGTAACAAACTTATGGTTTTATACATGGTTTAAGCAATACAAGAACTTGAACTTGAAGTCAATATTGGGGGTGGGCAGAATGAGAAGAGAGCTGGATAAGCTGGCAAAATGATTGGAAGAGTGGCAACTGGGGTGTAATACAAAGAATTGCAAGATCATACACATAGGGAAGAGAAACACTGAAGCTAAATATAGGTTGGGAGGGGAGTTGCTGGCAATCACAAGGGAAGACAGACTTGGGCGTCATCATTACAGATGACCTAAAAACATCCAAATAGACCAGTAAAGCAGTAGATAAGGCTAGAGGGATGTTGGCGTGTTTTGGTAGGGGTATCACAAGTCATAAGAGGGAGGTAATAATCCCTCTTTACAAGACACTGGTTAGGCCCCATCTGGAGTACTGTGTGCAGCACTGGAGGCCGCACCTGCACAGGGACATTAACAAAATAGAGGCAGTCCAGAGATGGGCAACCACAATGGTGCAGGGACTGCATCAGAAAACATATGAGGACAGATTAATGGAGCTCAATATGTATATTCTAGAGCAAAGGAGGGAGAGAGGTGATAGGATTGAATCATTCAAAAATCTTAAAGGTATTAACAAGGTGGAAGAGTCTAACATGTTTCAATATAAGAAAAATCACAGGACAAAGGATACAGCATGAGATTAGAGGAATGCCTATTAAGGGGTAATGTGAGGAGTAATGTGAGGAAGTTCTTTTTCACAGAAATGGTGGAGGCTTTTCATTATTTTATCATATTTAATGGTTATAAATCTCCAGATATCTTATGGTGAGTTATTGTCAGATAAAGTTAATAAATCATTGGTCAGTGATTCATTCATTTGTTGCACTATGTGGTATTCAAGTTTGTTGTCCCACCTAATTCTTTTATTATATCTGAGCTCTTGTAAATCCTCCTCTCTATATTTATCATATGTTACAGTAATCTGAGGTAGTAGTTTACTCCACAGTAATACTGGTAGGTGGTCACTTTCTTATTCTAGTGGGTATACTTAGCTGGTTCCACTTACTTGAATCCTCAGACCAAAAGACCACATCTAGTACAGGTGCCCCATTGGCTTAATATATGTAGCGCTCCCTTTCTGATCTCCCTGTATCCTACCCTTTAGGAGATATAAGCTGTAAATCTCCAGAATTTTAATCAGTTTTGAACTTGCATTTTTAAGTTTAAAATCCATTGTATTTCTAGAAAAATTGCATTCTAGACTGATGTGATCAAAATATGAATTAAGAGGCCATCATATAGGGCTATTTTTGCATTAAAGTCCCTTAATAGAATAACCTCAGCATTAGGGTATTTGAGAACTACATCATCTGTTAGTGATGCATCAAGTTGATCCCAGATCTTATCTTTGTAATATTTATATGTATACATTGAAAACAACATAAAGTTTGAGATTGTTAATAGTATAATTATATGATTACTTTTTATATGCAATACTTTATGATCTGTGAATAGTCCGAGCCTCATGTATATAACCAGTCCCACAAATACCTTTGAACCAAGGGTTCTTTTACAAAGGTACACGTCAGCAATGGGTGCAAGGAAAACAGTAGTAAGATACAATACAAGGTCAGGAGGTTAACATAGAAGCAAACAGTGGTAATATACAATATAGGTCAGGAGGTTAACTTAGTAGCAGAAGACAGTACATGTGTATAGACTAGCACAGTAGAGTCAGTGGTAAACAACAATGCACAATTAACAATATGGGTGTATATATGTTTGTGTATATATTTGTGGCTAACAAACCACCAGGCTGTTTTGGGGCTGGAGAGGTTTACCTGTGTCTGACTTGGATGTCTGGATTTTTCTCTATTTGATTAGCAGGGTACTTTCTCTGTCAAATTGTTGTGTAGGGTATCTTGCTGAGAGGAAGGCACTCATCGCAGCAGTGGGTGAGAGCTTTTAGCTGATTGTTTTGTGAGGGCACAGTTTAGGCCCAACCCTTCCCCACCCTCACCCCACCCACCCTGGAAATAGTTCCTTTATACCTGAGGTTCTGACATCATTTCTCAAGAGTGCAAGGCATATCACTGTCATATCCTCTATAGCACACTGCACTGACAATATAAGCATACACATTGTATAATATATATTTATTTCTATATAACCAATCACACATGCGTGCACACACACACACACACACACACACACACACACACAAACAAACAAAAAAAAAGCAAGCAAGCAGATAAACATGTGGGGAGTAGTGCAATGTAATGGCTGTGGGATGGCAGTTTTCTGGGAGTTTTTCTGGAGGCTGAGATGCTGCCCTATTTGCAGACAACTATCTACCCTGAGGGAGGAATTTGCCCATCTTCAGGCCACACTGGACAGTAGTAAGGAAACCTTCCCTCAGGCCACACTGTACAGTAGGAAGGGAACCTCCCCCATCCAGGGAGCACTAGCACCACCACCACTACCTCAGAGGTTGCAAAGAAAGCACAGCAGTTGGACCAGAGTGGGCTCAGGGAGGGTGAGGATGGTGGAACAGAGGCACACCCAGTCAATTGTTCCACTCCACAATCCATACACCATTCTGGGGGAGCATAGCTCCCCTATGGATGCATCCGCAGAGAAGACTGATGACAACTGTCACAAGGGAGAGCCACAGGAAGGAGGCAGAGGACACCACAGGGAAAGGAAGCAGCTCCTGGTGGGGTACTCAGTTATTAGGGGTATAGAACTTGGGGGAGATGGGAAAACTGAAGTAAGGTGCCTGCCTGGTGCCATGGCTTGGAGGTACAGGAAACGCATCCTCAGGATCACGAGAACAGCTGCAAGAGAGTCTGAGCTGGACATAATTGTCCACCTAGGGACAAATGACTTGGCTCATCATGAGATTAGAGCAGTGCAGGAGGACATTGCAGAGTTGGGGAGGGGCCTAAGACAAGTAGCACACACAGTATTCTTCTCAGAGGTGCTGCCTGTCAAAGGCATGGGGGAGGTGAGGGTAATTAGCACCATGCAGTTTAATGAATGGTTGAAAAAATGGATTGGAGCACAGGGGTTTGGCTTCATTGGGGAATGGGGTTCCACCTGGAGGGACACCAGCCTATACTGGGAGGATGGTCTGCATCTGTCCAGGAAGGAAACAAGTCTTTTGAGCAATCAGTTTAAATGCTTCATTGGCAAGCTTTTAAACTAGTCAAGGGAGGCACTGACAAGCAGCAGGAAAATCCCAGCCTCTCCCTACAAAACAGGGTACTAAATGAGAAAAGACTGAGGTAGAATGGTCAGTGGGGGATGCTGCAACAGAAGGTAAAGCCATCAAAAAATGGAGAACAATGAGTACCAATGACCGTAGTCTGGGTAACAAGCTTCTTGAATTAGTGGCCTTGATGGAGGAGGAACATCTGGATATCATGGCAGTCACAGAAACATGGTACACACAAAATCATGACTGGGACGTAAACATACCAGGATACACTATCTACAGGAGGGACAAGGAGGGTAAAAGAGGAGGAGGAGGAGCTCTTTACATAAGGGAAGGAATCAAAGCAACAGAACAAAAGGGTAAACAGGGAGGAGAAGAAGTACTGTGGGTAAATTTAGAGACAGCCAATGGCACCAGAATCCGCACAGGGGTTGTATACAGACCCCCTTCTTAGGGGGAGCAAGTGGACAAGGAAATGATAGAAAGTATACTTAGAATGGCAGAAAAAGGGGATATATTGCTGATGGGTGATCTGAATATGCCAGATGTTAACTGGAGTGCAGTTGCAGCTGCCACTTCCAAGAGTGGAGTTATTCTAGATGCCCTACAGGGAGCATGTCTTAGACAACTAGTACTGGAGCCCACTCAAGAGGGAGCAATATTAGACTTGATTCTCTCAAATGGAGATGGAGAGAGGATCACAGATGTAGAAGTAGGTAGCCATCTGGCAACTACCGACCATCGAACAGTATGGTTCACAATAAACACAGCAATAGAGTCAAGCCATACAAAGACAAAAGTACTGGACTTTAGGAGTGCTGACTCTGCCAAAATGGGTGAGTGCCTAAGGAATGCATTAGCAAATGGGCAGGAAGGAGGGGTGGAAGAACAATGGGGAATAATAAAAACTGCCATCACAGAGGTAACAAGCCTTTGTGTGAAGCAAATAAACAAAACAAAATGATTTAGGAAAGCACTATGGTTCTCAAAGGAAGTGACAGTGAAGGTTCAAGAGAAAAAGAAAGCATTCAGGAAGTACAAGGAATCACAGAAGGAGCAGGACAGAGAACTGTATCAGTTAAAGCAAAATGAGGCTGGGAAGGCAGTCAGAACAGCAAAGGCCTAAACTGAGGAAAAGATAGCCAACTCAGTTAAGAAGGGGGATAAAACCTTTTATAGGTACATCAGGGAGCGATAGAAGACCAAGGGAGGGATAGTGAGGCTTAATAAAGGGGAGTTAGGGTGGGCAGAGGGAGACTGTGAAAAGGCAGAGATACTAAACAAATATTTTTGCTCAGTATTTACAAATGAAGAGGGGGAGGTACATAAAACAAACAGTAGAAACACTCTGGATACAGAAGGTGATTCCAGCCCATTTACAGGAGAAAGGGTTCTGAAAGAACTCTTAAAACTGAAGGTGGACAAAGCAATGGGGCCTGTTGGGATTCATCCCAGAATTCTAAAAGAACTAAGGGTAGAACTAGTGACACCACTGACTACCCTTTTTAACAAATCATAGGAGCATGGGGTGCTACTCGAGGACTGGAGGAGGGCAGATGTGATTCCTCTTCACAAAAGTGGGAGCAAGGCAGAAGCAGGAAACTACAGACCTGTTAGTTTAACCTCAGTGATAGGGAAAATGGTGGAATCACTTCTGAAGGAAAGAATTGTCGAGTATCTAGAGGCCAGAGGGGCACATGACCCTAGGTGGCATGGATTCACAGTGGAAAGGTCATGCCAGATGAATCTGATAGATTTCTTTGACTGGGGAACCAAAGTAGTAGATCAGGGAGGGGTTGTGGACATGGCCTACCTAGACTTTAGCAAGGCATTTGACACAGTCCCACACAAAAGATTAATATACAAGTAAGCCAGCCTGGGAGTGGGTCCCAAGATGACTGCCTGGGTAAAGAATTGGCTGGAGAATAGGACACAGTGAGTAATAGTAAATGGAGTCCACTCAGAAGAAAGGAGGGTTACTAGTGGGGTACCGCAGGGTTCAGTATTAGGACCGGTCCTCTTCAATATCTTTATAAGCGACATTGCAGAAGGACTGGAAGGAAAAGTATGTCTCTTTGCAGATGACACAAAGATCTGCAACAGAGTTGATGCACATGGTGGGGTGGAAAGGATGAGAAGGACTTGCAAGGTTAGAGGAATGGTCAAATGGGGCAGCTTAGATTCAATGCAAGAAGTGTAAGGTAATGCACCTGGGAAACAAAACCCAGGGAAGAGTACACAATGGGGTTGAGATACTAACAACAACAAAATGGAAAGGGACCTGGGGTAGTCATATCAGATGACCTAAAGGTGGGCAAGCAATGTGAGAGGCAGCAAGGTGGGTTGGGGGATACTGGGATGCACAGGGAGAGGCATCACCAGTAGAAAACAAGAAGTTATTATCCCTTTGTACAGACAGCTGGTGAGACCCCATCTGGAGTACTGTGTGCAGTTCTGGAGACCCAGTCTCCACAAAGACATAGACGGGATGGAAGCTGTCCTGAGGAGGACAACTAAAATGGTGCAGGGTCTGCACTGGAAAACATATGAAAAGAGATGAAAGGAGCTTAATATGTATAGCCTCGAGGAAAGGAGGGAGAGAGGGGACATGATAGAAACATTCAAGTACCTCAAGGGGATCAACAAAGTCCAAGAAGGTAGCATTTTTCAAAAAAAAAGGTGTGCAAGAACAAGAGGGCACAATTTGAAGATGGGGGGGATGGCTCAGAGGTAATTTAAGGAAGTATTTTTTGACAGAGAGGGTTGTGGATGCATGGAACAGCCTTCCAGAGAAGGTTGTGGAGTCAAAATCAGTGGTGGAATTCAAGCATGCATGGGACAGTCATAAGACAATTCTAGGGGGTTGGGGTAGGAAGAAGTAGGCTGCTGGTTAACTAGGATCTGCAGCTTATCCAGTAGGTAGGGAAATGGGCAGACTGGGTGGGCCAAGCGGTCCTTATCTGCCATCAAATTCTATGTTTTTATGTTTCTATATAGTAAGACACAGATAAAAATGAAAACCATCCTAGGGGTGACATAAGTGGACCAATGGGTGGGGAATAAGAGGGGGAGGGGTGGGGATAAAGGGGGTAGGCAGTCAAGGATTTGACATTGTCATAAGGGCAAGAACAGAAAGATAAGTGCTAGGTGGTCTGGGGTGGTGCAACAAGAGATAGGGTGATAGGGAGGAGAGACAGGAGGAGAGGAGTGGGAAGGGGTGGAATGGTAGGCAGGAGGTGAGAGGGTACAATGGTAGGTGGTGATGTGGGAGAGAGACAGAGAGTAGGAGGGGATGGAGGGGCAGAATGAGGTGGGGAGGGTAGAAAGGGAGAAGAGAAGGGGAGGGAGAGGTGAAACCAAGCCACAAGCCTAGGCAGAGCAGTCACAAATGCTAAGGTCAGTGAGGTGCTGGCGGAGTTTACCTTTTCATTGTTCCTATGCCATGTTTCCTGGCAACAGACTATCTCACCTTTCCTAATGAAATTGAGCAATTCTAAATCAAACAATTTACTTAACAAGCCAGCAATATTCCATGATATAACACACAGCCCCAACCTTTGGTCCAAAACAGTATAATTTTGGAAGGGATCAGTGTTATTAGTTATAAATAATTAAAGTAAGTCAGGAACTCCATTGGCCATGCTAGATATCTGAGCCCAGTCTCTGACACAGAGCACACAGTTCAGGAGTCAATTCCTCATTAGGAACTTTTGGACTACCTTGATTATCCAATGAGTATTGTACATCTGTGCATTTACCAGATTTAAACAAAAACATCCAAAATATTACTTTTGCTCAGTAGTTGTTGAGCAAGCTCATTATTTTTGACTAAAATGTCTGTTCATGAGGATTACTCTGATCTTGTGGTCCTGATGACACCCTGCTACCCCAACTGTACACTTAAAATATTTTTAAAAGGTTACATATTAGACCTTTAAGCTTCCACTTATTTTTTTAATATTGGATAATGTTGACATTCCAAAGAGTACTTAAGATACTGGAGCTTCACCTTCAATAGCAACAATTTTAGTATTAAAAATCTGTCTATTCAGAAAATTAACAAATCAGCCTTTTTTCCAAGTTATACCAAATATGGTTAGCCAGCTTAGCTGATTCTAGAAATACTTTAAGAGTATTAATTCATCCATCACTACTTTACGATAGATATCCCTCAGACTCATATGAAAATCATAAAAATATTTATTAATCAAATGGTCCTTTAGGCCCTTTAGGCTATTATCCAAGACTATTGGCCTTTCTCTAGTTGATATGAGTCTGAGACAGGGAAGATTATTATTCTCTGATTGATTGGATCTGCAAACTGATGTGATAAGGAGTCTGCTCTAGTGGGAACAGAGGGTGAGCCAAACTGAAACAAGATTGATATTCAGAACCTGGTCTTGTCACCCACCAGGTTTAAATGATTCAATGGAAATAGTCCATCTTCTATGAATTACTGTAACTCTGTTATTATTATGTTATATGTTTCAGTATCAATACTGCTTCCACTGTCCTTCTGCTGTCATGGATGGAATAGTTTCCTTTTCTAGCCAAACAAATCCCCTCTCCCTTCCCCCATTTCCCTATGGTTCAAGATTGTTTTGTTTTGGTTTATTTTCAGAATATACATTATTGATTTATGTCTTAAAGTGTTATTTAAGCAATAAGGCATGACAGGGTGTGTGTTATGCAAGCAATAATACCCGACAGGAGGGTGGTATTGGGCAATACCAGACTGCCCAGGGGCGTAATGAGGCCCGACGCTGCAAGCAGAGGGCCTTATAGCTCCTGGAAGGTCTGGTATTGCCCTTACTGCCCACCCTGGAGGGTATTATTGTGCTTAGAAAATGGGCATTGTTAAAAAAAAACGACTTACTTTACAGTAAGGTTTGTAATAAAATAGTTCCTCTGCCTGTAACAGTGTTCTTCCTTGAAGCTGGTTGTCATGGTTACACACACACACACACACACACAGGCGTTAGACCAAATATGCCCACTCCTTCTCTGTTACGTTATGTCTCAGTAGTGTTTCCCCTTTTCAATTTGGCTGATGCAGTTAACATGTTAAGAGCCTCATTACTAGTACACATTTTGTATAACCATGGGGAAACATAATCTCTCGCTAAATGAGAGAAAAACCTGGCGGCATTTGCAAGCTCAGTGGTGTGATTCTGGCCAATGAACAACCAGGGTAGACAGAAAGATACTTGAGTCGGTAAAAGGGCACTGGGGCTGGTACTTTTTTTTCCTGGGCATCTATTGAAAGTTAATGTACTCCCCTGGCCAGGGTACTAGCCAATCAGATGCCAGGAAATAAAAAGCCCATTTTCTAACGTGTAATAACGTCAATCCTGGGGTGGGTTGAAGCACGAGGCAAAGCCGAGTGCTTCCACCTACCCAGGAATGATGTTATTACATAATAACACACATCCCTGGAGTGCCTTATTGCTATTATACAATGGCTCATTGTCATACAAAATTTAAAAAAATAAAAATAAAAAAATGATTTTAAGGAATCCAAATGGTCATCATCCAGAGCCAAAAGATCATCATCCATTGCATCCAAAAGCAATACAGTGATGTTATTGTGTAATAACATCACTGTCACAGGCACATATTGACCAATCAGAGTCCAGGAAATTTTTTTGCCATTGTATAATCAAATTTAATGACTAAAGTATTTCTTATATATTTGAATAGCTGTGTGTTAATTTGGCTACTATGTAACATAACTATATGAAAGTATTCTTAATGTGTTTCTTTAATATTCTGGTTACTTACATGAAACTAAGCTGTCTACATATAAAGCTCCAAACAGATCCGGAGGCAGACAAATAGAAGGATTTTCCTGGAGTAAATGAGATGAATTAATAAAAAGAGACCGAATTTAACCCTTGCTATGCCGTAAACTGATATATCAGTCCTAAATTCCCGTATGTTCTAATTCTATTGGCAGCCTAAGGTTTAATGGAAGTGGGATTTTTGAATGAAGCAATTCAAAAGTATATCTTGTAGTCCTTGTTAGTTGTAGTTCGAGTAATGACTGCTTTCTGTAGATTCCTCTATATGCATTAGTCGGCTGTTAAGTTTAAATGTTTGCATGATTAGAGGTAACTGTTCACTTAAGTCAAACTGAATTGTACCCTGTCACCTTGATGAGGTATTCATGTATTTATTTTTTTACCAGTTGCTAAATGCTGTTCCTCATGGGAAATTGGTTGCTACAAATGTGTTTTTAACATTGGTATATATGAACTACCACTTTAATTACACAATCACTTATTTAATTGGTTGTAATTTAGTGGTTGCACTATGAAAGAAATAGTACAGTGTTAGCTTCTTAGACTCTGAAGAAGCTCCTCCCAGACAAAGTGAAATGTAAGGTTTTTTCTCCCTTGAGGGCTAAGCTGAAGCAGTTGGAACTGCCTCCACTCTAGTTCTAATACAGTAATAATATTTCTGATGCTGATTTGATGTCTTGCCAAAATTTTTAATGCAGTTTTCCTCTATGTTGAATATACATGAATAAAATGTAAGTACAAACTTTTCTACATGGTTTGCCTTGGGTGTGATTTTTAAAGGATTATTTAGTTTTTATTTTTTTGTTGACCAGGTCAATGCACTAGACAAATTCTGCTTATTTTCTGGCATGACCAGGAGAAGGGGGTACAGATGAATGTCAACTGATTATGAACCAGATTAAGCTGTTGGTGGTATTTTAGTGAATGGAGGAAATTGCAGGGCACAGGGGAAATTCCCCTACTCTTTGTGAGGGGGAACTATCCTGAACATTGATGGAGGAGGTCAGTATGCAGCCAGTCATGGAGGAGGACAGACGCTTACTGCAAATTGATACAGCGGAGGTTGTTACCACACAAAATCTAAAACTCCAGTCTGTTTCAACAAAACTATTTTCAGAAACTTCTGAAGTATTGGGACAAGTGATGGATGCAAAGGAAAAAGGTATAGTTGCTATGATGGCAAAACAATGAGAAATATTGAAAGCACAGTTATTGCAGACTAAAATGGCTCTTACCTCAGCACAAGCTGAATTGTTGGAAAAGAATTGGAAACATCTCTTGGTTTTATCGCCCAGTGAAACCCAAAAGGTTTGCAGACTTGGTCCTGGTGCTAGTGATGATGCAGTGTTAGCTGCGACGGAATTGCCCCAGGATTCTACTCCATTTTGTGAGACGCTAGCACAGTTAGCCGTAGATTCATGGTTCTCCTGGTCTCCTGAAAGAACTTTCTCTTCAGCAGGATGGAAACAGTCTGAGAATGGAATTTGGGTGGTGGATCCATCCAAACTGGAGGATGTCTTAGCCCACTCAAAGAATTCTGATATTTCTAAGGTATTTACAGAACCTCTTCTCCTTATACGCGATGTCTCTGACGCTGATTCAAACATTGCTACAGGTAATGTTTTACCTCCATTACATGCTGATACCTCATTAGATAATTCTAGTAATGCTGACTTGGACGTAAACAATAAAAACAGACTCAGGGGGTCCAGAAGTCCCTATAGACCTCTCTAATGATTCACCCAAATCTAAACAGGCAGACTTATTTGCCAAACCATTGGAACAAGCTAAACACAGGAATGCCATTTGACTGAGATATCTGGGAGGGATGGAGGAACTTCCAGATAGATTCTATGTGGGCAGAGTTTTAATTAAACAATCTTTGGGCTTCATGCCTGCTGATGTATATGTGCTTATACATGCTGCAGGAGAACATTCATTTGATATTAGTTTTAGAACTCCTGCATTTTAGAATCCTTTTGGTTGAAATATACTTCTCTTAAAACTAATCTTTTTTTGGTCTCATTTTCAGGTGATCCCAGTGACAAAACAGCCTTTTAGAGTTATTACAGTACTATTTAGGAATGAAAGTGTTAATGTGGCTGACATTCTTTATTGGCTAGACAAACGTTGTGAGGTTCAGGGTACTCCAGAACCAATTTTGGACAGGAAAGGACTTTGGAATGGGGGATGGAGGTTAAAAATCAAGCTTCATAGTTCCCAGAATTAGTACACTCATTTGCCTAATTGTTTCTTTATTGGGAGAGACAAGGGTTTTTTTTATTTTATCCCGGTCAACCACAGAGATGCTATAAATGTGGTTCTCCAAGACATATTAGCACACCTTGTGAGAAAATTCAATGTTTTCAATGTGGAGAATTAGGACATTCAGGTTATCAATGTGAAAACTCAGTTAAATGTAATTTCTGTGATGAAATGGGACATTTATTCACTGACTGTCCTTGGGCAGCTCACAATAAAGAAGAATCAGATTATGCAATGCAAGACTTGTTTATCTTTAAAGCAGCTAGGAGTGCATTGGATGGTCTTAGACCAGGCCCTCCATCAGGCCCTAGATTATATTCTGCAGCCCTGGCATCCAAAATGCCTGAGGTTCACTCACAATCTCATCCTCCCTTACAGAGTTCTCCTCAGGTCACTATTCCTGTTGAAAATCAGGCTCAGAGTTCTACATTACATAACATTGTTACTGTCCCTTTAAATACTATTGATTTGTCTCAGGTGCAACCTCCTAGTTTTACAAAACCTACTGAGACTGATAGCTTGTTTCATCCTGTTAAAAAGGGAATTCCACAAAATCCTTCAATGGATTGGGCTCAGTCTCCAGAACCTTTACCTATTTCTAACAAATATGGGGTTTTAGCTCCTGTTGACCCAGATGATCCAAACTCTGATACAATATCTCAAATCTCTTCTCATGTTGATGGATTTTCAGATCAGGAGACAGTCACTGATCCCAGGGTGGGGAGTAAAGTTAAAACAAAAAAAGTAGGAGGTATATTGGGTTTACGAAAAAGTAATAGAAAACTGCCCTCAAACACCTAAATTACTCTGTGTGATTCTACTAAAGGTTATGACATCTCACTTGATAGTCTTAATACTAACAGTATTAGATCAGCGTATAAGAGACAGGCTACTTTTGAAATGTTTTCAGATTTAAAGCACAATATTATTTTTTTACAGGACACCAGATTATATGCAACACGAGATTTTGACATTGCTACTAATTCATGGGGTTGGGGTCCATGTTATTGGTCTGGGGGAGATGAATTGTGCACAGGAGTAGGAATCAGCTTTACTTCACAGAAAATGAAAGTTATTGATGTTATTGACATTGTCCCAGGTAGGGTTTTATTGTTGGACATTATTATGGATTCTATTCCATTTCAATTAATTAATATTTATGCTCCCCAAAGCAAATGGGAGCAGATTCAGTTATTGCAATTAGTTCAGCCATACCTGTTTAACAGTAGAAATATTTTATTTGGAAGAGATGTTAACTTTCCTCGAACTGTTAAATCAGTTACTTCTAAAGTTTATTGTGACAATCACTGTTTAAATGAATTACTAAAAGTATCTGGGTTACGAGCTTTTTTTGAAGGTATTCCTTCTTTCACTTTTTCATAAGGACCCTGGAAATCCCATATAGATTATTGGTTTATTTCCCTACCTTCCAATTTTCTTCTCCATAAGTTAGGTTGGTCACTGCATCAGATCATGGGGTTTTGAGTCTAATAATTTCAAACTATGGTAATACTTCAAAAGGTCCGAGGTATTGGAGGTTGAATTTATCTTTACTGTATATCCCAAAAGTGATGGTGGGTTTTGTGGATGTTTTAGAAGCTCACAAACCTGTTTTTATTTTACTCTATGACAGTCACCAAGCTTGGTGGGAGGACTCCAAATGTGATATTCAGGATTATTTTACACATATAGGACATTTATTGGGAACTTCATGAAAACTTGATAAATATCATCTTCAGAATACTTTAAAAATGTTTTACTCTCAAATAAATATGGGAGTGGCAGTAGATGCCCAGGATATTGCAAACGTTGAGGAACAATTGGCACACTTACAACATACCAAAAGGCAGCAATTGGAAAGGGAACAAAAAGATGGAACACAAGGGAAATCAGCTTGCACTAATCCATTTCAAAATAGTGCAGCTCAAAGAAAAAAGAAAGATGTCATAAGTCTTAAAAATCCAGACGGTTATACAGTAAAAACCAGACATGATATTTTAAAAATATTGGATACACATGTTTCCTCTTTGTTTCAGGTAGACAAACATGTTACGCAAACTAAGATGGATGAGTGGCTGGCTTTAAGTGTGCTACCAAAACTACCGGATCAATTTTTGATATCCTTATTAGCCCCTGTTTCATTGCTTGAACTACGCACAGTGGTTTCTCAACTTCAGAGAGGGAATGCCCCAGGGAAAAATGGTGTTCCAAATTAGATTTATAGCTTTATTTGTAAAGTATTGGATCATCAAATGGTCTCTATGTTAAATAATTGCTTAACACAAGGTTGTTTTCCAGATAGTATGAATTTGGGTCTTCTTATTTTTCTTTATAAAAATGGAGATAGGAAAAGTCTTCACAACTGGCGCCTGATTACACTTTTAAATTTGGATTGTAAAATTCTTACTAAAATTATTAGTTTCCGGAGTTATTGTTTTTTGGATTATATTATTCATCCCACTCAGTTTTGTTCTGTACCTGGCCGTCGCATTACAGATGCATTATTGCTTATACGTGAGGTTGTGGAAAGAGGTTCTAGAGAGGAACTCGCTGGCATCTGTATTACTTTGGATCAGGCAAAAGCTTTTGATAGTGTATCCCATCTTTATCTCTGGAGTTGTGTGAAGAAAATGAGTTTTCCTTCCCCCTTTATTTTATGGTTAAAACAGTATTATTTACAGGCTGAGGTGATGCCATATGTTAATGGGTGGTTAGGTTGTACATGGAAATGTACTACAGGAGTGCAACAAGGATGTTCCCTGAGCCCTATTTTACATATTCTTTCTTTAGAATCCTTATTGTCAGCATTTATCAATCTGATGACATCAGTGGTCTTTCTCTTGGGTGTTATGATATAGAAATTAAATTAGCAGCTTATGCTGATGATTTATGTCTCTTTAGTGGATGTTCCATCTTGTGCTGTTAGCACTGTAGCCTGTACCAGGGAACTGGAGCCACGCTTAACCTGACTAAAAGTAAGTATTGTTTTCTTTGGTTCCCATGATTCTACACATCCTACTATCATGGGTATTCCAGTTATATCTCAGGTTTGTAAAATTCTGGGTATTTTTTTTTTGTGGAACAGATACAGCAACTTATAACTGGGATAAACTTATACAGATTGCAAAATTTAAAGTAGCATCCTGGAATAAATGGAAGATGTCTAAAAGAAAGAGGGTGTATATGATTCAAAAGTTTCTTATAGGAATCTGTTTACATTTAATTTTAGTTTATGCTCTACCCCTCTCTAGAGAAACAACATTACTTAGTGTTTTTTTTTCAGGCAAAATGGGGTAGTAGGCTGAACCCCATAACACAGGGTATTTTATATCAGCCAGTAAAACAAGG
This sequence comes from Neoceratodus forsteri, assembly GCA_016271365.2. Lineage (NCBI taxonomy): Eukaryota > Metazoa > Chordata > Ceratodontiformes > Ceratodontidae > Neoceratodus > Neoceratodus forsteri. Next base: position 277,322,984 of record CM057449.1, read on the forward strand.
AGGGATTCATATAACTAATCATATTTTATTCTTTTTTGTATTTTTCTTTATGCAAATATGTCTACAATATTGGTGGGGGAATCTAAAATATGAACTCCATGGGTGTTGGATCATATCTTGCCTTGGTAGGTCTATTGGAACATGGAAGGGGTCATCTCTAAACAAAAACCTATAAGTGGTTTACCTATATACTTTCATTCCTGCTTCAGTAAATTAAAGCTTTGAAAAATTTCATATACATTGATTACTCAAAATCCCAGAAAGAAGGTTTATATTTTTCTTCAAGAACAGATTTTTTTGGAATACTCTGTTTTTGGCAATCAATCAGAAAATGACTTGATACAAATTAAAGCCATGCTCACCTCTCAAAAAAACCCAGATTATATGTGGGATGTTATTTGGCTTGCAGCCTATGGTAAATTAAATGTTAAGGGTAATTTAAAACATAAGGGTAAGGATACTGTCCTAGAAGCATGATATGTGTAAATTGTAATGAAACAATGACACATCTTTTTTGATGTCCTTATTTGTACAAGTTTGGTCCATATTATATACAAATGGGCTAGGGCTAAATTTTCAGTTATAGATACACAGGCTTTGATTTTAGGTATTTTACCTCATAGCTGGGATAGATTCAATTTGGATACCATATGATTAGTTTAGGGAGATATAAAATATCATGTTTGGCAAGTACGTTGTATCTGGTCATTGAAATCACTATTTATTTCTCCAGAAGAATTATTTTGGCAAATACATGAATGATTGTTAGGAATATGGAAACATACTACTCATATATTGTCATCCCATAGTTTTGGAAAAAATGGAAAGCCATGTCATGGTTAGATACTGGATAAAAAAAAATTGCTTGACTGCTGTATTATTTAATTTTCTTTGTTTAGTAGTTTTTTTGGAGATGTCGTATATTATGTGGACTTCTTCATTTATATTGTTATGGAGAGGTAGAATATTAATGTTTTTGATGTACTCCTACTCCTTTAGTAGAGCTGGGAAAGGGACAATGTACATATATGCATTATTTCTGTTAGACATTTATGTATACTGTACTATTGTTTTGTTTCTTTCATTTTCTTCTATTATGATGTGTATTGATGTCATACAATTTTTGTATATTTTGTTTCAAGTTTTGAATAAAAATTCCCCTACTCTTTTGAGAAGTGCCACGGGATCGTTAACATCCACCTGAACTACCACCGGGACAGGCAGATGGAACCTCAGTTTAACGACTTATCTGAAAGATGGCACCTCAAGAGTGCAGCACCCTCTCATGCTGCACTGCAGTGTCAGTATTGGGATATTAACCCAAGTGCCTGGTGTGGGGCTAGAACCCTCAGACTTCTGATCTCCCAGCCTCAGAGGTGAGTGTGCAACCTGCTGAGCCACTGACACTGCCAATATTTATACACACTGAAGTGCACTAAGTTATTTTTCTGTAGTCCACAGAGGGTGCTCCAAGCTTTCTTTTGTTGCAGGTTTGTTTTTTGTGATCACTGCTTTATATAGAGAGTTTGTAGAGTGCCTATGTCTTGTTTCTTTATATGAGTCTGAGATAGGGAAGATTATTATTCTCTGATTGTTTGGTTAGATCTTCAAACAGATGCAATGAGGGATCAGCTCCAGTAATAACATTTACATTTATACTTTAAATCTGTACATTATGTAGCCTTGTACCTTTTCCCATAAGATTTAAATTTGGGTAGATGGTTGCAGTCAGAGGTTGTTTTCCAAGATAGTTGTTTCTTTTCCAGATCAGTTAGATTTGACACAGTTCCTCTGTAGGGAAATCTGATTTAGTGTCAGTGGTATAAGTTAATGTATTTGGAGTAATTTGTATGTTTATTTTATTTATTTATTTATTTAAGAAATCGGAATTACAATCCTTTGAGTCAAAGATTCCTTTGCAAAGGCACCACATCAGATAGATACATATACATAAAATAACAGGATACTTATATGGATAGTACAGTACAGGGTTTATATACAAATGGCAGGTAACAGCTGTAGTGGTCATTGGCTGTAGACCCCATATCATACATATTACATATGTTAGGTTTCAATTTTCAGGGGGTCCTAAGTGGACCCTGAGCCATATTATATACCCAGTGTGTGAGAAGTAATGAGGGAGTTAATCAAGATGCAGATATGGTTCCCCTTTCCAGTGTGTATCCTAGTGATTAGATTAACAAATTAAGAAAATATTCCTCCTAGGGATTTCAACCTATAGAGATGAAAAGTAGGATGATGGGATATTATGTGCAGTCACAGGCTGTGGAGACAAGGAGGAGGGTCTTGAGGCCAGATTTAAATTAGCCAATGCTGGATGCCATGGAGATGGATGGTGGAAGGTTGTTCAACCACAAGGAGCACAATACCAGAAGGATCGTTGTCTGAGGAAGGTCCTACAGTGAGGGACCAGGAGGGAGGTATTGGGGGAAAGCCTGGAGGCACTTCTGTTAGGGACTGTTTGGATGAGGTGGTGAAGGTCTTGAGGGGCTAGCTACTGGAGTATCTTTTTTGCAAGAAGGCAAGTGTGATACTTGAGCCTGCTTTCAAAGTTTAGCCAGTTCATGAAATTGAACAGCTCACAAGTGTGAGTAAAATGTTCACATCCAGTGATCAAGCGGCATGCTTTATTGAGAGCTAAGTTAATGCATCGTAAGGCTGTTTGGTCTGCAGTCCCATATATCACTATGCCGTAATCCACCAAGGAAAGGACAGAGGAGGACACTGCTAGACGTAGGGCCTGGGGGGTAGGCAGTGTTTATGTCGAATAGGATCCCTAGCCTGGTGTTAATAGAGGATGAAACATGTTGGATATGTGCGTGGTAGGTAAGTAACATAGAAACATAGACTTTGATGGCAGATAAGAACCACTTGGCCCATCTAGTCTGCCCATTTCCCTACCTACAGGATAGGCTGCAGATCCTATTTAACCAACTGCCTATTTCTTCCTACCCCCCACAAGAATTGCCTTATGTCTGTCCCATGCATTCTTGAATTCTCACATAGTTTTAGACCCCAAAACCTCCTCAGGAAGGCTGTTCCATGCATCCACTACCCTCTCTGTGAAAAAATACTTCCTCACATTGCCCTGAACCTCCCCTCTTTCTTTAATTGTGTCCCCTTGTTCTTGCACTCTCTTTTCTGAAAGATGCTACCCTCTTGGACTTTGTTGATTCCACTGAGGTACTTAAAAGTTTCTATCATGTCCCCCTCTTCTTTCCTCAAGGGTATACATATTATGCTCCTAGGTCTCTCCTCAGTACGGCTTCTCTTGCAGACCCTGCACCATTTTAGTTGCCCTCCTCTGCACTGCCTCTATCCTGTCTATGTTCTTGCAGAGATGGGGTCTCAAGAACTGGATGCAGTACTCCAGATGGGGTCTCACCAACTGTCTGTACAGTGGGACAACAACTTCCTGTTTTCTGCTGGTGATGCCTCTCCTTATGCATCCCAGTATACGCCCAGCCCTCCCTACTGTCTTCTCACATTGCTTGCTATGTGAGAAGTGTCAAGGTTGATACCGAGGTACTTGAAGGAGGAGACCTGTTCAAGTTTGGTGCCTAGTGAGTTCATGATTGTTAGTTGGGTGTTACAGAGAGGACTTTGACGGTGAGCAAAAATCATAGACTTTGTCTTGTGGTAGTTGAGCAATAGGCTATGCTCAGAGAACCAGGCTTCAAGTTCCCTAAAGAAGGCCTGCAGAGCATTTTGGAGGGAGTTAGGATGGGTGTGTTTCCAGAAAACCACAGCATCAACAGCATAGAGCAACAGTTTACCATTGCAAGATTGGGGAAGGGAGTTTAGGAAATGGGTAAAGAGAAGTGGACCAAGAATGGACCCTTGTGGGACCCCTGCAAGGACTGGTCTACTGGAGGAGAGTGTGGTATCTATTTTGACCTGTTGAGTGTGGCCTGATAGATAGTCCTTGAACCAGGAGGTGGCTTCCGGGGAGAAGTTAAGTGCACTAAGGGACTGAAGAACCAATGAGTGGTTGACAGTATCGAATGTTTTTGTTAAATCAGCATAGATTGTGCCAACAAGGGAGCCCTGTTCTAGTGCATCATGTATGTATGATGTGTATTCAATGAGGGCAGTAGTAGTACTATGGCCCCTCCGGAAGTAGTGTTGTTCATGACTAAGAAGGTTATGCTCATTCAGGTACTCTGTAAGTTGGTCCGATGCAATTTTTTTGAGTGCCTCTGAGAGCGGAGGCAGGATTGAAATGGGCCAATAATTGCTAGTGGAGGTGCGGTCACCATTCTTCAGAAGAGGGATTATAACTGCTTTTTTCCAGGGCATGCAGCATTGGTTGAGACATAAGGAGAGGTTAATTATTTTGGTGAGCTGGGGCAGGGTCACATCCAGGGTGAGCTGGAGGAGTTTGAGGTTCAGTGAGTCATTGCTATGGCAGGCATTCATCAAGAATTTGGTAAGATAGCATTTTGCTTCACTGCAAGTAAGGACCCGTAGCTGGAAAGGGGGTTAGTCAGGGGTAGCCAGATTGTTAGTGGTGGAACTTGGAGACTGGATGAAGAAGTTATGGGGGAGAATGCCACTTAGGTCAGAGAAGGCCAGATTAAAGGTGTTGGAGATAGCTTCAGGGTCCTGGGAGATGACCCCATCAATTAGTTGTTGGTCATGGGTAGGAGATACAGTTTTCCCACTGCTGTCAGCTCTATTTGACTATTAAACACCTGGTTTGTAGATATTTTCATAGTTGTATTTCTTTTTTTCATTTTTGTCCCATTTCTTTTTATTTCTTTTTATTTTGACCAGCAACTAATTGATGGGGTCATCTCCCAGGACCCTGAAGCTGTATAACGCACCAATCACACACACACACAAAAAAAAATTAAACAAGGTAGACAGTTATGTGGGGAGTAGTACAATGTAATGGCTGTGGGGCAGCAGTCTTCCGGGAGTCTCTCTGGAGGCTGAGATGCTGCCCTGTTTGCAGACAACTATCTGCCCTGAGGGAGGAAGTTGCCCGTCTTCAGGCCGCACTGGACAGTGGCAAGGGAACCTCCCCCATCCAGGGAGCACCAGAGCCACCACACTACTTCAGAGGTTGTGAGAAAGCACAGCAGTTGGACCACAGTGGTCCAGGGAGGGCAGAGTGGTGTAACAGAGGCACACCCAGTCAGTTGTTCCACCCACAATCCATACACCATTCTGGGGGAGCATAGTTCCCCTATGGATGCACCCACAGAGGAGACTAAGGAGGGTGCAGACAACTGTCACAAGGGAGCCCTCAGGAAGGAGGCAGAGGCACCACAGGGAAAGAAAGCAGCTCCTGAGGGGGACTCAATTATTAGGAGATAGAACTAGGGGACAGGGAAAACTGAAGTAAAGGTGCCTACCTGGTGCCATGGCTTGAGGGACAGGAAGCACATCCTTAGGATCACAAGAACAGTTGCACGGAGTTCGAGAAGGATGTCATTTTCCACCTAGGGACAAATGACTTAGCTCATCATGAGATTAGAGCAGTGCAGAAGGACTTTATGGTGAGTTGGGGAGGGCTTAAGACAAGTAGCACACACAGTATCCTTCTCAGAGGTACTGCCTGTCAGTGGCATGGGGAGGCGAGGTACTTTGCACCATGCAGTTTAACAAATGGTTGAAAAAATGGTGGGGAGCAGGGTTTGGCTTCATTGGGGACTGGGTTCCACCTGGAGGACACCAGCCTATACTGGGAGGATGGTCTGCATCTGTCCATGAGAGGAACAAGTCTTTTGGGCAATCAGTTTAAATGCTTCATTGGCAAGCCTTTAAACTAGTCAAGGGGGAGGTACTGATAAGCAGCAGGAAAATCCCACCTCCCTTACAAAACAGGGTACTAAATGAGAAAAGACCAAGGTAGAAAGGTCAGTGTGGGGATGTCGCTACAGAAGGTAAAGCCATCAAAAATGGAGAGCAATGAGTACCAATGCCCGTAGTCTGGGTAACAAGCTTCCTGAATTAGTGGCCTTGATGAGGAGGAAGATCTGATATCATGGTATTACAGAAACATGAGACACACAGAACCATGACTGGGACGTAAACATACCAGGATACACTATCTGCAGGAGGGACAGGGAGGGTAAAGGGAGGAGGAGTAGCTCTCTACATAAGAGAAGGAATCAAAGCAACAGAACAAAAGGGTAAACAGGGAGGAGAAGAAGCACTGTGGGTCAATTTGGAGGCAGGCAATGGCACCACAATCTGCACAGGGGTTGTATACAGAACCCCCCTCTCAGGGGGAGGAAATGGACAAGGAAATGATAGAAAGTATACTTAGAATGGCAGATAAAGGGGAGATATTGCTGATGGGTGATCTGAATATGCCAGATGTTAACTGGAGTGCAGTTGCAGTAGCCACTTCTAAGAGTGGGGTTATTCTAGATGCCCTACAGGGGCATGCCTTAGACAACTAGTATTGGAGCCACGAGGAGCAATCTTAGACCTGGTTCTCTCAAATGGAGATGAAGAAGGGATCACAGATGTAAGTGGGTAGCCATCTGGGAACTAGCGACCATCGAACAGTATGGTTCCACAGTAAACACAGCAATAGAATTTGAAGCCATACAAAGACAAAGGTGCTGGATTTTAGAGGGCTAACTTTACAAATGGGTGAGTGCCTTAGGAATGCAGTAGCAAATGGGCAGGAAGGAGGGTGGAAGAACAATGGGAATAATAAAACTGCCATCACAGAGGTAACAAGCCTTTGTGTGAAGCAAATAAACAAAATGAAACGAGGTAAGAAACCACTATGGTTCTCAAAGGAAGTGGCAGTGAAGGTTCAAGAGAAAGAAAGTATTCAGGAAGGTACAAGGAATCACAGAAGGAACAGGACAGAGAACTGTATCAGTTAAAGCAAAGAGAAGTTGGAAAGGCAGTCAGAACAGCAAAGGCCCAAACCGAGGAAAAGATAGCCAACCCAGTTAAGAAGGGGGATAAACCTTTATAGGTACATCAGGGAGCGAAGGAAGACTAAGGGAGGGATAGTGAGGCTTAATAAAGGGAGGAGGGGGCAGAGGGTGGCTGTGAAAAGGCAGAGATACTAAACAAATATTTTTGCTCAGTATTTACAAAGGAAGGGGAGGTACCTAAAACAAACAGTAGAAACACTCTGAATACTGAAGTTGATACCAGCCCATTTACAGAAGAAAGAGTTCTGAAAGAGCTCTTAAAACTGAAGGTGGACAAAGCAATGGGGCCTGATGGGATTCATCCTAGAATTCTAAAAGAACTAAGGGTAGAACTAGTGACACCACTGACTACCCTCTTTAACAAATCATGGAAGGATGGGGTGGTACCTGAGGACTGGAGGAGGGCAGATGTGATTCCCCTTCACAAAAGTGGGAGCAAGGCAGAAGCAGGAAACTATAGTCCTGTTAGTTTAACCTCAGTAGTAGGGAAAATGATAGAATCACTTCTGAAGGAAAGAATTGTTGAGTATCTAGAGGCCAGAGGGGCACAGGACCCAAGGCAGCATGGCTTCGCAGCGGGAAGGTCATGTCAGACAAATCTGATAGATTTCTTTGACTGGGTGACCAAAGTAGTTGATCAGGGAGGGGCTGTGGACATGGCCTACCTAGACTTTAGCAAGGCATTTGACACGGTCCCACACAAAAGATTAATATACAAGTTAGCCAGCCTGGGAGTGGGTCCCAAGATGACAGCCTGGGTAAAGAATTGGCTGGAGAATAGGACAGAGAGTAATAGTAAATGGAGTCCACTCTGAAAAAAAGGGGGTTAGTAGTGGGCACCGCAGGGTTCAGTATTAGGACTGGTCCTTTTCAATGTCTTATATGCTTACATTGCAGAGGACTGGAAGGAAAGTATGTCTCTTTGCAGATGACACAAAGATCTGCAACAGAGTTGATGCACAAGGTGGTGGGAAAGGATGAGAAGGTACATGGCAAGGTTAGAGGAATGGTCAAATATATGGCAGCTTAGATTCAATGCTAAGAAGTAAGGCAATGCACCTGGGAAACAAAACCAGGGAAGAATACACAATGGGGGTGAGATACTAACAACAACAAAAATGGAAAAGGACCTGGGGGTAGTCATATCAGATAACCCAAAGGTGGGCAAGCAATGAGAGGGGCATCAAGGTGGGCTGGGGGATACTGGGATGCATAGGAGAGGCATCACCAGTAGAAAACAAGAAGTTATTATCCTGCTTGTACAGACAGCTGGTGAGACCACATCTGGAGTACTGTGTGCAGTTCTGGAGACCCAATCTCCGCGGAAAGACATAGGACAGAATGGAAGCTGTCCAGAGGGAGGGCAATTCAAATGGTGCAGGGTCTGCACCGAAGACATATGAAGAGAGACTTAAGGAGCTTAATATGTATAGCCTCGAGGAAAGGAGGGAGAGGGGACATGATAGAAACTTTAGGCACCTCAAGGAATCAACAAAGTCCAAGCGGTAGCATCTTTCAAAAAGAAGGTGTGCAAGAACAAGGAGGCACAATTTGAAGATAGAAGGGGCAGCTCAGAGGTAATTTAAGGAAGTATTTTTTCACAGAGAGGGTTGTGGATGTATGGAACGGCCTTCCAGAGGAGGTTGTGGAGTCAAAAACAGTGGTGGAATTCAAGCATGCATGGGACAGTCATAAGGCAATTCTAGGGGGTGGGGGTAGGAAGAAGTAGGCTGCTGGTTAACTAGGATCTGCAGCTTATCCATAAGGTAGGGAAATGGGCAGACTGGGTGGGCCAAGCGGTCCTTATCTGCCATCAAATTCTATGTTTCTTTGTTTCTATGTTTTAGGTGGATTCACTACATCCTGGTTAGATGATTGTTTAGATAGCTTTTTTCCTTTTTGCCCACACTCTATTTTTTCTTTGTTCCTAAGTTCCCAGTGCTGGTTTCAGGTACTTCAATAATTGATAAATCTGGCTTTTAGGGTTCAGAATTTGGTCCCAGTTCTATATCAATTTCAGGTTCAGGTTCAATTTCTGAGTATATCATTGAATCTGATGGTGAAGTGGAGAACACTGTTTCTAGTTTGTTTTCAGTGGTCACAAATTTTGCATTATTAGCTGCAATGTCATACCTCACATTTTCTATTTCATTTTTCAGAACAATTAATTGTTCCATGAGGATTAGTGTAGCTGTATATGGATGACTCATGTGTGCCACTAAATCCTCACTTAAGCAAATCAGAACATATTGTGGGGTGTCCCCATTTCTATCTATTAGATTCCCCTTTGATTTTATCAGGGCTGAGCCGTCCCCTAGATTTACTGTCTTATCTTAGCTAGAAGAATTTTTCTCATATTGAGAGACCAGTTCTGTCATACCACAAATTGTTCTTTAAAGTTCTAAATGAACTTGTCTAAGTGCTGAGCCAGGAATAGCAAATAGATCCTCTTGACCTTTTGGAACTTTACTTAAGCTGGTATGGATAGTAAACATATTATTATTCCCTGCTCTTTGACTGTTGTCACATTGATAATTTTTGTTATAAAGAGAGCTATTACTAAATTTGCCAAAATCCCCCAGTGCAGAAATTTAAATAGCACCTTCTGGACTGGCTTCTTCCACCTAATCAGCCTCAGATGGATTACTAAATGACCAAGTTGCTAATAGATCTTAACTATAAATCAATTTTGGTGAGTGTTTAACTGTACAGTTAACTGCAGAATCATTAGATAATCCAGCAATTAGATTGAAAACATAGATGCAGCACTGTTGGTGGATAATTTTGCTTGAGTCTTTTCCACTTCTCCCAGGCCATAGGGACTCAAATGATCAGTTATTTTAAACTGTTTAGAACTGCTTCATTTTGATTTGTTTTCCTTTTACTTGAGTTAATTCCCCCAGTAATGGAGAATAGGAGTCTTTATTTTTTCTTTGTAGTCTAATGCTAACCATAAGAAGAGTCTCTTTAAGCTGAGTGGCAACCATAACACTAGGTGGCATAGTCTTAAGGTGAAGGGTGGGAAGTTTAGGAGGGAGATTAGGAAGGACTTCTTCACAGAAAGGGTGGTAGACACTTGGAATGCAATGCTGGAAGAGGTCATCTAATTGAACACAGTGGGCAGCTTTAAGAGAGGATGGGATCAACATGGGGAAAGTAAGGATCATGGGTAGGGAGGATGGGAGAAGTGGGAGGAGGGCAGGGCATTAGCTCAAGCTGTGGACCCTGCAATATGAGTAGACCTGATAGACCAAATGGCCTTATTGTGCTGGCTTCTTCTTATGTTCATATGTATGTATGTTCATATAATAGAAAAATGCATAGTACTCACTAAGCAATATTAAAACCTTCAACCTTAGAGTCAGAAATCATAGTCATATAATCATAAACTCTTATAAAATCCAAGTTTTAAAAAAAATTTAAAACAAGGTAAAATAAGCAGTAAGGTACAATGTACAGTGTACTCAGGTTTACCTATGAATTTCAAATTTCAGATAACCTACATAGATCTGTTCATTAGTGTGTGTCATACTATCAAACATACAGTCCTACTATCCCAAAATGAGATCTAGCTTATCCACTTCTGTTTACTGTAGCAGGAAGTAGGAAAATAGGAGAGCACTACTAAATATACAAACTTCTGTTTAGTTTCTTTAGTTTCTTCTTCCAATTACCTTTCAGTATCCTAATTTTCCACCAAAAGGCTACAATTGCAGTTGCAGTTGCAATAGCAGTAGCAGTACACTAAAGTTCTTAGTGTCCTTTGATGACCCATAATCATTTCTTGGTGTTGTTAATGTTCTTAGTTATTTCTATCACACTTCTCTGTTTCTGTTACTTCACTCAACAGAAGTTAGTCAAATAGAGTAGCTTATTTGTCCAGTTTCAAGTCAGTCAGCTTAAATCTCCAGGTTCTGATAATGGGAGACTTCAACATGCCGGATACAGATTGGTCAATACCAGCAGGAACATCTGCCAGAACTAGACACATGGTGGATTCCCTGCAGGAGGAGGCCCTCAAACAATGGGTACAACAACCCACAAGAAACAGAGCTATCCTAGATCTAGTACTGACTAACAGGGAAGGGATCACAGATCTCCAGGTAGAAGGTCACCTGGGGCTAGTGACCATCACATAGTATGGTTCAATTTGGCCACTACATCTAAATCATCCATTCCAAGGCACAAATATGGACTTCAGAGAGCTGACTTTGATAAGATGGCCAACAGAGTTAAGCTAGCCCTGGCAAAAAGAAACACAGGTGAGGGGTACAGGCAAAGTGGGCAAGCATTAAGGATGCAATACTTGAAGCAACATCCCATTGTGTTAGACAGAAAAGGAAGTGCAAAAGAAGAAGGAAACCATGTTGGTTCTCAAATACAGTAGCAGAAAAGGTCAGAGCCAAAAGGCTGGCCTTCAGGAAATATAAGGGAACACAGCGGGATGAAGATAGGGAGGCGTACCAAACTGCCTTAAGGGAAGCAGGGAAGGCAGTAAGGCAAGCAAAGTCCCAAACTGAGGAAACACTCGCATGAACAGTAAAAGAAGGTGACAAGACTTTCTATAGATACATTAATAAAAGGAGAAAGTCCAGAGGGGGGTATTGCTAAGCTCAAAGGAGAAAAGGGGGCATGGGAGGAGGAGGACCCTTATAAAAGCATCTATCCTAAATAGATACTTTTGCTCAGTATTTATTGAAGAGAAGGTAGGGCAGGGCCTACAGCTCAGCAGCATGGACGCAGTGGGGAGGGAGGTGAGCACTACTCCCTTCATGAAAGAAAGGGTCCTACAAGAGCTCACTAAGCTCAGAGTGGACAAGGCAATGGGACCTGATGGCATACATCCCAGGGTACTTAAGGAGCTAAGGGTGGAACTAGCAGAGCCATTAGCAGAACTGTTTAGTGAGTCTCTGAGCACAGGAGAGGTCCCAGAAGACTTGAGAAGGGCTCATGTGATCCCGCTCCACAAGAGTGGTAGCAGGGAGGAGGCAGGGAACTACAGACCAGTCAATCTTACCTCAGTAGTGGGCAAATTATGGAGGCACCCTTAAGGAAAGGATAGTGCAACACCTGGGAATCCATAGGCACAGGATCCAAGACAGCATGGGTTTACAAAAGGAAGGTCCTGTCAAACTAATCTCATGGATTTCTTTGACTGGGTAACCAGAGTGGTGGACCAAGGGGATCAGTTGATGTCTCCTACCTTGACTTCAGCAAAGCTTTCAACACTGTTCCACATAGAAGATTGATAAATAAGCTGGGTAGTCTCAGGATGGGTCAGAAGTTGGTCAGCTGGGTGGCAAACTGGTTGACGGGAAGAAAACAGAGAGTGATGGTTAATGGTATACAGTCAGAAGAGATGCATGTCACAAGTGGGGTACCTCAGGGATCAGTCCTGAGGCCATTCCTCTTCAATATCTTCATTAGTGACATTGCAGATGGACTAGAGGGTAAGACTTGTCTGTTTGCAGATGACATCAAGATCTGCAACAGAGTAGATGATCCAGATGGGGTGGGCAGAATGAGAAGAGATCTGGATAAACCAGCAAAATAGTCAGAAGAGTGGCAACTGGGATTTAATGCAATGAAGTGCAAGATCATGCACATAGGGAAGAGAAACCCTGAAGCCACCTATAGGCTGGGAGGGGAGTTGCTGGCAGTCACAAAGGAAGAAAGAGACTTGGGCATCATCATCATCAGATGACCTGAAATCATCCAAGCAGACCTCTAAAGCAGTAAGTAAGGCTAGGGGATGTTAGGGTGTATAGTAGGGGTATCATAAGTCATAAGAGGAGGTAATAATCCCTCTTTACAAGACACTGGCTAGGCCCAATCTGGAGTACTGCAAGCAGTACTGGAGGCCACATCTTCACAAGGACATTAACCAAACTGAGGCAGCCCAAGAAGGGCAACCAAATGGTGCAGGGACTGCATCAGAAGACATATGAGGACAGATTAAAGGAGCTCAATATGTATACCCTTGAGCAAAGGAGGAGAGAGGTGATATGATCAAACATTCAAACACCTTAAGGGCATTAACAAGGTGAAAGAGTCTAACATGTTTAAATATAAGAAAAATAGCAGGACAAGAGAACACAGCATGAGATTAGAGGGAGGCCAATTAAGGGGAATGTGAGGAAATTCTTTTTACAGAAAGAGTGGTGGATGCATGGAACGGCCTACCTCAGGAAGTGGTGGCTATGAATACAGTGCAGGGCTTCAAACAGGCATGGGATAGGCATATGGGAGCAATACAAGTGAGTATGAATAGATAGGCCACTGACAGAGCAAAGGCTGATGGCACATTTATAAGGTAGAAAAAGAAATGGGCAGACTGGATGCGCCTTGCAGTCCTTATCTGCCGTCAGCCTCTATGTTTTTATGTTTCATATTGATATTGCTGGAGTAACTAAAGTTACTAAAATAGCTTGTAGTGGAGTTTGTGAATTTTTGCAATCTCTTTTTTGGATTTTTTTTTTCCAGAAAACTAGTATCACCTACCTCCTTTACTCAAATTGTCAAGCAGCCTATGTCTACATACTGTAGTGGGTAGTCAAATATTCCACTATTTAACAGTAAAAAAAAGAGAAGACTATAAGGGTCTCAACACACATGAGCTACTTACTTTTTGCTACTAACTTCTTGTTATAAATTATTTAATTGCAGCCAAATTCTACTACTGCCTCATTAAACACAATAACATAACAAAGTCTAGTATAGTATATATAAATATAAAATAACCACATATGTATAGTAGAATACCTATGCTTGGTTTTACAAATAGCTAGTGGTGACCAGGAAGAAAGAGCACTTACTTGTAGTTTTAAGTGTGTACCCTTGTGACCAAGCATTGAAAGCTGGCAAAAGCAGCAGTCATGCAAGTAAACAAGACCACCAGGCTCTACAGTAAGTACCTTGGCCATGCTGCTCTATGCTAATACTGGCCTACTATGTACTGATACCAGCCTGCTATGCCACTGGAACAGAGCTTTCGAGTTTTGCAATAGCTTACAAAGAGAGAAAGCCCGCACAACAGTAGCTTGGACAAAGGCACTGCTAGTTTGCATTAAGAAAAACAATACTAAGTAGTCAAACTACTACTACTGCTCCTGTAGAATTATGCTTCTTTGTGCTAGAGTCTGCTGTGGCTTGTGTCTTCCTCATCCAGAACCTACTCGGTCTGGTGCAGGATGCCACACATGCACAATTTGTCATGGCTAATCACGTGGTCAAAAAATAACCCTCTATATTTTAACATGTTTACTTTTGACTATTAACTATTGTTTATCTAGTTCTCAAGATGTTTAAGAATATTTTAAACCATCCAATATGCATGGTACTGTAAATAATAAACACATAATAATAAAAAGGCAGATAGGTGTGAAAATGTTGCATTTTTTTCATCAGAAAGCTGAAAGCTAGGGAAACAGAGGAGAGGGTTTTTACTAAAACTAATGTTAAAACACAAAATACACTAGACTACAACTCTCCTCTTTAGTCCTTTTAAAGATAATCAATCACTCAGTTCTGGCGAGACTGATCCTAAAATGTACTGGAAATCTTGAAGGATGATAAAAATACTCTCAGAGCTGGTTTAGCTTCATGACAGTCATTTTCACTTGTGTTTTGGGTCATCCTAAATGACCCTTTGCCACTGCTCTGGTCCTGCACCACCTTGGGATTAGCACCTGGATACCACTGTATGTGGGCCTTCCTCCTAGAGTAAGACAAAGACACACAGAGTGCAACTAAACTGACATGAAAACTGCAATAGGCTGGTCTGGAAAGGAGACAAACTCAACAGAAAGGCAATGATGGCATATTTTTAATACTAATACAATAGGCAATGTCTCCCTGCTTCTCTTCCTTCCTCTGCAAGACAAAGAGTGCATAGCAAGTTTTCAGTCACAAAAGCATCCACCAAGAGTCTTCAAGCAAACAGCAGAATCACCATCTTGCCTTTTTTGCAGGAACTTTCTTAAAGATATAAGGGGACACTGGAGGTGGGCTTCCCAGTGCCCCTTTCTGCTGCGGTGTGGGCTTCTGAATGCCAGCATGGGAACTGGCCCCCTCAATGTTGGCACCCATTTAAAATAACAGGCTATGCATGGGGGGGGTATCTGACACTGACGGTGGGCATCCTGATGTCAGATAATACAAAATTATACACTGTAGTCTTCTCAAAGGTGAAAGGAAGAACTACAGTAAATGCCATTCCATGAAACATTAATGATCTACTCAACATTTTCTATGCTGTGCCATAATTTCTCATAAATTATAGTTTTTCTAAACATGTAACACTATTTTACATTTTCCAAAACTGGGATTATTGGGCAGTTCCAAAAGCTTAAAGTGAATCTCTTAATTGCCATTGTAACAAAAGCTATAGTTTCTGTGGTTTATCCAGATTTGAAAAGGTAGTATGACTAAACATCAAGGTAGGGAAATCTTCAGAATTTCCTTTTGCAATATCTCAGAAAAAATCTGAGCAGTAATTTTCCATTAAGGCTTAATGTAGTCACATTCCCCAAAAATGTGATAAAGAGTACCTTGGTTGTCTCAGCCATGCCGACATTGATTTGGTTGGGATTTCTTTATTTTGTCAATTACTACTAGAGCTAGGTAGGCTCTAGCAATTATTTTCTACCATATAGATTTATTTTGCAGAACAATATAATTTATGTGCCTTGCTTCCATATTCTATTCAAATCTGAGGGAGTGTGTGTGTGTGTGTTTGTGTGTGTGTGTGTGTGTGTGTGCTGGGTACCGTTTGAAGGGTCAATTAATATATAACTTTTGGATAAAACATTTTTAATTGAATGATCAATCATTAATTCCTCATCCTTGATGGACATAGAAAACTCAGATGAATATTTTTTTTTTTTACCAAAAGATGCACATAATTCTTTAAATTTAATTCTTAATGATTAAGTAAAGAAGTTCATTTTTACAATCTTAGAACATTTATTTATAAAGTGATTATATCAGAAGAACTTACCATCAATTAAAATATCATGGTAATGTTTTAAATGACACTCAAGTAACTTATTGTTTTTATTTTATTAAATGTTGTTGGCCAAATATGTGCTCAACAGCCTATTTTAGAGTGTAACCAAGGAACTTTCCATATAGGTTGACTTGGCAGTATTAGATTTAATTCGGTAAATGATGATAAATTTCAATTTCACTGCAAATGCAAAAAACGATGAAAAAATATTTCAATCGATAATAATCTAAATTTACAGACAGGCAAAGTAAGTTACATTACTATTTTGACATGTAAAGATCATAATTTGTGTTTTTTTCAGTTTGTAAATCCTGTAGCCCAGATATTCAAACTGCGCCCAAAAAGTACACAACAGCAGGAGCGAGTGCAAGTCCATTGTGCCCATGTGCAAGAAGTGAGATATTTAAAAACTGCACAGGCCAAGATGCGCCTACAGCTGACGACTGAATATCGCACCACCTGCACCATAGTGCAACTAGGGAGGTGAAGCTGAGCATATCTGATGCATCATAGAGCAACAAGGGATGTTCAGCTGAGCAGTCCAGATGCGCCATAGTGCAACCAGGGATGCCCCCCAGCAGCAGGGCAGCAATGTAACAGCACAACCAGGGATGCAGGGGCCCACCACCCATGCCACAGATGGGCAGAAGAACATATAGCAGAACAGACATCGTCCCCCCACACCACATGCACTGCACAACTGAAGAAGGGCTGGAATAACCACTGGCCCATGGAGACCAGCAACCAATCCACAGCTGGGCCATGGTGCCTCATCACACCCCTTGGCAAGCTGTGACTGGCACACAAGGAGGGCCGACCACCCTGTGCCACACCATCCCACCAATGCAGAGCACACCCTGCACCATGACCCCCAGACACCCTGCCCAGGAGCAGCATCCACCAGTGCAGGATAACCCATGCATGCCACCACCCCCACTGTGACAATGCAAACCTGTGCACTACAGAACCATGCAAGGCAGCCCCACCACAAGCACCCATCAGTGGGTGGCAGCACACAGCGATGCAATGACTGCATACACAGTGCTACCACACACACCCCCCTGAGGCACAGCTGAGAGACTGACCATGTATTCACACACGAGGTACCCCACACATGACAGGGCATGCCTTGGACCCCACCACCAGTGGTACAGCACCCTGCACACCCTCCCAAGGACACACTCCCGGCCAGCACAGCCACAACAGCCAGTGCAGAGCACCAGATGGTGCATGGAAGCATGCACACAGGATGCAACACGGTGCATGGATAAACACCCACCCATACCCAAGGACACACCAACACAGGGACACAGTAGCAGGGCAACCAAGCCCCCCAGTGTGTCGCCATGGAAACCATGTACACATGGCCAGCACTCTTCCATGGCACAGGAGTGCCAGCCACCCTGCGCAGGCACTGTGAAGCTGTACGCCACCAACATTTGCCCTGAGCACAAGTGAAAGACAGTGGTGCATATCCCTTGTGACACACACACAAGTGACAGCATGGAGGTGGGACAACAACAGTGGAGGCCACAGTGTCACCCAAGGCAGACATGCACCGCACCAGTGACAGAAGGCAACCTGGCATTTTGCCAGGTACAGTGACTGTCCTGCATGGACAGCCACCACTGACATGCCAGTGGACCCGTGCATGTCACAGACATGCATGGGTGTCAGCTGCACAGGCCATGGACAGTCTGACAGGTGTGCCATAGACACAGAGCATGCACCATGGACCACTGCACACAGTCATCCAGTGTACAGAGAACAACACACATGCCACAGACAGTGACTGATAGCCACTCCTACACCATACTCACATCCCCACGGACACACACACACACGCACGTGACTGCACCACCCCGATGCCATGCACACCACTGCAGCTGAGCACCTATAGCCTGCTTCAAATCAGAGACCACCACAGTAGGCATATCAAAAGAAATGTATTTAAAAACAGCAAACAAATCTATGTACAAGTATTTACAAAGGTTTGTGTGTTGGGACACAAACAAGGTGGGGATGGGTAAGAGGTAGGGGTGAACAAACGGTAGAGGGAAGGAAGGGTGTGAGGGTGTGTCCAGGGGGGTAGGAGAAATCAGGGGCAGTTCAAAGCTCAGCGGGAGCCCCGCTCCCTGCTCCTGCTTCTCCTCCTGCCATGTCATCTACAGACACTGAGCCTGTCCAACCATTTGAATATCTCCAGGGATGGCTGGAGAATCTTCCTCAGCACCACCCTGATCTCTTGCAGCTGCTGTCCACCTAGGACAAGGGAGCAGAGTCAATAGGTGTGAATGCACAGCCCCATGCAGCCCACCCACTGTGCATGGCATACGGCCATGGGACATGCCTCTGTGATGGTGTGTGACCACCCACAGTGATCACGTCCACAAGACCTGCCCACCCAGGCACATACAGCCATGCGGAACGCTGCACACACCCACTGGCCAAGTCATGCAGCACCACAGTGGCTGTTCAGAACATGGCTATGTTAGTGCGAAGACAGTGGCACAGCCATGTACCCGGTGCATGCATGGACCACCATTGATGCACTCCCAGACATGCAGTGCCACTGGACAGTGCTGACTGTAACAAGTTCCGTGCATGGCAGTGGTGTCAATGGATGGTGGCCATGCCCTGCTGCCCTGTTACACGACATGCAATAGTAATCATGGATGTAAGGCACTCACCATCATCAGGCTGGTACCTGCAACTCTGCGGACCTTTGCCCCTCCCGGACTGATGGTCCTCCTGCTGGCGCCTCCTCTCCCTCACCAGCCTACGCTCGTCTGGGCCTAAGCTGCAAACATGGAGACAGGAACATCAGTACAATCCTGTAGCAATGTCCCCTGCCCCATGTGTACGCCCAATCCCACACAGCCAGACCCACCACCCACCTAATGCCTACCACCATAAGCCAATACCAGATGGTCACTCCCAGGCAAGACACTTGCAACCGTGATACCTGTATGGAAGATAAAAGTGTATGGATGTTGCACCTACCTGGCCATGGCACCATTCCCCTCCTGACACATGCCCGCAGGTGGGAAAGCAGGTCCGGGTCCCTCCACCTCAGGTCCCCATATCTGTGGCGGCACTTCTCCACTGTCCGCCCCATACCGGTGGCCTCCTCCAGGATGTCGGCCACCTCCTGCCACACCTGACTCCTGGCCCTGTCCAGGGGTGCCTCACCAAATAGTGGGCCAACATGTGGCTCCACAATGGCAACCAGGTTTGCCATCTCCACCTAGCTCTACTGTACTGCTTTCCTCCGTGCCATTTCTACTGCTCAGTTAAGTCAAAATGGAGCTCTGCAGCGTGGTTCCACCATGTGCAGATGCTGCGTGGTACAGTACTGCCATTCCCTATCATGCTGTCACCGAACAGTGCGATAGTGGTGCACCCATGCCTGACACATGGAGCCTAGGGGGCAAAGGTTGGGTACAGGGTCAAGGGTCTCTGGTGCGGACCACAGTGCAATTGGAACCCAATGCATCTAGCATGATTGGGTGCCATGTGCCACCTCCTGTAGCCTCTCACGTGCTGTTGCCCCAGTGCGCCTATGACGCCCCAGTGCCACAGTGCCATATAGGTGAACAGCGCTGTAGCGCCACTGGCACAATGGTGGCCATGCCCTGCATTGCCTCCAGTGCACAGCACATCAGCAGCATGGCAGATGCCTGCGTCATCAACCCGGGCATGCGCAGTTAGGTGTGTACTGCACATGTCACAGATCTGCACCCTTGGCTCAGTACGTTCAACACAATTGAGCAGAGCGCAACAGCACGATATTCAGCCGTCATGTGCAAATCAGCTAATCAGCCATTCAATGGCACAGTCACTGTATTTGCATCCACTTAAAGATGTGCCTCGCCTCATTTGCATGGGTTGCTCTATAAAAGTGCGACATTGGGCTGCACTGGCCATAGTCAGTTACTGCAGTCTATTGGTGAGTTGCATGCTGTTTGGGAGTGTGGACTGTGGATTTTGGGACATGCATGGGACTGCACAGTCACAGGTAAATACCTGTCATTCTCACAGGCTGAATCATGACTGAGCGAGTTGTGGAGGAAGAGGAACAGAGTTGTGGGAGGAGGAGGAGGCCAGATTTCATGTAGGCTGAGATGGCTGCCCCGTTCGAGGCTTACCTAGACCAGGAGCTGCTTCTCAGTGGATGCCAGGGAACACCACAGGCCTGTGCTACTGCATGGGAGGAGGTGGCACATGCTGTAAACCTGCATGGCAGCCACCAGCACTCTGTGCAGGAGTGCAAGAAGAAGATGGGCACAGACAGGAGGAGGATTAAGGAGAAGGTGGCTGCCATCAGGGCAGCACGGTCTGTGACAGGCGGGGGACAGCTGGAGGTGCTACGCTTGACCCCACAGGAGGAGAGGGTTGCTGGTAGCATGCAGTGTTGCACCATTGAGAGTGTTCCAGGTGGTGGATTCCAGACAGGAGGTAGCCCGTCACTACATGGTAGGTCATGGTCTGTCTATTTAGGGAGGACAGGGTAGGTCACATGCAGTAACGTGACTTTGTTTTCCCTTACAGCTCCTGAGCATCTGCATGAGTCAGCGGTGGTGGGTTTCTCCACTGAGGCCGGTCAGATGGATATGGAGGAGGGCCCATCCACCTCCACAGGAATACACGGCTCAGTACGACAATGGGCCCGCCTGGACGTCCAGACTGATGTTGTTGGAGCAGGTGCTGAGGAGGCCCTGCCCATGTCCCAGCATGCCAGCATCCATGCATGCCAGCATGCTGGGACTCAGGCTGGTGACGGGTCCGTCACTGATGATGATGTCGCTAACGTCATGGGCAGTGACACGTGTGTGGCACAGGATGGCCACACAGCAGGTAACATCACGGCCATGGCTGTAGGTGGTGCAGTTGTGGAGGCCTGCGTGTCATCATAGTCCCAGCCTGTGCCTGTCAGCACCGGTTGGGCAGCACTGGTGTGTGTACAGGACAGTGAGACTGTTGCAGCCACTGCGGCAGCACCATTGAGCCCTAGAGAGCGGCAGCTGGAGGGGCAGCATCAGCAGTTGGCCAATGGGCTTCTGGGTACAGTGTCAGGGGGCGGCATCAGTGCACTGCCTATGGACATGCCCAGACCTGGCTCTGGTGTGCAGTGCCCACCCTCAAGGGGTGATGAGCATCAGGGCCATGAACACCCTGAGGGACAGCATGCCGATCAGGCAGATGTCCTCTTGGATGAGCACACCTGCATACTGCAAGCATCAGTCAATCAGCAGATGCGGCTTGTGACAGTGGTGGATGCACTGAGTGCTGCTCTGCAGTGGGCAGAGGAGCGTTGCAACAGAGAAACCGCTCTGCTCCTGGCAGGGATGGACCGGAAATGGAAGCATGTGACTGCTGCCATTGACAGGTTGACACATACAATCACAGCTGCCATGGCCACAGAGGGCACACAGTTATTTGCCCATGCATCGGAGACACCACGCAGTGCAATGTCCACCCCCCATTCCTGGCATCGTGTGACACCATCCTTGTTGACACCGGGTTCATCTATGGGCATTCCAAGCATGCCTGGTGCAGGTATGTTCGGTGTGCTGCAGATCCGTGCGTGAGCATGGTCGCGTTCACACAGTGGAACCCCTGGGGTACCATTTGTGCCACCCCATGAGGCCAGAGGTCAGCCTGTCACTGCTGGCGGGTCTCAGCGGGGCTACCTATGCATTTGTGGTGGCCAGAGAACTGTGGCATCTGACTGACCTGTCTCCCAGCATGGCTATTGTCTGATGCTGCCCTGTGTGCATTGTGTCATTCAGTGGGCAATGCATGGGTGGGTACCTGGCCCTGCATGCACACACACAGTCCATCTGCACACCCTCCCATCTGCTGTCCGCAGTTGCATGTGCATGATGATGCCTGCATTGTGCTGTACACCAATATGCAATGGTGCCCAGCATCTGACACATGCACAATGACAGGCAGTGGGTGTGGTGGTCTGTGGACATGTGTGTGGCTAGGGGTGGCATTCTGGTTCAGCGTGCCTCCTACCCTTTGTGCATGTCTAGTGAGTTGTTGTTGTGTGTGTGTGTGTGTGTGTGTGTGTCCACGTGCCATGTTAGACCTCACCCATCCCTGGTGGTGTGTGTGGTTCCATGACCGGTCACTTCCCTTGATGGCATGCACCCCTGGTGTGTGTCCATGCATGTTTGTGGGTTGTGCCTTTGCCACTGGTGGTTGCACATGGCCCCATGACTTACCTGGGTTGGCTGAAGTGCTCCTCCTAATGGAATCCCGGTGCAGCTGTGCCAGCCGGAGCAGTCGGGGGTCCCGTCACAAAAGGGGGGGCTGCCCATCACCATTGTCACCGTCGTCCTTATCGTCCCCATCGCTGTCCCCCTCTTAGACCTGTCTGGCTATCCCATATTCGTTGGCCATGTTGTGCAGGATGCAACAGGCTAGGAATAGCCCGCAGGCCTTTGAGGGGCTGTACTGTAGGGCACCGCCTGATGTGTCCAGACAATGTAAATGTGCCTTCAGCATGCTGAACACCCACTCTATGACATTATGTGTGGTGGCATGTGCCTCACTGTAGCATTGCTGTGATGGGGTCGCAGGCCGCCGGTATGGTGTGAGCAGCCAGGGATGGAGTGGGTATCCACTGTCACCTGTGTGTAGAGGGTGGAGCTTAGTTTGGTGATCAGCATCGCCCTGGCCCAGGCCATGTAGGCCACTACCCATGTCACCTCTGACCATGCCCCTCCCAAGGCCTATGTTTGTCCGTGTGGTTTGCATACTCACCCACTAAGTGGCCAGTGGGGATGTACCCACTCTTGAATCTGTGGCACAGTGCTGACTGGTACTAGATGAAGGCATTGTGTGCTCCCCCAGGGTGCGTGGCACAGACATTGATTATGCACCCCCTGGCATTGCACACCACCTGGCAGTTGCGCTAGCATAGCCCTTGTGATTAATGTATGCAGCCCCCTCAGGGCCAGGTGGTGTGTGGATGGCCATATGGGTGCAGTCTATTGGCCCTTGCACGCCAGGCATACGTGCTACCCTGTGGAACTCCTGTATGTTTGCTGTGCACTCCACCAGTGTGCTGAGGAAATGGATGTACTCTGCAGCATGTGGCAGCAGGACGCTGAGGAATTGGGTGAAGTGGCGTGATGTGGCTGACTGGGTTATGCCTGTGGTGTCCTCTGTTGGTCTCTGGAAGGTACCCATGGAGAGCAAGCACATGCAAGCTATCACTTTAGTCTCCACTGACAGATCATGGCTCCGTCATGTGGGTGCCTGCATCACATCACTGTGCAGCTCACAGAGCCACCTCAGAATTGCCTGATTCAGGTGGTACTGGCCCACGATCTCAGTAACACTGTACAGCTTGAAGCTGGTGCGGGCTCGGTACTGGCTGTTGGGGGCATACCGCCGATGGGCCCTTCCACGGTCAGGTGCCCTGCTGCCCACCTTCTCACCCCCTTCATTACTGCCTCCATCTGGATGGTGGCACTGGCCATGTCCCTGGCTTGTGTTCACCCCGCAGCTGTTTCTGTGTTCCTGCGCTGTCCTGGCTGCTACTTCCCCTGCACCGAGAACTCCTAACTGCGCTGGCCTCAGTGCTGTGTGGCACTTCCCCCTTCTGCACTGTTGCTGTGGCTCCCCCACCTTCCCTGAGCCTGTGGGTTCCAGGTGCCCTTTCTCTGTCCTGCCCTGTGTGTGTGTGTGTGTGTGTGTGTTGCCTGTGTGGCTGGCTATAGTTCAGCAACATGTGCCTTCCCTGTAGCATTCTTTCTTGCGCCTCTCCCTTGTTCCTTTTTATTTTGGCTCATTCTCATATCACACAACTTCTGCTTGCTCCCCTATTGCACATGGAGCATGATGTTGAATTCGTGCTTACGTCATTTGTCGTGGTTCCTCCCCTTCAGTTGTGCATACATTCATTATCATTGCGCTATTGCTCAGCGTGATTTGGGGGGTGCAACTGCCTCCCACAGACTATCACAGAATGGCGCATTTTCAGACCTGCGCTGGCGCAACCCTATTGCGCATGGAGCAACCCTTTTGAATATCTGGGCCTCAGTGTTTACAGTCATTAACTGTAGCTGTGAAAATTAAAGCAATACAAATAGAAATAAATACTTAAAACCCATAAATTCATCCAACTATGAAACTTTTAATTGATAAAACTCAGGGAAAAAGGTTTAAAAATAAAATTTGATATTTTCCATCAAATTTATAAAAAAATAAAAATAAAAATCTGCATCCCTACATATAGGTAAGAATTTCAAAGCTCTCATAAGAGTAATGAAAAAGGGTACAAAACCACTGATCTATTATTTTGTGATAGCATATATTAGAAAATGTTAAGCTTTCTATTTGTGTTGACCATGAACATTTATTATGTATATTCTTATGACATGTAGAATGGAAAAAAAATACATTTCTAGCCAATGATGATAGATTGGCTATATATACTATTGTAGCTGGTCTGGACATAAGATAGTTTTACAGAGTCATCTCCCAGTGTCCAATAGTCAGGACTCATTCCTTGGCATCCCTTTGCACTGCCAGCCAAGATGCCTAGGTGGCAGCTGACAATTGAGAAGAAGTCTTGTCTCTCTTCCAAGGGAGGAGAGCTGTCCTCCAGATGTGCAGTCCTCCCTCCTCGGCTGGCCCCTGTGTAGCACACGTCCATTTCTGAACCCAGGTCACTGACTTGGCTGGAGGTGAGGCATCCAACACCTCATACCACCAAAACATTAGGGCAGCTCACTTTGGATTTTCAAGATTGTTCAAGCTGCATTAAGGCCTAAAATAACAGAAACTTAAAACATCAAGGGCCAGATATTCCAAACTTTGCCCCAAGGCAAAAATTAGCACTGCACAGTGGGCAAACTTATCCTGGAGCACAAAGCAAGCCATATTCAAAAGGAATAGCCAGGGTAGACAGCTTGTGAATATAGCATGGGAATGAGGCCGGGCAAACTGGACTGGAAGTGCAGGGCAAACTTAGCCCTGGAATAAGCAGCTCTGAATCTGGCAAACAGGAAGTGCAAACCACAACACAACACAGTGCTCAGCGATGTGGCTGGTAGGTGAGAGGTGAACTATGTGGCCAATGTGTGCCAACAAATGCATGGACCCAGTACAGCTGTAGACAGCAGCGTATGTGAAAGTACAGTGTGCAAAACTGTAAAATATCCCAAACTGTTTGTGCAGTGCTAACACATTTGCATGGTTTAGCACAGGGCTAACTGTTAGCACAGTGCACAAACCACGTTTGCCAGCCTAAACTTTGCCATATTCAAAAGTGACATGCAACTGAGCCTACTTAGGTAATATCTGGGCAAACATCCAAATTAGCATCTCATTATGCCTGATTTGCATGTAGTTTGCATGTGAGCTAATGGTTTGGCCCTGCCGCGCTAAACGTTAGTCTGCACAAACAGTTTGGGAATATTATACAGTTTTGAACACTGTACTTATTGCACTGCTGTCTGCAAGCTGTTCTGGGACAACATAGCATAGGCACAAGATGGTGGTAGTGTTGCATGCAACTGTCATCACTGTAGGTCATGCTACAGTGCTCAGCAGACACTACAGTAGCAAGGGGCCAGTAGTGTGTGGACACAGCAATGCCTATGGTGTGTAGGGCAGTGATGCTGACTGTACTATACAGTGGAGAGGCCCAACCTGCAGGTGTTTACTGACAGTGGACATTACTGTTATGCTGTTGTGTGATCCACAGATGCTGCACCTCTGGCATGGGATGCTCACAGTGACATATACATGTCCGACTTTGTGTGCTGTGGCAGTTGTACAGCTGTGCAGTATGTGGCCGGTGGGCATATATTATCGAGAAAGGCACACTGATGTTGGGGTATTCCCAATACTGGCCCATGTGCACTGCATGATGTGTCCCAGCCTTGTGGCCACACCTGGTCTGTGGCACAGCCTGGCCACCCATGCCTCTCCCTCAGCATCCTCCATGCCCACAGAGCTGCATGTGTGTGCTGGCATCTATTGTTGTCCACAGAAGAGTGATCCACAGGGTGTGTGATGTATGGCCACACTGTCATGCTGTCCACTGGCGGCAGGGTCACCACTTACTGCCTGGCATGGCTGGGACTGGAGGCAGATGATGGCATCATTGTGATCCTATCAGTTAGCAGCATGTTTCCTCTATGTTTGGCTTTGTCTATGTGTCATATTTATTTGTTAGGGTCCTGCAAAGCCACACAAAAGCTACGCAAACACTGTGCAAAGCTGATTGCCCAGGGTTAAGACAAGCTTTTCCAGGGTGGTAATGTGCACTGCGCTAAGTGTTGCCTAAGTCCCGCAAAACCACTTAGCATGTGCTGCATAGTCGCTGAATATAGTATTGCACCTGGTATTCATGTCAGTTTGCCCTTGCATTATGATTCAGCCCAGGCTAGCGTGCAGTTTGCCCATGCTATATGGCCTTTTGAATATAGCAGACCCGCGCTAATCCCGCGCTAAACCTGCACAAACGTTTTTTGCCCAGCGCAAAGTTTTGAATATCTGGCCCTAACTGTGGCAATCAGGTAGGAGAGCTATTTGCTTTTTGTACATCTTAGAGGGGTAGCAAAGTAATGTGAGCTGTAACTTTAAGACTGCACCAGGTGAGCATGTGGAAGAGTGTGTTCATGGAGCAAAATTATATATTTTTTTATTTTATTTTTTTATTTTATTTAAACAGCAGTTTGGAAAACCTTTGAGCCATAGGCTCATTTACAAAGTACTTTGTCACAGTAAGACAAACCAAAATACACAGTATAGCAGTACAGCACATAAGTATAACAGTAAATTAAGACATAGATACAAACAAGCAGGTACAGGTAGGATGGATGCAAACAATACCGGAGTTATGTTGTTCTTAGCAGCTTAGTAATAAGCTTTGTCATAAGTATTAGTCATGGCTTTGACTAGTGGCAGTTACAGCATCGGTAAAGCAGACAAGGTGGCAGTTTCACAGGAGTTGAGTCGGAGAGGAGGGGGCAGTGTGTTGAACCAGGAGGGGTCCCAGCTGGAAGGCTCTTTGGCCGTGAGAGGTCCTAGCTCTAGGGACAACAAGAGAGGTTTTCCCAGAGGTCCTAGAGTATGAACTATAGTGGGACAGAGTGGGTATGGGGTAACAATCTGGTGGGGATAGCCCAAGGAGTGGTCTTTTTGTAGGGTACAGGTCAGATATTTGAGGCGCCACCAAGGATCAAGTACCAGCTTGAAAGTACGGCAGACAGTGTGTCATCCTGGGTGCTCCAGTAATTAACCTGCAGGCCTTATTCAGAGTAGTGCGAATTTTATGGAGTGCGTCTGATCAGCAGCACCATTCATCGGCAGTCCAAGTCCACTAGGGACAGGATGAGAGGTGACTGCTAGTGAAGAGCCTCGGGGAGGCAGTGTTTATACTGATGTAAGATGCCCAATCGGATATTAGTGGCAGTGGCTGGGGCAGCGATGTGTCCACGGAAGGAGAGGAGGGGTCAAAATGGATCCCTCAGGTATTTATAGGAGCAAACTTGTTCTAGTGGAAAGAGGACCCAGAGTGAATGAGGAGTTTGAAGTTGCAGGACTTGTTTTGGGATGAGTGAAGAACATGGTTTTGTTTTTAAGATTTATCACCAATCTATAAAATTCTTTGAACCAGCCCTCGCTTCAGTGAAAGACTTTGCAGCGGTAGTCCTGGAGAGCAATAGGTTACGACTTTGAAGCAAAAAGATGGACTGCATCATCAGCGTCACTAATAGAATGTTCCCCGAGCAAGAGCGTGGAAGGGTGTTAAGGTAAAGGGAGAATAGTAAAGGCCCAGAATGGAGCCCTGGGGAACCCCAGAAAAGATGGGACAGATGTCTGAGTTGGTCCCATTAATTTTTACACGCTGTGAGCAGTCAGACAGATAACTGGAGATAGGCCCAGCAGCAAAACCAGAGGGACTAAAGGCATCAAGAAGGAGGGGGTGGGAGACGATGTCGAAAGCTTTCGAGAGGTCAATGAAGACAGCACCCGCCGGAGAACCAGTGTCTAAGGAGGAGTGGAGAAAGTTGGAGAACTCTAGGAGGGCTGTGTTGGTACTGTGGCCCAGTCGGAAGCCATGCTGCTCAGGACAAAGGACATTGTAGGTGGAGAGGTGGTCAGAGATTTGAGAGGCCACCACTTTTTCCAAGGCCTTGGAGAGAGGAGAGAGAATGGAGATCGGTTGATAGTTTCCAGCCACAGTCCTATCACCACCTTTAAAGATAGGGTGACAGTGGTGACTCTCTAGGCAGTTGGAACCTTTCCCAGGCAAAGAGAGTGGTTGATGAGGCATGTGAACGGGGGTAAAGACTGTGTCTAAGACCAGCCATAGGATATACAGTGATCCAGTGGTCACTGCCTGTACTAATACTCTTGAGGGCAGTGACAAGGTGGCCTAAGTTCTTGGGCAGAAACACCAGAGGAGGAGAAAATAAGGTGAGAAAGATTATGGCAGGTGCTGGGGAGGAGGTCAAAAATTTGTAGGAGGATAGGGCTAAGGTCAGTGAATGAGGTGTTGAGGTGGCTGGCTATGAGTGCTTGGTCTGAGAGATTCACACCATTAATGTTGATCTGTGGGTGAGAGTGTGCACCCCATTTCATGCCCAATGTTATCCCAGAAGGTTCTAAGGTTCCCCATGAGGCAGTGAGTGAGGACCGATAGTGCTCGACAGATGGGTGGCAGAGGAGCTGTTGGATGCAAGTCATTTATTCTGTGCAAGAACTTCTAATTTCTGAATATCAGAGAATTTCTCTTCTCAACCACATTCTTCCTACATTTTCTCAAAAGAACTAGCATGAAAGCATTTGGCCACTTAAACAAACAGAATGAACTGGGGGGGGGGCAAAATGATGTTGCAGCCCACCCTTTTTTACCAGACTCAAGAACAAATATGGGAGAATTAAATGTATGTAGTTTGTGATTTTGGCACACATCACATTAATATAACAGTTCTACATAACATTGTTGAGGAACTGTACAAAGAAACAGCATAGTACCAGCTAGCAGTACATGAACCAGACTGTGACATATTTATTCTGGTAGTTCATAAAAATTAAAAAAAGTCACAGGCAGATACAGACCTGAAGGTTAGAGAAGTCATATGGAAAGAAGTCAGACTTTAACAAACATAACACACAGGTAGAAAAGATGCATTTTTTTTGTATTTTTAAACTTTTTTTTTTCTTTTTAGGGGTAACATGGAAGGACTATGAAACCTGGACACTTGGAAAGGGTATAAAGAGGACAACACAGATTTTTGTTGCATTTATTTATCAATTTTTGGGGGGGTTATATTTTAATTTTTTATGGAGGATTGGGGGATAGGACATCAACAAACAGAAACAAGAAGAAATATATTAAACAGAAAGGCATGTCACATAACCATTCACATGGTACTGTGGCCACCATCACTACCACCCATTTCACCATGGCAGGCCTTCTCAGGACTGCCAGCAGATTTTCCTGGCTGGCAACAACACATTTTATATCCTGCTGGACCTCTTTCAACTGGTGGAGCAGGACTCCACCTCCTTGCACAATAAGGCCAGCTTATCTGCTGTTACTGCTGCTGCTGGTGGTGGTGTTGGTGCTGCTGCTTCTTGTGCAAGAGGAGGACCTTGACCAACAGGGGGCATATGTTGTTCTTGTCACTGCCCTGTGGCACATGACATTGTACAGTGTCAGTGACATTCAATATGACTCTGAGTCAGATATACGGATTGGCCACCATCCTCCCCACCCCTACTTGCTTCTTCTTTAAGCATCACTTCTCACACTACATGGTGTTGCAGTCTGAGGTTGTCCTCTGCCCCCAAGTGCCATTGTGGCTCCTCTTTCCCCTCTGTGGACCATCTTGTCGCACAAATTACAAGTGGCTACACTGAAGTCACTAGGGACACTTCTGAAAAATGACCACACAGGGGAGATCTTGGAATATTGGCAGTGGCTGCCCAACAGACCTTCCTCTTCATGTTGGGTAGAGATGGTGCAGAATGTGATGCTGGAATCATGGGAGGCCTCAGACTGCTGCTGCTCCTGCCGATGATGATCCTGTGGCTCCTGCTCCTAATACTCCACTGGCACCACTGCTTGTGGTTCAGTGGATCCTGAGTGACTTTCACAGATGTTTAGGGGTCTGCCCAACAAAGTGTGTCAATTTGGGTGGATGACCCTCAGCCACCACAGGTTCAGACACCTGATACCCAGGTGCACAGACTCCTCCTAAATCCCGCCTTAATCTGCTCACACAAGTCTTGGGGCAATGAAATTGAAAAAAAAAGCATAGAAACATAGAATGTGTCAGCAGAAAGGACTGCCAGGCCCACCCATTCTGTTCTGTATACCTAGCATGCCACTTGGACTTTGCTATTGCCTCCCTCCCCTCCTATGACTTACAGACCCCTGTGTCTGTCACGCCTTCTTGAATCCCCAGTTCTTGACCACCACCTCCTCTGGGGTCTGTTCCAACTTACACCACCTCTCTGTAAAGTAGAATTTTCTGATGTTTCCTCTGAACCTCCCCCCTACTATCTGCATACCATGCCCTCTTGTTTTTGATTGCTCCCTTAGCTGAAAGATGTCCCCTACTGGTGCCTGTTGATACCCTTGATATGTTTGAAGGTCTCAATCATGTCCCACCTTTCTGTTCTTTGTTCAGGAGAGTACATGCCAAGGTCCCTCAGCTGTTCCTCATATGACAGGTGACTAAGTCCCCTTACCATTTCTGTTGCCACCTCTGGACGTGCTCCACCCTATCTACAGCCTTCTTGAGGTATGGCCTCAAGAACTAGACCCTATACTCCAGTTGCAGTCTGACAAGCTGCCTGTACAAGGGTATGATGACCTCCCTTTTCCTGCTAGTTATTCCCCAATTGATACAATCCAGCATTCTACTAGCCCTTGCATAACCTTCTCACATTGCTTTGCCAGCTTTAGGTCCCATGAAATAAGTATGTCCAGGTCTCATTCCAGCTCAGTAACCTCTAGGGCATGCCCCCCACCATATGGTATTTTGTTTCCTGGTTATTTCTACCTAAGTACATGATCTTGCACTTTTTTGTGTTGAAGGACAAATGCCATTCTTTAGACTACTCCTCCAGTTTCTCAAAATCCCTGCTCATGCTCTCCCCCCCTCATGCATAACCATTCTATTACAGACCTTCGTGTTGTGTACGAACAACACACTCTTCCCTCTAGTCCCTCCACTATGTCCCCTATAAATATATTGAAAAGTGGACCCAGCACAAACCCTGAGGTACCCCACTGGTGACCCTTCCCTCCTTTGATTGTACCCCATTAACAATTATCTCTGCCTTCTACCCTCCAGCCAGTTTTGCACCCACCTAACTATGAGCGGCCCCAGTCCAAGACATCTCATTTTGTGCAGCAGTCTCCTGTGTGGCTCAGATTCAAATGCCTTTTTGAAGTCAAGATATTCAACCTCTACAGACCCCACTGATCAAGAACCCTAGTGACCCAGTTAAAGATCTCTATTAAATTCATTTGACACAATCTTCCCTCAGTGAAACCATATTGCTGCCTATCTTGCAGGCCATTGGCTTCGAGGTAGCTAGTGATCCTCTTTTTTTAGCAGTTTCTCCATGAGTTTCAACACCACTGATGTTAAGCTCACCAGCCTATAATTGCCCATCTCCTCCTTGCCCCCCTTCCATGAAGGGAACCACATCCACCCTTCTCCAGTCATCAGGGGTCTCTTCTGTCTCCAAAGATGCATAAAAGAGGCTGGCCAGAGATTCTGCTAGCACTTTGCTAAGCTATCTTATGTGCATTGCATCAGGCTCCAATTGCCTTATCCACCCTCAAACCCTCTAACTTCCTCAGGACCTCCTCCTCCTGGAATGGACTGGAGTCAATCACCCCTCCACCTCCTCATGTGCCCTGATTTTCTTAAACTCACCTTCCTTTTCAACTGTGATGACTGAGCAGAAATCGCTATTATCTCTGCCTCCCCATGGTCACCCTCCACCAGCTCCCCTTCTCCATTTTTTAACCTAATTATCCATCCCTTGACGTTATCCTCTTGCTTACATAGTGAAAGAAGGTTTTATCCCCCTACTTGACCATGCTGGTTATGCTCTCTTCTGTTCTTCCCTTTGCCCTCCTTATCCCCATACCTGCTTCCTTCTGCTTCTCCTGGTATGCAACCCTATCCTCCTCCTTTTGTGTCCTTTTATACCTCCTAAATACCTTTCTCTTTGCCCTGACCATCTCTTCCACCTCCCTATTAAACCAAAGTGGTTTCCTCTTCTTTATATTTTAATTCACCCTCCTGACACAGAGGCTAGTGGCCTCCACTATTGCACCTTTTATTTGGACCCACATTTCCTCCACCCCACCTTAGTTCCCGGACTCCAGCTAATGCCTGTTAAAAACATTCCCTCATTTTCTGAAGGTCCGCTCATTTGAAAATCTAGCACCTTTACTTCGGGCCTATGGACCTCAGCCACTGTTTTTACTGTGCACCAGACAGTGCCATGGTCACTCATTCCCATGTTCTCTCCTACAGCTATTACTCCCACCTGTTCCCCATTTGTAAGGATTAAATCTAGGATCACCCCATCCCTGGTTGATTCCCTTACCAGCTGCTTTATGACAGATCACTGTAGGGAGTCCACAATTTTCCTGATACTGGCAGATGCTGCTGATGGGATGCCCCAATCCACATCCAGCAAGTTGAAGTCCCTATCATCAGCACCACACCTCTGTTTGACATCCTTTGTATTTCCTCCCTCATTACACTATCCATCACATCCTGCTGTGCTGGCAGCCTATAGATCACCCTGGTATGTATGATCGCTCCCTTACCTGTGTCCAATGATACCCATAAAGCCTCAGCCCCCACCTACCATGCAATTCTGTAGCCTTGATGTGTTCCTTCACATTAAGGGTGACCCTCTTCACCCTATCTTTCCTAAAAAGTGCATACCCTGGTATTGCCATGTCCCAGTCCTGGCCCTCATGACCCCATGTCTCTGTGATGCCCACAATGTTCAAGTCCACCTAAGCCATGACTGCTATCAAGTCTGGGATCTTATTGCCCAGGCTTCTGGTGTTAGTGCACGTGGCTTTCCATTTGCAGGGGCCCCCTATGCTGTCCCTGGTGTGTGTTGTCCTCTCTACTCTTCTCTTCTGGTTTTCACCATACTGGGGGGGAGGCTGATTGACCTCCTATTGTTACTGCTCCATGGTGCGGGTTCATTCTCAATCCCCCCAAATCAGTTTAAATTGTAGTTTTGTTCTATGAAGTCTACTAACTTACTCCTTAGCACTGCTGTACCCTCTCTATTTAGGTGCAGTCTATCCAGGGCAAACAGACTCTCACCACCCATGTTGTTCTCCAGTCCCCTTGTAACCCATACCCCAACTGTTCACATCAACCTGACAGCCACTTGTTCAATTCCTCAATCCTCAATCTCCTTTCTATGCTTGCCCTTGGTATGGATAGCACCTCCAGAAAAGCCACAGATCTGAACCCCAGCCCAATGTAGTACCTAGCAAGTGCCTTAAATCATGCCTAGACTTCCAGAAAGCTATGCCATGCCAGTTCATTTATTCCAAGGTGGAACACCAGGTGAGCTTTTCCATCCTTGCAAACAAGTGAGGCTACAATGGTAAAATGATAAAGACCACAAAGCTTGGTCCCAGTTAAAAAAGACAAAATTTGTTGTTCAAACACAATATTGCATAGCAGCAGCACACCTCACCAGATGCCAAATGTTTTCACATTGCTTTGATGCTTTGAAAGCTTGACTTTATTGTTGTATCCTCATTCTTTTGCAAAGTAGTCAAATTGGTCACAGTGGCTCCAGTTTCAATGTATCATGTAGCTACCTCACAGTTTGTAATTGTAGCTTTTCCATCCTGCTAACTCCAGCCAGAGGGGATATGGTGAATGTCTCAGCCACTGTCATACCTGGTAGACACTCGACCCATATTGTATTGCTTCTGCCCCTCCTGCATCCCCAGAAAATTCCTTTTATTTTCAAGTCACCAACAATTAAGATTCTTCTCTCTGTTACATTTTGCTTGTATTCTTCTTCTGTCATTTTCTCAGTCCCATGCATTCCCATTATTCCCCTATTGCTATTTCCCCTTCACCTCTTGTATCTCCCACGAGTATGCAATTCCCTTTTCTATATAAGAGCCACCAGAGTCCCCCAGGCATTATCCACTTCCGCCCATCCCCTTCTTGTCCACCTTTCCTTCCAATGGTTTCCATTCCAGACATCCCGATTTCCCCCATTCACTCATCTCACCATCCATCCCAAGTTTGCCTTTTATGCAAACTTCACTGACACTTGTCCTTTGTTTGGCCTCCTTTTGTTCTTCACAATGAATACAACCCCATCCCTTTTCTACTGAGTTTTCCATCATGCCTGTCCCTCCTGCCCCGAATCTGCCCCTGCCCCAGGTTCTACCTTCTCACTCTTATTTAGTGACACTAGTGGAGCGAATCTGCTCTTGTGTTCTATGCCTACTGCCTTATGCCCTTCAGCTGTTGCGCATCCCCCTTCACTTCCCTTCCTTGCCAGCTTTGCAACCTTATACCTTACAGCATGCAACCAACAGCATGTTGAGAATGTTGCCAGATCTGCCAGTATCAAGATAGAGTTACTTCATAGACATAAACACATTCCAATGCCTGAAGCCCTTATACTAGCTATCTGTATCTCCACAGTATCCATTGTTGACTTTGGTCTGGTTTTCTACTGCTTAGCTTCCACCACTACCCTCCACAGAATATAAGTGGCACTCAATAAAGCATGCTGACTTCTTACTGGAGCAGCATGCCTTATCCACACATGTGAACTGTATGTGCAAGCAGGTTGGCTTCAGCTACATGGGAGGATTCACTATCAAACCTGCTTGCTAACTAAAAAGGCACTTCTTGGGCTCCTGCCTGCTGGTGTTACAAACTTACTCAACCCCTGTTGCAGCTCCCAGCACATGTATAGCTCATTCAACCAACTCTTCTCTGTCCCAAGATGCTGGACTACATGAGGGCAACAATCATTTACATATAGAGCACCACTATGATTTAGTGCACCACTCAGTGATATCTCTTCCTTACCAAAACTGGGACCATTTCAAAGCACTCTTCATCAGCATCATACAGCTAACAGTTCCTGTGACTGTTTCAACTGACATGGCACTACCTCAGCAGTATTGACACGTCCTTGTGAATGACCACTTTCACCCTAACTACTCCGCCCTATTTCCTGCCTCCTTTCCTGATCCTTCTTTCAACTTACCTCTCTCATCCTCCACCTTCTTTCTGCTGTTTATCTTCACTTATCTGAACTTTTGTTCACCCAAATCTGCCTATACTTATTTGACAAAGCACCTTGGTCTGCCCCCTTTTATTGGGTTATTTTTGATTTCCTACTGATTCATAGTTTTAATTTTAGTTGCACTGTTAATATCATATTGTCATTTTAAATACTTTCTTGTCAAAATGTTATGTAATACCATCCGTTGTATGTCTGTCACCCTTCCCATTGATGCAGAACCTTTGTAAAAGAGCTGTTATGTGCTCAAAGGTATTGTAATTCAAGAATGAATAAATACATAAATAATAAATAAAACCTGCCAGTGCACTTGGCCCTTCTTGTGTCCAGGACTGCATCTACCCACATCCCCAGGAACCCTCCTACCACCCACTCCTTCACCTCCTTCCCTGCGTGTGTATTCCTTAGTGGTTTCCCAATCCACCTCCTGACTACACTTGCCTATTATAGTTTTGGCTCCTGGACCACCTGCATCCCCACCAATTCTCACTCTTCTGCCCATGCCCCATCTTTCTTCCTCAGTGTATTCCCTATCCTCACCACCACCTTGCACCCCTGCCCTACCCAGCATCCATCTCTACCACCTCACTGCCTCCATTAGCTGTGCCAGCTGCCTACATGCCATGCAGTGCCCCCATCTTTCAAGCCAAAGCTAGTACCATGGCCATCCCACACCCAGTACACCCTACCACCTGTCTGAAAATACCTGCCCTTCTATTCTAGGAGCCATGCCTTAGTCCTGTCCCCATACCACTCCAATTGCCCTCCACATTCAGCAGACAGAGAGAGAAATAGAGAAGGCGAGAGAGAGAGAGAGAGGGACAGACAGAGAGAAAATATTCCAAATAAAAACTAAGTAATTAGGAGATAAAGAACTGGCAAATAAACAAAAAGAGATTTTAAGATAACAAAAGTGTTAAATAAAATAAACTTAAACTCTGTTGTTCCCTCTAATACTCCTCCATACACCTCAAAGCACAGTCTGCAACTGAGAAACAGCATTTCCTGCCAAGGGAAATAACCACATCACCTGCAGAAAGGTCCCCATGTGCCCAAGCTTGTTTTTTTTCCAATAAACTTCACCTTTGCACCACAAAGGTGAAATTTCAAGGTGAAGTTACAAGGTAGAGATGCATGGGGTAAATTCTGCCTGTCCACCTAAACTTTGTGACAGTCCACGGTGGCAGATTCAGCAACTTTGCCTGAAATTCACTGATGGATTTAAACTTTGCAACAGCTCTAGTCCTAGCTCTGTTGTGACAAACACTGTTCCCAGTTTCAGCTGCTAAAACCAGTTTGCTCAACACTGCCACGATTCAGCTTTTTTGCCTCACAGTGTCTTCTGTCGCACCTTCCTTCTCACAGAAGCCATTAAAGCCTTCATTTGAACAAAGACAGAAAAAGCTCTGTCAGCTCCTGACTATTTGATTTCATCCTGTCCACAGTAGACCAGCTCCTGATGCTATCCACCAGGCTTTCTCCCAAATCCTGATGCAATGGTGCTGTGATGAGCTGCTGTAGAATGACAGTGTGCCATTTACATTGCAGTTCACTGTGGCTGAGAGAGAGGATTGGCTCCTGCTACCATCAGTGTAAGCCAAAAATCATCTCAGCTGCATGGCATGATCATTCTGAATGTCTGACATCCTACTATTTAAAAACAAACAGGAACACTGTTTCAGTGCCAACAAAATGCAAACTGAGATTCACTCCATAGTAAGCCATATATTTTACTTGAAGGATACCTAAGCCATCTTTGTAATCATTTTTTTATATATAGAATCTGATGGCAGATAAGGACCACTTGGCCCACCTTCTCTGCCCATTTCCCTAACTAACGGATAAGCTGCAAATCCTAGTTAACCAACAGCCTACTTCCTCCTACCCCCACTAGAATTGCCTTATGCCTATCCCATGCATTCTTGAAATTTCCCACTGTTTTTGACTCTATGACCTCTTTGGGAAGGCTGTTCCATGCATCTACAACCCTCTATGTGAAGAAATACTTCCTCATATTACCTCTAAGCCATTCTCCTCTATCTTCAAATTGTGCCCCCTTGTTCTTGCACATCTCTTTTTCTGAGAAAGATGCTACCCTCTTGGACTTTGTTGATTCCCTTAAGATATTTGAAAGTTTCTATCATGTCCTCCCATCCCTCCTTTCCTCAAGGCTATCATCTTAAACTCCTTAGACTTTTAATGTCTCTAGTGCGACCTTGCACCATTTTGTTGCCCTCCTCTGGACAGCCTCCACCCTGTCTATGTCTTTGCAGAGATGGGGTCTCCAGAACTGTACACAGTACTTCAGATGTGATCTTGCCAACTGTCTGTACAGAGGGATGACAACTTCCTGTTTTCTACTGGTGACGCCTCTCCCAGTATCCCCCCAGCCCTCCTTACTGCCTTCTCATATTGCTGGCCCACCTTTAGGTCATCTGATATGACTACCCCCAGGTCCCTTTCCATTTTTGTTGTTGTCAGTATCTCACCCCCACTGTGTACTCTTTCTCTGGGCTTTTATTTCCTATGTGCATTACTTTGCACTTCTTTGCATTAAATCTAAGCTGCCATACATTTGACCATTCCTCCAACCTTGCCAAGTCCCTTTTTATCCCTTCCATCCCACCTTTCCTATCAACCCTGTTGCAGATCTTTGTGTCATCTGCAAAGAGACATACTTTTCCTTCCAGTCCCTCTGCAATGTCACTTATAAAGACATTGAGAGGACCAACCAATGTTGAACCCTGCGGTACCCACTAGTAACCCCATTCTTCATTGTGGACTCCATTTACTATTACCCTTTGTGTCCTGTTGTACTGACAGTGTTTTACCCAGGCTACTACTCTGGGACCTACTCCCAGGCTGGCTAATTTGTTTATTAATCTTTTGTGTGGGACTATGTCAAATGCCTTGTTAAAGTCTAGGTAGGCCACATCCACAGCCCCTCCCTGGTCTGCTGCTTTGGTCACCCAGTCAAAGAAATCAATTAGATTTGTCTGACATGACCTTCCTGCTGTGAATCCATGCTGCCTTGGGTCCTGTGTCCCACTGGCCTCTAGGTACTCAGCAATTCTTTCTTTCAGAAGTGATTCCATCATTTTTGCCTACCACTGAGGTCAAGCTGACAGGTCTATAGTTTCCTGCCTCTGTCTTGCTCCCACTTCTGTGAAGGGGGATCATGTCCACCCTCCTCCAGTCTTTAGGTACCACACCATCCTCCCATGATTTGTTAAAAAGGGTAGTCAGTGGTGTTACTAGTTCTTCCCTTAGTTCTTTTAGAATTCTAGGGTGAATCCATCAGGCCCCATTGCTTTATCCAGCTTCAGGTTTAAGAGTTCTTTCAGAACCCTTTCTTCTGTTATATTACTCCATATGCTTGTAAAGGAGAGGCTGTTGTTTACATTTACTTTATACTGAAACTGCATTTATTAAAGTAGGATAAATGCAGTTTCACAGCACTTGAAAATTGTAAACACAGCCTCTCCTGATTCAAAAATCCTGCTCTCAGAATTCTGTAATATTCTCTGTGATGATATCAAAAATGAGAGAGATGCCAGCTGTGCAGATGTATTCTATCTCATAGAAACATAGAAACATAGAAGTTGACGGCAGATAAGGACCGCAAGGCCCATCCAGTCTGCCCATTTCTTTTTCTACCTTATAAAATGTACCATCGGCCTTTGCTCTGTCAGTGACCTATCTATTCATAGTCATTTGTATTGCTCCCTTATGCCTATCCATGCCTGTTTGAAGCCCTGCACTGTATTCATAGCCACCACTTCTGTGGTAAGCTATCTCATGCATCTACCACCCTTTCTGTGAAAAAGAATTTCCTCACATTCCCCTTAATCGGCCTCCTCTAATCTCATGCTGTGTCCTCTTGTCCTGCTTATTTTTCTTATATTTAAACATGTTAGACTCTTTCACCTTGTTTATGCCTTAAGGTGTTTAAATGTCTCAGTCATATCACCTCTCTCCCTCCTTTGCTCAAGGGTATACATATTGAGCTCCGTTAATCTGTCCTTATATGTCTTCTGATGCAGTCCCTGCACCATTTTGGTTGCCCTTCTCTGGACTGCCTCAATTTGTTAATGTCTTGTGAAGGTGTGGCCTCCAATACTGCACGCAGTACTCTAGATGGGGCCTAACTAATGTCTTGTACAGAGGATTATTACCTCCTCTTACGACTGTAGATACCCCTACTAATACAATCTAACACCCCCTAGCCTTACCTACTGCTTTAGAGGTCTGCTTGGATGATTTTATTTTATCTCAACTAACCATATTCAAATGTGAATAACTTTAAAATCAAAAATGATAGCATGGTTCTGTGAGCACAAATGTTGTTCACAACAAAATATCTACGAAATGAAAAGTGTTTCATTTATAGATACATTTTCACTAATTAGCAAAAATGCAGCAGAAAATTCAATTCTTTGTCACTTTTTCAACAAACAAATACAAATAACTTTAAAACAAAAAATATTGCCATGTTACTGTGAGCATGACCTTTGTTCAGCACAAAAATATCTACAAAGTGATTGGTGTTTCATTGATATATACCTTTTAGATTTTTTATATAATTAGTAAAAAACTGCTGAAAAGTCTTTTTTTTTTCTGTTTTGCACCTCTGGAGAAGTTTCAGGCTCCACCAGTGGGACTCCATCTCAGTCAAAGGAAAAGGGCAGGACAACACATTGGCACCAAAGGGGGGGGGGGAGACTGAAAGGAAGATTCTAGTGGTCAGGAACATAATCATCCAGGAGATAAATATGGTGA
This sequence comes from Neoceratodus forsteri, assembly GCA_016271365.2. NCBI lineage: Eukaryota > Metazoa > Chordata > Ceratodontiformes > Ceratodontidae > Neoceratodus > Neoceratodus forsteri. Next base: position 277,363,022 of record CM057449.1, read on the forward strand.
GGGGGAGGGTTCATATGGGAAGGGGTTAGTTCAATGCCTGTCCAGAGTGTCAGCCATCTAGGACTTAGGTAAAATAGGGAAGATGGTGGAAAGGGGGCAAGGGATGCTGTTACATCTGGGTACCAATGATCTGGCTATCCAGTCAATTGAGACAGTGAAGCAGAATATCCATAGGCTGGTGCATAGATTAGCAGCACACTTAGCCTCCCTGGCCTTTTCTGAAGTAATTCTTGTGTGGACTGGGGGGGAGACAAGACAGGATAAGGAGTGCTGAAATAGTGGAGCTTAACAGTTGGCTTAAGGGGTGATGCTTTGTAGGGGATTGGGGAATTTCTGGGACAGGATACTCTTCAAAGGTGATGGATTTCACCCGATAAGAGAGTGCGCTAGCACACTGGGGCAGATATTTAAACTGACTGCTCGGAGATTCCTGATCTAGGGGATCAGTGGTGGATGATGAGCAGAAGGGGATCCTAGATAGTATTCCCCCACATCCAGGGGACAGTTGAAGGAACAGGGTACAGGGGACATAGCAGGGTATATGGAGCCAAGGGAAGAGGCAGTAATGATGGGGTAAGAACAAAAGACAAAAGCACAAACAAGGGAAGAGAAAGCATGGACATCAGAAGGACAGTAGCAGAGTTAGAACAGGGGTCAAATGGAGGGAACCATAATTTAATACCAGAAGCCTAGGTAACAAACTCAGTGAGCTCCAGGTGCTGATGGCAGACACTGAGGTGGGCCTTGTGGCTGTTATGGAAACATGGGCCTCAGGTAATAATGACTTGGAGATAATGACCCCTGGGTATTCAGTATTCAGAAGGTATAGAAAAACTGGTAGAGGCGGAAGAGCTGACCTTTTGTCAAGGAGGGCACTGAAGTGGCAGAAGATGGATAAATTAGGGGTAGCAATGGGGAGGCTGAGTCAGCATGGGTACAACTCACTGCAGCCTCAGGCAGGAAAGTACCCTTAGTAGTGATCTATAGACTTCTGGGGCAAGGAGTGGAAAGGGACAGAGAACTCAGGGAAGAACTTAAAAGAGGGGTAGCAAAGGGGGGAAGAAGTGGGGGTTGTAGTGGTGGTGGGAGACCTGAACCTGCCAGATACTGATTGGGAGGTGCCAGTGGCCAAGAATGACAGGAGTCAGACATTGCCTTCCATGACCATATACTGGTGCTACCAGTTAAGGAACCACCAGAAAGATTGCAATCCTTGCTGTGGTGCTCACCAACTAAGAGATGGTGGGTGCTGTGGGAGTAGGAGAGCTACTAGAGAGCAGCAACCATACTCTGTGTTGTTTAACTGGCCCTTGGGCTGAGAAGCCACAATCCAGAACTGAATTCCTTGATTTTAGAAAGGCAGACTTTGATAGGTTAAGGGAAATAATCAGGGATAATTTAATAGGGGTGGAGGACATATGTGGGGGTAGAGGAGAGATGGGGCAACTAAGGAGCCATTCTTGATGCATTGGAACAGAAAAACAGGTTTGAGAGACCACTATGGTTCTCAGCTAGGGTCAGGGAGGCAGTTAGGGCCAAAAAGAAGGCCATCTATAAATATAAATAAATGCAGGGGGACATAGAATGGAAGACTATCTACAGCAAAATAGGGAGGCAAAGAGCACTATCAGGGGAGTCAAAACAGACACATAGCTGCATATCACATAGTGGGTCAAAAACAGAGCAACACTTTTTTCGATATCTTACTGAAAAAGTTGGGAAAAAGTGGGGGAATTACATAGCTGGTTGAGGAGTGTAGGGTGATAGGGGAGGATGGGCAAATGGCTGCCATCCTGAATGACTACTTTTGTTCAGGATTCAATAAGTAGAACTGTGGGTCTATGCCACATGCCAGATAATGACATCATAGCGACCACTAGCAGAGTTATGGAAATGGGACAGCCATTACATACTAGTGAAAGGGTCCTGAAAGGGCTGGCAGCCCTTAAGATAGATATGGCCACAGGACCAGATGGGTTGCATCTATGGATACTTAGCGAATTAGCACCAAAACTAGCTGAACAACTGGCCGGGCTATTCAACATCTCAGATAGATATGGGGACATTCCAAATGATTGGAAGATGGCATATGTTGTTCTGCTTCAAGGGGGGGATAAGGAGCAACCAGGAAACTACAAGGCTGTCAATGTGACCTCTATCATGGGGAAGCTGATGGAATCACTGATCAAAGAGGACCTTGTAGACTACCCGGAGAGCAACAAACTCCAGGACAGTAAAAAGCATGATTTTGTGGCCGGAAGGTCTTGTCAGACTAGCGTAATAGTTTTCTTTGAATGGGTGGCAAAGTAGACAGTGGCCACATTGTGGATCTGCTGTACTTTGACTTCAGCAAGGCATTTGATTCAGTACCACACAAAAGATTGCTCAAGAAGATAGAAGGCATGGGTGCTGCTAAAACCATTGTGATCTGGGTAGGTATTTGGCTAGAAGGGAGGCAGCAAACGGTGGTGGTCAATGGGTTAAACCAGAGGAGAGAGAGATTATGAGTAGGGGTTCCACAGGGATCTGTCCTGGGTCTGATCCTTGTCAACATGTTCATTAGTGATATTGGTGAAGGAATCAAGGGCAGGTTGTGTCTCTTCGCAGATAACACAAAACTATGTGGGAGGGTGGGTAGTGAAGTAGGAATAAAAGCTATGCAGAGGGACCTGCAAAAGCTATAGGGGTGGTCAAAGGTTTGGCAGTTACAATTTAATGCCAAAAAGTGCAAGGTAATGCACCTAGGGAAAAAGAACCCCACAACAGGAGTACTGGATTGGTATAGAGAGATTTAGCACTACAGATGACAAATGGGAACTGGGATTTATCATCAGTAACTTCCTTAAACAAATGAGCCAGTACAACAAGGCATATAACAAGGCTAACAAGATGTTGGGATGTATTGAGAAGGGTACTGACAGCAGAAGAAAAGAGGTAATACTTCTGATCTACAGATCCATGATGCGGCCTCACCTGTAGTATTGTGCCCATTTCTGGAGTCTCACCTCAGTAAGGGCAAGGATAAGATGGACACGGTGCAGTGCAGAGTAATAAAATGATTCAGCACTAGTAGGGCAGATCCTATATGAGGAGCACCTCAGGAACTAAACGTGTTCTCACCGGAATCCAGAAGGAAGAAGGAAGATATGATAAAGACCTTCAAGTTCCTTAGAGGAACTAACAAAGTGAACTGCAAGGAATTACTGTGCATGTTTACCTGCTCGCAGTCATGTGGGCAGGAATGGAAATTAACAGAAGTTAGGTTCAGGATGGACATGAAAAAGTATTTCTTTACAGAAAGGGTGGTGGAACTTTGGTACAGTCTGTCAGCTGAGGTGGTGGGCATGAATACAGTCAAGGGATTCAAGTAGGGCTGGGACAGAATGAAGGGAATAGTGTTTGCCCAAGGTGACAGGACCAGGGAAGAAACTTTGGAGAGGATGAGGAGGGGTGTTACTACCCAGGAGGAACTATAGGTTCTATGGAAGTTTCCCAGGATTACAGGGAACTTGGGCAGCCTGGATGGACCTCTGGTCTTTCTCTGCCATTATAGTCTAAATTTCAATTGTTCTATGTAACAAAAATGAACAATTTTAAAGGACTGGCAGAGTTGGGATTTGATCCTAGAAACACAGATGTTGAAAACCCCTACAGTGCATCATTTAATGCTATGCACCACCAGAACAATGATTCTAAACACTAGCTAGAAATTTGAGAAGGGTGGGTGCAGATGGCATCACCAAAGTCATCAGCATGGTCAGAAATTCCTTTCAATGATTGATAGTATATGGCACCATGGCATTGCCTGGTGAATAAAAGGGGTTTGTCACAGTCACTCCTCCTTCTCCACAGAAGGGAATTGGAGAGCTGAGTGAAGAGACTCTGTTCCCTGGTAAGGTAAAAATGTTTTGTAAAAAGTTAATAACCTTGTAACTAAATGACAAAAGTCATCCCTGTGTCTGGAAGTCCCAGTTTCTACAGGCTTTCATTTTCATTTAACATCAGCATGAGTGAGAAATGCAAAAAGCAGTAAAACAAGCTGATATGTACATATTGCTAATAAAGACTTAAATTCAAGTCCCTGTGTCATGATTAGTGTTTCCTGAAAATTTCATGCCATTTGCCTGTGTGTGTTTTTTCTCAAAATCAGCATTTGTTAAGTTTCTCTGAAGTAACTGAAAATACTCAGGCTGTTTCTGTCCCTCTGAGTGAGCCTTAAAGAGTGATGCATCATATTGGAGTAGCTGATTGCTTCAGCAGTATAAGTCCCTACTTGACTGAGGAGCTGTTGCACTTCCCAATCATAGCAGTCTAGAGAGTTGGTTTAATTTGGTTTGATTTGTTTATGTAAAATCTAGGAAATCTATAAGCATATTCTGCCCATTTTCAAGGGTGACCAGATATAAACTTGAGCGGCCAAATATTGTTTCTTGGACCTATTACTAAAATCAGAACAAATGGTGTGAAAAACTTTACACGAATGTACTTGCAGTGTTTTCTTGAACCCTGTTGACCTAGCTCAAGTTGCCTGATACATTTTGGAGGGCCTGATGTACAACATTTCTTGTTGCCTACTCTGATTCTGTTGCTCAATGTTTCATATCAGTGCGAACAGTGAGTACCTCAAGTCTGTCGTGAAGAGGTGCATGATTGTGCTCTGATGGCAGCAAAATAATTATATCCCCAAAGCATGTAGATGGGCACGGCAGGTTCATAACTCACAGTGACAGTACATCTTACCCTGTGCACCATCTTTCTCCTTCGTGTATAAGTAATTGTCCAATGCAAGCTTTTGCTTGTCTTTCTGTGTCTGCACATACTTCATATCTGCTGTAAGGTGAATGACTGAATACAATGTGCATAATATTAAATAGAGGCTGAGAAGTGGTGCAGAAAACAAGAGCGTACTAGAAGTGGTGCAGAAAGCAAGAGCATACTGGATAGCAGTACCAATTTTGACAGCAGAAAGTAGTGGATGAAGTGAAAGGAAGTGATGTCACCTGTTTATGTCATTTTATGAAGAGGGTTTGCAATTCACTGCCTTGACAGCTGTCAGCACATTTAGATAAGTTCATGCAATCTTTCAAAAAGGTCACTGTAACTGTTTGTTTTGGTTGCGCTTGTGGTGCAACTGGTATACCATTTGTCCATGACAGCAAAACCAGCAGCTTACGTCCTTTTCGACAATAGCACACAACATATTGACTGCGATGGCAAATGATCATGACGTTCTGGACCACATGCCGATATAAATAATAAAATAGTAAAAAATACATGCATCATTGTATGCACAATCACATAATGAAACATATAAAGTTTCACCAAAAAAACACAAAGTCTGCAAACAATTACAATTATCAAAGGTTGTTAAAAACTTGACAACTTCAGGTTAAATGTAGGAAAACACAGAGTCATATCAGTAAAGTACTGTATTGGCGAAGGGTGTTATAAAAACTGGGAAGTTGAAACAGCAATGATCTTTGACCCAAGCCATTTTTAGTATATGAATTTTGAAAAAAAGAGTCAAAAAAAGTTCTAGAATGTACCAAAGATGCTTTAGGTTGAACAAATGTGTTATCGATTTTTGGTGGCTTATTTAGAATAATTTTCCTAGCAATAATGCAAGCCGAAGTGAGGCACTTAAAGGTCCCTATCATGTCCCCCTCCTTTCCAGGGTATACATATTCATATCCCTAAGTATCTTCTCATAGGGCTTCAGATCAAGCCCCTGTACCATTTTAGTTGTCCTCTCCTGGATACCCTTTACCCTGTATATGTCCTTCCTGAGATGTGGTCTCCAGAACTAGAAACAGCACTCCTGTTGGGGCCCCATCAATGATCTGTGCAGTGTAACAGCACCTCCCTCTTTCTGCTGGAGATACTTTTCCGTATGCACCCAGGCATCCCTCTGGCCCTATGTACTGCCTTGTTGCACTGCCTTGCTGCCTTCTAGGTCTCTACCTCTACTTCTTGTTTTTCAGGTTATACATATTGTGATCCCTCAGTATATCCTCATAGTGCTTGTGATGCGACCCCTGTACCATTTTAGTTGCCCTCCTCTGGGCAGTTTGTGTGGAATAACAACATGGCAAAAACAAGTGTCATAATGGTTTTATGATAATATTAATGATACACAAGCACTGAGTTTTAAGAGTTGTAACAGTTAGAGAAAGTCACAGGCTCTCGACCCTGTTCTTAATCAGCCTCACTTCCACGGAAGTAGCAGGTAGTGTTATAATATTAGCTATTCCGTCCTGTTGGTATTCAACCACAGTGGTTATCTAGCAGATCGATGATGTTTCACCAAGCAGGGCCTTATCAATCATTTTATAACATCTACCGTGAAACTTCACAATCTGCTGGCTTTGCCACTGTGGTTGTTACTTTCAAAGACTTGAACAAAACACACAGGCGCTTATCATTTGCCTTTCTTACCTTCTTTTGATGTGGGAACAGCTAAGTGCAAAAGGGTCTGGTGTGCCTTGACTTTTCTCACAACTGTGCTAATTTTGTCACTGAGGAACCCAAGCTCTGAGCAGCTCTTGCCTTCCTAAGTTATGGAAATCATTTGGGTTGTGAAACATAGTTCTCCTAATAATTATTTAATTAAATGTGTCAATAGTACTGTATGCATAAACAATGGCTTATCTTTATAGTTGTCTCTGTTTTTATAGTATTATAAAATGGGGAGAGAAAATACTGCATTTTAATTGGTTTTTACATGTTCATCAAATCCTTTCAATGCACAGGTAAAAACAATTACTCTAAGCCAGGACTGTATTGAAAAAAATAAATTATTGTGCCATTAAAACACTGAACTTTCAAATGCCACCATTTTTTTCTCTTGCTAAGGTGGCTCTTCCCCAACTTGCTGTCCAATCAGGAGAACTGTTGTGCCCTTAGCGCGCCACTTCTTTAACCGACAAAATATACACGTGTAAAATAAAACTCAACCCCACTGTGTCAGATTGGTATCCCTTGAATTCAGTGAGTCAAGTTTAGTGATTGAATTTGGGTGATGTAAAAATAGCGAATGTGGAATCGGTTATGTGCTCTTAATAACACATAGCAATTACAGCACTTTCCTTGCATAGGGAGTACTCATTTGGTAGACTGTAAAGGGCTTTCCATCATGAGGCTAGTTCAGAGCTGGCTGTCTGGTGTAGTGGTTACAGTCTCTGCCCTGTGTGTGGTGGACCAGGGTTTAGGACTGGCTGAGGCAAATTTTTTTGGGAGGGGGTTGTGTGTTTTTTAATGAATGTATTTTCTTCCTGAATTCCTGTCTTCCACCCTCCCAACATTGTCCCCTCCACATCTGCAGGTTGCCACCCTTGTCCCCCTCCTGAGTTTTCCCCTGTCCCTGTATCCCCCCCAGTTGATGACTATATTATAATTGGTGGGTGCAGGGCAAAGTCCCCCACATAAGAAGTATCTTTAGATCACCCCACAGAGAATGTAAGCATCTCTCACTGCTTTTTGCAGGTGCTGTACTGCTCATCATCATTTTTGTTTTTGGTGATGTGCAGTCATGATTTTTGTTTGGCACTGTTTTTTAGGTGCTAGTGTCATATGCAATCTTTAGTTGTGATAACTGGCTTACCGTAATGGGACTCATCTCAGTCAGCCACTCCATTCATCTTCTGTCATCCACTCTCTCTGTTCCTATTCCCTCTTGCAGAAAATCCCACTCTCCTACTCAGTACCCAGCAAAATGTCAAGTTTTATTTTTTGTTAATATTACTGCTATCTCAAATTCATATAAACTGTGTGTGTTGGGGGGTGTTAGAAGAAGTACAGAGGAAACCTGCAGCATGGCCTCTTGGTGTGTGTGTGTGTGTGTGTCTGAGGGGATGCTGCAGTACATATTTAAATTACTATGTTTTATTTTTTTATTTTTTTTTACTATTGGAGAGAAACTCACAGCTGCTCACTAAGATCCATTCTCCTACTAGGTGGAGTACAGCTGAACACTCATTAAATTAGGAGGGCACTTTAGAAGTTCAGCCAGTGTCAAACTCCGGAACTGACAATTTTATGACAAATGAATTCAATTTACCAGCCAGAACTTGGAATTTACATGTTCTAATGACCTGTGTGTGTTAATCTACATCTAAATAAGCTTGATCACAAATTATTTAATAATTTAATGTCACTTAATAATTGCTGGTGTGGACATGCGAAATAAGACCATGGATATTAATATCACATAAAATTACATAATCTTATACCTTGCAGAAGGACTATTTTAGCAGAAATTGTGATAACAGTATGCTTTTTCATATAAATAAAATATTTTTTCTAGCAGTAAGCACTAAAAAAAAGAGATAATTTTATAAGCAAAATAAGACACTCCAGTGGTGCTCATTGAACAGATATTACCAGATTTTCAGGGGCTGATGGCACTCGTCCTGCAGCCTTGCGCCTTATTACAGTCCTAGGCATGCAGTAATATCTGTTCAATGTGCACCCCTCATGTCTTATTGTTTATTTAACCTCTATAGTAATCTTGATGGTTAGCATTAACCTTCATGATGAACTTGCTGATGAGTAGGCAACAAACACAAATCAAAACTTTATTGAGTCATACTACAGAAAAACCAAAGAAGTGTGCTGTTAGGGTAAACAAAATTCTTCTGATCCTGAGGCATGGTATTTCATAGGCACACAGTAGAAGGACCATACATCATTGTATAGGCATTACTTTAATATTGGCATCCTCTCTACAAGCACTGAGGTGGAAAAACTATTGCTACCAAGGAATTTATTTGGTTTACTGTGAAGAAGACTGGGTGGAGAAACCCTATGCATTGGTATCTATTTGCACAGCATACTTTTTTCTTGCTTATCAAGTGAAGTCAAGCTGTAACCTATCTGATTATGATCTTCTTGCATAACAATGTTCATGTTTCTTGTCAAAAGTGACCTCACTTGTTGCTTATTTTGGTTACTGACTGGAGATATTTTTTCTACTGTCCATTTTGTATGCATACTGTATCCTGTATGTAATTATTCCTGCTGGACAGTGTTTACCTGCTAACTGCTACTAGCTTCCCGAGACCCCATGAAAAGGAGAAGTTGCACATCATGGAGATATTCCAGTTAGGATAATTTCAAATAATGAACTGAATGATTGACTAGCTAACTAAATGAAAGGGTAGACATGATGGACTAAAGAGTCCTTTCCAACCTTATATTATTATATTTATAATGAGTGTTATGACCATTTCATCTGAATACATTCTGGGAAAAATAAACTTAACAGACGAGGATCATGTATTAGTGTACATACCCTATGATTGTATCAAAGTGGCAATGGATGGCTCTAAATACAAACAACAGGTTTTAGTTCAACATTGGCAATTTTAGTATTGATGAAAAATATTGCCTCTGGAGATCAAAGATATCCACACTGTTTTAACATTTCAAGAAACTGTTTTTGGTTGTGGTTTTATTGGAATACTCCATGTTATAGAAAATTTTGAACAGTGATTTATTACTTGTCTTCATGCCACCTTAATGCATGCTTTGTTCTTGACTCTCACCCCATTTGAGTATAACTGTAAACAAGATATATCAGTCTGGATAACTTGGTGAAACATTTTATAACTTAGTAACTACTTAACTACTGTAACAAATTATTTATATCTGAAGAAGAAAACTGCTTAAAATTTTATTGTTATGGTTTATTGTATAATTATGACTCTCTTAAAGCCAGCTGTGGTATACTTACTTGTAAAATAATTCCTTTTTAACTACAATTTCATAATCCAGTGGATAGTATTATTGTTTTAATGATGAACATATATGTGTACATATATGTATATATACATACACACACACACACATATATATATATATATATATATATATATATATATATATATATATATATATATATTAAACTATAATAACATTTAAATATTACATTCTGTGAAAACCACTCTCACATGTTTAGCTTTAGATAGACTACACATAGTAACCTACCTTTTGAACAAATTACTCCTGCTGCATTTGAAGAGGCATTGGAGTTTTTTAGTATAGTGATACCAGGGCAGGATTATATGTTATATTCTGTCCCTGAACAACCAACATTTGTAATCCACATTGGTCCAGAACCTCTACCAAATTGGGAGTCAGTGATAGCTGTTATGGCAAATCCACATCCTTGATTTTGGCACACAACATTAGCATCATGGATATCCCATCCTTCAGCTGAGATGGATCTCCAGGTGGAGCTGTAGTAGACTTCCACTCTTCCTGAACAAGATGACATACCATTCTGAAGCCTCAGATTCAATTTACCTTAGAAACAAATGCCAAGGTTAGTTTCTCTTGCATTTCATCAACATCCATAAATTATTATTTTTTCCTTAATTCTGTAGTTGTGTTGGAAAATGACTATCTTGAGGAATGCACAGCAGTTGAACGGTATGCATGACTGCTATTTGCTGAGAAATTTAAAATAATGCTCACGACTTCTGCAATTTATTTTGTCAAGCTTCAGCTTTTGGTACTGTGCATGAGCACCCCTCTACAGACTTACAAAATCTTTAACACTGAATCTGCTTTTATTTGAGAATGATCCACTCCACTCTAAGATGCTACATATTCTCACATGTTTGGTGCCATCAAATATTCTAACACAGAAAAGGTCTACACAAAATAGGTACATACAAGATCAAGACATGCATGCCAAAGAAGCTTTAATAAATCTTTAAAACAACAACAACACACTACACACACACCTGCATTCCAGTTGATCCAGGAAGAAGGATATATGTGTGTGTGTCTGTCTATTGTGTGTGTTGTGTGTGTGTGTGTGTGTGTGTATGTGTGTGTGTGTGTGTGTGTGTGTAAACTGGTATGTCACCTTTTGTCTTTTATAACTTTAATTTATTTTATCAAATTTTCTTATCTGGATGGGCTGGACCTTTGATATAAAAAGTCCTTTGTTCAGAAACAACTCAAAAGTAATTATATAGGAGTAAAACAAACTGCACAGGAAGCTGAATGAAACAGAACAATTCAAAACAAAATTACAAGTGTACACAATAATTCCATAGCCACAGAGTTAGAATATAGTAATGCTTTTACAACAGTAAATAAGCAGGACAAAATACCTGGTCAGATCATGGCAGGGCACATTTCAATTATATTATATTGTCAGTTTAGCAGAGGCTATGTTTTTTCTAAATGTTCCAAGTGAAGGGCACATTTGCAAAGCTGCTGGTAGATTTTGTTCCAAAGAGAAGGGGTGAGGTAGTAAGGACCTTGTTGAAGCCTGACAAGACCATGGAGACCTCTAGTAGAGTGTAGATTCAAGACTGAGGTGTCCACCTCAGTTGTTTTGTTATCACAGGACTATAGAGGCCTGGAGGGATAGCAACTTTGATAAATGTAAAATCATGACAGAGGAGGGTGTATGCTAGTCTTCCTTCAAAGGAAGGCCAATTTAATTAATGGAGAGTGTTGCACTGGTGTTCACTTTGAGGGGCAATGGAGGTAAAGCATCCAGATCTATTGTAAATATAAAAAAAAGCTTCATTTGTAAATATATCTTGCGTGTCTCTATTTAGTGCAGTCACTATATTGCATGTTATTCTGTTAAAGGGGTCCCACACAAATTTAGGGTAACACAGCTTTCTTTCAGCATACTGACTTGTGCTTATTTTCACCATCATAAAATCCAGGTAAACTGCTGGCCTGGTAGTGCAGAAGTAGTTAAAAACAACAAAGAAGTAGAGCACTTACCAGTCAGTTACAAGAAAACATTTATAGTATAATTCACATCTAAACTTGTGCAGAAATAGTGTTATTGCTTACTAAATCAGTGACCAGGGTTTAAGAATGGACTTGGATGACTTAGGGACTGGCATGGGGAGGAAGGATCAAGTGTCCTCTGCACAGCTGTCCTTTCACGGGTAGGGAAGGACACTGCATCTGTCTACTTGGCTGCCACCTGACCTTCCATATGCATGTGCATTATTTCTTACCAGTCACACTCAAAAGATAAACAAACTCTGATAAGAGCCCCTATGGCTGCTAATGCATAAGGGAAGTTTATGGGCTTAAACATAAAGCTGAACTGCCATAATCATGTCCATCTGTGTAAATGTCATTTTTGGTAAACTTAGATAATTTACCTGGTTGATCCTGTGTTTCGCATGTGTTTAAAATGCAAGTGGTGAGTGCAACTTGTACTACATGTGGAGGGAGAGGGAGCTCAGAATGAAGGCTTTCAAGTAATGATAGAAGGTATGGTGCAGAGAAGGGAGGTATGGCTACACTGGGGACTGTGGTCCAACCTGGAAGGATAAGAGCCTATACCAAGGTAATGCTTTGATTCCATCAAAGAGTGAACCATAGTCCTCAGATGATGGTTTAAACATTATTTCAATGGACATTTAATATAGCTGAGAGGGGTGACAGAAGAAATAGTAAAGGTAGAAAATAATCCACCACAAGCTGACATAGAGAGTAACAAGATCTCAAGGGAAGGGTATCCCACCAGGATGCAAATTATTCAAGGAATCAGAGGGGTAGCAAAAGGGGAAAGGAAAGAAAGGACTAATCAAAGGAGAAATGTGAGTGAAGGGGGACAACGGGAAAAAGGAGAAAGCAACAAGAAAAGAGCTAACAGAATTTAGAAGGCCATGTTTGCAAATGCTAGAGCCTGGGAAATGAGATCTGAGACCCAGAGACAATCATGGCAGAGGCAGACCTGGATTCTGTAGCCATTACCAAATCATGGTGTACTGACAACTATGTCTGGGACATGTTTGTACCAGGTTATACAATGTTGAAAAGAGACAGGTTAGGAGAAGAAGGAGGAGGAGTTGTGCTTTATGTAAAGGAAAACATGAAAGTGATGGAATGGAGGTACAGGAATTTGGGGGGATGAGGTGATGTAGTCACTCTGAGTCAAGAAATACAGCCACTATGTGTCCAGGAGTAATCTGCAGATCTCCAACACAGGGATAACTTAAATAAAGAAATGTTAGAAGCAACTGGAAAAATGGTTGAAAAGTAGTAGGTGTTATTGGTGGAGGACTTCAATCTGCCAGATGTAGATTGCAGCCTTTCAGCTGTAGTGTTGGCTAGGGTAAGAGACATCCTGGGCTTCCTGCAAGAGGCATTCTTCAGGCAAGTAGTCAGTGAACTAGCTGTGACGGTGCAATAATGGACCTAGTTCTTACTAACAGGGACAGTATTGCAGGTACTACGGTTGAAAGCCATTTGGGGACCAGTGATCATTGTAGAGTGTTGTTCAACATAAGAACAGGAGGGGCGGAGCAACAAGATGGTTGAGGTGCTGCTGCCTCCATGTTGCAAGCTTCTGTCTCTCACTCACCAACTTTAACTTAGTTTTCAGGGTTTTACAAATTAAATCTATTTTATTTTTATTTTATTTTTTTAGTCAAAATGCTGGAAAGGTATCATCTTTGCAACTGAGAAGGATACAGAGTGGTTCTTATTTGGAATAACAGCTTTGTCTTCCCGATAGCTTTGGCATTTAGGTGGATACTTGCTGCATTCAATGAATCTTGGTGGAGCATTAAATAATATTACTAAACTTCCATAAATGAAACTTAGATTTTTTTTACTCACAGTCTTTAGAGTAGTACTTTTTGTAGGTTGGAATCAAATTGCTAATTGTTTTTTCAGCCCCTGCTCAGTCACATTGACTGTTTGTCAATGTCTGGTGTGTAGTTGGAAATCTACTATAATTAAAAGAAAAGAAGAAGAAGAATCAGTATTTATATAGCACTTTCATACACAGTGTATCCCAAAGCACTTTATGAGCAATGCTAAGACTGGTAGTGAAGTGACTGAATGTGTAGTGGCAGCCATATCACATATCAACTCCCACACACAGCCTGGACAATTGCATGAACCAGTTTATGGGAAGGGGAATGTTAGCCAGGACACCAAGAATGTCCTACTCTTTGCAAAGAGTGCCCTGGATTCTTTTCTTTCACCTGGACACCCACCAGGACAGCACTAAGATGGGCTGAAGTGGCCTTGATTTAACATCTCATTCAAAGACGGCATCCCCAGCAGTACAGCACCATCCTAATACTGCACTCAGATGTCAGCGGTTTTGGGTGTAAGTCCAATCCCAGTGTGGGATAAGAACCCATGACCTTCTGGTCCAGAGGCAGATGTGCTACCAACTCAGCCACACTTTTTCAGATGTATCACCTTCCCAAGACTGAATCACAGGAAACGTAAGACAGACCCCAGCCAGGGGAGGCTCAGAACAACATGTAGTAAAGATGGCAGGGGCCTTAATTATGGTGAATCATACATGGTTGCCAACTCTCAGGGTAAAGTGTGGTGAGAGATTAGGAATTCATGCCTGCATGCTGGTTCAGGGTCGAAGGTTCACTTTTTGGAGATACTGTTAAGATACATTCCCTGACTCAACCAGAGCTCCATTTTATTTATAATTGATTGTCTGTCCGCTCCTGGCTTTAATAGCTATAATGTACACAGCACATGGGAACCTAGAACTAAAAATGCAGTCTGGTCCCAATATCAGTGAAGAATAATATGAGTTTGATACGAACTACTCTTTTGAGGTCATTTTTGCAGGGGACTGCTGGTGAAGGAGCTGATTGATCGTGTTTGGTGTGTTAATGGCTTGAGTCTTTTAAAAACGTTGCTTTAGTAATTCAGTAATTTTTGTAAACTTGAGGCTTACAGTAGCGATTTATTCCCTTTTCAGGTGTTATCTTGTTATTTTGCTGTAGGTTTTATATGTATGTTTTATATCATAAAATGCACATTCTGCTTTACAGCCATTGGACACTTGAATATTATTGAAGCCTTTGACTTATACACCAAACTATGGACTCCTGAGTGAATGGAGCCTGGATTTTTGATTACAGGTGGATGAGCTCCTGGTACAATCTATGAAATGATTTATAAGATCCTAATTGACCAATGTAAAAGTTTAAAGTGTTTGTTTTTACATTACATTGAAAACAATGAAACATTATAGTAACAAAGATGGGTTAGAAAAGTTTGAGTGCTCAATTGATATGCCTAAATAATATGAACCTACAGATAGCTGATAAAGGCTTAGTACTGGGCTAGATATTGGTATGCATAGTGTGCCCCAATATTGGTATACTGACTGCACAGTGAGGAATACTCAAGACCATAACAGTGACATTTTCAGTGGTTCACTGTGGTGGTCTCCACATTCCCAACACTGTTGCTGGTGGATGTTTACCCCTCCAAATTACTCTGACTAGAGTTAATAATCTATAGATGCAGGGGGTCGAGGGCAGACAGGGAGGACTTGTTCCCCAGCAATGGCACAGTGGTGTTGTGTTGTCACTGTGCCAATGGTCAACAAATTTTATTGCCATGGCATAGTGGAACCCCAATATTGGGTTCATGGGGCCTGAATGGAAAGATAAGTGTAGACAATTGAAATAGGTATAGTCTAGAGTAACCACCATATGATTCCCCATTGTAGTTGGTATATAAATCCTCCCATACCTGGTGACATTAGTAGCATGGGGTAGCATTTGATATGAGGTGCACCTTGGAATTTCACCAGTAAGTGGACAGTATTACTGGCAACATAGAATTTCTAATTGTAGGTTCAGTGCCAGAAATTTTATAAGCTGTCTGTAACAAAGTATTTGATAAGAAAGTCTTTGTACCCTAAATGAAACATAATTACTAGGATCTTATCCTGTTTTCCTAGATAGGAATTGGTAGACACAAATGGCTCCAAAATGGGTTCTGGTAACCTGAATGTGGAAAGAAAAGAAATATAAAATGTAAATATCTATAGTCTAGATAAACTCACAAGCGATTCTGTATTGTAGTTGGTATATAATTCCTCCCATTCCAAGTTGACAAAGGAGCATGGGGCAGCATGTGCTGCATGGGTGCACCTAGAAGTGTCACCAAAAAGGGGAAGGTCTTATAGACGACATAGGGATATTAAATGTGGTTTCAGTGACCAAGATCTCTCATTCTGTTTATATCAAAGTATTTCTGCAGGATGTCTCGGTACCCTAAAAAGGGATCTAATTATAGTGCCTTGATTTCTCTCAGAATTAGCCTGAGGATGGCTGGTGGAATGAGGTTATTGTCAGCTACTACAACTGATTACACTTAGGGAGACTTAAGAACATAGCTTTTTTATAGAAAGATGTCCCTAATTATTAGATAATATTGATCCATTAGGCATGGGTCTTGTTTCGATATTAAGCACCAAACCATGATGAAAATTTTTTTAACATTTTCTTATTAAGAATTGGTCTTTAAAGTCGTGTCTTAATTATTATCTTATTGGCTAGACAGAGCATAACAAGTACCTGGAAACATACCACCAGTGTATTTGCTGGAGATGTATTTTAACATTTTTGTGTGTTGTCATTTGTAATGTTGTAATCGTTTTCTAACTGATTAACAATAACCTAACTAACATAAGAACAGGGGCAGACTCCAACTACATGAGGGCAAGAAGTCCTGGTCTTCAGAAGGGCTGAGTGTACAAAGATTGCTGAACTCCTCAGGAATCACCTGCCAGATGAGATGGCTTGGGGGGGTGGAGGAAAAGTGAGTCAAACTAAAAGAGAACATAGTGAAGGCAACAAACCCCAGCATCAAGCAAGTAAGCAAAAGCAAAAGGAAGATGAGACCATTATGGTTCTTGAAAGAGGTGGCAAAAAAGGTAAAGGCTGAAAGAATAAACTTCACAAGGAGACCCAGAGGGAGGAGGATAGGAAACATATCAGGCAAAACAGAAAGATGCAGGAAGCAGCAAGGCATGCAAAAGCACAAATTGAGGAAAGAATAACTCAGCCAGTATCAAAAGGGGACAAGACATTTTGGGGTATGTTAGCAAGAAAAGGAAGATAATGGGAGGGATTGTTCAGATAAGAGAGAAGGGACTGTATGGAGCATACCCAGTTAAAATAGCATAACTTGAACCACGCAGTCAAAACTGCATGGTCAGGAATGTGTCATTCTGAATAACGACCAGGGTAGAATAGCATTCAGGAACTACCACCATCCCTGTTGCTGTTCAGCCAGATGAAGAAGCTGGACAAGGTGGAGAAACATGTGGGTGCTGGCTGAACTGCCCAAGTAGTGGAGTGGGTTGAAGCAGCAATAGCTAAACCAGCACAAAGTGGGAGACTAGGGTTCTAATCCAGGTCTCCCAACTCAGTGAGTGAATTTGTTTTTTGTTAAAGGACATTGGAAATAATAATTCCATTGACCCAAAAATTACAACTCTTCCTTGTGATCCACTCCTTCTCGGAGCTTGATCATTTAGTTACGGGGAGTGTAGGGAAAAGAGCCCCCCACAACGGGGGGTGAGGGGTGCTGAGCCCCCGACATTAAAAAGTAGAGTTGGGATGTTACTGTTTGGTAATGGTAGGGTTCATCACTGTGGTGTACTACTGCTACCATTGGTGCTGTCCTTACTGGAGGCATTATTTACTGCCACTGTTGCAGACAGTACTGTCAATATGGTGCTGTTATGGATGGTATTGTTATTGACAGCGCTGTTCAGACCAAGTGCCATATGGAGGGGCAGACATCTTAATTAAACAAATATTTCTGCTCAGTGCTTAGTGTAGAAGGTGAAGGAAAGGGACCACAAAAATATACCAGGGACTTTGACAGGAGGAAAATAGGCAGTAGTCCCTTTTCTGAGGAGAGAGTCCAGAAATAACTCAGTAATCTGAAGGTGGAAAAAGCTATAGGACCAGAGGGGGTGCATCCAATGGATCTGAGGGAGCTCAGGTAAGTGCTAGCTGAACCTCTGACAGACTTATTTAGCAGATCATGTGAGATCCAAGAAGACAGGAGAATGGCAGATATAGTCCCACTTCATGAAAGTGGTAGCAAAGATAAGGTGAGCAATTATAGGCTAGTCAGCCTGATATCAGTGGTGGGGAAGTTAATGGAAACATTATTAAAGGGAAAAATTGTGAACTAACTAGAATCCAATGAATTACCAGACCTAAGGCAGCATAGAGTAGTTTCACAGGGGAAGGTCATAGCTAGAGATGCAGATTAATTTTGCTAGTGAAGTGCTCAATGCGGCACATTGCACACACCTACAAGTGGCCAATATGAGACTCACTTCACTTGTAACTGTTACTTCATGTTGTCATTCCATCTTAATGCAAAGTAAGGTGAAGTGACAACGATACTAGTAGCCCCCTCACACACACACACACACAGTCACCAGAATTAATGTGCATCCCCAAAATGCTACTGTCTGTCTCCAAAAAATTCCACAGTGCTGACGAAGTGAAATGAGAGTGAAACAAGAAATGCAAAGTCTCCCAGAACTAATAGCACACACAGTCATGTGTGCAGTGGTCACACACATTTGCCAGAATTAATGTGCATCCCCAAAATGCTACTGTTTTGTGTCCAGAAAATTCCACAGTGCTGATGAAGTGAAATGAGAGTGTAGCGAGAAATGCAAAGTCTCCCTGAATTAATGGCACATTTAGTCATGCGCAGTGATCACACACAGTCACCAGAATTAATGCGCATCCCCAAAATGCTACCGTCTTTGTCCAGAAAATTCTAACCCAGATGAAGAGAAATGAGAGCATAAAATAGAAAGAAAAGTCTCCATTAATTTATGCCACTCTCAGTCATGCGTGCACACACTTCAATAAAAACTACAATATGTCCCCTGCTGCTGCTTTTGGAATTTCATGTAATGCTTCTTGACCTGACTGGGCTGATGCACAATGTCATGCCAGATAATGTGCTAGAAGGATGACCAGACCATTGAGTTAACCGTCGATGATGATGTGATAATGCTGTTGGTTGTCCAATGTCTGCTGCACTGACCACCAACAGGAAGGATTTTATTTATTTATTTATTTATTTATTTATTTATTTATTTATTTATTTATTCATTCATTCATTCATTCATTTATTTATTTGTAAAAATCAGAATTACAATCCTTTGAGTCAAGGCTCCTCGTCAGACAAAGTACAGGTTACATACAAACAGGATACCATATAGTTACAGAGGAATATAATGCCATAGCTTCATATGGTTACATAGGTACATGAGTAGGCAATTACAGAGGAATATAAAACCATAGCTTCATATGGTTACACAGGTACATGAGTAGGCAATTACAGAGTAATATAATAACAAAGCTTCATATGGTTACATAGGTACATGAACAGGCAATGCATAGAAAGGGTATGGCAAATTGCCATATACAGTAAATGAGGTACAGTCCTGAGGGGAAGCAACAGAAGGGCAGACAGGTAGAGTACTTGGTAAAATAGTGGGATTTTTTTCTGGGGGTATATAGAATGGAAGTGCTGAAATAGAAGCTCTGCTGGGGGTGATGGTTAGCTATCCAAGGGACATTGTCGGGGGCTGTGGGTGGCTGGAGAAAAGAGTAGGTGCCTTGATCTATCAACAATTGTAGCAGTCTGAGGCAAAGAGATGGCTTCTGAGGGCAATTTTGAAAGGGCTACTTAACAAGGCTGGTAATACTAGCTGGGAGGGAGTTGTACCATAGTGGGGTCCTATAGTTCAAAAGTTCAAAGTTTATTAGTACAAAAAGATGTATAAAAACAATACATTTCATCACATCAATTCACAGAAATACACATAAAATATCAATCATCCATTTAAAATAAAACATTATACTGCATAAAAAGCAGGAACATATCTAGAATTCACTTTTTCATCTTATTAACAAAATTTGCCATCCCATACATTATCTTAATGTTTTCCAGACCAAGCAGGCACTTCATACAATTATCCATACATTTTAAATTATCCACCGTAATCAATGGTATTATCCATTTACCTCTTTCCATCTTCAGCTAGTCACATTTCAATAACATGATTCAAACTTTCTATATTGTCATTATTGCAATTACATCTCTTTTTATTCCCAAACTAACCCCACCATTTATTGTATTGTAAATTCACAATACCCAGGCTTTCAAGCCTCATATTACATATATTATTCCTATGCTTCTTATTTTCACAACAGACCCAATATGCTTCCATTTTCCCATTTACTTTTAAATCAGAATGCAACTCATAGTTATTGATCTCATGTATTCTTCAATCAATCAATCAAATTATTTATTTGTCCAGGCGAACACCATTGAGCAAGATCATTTACAAGGTGGACCTGCATTACAAGTCAAGAAACATAAAGAATAAAGTATGGGTGCTGTGTGTAAAGATTTTACACACCCAAGGGTTGGATGGCATATAAACCCTGAGAGCAAAGCTTGAGGGGTTTATCCAGGCATCCAACCCTGAGGGTGTGTGTAAAATTCGAGTTTACACACACCACCCCATATTTTATTTTATATAATTGCTGGGTTAGGCTTTTTCACCACAGCCAATTATATAAAATAAATGGTCTGGTGCGGCTGCGGTCTGGATGATGTTTAGCTGAGTCTTCGTTGCTTAGCAGCAGTTTACTTTTTCTTGTTTTGTTGTCCCCTTTACGGTGTGATTTTTGTTAGGAAGTTTTTTTAAATAGTTACTTACCGCCTAGAGATAGTGGCAGCTGTGCGGTTTTGACCGACAAGCAATCTGGTGGTGAGCGTGAAAACCAGAAGAGCTGTAGGCTGGGCATGTGCATAGCGAGGGAAACCGTGCGCATGTTTGCCATTATAAATGCCCCTTATAATGGCAAATTATGCCACGGTTTCCCTATGGGAAAAAACCTAACCCAGTTATTATAATGCATTTATATACAGACAAATAGACAGTAGATGCAAGAGTACAACAGTACAGGTAGGCCTGCAATAGACAGGATAAGTAAAAATACATTTGGGTTCAGGTAAAAGACAGTCGGTAAGGGTATACGTAACAACAGGGTAGCAAGTCAATAAAAGTTTATACCAGATACAACAACATACATAGTTTAGTATTCCTGTAAGGTAAAGGCATTATAGTCCAGTGAAGAGATTAGTTAAAGTGGATGCTACAAGCGAAGAGACCTACATAGCCAGTTTAAAAAGACCCAGGCATATCAAGGGGGGCGTGTGTGGGGAGAAGTGGGCAGCCAGTGGGGAGGGTCTGGAACTGGGATAATACTAGGAGCGAAGGAATGAGATGCTGCTGGTATACAAGGAATAGGTGGGTGAGGGAGGGTGAGATTTAGGGCGATAGATAAGTAGGTGGCTCTGGGATAAGTTATGCACTGATACAAGAAGGAAGGAGGATGGGAAAAGCAGGGAGGATGTGGAAGGGGGTGTAAGTAAGCTAGGATCGTTGGAAGCAGTTGTAGGCTTCTGTAATGTATTTTGAGTATAAGGACTTAAACACAGTAATACTAACAGGAGTCCTCATTTTCAGTGATTTCTGTAGCACATTCTAGAGTGATGGTAGAACAAATCCTATGGCAGCTCTCCCAAAACGCGTTAGGGCTTTGGGCACTTTCAGAGAAATCAGTGAACAGCTTCTTAGGGCATAGGTTCCAGGCATATTGAGAGTCAGGCAATCAACAATGTACTGCGGAAGTTTGCCAGTGATAGCTCTGCATGTCCAGAGAGCTGCATTTTTATTTCATCTGTAGTGTAGGGAGGTCCAGCCTACGGCCGCATATAAAGAGCAGTGATGGGTGGAGAAGGGGAGACCAGTGATGAAGCGCAGGGCTCTGTGGTAAAGTACATCCAATTTACTGAGGTATGAAGTAGCACACTGGCTGTATATAAAGTCAGAGTAATCAATTAGGCAAAGGAATGTAGACTGAACTAGCTGTCTCTTGGCCTCTGTAGTTAGTAGGCGGTTTAACCTGAAGAAGGGACCTAGTCTCTGCCTCATTTTTTTTAACAAATCATCCAGGTGGTCTGCAAAGGAGAGTTTAAAGTCTAGCCAGACCCCCAGGTATTTGAATTTTGGCACAAATTCCAGGGTTTCTTCTAGGAGGGTGGTGATGGCGGGGGTAGAGCAAGGTAGGCTGCATGGTTAACAGGTGCAAATAGCATCGCTTTGTCTTTTTGGCATTAAGTAGCAATTTTTATTAAGGAGCTGGTATTGAAGTATGTTGAAGTCAGCTTGCAGTTTCAGGAGTTGTATGGCTTTGGTAGATCACTGTATCATCTAAGAACAGAAGAATTTTTAGTCATTGATGCCTGAGTCTATATTTGTTGATGTAGATGGCAATAGGGAGTGGCCCCAGGATGGATGCCTAAGGGAAGCCTCTTTTAACAGAATTGAGGGGGAGAGTTCACCTTCGACCTTGATCTGTTGGTGCCTATCAGAAAGGTAGCTGTGGAACCAACGCAAGGAGGTAGAATCTAGACCAACAGCTTTTAATGAAGAAAGAAGGAAGCTGTGGTTGACAGTGTTGAAGGCCTTACTTAAGTCTAGAAAAATGGCACAGACAAAGTTTTTGTTCTCTAGCTCGCACTGCCAGTCATTTGTTACATTGGCCTGGGCCGTGATTGTACTATGTTCAGTTCTGAAACCAGATTGCATTGGGTTTAGCAGGTTAGTATCATCTATGAAAGATTTCAGCTGGGCATTCACGATTTTTTCCAGAAGTTTTGATAGTACCAGGAGAAGGCAGATGGGCCTGTAGTTGTTTAGATCACAGGGGTCTCCAGATTTAAACAACGGAATAACATGTGCAGTCTTCCACAGTTTGGGGAGGGTCCTGTGAGAAAGGGACAAGTTAAATAGATGCGTAAGAGGTACGGCCAAGACATGATAGGCAATCTTTAGGTAGTATGGATCGAAGGTGTCAGTGCCAGCACTTTTTCTGGTGTCCAACTGGAGGAGGAGATCTTCGACCTCTTCTGGTGAAGCAGGAGAGAATGAAAAGACTGCATCTGAGGGACTAGTTTTGAAGGTTGCGTGGTAAGCTGGGGCATGGTTGCATGCAGGTGAGTTATCAAAGCTAGCCCTGCAGTAGCAAAGTGATTGTTGAAGGCTTGTAGTATCTCTTTATTGTTGTTGATAGTTACATTGTTAGAAATAATCTTTGAGGGAGAGTGTTTCCTGTGGTATTACCAAAAAGTTATTTTATTGTGGACCAGAACTTGATAGGGCAGTTGGAGGCAGTGTTGAGTTCAGAGCGATAGAAGTCGGACTTGGTTTCCCGAATTAGCTTTGTACAGTGGTTTCTGGCTGTTCTGAAAAGATGCCAGTCTTCGGCTTTGTGGGATTTGCATGCTAGCTTCCAGAGGTTGTCTCTTTTTAGTAGTGCTGGCTTGATGTCTGCTGTAAACCAAGGGCACTTTCTAGCCTTTATGTGGGATTTGACTAAGGGTGCATGGGTGTTAAGAGCACTGGATACAATTTTGTGGAAAATGGCATATGCTGTTTCCACTGATTTTGGCTAAATAAAAGGTCTGCCAAAGCAGGGAGGCTTTCAGAACATTGATATATGAAAGCGGGTCACAATTCCGTTTTGATCTTTTGGTAGAGAACTTTGCTGAGGCTGTTGGTTTAGGGACTGCTCCTATGCCAGCAATAAAGTAATGGTCACTAACATCAGCAGAAAAGATCCCAGCATGGGAGAAGAAATTGGGTTTGCTTACTAGAAGTACATCTAATAGTGTACTTTTCGTAGGGTTTTTCTTATTGATATGAGTAGGTTCATTAATAAGTAAAGTGAGCCCATGAGAGTCACAGAAGGATTTAAGTGGAAGAGATGAGCTTGATAGCCAGTCATAGTTAAGGTCCCCTAGTATAATTGTTTCCATTGTGTCGGTACTCATTATAGATGATAGGTGGGACAGGAGCTGTGACCCCAAGGATGGGGGTCTATAACATCCTATGACACGGAGGACCATTGATGTAGATATTTTGATTTTTAAGGACAGGCATTCAAAGGCATTGGCAATTGATGTAGTGTCGAGGGTAGCGACCATAAACTTGTCCTTAACATAGATGGCTACACCAACACCTCTGGTTAGTCTATCGGCTCTGAATAACAGATAGTTGGGGATATTGACCTCTTTGTCTGGTGTGGATGGACAAAGCCAGGATTCAGATATGACAAGTACATCCGGCTCCGTGTGGATAGCCCAAGCCTGTGTTGAGGTGAGTTTCTTTAAGAGGCCACACACATTAACATGCATAACACTGATACCTTTATACTTCAATGACTTCAGACAGTGAAGGAATTGCCTGTATAGGACCAGAGTTAAGTTTAACATTACCTGAGCATAGCAAGTGGAGGAGTACAACTTTTACCAGGGCAACAAGTGGTAATTTGGAAGAACTAAACCTTCTTTGGCTAGTGGGAGTATTGGCGTAGGAATGCAAGGACCTATTCTTTGTACTGTTCAGTCCTAGTGATACACATGCTAAGAACCTAGCCATATGACACCAGTAGATGCAAGTTCTGGGCCAAGTAGGTAACATTCCTTGGGTAGGTAATGAGATGCCGGTGGCTGTCCGAGAGGTAGACTCAGCTGAAGGTGGGTATGACAACTTGGGGAATAGCACGAGTTGTATAGGGACTCCATGAGTAGACATTCTTGTGGTAGGGGATATGAGTCCTCTTTGGGGTAAATTCCATCTGGTGTGTACCCTAATAAGGGTAGGGTGCATAAGGCAGTAAATAGGTAGAGCCAGATTGCAAGTTCCATGGTTAAAGTCTGGGGGTCAGAAAGAGAAACAGTTGTAAGGACTTAATCTGGGCAAGGTATCACCAGGTAAGGCTATGCACCACGGGGTCTGAAAAGGGATATAGGTGCTGATACCACTTAAAGGGAGCAAGGAGATGTTTCTATGGCACAGTGACTAGAGATGGTTATGAGAAGTCGTAACCTGATCTAAGAAGTATCACCAGCTAAGGCTACACACCACAGGGTCAGCAAAGGGATGTAGGCACTGAAACCACTTGTAGGGATCAAGGAGAATTTACTATGACACAGCGACTAGGGACAGTAATAAGAAGTCACAAATCTGATCCGAGATGAGTGGTAGGAGACTGCGGTGGGTTAGTTAGGATGGAACACTTGAACCTGAAGTGGCAGCCCAAAATTTATATGTCTGTGGGCATCCAAGGGAGGCAGGGAGGATAGATTTGTAGGAAAGCCAATGGCAGGGAGGCGGGGCAAGGAGGGCTATATAATAATGGTCAGGGAGGGGATGGGTGGGTGATGGGTGTAAAATTTGTGGCTTTGCCGTACCTCTCTGGGTCTGGAGTCCAAGCAAGTGGTCTCGGGAAGCAGCTTCAGAAACGCCGACTGCTCAGTGGCCGTGGTTCTTGCTGCAGATGAGCTGGGAGCCCTAGAGGGTTCTCAGCTGAAGGGAAGAGAAAACAAAGCCAATTAGTACTGGTCCCAGACAATGGTCGAGCTACCCAGTGACAAAACTAATTTACAAATGAAAAGGGTCAATTTCCTTGGTGCCTTGAAGTCTGAGCAGCAGTTACAGAGGCAAAGGAGAGGCTGTTTCACTTAATCAATCTAGCAAGAGCAGTTTGCAAGTATTACAGCTTTTATTTGCAGTTTACAGGCAGATTCTAACAAAATAGATATACATTAGCAAGCATAACTAAAACAAAAAAAACAGTGCCTTTTTAGCTCAGGAGACAGAGAAAAGATAAGAAGGGGTGAAGGACCAATTGGAACAAGCCTGGAGAAGGTGCTCGCACTCCAATTGGTTTGCAGCTTTACCGTACCTCTCTGGGTCTGGAGTCCGAGCAAGTGATCTCAGGCGGCAGCTTCAGAAGCACCGACTGCCTCAGTGGCTGTGGTTCTTGTGGGTGGATGAGCTGGGGAGCCCTGGAGGGTTCTCAGGCGGAAGTAGTAGGAGAGAATTAGCATGGTCAGCCTTATGAAGGGGGAGAGGAGGGAGTGGTGAGGCAAGGGTCTGTTTAGAAATGTAGTTTCTGGGGCAGAACCACACTCTAGGAGGTGTTCTGCAGCTTTAAATTTGTGTAGAGCAAGATTGCCAATGGGAGAAGGTGCACAGAAGGGGAGTGGTTTAGGTGTATTTAAAAACTTGTGGAGGAGGGGTGGGGAGGGAGAAAAAATCACAAAGAGACACACAAAGGAGAGAATGGAAAGGTTAAGGGGTCTAGCTATGCTAAAACAAAGCAAACAAACAGTATTTTACTCTCTTTTTTTTCTACCAGAATGAGCAAATACAGGCTAGTAACAGTCCTTAAACAAACAAAAAATCAGCAGTAGGAGTCCCGGATTTCAATTTAGCTGTAATTGGTATTATGTGCACACACTAGTAGCGACGGCCAGGCAGCACAGACTACAAAATTTGTGCACAGGCATGCAATTAGTCCTGGGAAAGCAGCCACACTGGATTCCAGAGCTAGCCACTCAGGGAGTTCACCAAGATGGTGAGCAGCCAATGGAGGCACTGCAGTCAGATGGCACCAGGAATTCAGAAAAACAGTCCAGGATCTTCGCTGCAACAGCCACTGAGGGCTGAAGATCTGGCTTCAGCAATTCCCTGTGCTTGGAGAGCAGTGGGCGGGCGGCAGCAGGCAGGCTCCCAGTCTCGCCTCTGTAGTTGGTGGGCAGCTCAAGCTTAAAAGCAGCTACAAGGATGAGGTGCTTGCCCGAAGTTGGCAGCAAGCCTGTGCTTGGAGAGCAGTGGGTGGGTGGCACCAGGCAGTCTTCCAGTCTTGCGCTGTAGTCAGCAGGCAGCTCAAACTTAAAAGCAGTTACACGGATGAGGTGCTTGCCTGAAGTGGGCAGTATTCTTTTCAAGGTCAGTTTGGAGTGAAACATCAATAGATCTTTGGACAGCTGCCTTTACAAACAAGTTTGCATCCAACAGAGCTTTATTAGACCAAATATCTTCCAAACCAGATCTCCTTTACAAAACATTCAAACTTTGGAACCACCCACTCATACTTACTCCTCCCTGTAGTCTAACCAAAGAATCAACCTAGCATAAGTTGAGAAGTCTCTCTGTTGATATCCGTATCATCTTCTCCCAGTACTTAATAGCTCTAATTTTAATTTTTACATTTAAAGGGAGCATACCTGCTTCCAAGCTCATAAAAGCTCAAGTATGTTTCTCAGGAAGACATTCTGAATAGGCTCTGTTTTTGAATCCCCAGCCAAAAGCCCCACACCTCACAGCCATATAACATCATATAACATCTGACTAATGGTCATAGCTTCCAAATTCCTTCTGAGAGCCACTACGGAATTGTTCACAAACCTGTTTGCAAAGGCACTTACAGCAGCCACTGAGCTATGTAATTTATTTTTATCTCAGACATGTGAGCATTCCACCTCAAATTATTCTCAAATATGATTCCCAAGTATCTAAATGACTTTACTTCTTCTATTCTTTTATTATTAGTATCCCAGAATGTTTTCACATTTTTTACATAATGACATTATCTTTGTTTTTTCAACATTCATCTCTAGTTTCAATTTGGAAAAAGACTCCATCAGGTTTGTCATCACTCTCTTTAAACTCAAAGGCATTTGTGAAATAACTAGAGCATCATCTGCATATAATAATATTTGGAAATTGTACTTATTTATTGAAGGGGCAACTGTATCAGTTTTTGACATATCCCTGATTACTGTCTCAGTATATAGATTAAACAAAAAAGGGGCCAACAGGCAACCCTGTTTAACCCCTTTTCCTACTTTTATTTCTTTTGATAGTGCGCCATTGCTAGAGTAGCGGACTAAAGCAGTTGTATTATAATGCAACCTCTGTAACATTTTTAATAAATGTTTATCTATATTTAGGGTTGCCAAAATCTCCCACAATTTATTTCTATCCACGGAGTCAAAGGTGGTTCTTATGTCAACAAAGTAGACATAGAACTTAATTTTCTTCCTATTAACATATAATTCCAGTGATAATTCAATGTAAAAAACAAGTCTAATGTAGTACACTTTTTCCTAAAACCACATTGATACTTTGAAATCAATTTATTTTCCTATCCCATACTGATAACCTTTGCAACAGCAATGGAGTGAAAATCTTTGCTAAATTGGCAACAAATTATCGGTCTATAACACATAGGATCATGTTTGAGCCTTTCTTAAATAGAGGTATAATTATCCCTTTCTTCCAATCCAATGGCAGAACAAAAGATTGGGCAATTGCTGCAAACAATAGTGTCAAAATCTCCACCCAATGATCAAAATATGCAAGTATACTTCAGCTGGGACACGATCTATCCCAGGTGCTTTATTTCTTTTGTGTTGTGTATTGCTTCCTTTACTTCCATAGGAGAGAATATAAGTGATCCCTATCCGCTATATCATCACCAATACAACCAAAAGTAGGCCTTTCTGGTCACTATCATATATTTTACTAAAATTGTTCACCCACTGGTCTTCTGATATCAGCCCTATTAGATTATACTGAATGTTACTCTCACAACAGCCAAAAGCCACAAGTGACCAAAATGCTTGGCTATCTTTCTTTAAATTTGACTCTTGTAGTTTGCCCCATAGTAATAAATTATAATTCCTCTTTTTTCTGTATATCATAGTTCTACATTATATTTTAAGTTTTAAAGGCATTCATTATAACCGGGAAGTATTTTGTACCCTACCAGTCTTTTGATCTCTTTTCTTAAATATAAACAATCATGATCAAACCAACAACTGGATGTTCTATCATATTTTGATTTTGAACTAACTTATCAATACATTATTTTGTATATTCATTCTATATAATTTTCTTTTCATATTTAATACACATATTGACATCTGCCTTCTTCTCTCCTTTTTTATTTTTTTATTTTTTATTAATATTTATTTTAATAGAGCAAGACACTGAAAAATGGTCACTATCCGACAATTTATTAATCCTGAAATAGTTCACCCTATAATAAACTATTGCTTCTACAATACCCAGATCTAAAACACTACTCCCTTTAATTATGGGGAAGGACACCTCCTTCGCCTAATCTCCTCTTGTCCTACCATTTAAAATACTCAAATTAAATTTATCCAGAAACTGCAATAATGACTTGTCTTTTTGATTTAACAACCCATCCTTTGATTGGTGCACCAGAATATTTAAAAGATCATAAATTCCCCAATCTAGCACTGAATGTTCAATGCCATTACCTACATGTACATTAAAATCTCCAAATAAATATATAGCAACTCCCAGGAACCTAGATTTTAAGGATTCTATATCCTGTCCTATATGGTTAATGATACTAATCAATTCTCTTACTTTGATAGCTGGAGGAATATATATGTTAAATAGTGCAAAACATTCCCCCTGACTTATAATAACAACATACACATAAAACTCATTATACATACTAGCTTCAGGGTTCACAAAATCAATTGACACATTAATACATATAGCCAGTCTTCCTTTAGATCTACAATATTTGGAGGTATTTTAGGCTAGTGAAACCCAGCGTTTATAACCTTTCACCCATAACTCCTCCACTTTACCCATCCATGTTTCTTGGAGAAGCAATATTGAAAAATTAGAGTTCCAGTCTAGACAGGCTTTATCCTCCATTTTTTCTTTGAAACCAGCAACATTCCAGGATATGAGGTCTATACCTTTGTTACCAATCTTCTGTCAATCTGATGACTCTAGCATTACCAAGGAGCTGTCATTCACCATTGTTATACTTTTAGACTCTCTCTCTCTCTCTATCCACAGACAGAGAACTAACCTCTTCAAAATCAACATCAAAACTCTCTTCAGATTCCAAAACCACCAAGGAGTTAATAAGTACCCCAGATTGCTTCATGCCTCTTCTCATGGTACTCTCTACTACCTCACCTTTTATCATATGAGTTGTCTCAATTGGTTTCAGAAATGCTGTAATTCTGGGTTGTTTACTATGGCTGTGCATTTCTTATTAAAATCTGTCCTTACTGCCTGCTTTCCCTTTAGATCATTTATATCATTCGGAGATGCTATAACCGCTGTGTCAGAAAGTACTCCCAGGACAGGGAAATTATATTTCTCTTTCAGAATAACCCTTCACTTGTCTACATTCCTTAAGACAATGCATAACCATAATTTATGAGATCTAGCTTGATACTTATATACTGATCTAATATCCTGCCTATTCATTTTTTCCCTAAAATGCCCTTAATCAGATTATACATCGCTAGTTTCACTGTATATGGATTCTCATTATTTTTTGTTTTGGCACTCCCTTTATAAAACATGTTGGCAACGATTCATCTGCTAAGATTAGCCTCTCTTTTGCTGAATCATTTAATTTAAGTGAATCCTGAACATCATTAAAAACCTTTTTCCCTTTTCCATTGGCCTTACTGTGGTTTCGCTTATTTTTAACCTGCTGTTTTGCTAACCTTTCTAACTCTTTTCTAGTTCTATTTGGTATTATATTCCCCCTGTCTAGTCTCCTTTTTTCCCTAACAATTCTGGACACCTCCTTCAAGTTGCTTAGGTCCCTTGATATTCATAGTTTCTATATTTTGTTTTAACTCTATTTTCCTTTGCTCCACTTCTTCAATCAGAAGATCTATTTCTCTCCTCTCTTTATTGACAGTTTCTTCTGTTACCATCTAAATAGTTTTCTTCTTTTGGTTCTTTACACCACAATTCTCTTATTCAAGCTTTTTCTTCTTAACTGCCATTCCTTTTTTAATTGTGCTATTGCTTATTACCTCATCCCCCTCAGATAAATGAGAACACTTTTTTCCCTTGTTAACCCCACAGTCCATCATTAATCCACCACTATTCCTTAATAATTCATTATTGTTCAATCCTTCTACCATTGTCCTTTCCCAAAGTTGGGGAGGATTGGCAGCATGCAATTCAATGAATAAACAAAAGACTGTAGTTAATTCTAGTAACTGACCATTACCAAATGCAATCTCTTCTGTTACTTCCTCTAACTTAGATATTATAGCCTCTCCACATCCAGACCCTTTATACTTAGTATTCAAAAAATCCACCCTTCCGACCAATACATCGCAGGAACTTTGTAACTCAAATGGCTCCATATTGTTAACCATTTGATCATTTTTGACCTGTGGTTTTATGTAGGGTGTTAACATGGAATCAAATTTCTGTAAAAAGGATTTGCTTTTACTTTGATATTGGTTAACCTGCTTGTCAATCTGCTTTACAGACTTAGAGACCTCTGTGCATAACTGAAGGTCCATTTCTTGCATTGGATCCAAGCTGATCCCAATTTCATTTTGGCCTTGACTTGATGTACTACCATCCCTTACTAAATCATTTTCAACCACCATATTCACACCATAAACCTCGGACACTAAGGCCTTATTACTAGGCCTAGTATATGGGGAGAGTATATTGTTTCTATGATAAAACTTCTCTATTTGTTTATTAGAGGGGTTAAAATTGGATATGTGTAATGCTGGACCAGTAATATCTATTAAATTTCTGGAGTTACTTTCAACATTCTGACATTGTGAATTCCCCTCAAACCTTCTAATTTCCTTTTAACAATGGATATATTCTCCTCAAACTCTGCAAATTAATCTCATTTGTTTTTGCTGGTGAAGATGTCATTTTGGGGTCAAACACTTTAATAACTTTCTTATTTCCTCTTAGTTCAATTTGATTACAATTAGAATGCTAATACTGAGTTATTTTCTGATCAGAAAGGAGCTTATCTGGCCCAACACCATCTTTACCTTTTCCTTTGTCAGCCTTACGGCTATATGTTCTTAATTTTTTAGGTTGCATTATCTTAGATATTACAAAATTGATATTAGAGAATCACTCTATTCTAAGAAAATAGCAAAAAACAAAGAGGGGAACACAATGTTGGCCAATACCTGATGCAGGCTTTCTCAATGTCTTTCGTACTCCACTTTTTTTTGTTTATTTTCTTCTTGGCTCTCTGCACATAAATAGTATTCTATTTGACACGTCTTTATCACCTTCTCATCCACTATAACCTCTGCAGAGGCCACAGGTTGAACAAAAGAACTAGTCACTCTAAAAACAAAATACAATAAGAAAACTTTAAAAGCTATGGTCTTAATAATAAAACCTTTATAAAATGTAACAACCAGAGATAGTATACACCAATCCCTCTACTCACCTATACTTTAATACACCAGGAACCTAACAAGCCTAAATAAACCTAAAATATATAAGCAACCTGCCCAAGATAAAAAACCTGCAGGGTATAAAACAGCACTTACTTTACCATCGTTAGTCCGATAGATACCAAGAAACACTAAGATGAAACTCCAGACAATCTAAAGGTCAAGCAAACTGCAGGGTCTGTTCCAAATATTATTCTGCTTCAATGCTATAAAAGAAAAACATTGAAAACTTATTAGCAAAACACAATTTCATACATCCACAAGCAAAAATAGAACAAAACAAATTATATCAATCATGAAGCACTGTAAACAGATATTTTACCTTCCAGATTTGCAAAAAGAAACACATGGCAGGGTCTCAATGCAGCAGAGAGCCAGTTATGCATCTAACCCTGGGCTGTATCCAAATGGATCTGTTCCCTTTACAGTCACGAATGCACTTTATATCTATCTTGCGCATGATTTAGCCCATCTATCCTGAGAAAGAAGCTCATGTGGTGTGAAAAATAAACAAAGACAAAAAATAAATAAAAAACCCTACTTAAGGTAAAAAACAGCAATAAAATCAAACCATATCAAATATCATATACTCCACACCAATCATCCCAACATGAGCAATATAAGCAGCCAAACACAAAAACACAAATACTCCTAGGGGCAGATGCTCCCTACAGTCTATGTTTCCCTTTCTCCACTTGTTTGTAAGGAATAATAAAGGAAATAAACTCTTAAAATAAAGTATTATAAATAGTGTTACAAATTAGAATATCGCCACAGCAGTTCTTTAGTAATGCACACACTGTCCCAACGTTTCTGCTTCCTTGAGGTTCACACTCTCCAACTCTCCAGCACCAAGCCTCGTTCTCTTTCTTTATTCTTCCTGACTTCATGGGATCAGCTTTTATCTGAAAACCAATCATCACAGACACAAATATAGTGAGCCAGGAGGTCGATAACTGCTGACTTCTCTACCTGACTCAGCCCTTGACCCACCAACTCAAACCACAGCTCTTTAGCAGCACAAAAGCAAAACTTCCAGGGGCAGAACTAATAGCTGGCCACTGCCTCAGATCCAGTTGTCATACATACAACACAGAGGTAGATTAAAAGCAAAAGTGGGTCATTTCGCATAGGTAACAATCCTTCAGCTTCAGGCTTCAGGTCGCAGGCTTCAGGCCTTTCCAAAGGGCCCCCTTGCTCCCAGTAATCCATCCACCACCAAATGCCTTCTTCCTACAAGGAACAAGAAACAGCCTGAGGCACTACACCAGCCAAAGGAGACACAAGAAATTCTGGAAAGATGTGCAAATATAATTGCGGTGGCATACCTTTTCTAAAATAATAAAAGTCTTATAGCACATCCTGCTCTGCTGCTCCTATAGTGGAAGGACCACTGAGTAAGCAAGGTCTTGACTCTGGTACTGTGAGGGTTGGTTTGCAAGTACTGTGTGTAGATACTACAGGGCAGGTGACACTGATGGAGGAGGCCACCCCTGGGGAGGAGAGACCCATGAAGATTTTCTTTGCCAACAGGCAGGATTGGTAGAGAACCCTCTCTTCAAAGGTGAGGATGTTGGCAAGTGAGTAGAGAGAACAGGTGTGGGTGTGCCTGTCTGCACCTAACAGGAGCTTGCAGGCCTTGTTAATGGACAGTTGCACCTTGTTGAGGGCAGTTTTGTCAGCAGCAGCACAAACTGGGAGGCCATAGTCTACCAGGGACAGAACTGATGAGGTGACTGCAATACGAAGTGCATCAGGGGGCAGGGAGTCCCTGTGGTGGTACAGGAGATTAATTTGTATGTTTGTGGTGGATGAGAGGGCAGAGATATGGTAGCAGAAGGTGAGGGCAGGGTCAAAGGTGACACCCAGGTATTTGTACATAGTCACTTGTTCGAGGGGGACCTGGGTGCTGGGGAAGATCTGCAGGGGGGTATCTCTGGTCTTATTCTGATGGTGGGCAAAATGCATAGATTTTGTTTTTTTCAAGTTCATGACCAATTTGTGGTCAATGAACCATTGCTCGGCCTTGGTGAAGGAGTGCTGCAGGGTGTTCTGTAGGGTGGTGGGGTAGGGGTGCGAGGCAAGGAAGACAGCAACATCTGCATAGAGAAGGATTTTTCCTGCATAGACATTGGGGAGTGTGTTTAAATAGAGGCTAAAGACAGGTGGGCCTAATATGGAGTCTTGGAGGACTCCAGAGTGTCAGGCTGGGTGTTAGATAGGGTGACATTGATTTTTATGCACTGGGACCTGGAGGACAGGTAGCTGCCAAACCAGGAGAGGGGGCCTTGGGAGAGTCCAATATTTTACAGGGAGTTGAGCAGGAGGGGGTGGCAGATAATATCAAAGGCCTTGGAGAGATTGATAGACAGCTCCATCCAGATGCCCAATGTCCAGGGCTGTGTGCAGGAAGTTAGAGAACTCTAGCAGGGCTGTGGTGGTGTTTTGTCCTGTGCAGAAGCTGTGTTGCTCCCTGCACATGATGTTGTGCTTGGTAAGATAGTCAGATAGCTGGCCAGCCACAATTTTTTCCAGCACCTTGGAAAGCGGGAGGATGAAAATTGGTCGGTAATTACAGGGGGCGGTGCAGTCCCTATCTTTGTGAATAGAGGTGACAATCATGGTTTTCTAGGCAAGAGGGAACTGACCTAGGCAGAGGCAGTGATTAAGCAGGTGGGTGAGGTGGATGAGTACTACATCCAATACTCACCAAAGTAGCCTAGTGTCCAGGACATCACTTCTGGGGCTGGTGCTGTTGAGGGCTTTGAGTAGGTATGGCCTGGCTTCTTGAGGGGTAATGGTCTGGAGGTAGAAGTGGGGTGGTGAAGATTGGGTGGCAGGGACAGAGGGACTGTGTCAAAGAAGTTGCTGGGTTAGACCGAGCTGAGATTGGAGAAGGTAATGTTGAGACTGTCAGTGATGATTTGGCTGTCTGTGTTAATGGAGCCATTGATAACGAGTTGGGATGGGGGATCGTGTTTTCCCATTCAGTTCCTTGAAATTTACCAAGAAATTCTGGGCATTACCCCATGAGGAGGCAAGGGTGGATTTGTAATGCTCAGCCTTAGCATTGCCGATGGCAGAGGTGCGCTTGTTGTGCTTGGCATTATAAGCCTGCCTGTCAGCCTGCTTACTGGATTCCACAGCTCTATGCCAAAGGTTGTCCCTTAATTGTATTTGGCACATAAGCACTGGGGTAACCCATGGGACATTCTGTTTCTTAGTTAAGGTCTTGGTGAAGGGTGCAAAAATGTCACAAGCTTAGTTGAAAGAGCTAGTGAAATAGTCAAGTCCTAGGTCTATACTTGGGGCATGGGTAATGGGAGTCCAGTTCCATCAGGCTAGGCAGAGCCTGAGTTTACTGAGGTTGCCGGGGCTTAGGTGCCATCTGTGGACTGTCCTAGGGGCAGGTTTCCGAACTTGAGTGAACCAAGTGAATAAGACTAGGGAGCAGTCACTGAGTGCATTTGGGAAGATGAATAGGTCACCGATCTTATGGGGTTAGTTAGTGAGGACAATGTCTAGGAGGGTGCCGGTGCCAGAGTTGGGGTTGTACCTAGTAGGTTGGGACATGAGTTGTGTCATATCAAGGTCTGATAACAAATCTTTGAAGTGTGAGTTCAAGCTGACAAGCCAGTTAGAGTTCAGGTCCCCTAGGAAGATCTGCTCAAGTTTATGAGGTAATTTGTTGAGGTAGTCAGAGAGTGAGTGTATGGCTGTGGCTTGGTTCTGAGGGGGGATATGTGCCACAGTGA
The DNA here is from genome assembly GCA_016271365.2 of Neoceratodus forsteri. Lineage (NCBI taxonomy): Eukaryota > Metazoa > Chordata > Ceratodontiformes > Ceratodontidae > Neoceratodus > Neoceratodus forsteri. The sequence goes on from CM057449.1 coordinate 277,398,763, forward strand.
GAATCAGTGGGACCCTTGCAGGGTCTGGGGGAATTTTTAGGGACAGGGCTTGGGTGCTGTGGTCCAGTTTGGGTGTTGGGAGGGCATGACCTGACAGGGTGTTCCGTATATAGAAGGTGCATCTACTGCCGTGTTTGCTGACTCAGTCTTCTTGGAAGAGAGTGTAACCAGGACGGGACATGAAGAAGTCAGGGGTTGTTTTTAAGAGCCAGGTTTCAACTAGGGCTAGGATATCGGGATTGTGCTGGGTGGTCCAGCACTTGAGGTAAGCAGATTTCTTCAGAAGGCTGCAGATGTTCATTGAGGCAATGCACAACCGTGATACAGGTGGCAGCCTGGGCTGGCCAGGGGACAAGGGGCTGGGATTAGGGTGGATGTTACCCACCAGTATGAGGAGTAGAGAGAGGATTCTAGCCCTCTCTGTGTACGCTAATACTACCTTTGGTAAGTTAATGTACCTGGCATCATCATGGTTTTCCACAGAACCTGAGCTGACCTTAAATGTTCATATCCCATATTTTTTTTCTATATATGTTTTTCATGGCTTGATGAGGAATTTTGGCGTTGGAATACTGTCAAGCCAGTGAAGGTAAGCATTTTTTAGGTGGGGTCATTATTTAAAAAAAAATTTAAAAGATTCATCAATGTTTTGGTCATCTTTACAGGTCTTCTGCATAACATCAGAACTGAAAAAAAACTGCTGTGATTCATTAAGAATGTGATTTGTCTAATGATGAGTGTCTGGTGTGGCATGACCGATGATATTAAACTGTATGGGAATGCGAATACCTACTTTCCTGACCTGTATCACCCAAAACTGCCTGATTTGAAAACTCATATCAATGAGTACAATGGTTATTGAGGCCGAGACCCAAGATACTATGAAGCAGGCTTACATGGAACTAACTGCGAAAAAACTTACCATTTTGTGATTCATGAATCGAGACTGTGAAGATGAAGAATGCGATTTGTATCATGAATGACTCATGATGATTGTCTTGACTTAAAAATGCACATCAATGAGTACAATGTTCACACAGAAATATGCACCACACCAGTACTCTGAAGGGAAGCCAAACAAACAACTGTGACTTAAGTTACAGATGGAGATTGGGCTCTAAGGAGATGCAAACACACAGACAGATTAACATTGCGTTGCTCACTCAAGAGATGCAGACACAAAAGCACAACACCTAACCAGCACTCACAAGTCACAAATCCAGATCTGGAAAAGAATACATTTTGCAGGCTGGGGGGGGGGGTAGTGCATGGCAGTAACAGTCCACTAACAGTAAAGATATCACAAAGCAGTATAAAAAATCCATGCAGGTGTGGTGGATAGCAGGTTCACACTGCTGCAGTTAGTCTGTGGCACAATAAAAAGTGTGATTTTATGGCACGAATCGCACACATACTCACACACACACACTACAAGTAATGCGTAGCAAATTGAAAACCTTCAGTAATATAACCAAATGTTTTAAACAAACTGGAATTATACACTGCTGCACCACAACAATCGGCAAAAGAATTTCAAGAATTACTGAAAATATTACTGTGCATACATAACACAGTTGTACAAGAAAACTATAACCAAAACAGGAAGACTGCCTTTTTCTCCCAATTAATCTACCTACACCACAGATACACCCCTCCCTCAAAGCACACTTCAAGTGTCTGTCAGTATACAGACTGAATGTTCCAAATTAACATTCAAAATCCACATACAAACAATAAACACTCAATGATATGAGCACAGGAGAATTTCCTACAATCGATGTACTAAATTCTGACAGAAAAAGAAAGGACTCAAAAAGACTTTTTTAACAGCTTTTAGAGGTTCTGAATAGCAGAGCTCTTAGAGCAAACTGTCTCCAGCTACCACTGCACACACACTACCCAGAACGGAGGCTGTGCCGAACAATCTAGAGCCCATGTGACCTGTAATCCCATGAATCACTGCAGAATTCACCTTGGAGCTCAATTACAAGGTGAAGTGATGTGAAGTGCATTGATTGTAATGTATTTCACCTTAAAATTGGTGGAGAAGTGATTTGGGGAAGACAGAATAATGCAAAGTCACTGGTTTCAATGGACTTTGCGTTCCTCATTATGTCGCGAAGTACTCTGCTTTGCAATGCAGATTACTTCGCTGATTCTGCGTTATTCCATGAATCAATTGGCAGAGCAAATTTTGGCCACTTCACCGACCGCTAATCATGCCAAACAAACCTAATGGATTTCTTTGACTGGGTAACTAATCAGCTTGTTTTTAATGCAAAAAAAGTGCATAGCAATGCATTTGACCAAATCCCAGGGGCAGAATACTAAAGGGGAAGTGGGGATATGATACTGACAATGACAAAGCAAGAAAGAGATCTGAGGGGTAATGATACTGGATGACCACAGGTGGTCAAGCAGTGTGACATGGCAGTCAAGAGGGCTAGTGGGATGCTAGGGTGCATAGGTAGGGGTATCACCAGCATGAAGAGGGAGGTGGTGTTTCCCCTATATAGGTCAATAGGTAGCACCCCACCTGGAACACTGTGTCCAGTTCTAGAGACAACATCCCTGGAAGAGTGGAAGCAGTCTAGAGGAGAGCTGTCAAAATGGTGCAAGGTCTGCATCAAAGCCCTATGAAGAGAAACTCAAAGAGTTCAATATGTACACCCAGGAGGAGAGTAGAGAGAGTGGGGATATGATAGAGACCTTTACATACCTCATGAGAGTTAATAAGTGTAAGCCCCCTAACTGTGCAGTGTGATAGCAGCTAAAAAGACATTACTTATTCAGAGTTGGTGGCCCCGGGGGCTTCAGAAGCTGCCACTCGAGACCACTCGCTCTGACTCAAGTCTCAGAGAGCCGAGAACCTTCCAGGGTCTCCCAGCTCAACTGCTGCATGATCCTCAGTCACCGGGCTGTCAGCGCTCCAGAAGCCGCCGTCTGATACCACTCGCTCGGACTCAAGCCCCGGAGAGCTGAGAACCCTCCAGGGTCTCCCAGCTCAACTGCCACTTGATCTGTGGCCACCGGGCGGTCAGCGCTCCAGAAGCTGCCACCCAAGACCACTTGCTCAGGCTCAAGCCCCAGAGAGGTACAGCAAAGCTGTAAACCATTCGTAGCGTGAGCGCCTTTGCCAGGCTCGTTCCGATTGGTCCTTCACTCCTCCCTTTCTTTTCCTCGCTACCGGAGCAAAAAGACACTGTTTTATTAAATCCTGCCTGTAACTGTAACTGCAGCCCAGACTCCTGGGCACCAAGGAAATCAACCCCTATTCACTTGTAAATTAAGTTTGTCACTGGCTAGTGAGACCTTTCGTCCTCCTCCAGTATTAATTGGCTTCTTCACTCCTTCCTTCTTCAGCCGAGAACCCTCCAGGGTCTCCCAGCTCAACCGCAGCACAATCTGTGGCCACCTGGTGGTCAGCACTCCAGAAGCCACCACCCCAGACCACTCGCTTGGACTCAAGCCCCAGAGAGGTACGGCCAAGCTGCAAATTTTCACCCACCTGCCCACCCCCTCCCTGTACATTCCTATATAGACCATCTTGCTCCGCCCATTGCTGTCATTGGCCCACCACTGCCTACCCTTTCTCTCCTTAATCATTCTTACTGGCCCACCACTGCCTACCCTTTCTCCTTCCTTAATCATTCTTACTGGCCTAGTAGTACGACAGTCCTTACTGGGGTGCTACCCAATACTTTATTCCTGCTTTCCTATCTTGCCTTAAGGAGTTGTGCCTCCTTTAAAAGCATCCTTACCTGAGTACATACACTAAAACCATGTCGGTGGTGTTTTGGCTCCAGCTTTATATCGTCCTATGTATATTACCCTTATTAAGGGAACTGCTGGGTAGGACCTACCTAAATGGGGAAATATATCCTTCATCACTAGAGTGTGCACATATCAGGCCATTACTTAATTCTTGCAACACCTCCGCACCCTTGCACCCTCACCAAGTTGGGTGGCATATTCGGGTGCCTCTAGAAGCCAGACACCTGTGGGAGGAAATCAACCACTTCCCCCCAGTGTTTACTCCCCTTGGTGCATCACAGCAAGGGTTCTATGCTATGTAATGCTAGCATAACATAGTACTAATAATAGGTTCCCGCAAACTTACTTGGATGCTTCATCTACCAGACAAAGGACAGAAATCTCCAAAATATCCTTTGTTGCTCTAAGGAAACTCGTACTCCTCCTATTACTCTGTTCAGGCAACGTTGAACTCAATCCTGGTCCCACAGAAGACATTACTTCACCGTCAGAGCTCACTAAGTTAAAAGGAATTAGTTTCATGCATGTCAATGCATGTAACCTTGTAAAAAAATTCTCCTCCATCCAGGCTTGGATTGCACACACTGAACCTGACGTGCTTGTTATTTCAGAGTCCTGGCTCTGGCCATCCATTCCTGACAAGGAGGTCAGCATCCCCAACTATCTGCTATTCAGAACAAGCAGATAAACTAGGGGAGGTGGAGTCACCATCTACATCAAGGACAAATTCATAGTCTCCATACTTGACTCCTCTTCGCTTGCCAACACATATGAATGTATGTCCTTAAAAATTGAAACTACCCCGCGACAGCCATCTGAATCATTGACTGCTACAGACCACCATCTGCTGAACTACAGCTCCTGACTCACCTTTCATCTATTATGGGCTCTAGTAATCTCAAAACTATTATACTGGGAGACCTTAACTATGATTGGCTATCTAGCGCCTCGTACCTCTCAAATCCTTCTGCGATTCCCATGGATTTTCACAACTTATTGATGAACCAACACGCATCAATAAGAAAAACCCATCAAGTGGCACCCTCTTAGATGTCCTACTAGCAAATAAATCACACTTCTTCTCCCACGCTGGCATCTTCCATGCCAATGTTAGTGACCACTGTTTTATTGCTGGTGTGAGAACAAACCATATGCCTAAATCCTCTTCAAAATTTTCTAATAAAAGATCAAAACAGAACTTCGACCCGCTGGCTTATATCAATGATGTAAAGGCCTCCCTGCTCTGGCAGAGTTTCTTCCTCACTAAATCAGTAAACAAAGCATACGCCATGTTCCACAAAATGTTAACAAATGCCCTCAATATTCATGCTCCTCTGGTCAAAACCTGCATAAAACCTAGAACGTATCGCTGGTTTACTGCAGACCTTAAATCTGCATTAGTAAAAAGGGACAAGCTTTGGAAAAATGCTCACAAATCACAACTTGCCAAGGACTGGTGTCTTTTCAGAACAGTCAGGAACTCCTGCACAAAGTTGATCACAGAGGCCAAGTCTAACTTCTACTGCACAGAGCTAGACGCTGCCTCAAAATGCCAAACCAAATTCTGATCCACAATAAAAGACCTTTCTGGTCATACAATAGGAAACGCGCCCCTCAAAAATCTCCTCGGACAACGTCATTATCAGCAATAAAAAGGAAATACTACAAGCCTTCAATAATCACTTTGCCTCAGCTGGACTAGCATTTGACAACTCGCCTGCATGCAGCCTGTGCTCTCAGATGACTGCTTTGCCTTCTTAGCCAAATTTAACAAAAAGCCGCCTTTTCCTTCTCACCTGCTACCATAAAATAAGTTGAAGACATTCACCTTCATTTGGATATCAAGAAAAGCACCGGCGCAAATTCTCTGGACCCCTACTACATAAAGATTGCCTGGCATGTCCTGGCTGTGCCTATTACTCATCTATTTAATCTGTCACTATCACTGGGGTCTCTCCCTAATTTATGGATAACTGCTCACACCATTCCTCTATTTAAACCTGGGGATCCCTGTGACCTAAATAATTACAGGCCAATTTCACTACTCCCCATACTATCAAAACTCCTAGAAAAAATAGTGAATGCCCAGCTACGAGCCTTCCTGGAAAAGACAAACTTTCTAAATCCTATACAGTCAGGTTTCCGAACTAACCATACCACGGTTACGGCATTGGCCTAGGTAACAAATGATAGGCAATATGACCTAGAAAACAAAAAGTTTGTCTGCACTGTTTTCCTGGACCTCAGCAAGGCATTTAACACTGTCGACCATTGCCTACTTCTTTCTTCATTAAAAGCCTTAGGTCTAGACACCATTTCTTTGGGCTGGTTCCAGGACTACTTAATGGACAGGTACCAGCAGGTCAAGGCAGAAGGGGAGCTCTCCTCCCCTAAACCACTATTAAGAAGTGTCCCACAAGGCTCCATCCTGGGACCAATACTATTCACTATATATATATTAAGAGCATCGACCTCAGTATCAAGGAGGCCAGCATTCACCTGTTTGTGGATGACACAGTACTCTACCTAAGCTGGACAACACCTGAAGCTGCCTGTAAAGATCTGCAACTTGACTTCAATATCCTACAATACCAGCTTCTCAGCAAAAAGCTGTTCCTCAATGCCAAAAAAACTAAGGCAATGACACTCTCACCTGGCAACCATCTGGCTTACCCTACTATTGGCACTCTACCCCCGATTACCACCTTATTGGGTGAAAACTTGGAGTTTGTCACCAAGTTTAAATACCTGGGGATCTGGCTAGACCACAAACTCTCCTGAGGGGAACACTTGGAGGACACGGTGAAAAAACTGAGGCAGAAACTGGGCTTTTCTACTGGATAAACTGCCTTCTGACTACAGAGGCAAAAAGGCAGCTCGTGCAGTCCGCGTTCATCTCCTTAATTGATTATGCTGACTTCATCTATAGTCATTGCAACACCTCATACCTGGGTAAACTTGACGTCCTATATCACAGAGCTCTGCCTTTCATTACTGCCCTCCCTACCTCTACCCACCACTGCTCCTTATACGCTGCAGTGGATTGGACCTCCCTACAGTACAGATGCAATAGAAATGCCACCGTATGGACATTTAAAGTGATTACTGGCAAATTGCCACAATATATCTTTGATCTACTGCCTCTAAGTGGCTCCGAAACTATGCCCTAAGAAGCTGCTCCTCATTTCTCTAGGATTCCTAGGGTCTGCACATGCTTTGGGAGAGCAGCCATAGGTTTGTCACTGCCAACTCTCTGGAACAAGCTACAGAAAATCTTGAAACTAAGATCCCCAATTAGTCTACAGTGTTCAAGACTTTATATTAAAAACAATCACAGAAGTATGTCACTGTTTCCACTGCCTATGAACTGCTCCTCTCTGCTTAATATCATATTTGCCTTGCACACTATAAAAACACTACCTCTCAGAAACCTTATACTCTCGTCACCCTTGCCTTGACATTCCTTCCATCTCCCAAGCCTCTCAACCCTTTGCTCTGACTATGCTCTCCGAGAGCCAATGACCCCACAGGGCCCTCAGCTTAGTCGCCGCAGGAAACCATGGTCTCCAGTGGTCGGCACCCCTGAAGCTACCACCCAAGACCACTCAATTGGACTATGCTCCCTGAGAACTGAGAACCCTCCAGGGCCCCAGCTTGGATGCCACAGGCAACCACAGTCACTGGGCGGTCAGTGCTACCAAAGCCACCGCCTGTATCCATTAGATCATACTCCTCTCCCTGAGAGCTGAGAACTCTTCAGGGCTCCCAACCCATCTGCTGAAGGAAACCAAGGCCACCAGGCAGTTGGTGACCCTGAAGCCTTCAACCCTAAACTATAAGCCCTAAGCCATAAGTGAGTATTCTGTACAGCACACCATGCAGGACCCTTGCCCTGCACCCCCGTACCCCTTTGCTACCTACACCTCCACAAGGTTCCACTTAATTCCTAACCTTGCATCCCCCTCTTCATATATAACCCCCTTACCCCAACTCCTTTTTCTCATTTTTCTTAAACATGACATGTACATAGTTAGATATATCAAAATGTGTGCCTAAATGGACTGTTTGTCTTATTGTTATTTAACTTGCTTTATTATATATTCCCATGTTTTGTCTTAATGCCTGTACTTATGTGTATTTCTACCTGATCTTGTGTGATGCAGGTCCACCTTATAAATGAGCTTGCTCAATGGTGTCTACCTGGATAAATAAAGATTTGATCGATTGATTGATTGATTGGTAGGGAGGGCGATGGGGCTAAGATGGATGGGGTGGATTTTTTACTTTCTCATACTAAGAAAATAATTCAGGAGTTAATTGACAACCTACTCTGGTTTGTAAGTCACAGCCCCAAAACTAACATTTTTCCCCTACTGTACCTGGGTGCTGTGCAGGGTTGCTGACTTCTAACAAAGCCCCCAAATGCCAACACAGAATTTATACAGAAAAAGGAAACCAGTCCAATGCCACAGACATTCTGTGGCAACAAGGGGAGTTCTCACTGAGTTTAGACCCAACTTGCAACAGAAAAATTGGGGCCTTGACTATCACCATAACTGGGATTGAGGAGGGAGTAATTTTTTGAAAGTATAAACTAAACTTGCACTCTGTAGGCAACCTGTTAGTGCTTCCAAAGATCTTCCTTTATGTCAGTGCACCCTTTATATATGTCACCACCCTCAGTTGTATCAATGCCTACTGTTTTTTAGAACTCATACATTAACAGGTATGGGCAGAGCTAACTGTGCCTTTAAATATGGAACTTGCCATTGTAAAAGGGTGCCCCTGTTTAAGCAGTTAAAACCCATTTTACGTCATGTTCAACCCCCCCCCATGTTTCCTTTCACCCTATCCTGTCTTCTCGTTCTTATTCCTTACCTATCTTTTCTCTTTTCTTTGTCAGGGTGGCCAACCTGATAAAATATGTATCTTAGCTATGCCATCCCTCATGCCCAGTTCTTCTCTGGATTGCACATAGTGGTTCAATTCCTCATTAAAATTCCCTCATTTGAAAAAACAAGGTTTCTGTGTAGTATAATACAAGTAAATTACTTGTACCATTTAGGAACCCCACTTGCATTCATTTTGAAATGGCTAAAATGTCTCTGGTGCCCCAAAGGTTCTTCCCACAGGAAGAAGCAAGTTTGCAAATTCAGGCGCTATATAATTGTAAGCACATGTCAGCACTTCTAGTTTGAAGCACTCCAAATCTGCCGCAGTTCGCAGAGCATGACCGAAGGTTTTAATGTGGCACACTATTTCAAGTAAAAAGCAGAGCAGGTTTGGCTCCATGAATGCTTCAGAGCAGAAGTCTGCTCTAAAGCACAGAAAATACATCATGTGTGGTTATGTCTTCTATGAAAGCTCCTGGTGCAGAGCAGTATGAGATGCAGCACACAGCTGCTCCCAAAGGCCCATACAGGCAGTGAAAATAAATGATAAGGAATGTACATATTAAGGACACTAGGGGCAGAATGGAAAAGACCCTCTAGTGTGTCCAAGAATAGTAATAAAATGTATATATTTGTACAGAGCAGCACAGAGACGTTGTAACTGGACTGTTCAATTAAAAAGAGCTTGAATTAAATGTTAAGCCAATGGCTGTGGAAGCACGTAGTGAGAGCTATTCCCCCACACCAATCCCCCCCCCACAATGACACAAACAGCTTGACCTCATCAGCAGAACCTGACAGTCCACAGCGACACGTGCCAAAGTGTTGACAGGCACAGGGTGTGGGGTCTGTGACTGGGCTTCAATCTACCTGTGCTGCGTTGGCCATTTGCTGTGTTGCCTGTCCCTGCCATGCAACAGTGCATTGCCCTGTAATGCCACTCTAGCAATGTCCGTAGCCATTGCTGCACTGTGGTGGGTGGAGGGGATGCGCTCCTGGTGGTTCACTGTCAGGGGTCTTTGGGGTGAGGAACATCACTGTGTGGCTGGTCGTGGTGGTGTCCATCAGGCTGTGTGGTGCCAGGCATCGCTGTTCCGTCCATTGGACTAGTGCGCGTTGGGGGTACTGTGCATCGGTTCATCTGTGTCACTGTGGGGAGTGTCGGAGCAGTTGCCAATGATCTTCCATGATGCTTCCATGGCTGCAATTTCGGCTGTCGGGACCTTTTACTTTTGCTCCATTTATAATGTTGTTACAGGGACTCTAGACAGTTAGTAAGAGCCCTGTATAAAATAAAGATTCCTTACAATAATATGAGTCGGGAAATAAGTTGTAGCCTGAAAATATACAATTTCTGTTTTGACTGAAATAAAGGTTGAACATGTTCTGAGCAACCAGATGAGAGGAGATGAGGAGCGTGCCCTCTATCCCCATTCTTCTTGTTTGCAGAAACATATTCTCAATAATTTGAAAATACTGTCTCTTTTAATTTCTTTTAAAGACCAAGTAAGAAGGATATTTACATTTTATGTGACACACTGCTTCCTATAGGGTTGACTACCCACAAAATGACTGTTCTTATAGTTACAGAGTTGTATGATGTCAGAAAGGGGAAGGGACCTATGGTACTTAATCAGCCTCATAAGACAAAAAGGATATATAAATAAAGTATGGATGCATAAGGGTATGGGAGAACTATGGCATGTTAAAGAGCTTAGTAATAGCTACTGAAAAAAAAAATAGAGGAAATCCTATCCACGACCTTATGAAAGAATAAAAGCTTAATTATTCTGTGTACCCAGTCACCTGTCCATGATGTCACAGTGTGGGATCGATATAAGCCCAGCACCTGAAGGAGCAGAGAGATAGATAGGCCAGTAGGTTGCTGGTCACTGGAGAAGGTGGTGTGAAAGCGTTCATGTCAGGTATTTTGGAACTCACTAAGGAAAGAGTGATAAAGAGGGAATTCTTTGAAGTTATTTTGTCTTAGGTGTGATTGTTAACAAGTTTTTTCTTTATTTCTGTAAATATTTTTGAACTGAATTTTGCTAATAAAAATAATAAACGCATGTTTGCATTTATTTTATGTGTTTTTCTCCTGCCTGAGTGTCTGTTTATTCCCACCCTACTACATTGGTGACAGAACTGGAATTCTGGTGGTGCTGAGGCTGCTTGGGAAGCACCATCAGGGGTACTGTATCTGATGCCCAGCAGATACAAGACAGGCAGGGGAAGGTCATCCATTTGACAAGATCTCTGACTGCAAGGACATGGATACCCCTTGGACCTGGAATGGAATTCAGTGCGAGACCAAAAATGAAGAAGGATGATACTGAGACTGAAGAGGATGCACAGGAACCCAAGAAGATGGAAGTGCCAGAGGACACCAGAGAGTTGCTCTGATGACTGTGTATAAGGCAACAGGAGATGGACTGGCAGAAATAGGAACACAGATGACAATGGGATGAAGATTGGTGGCAACAGGAAGAGGATCATCAGCAACAAGAGGCAAAGTGAGCAGATGCCATCCAAATTATCCATGCCCCAATTCCAGAACAACCAGACCACACTGCACCAAGGGACATAAAATTGACCAAATTAACAGAAACAGACAATACTGAGGCTTATTTAACAACTTTTGAATGCATAGCTGAAACATGTACCTGGCCTCAGGACCAATGGGTGCCATATCTGTCTGGTTGTGCCCAATTAGTTTATAGCCATCTGAGCGGCCAAGAAGCAACCTATTATGACCGGGTAAAAGAAGAAATCTTGCGGTGCTTCAACATTAACACAGAGACTTATCAACAATGGTTTCACTTACTGAAAATCTCATATGCTGATGCCCATAGAGAGACCTATGCAAAACTCAAGGACTACTGTTGCAAGTGGTTGCAACCATCTACCAAAACTGTGGCCCAGCTTATAGAGTTGATTGTCCTTGAGCAGTTCATACAGGTCCTTCCTCAAGAGGTACAGGTCTGGGTCAGAGAGCACAAGCCAGAGACTGCAGAGACTACCACTAAACTCCCCAAAGATTACCTGGCAGCAAGATCATCTCAACCAAGTGGACAACAGGTGGTACCACAATTGGCAGAGGTGGTGACACCTTTTCATTTTAACCCCCCAGAGACTGTCTTCTTATGTAAGATGGGACAGAGGTGGAAGGTTCACCATGTCTGAAATTGCATGCCATGGGTGTTTAAGAAAAGCGCATTGCCCTGTAATGCCAATCTAGCAATGTCCTAGGATCTGCAGCTTATCTGTTAGGTAGGAAAATGGGCAGACTAGGTGTGCTCAGCGGTCCTTATCTGTCTTCAGATTCTATGTTTCTATGTTTCTAAGGCACATGGTCAGGAATTGCTGCAGTAAATGTACTGAACACTCCCATTTAGTATTAGCCAATACTGGATATGTTACCTTTGTGGGAGGGGACAACATCAGACATTGGGCCTTTTAGACTTAGGGAGCCATCAGAAATTAATGGGGGAAGATCTATTGCCTACCTTGGATACTTCCCTAATTGGTACCACTTTGATCTGTGTCCATGTGGATGTGCATAAATATCATATGGCAGAGGTGGAGGTAACAGTTAATAATCAACATTGTCTGACTGAGGACTTGGTGCCTAGACTGCCTGTACCCATCATCATAGGACAGGATTTCCCTAATTGCTCTGCCTTATTAAGTAATTATCCAGCTGGGGACAAATTGGTGCCTGTGACTACCAGGTCCTTGGCCAAACTAGAACAATTACCCAAGTCTTTCCATTTGATGATGAGTTATTTGACAACTCAAGGGAGGATAGAAAATCCTGAAGGCAGAAGAAAAGAGAGAAAAGATGCTGGATAGAGACTAAAAATATTGACAGCCTAGGAGTCATACCTGGGTTGTCTAGTAATGATATAAAGAAAGAACAGTTGGTGGACAAAACAGTTCAACCTTTTTTTCCACAGGTACAAGAACCAACAGCAAAAAGACTGCCACATTTTGTTATAAAAAGGGGTTTGTTATACCACAGGTGTGTGAACCCAGTAACACAAATGAGCATAGAGCATCTTATGATGCCCTCTGTGTACAGAGAGAAGCTAATGGAGTTGGCACATGACCAGCCTATGGCAGGCCATGAGGGAAGGGATCAAACCCTGGGGAGATTAACCCTTAGCTTCTTTTGGCAAGGCATCCATGAGGATGTTGCAAAGTATTGCCATGCCTGTCCTGAATGCCAGTTGGTTGCAGCTGGTGGAAAGGTGGACAAGGTACCTCTCCAACCCATCCCCCATGTCACAACACCCATCAAACATGTGGCCATGGATATTGTTGGGCCTTTGCCAGTTCCAAAGAGAATCAATTCATTTTAGTCATCTGCAGGTATGCCACCAGATACCCTGAGGCCATACCATTATACACTGCCAAGGCTTCTTGGATTGCTGAGGAGTTAGTCAAAATATTTAGTCATATGGGTATACCTTAGGAGATTCTTGCAGACAGGAGGAGTAATTTCACTTTACAGATGTAAAAAGAATTATATAAACTGCTGGGTGTATCTGCAGTACCTACTTCCCTGTACCATTCTCAGACCAATGGCTTAGTAGAAAGGTTTAATAAAACCTTAAAGGGTATGATAAAGGAATATGTGCAGGAGGAGGGATGTAACTGGGACAGATTTCTCCCATACTTATTATTCACCTATAGGGAAGTGACCCAGGCCACAATGGGTTTTTCTCCATTTATGTTACTGTATGGAAGGTATCACAGGGCCCCCTAGATGTGGTGAAGGAGCACTGGAAAGAAGGTCAGACTGTGGGGTTCATCAATATTCTGGATTGCATGACCTCTCTAAGAAAAAAGTTTATAAAATTTGTAATGAGGGCCCATGAAAATGTGATATGTACTCAGAAAGAACAAAAAGCATTGTATGATGAGGGTGTTAAGGTGAAATGTTTTACGCCAGGGGAAAAAGTTTTATTGTTGTTGCCATCTGCAGAAAACAAGCTATTGATGAAATGACAGGGTCCACTAATTGTTCTAGAAAAAAACAGGGATAGTCAACTGTGAAATAGAATTGCCTGGGAAGAGACGTCAGAAAAGAATATACCATGCCAACCTGTTAAGAAAATGGGTAGAAAAACCAACCCCACTCCCTACACTGTTTATAAACCCTGAACAGGTACAGACAGAACTAGACATGGCATAAGAAAGGTTAGACCCATTGTCAGAAAACGAGGGCCTACAGATCAACTCTGGTTTGACCCCTGAACAGAAGAAGGATGTAGATCATTCATTGCATTACTTTCAGCATACTTTTACCACCAAACCAGGTCGAGCAAAAGGGGTTGTTCAAGACATTACAGTTACTCAAACAAAGCCCATTCACCAAAAACCATATAGATTACCAAAGCATATGAGAGCAGAGGTCATAGAAGAAGTCAGAAAGATGGAATGCATGGGAGTAATAGTACCTTCCCAAAGTGTATGGTCATCACCAATAGTGGTAGTGCCAAAAAAGGAAGGAGGGTTATGGTTATGTCTAGATTTTCGTAAATTAAATGCCATCTTTTCCTTTGATGGGTACCCCATGCCCCATATTGATGATTTATTAGATAAAATTGGGACAGCAAAATACATCGATACCTTAGATCTGACAAAGGGGAACTGGCAAATACCCCTAGCCACACATGTTCAGGATTTGACCACTTTCTGCACCCCTATTGGCCTATACCAGTTCAACACTATGCCATTTGGACTGCACAGAGCACCTGCTATGTTTCAAAGGTATATGGATCACGTTCTTAGACCACACATGCAGTATAGTGCAGCATATATAGATGATGTTGTCATCTTTAGCCAGGATTGGCAGACACATGTAGATCCGTTGATGGTGGTCATCCAAGCCATAGCAGATGGAACCATCAACCCAGCCAAATGTGCACTAATAAGAATAGAAACCAAATACCTAGGTTTTGTGGTGATTAGCAATGGGGTAGTAAAACCAGAGCAGAGTAAGGTGGAGGCTGTTGCCAAAAGCCCTAGACCCCAGACCAAAAAACATGTACACTCTTTTATAGGGTTAATCAGCTATTATCAAAGATTTATTGCAGATTTTGCCTCCTTAGCTCCCACTTTAACAGAGCTGACCAAAAACAAGTACCCCAACAAAGTCACATGGACTACTGAGTGTGAGGAAACCTTTAACAGTATTAAACCAGTATTGTGCTCAGCCCCTGTTCTCAGCAGTCCCAGTTTCAAAGTACCTTTTGAGGTGCACACTGATACATCTGATACAGGTATAGGGGCTGTATTATCCCAGCATGATAAAAGGGGGGAACATCCTGTAATTTTTATCAGCAGAAAATTACATGAGAGAGAAAGGAAGTACTCTACAATTGAAAAAGAGTGCTTGGCAATGACGTGGGCCATTGAAGTCCTAAAATATTACTTATGGGGTGCTGAGTTTACTGTCTTAATGGATCATACATCCATTATACTGGTTGAACCAGATGAAAGAGAAAAACATCAGGATTATGAGGTGGTACCTGGCATTGCAGCCATACAAATTTACAGTTAAGCACAGGGCTGGTGCCCAGCATAAAAATTCAGACTTTCTGTCCAGGTTTGGGGTAAATTGTATAAACATGAGAGAGGCACCCCAGGATGATGTTTGATGTAAAGAAGTAAGAAAATGATGTTAAAACCTTATGGAATAGAATGGTATACTGTATTACCATTACTATTTATTATTACGGGTCTCTGAGAGGAACTTCTGGAGTGGGTGGGCAGAAGGGTACCAACAACAAAAATATATGTTGCCTTCTAGTGTGGGGAGGAGTATAACAGGGTGCCCCTGTTAAAGCAGTTAAAACCCATTTTACCTCATGTGCAAATCCCCAACCCCATGTTTCCTTTCACCCTATCCTGTCCTCTCATTCTTATTCCTTATCTATCCTTTCTCATTTATGTATCAGGATGGCCAACCTGACAAAATATCTATCTTATCTATGCTATCACTTATGGCCAGTTCTTCTCTGGATTGCACAAAGCGGTTCAATTCCTCATTAAAATGCCCTCGATTAAAAAAAAAAAATAAACAAGGTTTCTGTGTTGTATAGTACAAGTAAATTACTTGTACCATTTAGAAACTCCCTTTGAGTTCATTTTGAAATGGCTACAATGTTTCTGGTGCCCCCAAAGTCTCTTCCCAAGGGAAGAAGCAATTTAGCAAATACAGGTGCTATGTAATTGTAAGCACCTGTCAGCGCTTCTAGTTTCAAGCGCTCCAAATCTGCCACAGGTCGCAGAGTGCAACCGAAGGTTTTAATGCAGCACAGTATTTCAAATAAAAAGCAGAGCAGATTTGGCTCCATAAATGCTTCAGAGCAGAAGGCTGATCTGAAGCACAGAAAAGACATCATGTGTGGTTGTGTCTTCTATGAAAGCTTCTGGTGTGGAACAGATGAGAGGGAGCACTCGGCTGCTCCCAAAGGCGCTCACAGGCAGCAAAAATAAATGATGAAGAATGTATGTATTAAGGACACTAGGGGCAGAGTGGAAAAGGCCCTCTAGTGTGCCCAAGAACAGTAATAAAATGTATATATTTGTACAGAGTAGCCCAGAGATGTTGTAACTGGGCTGTTCAATTAAAAAGGGCTCGAATTAAATATTAATCTGACGGCTACAATTTCAGCCATTGGGACCTGTTACTTTTGTTTCATTTATAACGTTATTACAGGGACTCTGGACAGTTAGTAAGGGCCCTGTATAAAATAAAGATTCCTTATGAAAATATGAGTGAGGAAGTAAGTTGTAGCCTGAAAATATACATTTCTGTGTTGGCTGAAATAAAGGTTGCACATGTTCTGAGCAACCAGATGAGAGGAGATGAGGAGCGTGCCCTCTTTCCCCATTCTTCTTGTTTGCCCAAACATATTCTCAATAATTTGAAAATACAGTCTCTTTTAATTTCTTTTTATGACCAAGTAAGAAGGGTAATTACCTCTTATGTGGCATACTGCTTCCTATAGGGATGGCTGACACCAAAATGACTGTTCTAATAGTTACAGAGGTGTGTGACATCAGAAAGGGGGAGGGGCCTATGGTACTTAATCAGCCTCATTAGACAAAAAGGATATATAAATAAAGTATGGATGCATAAGGATATGAAAGAACCACGGCATGTTAAAGAGCATAGTTATATCTACTGAAAAAAAAGATAGATGAAATCCTATCCAGGACCTCATGAATGAATAAAAGCTTAATTGTTCTTTGTACCCAGTCACCAGGCCATGATGTCACAGTGTGAGATGGATATAAGCCCAGCACCTGAAGGAGCAGAGAGATAGGTAGGCCAGTAGCTGCTGGTCACTGGAGAAGTACCTGAGGGTGTGTGTGTGTGTGTGTGTGTGTCCATACCAGGTATTTTGGAAATCACTAAGGAAAGGGTGATAAAGAGGGAATTCGTTGACGTTATTTTGTCTTAGGTGTGATTAACATCAAAGTTTTTCTTTATTTCTGTAAATATTTTTGAACTAAATTTTGCTAATAAAAATTATAAATGCATGTTTGCATTTATTTTATTAATTTTCCTCCTGCCTGATCTGTTTATTCCCACCTTGCTACAGCCATACTAACTATTTTCAGGTGGGCAAACCTCAGTTAGCATAGCCAAATATTTGCTAGCATGATGCATTTTAAATAAGCTGCCTTCCTCATTTCTACTAGGAAAATGGGATAAGTTGATCAAACTCACTATACTTGTAATTCAAGAAATATTTGAATACATGAATGTTCAAAGTTGCAAACATTGACATGTGAACCAAACTGTTACTCTGATTTGTAATGTGGTGTTACCATTTTGGGTGGAAACCATCTTTTCAATTCTAAAAACTGAACAGTTTGATTAGTTTGACCAGTTTAAAACTATTTAAACATTGCCTAATTCATTAAACTCAAAGTTGTTTTCTGTTGGAAAACATTTAAATCCCTCCATTTTAGTGGGTCCTTATATTGGAAAATTAAATTTAGCATGGCTTATGCTATATAAACTTATAATGAATATACTGTAAAAGAGAAAATACTGACAGTATAGCATAGAGGTTAGAGTAACAAGCTGTACATGAGCTTGGCATACCCAGCAGGCCTGGGTTTGATTCTCACAACCTCCACTTGCATACTCTGTGTCTCTGAGAAAGTCACGTAACCACCCCAGTCACCCATGAAAACAGGCATTAATTCCTTGTGGCATTATGAGGTTACCAAAAGAATAAAGCATACAATTGCATTTATGCTAACAAGATGGCAAAGTGGTCAATTCGGTATGACTGTAAAACCTGAATATTTAAAGTAATGTCTATATTTTATACTGAATGTAGAGAAAAAAATACCTGAACACAGAACCCCTGCATCTTCTCCATGATTACAGTCCTGTCTGCCTTGTCTAGATGAACTGCACTCTGCCAGACACAGCCTCACATGGGGGAAATTGTCTTCACTAGTCAAGGAGACCTTGCATCATAGCCAATTGTTTTGGGTGGAGGAGCATTCCAGCATTGATCAATTACTGTAAACTGCTGGTGTGATCCTGTTTCAGACAGAAGCCCATCTCTTCAAGTGGTGTAACAGTGTGTGCTTTGAAACAACTGAGAAGCTGCATGGGATATACTATATTGGACTAGAAACCTGCAAAAGATCTCTCTTACTTTCATCTGAGGGAAGTTTTCCTTACTTTACAGTCTTACATTGATATTGCTTTGTGTTTAATGATTTTCATTTTTAAATCATGAAGGGGGTTTTCAAAACTACTTATCTTGTGAGCAACTCAAGAAGGGTTAAAATAACGTCATATTTGATTTTCCTTTGTGGGTAACTGGACTGTCTACTAGTATTCTGTGACAGTTTGCATCAATATATTTGGAAATCATTTGCTGGTAGTGGCTGTGTACTTTGAATAGCAAAGGCTGCAGTTTGTAATTTGATGCCAGACACAGCCTCACGTGGGGGAAATTGTCTTCACTAGTCAGGGAGACCTTACATCATGCCAATTGTTTTGGGTGGAGGAGCATTCCTGCATTGATCAATTACTATAAACTACTGGAGTGATCCTATTTCAGACAGAAGTCCATCTCTTTAAGTGGTGTAACAGGGTGTGCTTTGAAACAACTGAGAAGCTGCATGGGATATACTATATTGGACTAGAAATCTGTAACATATCTCTCTTACTTACACCTGAGGGAAGTTTTCCTTACTTTTCAGTCTTACATTGGTATTGCTTTGTGTTTAATTATTTCATTTTTAGATCAGGAAAGGGGGGTTTTCAAAACTACTTATCTTGTGAGCAACTTCAGAAGGGTTGAAATAACTGCATATTTGACTTTCCTTTATAGGTAACTGGACTGTCTACTAGTATTCTGTAACAGTTTGCATCAAATTACTTTTAAATAGTTGACAAATCAGTTACTGGAGGTTAGCTGAATTACTATAAAGGGCAGTACTCATCAGGGTGGTGGAGCAGTGGTATATTAGATTGTTTCTAACAGTCACCAGTGGTTGTGGACTACCCACCTTCCCCACCCCCACCCCCAGGCATGACGTTTTCTTTATAGCCAAGGTTCTGACATCATTTCTCAACAAGTCTTGGGGCAGAACTGTCATATTCTTAATAACCCAGCACAGTGCATAAAGGGTAAGAACACACCACAAAAGGAAGAAAAACAATATATATATTTATATATATATTACATATTGTATTTTATAAGGGAGAGAGACATGTGGGGAGTGGTGCAATGCACTGGCTGTGGTGCAGCAGTTTTCCAGGAGACATTCCGGAAACTGCATTGCTGTCATATCTGCAGGCAACTGTCAGCTCTGAGGGAGGAGGCTGCCCACCTCCAGGCTGAACTAGCAAGGACTAAGGAGGCCTTCCCCACCCAAAGAGCACCACTGCTACAGAGGCTGCCAAGTATGAAGAGCAGTTGGACCACAGTGGGTTCTGGGAGGGTATGGGTGGTGGAACAGAGGCAAAGCCCCCTAGTTGTACCTCTACACAATCCATATGCCAGTCTGGCAGAGCAAGGTTCCTCTATGATGGCACCCTCAGTGGAGACCAAGAAGAATGCTGAGGACATCCAAAAGGGAGACCAACAAAAGGGTGCAAGGGACACCACAGGGGAAGGAGACAGCTTCTGAAAGGGGACTCAATTGTTAAGGGGGTAGAACTGGGGAAGAGAGAGGAGAGGGAAGTAAGGTGCCTGCCTGGTGCCATGGCTTGGAGGGATAAGAAGTGAATTCGCAGGATTGCAGAAGTAGTATCACAGGAGGGGGAACTAGATATCATTGTCCACCTTGGGACAAATGACCTAGCTAGGCATGGGATCAGTGCAGTGCAGGATGAAATTGTGGAGTTGGGAAGGGGCCTCAGACAGGTAGCAAGCACGGTTACCTTCTCAGAGGTGCTGCCAGTCCATGGCAACGGTGAGGCTAGGGTACTACACACCATGCAGTTTAATGAATGGTTGAAAAACTGGTGCAGAGCACAGGGCTTTAGCTTCACTGGGGACTGGGGGTACACCTGGAGAGATGAAGGTTTATACTGGCACGATGGTCTGCATCTGTCCATGAAGGGAACCAAGATCCTAAGTGACAGGTTTTAATTCTTCCTTAGCAAGCTTTTAAACTAACCATGGGGGGAGGTGCTTATAAAAGGCAGGAAATTTCAAGCCTCCCCCCACAAAACATGATGGGTAGTAAGGTAAACATTGAGGTACAGTGCTCAACAGAGGGCAGAACAGGGGTAAATGGAAAAATAGATACAGGCAAACAGAGCAGGCATGGGGAAAAATGGATAAAGCCAACATTAAATGGAGGGCAATGAGTACCAATGCCCGTAGTCTTGGAAACAAGCTTCCTGAGCTAGTAGCCTGATGGAAGATGAACACTTGGATATTGTGTAGTCACAGAAACATGGTACACAGGGAACCATGACTGGGATGTCAACATACCGGGGTACACAGTCTATAGAAGGGACAGGGAGGGGAAAAGAGGAGGTGGAGTAGCTCTATACATAAGGGAAGGGATCAAAGCTACAGAACTAAAAAGTAAAGGGGGAGGACAAGAGGCTCTCTGGGTCACCTTGGAGACAGGGAATGGCATCACAATCTGCACAGGGGTTGTATACAGACCCCCATCTCAAGGGGAGGAAATGGACAAGAAAATGATAGAGGACATTCTCAAAATAGCTGAAAAAGGGGAGATACTGTTGATGGGGACCTGAATATGCCAGATGTTAACTGGATGACATGTACTGCAGCCACATCCAAGAGCAGGGTCATTCTAGATGCCCTGCAGGGGGCAGGCTATAGACAGCTAGCATTGGAACCCCACTTGGGAGGAAGCAATACAGATCTGGTACTCTCAAATGGAGTAGGATCACAAATTTAGAAGTCGGTAGACATCTGGGAACAAGTTACCACTGCACAGTGTGCTTCACAGTAACATAACCATGGAGACAAGCCATACAAAAACAAGCATACTGGACTTTAGAAGGCTGACTTTGTAAAATGGGTGAATACTGAGGAATACACTATAAATGGCTAAAAGGAGGGGGGAAGAACAATGGAGAAAAATCAAAACTGCCATCATAAAGGCAACAAGCCTTGTGTGAAACAGATAAAGAAAACAAAGTGGAGTAAAAAACACCATGGTTCTCAAACGAGGTGTGGCAAGGAAGGTTAAGGAGAAAAGGCTGCATTCAAAAGCAGGGTGACATCTCAGAAGGAGGAGCACAACAGGAACTGAATCATCAATTAAAGCAGAAAGAGGTGGAAGGCAGTCAGAATAGCAAAAGCCCAAACTGAGGAAAAAATAGACCAAGTCCAGTTAGAAGGGGGATAAAACCTTTTATAGGTACATTAGGAGCACGGAAAGGTTAAGGAGGAATAGTGAAGAATAATAGGAGAGAGGTGGGGAAAGGGAGACAGTGAAAAGGCAGAGATACTGAATGAATACTTTTGCTCAGTATTCACAAAAGAAGAAGATGAGGAGGAGTTACCTAAACCAGACAATAGAAGCACTCTGGGTAGAGGGTTGACACCAGTCCAGTTACACAAGAAACAGTCCTGAAAGAACTCCTAAAACTCAAGGTGGACAAAGCAATGGGGCCTGATGGGATTCACCCTAGAATCCTCAAAGAACTAAGAGAGGACCTATTGGCACCACTGACCATACTTTTTAACAAATCATGGGAGTATGGGGTGGTGCCTGAGGACTGGAGGAGGGCAGATGTGATTCCCCTTCACAAAAGTGGGAGCAAGGCAGAAGCAGGAAACATAGACCTGAAAGTTTGACCTCAGTGGTAGGAAAAATGAGTGGAATACTCTGAAGAAATAATTGTTGAATACCTAGAGGCCAGCAGTGGACCCAAAGCAGCATGGATTTACAGCAGGAGGTCACGTCAGATGAATCTAATAGATTTCTTTGACTGGGGACCAAAGTAATAGACCAGGAGGGGCTGGATATGGCTACCTAGACTTTAGCAAGGCATTTGACATAGTCCCACACAAAAGATTAATAATCAAGTTATCCAGCCTGGGGAGTGGGTTCCAGGGTGGTAGCCCTAGGTTACAGAAACTGGCTGCACAACAGGACACAGAAGCTAACAGTGAGTGGAACACATTCGAAGAAAGAGGGGTCACTAGTGGGTATGGGAGGCTCAGTGCTAGGTCCAGTCCACTTCTAACATCTTTATAGGTGACATTGCAGAGGGTCTGGAGGAGAATGTATACCTCTTTCAGATGAGCAAAAGATCTGTAACAAAGTTGATACAAAGGGGTGTAGAAAAGGATGAGAAGGACTTGGCTAAGGGTTTGAGGAATGGTCGGACATATGGCAACTTAGATTCAATGCAAAGAAGTGGAGCAATGCACCTGGGAAGCAAAACCCAGGAGAAGAGTACACAATAGCAGGGGAGTTACTAACAACAACAAAGTGAAATGGGACTTGGGGGTAGTCATATCAGATGATCTAAGGGGATAAGCAATGTGAAAAGTCAGTAAGAGAGATCCAGGGGATACTGGGATGTATAGGAAGAGGCACACAAGTAGAAAAGGAAGTGGTTATCCTCTGTACAGACAGTTGGTGAGACCCCATCTGGAGTACTGTGTGCAGTTTTGGGAGACCTCATCTACACAAGGACATAGACAGGATGGAAGCAGTCCAGAGGAGGGCAACTAAAATGGTGCAGGGTCTGCATCAGAAATCATATGAAGAGAGACAGAGAGCTTAATATGTATACCCTTGATGAAAGGAGGGACAGGGGGATGTGATAGAAACGTTCAAGTACCTCAAGGGGAATCAACAAAGTCCAGGAGAGGGTAGCATCTTTCAGAAAAAGAGAGTGTAAGAACAAAAGGGGACACAATTTAAAAAGATAGAGGAGGGACAGCTCAAGGGTTAATGTGAAAAATCTTTTCATGGAGAGAGTGGTGGCACCGTGGAACTGCCTTCCTGGGGAGGTTGTTGTGGCTAAAAACAGTGGGGGAATTCAAACATGCATGGGACAGACACAAGGCAATTGTAGTGGGGGTGGTAGGAAGCAGGCTGTTGGTTAACTAGAATCTGCAGCTTATCCAGTAGGTAGGGAAATGGGCAGACTAGGTGGGCCATGTAGTCCTTATCTGCCATCAAAGTCTATGTTTCTATGTTTCTATGCCAAGTTTGATTCATTCCTTTTGCAGTTTACTTCCTCCAGCCATATCATTCCAGATCCTACTCCAAAGCTTGCACTGCCTGGTGCTGAAACAGGAATTCCACATCCCAGATGTCTGCAAACAACCTGAGCATCTTTTAGGTCCCAGCCATCATCACACACTCTTCCCCATTCATTGTTGACCTCATACTCTTCAGAGCATACACCATTACCATTTACAGCTGTGAGTGTATCTAAAAAGAAATATCAGGTTATGCAGACATTTACTTAGACAAATAGTTGGTTCATGCATTTAAATTCTTACTTTAGTAATGCAGTAGTGCATTTGGGGTGGTTAAGGGTGTGCTTGTTCCCCTTAAACATTTGCTTGGAACATGCATTTAAATTCTTACATTAATAAAACAGTAGTACATTTAGGGTGGTTAGGAGCATGCTTGTTCCCTGTCTTGTATGTCTTGTACGATACATTTCCTGCTTTTTGAGTTTGCTTTATTTTTTTTTTTTGAGTTTGCATTATTTTTTTCTTTTGAAATAATAAAAGTAAACTCCTTTCAAAATGACAGTCCCCAGGTTTTCATTAATGTAGTCTGCTGTTTTTTTAAACTTATCATGCCGTAAGTTTATTGAGCAGTGTGTGTTGCATCTAAGCAATAATATCCAACAGGGAGGGTGGTATTGAGAAATACTGGACCACCCAGGGGTGTAATGAGGCCCGACGTGAAAGGCATCTTATAGCTTCTGGAAGGTCAGGTATTTCCCAATACTGCCCACCCTGAAGGATATTGTTGTTTAAAAATGGGCTTCCATAGCAGTGTTATGTGGGATTTAAAAATAATAATACATTTAAAAAAAAAGAATGAAGTATAAGTCATTTAGTTGTAAAGTAGTCCCTCCTTTGTGTGGGAGAGTGGACACAGTTGAAGGGATACAGGACCTGCAGGAAAGATCTGGAAAAGCTGGGGAGGTGGTCCAGGATCTGGCAGCTTGGCTTCAATGCCAAGAAATGCAAAGTTATGCATATTGAACCAAGAATCCCACACAGAGTATTACATGGGTGGAGTCTGAGTATCTGCATCAGAGGAGGAGAAGGGCCTGGGAGTGATGATCACTAGTGACCTGAAGCACTGCACGCAGTGCAAGAAAGCAGCAGTAAAGGCAAACAAGATGCTGGATGCAAGCTAGGGATCAGGGTAGGAGAGGAGGTATATATTGCCCTGCTACAGGCCACTGGTAAGGCAGCATCTAGAGCATGGAGTTCGGTACTGTTGCTCCACCTCAAAAAGGACATTAACCTGCTGGAGAAGGTACAGAGGAGGGCTACAAAGATGATAGCTAGTCGGCAGGGCAAGGCATAGAGGAGAGGGTGAGAGTACTGAACATGTACTCCTGGAAGACAGAGAGAGAGAGGAGTAATGATTGGGACATTCGATACTTGAAAGGGATAAATAAGGTTGATAAGGAGAGTCTCTTTGAGCTGAGTGGCAACCATATCACAGTGGGGCACAGTCTTAAGCTGGAGGGAGGTTTAGGAGGGGGTCAGGAAGCATTTTTCTTCACAGAGAGGGTGGTGAGCACTTGGAATGTGCTGTCAGAAGAGGTAATCTTGTTGAAGACAGTGGCAGCTTTAAGAGGTGCTGGGATAGGTATAGGGGAAGGCAAGAATCATGGGTAGGGAGGATGGGAGGATGGTGAGGGAGGAGAGAGAGAGAGAGAGAGAGCAGGGGCGTTAGCTCAGGCTGTGGACCCTAAGCAATATGAACTTGATAGACCAAATGGCCTCTTCTGCTGGCTTCTTCATATGTTCTGTGTTCATGTTCTGTCTCCCCTCCACAGAGCCATTCTGTTGTAGTTTTGCTCTTTCCCTACCAATTCCTCAGGAACAGGTTTTCACACCCAGGAGTTTGTTGTCATCATTACTGTAGCCTCCAAACTTGCAGCTGTTAGCACAAACTTATTTGACCCTGCACAAAGCAGGATGTGCCTTCTGATCTCTGCTGCTTGTCCTGGAGATTTTACCTAATGTATTTTTTTACAGTTTCCCGGTCCTTGCTGCCTACCCCCAATATCACAAGTTAGGCTGTTTTCAAAATAATTACAAAATCAATCAACTTTGAATGTAAAAACTCTTGATGATAGTAGTCTAACCCTTGTTGATTTCTATAAATGCTTGGGAGTCTGATAGACTCTCATTGTAAATGGGATACACACATTGACCTACTGACTAGGAAACTAAATAAAAACTTTGAGGGCCTTATATAAATATAAATACTGCATCTCTCCAGATATCAGATTAAAAATAGTAAACTCCATGGTAATCCCTCTGTTTGACAGGTGTTATTTTTGGTGACACAGCTGAAGGTGTTCTACACCTGCTTGAAGTGCTTTATGTATAGAATAGTGTATAGTTTACCATTCATAACAAGGCTATTCTCGACCCGAGTGGTTACTATGATGGCTGCCAGCCTCGAGGCGAAGCTGGGAGGTCTATTAGCCATCATAGTAAACACGAGGGTTGAGATTAGTCTTGTTATAAATGGTAACCATACACTGTTCTATATAGTGTATAGTAGTTTCCAAAAGAACACACACACAAAAAACATTACGTGACAAGTTGTCAGTCCTAAATGGTTTACTGTGATGTTCTGCAGTGCCCTATGCTAGTCGCTGTCCCTCAGAAACTGAATTTGCCTAATGTCATTTTCTGTCTTTTTTACAGTTTTTACATTCTCTTGATTTAAAATAAACTTTTCCCGCTCCGACATGGGCTTGGAATAGATCATAGCTGACATCGCTTGTTCAGAATTAATACTTTTTATTCTGTTACTGCTGTTACCTGTGTGGGTGCCACTACTGCAAGATGAATTTTCTTAGTTTTTTTTTTTATATTTATTTCCTCTCTCTGCTTACAAACAGAATGGAATGTGGCTGTGATAGGCTGTTTAGTGGGCATCGGTGCTTGAGGATACAACTGTATGATGTCCATGGTGCAGCAGAACAAAAAGTCATTCTGCTGCACTAGGGACGTCACTGCTGCAGCAGAACAACATTTTACAGAACATCGATTTCAGGTTAGAACTGCATTCTACTATACACTATAACAGATTTGTGTGTTATGTTCTGGATGCACCCTGGCATGCACACCACTGTTCCTTCTACAAAGCCTTGGATTGGATAGCACCGACAGAATGACAAAAACTACATATACTATATTTGAAATATTGCTGTCAAATGCAAAAAATGTCTAACTATACGCTAGATTAAGTTATGAAACAGAACATTAGGGAGGATTTACATGTAGCTGGGGCAATAGAGTACACGGTGCCAATGGTAAAAACCATGAGGGGTAACTCTAGTTTTGTGCATACGGGCCTGAGGCTTAGGAATAGTCTGCCAGATCATTTGAAGCAAAGTAATAGTATCTTATCTTGGAATGCTATAAGATCTTGATTTATTCTTGCTGCTAAATCTCCTAATACTTGCTGTGGCTGAGCTAAGTTTGTTACTTATTGTTAAATGTGTGTTCTTGCTGTATTTGCACTGTATGTTCTGTACATTTACTGTTGAATTTCTATTCTTCTATAAGGACCCATTTGAAAATGAGCATTGGCTAAACCTGGGTTATTCCTTTCCGTTGTGTCTCAGAATAACATTTTTACTACTACTATTACTACTACCATGAGGACCAGGAGTCACTTTTTACTGTATTTTTTTAATTAATTAATTGTTGTTTTACTGCTTCCCGTCCTCGCTGCCTGCCTTGAGGACCGAAAGTATGAAGAGGAGCACAGTACAGTGGAGCAATCATGTCATTCCAATCTATGCTGCATTTCTGTTTTTTGTTTTTTTTTTGTTTTTTAGTTTTCCAGTCCTCACTGCCTACCTGAGGACCGGGAGCATGAAGAGGAGTGCCTTTCTGTCAGGTGGAGCGATCTATGTCAGAATCGGAGGAGGAAACAACAGCGCCGCAGTGCCATTCAGTGGAGCGATTGTTGTGGGACCAGGAGCAAACAAGAATAGGTAGTGGACATTACACATTAAGTACTGTTGTTCAGGATTGTGGATGTAGTAATTTGTTGCTGAGAAGGTTTTGTTTCCTTTCTTTAACAAGCGGGAGTTTGGGGCATAGTACAGCAGGGAAGAACTGTAGCATGAAACTGGCTCACTCTACTCTGTCAGCGAATGGAACAGAAAGAACAAAACAGGATATTTTTTAGTGTTTCTTTTCTTTTGTACTGGTGCACTTTCTTTTTACTTTACTGCATATAGTGTCTGACTGGGCTAAGAAATTAATGGGTGGGGGAGGCGTTGACTAGCTCTCTATTTAAAGTGCAAACAAGGGATTTTACCCAATTAGGATGCAAGTGCACACTAGGATTTAACAGTGGGATAACGGTCACTGTAGGATGGCACTTTTTCTTTCCTGGGCATCTATTGAAAGTTAATGTACCCCCCTGGTGAGGGTACTAGCCAATCAGATGGCTATGGAAATAAAAACTCCATTTTCTAATAAGCAAGAAGGCACTCCCAGGAATACTTTGAAAGTATATTACTCACCCACTTTTGGTATAGTCACATGCCCCAGGCAATGATTAACTGACTGTAAAACTGTCCCATGGGAGTACCTTATTAAAATTATAAAATGTTAGATCAACACAAATTGAGTATCTTTTATTTTTCTTACTTGGTTATGATGACAACATGTTTTGAATAAAAATATTTATTCTGCCTGATTCTGGGCTTGTGTGAGGCTTGTAACTGAACTGAAGCAAGTACTCTTGTTCTCAGGTGTTAACTGCAAGTCTTGCACTTGCATCTACCTGCAGCGATGTGTGAAGTCAGGAAATGTCACTTTGCAAAATATCACAATGTGGGAAGTGTGCCTTCATCTAGTGTCTCTAATGAAGTGCTTACTTTGCTAAGCAAAACTATGAATAGTGGCACTATGTCGGTGAATCTACTGGTGAAGTGTCACTCCTGTAGTTTTTGTTGAATAATATATTACTTGCTCATGAAGAACAAGGTAAAATGCTACTCCTTGTGTATCACTGCTTTATTTCTTAAAAAAACAAGAAAGCTAGTTCCACCTCTAAGTCATAGTCAGTCACCCCTCTGACAACACCAGATGGTTTTAAATAATATCTTTCCATCCCTTCACTAGGTTCCCACCTACCTCTTCCCCAAATACTCGTGAATTTTTTTTTACCTCATTTTCTCCCCTTAGCCCGGTCAGCTCTAGTGTTCCAGACGTCTCAATCCTCTGGCACTTCATCCATCTTTACCCATCTCTCGAGCCGCTTATCCTTGCTACCCCCACAGCTTACTCCCTGTGGTGGGAGTTGAGGAGTTTTATGCAATTGAAAGGACAGCAGTGCTCTCTCATTGGACCCCTTCACTCCTTTCAAGTACACAAAGTTTCAGCCCATAAAAATATACCCTCTGCCATCATTGGCTTGTGTGCTTATTGGTCTGTCAGTGATGAGCCCAATGCATCTTGACCTGTATTGGACACAACACTGACACACCTCTAAATGCTGTTCACTATACCAAAACACAAGTGCAAGGAAACATAAAAAAAGATTATAAGGAACACTTTTGTGAAAGTATGATTAACAACTTTGTGACCTGCATGAGAGACCACATCATTTATCTTATAAAATGCCCTTGCAAATTTGTGCACATTGGTAAAATCAGCAGAGAACCTAAAAGATAGATAACAAAAGACAAAAGCAGTATACAAAAAAAAGATGAAACATCTGCAGTGGCCAGGCATTTAACCTAAATGGGTCCCAATAACCCCAACTTATACTTCTTGGGACTGGAAAAAGTGGAGCTTCCACCCTGAGGAGGTGACTGGGAGAAAACAGTCCTCACAAGAGAGGCCCACTGAAGGCATATGTGGGGCACAACCCCTAGATTCAGAATAAATTAGAACTTGATTGGAGAATGATAATGTAATATTGTATAATGGTTATTTATTCTAAAAAACTACCTTGTTTGGATCTTTGGTGGGGTTGTGTGAGAACCCTGTTGAAGGTGTTTGTGTATGTGTAGGGGTGGTATTGTGGAGTGAAATTATTTTGATAGTAAATTGTTGGGGTTTTATTTTGTTGAATTTGAAATGTGTTGGGATGGTTTTAAGACAGTCAGGCACTATTCTCCCACTATGCTCATGGATTTACACCCTTTTGACTGTCCCCCATTAGCAGCTGAGGTGTAAAAGAGATGCTGAGCATTGGGGATAGTCAAAAGTCAATTGAAAGGGGAGCAATCTGGGCATGGTGGGAGAATGGAGATGAGTGGATGGATAGAGATCATGGGGACTAGGAGATGCCCTGGTGCTAAATGGTGTCAGGAAAGGGGTGTTTCCTGTCCAGTTCCTATACCCAAGGGCTCCACAAATAGTAGGCAGGTTCCAGGATCTTCCTCAATGACCCATCCAACTAGGGCAGTGTTGTGCAATGCCAGATCAATTAGGAACAAGACGGCTGTTATAGCTGATCTTGTTGGAACATCTGATCTGGCATACATCACCAAGATCTAACTGGATGAGAATGCAAGCCCTATTTTGGCATCTGCTCTTCCAGCTAGGTTCTCGGTGATACACTGTCCGAAATTGGATCATAGAGGCGGGGGTGTAGCCATTATGTTTAAAATGGAAATGGGCCTTGTGGATGTGCCAGTGGGGTGCACTTGATCCTTTGAGTGTGACCTGGGAGCAGGTGTAGGGTTCAGGATACTCCTCATCTACCATCCACCCGGTGATGAGGGTGAATTCCTGAAGGAGTTCATGGACTTCATTGTCAGTGTGGCTTTGGAGTCACCCAGATGGTTAATTCTGGGTGACTTCAATGCCTGGGTCAATGATAAACTCTCGTAATTTGGAAATAGTCTCCTTCAGCTTATGACTATGCTGGGCCTTACACAGGTGGTTACCTCTGCTACCCATATAGGGGTCACTCTTTGGATCTTGTGTTCCTCCTGGGGATGGAGATCATGAACTTGGGGTGGAACCAGTCAGTTGGTCAGACCATCAAACCATAAGTTCAGTTTTGGGACACCCCCAAATAGGTCTTCCCCCACGGAGATGGACCAGTACCACCCTTTAATGGAAGTTACTTCAGAGGGCTTATCAGCAGTGCTGGACCTATCAGGTTTATCAAGTGAATGCATGAATCCAGAGGGTCTTGTACTGGCCTACAATAAGGTGGTGGGTGATGCCCTGGATTCCACACCCTTTCACTCTGCACCCAAGGACCACTTGGTTTGATGGGTCCTTGAAGAGCGGGTTGAAGGCTGGAGAGAGCTTGACAGAAATCCAGCCTGGATGCTGACAGGCTTAGATGGATGGAATATTATAAGGGCTTTCACAAATCAAGTGTGATGAGCATGCTCGATTCTTGGCAAATAAGGTTTCCAGCATCAGGTCAGGTATCAGCCCAACTCTCTCTATGAGGGATTGCAGAGATCAGTGGGAGGTAGAGAGCACCCATTCTACCTGGTCTGACTTTAGCTGGCTGGAATTGTTGGATATTGTGAGCATTGTCCAGACTTTGCGACCAACCAGATGTAGTTTGGATCCTGGCCCTATGCCACTATTAGTAGATTGCATAGCTGTTATCTGCCCAATCCTTGCTGAAATCATCTGGAGTTCCCTGGAGAAGGAGTCTTTCCGATCTCCTCAAGGAGGCAGTCATCCAACCACTCCTTAAAAAGCCCTCCTTGGATCCAGACTGTCTAGCTAACTATAGACCTGTCTCTAATCTACCCTTAGTGGGTAAGGTTATTGAGAAGGTGGTTGTGTTGCAGCTGGATGACCATCTTACAACCCACAATGTCTATGATGTTCTCCAAGCTGGATTTAGGAAAAGACATAGCACTGAGACTGCCCTTGTTCGGGTTTTAAATGATCTCCTAATTGCGAGAGATCAAAAGGCTTATATTATCTTAGTCCTTCCTGATTTCTCATGGCATTTGACACTGTAGACCATAATGTACTTTTGGAGTGCCTGTGGCTTCTCTGTGGGCTATCTGCAATAGCCCTAACCTGATTTCAATCTTTCCTCATAGGCAGGTCACAGAGGGTTGTCACTGGAATTTATTCCTCTGATGCTCTACCCCTGTCCGATGGGTGCTGCAGGGCTCTATACTGGTGACTGTGCTGTTTGCAGTGTATATGCTGCCATTAGGAGATATCATTAGGTGATACAGTTTTGGTTTTCACTGCTATGCAGATGATACTCAACTGTGTATGTCCTTTATTCCAAGACAGGATGAAGCAATCTCCGTGCTTAACAACTGTCTAGCCGAGATCAAGAATTGGATGAGCACTGACTGGCTGAGGTTAAATCTGGATAAGATCGAGGTGCTTGTTGAGGACCCAGGCCATCCTGAGGTGGGTCTTGGTGTTGGGCATCCTTCAGACTTATGGCTTGATGGTGCCCCGCTCATGACTTCAGACTGGGTGCTTAACCTGGACATTAATTTTGACAGCTGTTTGACCCTGAAATAACAGGTTTCTGCCATTGTCAAATCCTCCTTTTACCATCTAATGAATATCACCCAGGTGAAACACCTAGTTTCTCAGGCTGACCTTCCTACAATGGTCCTTGCCTTCATAACCACCTGCCTTGATTACTGTAATGCCCTCTACCTAGGACTTCCAGGGTTGATATCCATTGCCTGCAGCTAGTGCAGAATGCAGCAGCCAGGCTTTTGACTGGTACATCCAGGACTAGTCATATTATGCCTGTGCTGCGTGAAGTGCACTGGCTGCTGGTACAGTGGCAGATCACCTCAAGGTCTAGTTACTGATCTACAAAGCCCTCATGAACAGGGACCGGTATCTGCAAGATCTCCTTACTCCCTTCTGCCACTCCCACTCACTTCGATCTACCGATGGCAGATTGCTAGAAATTCCCAGGGTTCAGTTAAAAACATATGGGGCCCCTACCCTGTGGAATTCTCTATCTTGTTATTTAAGGGAATGCCTAACCATCTCGAGTTTTAAGTCGGAGCTCAAAATATATCTGTTATATCAGGCTTTTTCTGAAGGTTTTTAAAACCTTATGGATGTTTATTATTTGATTATATTGTTTGTTTTTATCTTACTGTACAGTGCTTTGGTATTTGAAAGGTGCTTACGAAATACATTTTACTTACTCACCTAAATCTACATAGGTCACCATGTCATATGAATGCATACTGTACATACAGTATCTCTCAAAACACACAACATAGCACATAACACTTAGAGTATCAGAACATTACTTGTTCTCCTCATTGCTACAGTCTATATTTTGTAAACTTATGGTGGTTTCTTTAACATATTTCCTATAAACTTCTTTTTGTTTCATGCACCAACTACCATCTGTCTACAACCCCACCCCCAGCAACACTACCAGATTATTTGAACTACTTATCCAACAGTTAATGATTTCACTCTCTGACATATTAATTTGTATGGTATAAGTAGATTTACAGCACCAGTCAAGGATTGGACTACTAGACCTGAATAAAGGTTACTAACTAATTTTGAGTATTCACACAGACACAATCTTATAGTAAGTAATGTGCATCAAAGCATTAAAGTTTCATCATCATTTCATTATGTGGCTATTAGCAATCAGTCAGTAATTACTGGTACCATTTGATGAAACTATATAGAAACTGCCTAATAAATGTGTGATCAAGACACCAGTTTGGAAAGAAGCTTGCTGTGCGTTGAATTTAATTTAGCTTATAGAATGGGCACAAAAATCCCATACACCTCATTGACTAAAACCAGTCAGTAGACTGTGCATTAATGCAGCACAGTGCATGGTCATCCTGGTATATAGCAATTTCACATATCAATACACTGCCACAGAATATTAGCCAAATGGAGATAGCCATTGTTTACCCTCATTCAAGCAGTCAATACAGCACAGTCTACAGAGAAACAATAAGTCATTTTTCACAATCTCACCTTATTTAGCCTGTAGTAACTACATTTATTTATTTTTTATTTTGTTGTTTAACCAGGTATAGCACACTAAGCTGAAAGCTTTTACAGAAGCAACCTGGGAACACAAGGAGGTTGGAAGTTGCCTCAGAGTCACACAGTATGCAAGTGGAAGCTGTGGGATTCAAACCCAAGTCTGGTCTGCTGGATATACCAAATTTGCAGCTTAGAGCATTAGACCACTGCCCTATACTACCTCCCTCCATTTAATATTCACAATTAGCTCCATTATTTGCAGTCCTCTCTGTTTGTCAATTTTCTTTGTGAAATCAACAAACACAATGAAGTGATCATGTTGAGCACCATCCATTCCCATCCTCCCACACTGTGTCCTAGCTAGTGATGTGTGAAGTTGGAAAATTTGCTTCATGGATTAATTCATGAATTTGACACATTTCATGAATTAATCCACCATCAAAGTTCCAGCTTTCAGAAAAGTGATAACTCTGCAAATGCAAAGCCTCAGCTTTGCCTGCAGAGTTAGGCACTGAGGCAAAGTCTCTCAGGACTGAGAAGTTGTGACTTCGCTGGTGAAGTTTTGTTGGAATGCCGACGTTTGCAATGTGCTCATAGAGTTGGATGGTCACATTTCACTGAACAACCTGCAGCACATGGAGGAGGCTGTCTCTTAGTGCAGTGCTGTGAAGAGAGAGTTGAGAAAAGTCTGTGTACTTGCCAGAGTAAGAAAACCCTTTAAAACATTTAAAAACAGAACTTTTTGAAATCCAAATTGCTCATAAATTGTTTTAGAGGGCATTGTGCTTCTAGATTTGTGTTTTTGGTTTATTTAATTGGTGATTATTTACTTTAAAGTTGTGGTTTCAGTTTAGCAGTCTGTAAAGCAGTGGTGTGGGGGAGGGAAGCAGCAAGGTAGCAAGGCAGCCCAGAATAATCTATTTTTTTTATTTTGAAAGCAGGAGATTTGTGTCATATTTTTGTTTTCTTAGTCTTTCTTGTTAATTTGTTTTGTTATCTGTAGAGTTATTTGTTATTTGTATTTCTGTTCTTAATTTGTGTGTTTAAACCATTTTTATGTCTCCATGCTTGCATGCAGCCAACATCTTAGCAGCAGTGGAGATTTGGAGGTGTTGTTGCTGTTGGGCAAAAGCATGGCACGCACCAGTAGGTGTGTCCCACATTCCCCAATCAGCCAGCAGCAGGAGCTGACACCCTGCCTGGCTAATGAGGCGATGACATCTGAGAAAAGGTCCTCTGCAATGAGAGTGAAGCTCTCATGCAGCATGACCACAACACGCCTCTCCCTACGTGCAGGCAACATGGTGGCAGTAACTGCTGCTGTTGCCTGTTAACCCCCTTCCTTTATTGTGTGCTGATGGGGGTGCTCAATCCCCATATCCATCATGTAACTCCCCCTTTTTTCATTGTCAAGAGGTTCCCCAATCCCAATCGGCATCATGCACCCCCCCAACAGTTTCTCTTTGCCGACAGGGGTGCCCAATCCCAGTCAGCATAATGTTGTCCCCCTTCCTTTTTTTTTATTGCCGAGGGGTGCCCAATTCCCTGCAGCTCCTGTGGCTCCCCCCTTTCCTTGTTTGCCGATGGGGGTGCCTAATTCCCCACTGGCTAAAGCACCCACACACAGGTGGCATGCTGGGAGCCCACCCCATGGTGCCAAAGCACCTATTAAAAACAAAAACAGCAAAGTCTTATATTTTTTTTCCCTGTAAAGAAGGAAATGGTCCCTCAGTGGTCTCTCTGGCCCCCCTCCCACAACCCACACTCATCCACTGTGCACCCTGTCTCCCCTCACCGCCTCCCTCACCCCATACTTACCTCTGGAGTCCAGCGCGATGATCTTCGGTGGACCTGGAACACGTCTGCACTCTTCAAAGCCGACCACGAACTGAGGAAATGCCGTAAGCTGTATAATGGAATGAATAGTGTTTTTCAACTTTGCTGTATATCTGGCATTTTGAATTTTGGCACCAAATTTTCAACATGGGGTTTTTGATTTCTCCTCATGAATCTATCACTGTCATAGTGTTAATCAGCTGCAAAAGGTGACTTCACAGTTACTGCGTGGAATCACCTTTCAGGACTGATTAATGAACCGACAGTGCCAGTGTTCATGAGGTGGCATCTCAAAAGTCTATGTTGCAAATTTGGTGCATAAAATCAAAAAAAATGACTGTTTTATGAGCGTGCATTGCGCAGTTGCTATGCAGGCTCATAACTTTGCGAATCTAAAATATTTTCACGCCAGATTTTCAACATTGTCATTTTTGTACACCTCCTTGTGAATAGTGCAGCTGTCATTTTCCACATCCTGCCTGAAATGTGTTTCCGCACTTCCGGTGCTCAATTGTGCTGTTGCTGTGGGAAATCAGTGTTCGGACCAGATTATGAAAATGACAGTGACACAGTTCATGAGCAGAGGTCCTAAAATGCCTATGTTGAAAATTTGGTGACGATACTTCATAAAATGACTGTGTTACGAGCGTATGTTGGCAGATTGCACGCCCGCTTATAACGTCGTGCATTTGTAATATTTTCACTCTGGATTTTCACCATTGGCATTTTTCCACACCTCCTGATGAACAGTACAGCTGTCATTTCACATATCCTGCCCAAAATGTGTTTTCACACTTCCAGCACAGAATAGCACGGGTTGTTTGCGAAATCACTTTTTGGGACAGTTTGAGGGACTAAAAGTGACACTGTACATGAGCAGAGGTACTAAAATGTCTATGTTGAAAATTTGGTGCCTAACACCATAAAATGACTGTGTTCAAGCGTTATTGCACATTTCCCACGTACCCTTGTAACTTTGCAAATTTGCTAGATTTACATGCCACATTTTCAACACTGGCATTTTTTTACACCTCCTTATGAACTGTACAGCTGTCATTTTTCACATCCTGCCCAAAATGTTTTCCCGCACTGCACTACCAAAGCCAATGCCAGCGCGACAACATTCAGCATTGACAAATGCTTGTTCATTGTATTTCGTAGCAGTTTTATTGATTTTCTAGTTATATTTTCTCTAAATTGACATTGCTTTGTCACTTTTTGTTGTAGTATTTACCCGTTACACCTGTCATTGTAATCTCTGTTCTGTTTTTTAACTGTTCTGTCACTGACTTTGCATTATACAAATTACCCGCTATCCCTGTTGTTATAATCACTGAGCTGTTTAAAATAAATGTTCTGTCACTGTCTGTTTGTTATACTAATTCCACCTGTTATCCCTGTAATTGTAATCCCTGTGCTGTTTAAAACTGTTCAGTCACAGACTATCTGTTCTACTAATTACCTGTTTCCTATTGTTGTAATCCTTGTGCTGTTCAAAACAAAAACAAAAAAATATTCTGCCACTATGTGTTATACTAATCACCCTGTTACCACTTGTAATCCCTATTCTGTATAACAAAATTGGTTCTGCACCCTGTTACCCCTCTCATTGTAATCCCTGTTCTGTTTAAAAATAAATCATCAAAGAATGACTGGGAAAAGAAGCTCAAGTAAAGGGAGAGGTGCGAGGAGGCAGGAAGAAGAATGTCAAATCTGTGTGCAAAGTAAGTGCTGCTGTGGAGAAAACAATGTCTGTGGGTGTGGCAGAAGGATGTTCTATGGGCTCCAGGGCTAGTAGTACTAGTGAAGGAGCAGTCTGTGGCAGTGGCATTAGTGTAGCAACATTTGTCACTGCAACATTCTGTGGCAGCCATGTTAGTGTGGGATGTGGGAGGTGACAGGGAAACAGCAGCGCAATCAGTCAAGGAACACTGGTTGAGGAGGAGGTTGTTGCTGTTATGTAGCTGGTGGTGGTGGTGGTGCTGAGTCTGATGGCCAGTGCGGTGCTAGTGACTGAGGCAGGATAGCTTAGAAAATCTGGGTCAGACTCCCAATGATGAGAGAGTCAGAGAACTTGGAGACAGTGAGGTTGAGGGGGACAAACCAGTGAAGGAGGACAGCAGCAGTTGTACTGATGATGATGATAATGATGATGATGATGATGATGATGATGATGATGATGATGACATGTAGGATCCCATATGGGAGCCTGAAAAGAGGAAACATATTGGTGGTGATGCAGATGGTGCAGGGGATGTTGTGTGCACTAGTGATCCAACTACCAAAGTCCTCCACCCGAACAATATTCTTGAGGTTATCAAATCATCAAAACAAATGCAAATTTTCCCCCTTTCCCTCTGCTATCCCACTTCTGGCACCATGGAAATCAAGGGTTACAAAATCCCTACTTTGTGAATTCTATGTTCTTGACCCAGCTGATGAGACAGTTACTATCTGTCATCTTTGTCAAGCATGATTTAGTAAATGGAAAAGAGCTATCACCTAGACACTGGCGGGCAACACACACCTGAATAACAGGCACCTGTTACACTGGTTCAACACCAGAAGGAAGCCAGTGCAGGGGGGGCCCTCTTCCTTATCATTATTAGGCAAGGTAAACAGAAGTGGCAGATCAATAGAACAGGCAGATGGAGGGGTGAGAAAGGAAGACTATAGAGAGCAGAAGTAGGATTCTGTGGGTTTGTCTAGTACTGGGCATAGCAGTGGTTGTGGTGGTGGGTTGAGTAGTACCACACTGAGTCAGAAAACCACAGTAACGTCATTGCAGAAAAACTCTAAAATCACTGGTGTCACTCAATCAGCAGCACATATAAATCCCCAGGAGTCAAATAGCACCCCAACAGTGCCACAGTGAAGAGTCCAGCTGTTTGGTAGCGCAAGCACAAGTAAGGTCAAGCCTATGCTGCATAGCACATTTAAGCATAACTACAAATTCCCTCTCAATCATGCCACCGCATGCAAGCTAAATGCAACAGTTTCTGAAATGCTGCCAATTGATCTATTGCCTATTACTTTTGTTCAGAATGTTGTATTTCAGAGGTTGATGGCCCATGCCTGTCCCAAATAGTAGACTCCATCAAGAACATATTTTTCTAAACATGCCATTCCTGAAGTCTATTGGACTGTGTCAGAGATGGTAAAGCATGCCCTGAAGCCTTCAGCATCACCATACACACATCTCAGCATGGATATATAGACAAGTGACCAAACAGCTGGTAGCTCCTACCTGTGCATTATAGCACATTAGGCACAGGCACCTGGGGCTGTATTTGACTCTGAGCATGGGAATAATTGCATTAAGACCAACGGTGGTTGCAGCAACATTCCAGGTGTTCACCAGCATGCCACACTGACAATGAAGAGTATATGTGGATCACACATGGGTGAGAAAATGCTGAAAGTGCTCCTTTCCATGACTGATGAGTGCCTTCACCCCCTTTCACTGAAAGTAGGTTTCATCACAAGTGATAATGGTTCAAATGTTGTGAAATGCATTAAAGAGGGGGGTCTTGTCAGGGTGCCATACCTGGCACACTGTCTTAATCTTGTTATGCAGCAGTTTCTAAGCCATCCAGATATCAAGGATATTTTAACTGTGGCCCATTACATCTGTGTCTACTTGCCCATTTTGGAAAGGCCTGTGAAAAGCTTCATCAGCTGCAGATTCAAGACAAACTGCCTGATCACCATATGATGCTGGATGTTGTCACCGGATGGAACTCCACTCTGTACATGATAGAGCAGTTGTATGAGCAGTATAACACTATATCTGAATATCTGCTGCTACATACAAGCTGTAACAGTGCTGGAGTATCCATGTATCTGACAACTGAGCAGTGGTGCCAAATGGATGGCCTGATCATGATTCCCAGGCCATTCAAACATGCAACACAGGCAGTGAGTATGGGCACTACTTGTATCAGTCAAGCCATTTCACTACTATGTGTGCTGTGGGGTACCCTGTGAATATGCTTCATGGATTATAGTGTAGTTATAATCTGTGCAGCAAAAACAGAGAAGAACAATATAGCTACAGGGATAGT
The DNA here is from genome assembly GCA_016271365.2 of Neoceratodus forsteri. Lineage (NCBI taxonomy): Eukaryota > Metazoa > Chordata > Ceratodontiformes > Ceratodontidae > Neoceratodus > Neoceratodus forsteri. Next base: position 277,438,003 of record CM057449.1, read on the forward strand.
ATAGCATAGATATATTAGCTCTATTCCTGTAGCTGTATTATCAGTCAGGACTAAGAGGATAAAAGTTCCCCTGCATCCTGTGTCACCAAGCTATAGCCTTGGTGCAGTGGTTAGGGCCACAACCAGTGAATGCCAGCAGAATATCCAGTGGACAAATGTTTGATTCCCAGTATGTCATGTTTCTTTATTTCCCTCCCATGTTTCTCCCCATCCTAAAGTTGCCTACCCCCCGGGGATGATTATATTTAGTTTGGAGGGTGCAGAGGCAGAGCTCCCCATAACAGGGAGTGTGGGACAATTAGACAGTCAGTTCAAGTACTTCATGTGTAGCGCTTGGCATCTTTCTGATGTGCTACCTTGTGTTTCAGTGATTTGCTTGCATGTTTTTAGACTGCGCTATTCTGGGGTCAGCATTTTGACCCAGTGCCATGCTGAGGCAGACATTGTTGAATGTGCTGCAATTGCTGGAATCAGGTGATGATAGTGGAAGTTGTGATTTAATGGAAAACATGCTCCACATCTTAGACTCCAAAATACATATTTCCAGCATTCTGCAGTCTGAAGAATTTGGGATTGCCACTATGCTTGACCCATGCTATAAACATAGGTTGGCATCAAGAATTGAAGGTGGACATCAGCAGGTCCAAAAGTTTATTGATCCTCTGTTAAGAACGGTATGCAGGGCACAAATGCTAAAGACACATGTATCTAAGGCACAACATGAAACTCCACTGAGACTGTGTGTTGTTACCACCTCCCACATGGGAAATGGGTTAAGAAAACATGTAACTTAAAAGAGAAAAAGACAAATCCCATTTGGGATGTTTCATATCAGGAAGGAGTTGCAGACATGGAAGAAAGGAGGAGGCTGAGGAGGCAGCAGGACTGCTAGCAAGTGCAACGTATGATAGATGCATATTTGGCAGACACAGGGCACCATACCATTGCCAATGAACCCTTGCTGTATTGGAGCAGGAAGGTCACTGAGTGGCCAGCACTGACTTCAGTTGCAAAAATAACTCAGCTGCCCACCCTCAACTGTCAAAGTGGAACATGTATTCAGTTCAGCTGGAGCCATTGTGTGCTACAGGCACACCAATCTGTCACCAAAAATGTTGACATGCTAACATTTATAAAAATTAATGAGGGTCATATTCCTCACAAGACAATCATGTCCATGTTCCTTCCATATGATGGTGGTGCCAATATTGAAGATGAAGAGGAAGGTGCTGTCAGCACTAGCAAATTGTTTTGTACCACCAAGGTGGATGAAGCAGTAATGGAGAGAGAATTCCCATCCGGTGACAACTCCTGTCTGGAAGAGTGTGAGGGCTGCTTCCCCAGTGATGTTGAACACTAAAAAATTATGTTTTTTTTTCCTCCTTTCACCTCAGTATAATCCTTTACTGGATGATCTACAATTCTGTTGTCTATATCCATGTTACTGTTCCCTGTCCCCAATTGTTGTGCTACTGTTTCCTTGCACCTTATTGATTACCTGCCTCCACCACCTGAATGTGATGTCTAGAGACAATGTTGCTCCAACCAGCAAGACTCAGCACTGCCTCCTCATCCTCCTTTGGCCTGCTTGGGTCCTAGGCAGCCACAAACAGCATGGATCAGCACCTCCACACTGATGCAACATAACAATGCCATTTTAACCATTTTAAGGTGTTAATCTAAGATTTCAGATAAATAAATAAACAAACAAATAAATAACCAGCAAGGCAAAGCATGCCTGCTCTAGTCAGCAAGACATAGCATCACCTCCTCAGGCCTGCATGGGTCCTACACAGCCAAAAACAACATGGACCACCACCTCTGCACTGATGCAAAAATGGTCCTGACTCTAGAGAATAGTTTTTGGCTTAATCCTATGGTATGAATTACAGTTACTCCCTCAGTTAAAAACTGATATAACTGAATGCAATGTTCACTCAAAGATAATATCTATTGGATTTGGAATTGAACAACCCCCCCATATATTTATTCAAGAGTTTCTCCAGGAAGGCATACTGAACAGTATAGTTCATTTCTAGATTCACCTTGGGGGAAGGGAGGTACAACAGTAGATAACACATGAAGAACATAGGGACAAGTAATAAGATGGACAGCATCATAGCATAACAAATAACAGTGAGCAGCACAGTAAATTACAGTGTGACGGTTACAACCAAAAAATATGTACAGTAATACAGCATGGAGAAGTAGCAAAATAGACAGTATACATAAAGAACCAACTAGCAGCAAGCAGTGTGGCAACTGCATTGAATCAGATGTATCCCAAAAAATGTTAAACAGAAATATATTATGTGTAAATATAACATAAATAAAATAGTGAGTACTGTTTGGACAGTCCAACAGGACCATGGCTAGTGGAAGCCAATCCATGGGCTAAAAGTTAGGAGGGAGGATGGGTCAGTGTAAGGTGAAGGGACGGTAGGTTTTGACATGAGCAGGTGGGGACAGTGAAATCATGTAGGAGGGAGGAGAATGAATTGTGAGAGGTAGCATTGCAGATGGGGAAGGGGAGAGCACTCCACAGTTTAGGACAGTGGAAAGAGAAGGCAGATTGGCAAGTGTGGTACAACAGTGGGGGATTACTAAGAATCAAAGGTCAGTTTTATGAAGGGAATAAGTGTGTTGGAAAGAAGCATAAATGCAGGAAGAAAGATAGGAGGGGAGATTACCTGTTCATAGTGTGGCCATGAAAGTGGCAGGTTGAGACAACTATCTGGACTCCAAGGAAGGGAAGGATAAGGCTTTGTAAAGGTCACAATGGTGAGTATGAGGGAAAGAAAACACAAATTCACAGACAGAATTGAAGAAGGTGTCCCATCTGGCCAAGGTAGATTTGGGAGCATCACTATAGACTATTTCTGCATAGTGAAAGGTGGGGAGGATCAATTTCTGCACAATTGCATGCCAGGCAGATAGAGAAATGTGATACTTGTTTCTGTAGAAAACACTAAGCTTAGGGTGTAAGTTCTTGTGGATTGCATTCACATGTGCTGAAAAGTCCAAATGGTGATCTAATCAGACCCCAAGGTATCTAAGGAAGGTGACATTTTCAATAGGGGTGCTGTCCAGAGTGTGGAAGGTGGGGATTTAAGTTTAGATAGTCTCTGTCTGGTGCCAAATGACATGGAGATCATCTTCAGTGTTAAGGAACAGCTGGTTGGACTGGAACAATTGCTGGACCAGAACAATTGCTAGACCTTGTTGAAGTCATGTTGCAGTATAGCCTCAACACCAGTGGGTGTGGCACTAGACATGTAAAGGATGCAGTTATCTGCATACATGTGGATTTGGGAAGTGGAGTAGGAAGAAGAGAGGTTATTGAGGAAGATAGAAAATAATATTGGGCAAAGTCCTGAACCCTGTGGAACTCCAGTGGTGACAGGAAGAGAAGGAGAAAGAAAGGAGGCAATCTTGACCGATTGAGATCTGCCTGACAGATTGGACTGAAACCGCACTGTGGCTGAGAAGTTTAACCCAGCAATAGTGAGTTTTTGGAGGAGGAGAGAGTGGGATACTGTGTCAAAGACTTTCGCCAGATTGATGAATATGGCAGAGGTAAGATGTCCCTGATCTATATTGGTAAGTATGCAGTCAGTGAGCCATAAGAGGAGGTGGTAGTAGTGGATCTTATAGAAGCCTGACTGGAAAGGGATGAAAAATAATGTAGTCAAGGTAAGGGTTAGCTGAGCGAGGACAATACATTCTTGGAGCTACAGCACTAGAATAGGTAGTAAGGAGACTCAATGATAGTTCCCAGGAACAGTGAGATCACCACCCTTGAGGAGAGGAATGACAATAGTGTTTCTAGGATGAAGGAACTAGGACAGGTAAAGGATAGGTTGAGAAGGAGGCCAGAGGGAAGCCATAGCAGGTGTGGAGAGACAGAGTAGAATGGAGTCAAGGCCATCTGGTGTCCAGCACTTGTAGGGTTCAAAGCTACAAGTGCCTTTAGAGCTTTATTGGCAAAGTAGAGAAAGGAGAAAGGGGTTGGGTGGGGAAGGTAGGAGTAAGTGAGGGAACAGTGTTGGCAGTAGGTGTACATGTAGGGATGGTGGAGGAGAGTGAGGAAGCAAGTAAAGAAAGTGTTGAAAGTAGATGTGACAGATGGAGGGTCAGAAAGTGTATCTTTACCATGGATGAGGGTTGGGATACAGGGATAGGAGGGAGAAGAGAAGAGGAATTTGACAACCTTCCTGAACTTAGAGGGATGGCTTAAACTAGTGTTGAAAGAAGTGGTGAAATATTCAGACTTAGCATATCTGGAGGCCTTGGTGCAAGCATTTCTAAGTTGTCAGTAGTGGAGAAGGAGTGTGCAGGATCTGGTTTTTGTGTTAGCCTTCCAGGCCTGGACCGTGGCACACATGCAGGCCAGCTATTATCTAGGGAAGGTGTGAACCTTTGGCTCAAGTTATTTTAGCAGGTTCATGCTGAACTAAAACTTCCAGAAATTTGGTCTGGAAGCAGCTGAGGGCAGTATAGATAGAGATTGCTGTTGGGATGAGGGACCAGCCAGTGTGGTATAAGTCATTAAGAAAGGGAGATAAATTTAGTGAGCGAAAAGATTGTAGAAGAATCAATTTGGGGGAGGGGACGTATTAGTCTGATGGACTTTACGGATGCAGTAAATCATATGGTGGTCACTTAGGGAGTCAGGGAGAATGCCAGAGTCAATTACACAATGGGGATGGGAGGTGAGGGCCAATCAATCAAGGTGTGTCTGAGGAATTTGTGGTTAAATCAAGTTGGGAAGTAATTAGATGTGTTAGATTTATGGAGTTTACATTGGTACAAATTTTAGAGTTGGCAGAAGGCGAGCTAGTCCCACATTTAGTCTCCTACTATGTAAAAACTTGCCAGAGGTGGTATGTGAGGTGATGGTAGTGATAAGTTCAGATACTGCTTGACGTAGGGGAGACCAGGGCAACAGTTAGTGCCGGCTATGAATTTAGACAATGAATAAGGGAGAGAAAGCTTGATAAGGAGGAGTTCTGTATTGGGACAGGGACGAGATAGACAAAACAGGGGAGAATTGGAGGTTGGAGGATAAATACATTGCAATGCCACCACCTTTGCTGGGTCTGTCCTGTCTCATAAGGGTGCAGCCTGGAGTAGAGAGATTGGTGTCAGGTATCATACATGATAACCAGGTTTTAGAGAGTATGAGGACATCTAGATGTAAGTCCAGTATATATGGTTGGAGGAGGGTGAGCTTGTGGAGTAGGCTCTTTATATTGAGGTGAACAATTTTTAAGCCTTTTGGGAGGAACATTTGGGGAGGAGGGGGTGGTAGGTCCAAGGTTGGACTGGTTTGCTGAAATGAATAGGTGGTGATTAGCAGTTTGGAAAATGAGTAGACCCATTTGTTAACTTTTGGTTGTGGTGAGCAGGGAAAGGTGGGAGAGATTGGAGATCAGGTGAACAACTAAAAGCACTTTGCTGACAATCAAAATTAATTCTGGGGTTGTTACCATCACAAGTCTACTGCAGCAGTGTTCAATCTAGAACTGTATGACTGAAGTATACTAAAGCTGAGCCTCCATCCAGCCAGCTTATCAAGGCAGTAAGACCTGAGCCCCAGCAAGGCCAATCTTTGTCTACTGTGCTAGTAAATCACTTTCTCTGTTGTTCATGGTCCTTATTAGAGATGGGCAAAGTGACCCTAGTTTGCTCTGAAAAGTGATTCGTGGAGTGCTCCAAACATGAAGCTGTGAGTACTCCTTTTATAATGGGTAACGCGAAGTCCATTGAAATCAATGACTTCACATTACTCTGCCTTCCCAAACCACTACTCCACCAGTTCTTAAGGTGAAGTACATTGAAAACAATGTACTTTGCCTCACTTCACCTTGTTTTTAAGCTCCAAAGGCGATTTTGTGCAGTGATTCATGGGATTTCAGGTCACATGGGCTCTAGATTGTTCTGCACAGCCTCAGTTTGGGGTAGTGTGTGTAGGAAGCTGTAGGAGACAATCTGCTGTGAGAGCTCTGTGCAATTCCAACCTTCTTAAAGTTGTTAAAAAAGTCTTTTTGAGTATTTCTTTTGCTGAAACTTTAGTTCTTCGATTATAGGAAACTCTCTTGTGCTCATATCATCGAGCATTTATTGTTTGTGTGTGGATTTTAAATGTTAATGTACAACATTCAGTCTGTGTACTGAGAGACAGAGGAAGTGTGCTTTGGGGAGGGAGTATCTGTGGTGTAGGTAGATTAACTTGAGAAAAAGACAGTGCTTTCTGTTTTGGTGATATTTTCTTGTATAACTGCGTTAATACACACAGTAATATTTTAATAATTCTTGCCATTTTTTTTTGCTGAGTGTTGTGGTGCAGCAGTGCATCATTTTAGTTTGTCTAAAATATGTGGTTATATTACTGAAGTTTCAATTTGCTACACATTACTTGAGTGTGTGTGTGTGAGTATGTGTGTCATCAAATCAGGCACCTTTTATTGTGCCACATAATAATTTCAGCAATGTGAATCTGCTATCTACTGCAGCTGTGTGATTTTTGTACTTCTTTATGGTATCTTTACTGGTACTAGTGACTGTTACTGCAGTTGTGCAGTACACTGCCCCTTCCCCACGGCCTGCCCCAACCGGCAAAGGTATTCTTTTCCAGATTCAAATTTCTGAAGGTGAGCGCCGGTTAGGTATTGTGCCTTTGCATCTGCATCTCTTCAGTGTGCAGTGCAATCTTAATCTGTTTGTGCATTTGCATCTCTTTAGGACACAAATTCCATCTGTACCTTAAGTCACAGTTGTTTCTTTGACTTGCCTTCAGATTACTGGACAGGTGTGGTGTATAATTCTGCATGAACATTGTACTCATTAATATGTGTTTTTATGTCAGGACCATCATCACAAGTCACTCATGATACAAATCACGTTCTTCATCGTCACGGTCACAAATGCAGTCACAAATCATGATTCACAATCATGTCATGAATCACACTAATTTTTTGACTAGCTACTTGGATGTATTGTAAGCATGTTTTGTAGTATCTTTCTAGGCTTCACCACCCCGCCATTGTACTCATTAATGAGTGTTTTTAAGTCAGGGAGTTTGTACTACAGCTCATTGGGGAAGCACAGCGGTAGGCATTCGCGTTCCCAATACAGTTCCATATTGTTTATCTCACACCATCGACACCGAATCATGTTCTTCATCATCATGGTCACAAATGCAGTCACAAATCACAATTCATTATCATGTCATGAATCACAACACTAATTTTTTGACTAGTTACTTGGATGTATTGTAAGCATGTTTTGTAGTAACTCTTCAGGCTACACCACCCCACCATTGTACTCATTAATGATCATTTTTAAGTTAGAGAGTTTGTGCTACAGCTCATTTGGGAAGTACAACCGTAGGCTTTCACATTCCCAATACAGTTCCATATTGGTTATGTAACCCCCCTGCAAATGGGGGTTCCCAAAAGACTTCCAGGCACTTGCTTGAATGCTCCAAGCCTGAATGGTGTTCGGCGTTTAAGCCATTTACCTGTGAGTGTTTTTAGAGCCTCTGGTACTGTCTCTTTAAGAGCTGTCTGCTTGCAGACATAATTAGTTTGTATGGGGGGAATGTGTATTTCTCTGCTTGAGTACCACTCAAGCTGCTGCCAATTCACTCCATTTTTTCAGTCACTAGGAATGCAAAGGAACCTATCTGAAAGATGTAACTGTTTGCCAGAAATCATTTAGAGTAATAATGAAAATACAGTTTGTCTAACCTGCTTTCTTTGCAGTCAGAACTGTGTTTGCCTAGTTCCCCATTCTAGTTTTGAACTGCTGAACTGGACCAATCAGTGTGGGATAAGGTAGCTCTAAAATGGTGCCTTGGACGAATCAGAACTTGGACTAGTAATCTGAGCCAGCCACAAGAGGATTGTATGGGCAGTGACTCTGGGAGATGTAGTTTGGACTTCAGCGCCTTTTTGGACCAACAGGGGCAGTCTATTGTGAGTTACAGCCAATCCAGCCAAGAACTGGGAGGAACTCAAAGGAAGGTCCCGGTTTGTCTGCTGGAGTTTCAGTTGAGCTCTGGCAGTGAAGAGGAAGGCCCTGTGCTTTTTCGGTGTGCAGTTTAGTCGGGAAATGTGTGTAAGGCCCCGAGGTCTGTCGCAGCTTGTGTAACTGCTTGTTAGGACTGAATCCATCCTGTGAAGAGAATCAAAGGATATCTGAAGAGTTGAAACCAGGCTCACCTTGTAGAAGACTGGAGAATTGCTGAATTGCGCTCGGTCTGTCAGGAACTGAATCTGCTGTGTGTTCTCCCGGGTATTGTGCAGTAATTGCGATCAGGGATAGAGAAGCAGCCTGCCTGGTATAGTACTTTCTTTTTACCATATAAATGTGTGAGGAGGCTTGTGGCTCAAGTGAATCCTGCTGCCATTAAAGGACTTTTGCCTGTTGCAGTTTGTCATATAAATGTGTGAGGAGTCTCGTGGAGCTCAAGAGTAGCCCTGCTGACGTTGAAGGACCCTATCTTGTTTGGAGGTCGTGAGTACTAATTCAGGGTCGCTCCCTGTTGAATTGCCACATTGAATCCAAATGGAATTACTGTACTGCTGACTGTTTAATTTTTCTTTTCTCCATGTGAAAGGGCTCCTACCAGCTGCCACGGTTTGGACTAGCCACTAGGGCTTGGGTACCCAGGGACAGTAAATGGTAGGGATAGGCCTGTGCACAGAGCCATAGGTAGATGAGTAAAATGATAAGCTAATTAACCTGATTTCCCCCTGTCCTTGTTATATCACCCTAAACAAATCAGAGCTGCTTGTTTCAGCAAAGTTATACTGCCTGAGGTATTTGTCTATGTTAAAGTATTGTACTGTGATTGTTGCACTGTATCTTCTTATTTTACAGGGGGTCCCAGTGCCTGAACCAGTCCTGGGGGTAAGTGTATACTGTGAAGGTAATTCTGATATACTGTGTGGGCCACTAGTGGGAAGAAAAGGGGGTTGCAGTGTCCCAGAGGGCTGTGACCAAGTTAGTTTAACTATTGCAAACCCTGACCTCTGGGTGGAGGCACCCGCCATCGGATCCAGACCCCTCAACCTGTTAGTGGCAAATCAGGCAGGGGTAGTAGCCCCTGGGATAGCGCCATCTAGGGGTTACAGTTATCTTACACAGTCGACACTGAATCACGTTCTTCATCATCACAGTCACAAATGCACTCACAAATCACGATTCAAGATTACATCATGAATCACAAAATCAATTTTTTTACTAGTTACTTGGATGTATTGTAAGCATGTTTTGTAGTATCTCTCCAGGCTTCACCACTCCACCATTGTACTCATTAATAAGTGTTTTTAAGTCAGGGAGTTTTGTGCTGCAGCTCATTGGGGAAGTATAGCCATAGGCATTCGCATTCCTTCCCATATAGCATATGAGTTACAGTGCTGTAAGTAGTGGTTGGTGAAGTGGCCCCAATTTGCTCTGTGAAGTGATTCACTGAGTAACGCAGACTCCGCAGAGAACTCCACAATGTGAAGTGGAGTACTTCGCTTCGTAATGAGGAAGATGAACTTCACTGAAACCAATGACTTTGCATTATTCTGTCTTCCTCAAACCACTTATCCACCAATTTTAAGGCAAAGTAAATTGAAATCAATGTAATTCGCCTCACTTTGTCCTGTAATTGAGCTCCAAATGAAATTCTGCAGTTATTCAAGGGATTGCAGGTCAGATGGGCTCTAGACTGTTCGGCATAGCCTCAGTTCTGGCCAGGGTAATGTGTGTGCAGTGGTAGCTGGAGACAGTTTGCTCCCAGAGCTCTGAGATTCAAAACCTCTAAAAGCTATTTAAAATGCCTTTTTGGTAATATTTTTGCTCAGAATTTAGTACATTGATTGTAGGAAACCCTTCTGTGCTCATATCATCGAGTATTTATTGTTGTGTGTGGATTTTGAATGTTAATTTAGGACAGTCAGTCTGTGTACTGTGTACTGTGAAGTGTGGTTTGGGGGAGGGGTGCATTTGTGATGTAGGTAGATTAACAAGAAGAAAAAGGCAGTCTTTCTGTTTTGGTTATGTTCTTCTTGTATAGCTGTGTTAATGTACACACAGTAATATTTTCAGTAATTCTTGACATTTCTTTACTGATTATTGTGGTTCAGCAGTGTACAATTTGTCTGTTTAAAACATTTGGTTATATTACTAAAGGTTTTCAATTTGGTATGCATTACTTGGAGTGTGCATATGAGTGTGTGTGCAATTAGAGATTCAGCGAATTTAAAATCCACCGGCGAAGTGAACGCAAAGTGGCCACTTCGCGTTGACACTTCACTACGTGGAGTGCCCCATAAAAAATGCTCACTTTGCCTTGTTATTATTATTTCACATTGTTATTCCACTTAAAATGTGAAGTAAGGTGGAGTGACATAAATATTGGCAGCATCCCCACCCACACAGTCACCAGAATAAATGTGCATCCCTAAAGTGCTACTATCTTGTGTCCAGAAAACTTCCCAGTGCTGATGAAGTGAAATGAGAGTGTAACAAGAAATGTAAAGTCTCCCAGAATTAATGGCACTCACAGTCATGTGCACAGTGGCCAGTTCACACACAGAGTCACCAGAATTAATGTGCATCCCCAAAATGCTACTGTCTTGTGTCCAGAAAATTCCCCAGTGCTGATGAAGTGAAATGAGAGCGTAACAAGAAATGCAGTCTCCCAGAATTAATGGTGCCATGCAAATGCACAGACAGATTAAGATTGTGCATCACGCTCAAGGGATGCATACAAAAAGACACAACAACACCTAACCAGTGCTCACAAGTCACAAATACAAATGTGGAATGAATCCATTTTGCCATTTGGGGGATTTGTGCATGGTAGTAACAATCCACTAACAGTAAAGATACCACAAAGCAGTATAAAAAATTCATGTAGGTGCGGTGGATAGCTGGTTCACACTGCTGCAATTAATCTGTAACACAATAAAAGGTGTCTGATTTAATGGCATGCATCACACACACACTCACATGCACACTCAAGTAATGTGTAGCAAATTGAAAACCTTTAGTAATATAACCAAATGTTTTAAACAGACAAATTGTACACTGTTGCACCACAACAATCAGCAAAAAAAGTCAAGAATTACTGAAAATATTACTGTGTGTACATTAACAGTTATACAAGAAAAATATAACCAAAACAGAAAGACTGAAAGACTGTCTTTCTCTCCCAGTTAATCTACCTACACCCACAAATAATCCCTGCCCCCAAAGCACACTTCACAGTACACAGACTGACTGTTCTAAATTATCATTCCAAATCCACATACAACAATAAACACTCGATGATATGAGCACAGAAGGGTTTCCTACAATCAATGTACTAAATTTTGTGCAACAAATATTACTCAAAAAGGCATTTTAAACAGCATTTAGAGGTTCTGAATTGCAGAGCTGTGATAGCAAACTTTATCCAGCTACCACTGCAAACATAACACCCATGGAAAACTGAGGCTGTGCCGAACAATCTAGAGCCCATGTATCCTGCAATCCCATGAATAACTGCAGAATTTCATTTTGAGCTCAATTACAGGGTGATGTGAGGCAAATTACATTGATTTCTATGTACTTCACCTTAAAATTGATAGCTAAGTGGTTTGGGGAAGACAGAGTAACACAAAGCCATTGGTTTCAATGGATTTTGCGTTTCTCATCATGAAGCAAAAGTACTCCGCTTCACATTGTGGAGTTTTCCGCGGATTCCATGTTACTCAGTGAATCATTTCATGGAGCAAATTGAGGCCACTTCGCCCACCACTACTTACAGTACTGTAACTCACATGCTGTACGGGTAGGAATATGAATGCCTATGGCTGTACTTCCCTGATGAGCTGTAGCAGAAAACTCCCCGACTTAAAAATGCTTATTAATGAGTACAATGGTGGAGTGGTGAGGCCTGGAGAGATACTACAAAACATGCTTACAATAAATCCAAGTAACTAGTAAAAAAATTAATGTTGTGATTCATGACATGATCGTGAATAGTGATTTGTGACTGCATTTGTGACCATGATGATGAAGAATGTGATTCGTTGTCAACGGTGTGAGATAACCAATATGGAACTGCATTGGGAACGCGTATGCCTATGGCTGTACTTCCCCGATGAGCTGTAGCACAAACTCCCCGACTTAAAAACAGTCATTAATGAGTACAATTGCGAGGTGGTGAAGCCTGGAGAGATACTGCAAAACATGCTTACAATACATCCAAGTAACTAGTAAAAAATAAATGTGATTCGTGACGTGATCATGAATCTTGATTTGTGACTGCATTTGTGACCGTGGTGATGAATAACATGATTTGTATCATGAGTGACTTGTGATGATGGTCCTGGCTTAAAAACTCATATTAATGAGTACAATGTTCATGCAGAATTATGCACCACACCTGTCCAGTACTCTGAAGGGAAGATGAAGAAACAACTGTGACTTTAGATACAGATGGAGATTGGGCCCTAAAGAGATGCAAATGCACAGACAGATTAAGATTGCACTGCACACTAAAGAGATGCAGATGCAAAGGCACAACACCTAACCAGTGCTCGCCATCGAAATTAAAATCTGGAAAAGAATACCTTGGCCAGTTGGGGCGGGCTGTGGGGGAGGCAGTGTACTGCAATGCTGCAGTAACAGTCACTAGTACTAGTACCAGTAAAGATACCACAAAGAAGTACAACAATCACACAGCTGCAGTGAATAGCATGTTCACATTGCTGGAATTATTATGTGGCACAATAAAAGGTTTCTGTTTTGATGACACGCATCACACACATACTCACACACACACACTACTTGATGCGTAGCAAATCGAAAACTTCAGTAATATAACCACATATTTTAAACAATCTAAATGTATGCACTGCTACACCACAACAATCAGCAAAAAAAAGCAAGAAATATTGAAAATATTACTGTGTGTACATTAACACAGTTATACAAGAAAAATATCAAAACAGAAAGCACTGTCTTTTTCTCCAAGTTAATCTACCTACACCACAGATAGGCCCCTCCCCAAAGCACACTTCCACAGTCTCTCAGTTCACAGACTGAAAGTTGTACATTAACATTCAAAATCCACACACAAACAATAAATGCTCGATGATGTGAGCACAGGAGGGTTTCCTATCATTGATGAACTAAAGTTTCAGCAAAAAAAATTGCTCAAAAAGGCTTTTTTAACAGCTTTTAGAAGGTTTGAATCGCAGAAGTTCTCAGAGCATATTGTCTCCTATAGCTTCCTACACACACTACCCCAATCTGAGGCTGTGCAGAACAATCTAGAGCCCACGTGATCTGAAATCCCATGAATCACTGCAAATTTCACCTTTGGAGCTTAAAATTAAGGCAAAGTGAGGTGAAGTACATTGTTTTCAATGTACTTCACCTTAAGAATTGGTAGAGTAGTGGTTTGGGAAGTATGGAGTAATGCAAAGTCATTGTTTTCAATGGACTTTGCGTTACTTATAATACAAAGTACTCCACTTTGCATTATGGAGTACTAATTCGCTCACTCTGCGAATCACTTCAATGGAGGACCAGCTATCACCATCTCTATGTGTGTTGGCGTACAATAAATCAGACACCTTTTATTGTGCTACAGAGCAATTGCAACAGTGTGAACCTGCTATCCACTTCACCAGCATGAATTTTTTTATACTGCTTTGTGGTATCTTTACTAGAAGTGGATTGTTACTGCCTTGCACTAATCCCACAACTGGCAAAATGTATTCCTTTCCAGATTTGGATTTGTGACTTAAGAGCACTGGTTAGGTGGTGTTGTGCCTTTTTGTATGCATCCCTTGAGTGTGCAGCACAATCTTAATCTGCCTGTGTGTTTGTATGGCACCATTAATTCTGGGAGACTGCATTTCTTGTTACACTCTCATTTCACTTCGTCAGCACTGGGGAAACTTCTGGACACAAGACAGTAGCATTTTGGGGATGCACATTAATTCTGGTGACTCTGTGTGTGACCTGACCACTACACGCATGACTGAGTGCGCCATTAATTCTGGGAGACTTTACATTTCTTGTTACACTCTCATTTCACTTCAGCAGCACTGGGGAGGTTTCTGGACACAAGACAGTAGCACTTTGGAGATGCACATCTATTCTGGTGACTGTGTGGGTGGGATGCTGCCAATATTTATGTCACTCCACCTTACTTCATGTTTAAGGTGGAATGACAATGAAAGTAATAATAACAAGGCGTGGCGGAGTCCTTTCCTATAGGGCACTGCTGTGAAGGGCGTTAATGTGAAGTGGCTACTCGTGTTCACTTCATCGGCGGACTTTAAATTTGCTGCATCTCTATTCCTTATCTTCACTGCAGATGGGGTGGCTCCAGCCCTCAGCATCACAGAGGATGAATGGCCTTCCACATTACTCAGAAAGACATTAAAATGTTTCTCTTTCTGTTCTTTTATCTCTGTGAAGGTTTCATCATTCATAGTGTCTGTTCATACACCATCTCAGTGGCACGCACCAGCCAGTGAACAGTACGGCGAGGAGCTGTGACGTAACTGTAAGTATCATTATGAATTTCTTAATTTTTTTCTTTTTGGTTGTATTAAAAAGATTGGTTTATAGTAGAAGATAGACAGAAACTTTATTTATATAGTGCTCCTTCCCAAAGGCTCAGAGCGCTTAACAGTTCAAAAGCAGCTAATAGCATAACACATAAGAAACATTTTAACATGTTGCAAATATCTCCATAAAATTCTATCTATCGTACATTAGCACAACTCACTAATAAAATAACAAAACAAGTCAGTAAATCAACAGTTGAATAAATAAATAGCTAAAGCAGCAGTCAGACCATCTTTACTAGCTTAAATCAAATGCTTGATTAAACAGAAGTGTTTTTAATCCTTTTTTGAAAGTTTCCACAGATAGTGCCTCCCTTAGGTGTCTCAGTAAAAAGTTCCACAGGGTTGGTGCCACAATTGAGAATGCACAGTCCCTAGAATGCTGCAACCTATCTCTGGGAATCACAAGGAGGCAACTCTCAGTGGAAGGAAGAGCCCGAGATGGGTGATGACTGATGAGGAACCAGGAGGTCCTGCAGGTAGGCTGGTAGGGCTTTCTTGGTCAGCAATCTGTCCTTGAAGACAGTCTTCCACCTAACTGGCAGCCAGTGCAGCCCATGAAGGACAGGTGTGACATGGTCAGATCTCAAAACACCAGTCAACAGCCTAGCAGCCACATTCTACACCAGCTGCATCCGGTGGAGATTGCCTCCAGGTAGCCTCAGGTATAGGGCATGGCAGTAGTCCAGCCTGGACATCATGAAGGTGTGCACCAGGGTGGCAAGGTCAACAGTAGGTATCAAGGCTTGGATATGGGCAATGTTTCTCAGATGGTAGAAGCCACTTTTGATGATGACTGACACCTGCCCATCAAGTGTCAAACAGTTGTCGAGCAACACCCCTAGATCCTTAACCCGAGCAGAGGGAACCAGGGGAACACCCACAGAACAAGTCCAGGGTGAATCCAACATGACAGCCTGGATCCACCACTAGTACCTCCATCTTGTCTAGGCTGAGTCATAGCCAGTTGTGAGCCATCAAGTTCTCGATCTTCTTCAGGCAGGTGTTAACCAGCAAGGCCCCAATCTGGTTTCTGGGTGCACAGGACAGGTATAGCTAGGTATCATCAGCATAACAATGAAAACCTGGTCCATACCACCTGATAATGTCTCCCAATGGCAGCATGTGCACCATGAACAACAAGGGTGACAGGACTGATCCCTGTGGGACTCCACATGACAGAGGTATTGGGCTAGATAAGACTAACCCCATCATCACCCTTTGCGCTCTATCCATGAGTAAATAACTAAACCAGTTGATGACAATTCCAGTTAGTCCATACCAGTTCTGCAGTCCATCCAGCAACAGCTCATGATCCACGGTGTCAAATTCCACTGAGAGATCAAGGACGACTAAGATGGTATGTTCCCCATCTCTTGCACCACTAGGAGGTCATTAAGCACCCTCACCATAGCAGTTTCTGTACCATGCCTGGATCTAAACCCAGAGTGAAAGCACTCATAAGTGGCAAAGGAGGCAAGATGCATCTTGAGATGAATGTCCACCACTTTCTCTAGAACCTTCCATAAGAGTGGGAGGTTCAAGATTGGTCTGTAGTTGCTGAGGCACTCCGGGTCCATCGAGGGTTTCTTCAAGAGGTGTCTAACCAAGACTTCTAACCAAGACTTCTTTCAGTGCCACCAGAAAGACCTCACTCCCAAGGGAACTCCACAAAATTAATTAATGTAAGAGACATAATTTGTGTTGATACAGTATTTTTAATGTTTTTTCACAAAAAAATGATTTGTTTCATTTTTTAATAAAAAAACTAAGTTTTTTTTGTCTAGTATGAAAACAATGAATTGCTTTTAATTAATTGCATACCACCATAGGCAATGTAATGTTGTGCAGCATCACACAGCATGCTGCAAATCACAGTCCTGCAAAGAATGAGATACCAGACATTCAAAACATGTAACACGTTGGTACTGGAGACACTCTTTCACAGGTATATGCAGTACAAATAAGAATGCAAGTGATGCCTGATTTCAACCAATAGGGTTGCACCCAAAAATTAAGTGATATGAGCCAGAAGATTCAATAATACTGATGCCAGATATTCAGACTGTGCCAGGCAGTGGCACAAGCCTGGGTGCAGTGCAACTGGGATGAACTGGGGCTAGGACCAGGTAATATTCAATGGTGATGTGCCATGGTGCAGCACCGTTGAATATGGCATGGATTGCACATGGTGCAGTTGCACTGCACCGGTGCAAGCCACAGACAGGGGACACGGGGATGCTCCAGCACAAATGCTGTTGTGCCAGGAGCATCACCCATGATATTCAGCAGAGGGCATGCAAATGAGGCTATAATATATGCAAAGCACAACTGGGGCCATTTGCATGTCATTATGGCCCCATTTGCATGCATTGCACAGGGCAGCCTGGCGACTTGTGCCTGGCCCCCTGTACAGCATGATGTGCGCACAGTAGGGTCTTGGGGCATCCCCCGCCCCACAGCCATGATCACAGTACATGCTGTAGAACAAACATCTCTCTGGTAGTTCAGTGGACCCCCCTCCCTCCCGAGTCCCTGATATATGTATAGTTAGTCATTCCCTGGTGTCTAGGGCACCTCCCTCCCGATTCCCGATAACTGTAGAGTCATTCACATATTTGGGACTGCCTAGCATAGTATGCCCTGCAAGCTCATTGGTCACAGTGGATCAATGGGCTTCACAACCCATACTGTACCTGTCATTCAGCAGGTGGGCAAGCGGTATGTGGGCAGGTTGCAGCCGCTTGCCTTTGATGGGGGATCGGATGGGTGAGGGGTTCTGTGTGGGTGGGGAGGGTGGTGGGTGCCACTGGATCACCAGGGAACTATATTACGGTGGTATGCTGTGATAGGTGTAACAGGAGGGAGGCGGGTCCACTAGACTACCAGCACATGACTAACTATACAGTTATTGGGGAATCAGGAGGGGGGTCCACTAGACTACCAGGGAATGGCTAACTATGCATTTATTGGGGAATTGGGAGGGGGGGGTACCCTGGTCTACCAGGAAATGACAAACTATACATTTATTGGGGACACAGGAGGGTGGGGGGGTACCACTAGACCACCAGGGTGCTGTGGGTGCTTGTGGATGGTGTTCTGGGTTGGCAGGTGGCCACCCATGGATGGTGGCTGCTGTGTTGCACCCTGCAATACAGCAGCCAGCCTGTGAGTGGCCAGGAGTTGTTCCACCTATTCATGGGCTCAACTTTGAACCCCCCCATGTGGCGCAATGCAGGGTTGTGCCAGAATGTGCACTGTACATTCCGGGCTGAATATCGGGATGTGCCACATATGCATGGGCATGCCCCCTGCATCTGCGCCACGTACATTATCATTGTGCCACAGCACATCGGGATTTGCACTGTGCCTGGCAGCCTTTTCAATATACCACCAGGGCTTAATGTGGGGTTACACTTGCACAACTCTGTTGCACCATGAGCAATCTCTTTGACTATCTGGGCCTGAAAGTCCCACTAAGAAATGATTCAAATCAGAATAAATGTGACGACTTTGATAGTAACACAGTAGTATTCAGTACTTTTGAAGGCAACAAGTTTTATTTTTTCTTACGTCTCTCAGTCACGTGGAGGTTGACTCCAGTACTTGACCTTGCAGAGGATGAAAGACCTTCATTACTCAGAAAGACATTGAAATGAATTTCTGTCTTTCCTTTTGCGGTGCTCCCAGATCAACCAAAGCATTTTTCTGTAGCAGACCTTAATTTTTTCTGCATTTTCCCTGTAAAATCTGGGTGAAATTCCTGTAAATTTTCCAGTATGCTCATGCCAAATTATTTTTGCATTTGGTTCATTTATACATGCCAGTATCCCCCCAGCCTCCCTTAGTGCCTTCTCACATTACTTAGCTACCTTAAGGTCATCTGATATGACTACCCCAGGTCCATTTCCATTTGCATTGTTGTTAATACCTCCCTTCCCCATTGTGTACTCTTTCTCTGGGTTTTTGTTTCCCAGGTGCATTACTTTGCACTTTTTTTACATTGAATCTAAGCTGCCATATTTTTGACCATTCTTCCAATTTTGTCAAGTCCCTTCTCATCCTTTACACCCCTTTTTGTTGTGTATCAACCCTATTACAGATGTGTGTGTCACCTTCACATCTGCAAAAAGGCATACTTTTCCTTCCAGCCCCTCTACAAGTAGTGATCACCAGCATTTTAGTGAGGGCAGTAGTGTGAGGAAGCTGCTACTGGTCAGACCGAATAATATTTTCCCCCATCCTCCTGTGACTGAGGAGCTAATTAGTAATTGTATTTTATTGAAAAAAAACTAGATAATTAGATCTCCTCAAGTCAGACCCCTCTAACCCCACGCCCCAGACACACACACTCAGTCCCAGCCAGAGCAGCACAGATAGTGTTTGAATTTATGTGAGCCCACAGTCACTGCTGGTTATAATATTTATTTTCTCTTACCTTTGCAGAGATCTGGTGAACAAGTCAAGACAGAAGGCAGCTTAGGGATCAGGATGTCTTGACTCTTCTAACGGTCTGGCCTGGCTGCTACTGAGGAAAGTGTGCGGTGTCAAATACAGGATTTCTTGATACTGGGGTCAGGTCCGGGAGCCATTTATTTCACAGACTGGCCCTGTGATTTTCTCTGCACCCACCATTAAATTAAACCAAACGGCAAGTTAGGACACAGTGGTGGTAGCAGTGGGTGTCAGAGAACAGAAGCCTAATATTGCTCAAGGTCAGTCTCTTGATCTGATGCCCGGGTGTCATGTCAACAGCTGAAAACACCAAAAACACATGGCAGTGAGCAGCTGGATGATGTGGATGTCTCTCTCTCTCTGTCTCTCTTTTTGTCTCTCTGGGCAGCACAGCAGCAGTGATCCAGGATGTTTAACCACAGGGAGTCCACCATCTGTAGCCAGAGTTTAAATATCTTGGGCTCACTCTGCATCAAACAAGAACACTATTAGCCAATCAAAGATCACAGTCAGCACATGATCAGAGCATGACTGTGGTCTCTGAACCAATTAAAGGCAGGCTTCAACTTAAATCTCATCCGTGATGAAGTTTAAACCCACAGACTACCCACAGACTCTCAGCAACAACTTTTCACCCTGGGGCACCAAATTTATACCGTATCTTTTAAAAAATATGTAATTCCTTCCCGTATCCCATTTTGAGCACACAAAACCCATAAAATATAGGAATCCCCGTAGATCTGGGAGCACTTCTTTTGCCTTCCAGCAGGTTTTACCATTCACAGGGATGACTACCAAAGGCAGTCACTAAGCAAGACAGACATCAATAAACAGATAGGAGTTATGGAACATTTTCATGAACCATCTCAGTGGCACACACCACAGCATAGCCAGCAGCACTAATGTAATGGTAAGTATCAATATGATTTTCTTTTTTTTTTCATTTCTATTTTTGTTCTTTTCCACAGGTACACATTGTGCTATGGTGGCCAAAGGAATGATGAATAATTTCTCATTTTTATTCAGCGATGACAGGTATAGTAGGATGTGAAGTCAACAGTAGCCATACTGGGTGACCTCCACACTTATAGAGTCAGGTAAAATAATTTCTATTATTTCTTCACAGGTGACAGGTGTAGTAGGATGGGGATTTAACACAATGGCTAAACTGGGCAGCCACTACAGTGACCAGGTGAAGCAAAATAATTTCTCTTTTTTCTTCACCATGATAGGGTTTGCACAATGGCTATACTGTGCAGCCACCACCACCACAGTGGGTACTTATTTGATTAGAGTCTAAATAATATTTTTCTTGTCTTCAGAGGGCTCCAGTCCTCTGCTGCTGTCTCCTGCTCCAGTAATCAAGCCATCACCATCTGCTATGCCTGGACAGCATTGCAACAGACAGCTGCTGAAAATTACCTAAAAGTAGAGCAAAAGGAACAAAAAAACAGTCTGACATCTGAAAAACTTTTCAGAATCACCCCCCTCAAAAACAAACTTGCTTACCATTCCATGGTTGAAGAATTTGCTGAATTAAAAAAAAGATATAGGCTGGTCCTATGCAGCAACATGATTTCATCACCCTAGTTATAAGTCCTTAAAATAGAAAAAACAGTAAGAAAAATGATTAGAAGAAATAAAATAGTTACAATCCCCCCCCAAAAAAGAATATAAAATAAAATACTTACCTATGCTTCTAGGGCACAAAGCAACTGATTTTAGAGAGTAGTAGACAGCATCTTTATCCATGTGAAGTACTGACATGGCCTTTCTGTGTCTTTCCAGTTTGTGTATCTGTTTTGGAATAAATGAGGCTGTACATGTGGATGGGTCAATGGACCGTTTCATACATATCATCCATAGGGTTACAGCAAAGCTATCAAATTCCTTCAGGTGCTCTTTTTTTATTGTTTAGCTTTTGAGAATTTCCAGAAGTGAGAAACTTATATATTGTGCTTAGCAGTTGTGTGTACTAAAGTGCTTGACAACACAAACTGTCCAAGATGGAGAATTAAACATCATAGTAGCAGAGGCACCACAGCAGTTTCCTATCAACATTACTGATTTTGGATTTGGGGAAACAATTTTGGGAAGTAAGAAACTTATACAGTATCTTGCACTTGGAATTGTATGTACTGAAGTGCTTGACAACTTGATTATCTGAGAGGTTGAAATAAACAGTATAGTAGCAGAGGCACCAGCAGCAGTTTATTACCAGTAGTGCTGATCTGGGGATTGGGGTAACAATTTCCAGAAGTGAGAAACTAATATCTTGTGCCTTGCAGTTGTGTGTACTAAACTTCTTGACAACACAGACTGTACAAATTAGTGAATTGAACAGCATAGTAGTGGAGGCACCAGCAGCATTTCTGAACATAGAAGAAATTCCCAAGACTACATACTGAACTTTTCCTTCTCAACAACTTTCTTCCTGCATTTTCTCAACAGCATCAGTGGCACTGGGCGACATAAACAAAGCATTTGGCAAATTTTTATTTATTTATTTATTTATTTATTTATTTATTTATATGTCTTTGGTAACCAGGTAAGTGCATTGATCCATTGGACCACTTTCAGACACTACCCGGGCCACAAATATGGCTACAAAATAACATAATCAACAGGGACAATGGTCAAAAATAGCAATATTATAGAGTAACACATGTAATATCATATATACAATATAATACTAGATTTGGTAACGGACTCCAGACAAGGTAATTAACACATGATGGAGACAAAGCAGGTCTGCAAGCTAAGTTTCAGTGTTCAGGGTCTATCTAAGATGCCTACCTGCTCTAACAGTGGGCAGTAAATAAAGACTTGATTGATTGATTGATTGATTGATTGATTGAGAAGGCTACATTAATAGGTGCATGGAAGCTTACATGGAGCATGCAAGTTGGCAAGGATCAAGGATAGTTAGGTGCATAGAAGCTCAGACTTGCTAGAGAAATATCAAAACAGTAGATCAGTAGTTCTGCAAAGAGGTAAGAACAGGTTAGTAGAGCAAAGAGTACCATGAGGTATGATGCAGGTAGAGAAAGGCTAGTAGGCAATAGAGAGGCAAGTTGGAGGAAGGGGAGGTGTCCCAAAAGATGGCACAGCAGGTCCTGGCATCACAATGGCCTGCACCCACTGGTGTTGTCTTGGGGGCAATTAATGCTGGCAGAAAAAGCTAAGGGACAAACACAGTTGGAAAAGCCAGAAATGTAGGGCGATGGAGTTGTCCCAATGGCTCACCAGGTCCTAGCGTCTTGATAGTCCACTCCTTCTGGTACTGTCTTGGGGCAGTTACAACCTGACCCAACTAGAAGCCAGTTGCACAGACTGGTTTTGAAGGACAGATGGGTGGCAGAGGAGCTGTTGGATACAAGTCACTTATTCTGTGCAAGAACTTCTAATTTGTGAATATCAGAGAATTTCTCTTCTCAACCATGTTCTTCCTGCATTTTCTCAAAAGAACTAGCATGAAAGCATTTTGCCACTTAAGCAAACAGAATGAACTTGGGGGGGGCACCATTATGTGGCAGCCCACCCTTTTTTACTAGACTCAAGAACAATTAAGGGAGAATTAAATTTATGTAGTTTGTGATTTTGGCACACACCACATTAATATAACAGTTCCACATAACATTGTTGAGGAACTGTACAAACAAGCAGCATAGTACCAGCTAGCCTAACATGAACCAGACTGTGACATATTTATTCTGGTAGTTCAGGAAAATTAAGAAAAGACACAGGAAGATACAGACCTGAAGGTTAGAGAAGTCATATGGGAAGGAGTCAGACTTTAACAAACATAACACACAGGTAAAAAAGATGCAACTTTTTTGTATTTATAAACTTTTTTTTTCTTTTTAGGGGTAACATGGAAAGACCATGAAACCTAGACAGTTGGAAAGGGTATAAAGAGGACAGCATAGATTTTTGTTGCATTTATTTATCAATTTTTTGAGGGGGTTGTATTTTTATTTTTTATGGAGGAATTGGGAGATAGGACATCAACAAACAGAAACAAGAAGAAATATATTAAACAGAAAGTCATGTCACATAACCATTCACATGGTACTGCAGCCACCATCACTACCACCCATTTCACCATGGCAGGCCTTCTCAGGACTGCCAGCAGATATTCCTGGTTGGCAACGACAAATTTTATATCCTGCTGCACCTCTTTCAACTGGTGGAGCAGGACCCCACCTCCTTGTACAATAAGGCCAGCTTATCTGCTGTTACTGCTGCTGGTGGTGGTGTTGGTGCTGCTGCTTCTTGTACTAGAGGAGGACCTTGACCAACAGGGGGCACATGTTGTTCTTGTCACTGCCCTGTGGCACATGACATTGTACAGTGTCAGTGACATTCAATATGACTCCGAGTCACATATTCGGATTGACCACCATCCACCCCACCCCTACTTGCTTCTTCTTTAAGCATCGCTTCCCACACTACATGGTGTTGCAGTCTGAGGTTGTTCTCTGCCCCCAAGTGCCATTGTGGCTCCCCTTTCCCCCGGTGGACCTACTTGTCACACAAATTACAAGTGGCCACACTGTAGTCACTAGGGACACTTCTGAAAAATGACCACACAGGGGAGATCTTGGAATATTGGCAGTGGCTGCCCAACAGACCTTCCTCTTCATGTTGGGTAGAGATGGTGCAGAATGTGATGCTGGAATCATGGGGAGGCCTCAGACTGCTGCTGCTCCTGCCGATGATGATCCTGTGGCTCCTGCTCCTAATACTCCACTGGCACCACTGCTTGTGGTTCAGTGGATCCTGAGTGACTTTCACAGATGTTTGGGGGGTCTGCCCAACAAAGTGTGTCCAATTTAGGTGGATGACCCTCAACCCACCACGGGTTCAGACACCCTGATACCCAGGTGCACAGACTCCTCCTGAAATCCCCGCCTTAATCTGCTACACAAGTCTTGGGGCAATGAAATTGAAAAAAAAAAGAAACATAGAAACATAGAATGTGTCAGCAGAAAAGGACTGCCAGGCCCACCCATTCTGTTCTGTATACCTAGCATGCCACTTGGACTTTGCTATTGCCTCCCTCCCCTTCCCTATGACTTACAGACCCCTGTGTCTGTCACATGCCTTCTTGAATCCCCCACAGTTCTTGACCACACCACCTCCTCTGGGAGTCTGTTCCAACTTTACACCACCCTCTCTGTAAAGCAGAATTTTCTGATGTTTCCTCTGAACCTCCCCCCCTACTATCTGCATACCATGCCCTCTTGTTTTTGATTGCTCCCTTAGCTGAAAGATGTCCCCTACTGGTGCCCTGTTGATACACTTGATATGTTTGAAGGTCTCAATCATGTCCCACCTTTCTGTTATTTGTTCAAGGGAGTACATGCCAAGGTCCCTCAGCTGTTCCTCATATGACAGGTGACTAAGTCCCCTTACCATTTCTGTTGCCCACCTCTGGACGTGCTCCACCCTATCTACATCCTTCTTCAGGTATGGCCTCAAGAACTAGACCCTATACTCCAGGTGCAGTCTGACAAGCTGCCTGTACAAGGGCATGATGACCTCCCTCTTCCTGCTAGTTATTCCCCAACTGATACAACCCAGCGTTCTACTAGCCTTTGCATAACCTTCTCACATTGCTTTGCCAGCTTTAGGTCCCATGAAATAAATATGTCCAGGTCTCAATCCAGCTCAGTAACCTCTAGGGCATGACCCCCACCATATGGTATTTTGTTCCCAGGTTATTTCTACCTAAGTACATGATCTTGCACTTTTTTGTGTTGAAAGACAAATGCCATTCTTTAGACTACTCCTCCAGTTTCTCAAAATCCCTGCTCATGCTCTCTCTCCCCCCTCATGCATAACCATTCTATTACAGACCTCCGTGTTGTGTACAAACAGCACACTCATCCCTCTAGCCCCTCCACTATGTCCCCTATAAATATATTGAAAAGGAGTGGACCCAGCACAAACCCCTGAGGTACCCCACTGGTGACCCTTCCCTTCTTTGATTGTACCCCATTAACAATTATCTCTGTCTTCTACCCTCCAGCCAGTTTTGCACCCACCTAACTATGAGCAGCCCCAGTCCAAGACATCTCATTTTGTGCAGCAGTCTCCTGTGTGGCACAGATTCAAATGCCTTTTTGAAGTCAAGATATGCAACGTCTACAGACCCCACTGATCAAGAACCCTAGTGACCCAGTTAAAGATCTCTATTAAATTCGTTTGACACAACCTTCCCTCAGTGAAACCATATTGCTGCCTATCTTGTAGGCCATTGGCTTCAAGGTAGCTAGTGATCCTCTTTTTTTAGCAGTTTCTCCATGAGTTTCAACACCTATGATGTCAAGCTCACCAGCCTATAATTGTCCGTCTCCTCCTTGCCCCCCTCCCATGAAGGGGACCACATCCACCCTTCTCCAGTCATCAGGGGTCTCTTCTGTCTCCAAAGATGCATAAAAGAGACTGGCCAGAGATTCTGCTAGCACTTTGCTAAGCTATCTTATGTGCATTGCATCAGGCTCCAATTGCCTTATCCACCCTCAAACCCTCTAGCTTCCTCAGGACCTCCTCCACCTGGAATGGACTGGAGTCAATCACCCCTCTACCTCTTCATGTGCCCTGATTTTCTTAAACTCACCTTCCTTTTCAACTGTGAAGACTGAGCAGAAATCGCTATTGAGTATCTCTGCCTTCCCATGGTCATCCTCCACCAGCTCCCCTTCTCCATTTTTTAACCTAATTATCCCATCCCTTGACTTTCTCCTCTTGCTTACATAGTGGAAGAAGGTTTTATCCCCCTACTTGACCATGCTGGCTATTCACTCTTTCTGTTCTTCCTTTGCCCTCCTGAGTCCCCAACCTGCTTCCTTCCAAAGCTTGCACTGCCTGGTGCTGAAACAGCAATTCCACATCCCAGATGTCTGCAAACAACCTGAGCATCATTTAGGTCCCAGCCATCATCACACACTGTTCCCCATTCATTGTATGACCTCATACTCTTCAGAGCATACACCATTACCATTTACAGCTGTGAGTGTATCTAAAAAGAAATATCAGGTTATGCAGACATTTACTTAGACAAATAGTTGGTTCATGCATTTAAATTCTTACTTTAGTAATGCAGTAGTGCATTTGGGGTGGTTAAGGGTGTGCTTGTTCCCCTTAAACATTTGCTTGGAACATGCATTTAAATTCTTACATTAATAAAACAGTAGTACATTTAGGGTGGTTAGGAGCATGCTTGTTCCCTGTCTTGTATGTCTTGTACGATACATTTCCTGCTTTTTGAGTTTGCTTTATTTTTTTTCTTTGAGTTTGCATTATTTTTTTCTTTTGAAATAATAAAAGTAAACTCCTTTCAAAATGACAGTCCCCAGGTTTTCATTAATGTAGTCTGCTGTTTTTTTAAACTTATCATGCCGTAAGTTTATTGAGCAGTGTGTGTTGCATCTAAGCAATAATATCCAACAGGGAGGGTGGTATTGAGAAATACTGGACCACCCAGGGGTGTAATGAGGCCCGACGTGAAAGGCATCTTATAGCTTCTGGAAGGTCAGGTATTTCCCAATACTGCCCACCCTGAAGGATATTATTGTGTTTAGAAAATGGGCTTCCCATAGCAGTGTTATGTGGGATTTAAAAATAATAATACATTTAAAAAAAAAGAATGAAGTATAAGTCATTTAGTTGTAAAGTAGTCCCTCCTTTGTGTGGGAGAGTGGACACAGTTGAAGGGATACAGGACCTGCAGGAAAGATCTGGAAAAGCTGGGGAGGTGGTCCAGGATCTGGCAGCTTGGCTTCAATGCCAAGAAATGCAAAGTTATGCATATTGAACCAAGAATCCCACACAGAGTATTACATGGGTGGAGTCTGAGTATCTGCATCAGAGGAGGAGAAGGGCCTGGGAGTGATGATCACTAGTGATCTGAAGCACTGCACGCAGTGCAAGAAAGCAGCAGTAAAGGCAAACAAGATGCTGGATGCAAGCTAGGGATCAGGGTAGGAGAGGAGGTATATATTGCCCTGCTACAGGCCACTGGTAAGGCAGCATCTAGAGCATGGAGTTCGGTACTGTTGCTCCACCTCAAAAAGGACATTAACCTGCTGGAGAAGGTACAGAGGAGGGCTACAAAGATGATAGCTAGTCGGCAGGGCAAGGCATAGAGGAGAGGGTGAGAGTACTGAACATGTACTCCTGGAAGACAGAGAGAGAGAGGAGTAATGATTGGGACATTCGATACTTGAAAGGGATAAATAAGGTTGATAAGGAGAGTCTCTTTGAGCTGAGTGGCAACCATATCACAGTGGGGCACAGTCTTAAGCTGGGGGAGGTTTGGGAGAGGGTCAGGAAGCATTTTTCTTCACAGAGAGGGTGGTGAGCACTTGGAATGTGCTGTCAGAAGAGGTAATCTTGTTGAAGACAGTGGCAGCTTTAAGAGGTGCTGGGATAGGTATAGGGGAAGGCAAGAATCATGGGTAGGGAGGATGGGAGGATGGTGAGGGAGGAGAGAGAGAGAGAGAGAGAGCAGGGGCGTTAGCTCAGGCTGTGGACCCTAAGCAATATGAACTTGATAGACCAAATGGCCTCTTCTGCTGGCTTCTTCATATGTTCTGTGTTCATGTTCTGTCTCCCCTCCACAGAGCCATTCTGTTGTAGTTTTGCTCTTTCCCTACCAATTCCTCAGGAACAGGTTTTCACACCCAGGAGTTTGTTGTCATCATTACTGTAGCCTCCAAACTTGCAGCTGTTAGCACAAACTTATTTGACCCTGCACAAAGCAGGATGTGCCTTCTGATCTCTGCTGCTTGTCCTGGAGATTTTACCTAATGTTTTTTTTTTACAGTTTCCCGCTCCTTGCTGCCTACCCCTAATATCACAAGTTTTGCTATTTTCAAAATAATTACAAAATCAATCAACTTTGAATATAAAAACTCTTGATGATAGTAGTCTAACCCTTGTTAATTTCTATAAATACTTGGGAGTCTGGATAGACTCTCATTGTAAATGGGATACACACATTGACCTACTGACTAGGAAACTAAATAAAACTTTGAGGGCCTTATATAAATATAAATACTGCATCTCTCCAGATATCAGATTAAAAATAGTAAACTCCATGGTAATCCCTCTGTTTGACAGGTGTTATTTTTGGTGACACAGCTGAAGGTGTTCTACACCTGCTTGAAGTGCTTTATGTATAGAATAGTGTATAGTTTACCATTCATAACAAGGCTATTCTCGGCCAGTGGTTACTATGATGGCTGCCAGCCTCGAGGCGAAGCTGGGAGGTCTATTAGCCATCATAGTAAACACGAGGGTTGAGATTAGTCTTGTTATAAATGGTAACCATACACTGTTCTATATAGTGTATAGTAGTTTCCAAAAGAACACACACACAAAAAACATTACGTGACAAGTTGTCAGTCCTAAATGGTTTACTGTGATGTTCTGCAGTGCCCTATGCTAGTGCTGTCCCTCAGAAACTGAATTTGCCTAATGTCATTTTCTGTCTTTTTACAGTTTTACATTCTCTTGATTTAAAATAAACTTTTCCCGCTCCGACATGGGCTTAGAATAGACAGCAGCTGACATCGCTTGTTCAGAATTAATACTTTTTATTCTGTTACTGCTGTTACCTGTGTGGGTGCCACTACTGCAAGATGAATTTTACTAGTTTTTTTTTTTTTTATATTTATTTCCTCTCTCTGCTTACAAACAGAATGGAATGTGGCTGTGATAGGCTGTTTAGTGGGCATCGGTGCTTGAGGATACAACTGTATGATGTCCATGGTGCAGCAGAACAAAAAGTCATTCTGCTGCACTAGGGACGTCACTGCTGCAGCAGAACAACATTTTATAGAACATCGATTTCAGGTTAGAACTGCATTCTACTATACACTATAACAGATTTGTGTGTTATGTTCTGGATGCACCCTGGCATGCACACCACTGTTCCTTCTACAAAGCCTTGGATTGGATAGCACCGACAGAATGACAAAAACTACATATACTATATTTGAAATATTGCTGTCAAATGCAAAAAATGTCTAACTATACGCTAGATTAAGTTATGAAACAGAACATTAGGGAGGATTTACATGTAGCTGGGGCAATAGAGTACACGGTGCCAATGGTAAAAACCATGAGGGGTAACTCTAGTTTTGTGCATACGGGCCTGAGGCTTAGGAATAGTCTGCCAGATCATTTGAACAAAGTAATAGTATCTTATCTTGGAATGCTATAAGATCTTGATTTATTGATGCTGCTAAATCTCCTAATACTTGCTCTGGCTGAGCTAAGTTTGTTACTTATTGTTAAATGTGTGTTCTTGCTGTATTTGCACTGTATGTTCTGTACATTTTACTGTTGAATTTCTATTCTTCTACAATGGGACCCATTTGAAAATGAGCATTGGCTAAACCTGGGTTATTCCTTTCCGTTGTGTCTCAGAATAACATTTTACTACTACTACTACCATGAGGACCAGGAGTCACTTTTTACTGTTTTTTTTAATTAATTAATTGTTGTTTTACTGCTTCCCGTCCCTCGCTGCCTGCCTTGAGGACCGAAAGTATGAAGAGGAGCACAGTACAGTGGAGCAATCATGTCATTCCAATCTATGCTGCATTTCTTGTTTGTTTGTTTTTTTTTTGTTTTTTTAGTTTTCCAGTCCTCACTGCCTACCCTGAGGACCGGGAGCATGAAGAGGAGTGCCTTTCTGTCAGGTGGAGCGATTATGTCAGAATCGGAGGAGGAAAAAAACAACAGCGCTGCCAGTGCCATTCAGTGGAGCGATTGTTGTGGGACCAGGAGCAAACAAGAACTGGTAGTGGACATTACACATTAAGTACTGTTGTTCGGGATAGTGGGTGTAGTAATTTGTTGCTGAGAAGGTTTAGTTTCCATTTCTTTAACAAGCGGAGAGATCGGGGCATAGTACAGCAGGGAAGAACTGTAGCATGAAACTGGCTCACTCACTCTGTCAGCGAATGGAACAGAAAGAACAAAACAGGATATTTTTTAGTGTTTCTTTTCTTTTGTACTGGTGCACTTTCTTTTACTTTACTGCATATAGTGTCTGACTGGGCTAAGAAATTAATGGGTGGGGGAGGCGTTGACTAGCTCTCATTTAAAGTGCAAACAAGGGATTTTACCCAATTAGGATGCAAGTGCACACTAGGATTTAACAGTGGGATAACGTCACTGTAGGATGGCACTTTTTCTTCCTGGGCATCTATTGAAAGTTAATGTACCCCCCTGGTGAGGGTACTAGCCAATCAGATGGCTGGAAATAAAAACTCCATTTTCTAATAAGTAAGAAGGCACTCCCAGGAATACTTTGAAAGTATATTACTCACCCACTTTTGGTATAGTCACATGCCCCAGGCAATGATTAACTGACTGTAAAACTGTCCCATGGGAGTACCTTATTAAAATTATAAAATGTTAGATCAACACAAATTGAGTATCTTTTATTTTTTCTTACTTGGTTATGATGACAACATGTTTTGAATAAAAATATTTATTCTGCCTGATTCTGGGCTTGTGTGAGGCTTGTAACTGAACTGAAGCAAGTACTCTTGTTCTCAGGTGTTAACTGCAAGTCTTGCACTTGCATCTACCTGCAGCGATGTGTGAAGTCAGGAAATGTCACTTTGCAAAATATCACAATGTGGGAAGTGTGCCTTCATCTAGTGTCTCTAATGAAGTGCTTACTTTGCTAAGCAAAACTATGAATAGTGGCACTATGTCAGTGAATCTACTGGTGAAGTGTCACTCCGTGTAGTTTTTGTTGAATAATATATTACTTTGCTCATGAAGAACAAGGTAAAATGGCTACTCCTTGTGTATCACTGCTTTATTTCTTAAAAAAAAAACAAGAAAGCTAGTTCCACCCTCTAAGTCATAGTCAGTCACCCCCCTCTGACAACACCAGATGGTTTTAAATAATATCTTTCCATCCCTTCACTAGGTTCCCACCTACCTCTTCCCCCAAATACTCGTGAATTTTTTTTTACCTCATTTTCTCCCCTTAGCCCGGTCAGCTCTAGTGTTCCAGACGTCTCAATCCTCTGGCACTTCATCCATCTTTACCCATCTCTCGAGCCGCTTATCCTTGCTACCCCCACAGCTTACTCCCTGTGGTGGGAGTTGAGGAGTTTTATGCAATTGAAGACAGCAGTGCTCTCTCATTGGACCCCTTCACTCCTTTCAAGTACACAAAGTTTCAGCCCATAAAAATATACCCTCTGCCATCATTGGCTTATGTGCTTATTGGTCTGTCAGTGATGAGCCCAATGCATCTTGACCTGTATTGGACACAACACTGACACACCTCTAAATGCTGTTCACTATACCAAAACACAAGTGCAAGGAAACATAAAAAAAGATTATAAGGAACACTTTTGTGAAAGTATGATTAACAACTTTGTGACCTGCATGAGAGACCACATCATTTATCTTATAAAATGCCCTTGCAAATTTGTGCACATTGGTAAAATCAGCAGAGAACCTAAAAGATAGATAAAAAGACAAAAGCAGTATACAAAAAAAAGATGAAACATCTGCAGTGGCCAGGCATTTAACCTAAATGGGTCCCAATAACCCCAACTTATACTTCTTGGGACTGGAAAAAGTGGAGCTTCCACTCTGAGGAGGTGACTGGAGAAAACAGTCCTCACAAGAGAGGCCCACTGAAGGCATATGTGTGGGGCAACAACCCCTAGATTCAGAATAAATTAGAACTTGATTGGAGAATGATAATGTAATATTGTATAATGGTTATTTATTCTAAAAAAACTACCTTGTTTGGATCTTTGGTGGGGTTGTGTGAGATGCACCCTGTTGAAGGTGTTTGTGTATGTGTGGGGGTGGTATTGTGGAGTGAAATTATTTTGATTGTAAATTGTTGGGGTTTTATTTTGTTGAATTTGAAATGTGTTGGGATGGTTTTAAGACAGTCAGGCACTATTCTCCCACTATGCTCATGGATTTACACCCTTTTGACTGTCCCCCATTAGCAGCTGAGGTGTAAAAGAGATGCTGAGCATTGGGGATAGTCAAAAGTCAATTGAAAGGGGAGCAATCTGGGCATGGTGGGAGAATGGAGATGAGTGGATGGATAGAGATCATGGGGACTAGGAGATGCCCTGGTGCTAAATGGTGTCAGGAAAGGGGTGTTTCCTGTCCAGTTCCTATACCCAAGGGCTCCACAAATAGTAGGCAGGTTCCAGGATCTTCCTCAATGACCCATCCAACTAGGGCAGTGTTGTGCAATGCCAGATCAATTAGGAACAAGATGGCTGTTATAGCTGATCTTGTTGGAACATCTGATCTGGCATACATCACCAAGATCTAACTGGATGAGAATGCAAGCCCTATTTTGGCATCTGCTCTTCCAGCTAGGTTCTCGTGATACACTGTCCGAAATTGGATCATAGAGGCGGGGGTGTAGCCATTATGTTTAAAATGGAACTGGGCCTTGTGGATGTGCCAGTGGGGTGCACTTGATCCTTTGAGTGTGACCTGGGAGCAGGTGTAGGGTTCAGGATACTCCTCATCTACCATCCACCCGGTGATGAGGGTGAATTCCTGAAGGAGTTCATGGACTTCATTGTCAGTGTGGCTTTGGAGTCACTCAGATGGTTAATTCTGGGTGACTTCAATGCCTGGGTCAATGATAAACTCTTGTAATTTGGAAATAGTCTCCTTCAGCTTATGACTATGCTGGGCCTTACACAGGTGTTTACCTCTGCTACCCATATAGGGGTCACTCTTTGGATCTTGTGTTCCTCCTGGGGATGGAGATCATGAACTTGGGGTGGAACCAGTCAGTTGGTCAGACCATCAAACCATAAGTTCAGTTTTGGGACACCCCCAAATAGGTCTTCCCCCATGGAGATGGACCAGTACCACCCTTTAATGGAAGTTACTTCAGAGGGCTTATCAGCAGTGCTGGACCTATCAGGTTTATCAAGTGAATGCATGAATCCAGAGGGTCTTGTACTGGCCTACAATAAGGTGGTGGGTGATGCCCTGGATTCCACACCCTTTCACTCTGCACCCAAGGACCACTTGGTTTGATGGGTCCTTGAAGAGCGGGTTGAAGGCTGAGAGAGCTTGACAGAAATCCAGCCTGGATGCTGACAGGCTTAGATGGATGGAATATTATAAGGGCTTTCACAAATCAAGTGTGAGAGCATGCTCGATTCTTGGCAAATAAGGTTTCCAGCATCAGGTCAGGTATCAGCCCAACTCTCTCTATGAGGGATTGCAGAGATCAGTGGGAGGTAGAGAGCACCCATTCTACCTGGTCTGACTTTAGCTGGCTGGAATTGTTGGATATTGTGAGCATTGTCCAGACTTTGCGACCAACCAGATGTAGTTTGGATCCTGGCCCTATGCCACTATTAGTAGATTGCATAGCTGTTATCTGCCCAATCCTTGCTGAAATCATCTGGAGTTCCCTGGAGAAGGAGTCTTTCCGATCTCCTCAAGGAGGCAGTCATCCAACCACTCCTTAAAAAGCCCTCCTTGGATCCAGACTGTCTAGCTAACTATAGACCTGTCTCTAATCTACCCTTAGTGGGTAAGGTTATTGAGAAGGTGGTTGTGTTGCAGCTGGATGACCATCTTACAACCCACAATGTCTATGATGTTCTCCAAGCTGGATTTAGGAAAAGACATAGCACTGAGACTGCCCTTGTTCGGGTTTTAAATAATCTAATTGTGAGAGATGGAAAGGCTTATGCTATCTTAGACCTTCCTGGTCTCTCGTCGGCATTTGACACTGTAGACTGTGGTGTGCTTTTGGACTGCCTGCGGCTTCTCTGTGGACTGTCTGCAATATCCCTAACCTGATTTCAGTCTTTCCTCATGGACATGTCACAGATGGTTGTCACTGGAATTTATTCCTCTGATGCTCTACCCCTGTCCGATGGGGTGCTGCAGGGCTCCATACTGGTGACTGTGCTGTTTGCAGTGTATATGCTGCCATTAGGAGATATCATTAGGTGATACAGTTTTGGTTTTCACTGCTATGCAGATGATACTCAACTGTGTATGTCCTTTATTCCAAGACAGGATGAAGCAATCTCCGTGCTTAACAACTGTCTAGCCGAGATCAAGAATTGGATGAGCACTAACTGGCTGAGGTTAAATCTGGATAAGATCGAGGTGCTTGTTGAGGACCCAGGCCATCCTGAGGTGGGTCTTGGTGTTGGGCATCCTTCAGACTTATGGCTTGATGGTGCCCGGCTCATGACTTCAGACTGGGTGCTAACCTGGACATTAATTTTGACAGCTGTTTGACCCTGAAATAACAGGTTTCTGCCATTGTCAAATCCTCCTTTTACCATCTAATGAATATCACCCAGGTGAAACACCTAGTTTCTCAGGCTGACCTTCCTACATTGGTCCTTGCCTTCATAACCACCTGCCTTGATTACTGTAATGCCCTCTACCTAGGACTTCCAGGGGTTGATATCCATTGCCTGCAGCTAGTGCAGAATGCAGCAGCCAGGCTTTTGACTGGTACATCCAGGACTAGTCATATTATGCCTGTGCTGCGTGAAGTGCACTGGCTGCTGGTACAGTGGCAGATCACCTTCAAGGTCTGGTTACTGATCTACAAAGCCCTACATGAACAGGGACCCTGGTATCTGAAAGATCTCCTTACTCCCTACTGCCCCTTCTACTCACTTCAATCTACCGATGAGGGATTGCTAGAGATTCCCAGGGTTCAGTTAAAAACATATGAGGCCCCTACCCTGTGGAATTCTCTACCATGTTGGTTAAGGGAATGCCTGATTGTCTCGAGTTTTAAATCAGACCTCAAAATATATCTGTCATATCAGGCTTTTTCTGAAGGTTTTTAAAATCTCATGGATGTTTCTTATTTGATTATATTGTTTGTTTATCTTACTGTACAGTGCTTTGGTATTTGAAAGGTGCTTGCGAAATAAATTTTACTTACTTACTCACCTAAATCTACATAAGTCACCATGTCATATGAATGCATACTGTACATACAGTATCTCTCAAAACACGCAACATAGCGCATAACACTTGGAGTATCAGAACATTACTTGTTCTCCCCATTGCTACAGTCTATATTTTGTAAACTTATGGTGGTTTCTTTAACATATTTCCTGTAAACTTCTTTTTGTTTCATGCACCAACTACCATCTGTCTACAACCCCACCCCCAGCAACACTGCCAGATTATTTGAACTACTCATCCAACAGTTAATGATTTCACTCTCTGACATATTAATTTGTATGGTATAGGTAGATTTACAGCACCAGTCAAGGATTGGGCTACTAGACCTGAATAAAGGTTACTAACTAATTTTGAGTAGTCACACAGACACAATCTTATAGTAAGTAACGTGCATCAAAGCATTAAAGTTTCATCATCACTTCATTATGTGGCTATTAGTAATCAGTCAATAATTACTGGTACCATTTGATGAAACTATATAGAAACTGCCCAATAAATATATGATCAAGGCACCACTTTGGAAAGAAGCTTGCTGCGCGTTGAATTTAATTTAGCTTAAAGAATGGGCACAAAAATCCCATACACCTCATTGACTAAAACCAGTCAGTAGACTGTGCATTAATGCAGCACAGTGCATGGTCATCCTGGTATATAGCCACATAACATATCAATACACTGCCACAGAATATTAGCCAAATGGGAGATAGCCATTGTTTACCCTCATTCAAGCAGTCAATACAGCACAGTCTACAGAGAAACAATAAGTCATTTTTCACAATCTCACCTTATTTAGCCTGTAGTAACTACATTTATTTATTTTTTTATTTTGTTGTTTAACCAGGTATAGCACACTAAGCTGAAAGCTTTTTTACAGAAGCAACCTGGGAACACAAGGAGGTTAAGTGACTTGCTCAGAGTCACACAGTATGCAAGTGGAAGCTGTGGGATTCAAACCCAAGTCTGGTCTGCTGGATATCACCAAATTTGCAGCTTAGAGCATTAGACCACTGCCCTATACTACCTCCCTCCATTTAATATTCACAATTAGCTCCATTATTTGCAGTCCTCTCTGTTTGTCAATTTTCTTTTGTGAAATCAACAAACACAATGAAGTGATCATGTTGAGCACCATCCATTCCCATCCTCCCACACTGTGTCCTAGCTAGTGATGTGTGAAGTTGGAAAACTTTGCTTCATGGATTAATTCATGAATTTGACACATTTCATGAATTAATCCACCATGCAAAGTTCCAGCTTTGCAGAAAAGTGATAACTCTGCAAAATGCAAAGCCTCAGCTTTGCCTGCAGAGTTAGGCACTGAGGCAAAGTCTCTCAGGACTGAGAAGTTGTGACTTCGCTGGTGAAGTTTGTTGGAATGCCGACGTTTGCAATGTGCTCTGGGGTTGGAGGTCACATTTCACTGAACAACCTGCAGCACATGGAGGAGGCTGTCTCTTAGTGCAGTGCTGTGAAGAGAGAGTTGAGAAAAGTCTGTGTACTTGCCAGAGTAAGAAAACCCTTTAAAACATTTAAAAACAGAACTTTTTGAAATCCAGATTGCTCATAAATTGTTTTAGAGGGCATTGTGCTTCTAGATTTGTGTTTTTGGTTTATTTAATTGGTAATTATTTACTTTAAAGTTGTGGTTACAGTTTGACAGTCTGTAAAGCCGTGGTGTGGGGGAGGGAAGCAGCAAGGTAGCAAAACATCCCAGAATAATCTATTTTTTTTATTTTGAAAGCAGGAGATTTGTGTTATATTTTTGTATTTTTAGTCTTTCTTGTTAATTTGTTTTGTTATCTGTAGAGTTATTTCTTATTTGTATTTCTGTTCTTAATTTGGTGTGTTTAAACCATTTTTATGTCTCCATGCTTGCGCAGCCAACATCTTGCAGCAGTGGAGATTTGGAGGTGCGGTTGCT
This sequence comes from Neoceratodus forsteri, assembly GCA_016271365.2. NCBI lineage: Eukaryota > Metazoa > Chordata > Ceratodontiformes > Ceratodontidae > Neoceratodus > Neoceratodus forsteri. The sequence goes on from CM057449.1 coordinate 277,474,999, forward strand.
GTTGGGCAAAAGCATGGCACGCACCAGTAGGTGTGTCCCACATTCCCCAATCAGCCAGCAGCAGGAGCTGACACCTGCCTGGCCACGAGGCGATGACATCTGGAGAAAGGTCCTCTGCAATGAGAGTGAAGCTCTCATGCAGCATGACCACAACACGCCTCTCCCTACGTGCAGGCAACATGGTGGCAGTAACTGCTGCTGTTGCCTGTTAACCCCCTTCCTTTATTGTGTGCTGATGGGGGTGCTCAATCCCCATATCCATCATGTAACTCCCCTTTTTCATTGTCAAGAGGGTTCCCCAATCCCAATCGGCATCATGCACCCCCCCAACAGTTTCTCTTGCCGACAGGGGTGCCCAATCCCAGTCAGCATAATGTTGTCCCCTTCCTTTTTTTTTGCCGAGGGTGCCCAATCCCCTCAGCTCCTGTGGCTCCCCCTTTCCTTGTTTGCTGATGGGGGTGCCCAATTCCCCCTGGCTAAAGCACCCACACACACACACAGGTGGCATGCTGGGAGCCTCACCCCATGGTGCCAAAGCACCTATTAAAACAAAACCAGCAAAGTCTTATATTTTTTTTCCTGTAAAGAAGGAAATGGTCCCTCAGTGGTCTCTCTGGCCCCCCTCCCACAACCCACACTCATCCACTGTGCACCCTGTCTCCTCACCGCCTCCTCACCCCATACTTACCTCTGGAGTCCAGCTCGATGATCTTCGGTGGACCTGGAACACGTCTGCACTCTTCAAAGCCGACCGCGAACGAGGAAATGCCGGTAAGCTGTATAATGGAATGAATAGAGTTTTTTCAACTTTGCTGCATATCTCGGGAATTTTGGCACCAAATTTTCAACATGGGGTTTTTGGCATTTCTCCTCATGAATCCTATCACTGTCATAGTGTTAATCAGCTGCAAAAGGTGACTTCACAGTTACTGCATGGAATCACCTTTCAGGACTGATTAATGAACCGACAGTGCCAGTGTTCATGAGGTGGCCTCTCAAAAAGTCTATGTTGCAAATTTGGTGCATAAAATCAAAAAAAATGACTGTTTTATGAGCGTGCATTGCGCAGTTGCTATGCAGGCTCATAACTTTGTGAATCTAAAATATTTTCACGCCAGATATTCAACATTGTCATTTTTGTACACCTGCTTGTGAATAGTGCAGCTGTCATTTTCCACATCCTGCCTGAAATGTGTTTCCGCACTTCCGTGCTCAATTGTGCTGTTGCTGTGGGAAATCAGTGTTCGACCAGATTATGAAAATGACAATGACACAGTTCATGAGCAGAGGTTCCAAAATGCCTATGTTGAAAATTTGGTGACGATACTCCATAAAATGATGTGTTACAGCGTATGTTGGCAGATTGCACGCCCGCTTATAACGTCGTGCATTTGTAATATTTTCATTCTGGATTTTTACCATTGGCATTTTTCCACACCTACTGATGAACAGTACAGCTGTCATTTCACATATCCTGCCCAAAATGTGTTTTCACACTTCCAGCACAGAATAGCACGGGTTGTTTGCGAAATCACTTTTTGGGACAGTTTGAGGGACTAAAAGTGACACTGTACATGAGCAGAGGTACTAAAATGTCTATGTTGAAAATTTGGTGCCGAACACCCATAAAATGACTGTGTTCCAAGTGTGCGTTGCACATTTCCTAAGCACTCTTGCAACTTCGCAAATTTGCTATATTTACATGCCACATTTTCAACACTGGCATTTTTTTACACCTCCTTATGAACTGTACAGCTGTCATTTTTCACATTCTGCCCAAAATGTTTTCCCGCACTGCACTACCAAAGCCAATGCCAGCGCGACAACATTAGGCATTGACAAATGCTTGTTCATTGTATTTCTGTAGCAGTTTTATTGATTTTCTAGTTATATTTTCTCTAAATTGACATTGCTTTTTCACTTTTTGTTGTAGTATTTACCTGTTACACCTGTCATTGTAATCTCTGTTCTGTTTTTTAACTGTTCTGTCACTGACTTTGCATTATACAAATTACCCGTTATCCCTGTTGTTATAATCACTGAGCTGTTTAAAATAAATGTTCTGTCACTGTCTGTTTGTTATACTAATTCCACCTGTTATCCCTGTAATTGTAATCCCTGTGCTGTTTAAAAAACTGTTCAGTCACAGACTATCTGTTCTACTAATTACCTGTTTCCCCTATTGTTGTAATCCTTGTGCTGTTCAAAAACAAAAACAAAAAAAATATTCTGCCACTATGTGTTATACTAATCACCCCTGTTACCACTTGTAATCCCTATTCTGTATAACAAAATTGGTTCTGTCACCCTGTTACCCCTCTCATTGTAATCCCTGTTCTGTTTAAAAATAAATCATCAAAGAATGACTGGGAAAAGAAGCTCAAGTAAAGGGAGAGGTGCCGAGGAGGCAGGAAAGAAGAATGTCAAATCTGTGTGCAAAGAAGTGCTGCTGTGGAGAAAACAATGTCTGTGGGTGTGGCAGAAGGATGTTCTATGGGCTCCAGGGCTAGTAGTACTAGTGAAGGAGCAGTCTGTGGCAGTGGCATTAGTGTAGCAACATTTGTCACTGCAACATCTGTGGCAGCCATGTTAGTGTGGGATGTGGGAGGTGACAGGGGAAACAGCAGCGCAATCAGTCAAGGAACACTGGTTGAGGAGGAGGTTGTTGCTGTTATGTAGCTGGTGGTGGTGGTGGTGCTGAGTCTGATGGCCAGTGCGGTGCTAGTGACTGAGGCAGGATAGCTTAGAAAATCTGGGTCAGACTCCCAATGATGAGAGAGTCAGAGAACTTGGAGACAGTGAGGTTGAGGGGACAAACCAGTGAAGGAGGACAGCAGCAGTTGTACTGATGATGATGATATGATGATGATGATGATGATGATGATGATGATGATGATGTAGATCCCATATGGGAGCCTGAAAAGAGGAAACATAATGGTGGTGATGCAGATGGTGCAGGGATGTTGTGTACATTAGTGATCCAACTACCAAAGTCCTCCACCCAACAATATTCTTGAGGTTATCAAATCATCAAAACAATGCAAATTTTCCCCTTTCCTCTGCTATCCCACTTCTGGCACCATGGAAATCAAGGGTTACAAAATCCCTACTTTGTGAATTCTATGTTCTTGACCCAGCTGATGAGACAGTTACTATCTGTCATCTTTGTCAAGCATGATTTAGTAAATGGAAAAGAGCTATCACCTAGACACTGGCAGGCAACACACACAAGAATAACAGGCACCTGTTACACTGGTGTCAACACCAGAAGGAAGCCAGTGCAGGGGAGCCCTCTTCCTCATCATCATCATCATTAGGCAAGGCAAAAAGAAGTAGCAGGGCATTAGACCAGGCAGATGGAGGGGTGAGAAAGGAGGACTATAGAGAGCAGGAGTAGGATTCTGTGGGTTTGTCTAGTACTGGGCATAGCAGTGGTGGCAGTGGGTTGAGTAGTACCACACTGAGTCAGAAATCCACAGTAATGTCATTGCAGAAAAACTCTAAAATCACTGGTGTCACTCAATCAGCAGCACATATAAATCCCCAGGAGTCAAATAGCACCCCAACAATGCCACAATGAAGAGACCAGCTGTTTGGTAGCCCAAGCACAAGTAAGGTCATGCCTATGCTGCATAGCACATTTAAGCATAACTGCAAATTCCCTCCCAATCATGCCGCTGCACACAAGCTAAATGCAACAGTTTCTGAAATGCTGTCAATTGATCTATTGCCTATCTCTTTTGTTCAGAATGTTGTATTTCAGAGGTTGATGGCCCATGCCTGTCCCAAATAGTAGACTCCATCAAGAACATATTTTTCTAAACATGCCATTCCTGAAGTCTAAGGAACTGTGTCAGAGATAGTAAAGCATGCCCTGAAGCCTTCAGCATCACCATACACACATCTCAGCATGGATATATAGGAAAGTGACCAAACAGTTGGTAGCTCCTACCTGTGCATTATAGCACATTAGGCACAGGCTCCTGGGGCTGTATTTGACTCTGATCATGGGAATAATTGCACTAAGTCCAACGGTGGTTGCAGCAACATTCAAGGTGTTCACCAGCATGCCACACTGACAATGAAGAGTATACGTGGATCACACATGGGTGAGAAAATGCTGAAAGTGCTCCTTACCATGACTGATGAGTGGCTTTACCCCCTTTCACTGAAAGTAGGTTTCATCACAAGCGATAATGGTTCAAATGTTGTGAAATGCATTAATGAGGGGGGGCTTGTCAGGGTGCCATACTTGGCACACTGTCTTACTCTTGTTATGCAGCAGTTTCTAAGCCATCCAGATATCAAGGATATTTTAACTGTGGCCCATTACATCTGTGTCTACTTGCCCATTTTGGAAAGGCCTGTGACAAGCTTCATCAGCTGCAGATTCAAGACAAACTGCCTGATCACCATATGATGCTGGATGTTGTCACCGGATGGAACTCCACTCTGTACATGATAGAGCAGTTGTATGAGCAGTATAACACTATATCTGAATATCTGCTGCTCCATACAAGCTGTAACAGTGCTGGAGTATCCATGTATCTGACAACTGAGCAGTGGTGCCAAATGGATGGCCTGATCATGATTCCCAGGCCATTCAAACATGCAACACAGGCAGTGAGTGGTGACACTGCTCGTATCAGTCAAGCCATTTCACTACTATGTATGCTGTGGGGTACCCTGGAATATACTTCACAGATTATAGTAGTTATAATCTGTGCAAAAACAGAGAAGAACAATATAGCTACAGGGATAGTATAGCATAGATATATTAGCTCTATTCCTGTAGCTGCATTATCAGTCAGGACTAAGAGGATAAAAGCTCCCTCTGCATTCTGTGTCACCAAGCTGTTGCCTTGGTGCAGTGGTTAGGGCCACAACCAGTGAATGTCAGCAGAATATCCAGTGGACAAAGGTTTGATTCCCAGTCTGACATGTTTCTTTGTTTTCCTCCCATGTTTCTCCCCATCCTAAAGTTGCCTCCCCTCCTGGGGATGATTATATTTAGTTTGGAGGGTGCAGAGGCAGAGCTCCCCATAACAGGGGGTGTGGGACAATTAGACAGTCAGTTCAAGTACTTCATGTGTAGCGCTTGGCATCTTTCTGATGTGCTACCTTGTGTTTCAGTGATTTGCTTGCATGTTTTTAGACTGCGCTATTCTGGGGTCAGCATTTTGACCCAGTGCCATGCTGAGGCAGACATTGTTGAATGTGCTGCAATTGCTGGAATCAGGTGATGATAGTGGAAGTTGTGATTTAATGGAAAACATGCTCCACATCTTAGACTCAAAAAATACATATTTGCAGCATTCTGCAGTCTGAAGAATTTGGGATTTCCACTATGCTTGACCCATGCTATAAACATAGGTTGGCATCAAGAATTGAAGGTGGACATCAGCAGGTCCAAAAGTTTATCGCTCCTCTGATAAGAACGGTATGCAGGGCACAAATGCTAAAGACACATGTATCTAAGGCACAACATGAAACTCTACTGAGACTGTGTGTTATTACCACCTCCTCACATGGGAAATGGGTTAAGAAAACATGTAACTTAAAAGAGAAAAAGACAAATCCCATTTGGGATGTTTTATGTCAGGAAGGAGTTGCAGACATGGAAGAAAAGGAGGAGGCTGAGGAGGCAGCAGGACTGCTAGCAGTGCAACGTATGATAGATGCATATTTGGCAGACACAGGGCACCATACCATTGCCAATGAACCCTTGCTGTATTGGAGCAGGAAGGTCACTGAGTGGCCAGCACTGACTTCAGTTGCAATAAAGTAACTCAGCTGCCCACCCTCAAGTGTCAAAGTGGAACATGTATTCAGTTCAACTGGTGCCATTGTGTGCTACAGGCACACCAATCTGTCATCAAAAATGTTGACATGCTAACATTTATAAAAATTAATGAGGGTTACATTCCTCACAAGACAATCATGTCCATGTTCCTTCCATGTGATGGTGGTGCCAATATTGAAGATGAAGAGGAAGGTGCTGTCAGCACTAGCAAATTGTTTTATACCACCAAGGTGGATGAACAGTAATGGAGAGAGAATTCCCATCCGGCGACAACTCCTGTCTGGAAGAGTGTGAGGGCTGCTTCCCCAGTGATGTTGAACACTAAAAAATTATGTGTTTTTTCCCTCCTTTCACCTCAGTATAATCCTTTACTGGATGATCCACAGTTCTGTTGTCTATATCCATTTTACTGTTCCCTGTCCCCAATTGTTGTGCTACTGTTTCCTTGCACCTTATTGATTACCTGCCTCCACCACCTGAATGTGATGTCTAGAGACAATGCCCGCTCTAACCAGCAAGACTCAGCACTGCCTCCTCATCCTTCTTTGGCCTGCTTGGGTCCTAGGCAGCCACAAACAGCATGGACCAGCACCTCCACACTGATGCAACATAACAATGCCATTTTAACCATTTTAAAGTGTTAATCTAAGATTTCAGATAAATAAATAAACAAACAAATAAATAACCAGCTAGGCAAAGCATGCCTGCTCTAGTCAGCAAGACATAGCATCACCTCCTCAGGCCTGCATGGGTCCTACACAGTCAAAAACAACATGGGCCACCACCTCTGCACTGATGCAAAAATGGTCCTGACTCTAGAGAATACTTTTTGGCTTAATCCTATGGTAAGTTACAGTTACTCCCTCAGTTAAAAACTGATATAACTGAATGCAATGTTCACTCAAAGATAATATCTATTGGATTTGGAATTGAACAACCCCCATATATTTATTCAAGAGTTTCTCCAGGAAGGCATACTAACAGTATAGTTCATTTCCAGATGCACCTTGGGGGAAGGGAGGTACAACAGTAGATAACACATGAAGAAAATAGGACACGTAATAAGATGGACAGCATCATAGCATAACAAATAACAGTGAGCAGCACAGTAAATTACAGTGTGATGGTTACAACCAAAAAATATGTACAGTAATACAGCATGGAGAAGTACAAAATAGACAGTATACATAAAGAACCAACTAGCAGCAAGCAGTGGGGCAACTACATTGAGTCAGATGTATCCCAAAAAATTTTAAACAGAATTATATTATGTGTAAATATAACATAAACATAGTAGTGAATACTGTTTGGACAGTTCAACAAGACCATGGCTAGGGGAAGCTAACCCATGGGCTAAAAGTTAGGGGAGGAGGGTCAGTGTAAGGTGAAGAAACTGTAGGTTTTGACATGAGCAGGTGGGGACAGTGAAATCATGTAGGAGGGAGGAGAATGAATTGTGAGAGGTAGCATTGCAGATGGGGGAGGGAGAGCACTCCACAGTTTAGGACAGTGGAAAGAGAAGGCAGATTGGCAAGTGGTGGTACAATGGTGGGGATACTAAGGATCAAAGGTCCCTTTTATGAAGGGAGTAAGTGTGTTGGAAAGAAGCATAAATGGAGGAAGAAAGATAGGAGGGAGATTACCTGTTCATAGGTGGCCATGAAAGTGGCAGGTTGAGACAACTATCTGACTCCAAGGAAGGGAAGGATAAGGCTTGTAAAGGTCACAATGGTGAGTATGAGGAAAGAAAACAAATTCACAGACAGAATTGAAGAAGGTGTCCCATCTGGCAAGGTAGATTTGGGAGCATCACTATAGACTATGTCTGCATAGTGAAAGGTGGGAGGATCAATTCTGCACAATTGCATGCCAGGCAGATAGAGAAATGTGATACTTGTTTCTGTAGAAAACACTAAGCTTAGGGTGTAAGTTCTTGTGGATTGCATTCACATGTGCTGAAAAGTCCAAATGGTGATCTAATCAGACCCCAAGGTATCTAAGGAAGGTGACATTTTCAATAGGGGTGCTGTCCAGGGTGTGGAAGGTGGGGATTTAAGTTTAGATAGTCTCTGTCTGGTGCCAAATGACATGGAGATCATCTTCATAGTGTAAAGAAACAGCTGGTTGGACTGGAACAATTGGTGGACCTGAACAATTGCTAGACCTTGTTGAAGTCATGTTGCAGTATAGCCTCAACACCAGTGGGTGTGGTACTAGACATGTAAAGGACTGTGTTGTCTGCATACATGTGGATTTGGGAAGTGGAGTAGACAGAAGAGAGGTCATTGAGGAAGATAGAAAATAATATAGGGCAAAGTTCTGAACCCTGTGGAACTCCAGTGGTGATGGGGAGAGAAGGAGAAAGAAAGGAGGCAATCTTGACTGATTGAGATCTGCCTGACAGATAGGACTGAAACTGCACTGTGGTTGAGAAGTTTAACCCAGCAATAGTGAGTTTTTGGAGGAGAAGAGAGTGGGATACTGTGTCGAAGGCTTTCACCAGATTGACAAATATGGCAGAGGTAACATGTCCCTGATCTATATTGGTAAGTATGGAGTCAGTGAGCCATAAGAGGGAGGTGGTAGTGGAGTGGATCTTATAGAAGCCTGACTGGAAAGGGATGAAAAATAATGTAGTCAAGGTAAGGGGTTAGCTGAGCGAGGACAATACATTCTTGGAGCTAGCTAGAATAGGTAGTAAGGAGACTCAATGATAGTTCCCAGGAACAGTGGGATCACCACTCTTGAGGAGAGGAATGACAATAGTGTTTCTAGGATGAAGGAACTAAGGACAGTGTAAAGGATAGGTTGAGAAGTGAGGCCAGAGGGGAAGCCATAGCAGGTGTGGAGAGACAGAGTAGAATGGAGTCAAGGCCATCTGGTCTCCTGCACTTGTAGGGTTCAAAGCTACAAGTGCCTTTAGAGCTTTATTTGGCAAAATAAGAGAGAAAGAGAAAGGGGGTTGGGTGGAGAAGGTAGGAGTAAGTGAGGGAACAGGGTAGGCAGTAGGTGTACATGTAGGGATGGTGGAGAAGAGTGAGGAAGCAAGTAAAGAAAGTGTTGAAAGTAGATGTGACAGATGGAGGGTCAGAAAGTGTATCATTACCATGGATGAGGGTTGGGATACGGGGATAGAGGGAGAGGAGAGAGAAGAGGGATTTGACAACTCTCCTGAACTTAGAGGGATGGCTTAAATTAGTGTTGAAAGAAGTGGTAAAATATTCAGACTTAGCATATCTGGAGGCCTTGGTGCAAGCATTTCTAAGTTGTCTGTAGTGGAGAAGGAGTGTACAGGATCTGGTTTTCATGTTAGCCTTCCAGGCCTGGACCGTGGCACACATGCAGGCCAGCAATTATCTAGTGGAGGTGTGAACCATTGACTCTAGTTATTTGAGCTAGTTCATGCAGAACTAAAACTTCCAGAAATTTGGTCTGGAAGTAGCTGAGGACAGTATAGATAGAGATTGCTGTTGGGATGAGGGACCAGCCAGTGTGGTATAAGTCATTTAGAAAGGGAGCTAAATTTAGTGAGCGAAAAGATTGTAGAAGGATCAATTTGGGGGAGGGGACGCATTAGTCTGATGGATTTTATGGATGCAGTAAATCATATGGTGGTCACTTAGGGAGTCAGGGAGAATGCCAGAGTCAATTACACGATGGGGATGGGAGGTGAGGGCCAGTCAATCAAGGTGTGTCTGAGGGATTTGTGGTTAAATCAAGTTGGGAAAGTAATTAGATGTGTTAGATTTATGGAGTTTACATTGGTACAAATTTTAGAGTTGGCAGAAGCGAGCTAGTCCACATTTAAGTCTCCTACTATGTAAAGCTTGCCAGAGGTGGTATGTGAGGTGATGGTAGTGATAAGTTCAGATAGGTTGACGTAGGGAGACCAGGGCAACAGTTAGTGCCGGCTATGAATTTAGACAATGAATAAGGGAGAGAAAGCTTGATAAGGAGGAGTTTTGTATTGGGACAGGGATGAGATAGACAAAACAGGGGAGAATTAGAGGTTGGAGGATAAATACATTGCAATGCCACCACCTTTGCTGGGTCTGTCCTGTCTGATAAGGGTGTAGCCTGGAGTAGAGAGATAGGTGTCAGGTATCATACATGATAACCAGGTTTTAGAGAGTACCAGGACATCTGGATGTAAGTCCAGTATGTATGGTTGGAGGAGGGTGAGCTTGAGGAGTAGGCTCTTTATATTGAGGTGAACAATTTTTAAGCCTTTTGGGAGGAACATTTGGAGGGGTGGTAGGTCCAAGGTTGGACTGGTTTGCTGAAATGAATAGGAGGGTGATTAGCAGTTTGGAAAATGAGTAGACCCATTTGTTAACTTTTGGTTGTGGTGAGCAGGGGAAGGTGGGAGAGACTGAGATCATGTGGAACAACTAAAAGCACTTTGCTGACAATCAAAATTAATTCTGGGGTTGATACCATCACAAGTCTACTGCAGCAGTGTTCAATCTTGAATTGTATGACTAAAGTATTCTAAAGCTGACCCTCCAGCTAGCCAGCTTATCAAGGCAGCAAGACTGGAGCCCCAGCAAGGCCAATCTTTGTCTACTGTGATAGTAAATCTTTCTCTTTTGTTCATGGTCCTTATTAAAGATGGACAAAGTGACCCTAGTTTGCTCTGAAAAGTGATTCGTGGAGTGCTCCAAACATGAAGCGGAGTACTTCCTTTTATAATGGGTAACGCGAAGTCCATTGAAATTAATGACTTCACATTACTCTGCCTTCCCAAACCACTACTCCATCAGTTCTTAAGGTGAAGTACATTGAAAACAATGTGCTTTGCCTCACTTCGCCTTGTTTTTAAGCTCCAAAGGCGATTTTTTACAGTGATTCATGGGATTTCAGATCACATGGGCTCTAGATTGTTCTGCACAGCCTCAGTTTGGGGTAGTGTGTGTAGGAAGCTGTAAGAGACAATCTGCTGTGAGAACTCTGTGCAATTCAAACCTTCTTAAAGTTATTAAAAGTCTTTTTTAATATTTTTTTTTGCTGAGACTTTAGTTCATCGATTATAGGTTGATCACCTCTTGTGCTCATATCATTGAGCGTTTATCATTTGTGTGTGGATTTTGAATGTTAATGTACAACATTCAGTCTGTGTACTGAGAGACAGAGGAAGTGTGCTTTGGGGGAGGGGCGTATCTGTGGTGCAGGCAGGTTAACTTGGAGAAAAAGACAGTGTTTTCTGTTTTGGTGATATTTTTCTTATATAGCTGTGTTAATGTACACACAGTAATATTTTTAATAATTCTTGCCATTTTTTTTTGCTTGCTTATTGTTGTGGTGCAGCAGTGTATAATTTCACTGAGAGGGTGGTGGAGCCATGGAATGCATTGCCTAGGGGGCTGGTGGAGGCAGAGACGGTGGAGGGGTTCAGGAGGGGGTGGGACAGGTACAGGGGAAGGGTTCTGGAAGCAAAATCCAATGCAGCGAGAATATCCAGAACTGGGAAGGGAGAAGCCAGAGAAGGTGAGGGGGCAGCAAGGTCAGCTCCCAGGGTGGGGGCTGACCAAACGAGCAGACACGAAAAACCGTTAGGCCTATTCTGCTGGCATTTTAGCATGTCAGTATGTTAGTATAATTTTAGTTTGTCTAAAATATGTGATTATATTACTGAAGTTTCAATTTGCTACGCATTACTTAGTGTGTGTGTGAGTATGTGTGTGATGTGTGTCATCAAATCAGACACCTTTTATTGTGCCACATAATAATTTCAGCAATGTGAACCTGCTATCTACTGCAGCTGTGTGATTTATGTACTTCTTTGTGGTATCTTTACTGGTTCTAGTGACTGTTACTGCAGCAGTGCTGTACACTGCCCCCCAACGGCCCGCCCCAACCGGCAAAGGTATTCTTTTCCAGATTTGAATTTCTGATGGTGCGAGCCGGTTAGGTATTGTGCCTTTGCATCTGTATCTCTTCAGTGCGCAGTGCAATATTAATCTGTCTGTGAATTTGCATCCTTTAGGGCCCAAACTCCATTTGTAACTTAAGTCACAGCTGTTTCTTTGGCTTCCCTTCAGAGTACTGGACAAGTGTGGTGCATAATTCTGCATGAACACTGTACCCATTAATATGTGTTTTTAAGTCAGGGCCATCATCACAAGTCACTCGTGATACAAATAATGTTCTTCATCATCATGGTCACAAATGCAGTCACAAATCCCGAGTTACGATCATATCATGAATCACGACACTAATTTTTTGACTAGTTACTTGGATGTATTGTAAGCATGTTTTGTAGTATCTCTCCAGGCTTCACCGCTCCACCGTTGTACTCATTAATGATCATTTTTAAGTTAGGGAGTTTGTGCTATAGCTCATTGGGGAAGTACAGCCATAGGCTTTCATGTTCCCAATACAGTTCCATATTGGTTATCTCACACAGTCGACACTGAATCACGTTCTTCATCATCACGGTCACAAACGCAGTCACAAATCACGATTCAAGATTACATCACGAATCACAACATACATTTTTTGACTAGTTACTTGGATGTGTTGTATGCATGTTTTGTAGTATCTCTCCAGGCTTCACCACTCCACCATTGTACTCATTAATAAGCGTTTTTAAGTTGGGGAGTTTTGTACTACAGCTCACCAGGGAAGTATAGCCATAGGTATTCACGTTCCTTCCAGCATAGCATGTGAGGGATCAGTGCTGGGACCGGTCCTATTCAACATCTTCATCAGTGACATTGCACAGGATCTAGAAGGCAGAATTTCACTGTTCGCTGATGACACAAAGCTCTGTAACAGAGTAGACACACCAGAGGGTGTAGACAGAATGAGAAGGGACCTGCAGAAACTTGAAGAATGGTCAAGGGTTTGGCAGTTGAAATTCAATGCAAAGAAGTGCAAGATAATGCATATGGGGCACAAAACCTGGCACAATATATCAGTTGGGGGTGAGGATATAGCATGCACCAAGCAGGAAAGGGATCTTGGGGTTGTCATCTCTGATGACCTCAAGGTAGGGAAACAGTGTGACAAGGCATCAGGTAAAGCAAATAGGATGCTGGGATGTATAGGCAGGGGCATCACCAGCAGGGGAAAGGGAGGTCATAATCTCGCTATACAAGACACTTAGTGAGGCCCCACCTGGAGTACAGTGTACAGTTCTGGAGACCATACCCACGTAGGACATAGACAGTGTAGAGAAGGTTCAGAGGAGGGCAACAAAGATTGTGCATGGGTTGCATCACAAGTCCTATGAAGACAGGTTGAAGGAACTGAACATGTACTCCTGGAGGAGGGAGGGAGAGGGATATGATAGAGACATACAAGTATCTTACAGGGAGGAACAGGGTGCAGGAAAACACTATTTTTAAGCAAAAAGATGTTTCAGGACTAGAGGGCATGGGATGAAGTTGGAGGGAGGACGATTCAGAGGAAACATGAGAAAGAATTTCTTCACAGAACGGGTGGTGGACAAGTGGAACACCCTGCCAGAGGAAGTGGTGGGAGCTGAAACAATCACGGGATTTAAGAATGCATGGGATAGACATAAAGGAATTCTAGAGGTCAGGGGTAAGGGGAAATAGACTTCTAGGAAAACAAACTGAACTTACAAGCTCAAATGGCCAGACTAGGTGGGCCATAGGCCCTTATCTGCCGACACTGTCTATGTATCTATGTATCTATGAGTTACAGTACTGTAAGTAGTGGTTGGCAAAGTAGCCCCAATTTGCTCTGTGAAGTGATTCACTGAGTAACGTGGAATCCACAGAGAACTCCACAATGTGAAGTAAAGTACTTCACTTCATAATGAGGAACATGAAGTTCATTGAAACCAATGACTTATTGCAATTATTCCAATGCATTATTCCGTCTTCCCCAAACTACTTATCCACCAATTTTAAGGTGAAGTAAATTGAAATCAATGTAATTAGCCTCACTTTGCCCTGTAATTGAGTTCCAAATGAAATTCTGCAGTTATTCAAGGGATTGCAGGTCACATGGGCTCTAGATTGTTCGGCACAGCCTCAGTTCTGGCCAGGGTAATGTGTGTGCAGTGGTAGCTGGAGACAGTTTGCTCCCAGAGCTCTGCAATTCAAAACCTCTAAAAGCTGTTTAAAATGCTTTTTTAGGTAATATTTTTGCTCAAAATTTAGTACATTGATTGTAGGAAACCCTTCTGTGCTCATATCATCGAGAATTTATTGTTGTGTGTGGATTTTGAATGTTAGTTTAGAACAGTCAGTCTGTGTACTGTGAAGTGTGGTTTGGGGAAGGGGCGTATTTGTAATGTAGGTAGATTAACTAGGATAAAAAGTCAGTCTTTCTGTTTTGGTTATGTTTTTCTTGTATAACTGTGTTAATGTACACACAGTAATATTTTCAGTAATTCTTGAAATTGTTTTACTGATTATTGTGGTGCAGCAGTGTACAATTTGTCTGTTTAAAACATTTGGTTATATTACTAAAGGTGTTCAATTTGGTATGCATTACTTTAGTGTGCATGTGAGTGTGTGCAATTAGAGATGCATCGAATTTAAAATCTGGCGGTGAAGTGAACACGAAGTGGCCACTTTGCATTGACACTTCACTACGTGGAGTGCCCCATAAAAAAGGCTCACTTTCTCTTGTTATTATTCCTTCGCATTGTCATTCCACTTAAAACATGAAGAAAGGTGGAGTGACAAAAATATTGGCAGCATCCCACCCACACAGTCACCAGAATAAATGTGCATCCATAAAGTGCTACTGTCTTGTGTCCAGAAAACTTCCCAGTGCTGATGAAGTGAAATGAGAGTATAACAAGAAATGCAAAGTCACCCAGAATTAATGGCACTCACAGTCATACGAGCAGTGTCAGGTCACACACAGAGTCACCAGAATTAATGTGCATCCACAAAATGCTACTGTCTTGTGTCCAGAAAATTCCCCAGTGCTGATGAAGTGAAATGAGAGCATAACAAGAAATGCAGTCTCCCAGAATTAATGGTGCCATGCAAATGCATAGACAGATTAAGATTGCGCTGTACACTCAAGGGGTGCATACAAAAAGACACAACAACACCTAACCAGTGCTCAAAAGTCACAAATACAAATGTGGAATGAATACATTTTGTCATTTGGGGAATTTGTGCAACGCAGTAACAATCCACTGACAGTAAAGATACCACAAAGCAGTGTAACAAATTCATGCAGGTGCGGTGGATAGCTGGTTCACACTGCTGCAATTACTCTGTAACACAATAAAAAGTGTCTGATTTAATGGCCGCATCACACACACACTTACACGCACACTCAAGTAATGGGTAGCAAATTGAAAACCTTTAGTAATATAACCAAATGTTTTAAACGGACAAACTGTACACTGCTGCACCACAACAATCAGCGAAAAATGTCAAGAATTACTGAAAATATTACTGTATGTACATTAACACAGTTATACAAGCAAAATATAACCGAAACAGAAAGACTACCTTTTTCTCCATTAATCTACCTACACCACAAATACTCCCAACCCCTAAAGCACACTTCACAGTACACAGACTGACTGTTCTAAATTATCATTCAAAATCCACATACAACAATAAACACTCGATGATATGAGCACAGAAGGGTTTCCTACAATGTACTAAAGTTTGAGCAACAAATATTACTCAAAAAGGCATTTTAAATAGCTTTTAGAGGTTCTGAATTGCAGAGCTCTGGGAGCAAACTGTCTCCAGCTACCACTACACACATTACTCAGGTCAGAATTGAGGCTATGCAGAACAATCTAGAGCCCATGTAACTTGTAATCCCATGAATAACTGCAGAATATCATATGGAGCTCAATTACAGGGTGAAGTGAGGCAAATTACATTGATTTCTATGTACTGTACTTCACCTTAAAATTAGTGGAGAAGTGATTTGGGGAAGACAGAATAACGCAAAATCATTGGTTTCAATGGATTTTGTGTTCCTCATTATGAAGCGAAGTACTCCGCTTCACATTGTGGAGTTTTCTGTGGATTCCATGTTACTCAGTGAACCACTTCACCAAGCAAACTGGGGCCACTTCGCCCATCACTACTTACAGTACTGTAACTCACATGCTGTACAGGAAGGAATGTGAATGCCTGTGGCTGTACTTCCCTGATGACCTGTAGCACAAAACTCCCTGACTTAAAAATGCTTATTAATGAGTACAATGGTGGAATGGTGAGATCTGGAGAGTTAATACAAAACATGCTCACAGTAAATCCAAGTAACTAGTAAAAAGATTAGTGTTGTGATTCATGACATGGTCATGAATCTTGATTTGTGACTGCATTTGTGACCGTGATGATGAATAACATGATTTGTATCACGAGTGACTGGTGATGATGGTCCTGACTTAAAAACTCATATTAATGAGTACAATGTTCATGCAGAATTATACATCACACCTGTGCAGTACAATGAAGGGAAGCCAAAGAAACAACTGTGACTTAAGGTACAGATGGAGATTGGGCCCTAAAGAGATGCAAATACACAGACAGATTAAGATTGCACTGCACACTGAAGAGATGGAGATGCAAAGGCACAACACCTAACCAGTGCTCGTCATCAAAAATTCAGATCTGGAAAAGAATACCTTTGCCAGTTGGGGCAGGCTGCGTGGGGTGGGGCAGTGTACAGTAACAGTCACTAGTACTAGTACCAGAAAAGATACCACAAAGAAGTACAAAAATCACACAGCTGCAGTGGATAGCAGGTTCACATTGCTGAAATTATTATGTGGCACAATGAAAGGTGTCTGATTTGATGACATGCATCACACACATACTCATACACACACACTAAGTAATGCGTAGCAAATTGAAAACTTCAGTAATATAACCACATATTTTAAACAAACTAAAATTATGCACTGCTGCACCACAACAATCAGCAAAAAAATGGCAAGAATTATTGAAAATATTACTGTGTGTACATGCACGCAGTTATACAAGAAAAACATCAAAACAGAAATCACTGTCTTTTTCTCCAAGTTAATCCACCTACCCACAGATAGGCCCCTCCCCAAAGCACACTTCCACAGTCTCTCAGTACACAGACTGAAAGTTGTACCAGTGAACCAGAGGAGTGGCTATCTCTGCAAAGCAGTGTGCAAAAGATGGAGATTAGTGCCCAAGAGGTGGATAGGCAGAAAAGGGGCAAAATTCAGCAGAAGGGCAGACAGCAAGGAGAACCAGGGATAAAGGACAACCAAGGAAGGGGCTGAAGTAGAACAGTGAAACAGTCTAGGGAGGTCAAATCATGGAAAGCCATGTGTGCAAATGCCAGGAGCCTTAGCAACAAGATGGAAGATCTGGAGGCTGTCATGGTGCAGTCAGACCTGGACATTGTGGCCATCACTGAAACCTGGTGTAATGATAACCATGACTAGGAGCTTGCCATACCTGGCTACAACATATTCAGAAGAGACAGAGCAGGCAGGAAGGGAGGAGGAGTGGCACTGTATGTGAAAAATGACATAAGGGCCACAGAGATCCAGGAGGAACAAAATGGGGGAGAGATACTGTGGGTTAAGCTGGAAAGGAAAATGGGAAAGCCATCCGCACAGGTGTGATCTATAGACCACCAGCCCAGGAGGAAGAAACAGATAGGGAGTTGATGCTAGCCATCCAAAGGATGGCAGACAAGGGTGAGGTAGTACTGGCTGGAGACTCTAATATTCCAGACGTGGACTGGAGCATCCCAGCAGCAGCATCAACTAGGAGCAGATTTATCCTGGACTCCTTTCAGGTGCCTTCCTCAAGCAACTGGTCATGGAACCAACTCGGCAGAAGGCAATACTGGACCTTGTGCTCACAAACAGGGACAGTGTGATGGGGGTAACAGTGGGGAGCACCTGGGGAACAGTGACCACCAGTCATTGTGGTTTGAAATCACAGAAAGAGCAGAACCAAACCACAGAAAAACACGTATCCTGGATTTTAGGGGGGCAGACTTTGGGAAAATGGGGAGATACTTGAAAGAGGCATTAAGGGGAATGGGACAGGAATCAGAGGTTGAGGAACAGTGGGCAGTATTTAAAATGGGGATTACAAGAACAACAGAATTATGCATTAAGCAGGTTAGCAAAAGGAAAAGGAAGAGGAGACCATTATGGTTTTCCAAAGAGGTAGCAAAGAAAGTGAAAGCCAAAAAGATTGCATTCAGGCAATACAAAAAGACACAGGCAGAAGGGGATAGAGAGAAGTACCAGGAGAAGCAAAGGGAGGCAGGGAGGTCAGTAAGGGAAGCCAAAGCTCACACAGAAGAACACATTGCAAAATCAGTGGGTAGAGGGGACAAAACTTTTTACAGGTTCATAAGTGAAAAAAAAAAAGACAAAGGGAGGGATAGTGAGACTGAAGGGGGAGGATGGGAGCCGTGTGGAGGATGACAGCAGTAAACCTGACTTATTGAACAGATATTTCTGCTCAGTCTTTACTAAGGAAGAGGAGGGTAATGGGTCTGAAGGGAGTACAAGGGGTGAGAATGGTGCAGAAATGGACACAAGTCCCTTTATACGAGAAAGAGTCCTGAAGGAACTGGAAGTAATAAGAGTTGATAAAGCAATGGGGCCAGATGGGGTGCACTCCAGGGTCCTTAAAGAACTAAGAGAGGTGGTGGCTGAACCTCTGGCAATCCTGTTTGGCCGATCACTGGAAACAGGGGAGGTACCCAAAGACTAGTGGACAGCAGATGTAGTCCCCTTATACAAAAGCGGGAACAAAGAGGAAGCAGGGAACTACAGACCAGTCAGCCTCACCTCGGTAGTGGGGAAGATCATGGAAGCACTACTGAAGGAGAGAGTGGTGGAACATCTGGTTGTCAATGGACTACAGGACCCAAGGCAGCATAGTTTCACCAGGGGGAGGTCATGTCAGACCAACCTCTTTGAATTTTTTGACTGGGTGACTAGGGAGGTGGATCAGGGTAGGGCAGTGGACATGGCCTATCTGGACTTCAGCATGGCCTTTGACACTGTGCCACATAGAAGACTATTACACAAACTGGGGAATATGGGTGTGGGCAGGACAGTAGCGTGGTGGGTAGGTAACTGGCTGGGTGGCAGGACACAGAGAGTGGTGGTAAATGGCTGTCACTCCACAGAGAGAAGAGTGACCAGTGGGGTACCACAGGGATCAGTGCTGGGACCGGTTCTAGTCAACATCTTCATCAGTGACATTGCACAGGACCTAGAAGGCAGAATTTCACTGTTCGCTGATGACGCAAAGCTCTGTAACAGAGTAGACACACCGGAAGGTGTGGACAGAATGAGAAGGGACCTGCAGAAACTTGAAGAATGGTCAGGGGTTTGGCAGTTAAAATTCAATGCAAAGAAGTGCAAGATAATGCATATGGGGCACAAAACCCTGGCACAATATATCAGTTGGGGGAGAGGATATAGCATGCACCAAGCAGGAAAGGGATCTTGGGGTTATCGTCTCTGATGATCCTCAGGTAGGGAAACAGTGTGACAAGGCAGCAGGTAAAGCAAATATGGATGCTGGGATGTATAGGCAGGGCATCACCAGCAGGAAAAGGGAGGTCATAATTCTGCTATACAAGACACTAGTGAGGCCTCACCTGGAGTACAGTGTACAGTTGTGGAGACCATACCTACGTAAGGACATAGACAGTGTAGAGAAGGTTCAGAGGAGGGCAACAAAGATGGTGCATGGATTGCATCACAAGTCCTATGAAGACAGGTTGAAGGAACTGAACATGTACTCCCTGGAGGAGAGGAAGGAGAGAGGGGATATGATAGAGACATACAAGTATCTCACAGGGAGGAACAGGGTGCAGGAATACACTATTTTAAGCAAAAAAGATGTTCCAGGACTAGAGGGCATGGGATGAAGTTGGAGGAGGACGATTCAGAGGAAACATGAGGAAGAATTTCTTCCCAGAATGGGTGGTGAACAAGTGGAACACCCTGCCAGAGGTAGTGGTGGGGCTGAAACAATCACGGATTTAAGAATGCATGGGATAGACATAAAGGAATTTGGAGGTCAGGGTTAAGGGGCAACAGACTTCTAGGAAAACATAAACTGAACTTATAAGCTCAAATGGGCAGACTGGGTGGGCCATATGCCCTTATCTGCCGACACTGTCTATGTATCTATGTATCTATGTACATTAACATTCAAAATCCACACACAGACAATAAACGCTTGATGATATGAGCACAGGAGGGTTTCCTATAATTGATGAAGTAAAGTTTCTGCAAAAAAAAAAAATATAAAAAGGCTTTTTTAACAGCTTTTAGAAGGTTTGAATCACAGAAGATCTCAGAGTAGATTGTCTCCTACAGTTTCCTACACATATTACCCCAATCTGAGGCTGTGCAGAACAATCTAGAGCCCATGTGATCTGAAATCCCGTGAATCACTGCAAAATTCTCCTTTGCAGCTTAAAAATAAGGTGAAGTGAGGTGAAGTACATCATTTTCAATGTACTTTGCCATAAGAATTGGTGGAGTAGTGGTTTGGGAAGGTAGAGTAAGCGAAGTCATTGTTTTCAATGGACTTCGTGTTACCCATTATAACGCAAAGTACTCCACTTTGCATTACGGAGCACTCCGCGAATTTGCCTTCACTCTGTGAATCACTTCATGGAGCGAATTGGGGCCACTGCGCCTATCTCCATGTGTGGTGTGTGCCATTAAATCAGACACCTTTTATTGTGTTACAGAGCAATTGCAACAGTGTGAACCTGCTATTCACAGCACCTGCATGAATTTTTTTATACTGCTTTGTGGCATCTTTACTAGAAGTGGATTGTTACTGCCTTGCACTAATCCCACAACTGGCAAAATGTATTCCTTTCCAGATTTGGATTTGTGATTTGTGAGCACTGGTTAGGTGTTGTTGTGCCTTTTCGTATGCATCCCTTGAGTGTGCAGCACAATCTTAATCTGTCTGTGCGTTTGCATGGCACCATTAATTCTGGGAGACTGCATTTCTTGTTACACTCTCATTTCACTTCATCAACACCAGAGAAATTTCTGAGACAAGACAGTAGCAATTTGAGATGCACATTTATTCTGGTGACTGTGTGGGTGGGATGCTGCCAATATTGTTGCTCACTTCACCTTACTTCATGTTTAAGGTGGAATGACAATGAAAGTAATAATAACAAGGCGATAGGAGCCTTTCCTATAGGGCACCACAGCGAAGTGCCATCATGAAGTGGCTACTCGTTTCACTTCATCATGCGACTTTAAATTTGCTGCATCTCTATTCCTTATCTTCACTGCAGGTGGGTGGCTCCAGTCCTCAGCATCACAGAGGATGAATGGCCTTCAGCATTACTCAGAAAGACATTAAAATGTTTCTCTTTCTGTTCTTTTGTCTCTGTGAAGGTTTCACCATTCATAGTGGCTCTTCATACACCATCTCAGTGGCATGCACCAGCCAGTGAACAGTACAGTGAGGAGCTGTGATGTAACTGTAAGTATCATTATGAGTTTCTTATTTTTCTTCTTTTTGGTTGCATTAAAAAGATTGGTTTATAGTAGAAGATAGACAGAAACTTTATTTATATAGTGCTCCTTCCCAGAGGCTCAGAGCGCTTAACAGTTTAAAAGCAGCTAATAGCATAACACATAAGAAACATTTTAACATATTGCAAATATCTCCATAAAATTCTATCATACATTAGCACAACTCACTAATAAAAGAATAAAACAAGTCAGTAAAGCAACAGTTCAATAAATAAATAGCTAAATCAGCAGTCAGACCATCTTTATTAGCTTAAATTAAATGCTTGATTATACAAAAGTGTTTTTAATCCTTTTCTGAAAGTTTCCACAGATGGTGCCTCCCCTTAGGTGTCTCAGTAAATAGTTCCACAGGATTGGTGCCACAATTGAGAATGCACAGTCCCCAGAATGCTGCAACCTATCTCTGGGAATCACAAGGAGGCAACTCTCAGAGGAATGGAGAGCCCGAGATGGGTGATGAGGAACCAGGAGGTCCTGCAGGTAGGCTGGTAGGGCTTTCTTGGTCAGCAATCTGACCTTGAAGACAGTCTTCCACCTTACTGGCAGCCAGTGCAGCCCACGGAGGACAGGTGTGACATGATCAGATCTCAAAAACACCAGTCAACAGCCTAGCTGCCACGTTCTGCAAACAGCTGCATCCGGTGGAGATTGCCTCCAGGTAGCCTCAGGTGTAGGGCATTGCAGTAGTCCAGCCTGGACATAATGAAGGTGTGCACCAGGGTGGCAAGGTCAACAGTAGGTATCAAGGCTTGGATATGGGCAATGTTTCTCAGATGGTAGAAGCCACTTTTGATGATGGCTGGCACCTGCCCATCAAGTGTCAAACCGTTGTCAAGCAACATCCCTAGATCCTTAACCCAAGCAGAGGGAACCAGGGGAACACCCATAGAACAAGTCCAGGGTGAATCCAACATGACAGCCTAGATCCACCACTAGTACCTCTGTCTTGTCTAGGCTGAGTCATAGCCAGTTGTGAATCATCAAGTTCTGGATCTTCTCCAGGCAGATGTTAATCACCAAGGCTGCCATATGGTTTCTGGGTGCACAGGACAGGTATAGCTAAGTATCATCAGCATAACAATGAAAACCCAGTCCATACCACCTGATAATGTCTCCCAATGGCAGCATGTGCACCATGAACAACAAGGGTGACAGGACTGATCCCTGTGGGACTCCACATGACAGAGGTGTTGGGCTAGATGAGACTAACCCCATCATCAACCTCTGTGCTCTATCCATGTGTAAAGAACTAAACCAGTTGATGACAATTCCAGTTAGTCCATACCAGTTCTGTAGTCGGTCCAGTAACACCTCATGATCCACAGTGTCAAATGCCACAGAGAGATCAAGGAGGACTAAGATGGTATGTTCCTCCTCTCTTGCACCACTAGGAGGTCATTAAGCACCCTCACCATAGCAGTTAAACCCAGAGTGGAAGCACTCATAAGTGGCAGAGGAGGCAAGATGCATCTTGAGTTGAATGTCCACCACTTTCTCTAGAACCTTCCATATGAGTGAGAGGTTCAAGATCGGTTTGTAGTTCCTGAGGCACTCCAGGTCCATCGAGGGTTTCTTCAAGAGGCATCTAACCAAGACTTCTTTCAGTGCCACCAGAAAGACCCCACCCCAAGGGAACTCCACAAAATTAATGAATGTATGAGACATAATTTGTGTTGATATAGTATTTTTAATGGGTTTTTTTTCACAAAAAAATGATTTAAGTTTCATTTTTTAATAAAAAACTAAGTTTTTGTTTTTTTGGCTAGTATGAAAACAATGAATTGCTTTTAATTAATTGCATACCACCATAGAAAATGTAATGTACTGCATCACACATCATACTGCAAATCACAGTCCTGTAAAGAATGAGACACCAGATATTCAAAACATGTAACATGTTGGTCCTGGAGATACTCTTTGACAGGTATATGCAGTACAAACAAGAATGCAAGTGATGCCCGATTTCAACCAATAGGGTTGCACCCAAAAATTAAGTGGTATCAGCCAGAAGATTCAATAATAGTGATGCCAGATATTCAGACTGCACCAGGCAGTGGCACAAGCCTGGGTGCAGTGCAACTGGGATGCGCTTCAGCTAGGACCAGGTAATATTTAATGGTGATGTGCCATGGTGCAGCACCGTTGAATATGGCATGGATTGCACACGGTGCTGTGGCACTGCACCGTCGCAAGCCACAGATAGGGAGCATGGGGATGCCCCAGCACAAATGCAGTTACGCCAGGAACATCACCCACAATATTCAACAGAGGGCATGCAAATGAGGCCATAATATATGCAAGGCACAAATGGGGCCATTTGTATGTCATTATGGCCCCTTTTGAATGCCTTGCATAGGGCAGCCTGGCGACTTGAGCCTGGCCCCCTACACAGCATGATGTGCATACAGTGGAGTCCTGGGGCATCCCCGGCCCCATAGCCATGATCACGGTACATGCTATAGAACAAACATCTCCCTGGTAGTTCAGTGGACCTCCTCCCTCCCGAGTCCCTGATATATGTATAGTTAGTCAGTCCCTAGTGTCTATGGCACCCCCGATTCCCTGATAACTGTAGAGTCATTTACATATTTGGGACTGCCTAGCACAGTATGCCCTGTAAGCCCATTGATCCTACGGTGGACCAATGTGCTTACAGCCCATACTGTACCTGTCATTTGGCTGGTGGCCAAGCTGTATACGGGCAGGTTGCAGCCACTCGCCTTTGATGCGGGGGACCAGGATGGGCAAGGGGTCCTGTGTGGGTGCAAGGGGTGATGGGTGCCACTGGATCACCAGGGGAATTAAATTATAGTGGTATGCCTTGATTGGGGTAACAGGATGAAGGGGGGCCCACTAGACTACCAGGGCATGACTAACTATACAGTTATTGGGGAATCAGGAGGGGGTCCACTAGATTACCAGGGAATGGAAACCTTGCATTTATTGGGAATTGGGAGGAGGGGGTACCCTGGACTACCAGAAAATGACAAACTATACATTTATTGGGGACACTGGAGGGTGGAGATACCACTAGACCACCAGGGTGCTGTGGGTGCTTGGACAGTGTTCTGGTGGACAGGTGGCCACCCATGGCTGCTGGCTGCTGTGTTGCACCCTGCAATACAGCAGCCAGCCTGTGGGTGGCCAGGAGTTGTTCCACTGATTCATGGTCTCAACTTTGAGCCCCCCTACGTGGCGCAATGCAGGGTTGTGCCAGAATGTGCACTGCACATCCTGAGCTGAATATCGGAATGTGCCACATATGCAAGGGCTGTGATCCTAACAGAGAGGGACTGCCTGCATTATTTTAGTGAGGGGAGTATCAGGGCCTGGTAGAGCACACAATGATGGGTGCAGTAGGGACAGTCAAGGGCAAAGCAACAGAAGGAGTGGAAGAGTGGGGTCCAGTCTGGCCACAATGGACTTGGGAGCAGCACTATAGGTTACATCCCCATAGTCAAAGATAGGGCGAATCATTTTCTGTACAATTATCCAGCGAGCAGGCAGCGCAATGCAACCACAGTAGCACTATAAGTCACCTAGGCTGGGATGCAGCTTCTTGTGGATGGAATCAATATGTACAGAACTGTCAAGGTGCTGTTCAAGCCAGACCGTGAGATATCTAAAGGAGTAGCAGGCCTCCAGAGTTGTCCCACCCAGGGTGTGGAAGATAGGGGTGGAGGGGAGCTGTGAAAGTCTCTGCCTAGTGCCAAAGGTCACAGAGACAGTTTTCTTGCCATTGAGAAATAGCTGATTGGAACAAAACTAGTGCTGAACATTGTTGAAGTCCTGCTAAAGTCTGGTCACCACATCAGAGGATGTTGGACCTGACGTATACAGAACAGTGTCATCCACATACAGATGGATGTATATGTGTGTTGGCAAGCAGAGATCAGCTCATTAAGGAAAATGGAAGACAAGAGTGGGCCCAGAACTGAGCCTCGAGGTACACGGGTTATAACAGGGAGGGAGGCTGAGGCGGTTGAGCTAATTTTGATGGATTGGGACCTGCCTTCTAGGTAGGCATGGAACCAACTGGTGGCCAAGCTGGAGAGCCCATAAAGTGCCAGATTGGATAGGAGGAGAGAGTTGGAGACAGTGTCGAATGCCTTTGCAAGGTCGATGAAAATAGCTGAGGTGATGTGCCTGGCACCCATATCAGTTAGGATGAAATCAGTGAGCCTTAGAAGGGAAGTGGTGGTAGAGTTTTTTCCTAAATCCAGACTGGAACAGAGTGAAGAAGGAGGAGGAGTCAAGAAAAGAGGAAAACTGTGAGAGAACTAAGTGTTCTTGGTGTTTATCTAAGATGGGGAGAAGGCAAATAGCGTAGTAGTTGCCTGGAACCAGAGATGTTGGGAAATTAAATTTCACTGATTAAATTTCCTTGAAATCAGCAATTTTGCCAAATGAAACATTTCATAAAATTCTATCATTCCACAAATTTTTTATCCTGGATGTGAAATTGCAACATTTTGTCAGTGAAATATGAAAATTTGCCATGAAATGTGCAATTTTGCCAAATTGAGCCCACATTTTGCCGAATGTTGCCCAAATTTCGCCATTTCATGGGTGAATTTTCATATTTTATAGGTGACATTTTGCAATTCATGGTGAAATTTAGCATTTCACATCTGAAAAAATATTTCACAAAATGTGCAAATTTTGCAAAATATTTCACAGAACACAATTTTCTAATTTTGCACATATCTACCTGGGGCAGAGGGGTCACCTGTCTTGGGGAAAGGGAAGACAGTGGTGTGTTTCCAGTCAGGTGGAACAGCACTGAGGGAGAAGGATAGGTTAAACAGCGAGGCCAAGGGGCTGGCTATGGCAATAGCTGACAGGTGGATAATTTTAGAGTCCATGCAGGCAAGCTATTTGCCCTTTGAAGGATTGAGGGTGAGCAGGAAATTGAGTAGTTCTGTTGGGCTTTTTCCTTACTGCAAGGTGCAGTCTCCTATTTTTGTAGTGGTAGCAACAATATGCTGATTCACATTTGGCAAAAAAGGAATTGTGGATGGATTATAAAGTAAATTTTTTCTTACTCAGCAGTGCAGTCTCTTATTTTGGTGGTGGTGATTGCAATATAGCTGCTAATATGTAGATATCTGTAGCACGGCACTGCAGGTGCAATTTGAAGCTATCTTCAACTTTTCCTTACTGTAAGGTACAGTCTCCTATTTTTGTAGTGGTTGTCACAAACTCACTCAGCAGGTCAGCCCTCTATTCCCAAAGTGCCAACCTCCGAGTGCAGTTTTGTGAACAGTTAACAGGAACAGGGTACAATTTTCCTGTAGTATCTTGCTGTCCCTAGAAAATTCCTGACCTGCTTCTGCATTTCAGGTCTGGGCCATGCCTGGATTACCTCTATTTTGATTTGGTTAGGACAGAGCTATTCCAGCCTACCACATGCCTGAGGTATGCCACTTCTCCAATAGCCACCTGGCACTTCCCAGCTTTGACAGTGAGCCCAGCCCTCTGTATCCTACCCAGCACTTCTCTAAGGTGAGATAGGTGTTCTTCCCAGCTGGTACTAAATATGGCAATGTCATCCAGGTATGTCACGGTGTACTCCTCAGCACCATTTAACACCTGGTTCACCAATCTTTGGAAAGTGGCCAGGGTGTTCTTCATTCCGAAAAGCATTACTTTAAATTCAGATAAGCCTATCGGAGTGATGAAGGCTGACCTCTCCCTAGCTCTGTCTGTCAACTCTACCTGCCAATACCCCTTGGTCAGGTCACTCGTCGTAAGGTAGGTCGCCCCTCCCAACTTGTCCAGGAGTTCATCTGTCCAGGGCATTGGGTGGGAGTCTGACTTCATGACTGCATTCAGTCCACGATAGTCCACACAGAAAAGAGTAGAGCCATCTGGCTAAGGCACAAGGACTACGGGTGAGACCCAGGGGCTGTGGGATCTCTGGACTGCCCCTAAATCCAGAATCTCCTCCACTTTTCTCCTAATTTCCTTTTGGACAGCCTCTGATATCTGATATGCTGTCCGCCGTATGGGCATCTGTGTCCCTGTCTCCACATCGTGCATCACTAAGGGGGCTAGTCCAGGCTTGGCACTCAACAATGGAGCAAGGTCTGCTAAAACCTCAATTACTTTCTGGATCTGGTCCGGGGCCAGCTGGGGAGACAATTTTACTGCCTCCACAGAGGACTCCCACTTACTTTCTTCCAGCAAGTCCAGAAGGGGGTCTCCTTCGTCCATCCCCTCCCCAGGATTACACACTGTAAACACCATGTCAGCCCTATTTGCATATGGCTTTTTTTTTAGTTGTTTAACCAGGAGTAGCACACTAAGCTGAAAGCTTTTTTACAGGAGTGACCTGGGAGCACAGAGAAGTTAAGTGACTTGCTCAGGATCACACAGTATGCAAGTGAAAGCTGTGGGATTCAAACACAGGTCTGGTCTGCTGAATGTCACCAGATTTGCAGTTCAGAGCCTTAAACCACTGCACTATTCTGACTCACTAATGTTGACATGGTACATCCTTTCTGTCTGTCTTTGGTCAGGTAACGCTACAATATAGTTCACGTCATTTACCTTCCTAACCACTTTGTACAGTCCTGTCCACTCAGCCTGCAGCTTGTCTTTCTGGACTTGAATAAGGACCATGACTTCCTGACCAACCATGTGTGAGCGAGCTCTGGATCTGCGGTCATACCACACTTTTTGTTTCTGTTGGGCAGATGCCAGGTTGCTCTGTGCTGTCCCCATAAGCTCCTTCAGTCGCTCCCTAAATGCAAAGACGTAATCCACGGTGGGAGTTCCCTGGGTGGCTTGCTTGCCTTCCCAGTACTCCCGGATCAAGTCTAGGGGCCCATGTACCAGGCGTCCATATAAGAGTTCGAAAGGGGAAAATCTTGTCCATTCTTGGGGCACCTCTCTGTATGCAAACAACAAGTGGGGAAGGTATTTCTCCCAGTCCATCCCATGCTGTTCAGCAAATGCCTGGAGCATTGAATTCAAGGTACCATTGAATCTTTCCACAAGTCCGTTGGCTTGTGGGTGATATGGTGTCATGCATCTCTGCACCACCCCACACTTCTCCCATAAACATTTTATCAGGTCTGACATGAAGGAACCCCCTTGATCGGTGATAACCTGTGGAAATCCAACATGGCAGAAAATTTCAAGTAAGGCATCTGCCACTTTGTCTGTCCTCAGTGAGGATAGGGTGACTGCCTTTGGATACCAGGTGGCATAATCCACCACAGTCAGGATAAATCTCTTCCCTGAGGAACTGGGGGTATTTAAAGGCCCTATAATATCCATTCCCACCCTCTGGAATGGCTCCTCCACTATGGACAATGGAATCAAGATGGCTTGGGTTTTCTTGCCCACTTTCCCTATTTCTCGGCACTGGTGACAAGACTTGCAATACTCCTTCACCTACTGGGTGAAGTTAGGCCAGTAGAAATTGTGGACCAACTGCTGCATCATGCACGTGATTTCCAGATGACCAGACAAGGGAATATCATGTGCAATCACTGCTCACGATACCCCTGGGGAATGACAAGCTGCCTTCCAAGCACCCCTCCCTCTGTCTGTACTGCCTGAGTATACATAAGTCCATTTTCCCGATAAACCTTATGTCTGCCGTCACCTCCCTGTGCACCATTCACGTCTGCCTAAGCTCTCATCTTCTCTAAACTAGGGTTACTTCTCTGAGTGGCTGAAGACCCCTTACACATTCCCAAGGCATGGGACAGGTCCCCTTCAGTTGCTAAACTAGGGTCCCTAGCACTAGCATCAGGAGACTCAGGATCACTGTCAGTCCTAACCCTCTGACAAAGAGTCACCCTTCCCTCTTTGGAGTAACCCTCCATAGTTGTGTGGTTACTTGCTACTGGGGAAGTGTATACCCCTTTTCATTAATCTCCCCATCTGGAGACACAGGCTGGGGAACCAGCTTCTCAGTGGTTTCCACAATGGCTTCTGTAGGGTTCAGGGAACTACAATTTCCCCATGCCACTTGGCTATGGGTAAGTGCACACACCATCCCTCATTTGAGATTGTTGCTCAGGGTCACATCCACTGCTAAGGTTTGGACTACAGCCACCTGTTGCACAGTTCCCCCTGTTTCACCCCAGTCTAGGAAAACACTAGCGAGGGGCAATGTTTTTGCCTCACCAGTAAAATCCTGTACTGTGATGTATTTATTGGGTAGAAGCTGACCAGGCTCTACTAGATCCCCCTTTACCAAGGTCAAGGATACCTCTGTGTCCCTTAACACTTGCATATGTGTTCCCTTATGTTCACAGGCATGCTTCCAAGGACACACAAACAACCCATTTCTTTTCTAGTACCATTCTGCATATTATTGCTCATTCTTTTGGAACACTGTCTGGCAATATGCCCAGCTTCTTTACATATCCATCATTCACTTCTCTTTTCAGAGAAATCTTTCTCTGAAACCTGGGGTCAACTGGTTTCAGTGCAGGCAGTGAGGGTTTTAGCTGCCCTGAATGCGTGCTTTTCCCTTTTTGCTCTGCCATACCCACCCCATTTGCTCTCAGAGCAGGTCTGCTTTTGGCATAGCGGTCCGAGAGTTCAGCAGCCTCTTGCAGTGTTTTGGGATCTCAGTCCTCCAACCAGGTATTCTGCTCTGCTGGGCATGCCCAATGAAACTGTTCTAACAAAATCACATTTTCAATTTTATCAACAGAGTTTGCCTCAATTCCTTCCCAACAACATTTTAAAAACTGACGTTGTTTTGTGGCTAGCTCCTCATAGCTCATGTCAGGGCTTCTCCTGAGATTACAGAATTTAGCTCTGTATGATTCAGCAGTAAATTCATTTTTTTTAACAGTGCAGCTTTAAGTTTGCTGTAATCATCACTGTCCTCATTGTCCATTTGACCCAATGCATCCCGAGCTTTCCCAGTAAGTAGTGGGGATAGCTGGAAGCTCCAGGACTCTCTAGGAATTTTAGCCTGAATACAAACTTTTTCAAAAGAATTCAAAAAGGTATCCATATCCTCTCCATCTTTAAATTCGGCTATCAATTGGAGTTCAATTTGTAACCCACCCTTGCAGTCCCAGTTAAACTCAAGCCACTTACCTGCTTTGGTGCCGCTGGTTGAAGTCATGGCTTCTTCTGTTCATGTTGCCTTTGGTGCTTCTGCTCCAAACGGTCAGCATCTCTCTGTTCTCGCTCTGCCTCTCGGCATTCTCCCTCTGTCTCACAGTCCACCTCTCACTTCTCTCACTCCCTGTCCCTCTGGAACTCCAGCTTCATCCTGCACAACTCAATCTGCAGCCTGAGTACTTCTGGATCCAGGATACTGGTGACCTTTCCCTGCTGCTGTGGCTTTTCACTGACAGTGGCTCTGTTGCCCTCCTCATTGGATCTGGACACTGCATTGGCCACTAGCCCTGCCACACTCAAGGTTTGGTCCCTTTCAGTCACTGTCTGTGACTTGCTGCTCTGGGTATCTGCTACCATCAGGGCATCTACAAGGTTCTGTTTGCTGGCTTTCACCTCAAATGGGACTCCTCTGTCCCCACACAACTGCTTTAAGTAGTCTACAGTGTGCCTGCTGTAGTTGGAAGCCATCTTCTTCCCTAACTAAGGCTTCTCTGACTTGCACTTTAGAAAAAAATAAAAAGGGAAGGAACTTGACTGTACGCCAAGTGATATAGTTTTGTCTCCTTTTTAAAAATAAATAACTGCCTTTTTCTTTCTTTGCAAGTGAGCTGATGGTCTCAAGCTGACACACTGAACAATAAAAGCTTGTAATACCAAAATAATTTGCACCCCCGTCAACCAATCTGTCACAAACCCACTCAGCAGGTCAGCCCTCTACTCCCAAAGTGCCAACCTTCGAACTCAGTCTTGTGAACAGTTAACAGAAACAGGGTAACCCTCTTGTCTGTTTTGTGGGTTCAAATCAACCTTTGGTCTCAAGTCTTGGAGGAACTGAAACTGTGAACCTCTTACTAGTGTACCCAATGTACAGGCTCAAATAATTCTGTCTTCGGGGGGGGGGCAGATATCTTTGCCTACAGGCACCTAACCAGGTGTACAAAAATGAACCCTTAAAAACTCTAATAAAAAACCTCAGATTAAACTCTCATCTTTTTCCAGTTTGGTATCACCATTCAAGCATATGCATAGTGTCAGCTTTAACCATATATACTTCACTTGTTAAAGAAAGAAATTCAAAGACAGACCAAGTAGGCTTTAAAAATAGAGTTTTACTAAAATAGATAAAAGTATGTAAAACATAAAATACAGAACCATATATCACAAGACATACAAATCACTTAAACAAAACAGGTTTAAAAGTGCAGACAAAATATTCTACCACAGTACTCTTAGAATTGTCTTTTCTAAGGTATTCTTATCTCACAGTGCTGAAGATGTTTCTTTTTCAGAGTCCATACATTTGTGTCAAAATGGAAAACAGAATACTGTTTAAAAATTGCCTTTGCCAGCCCCTTTGTGTGAGGTCACCTAGCTCCTCCTCTGTTTATTAAAAATCATACACCCAAGATGTTTTATCATTTTAGAAGGTAAGTTAATTAAGGTTGCATCAGCAGAAACTCCTTTCCCCATTTGACTTCCACAATCAAATATGTAAATTTCCTTTCATCTATGAACAGTATGTTCTCTCACACAGACAGCAAAGCATTTATGATTTCGCACCTGTGTGCCATAACCTGGTTTTCTCCTCTAAATGTCATAAAATGGATATTGATTTCCCTCTTAGCAGTTAAAGCTGTATTTAACTTAGATAAACAGGAGATCGGTGATTAAGGCCTGTTGTAGTCTGTAATTAGCTCCTGGCCTTCCAGGTAACACCTTGTATCCAAAACCTGTGTGTGTGTGTCATCTCACTTGCTGTCTCAGCATCTCTCATGAACGACAGTCCATGACACATTTTTTAAATTACAAAAAATCATAGTGTACTCAGAACTGGCTATCTACATGTCACAGTGGTTACAGCAATATAAGATCTCAGATGTTTATTGTAAAAAGGAAGAATGGGCTTAATCTATATAGCTGACAAGATGTTTTGACTGAGAGATGTTGTCTCCCCATTCATGTAGTGAGTACAGAAATATAATAGCCAGTATACTGCTTTATAGAATGAGGAAATGTGGGTACAGCAAATAGCTATTTTTTCTGTCTCCCTAATCCACATATGAAGTGATTTCTTTACTGATGACATTCGATCATGTGTGTTCTGGGACTAGATCTGTGATGCTATGCTGGCAGAACATCACGGGTCCAGCCCAAGATTAACCAATCGGAGCCCAGCATTCTTTTTTGCCATTGTATAATCAATGATATTTTAAACATTTTTGCTAGTGGGATAGGCTGCTCTCTCTATGTAAGAGATTAAGAAAGTTGATAGGCACACCCTTCTTTTTAGCATCTATGAACAAACCAGAAATAGGAACCTTAGCATACAGTACATACCTGTGTAGCACAGGACTCACGTTATGTGGCACAGAATGAGAATTCAGTCACACCATATCTGGTGAAGTTTGGATTAAAGGAATAATGCATGACAGGGTGTGTGTCATGCTGGGATAACGCCACGCCTGGGGGGGTTGGGCACGAGGCCACAGGCCAAGTGCTTCCAATGCCACAGGCTTGGCATTATCCCAAATGACACATACCCTGGAATGCATTATTCCTATAATACAATGGCTCGTTGTTATATATAAATAAAAAAATAATTTTAAAGAATGTTTTTATTAGTGTGGAAAAATATTTTTGTTTCTTAAGAGGAGATGCAAAAAAAGCTCTAGGTCCAAAAAAATCATCAAGCTTCTCATCCAAAAAATCATCCCCAGGTTCACAGTGAGGCTGAGACTAGACCTCTGGCATCATGCTGGGATAACGCCATGGGTTCAGTCCCAAACTGACCAATCACAGTCCGAAATTCTTTCTTGCCATTGTATAATAAGGGTTTTAAAATTGGATGAAAAAACTAAATAATGAATTTTGATAACATTTTGTAAAGCAGAATCATAATTATGCTCAAATTCATCTGGCAGAATTTAAATTTCACATGGCATTGTCATGTATATAATCTAATTCTGCTACTGAGACCAGGACCAAGATCAGTTGAGGGATGGGGTACCTCTGTATCAAGGCAATTTAACATATGCTATTACCATGACCAGGATTGAGGGGAGGAGTAAGTTTCTGGAAGTATAAACTAGCACTGTGCAAACTGTTAGTGCTGCCAAAAGCATTCCAGCATGCCAGTTTACCCTTTACATGTACCACCTCCGCTTACTCATATGAATGCCTGTTGTTTGTTAGAACTCACACTAACAGGTATGGGCAGAACTAAGTGTGTCTTTGAATATGAAACTTGTCATGCTAACTATTTTCAAGTGGGCCAACCTCAATTAGCATAGCCCACAGCCTGCTAACATGATATTGTTTGAATAAGTGCCTGTCTCATTTCTTCTAGGAAAATGGGATATCAAACTCACAATTCCTTTAATAAGACTGGTAACATTCTGAACACATGAGTGTTCAATGCTGCAATCACTGAAGTGTTAACCTACCTAGTATGTTCCTCTAATTTGTAAGGAACAGTTGCTGTTTAATGTGGAAACCATCTTTTCAAATATGAAAACTGAATGGTTTGACTAGTTTAAATGATTTGAACCCATTCAAACATAACTCCATACTTAAGGGATCAGATAGGGCAGAAGAGGAGAATAGCTTAGTCACATATGTGTGGAAGCCATACTGAGTCTCAGGGCAGACAGTGTGGGACAATTAACTCTATGGTGTGTGAAGAGAGGGCAAGGGAGACTGCACATAGTGATGCACATGGGGACTAATGACCTTGCTGGTGAGACTATGAAAGTGGTGAAGGAAAGGTTTGGAGGACTGGGAAGGCTGTACAAAGAGGTAGGAGAGACATTTGCCTTCTCAAAGGTGCTCCCAGTACCCCATTTGAGCACAGTATGGAAGGAGAGGATTAAGGAATTCAACGTTTGAATGGAGGAGTGGTGTAAATCAAAAGGGTACAGGTGGATGGGGGTTGGGGAAAAACCTGGGACAATAATTAACTATATGCAGGGGACAGGCTGCACCTAGGTGGGGAGGGACAGGGGGTATTAAAGCAGAAGATGCAGGTGTATACAGCAACAAAAGTGGATTTAAACTAGCTGGGGGGTGGCAGGGTGTCAGACGGTAGGGAAGGTACTTCAGGACTATGGGAGCCTACCCCCAAGCTAGTAGAAATGAATTTCCAAAATAGCAAAATTACTGCGCTCACGCTCTAGGAGGAGTTTGCCATCAAGGTAAATCACCTAAAACTCTCCAAATCTCTCCAAAGCAGTGGCGCCCTTCCAAAGTAAAGATGGAGATACAGACTGCAATAAACAACTGTTGTTGTATTCGTTGTCACCAAATTGTGAGAGCCCCTAGCACCTCGGCAGGGTGCCTTCAAGGGGGCATAATACAGAATCATAACAACATTCCTTTAAATACAATTCAAAATGTGACATCACACAATCTCTAGCCAATCAAAATCAATCAAAGTGAATACATATTAACTAATGAGGAAAAAGGATTTAAATGGAAAAGGAATAGGGAAAGAAAGAAAGAGTGGGGGTGAAGAAAGGAAAGATTACCAAACTAAAATTATTGGGAGGGAAGGGGAAGAGGGGAGGGGAAAAGAGGGGAAGGGGGGAAAACAGAAAAATCAAAAGTTGTAGTTTGAAAAAATGGGGAGGGGGAAGGAGGAGAAAAAGCAAGGCAAAAATGGGGTTATTCCTTAATTACCATTATTACCATTACAGTCAGGATTATAGTGATTATATACAATTATGGATACAAATTATATTAGGTCATAATATACCACTAAAAAACTTATCTATGTATTTTTTCAAGAGAGTCTCCTAGAACTCTAGGGATACAAGAAATTTATAAATAAAGATAATATTTTCAACTGGAGCAAATGACCATGCTAAGCAATCTCTTTCTAAACTTATCTCAAACTTCTAAACATTTAATAACTTGTGTTTCACTTTAATATACATTTCTGAGAAGAAAGAGTAGGAACGAACTAGGGCATTTAGTACAGAAGAGACAAGGGTGGAAGAGGAATTAGAAAAGAAGGGGAGAGAGACAGGGTGGAGGGTGGTCTCTGTGAATGCGAGAAGCCTAGGCAACAGGGCTGCAGAGCTACAGGTGTTCTTGGCTGTAAGGAAGGCAGGACATTTCAGTCATCACAGAAACATGGGCCACAGACCACTGGGACTGGGATCTGACAATCCCAGGGTTCAGACTGTACAGAAGGAGAGGGGGTGGCTGTCTATGTGAGGGAGGAGATCAAATGTACTTGGGACAAAGGGGAAGAGAAGGGAATTGAGGCATTTTGGATACATCTCCTGAACGCCAGGGAAAGGAAGTTGAGGTTTGGTGTGGCGTATAGGTCACCATCCAAGACAGTGGAAAGGGACAGAGAAC
The DNA here is from genome assembly GCA_016271365.2 of Neoceratodus forsteri. Taxonomy (NCBI): domain Eukaryota; kingdom Metazoa; phylum Chordata; order Ceratodontiformes; family Ceratodontidae; genus Neoceratodus; species Neoceratodus forsteri. The sequence continues at coordinate 277,510,755 of CM057449.1, forward strand.
TGGTGGACCAAATCAAGAGGGAATGCAGGAGGGGGAAGGTGTTCATAGTGGGGGATTTCAACCTGACAGGTGTGGACTGAACTGTGCCGGTCACCTCCAGTGCTAGGGAGAGGGTCCTTCTGGACACGTTCCAGTAGGGGTTCATGACACAGCTTGTTGCTGAACCCATTAGACTAGGGGACATGGTAGACCTGGTACTATCTAACAGAGAGGCAGTGGGAGACATAAGGGTGGAAGAGCCATTAGCTGACAGCGATCATAAAATGGTGTGATTTAACATCACAATGAGCAGTGAGCCAGAGGGATCAGCAACAAAGGTGGTGGATTTCAAGAAGACAGACTTCAGGAGGATGAGGGAGTTGCTGAAGGGGAGACTCAAGAGCATAAAATGGGGGTGGATACAGTGCAGAAATGGGGCATAATAAAGTAAGGAATTATAGAGGTGACTGAAATGTGCACCAGGCTACAGAGTAAGAAGAATAGACTAAAGAGGCCATGATTGCTGAACAAGGAGGTGTTAGAGGGGTGAGGGCAAAAAGAACAGCTTATCTAAAGTTTAGAAGGATGGGGAAGGAGGAAGACAGGGAGGAGTAAACCAAATGGTCTAAGGAGGTGACCAAGAGGGTAAGGCATGTAAAATCCACAAGGGGAACTCAGATTAGTGACGAGAAGAAAAAGGGGGAAATACATTTTTAGATACATTAGGTAGAAAAGGAATTGCAGGGATAGTATAGTGAGGATAAGAAGGTGGGGGGAGTGGTTGGAAAAGGGGAACGTGACAAGCATAGGCACTGAACAAGTACTTCTGCTTAGTGTTCACAAGGGAGGAAGAGGGTCCATTACCACCCTGGTCTGAGAGGAGGGGGACAGAGGGGGCTGAGGTAATGGACAGCAGGATAGAAGTTAGCAGAATTTTGCTGGGGCTATGGGCACTGAAGGTGAATAAAGCACTGGGGCCAGATGGTATCCACCCTGGGGTAGTGCTGGAGATGGCAGAGGTTCTAGCAAAACCACTGACAGACCTGTTCAGCACCTCTCTGGAAATGGGACAGGTGCCTCAGGACTGGAGGATGGCCCATGTGGTAACATTACATAAAAGTGGTCCAAGGGATGAGCCAGGGAACTATAGGGCAGTCAGTCTGACATCCATAGTGGGAAAGCTCATGGAAACAATACTAAAAGAAAGGCTGGTGGCATTTCTGGAGGGCAATGACCTGAAGGATGGGAGGCAGCATGGGTTTATTTCAGGGAGATCCTGCCAATCAGTCTTATACAGTACTGTAACTGGGTGATGAGGCAGTTGTATGGGGGCCATGCTGTGGATGTGCTGTACTTGGATTTCAGCAAGGTCTTAGATTCAGTGCCCCATGGGTGGGGACAAAGATGACATGTTGGATCTCAAACTGGCTATGGGGTAGGCTACAACAAGAGGTGGTGGTAGGAATCTCAGAGCCAAGATCTGTGACAAGTAGAGTGCCGCAGGGCTTGGTGCTGGGTCTGGTGCAGTTCAGACTATTCATCTTGGACATCATGCAGGGGGTGGTGAGCATGATTAGCCTGTTCACTGATGACACCAAAATGGGTGCAGAAGTAGACGATGAAGAAGGATGGATGCAACTGCAGAGGGACTTGACCAAACTGGAGGAATGGTCAGGGAAGTAGCAGCAGCAGGGGTTCAATGTGAAAAAAATGCATGGTGTTACATTTTGGGGCTAGGAACCCAAGGAGAGAATACTGGCTAGGGGGGATCAAGATGGGGATCACTGAGGAAGAAAAGGACCTGGGGGTATTTGTAACAGGGAGTATGAACAATACTGTTCAATGCAGGAGAGAGAGGCATCAAAGGTAAATAGGATGCTGGGGTGCATAGCACAGGGATTCACATCTAGGTTCAGGGAGGTGATCTTGCAGCTCTACAGGTAATTGGTCTGGTCAAACTTGGGGTACTGTGTGCAGTTCTGGAGGAAGTACTTGAGGCTGGATGTCAGTCTGCAGGAGGGAGTGCAGTGGAGGCAAACAAGGATGATTCAGAGGATGGAGGGAATGGACTATGAGATGAGGGTAAAGGAATTGAATATGTACACACTGGAGGAGAGGTGGGATGGGGGGACATGATCAAAACCTTCAAGTACCTGAAGGGTATCAACAAGGGTGATGGTGGAGGGAGTGTTTAAACTAAGAAGCATGAGGCAAACTAGGGGCATGGGCTAGGAGGGAGGGAGATTCAGGAGGGAGATGAGGAGGAAATACTTCACAGAGAGAGTGGTTGCATGGTGGAATGCACTACCAGAAGGGGTGATATCAAGCAGAAATGTGGTGGGCCTTAAGAACACTTGGGACAGAGCACAGAGGTTGGTAAGGGTATGCAAGGAGGACAACAAAGGGAGATCAAGGGGGATGGAGGCAGAGCAGTTGCCTGCTAGGGAGCTAGCTACACAATTGAGCAGACTTCGATAGACCAGTAGGTCAGTTCTGCTGGCACTTTCGTGTGTTAATATGTTCTTTAAACTCAGTTTTGATTTCAGTTGAAAAGATTTAATCATCTGCATTTCAGTAGATCCTTATATTGAGCAATTAAATTTAGCAGCACTTTGCTTTAGAAACTTATAATAAATATACAATAGAGAGACTACAACAGCATTTATGCAAACAAGATGATGGCACAGTGATCAATTCTGTATGACCATGAACCCCAAATATTTATAATAATTTCTATATTTTTATTCTGAATGAAGAGCAAAAAAAATAACAATACCTGAGCACTGAACCCCAGTATCTTCATTATGGGCACAGTTATGTTTGCCCCATCCAGATGAACTGCATTCTGTCAAGCTTGATTCAGTCCCTGTGCAGTTTACATCATCCAGCCATATCAGCCCAGAACCTTGTCCAAAGTTTGCACTGCCTGGTGCTGAAAGAGCAATTCCACATCCCAGATGTCTGCAAACAACGTGAGCATCATTCAGGTCCCGACTATCATCACACACTGTTCCCCATGTATTGTAAAATACTTCAACTCTGCCAGAGCATACATTGTTTCCATTTGCCAAGCGCAGTCCAGCTGAAAAAGAAATATCAGGTTATGCAGCCATTTACTTAAACATATAGTTGGTTCACACATTTAAATTGTTACTGTCATAAAGCAGTAGTGCATTTAGGGTGGTTAGAAGTATGATTATCCCATCTTGTAAGATATGTTTCCTGCTGTTTTGAGACTGCTTTAACATTTATTTTACATTTGAAATAATTTACTTAACCTTTGGTAACTAGGAACGGCAGACTGGGGTAGGGCTAATTTCCAAGTGTGACCTGGGGATGTGGGGTTACAATACAGAGACAGACAGAGAGGGGAGGGAGGAAGGGAGAGAGAGAGAGAGAGAGAGAGAGAAAGAGAGAGAGAGAGAGAACAGCAATTATCGCAATGTCAAGAAAATACAAACAGAGGGAGAGAACAGTAACTGGAATTATAACAGAGTCAACTACTATGACGTAAGTATTGGATCAAAATCATACATCCAGAAACTATAGCAAATCATTAATAACAAGCAGGGTAGGCAGGTCAACAAATCAAATAATGTGTCTGAAGGAGGAGACTAGGGAGTCTTCAAGGGGCAAGGGGGTTGAGGCTGAGGGACTAGGTTGAGGGAATAGGGAGGAGGCAGTGCAGGAGCAAGGAGGAATGGGTGTTTCAAAGAAGGAGCTTTAGGGATGACAGTAAGGATAATGGTATGTGGTTGGGGAGAGCTGATTCCAGAGGGAGGGTTGTCTGTAGAAGAAATCTGACACACTAGAAGTTGAGCGGGTGTGAGGCAGGAAGAAAGACCAGGAGTTCCTGATGCACAGTGGGTAGCAGGAGGGTGCTGCTGGGAAAAGAGGAGAAAATATGAGGGAAGGGTCCTAAGCCAGCATTTTGCTATGAAAGCCAAGCAACAGATCAAGAGATAATGTGGATGAGGTGAATTTGTGAGGAAGGAGTACAGAGAGCAGAAATGTATGTGGGGGTGGGGTTGAAGCAAAGCAGCAGAAGGGGTTCAGGACAATATCTAGCCTGAGCAATGACACGGCATGTGCAGTACCATAGACTGTCAGCATAGTCAGTTACTGGGTGAATTATTTTCTTGACTAGCTCATGATAGATAGGGAGGGGAAGGATGTCTCTATTTGAGCACAATATGCCTAATTTAGGTCAGAGTTTGGAACAAACGGCAGCAATGTGGGAGAAAAAATGAAAACTGTTGTTCAGCCAAACCCCAAGGTATTTAAATGCAATGACTAATTCGAGGGTGGAGCCATCAGGTATACTCATTTTGAAATGGCTATCCCCAGGTATTCATCAGTGTTATCTGCTGGGTTTTTTTTTAACTTATCATGCCAAAATGTTCATGAGTGGTGTGTTGGTGCATTAAATAATAAGGCACTCCTAGGGTTAGCTCAAAAGTATACTTATCACTCTTTGGGTAAAAAGTCACATGCTGCAGGCAGTGATTAATTGACAGTAAAACTATTCCATAGGAGTGCCATATTACAGTAATAAAATGTTAGAGAAACACAAATTGTGTATGTTTCATCTTTTCTTACTTGCTTATGAAAAATGATGTTTTTAATAAAATAGCTGTTCTGCCTAATTGTATGCTTGTGTGAGGTTTGTGGCTGAACTGAAGGGAGTAGTCTCATTCTAAAGTGTTAATGTTTGAGCTAAACAAATATTTATAGCTTGGTTTTGCATTTTCACCACACCAGCAGTGATGTGTAAAGTCAGGAAACTTCACTTTGTAAAATACTGCACAAAGTTTCCCTATTTCAGAACAAGTGGAGTGTAACTATATGTAGTACTTCCTCTAATGAAGTGCCTGCTTTGCTCAGCGAAAACTGTGTGTAGTGGCACTATGTCAGTGAAGTTACTGGTAAAGTGTCACTTCATGTTTTTTTTTGTTTTTTTTTAGCAGTGTAGCATGTTGCTCATGAACAACAAGGTGAAATAGTTATTACTAGTGTAACACTGTTTGATTTCTTTTTAAGAAAAAAAAGGAAACTAGTCTGCTCTCCAAGTCATAGTCCCTGCTCGATCCACTCCTCCCTCCTCCCTTATACACTCTATGAAGTTTTTGAAGAAACCATTTAATAGTATTTCAGTTCCCTCACCCACAAAAGCAAGTCTCACACACCTCTCCTCTTCATCCCTAAAAATAATGATAGAAATTCCATAATCTTTACCAACCTCTTTCCAACCAACCTCTGCTTCCCAAAGCACAAAAAACAATAGAAATAGCAGGTTTATCCGTTTCAAAATAGTCTAAAAAAAGCCACCACCCAGTGGAGTGAACACCTTTACTCTTCAGTGTTTTAATTTTAATAAGTGGTGTTTGATGTCTATCCTAGTAGTCACACCTGATTGTCTGGTAATGGTGGTGTGCAAATCAGTCTGCTTGTGTAGAAATCCATTTTCTGTTTGCTCAGTTCTCCTGTTGCATGTAAGAGTATAGGCTTGGCAACCAGACTGGATGTAGTGGTTGTGTAATCATATAAATCAGTGATTACAATGGTAACCTTGGGGAGCCCAAGGAGTTTTTCATGATGAATTTTGTATAAATAATTAATTTTTTTGATGTCTTCTAAAAATATATTCTAATACAGCATTATGAAAATTATGTTTCTGATTTGAAATGTGTTTATCTAAATAACAGAGTATAGCCCTTTACATTTGAAGCACATTGACCAAAATCTAAACTAGAAACATAGACTTTGATGGCAGAAAGGACTGCTTGGCACACCTAGGCTGCCCATTCCTCTACCTACTGGATAAGCTGCAGATCTTAGTTAACCAACAGCCTATTTCTTCCTACCCCACAAGAATTGTCTTATGTCTGTCCCATGTATTCTTGAATTCTCCCACAATTTTAGACCCCACAGCCTCCACAGGAAGGCAGTTCCATCGTCCACCACCCTCTCTGTGAAAAATACTTCCTCACATTGCCGCTGAGCCATCCCCCTCTATCTTCAAATTGTGTCCTCTTGTTCTTGCACATCTCTTTTTCTGAAAGATGCTACCCTTCTGGACTGTGTTGATTCCACTGAGTTTCTCCCATGCCTCCCCCTCCATTCTTCAAGGTTATACATACCAAGCTCCTTTATTCTCTCCTCGTATGGCTTCTCTTGCAGACCGTGCACAATTTTTGTTACCTTCCTCCGGACTGCGACCATCCTATGTCTTTGCGGAGATGGGGTCTCCAGAACTGGATGCAGTACTCAGATGAGGTCTCACCAACTGTCTGCACAGAGGATAACAATTTCCTGTTTTCTGCTGGTGATGCCTCTACCTATACATCCCAGTATCCCCTCAGCCTTCCCTACTGCCTTCTCACATTGTTTGTCAACCTTAAAGTCATCTGATATGATTACCCACAGGTCCCTTTCCATTTTTGTTGTTGTTACTACCGCTCCCCATTGTGTACTCTTCCCCGGGGTTTTGTTTCCCAAGTACATTACTTTGCACTTCTTTGCATTGAATCTAAGCTACCATACATTTGACCATTCCTCCAACCTTGCCAAGTCCCTTTTCATCCTTTCCACACCACCTTACATATCAACCCTGTTGGAGATCTTTGTGTCATCTGCAAAGAGACATACTTTCCCTTCCAGTCCCTCTGCAATGTCACTTATAAAGACATTAAAAAGGACTGGCTCCAGTACTGAACCCTGCAGTACCCCACTAGAAACCCCCTATCTTCACTGTGGAATCCATTTACTATTACCTGTTGCGTCCTGTTGTCCAGCCAGTGTTTTACCCAGGCTACCACCCTGGGACCCACTCCCAGGCTGGCTAATTTGTTTATTAATCTTTTGTGTGGGACTGTGTCAAATGCCTTACTAAGGTCTAGGTTAGCCATGTCCACAGACCCTCCCAGGTCTACTACTTTGGTCACCCAGTCAAAGAAATCAATTAGATTTGTTTGATATGACCTTCCTGCTTTGAATCCATGCTGCCTTGGCTCCTGTGCCCCACTGGCCTCTAGGTACTGAACAATTCTTTCCTTCAGAAGCGATTCCTTCATTTTCCCTACCACTGAGGTCAAACTAACAGGTCTGTAGTTTCCTGCTTCTGTCTTTCTCCCACTTTTGTGAAGGGGAATCACATCCGCCCTCCTCCAGTCCTCAGGTACCACAATATCCTCCAATGATTTATTAAAAAGGGTAGTCAGTGGTGTTACCAGTTCTTCCCTTAGTTCTTTTGGAATTCTAGGGTGAATCCCATCAGGCCCCATTGCTTTATCCACCTTCACTTTTAAGTGTTGAGGGTGGAGGAGAGGGAAGGAGGGCAATATAGTCCCAGTAGAGAAGTATAGTTATAATAGCAGCAACTCCTTCCTCTTGCTGTTCTCCACAAGATGCTATCTAGGGCAGTTTTTAAATCCTAAACATCTGGCTTCCTTCTAGATCCTTCTAGCTAAGCCACTCCCCCTACTGTACATCTCCTTCTACACCTAGATAATTGCACAAATAACAATTCTCTTCAGCCAACTCTGACAAACACCTAGAAAACTGCAAAAATAACAATTCACTTCAGCCAACTCAGACAAACACACTAATTATTTTTTTTTACCCTAAATTGAAGGTCCTAGTGGTAGTGTTCCAGTTATTTAGTCCCAGTAGAGAAGTGTTGTTATAATAGCAGCTCCTCCTTCCTCTTGTTTTTCTCTGCCTATCCTGTTGACATGGTGCATTTTTCCTACTAATACATGAATTCAAAAATGCAAAAAGATCCATTTAAAAGGCCTGTTGTATGGGAAGTTCAATATTGGGTGCAGGTTGTTGGCAACACTGAAGCCAACATAGTATGGAAGTAGCATTAGCTCTGAGATTTAAATGGGAATAGGTTGATCCCACATTGCTGTGACTTGTGTGGAGTCCTAAACATCATAGCAGCAGGTCTTCTTATGAGTACCATGCATATAGCCCAGCAAGCTCCCAGTGTATTCATGTAGCAGCATCATGCTCCATTACCATGGGAGTGCCACTGTGGGCTGCAAAAGCCATTAAAGAGAAATGGCAACATCTTGCATGTACTTGGCCACTCCATTATGAACAATTTGGCATCCAATGCACAGGTTATCAGGCAGTATTACCAATACGTGACATGCACAACATTGCTAATAGTCTCACATTTTACAGCTTACTTAATTATTCTAGTCATTTACTTCAGTGCTTTTTAGGGCTACAGGTAGGCAGGTCCTGCAGCCCTCTTACATTAATTCTAAAAATGAGCTACCAGATTCAGACCATGGAACACTTCCTTTGGAGTTTTCCAGTGATCCTTCCACATCTTTGAAGCCCTTCAATTAAACCCTTGTAGGGTTGCAAACTGAGTATCTGTCCAGAGCTCAATCAAAGGAACATTTCCTTTGGAGTTTACCAAGCCTATTTTCATCCCTTCAGTTTAATCCTTGCACGGTTGCAGACTGAACATCTGTCTAGAGCACAATCAAATGGAACATTTCCTTTGGAGTTTACCAAACCTATTTGCAACTCTTCAGTTTAATCCTTGCAGGGCTGCAGACCAAACATCTGTCCAAAGCACACTAAAACAGATTTATTCTAGTTTTGGCAGCCTAGGGATTAAGAAACAAATGCTTCTCCCCATCTTGTAGTGCATCAGTGAGTACAAGAAAGGGTGTTTCTTTTGAATCCAATTTGGTAAATAGCTTTTTCACGTACTCTAAGGCATTTGTGAGGCAGTATAGGGCAGTGGGTTAAGGCTCTGAGGTGCAGATCAGTAGACCTGGGTTTGAATCCCACAGCTGACTAGGTCCATATTGTGTGATCCAGAGCAAGTCACTTAACTTTCTTGTGCTCCCAGGCTGCATCTGGAAGCAAGCTTCAGCTTAGTGTACTACTTCTGGTTAAACAATTTTCCTTCCCTTTCCTTTCCTTTCCTTTCCTTTCCTTTCAGTAAACAGCAATAAATTGCAACAGAACATGAAAGGAGTCACAATACCAGATTGTTGCCGATCAGCTCTATTCCATTTAAATCTGCTTTCTGTGTCAGAGCTAATTTGCATAGTTTGAGAATTCCAGACTGTGCAAATGAGCTTTTAATGCAATTTGTGTAAAATATGAGTTTTTACAAGTAGATGGAGTCTGTAATATAACAGAAATTATCTGTAACAACACCAAAGATTCAAATGCATGGCAACAACTCTGCATTTTGAAGCTTCTCTGTTCTGTTGCTGACTATTTTTAAAATGCTCCATAGTTTCAGAAATAACGTGAGAGATATGAGTGTGGGGCACAGTTTAGGTCAGTGTTTTACGTATTATGTACTGAGGTCGAGTTCTGCATGTCCTGAGGGCACTGCTATATGAAATCAGGGGCTGGTAATTATAAGAGAGACAAGCTTTCGATGCTGATTTGCTGCTACAGTTTGAAAGTCGCAGCTCATTTGCATACCTTGAGTAGTTCACATTGACAGAACTCGTATTGGTTATGTGTGCAAATGGTATATTTTGAGAAACAAGTAAAGTTTTTCTGCAGTAAGCAAATTATCACTGTAAGCCCCCTTTCTCATAAACCTTGCCAACTTAAGTTCCCGTATGGCACTGCACACCAGACCTACTGAACTCAATCCACAATTGGTAATACACAACATAATACTGTAAAACTAAACTGTGCATTTTTTATATGTATCCAGAAACAACAGATGTTACTAATATTGTACTAGTTTATACCTATAAGTTTGCTGTAAACAGGCTCCCAAAAGTAAAACACAATTGTGTGAAAGCTATGATAAGCTGTGCTGACCAGGTGCAAATCACCACATGGATTGAACCAGCATGACAGTGCAGCACAAGTGGAAACACAATGTTTGAATATAAAAAATTATTATTTCATGAAAATAAAACATTTAGAAGCCTGTTCTTTTATACATTGTCATACAAAGGACATATACCAGTAAGCCATGCTGCACTGTTAAATAGTATGCATTTAGTCAATCAAGTGGAACACAACAGAAGCACGGGTAAAACCTAAAGGGAAAGAGAAGCTGCATCTGAGGTGCAAATTGCCTCATAAATATTGCAAACATTTTTTTTTACACACGCAGACATCTGCCAGTTTTACATAGAAACATAGAAACATAGAATTTGATGGCAACTTCCATATCCAAGTTTAAACAAAATCCTGTTATCAATTCGTCCATATATTATTGATTTAAGATGCACAAATGGCTAAACATTGACCCTACTCCCATACGATATACACCTATTTGGGGTAATCCAAAACTTACATTGGAGAATAAACCCATATACTGTAAATCTTGGGCTCATAAAAGTATCCTTTTTCTTAACGATATATTAATGGACAATAGTAATACTCTGGATTCCTTTAGCAATTTGCAAGCCAAATGGAACATTCCTAAAACAGAGTTCTGGAAATATTTACAAATCAGATCCGCTATCTCTTATACCACTTCTCAACCCAACAATCCACCAAGAACTCACCCATACATCAATAAGTGGATTAATATTCAAAAAGGCCTAACCAGTACCATTTATAAATTAATCAGGGATAAGCCCCAATCAGTCTCTCTCGGCCAGAAATAAATGGAACCAGATACTTAATATTGATATATCTGATCTTCAGTAGAGTAAATGCTGGAAATTCTGTCATGACTCGTTCAAAGACGTAGAGCAGACTAATTCAATCTAAAATTTTTGCATTTATGGTATAATACTCCAGCTCATCTATATAATATTGGTTTATTATCTAATAATAACTGCTGCGATGTAATGCCCCAAAATGGGATCTCTTACATTTATTATGGTCATGTAATCCTATTTTTCAATTTATGGCAAATAGTCCATCAATTTAGCTTCTAAGGTCATTGGCAATTCTATTCCATTTGATCCTAAATTTTGTATACTTGGTATTATTGACAGCAGCACAAGTTTAACAAAATACCAGCACAAATGGCTTCAGATATTGTTTATGCAAGTTAAAAGACTGATCTTAACTCATTGGAAATCTCAATTAATCCCTACTTTGATGGATATTTTAAAACATCTAACTTGTATTCTTCTTTTGAGAGAATTTCCTACTTAATTATTGATAGACTCAATGAATATTATCTTTTGCTGGCAGAGCTATTTGAACTTTCTCCAATCATAAATATATATACATATTATAACTTCTTTTTTTTTTTTTCTTCTTTTGGTGTAATCTATTGCAGCTCCTTCTTTTCACTGTTTCAAGTTTGTAACCATTATCATATACCTACTCTTTTGTCACTATTTTTATTCTACTTGATATAGTACGGTTAATAGTATACACATTAAATGGAAGTCAGCATAATATTCTGTATTATCTCTATCATGATAGTACACATGCTTCCATTATATCTCCTTTCCCTTATTACTACAAATTGTATTTTATATTTTACTATATACAGTCCTTTGTGCTGTACTATGTCATGTTTATGTAATTTCAATAAAAAGATTAAACTGCAAAAAAAAAGAATTTGATGGCAGATAAAGACCGCTTGGCCCACCCAGTCTGCCCATTAAAGTAAAAAGTTTTGAAGTAAAAGTAGAGTCAACTGCCTCTGCAAGCAATCAAGATAATGAAATTGCAACTCAAACACAAACTGAAACTACATTTATTTCCACAGACTGGTGGTGGTGGTGGTAGTGGGGGGGCTTTATGATAATGAGGCATACATTTTATACGTTGGTAGCAGTGGTAATAGTAATAACCCCCTATAAAAAGGGATATTAATTCTAAGAGATATCCACAAGAATATTTATAGAGAGCTGTGATTAAAGACTGCTCCAAACTGCCTGCATTTGTACTGAACTCCATCTAAATTTACAAGTCTTACTGTTTTTATATACTAACATACCAAGATGCCAGCAGAGTAGGCCTAATGTTCTATCAAATCTGCTCAAAAATCTGCTCCTGGCCAGGACACCGTTATTTCCCTCTCAGTCTCCCCCAAACCCCACTAACCCCATCTTCCATCAGGGTAACACCTCCAGATCTGACATTACTTCATTTAACATTCTCCTTATACCTGTCACAGCCCCTCTTGAATCTTTCCACTGTATTAACAGCCAGCAGCTCCACAGGCAGTAAGATCCAAGCATCCGCCACCCTCTCAGTGAAGTAGCATCTCTTAGTCTCACCACTGAGCCTCCCACCAACCAGCCTCATTGAGTGCCCCCTGATGGTCCTCTCCTCTCTTAGCTGGAATACTCTATTTAGGCTGTCCCTATTTACTCTCTTTAGATATTTAAGACCTAGATCATGTCCTCGCTGTTCCTCCTCTTCTCCAGGAAGTACAAGTTGAGCTCCTGAAGTTTCTCCTCATAGGATCTTTCCCTCAGAACCTGCATCATCCTGGTTGACCTTCTCTGGACCATCTCCAGAAGTGCAATGTCCCTTTTCAAGTACGGATGCCAAACCTGCATGCCATAATATAGGTGCAGTCTAACCAGGCAGTTATACAGCGGGAGAAGCAACTTTCATTTCCTCGAGGTAATCCCCCTGGTGATGCACCCCAGCATTTTATTTGCTTTCACCACTGCCCTTCTACACTACCCCAAGTTGTTCATTTTGGCATCCACAACCACCGTAAGATCCTTTTCCTCTCCCAAAACCTGCAGTTACTCCCTTGGGGAAAAACAACAATGTCAACCACTCAATGCAAAATAAGAAGCAAAAATGTCAGGCTCGTACTAAATTTCAAGCAGCATATGACCAAAAAAAGTGTAATCAGAGCGACAAAGTCTATATTCCAACTGCAAAATGAAGTAAGCATGTGGTCTCAAAAGGGAACAGTAACAGAAATGCAAACTGCAAATGTTGTCAGTGATCCACATGAAGCTGAATGGTTGTGCACAGTGACAGATGAATGTATCAAGCCATTCTGTTTTTTTGGACCCGTACTAAATCCCAACAACTGTAATCCTGACATATAAAATCCTGACACCAAAATCCTGATGACACAAAATACTGACATACCAAAATCTTGACGTGAAAAGTCCTGACAGTACAACTGCCTGTAATCACATAATCCCGACATGTATAACAAACAATAAATTGTAACTTAACATCATTGACTATTCCAGGACCTTCATGACTTGACAGATGAGTCTGATTTAAGTATGTCACTTGAGTTTATAATAATAGATTTTAAGCAGGCAGCAGTAAATGCCTGCACAATAGAGTATGCTGAAACATCTAAAAAGGGCTGTTTGTTTCATTTTGGACAAATAGTGTACAGAAGGATACAGGTGCTGGGTTTAGCACCACAGTATGGCAGTGAAAAGTATTATGCCAGACAATAGTGTTCCACTGTTGGCATGGTTTGAAGAAAATAATATTTCAGGCAGAATTAGGAGTTAAGTGGGGAACAAAACTGCTATTAGAATCCTACCACTTTTCCCACCTGAATTCTGCTCTGTCCATGACCAGGTCAATAATTGAATTCCACACACAGAAAACAACTCAAAAGCGTGGCACCACAGATTGTGTGCATTAATAGGTTCTTCACATGTGGGCACCAACCAATTCATAGCTCAGCTGCAAATGGAGACAATGCTTGCTACATACTGTAGATAAATAGACATTGTTGGCAGAGAAGGGACTATGGCCCACCCAGTCCGCCCATTTGAGCTTGTAAGTTCCCTTTTCTAGAAGTCTATTGCCCCTTATCCCTGACCTCCAGAATTCCCTTATGTCTATCCCATGCATTCTTAAATCCTGTGATTGTTTCAGCCCCCAACCACTTCCTCTGGCAGGGTGTTCCACTTGTCCACCACATTTTCTGTGAAACAATTCTTCCTCACATTTCCTCTGAATCACCCTCCCTCCAGCTTCATCCCATGTCCTCTAGACCTGGAACATCTTTTGTTGGAAAATAATGTATTCCTGGACCCTGTTCCTCCCTGTAAGGTATTTGTATGTCACTACCACATCCCCTCTCTCCCTCCTCTCCTCCAGGGAGTACATATTTAAGTCCTTCAGCCTGTCATCATAGGACTTGTGATGCAACACCTGTATCATATTTTTTGCCCTTCTCTGAACCGTCTCTACTCTGCCTATATACTTATGTAGGTAAGGTCTTCAGAACTGTACACTGTACTCCAGATGGGGCCTCACTAGTGTCTTGTATAGTAGAATTATGACCTCCTTTTGCCTGCTGGTGATGCCTCTGCCTATGTATCCCAGCATCCTATTTGCTTTACCTGCTACCTTGTCACACTGTTTCCCTTCCTTGAGGCTATCAGAGATGATAACCCAGAGGTCCCTTTCCTGCTTGGTACTTACTATATCCTTCCAGCCCAACTGATATGCTGTTCCAGGGTTTATGTGCCGCATATGCATTATCTTGCACTTCTTCACATTGAATTTCAACTGCCACACCCTTGACCATTTCTCAAAATTCTGTAGGTCCCTCCTCACTCTGTTTACACTGTCTGGGGTGTCTACTCTGTTACAGAGCTTCATGTCATCAGTGAACAGGGAAATTCTGCCTTCCAGGTCCTGTGCAATGTCACTGATGAAGACATTGAATAGGACCTGTTCCAGCACTGATCTCTGTCATACGCCTTTGGTCACTGTTCCCTCTGTGGAGTAACAGCCATTTACCACCACCATCTGTGTCCTGCCACCCAGCTAACTATCCACCCACCACGCTACTATCCTGCCCACTCCCATACTCCCAAGTTTGTTTAATAGCCTTCTATGTGGCACTGTGCCTTGCTGTAGTCCAGATAGGCCACGTTCACTGCCTTCTTTGATCCACCTCCCTTGTCAACCAGTCAAAAAATTCAAAGAGGTTAGTTTGGCACGACCGCCACCTCCTCCAGTGAAACCATGCTGCCGTGGGTCCTGTAGTCCATTGGTAACCAGATATTCCACCAATCTGTCTTTCAGTAGTGCTTCCCTGATCTTCCCCACTACCAAGGTTAGGCTGACTTGTCTGTAGTTCCCTGTTTCCTCTTTGTTCCCGCTTTTGTATAAGTGAACTACATCTGCTGTCCTCCAGCCTTTGGGTACCTCCCCTGTTTTCAGTGATCAGCTAAACAGGAGTGCCAGAGGTTCAGCCACCACCTCTCTTAGTTGCTTTAAGAACCTGGGATGCACCACATCTGGCCCCATTGCTTTGTCGACTCTTATTCTTTCCAGTTCCTTTGTGACCCTTTACTGTGTAAAGGGACTTGTGTCCATTTTTGCAACATTCCCTCCCCTTGTACTCCCTTCAGGCCCATAACCCTCCTCTTCCTCAGTAAAGACTGAGTAGAAATATCTGTTCAGTATGTCAGCTTTACTGTTATCATCCTCCACGGGGACCCCCGCCCTCCCCCTTCAGCCTCACTATCCCTCACTTTGCTGTTCTTTTTTCACTTATGAACTGGTAAAAGATTTTATCCCCTCTACCCACTGATTTGCAATGTGCTCGTCTGTCTGAGCTTTGGCTTCCCTTACTGACCTCCTTGCCCTTTGCTTCTTCTTGTACTTCTCACTATCCCCCTTCTGCCTGTATCTTTTTGTATTCCTGGAATGCAGTCTTTTTGGCTTTCATTTTCTCTACTACCTCCTTGGAAACCATAATGGCTTCCTCTTCCTTTTCCTCCTGCTAACCTTCTAAATGCATCATTTGGTTGCTCTTGTAGTCCTTGTTTTAAATATTGCCCACTGTTCCTCCACTCCTGATTCCCTCCTCATTCCCATTAGTGCCTCTTTCAAGCATGTCCCCATTTTCCCAAAGTCTTCCTCCTAAAATCCAGGATATGTGTTTTGTGTGGCTTGGTTCTGTTCCTCCTGTGATTTCAAACACAGTGACAAGTAGTCACTGTTCCCCAGGTGCTCCCCACTGTTACTTATCACACTGTCCCTATTTGCAGTGCTGGATAAGTTACTTTTCCTATTACTTTCTATTACTTTTGAAAACTTGTTCCAGAAAGCTCTGTGCAGTCACCAGCAAGGATGGAGAAGTACTGGAAGATGTAATACACCTTACAGTTACATTTACTTATGTCTTTTTATACAAAAGAAATACGTAACTGTAACTAACTACATGTATTTGAAAGTAACTAGTAATTAACCTATTACTTTCAAAAAATATAATCTGTTATAGTTATTTATTATTTTTGTATTGTTTTTGTATTAAAAGAAATAAGTAACTATAATTGTATGGTGTATTACGTTTTCTAGTACTTCTCCATCCTGCTAAATGTTCACAAACTCCTGAACAAGTTTCATCGTAATAGAAAATAATCAAAAGTAACTTACCCAACACTGCCTATTTGTGAGCAGAAGGTCCAATATTGCCTTCTGCTGAGCTGGTTCCATGACCAGTTGCTTAAGGAAGGCACCTTGAAGGGAGTCCAGGATAAATCTGCTCCTGGTTGATTCTGCTGCTGGGAAACTCCAATCCACATCTGGAATATTGAAGTCTCCAATCAGCACCACCTCCCAGTAGTCTGCCAACCTTTGTATGGCTAGTATCAACTTCCTGTTTCTTCCTCCTGGGTTGGTAGTATGTAGAACACCCCTGTGCTAATGGTTTACTCTATTTTCCTTTCCAGCTTAACCCACAGTATCTTTCCCCCATCTTGTTCCTCCTGGGTCTCTGTGGCATTTATGCCATCTTTCACATAAAGTGCCACTCCTCCTTCCTTCCTACCTACCCTGTCTCTTCTGAATATATTGTAACTGGGTATGGTCATCTTCCAGTTGTGGTTATCATTACACCAGGTCTCTGTGATGGCCACAATGTCCAGGTACAACTACACCATGGTAGCCACCAGATCCTCCATTTTGTTGCTAAGGCTCCTGGCACTGGCACACATGGCTTTCCATGATGTGAACTCCCTGGACTGTTTAGCTGTTCTACTCCGGCCCCTCCCTGGTTGTCCTTTATCCCAGGTTCTCCCAGCTGTCTGCCCTTCTGTTGAATTTTGCCCCCTTTCTGCCTTTCCCCCTGGTTGCTTATCTCAATCTTTTGCTGAGACAACAATTGAGAAGATTGTATGAGGCTTGCCTAGATCACCTGCAAAGGTTTGACTAGATCATCTCTGTGGGATTGTGCATAACTTGACACTATAAGTACTTGAAATACAGTGTTTTAACTTTTAAGTTAACTTTTAACTATTAATATAATTGAAGATATACATTTGAATGGCGTTGCTAATTGGATTACTGCATTTCTGGATCAGACTGAACAACTGGATTACTGCTGAATGGAATGAACATCAGTGATGGCAAGTTACAATTTATTGTTTGTTATACATGTTGAGACTATGTGAATGTAGACAGTTGTAATGTCAGGATTTTTCATGTCAGAATTTTGGTATGTCAGTATTTTGTGTTGTCAGGATTTTGGTGTTAGGATTTTACATGTTGTGATTTAGTACCTAACCCCGGTTTTCCAGTAGGTGTGGTTCTCTGCCTTCCAGGTGAAGTTTCTGAATCTTGGGGGATAGGACAGTGCTTGGTTTCCACACTGTCTGCATTTAGTCCTGGTGAATGGTGAGGGACTGCCAGAATTGGGGATTAAAGTTATTTGTTTATCTACGGAGACAGGTACAGTGTTTGACTGGTGAACAGTAAGGGACTTTCACAACTGGAGATTGAAGCCCTCTATAAATCCACAGGGGGAAATGCAGTGGAGAATGGACAGTCAGTGCTTCTGCACTGTGATAGATATAGTGCTGATGAAAGGTGACAGACTGACAACACTAGAGGCTGAAGCCCTCTGTGTATCCACATGGGTGGGTACAGCGTGGGCAGGGACAGTGCAGGGTTCCCACACTGTTGGTTTCAGTGCTGGCAAATGCTAGCAGACGGGGAAAAACTGGGGACTACTCTACTGTCTTCATGTCCACAGTCTCTATTGACAGGTCATTTTAGAAGGCCACCACCTTCTGGGATAAAATATGCTTCCTAACGTTACCCCTAAACTTGCCAACTGTGACCATTAGATCATGTCTGTGTGTCCTGCTGGAGAACATAAAAATATGTTTAATCCTGTCAATACCCTTGAGAATGGGAAGACTGAGATCATGTCCCATCTTAGCCTACTGTTCCACAAGGACAAGCGAAAGGAATAGGGGCATCCACATATGCAGAAAGCACCAGGGCCACAAAAATATTATTCAAAGTCCTCTATTTAACACAGTGCATAGTGCCCCACACACAGTGATTATACAAAAGTGGTGGAGGATCCTCTCTGCAAATAAGCTTTCTCTTGACCCCTGCCAGGCGTCATCAGAGTGATTCATTCTGATGATGTCTGGTAGGGGCCGGGAAAAATGTTAGGTTCAAAGATGTTCAGTCACTGCTTTTTTATGCTCACTATGTGTGGGTGTACTGTGCACTTCAGTTAAATAAAGAACATACAATAATATTTTTGTGGTCCTGGTGCTTTCTGAATATGTGGGTGCTTCTCATCCTTTAGCTTGTTTCATTTTTTCATTGCTGAGCACCATATTAATTATCCCCTCCACTCAGAATCCATTTTGCTTTGTTCCACAGGGAGAAGACGGTAACAACTACTAGTAAATGTAAATGTTGATACTATTGGTTCGATCCGTCCAGCTATTCCTGTTTTGAAAATGCAGCTTCCCCTTACCAGTGGTATTCAAACAGAAAACCACCAGCACATGTATTTTTAGTACTGAACATATTCTCTTTACTACTGCAGTAAATGTAAACACTGGAGGAAATATGGAGAAACTGCTAGACGGAAGCTTACTAAGCATGTCAGTAGGCATTGTATGCGACTACATAAATATGCAGAACTAAAAAAATGTTACATAAATTCACTGCCACTAAGCAAGTGGCAGATGGGATTATCAGCACAAAAGGGGGCTTGGTTTGCACTCAGGGAGGAGTGAGGTGGTCAGTTTTCCTATGTGAGATAGTGACCCACAGCATGTAAAAAGTTGGGGTTCTTGAAAATATGATGGATCATAATTTTCTACAGAACCCATTTTCTTAAAGCAGCAATTTTGTCATCAAAGAAGAAAAAAGGCGGATCAGAACTGACAACCATCTAATATTTTTTACAACACCCAACTCAAAAATGAAACCGACACAATTTACCTTGCTGCAGTATAAGAATGCACCAAATATTTCAGCATCCATGACAAGCTGGTGTTTCTCTGATTGACATATATGTTGCATTCTTTCAGCAGGGTCTTACAGAGTACAGCATCACAATAAATTTTCTTGACCTTATCCTCACTTCCATCTGACTGCACCCTAGCCACCTTTCTGCCCTGATATCATAATATTTAGGGCTTGATTAAGTAAAGCTGTATCCAAATGTCCTCCCCATGTACCAAATGAAACTTTCTCAATGCTAAAAAAAACAAGACTAGCAATGCATTCCCTGGCCTTGAATAAATTTAACATGGGGTGGTGTTATACTTTGCACATTTTTGTGTTCTATGATTCTAAAATATTCACCTATTAAGTTATGAGACTATGTTATATTTTACAAATGTGGGCTCATAACTGGTTATATTCAATACTTTTACCACAAATTTTCAACATAGACATTTCATTAAAGCTACTCATGAATGTGATAGCTGTCATTTTCCAACTCTTGCTCAAAATGTGTGTTTGTAGCCCAAAAGTTGATTTTGCATTCCCTGCATGACATCACCATTAGGCAAGGAGTTGAATGTTTTCTCTTCTCTTCTTAATGAGGCAGGGTCAGCACAAGGATGTGTTGAACATTTGGTGTAAAAACATAAAAAAAAAAATTTCAATATTTTTAACCCAGATTCCTCTACTGCAGCCCTCTCGGCCCTGGCCATAGCTTGTTTTGGTATTGGTATTGATGGGGATTTACCCCATTTTCATCTTTCTGGGACAATTCTATTTATGCACTTCTTATGCTTTTTGTTTACTATGCAAAGCATCAATCATGTTATTTACTTATTTATTTTTAATTAGCTGGTGAAAATAAGCAAACAACCTCTTCATTCTAATTCAATTAGCACAGCAAGCTTAATATTTTGTGTCCTTTTTCCACAAGCAATTTTGTATTTTGCTCCAACTGAGAAGGCTCATAGTTGTTCCATTCTATAACATGCTGCATGCAAATTCAAAGACTAATTTAAGAGAATTCATATTGTATGCATATCATAGGAGTTGTCAGTTTCCCATCCAGCTGACATGGGTACTTTCTCTCACCTCCTCCTTTCCAATTGTGTAATTTATGCACGGTAGAACAAGAGAAGCAAACCACAGACCTGAATGATAAGTACAGTTTTTGTGCAGTTAACATTTAGTCTATATCTCTCCAGAATCTGCCCTCTCCATTGCCTGATCCTGGAGAAATTTGGTGGCCCCTGAACAGGCACTCCATCCTAGATTTGAGGAGCGACTCTCTAATAGCAGCCATGGCCTCCCACTCCACTACTAGATCCTGGAGAAGTTTGGCAGCCCCTGACTGGGGGTTCCATCCTAGACTTGTGATGCAGATCTCTAAAAGCAGCCATGGCCACCCGCTCTACTGCCAGATCCCAGAGAAGATTGGTGGCCCCTGACCGGATGCTCCCTCCTAGACTTGTGACACAGCTCTGCAATAGCAGCTGTGGCCATCCGATCAAGTGCCAGATCCTAGAGAAATGTGGCTGTCCCTACCTGGGCACTCCCTCTTAGACTTGTGGCATGGTGCTCTAAAAGCAGCCATGGCCACCCGCTCCACTGTCATATCCTGGAGAAGATTGGTGGCCCCTGAGAGGGCACTTCCTCCTTGTCTTGTGACATGGCTCTCTAATTGCAACCATGGCAGCCCACTCCACTGCCAGATCCCAGAGAAGTTTGGCAACCTCTGGGCAGCTGCTCCCTCCTAGATTGTGGCGTGACTCTTTAATAGTAGCCATGGGTGCCCTCTCCACTGACAGATCCCATAGAAGGTATGCATACATGGCTGCTTGGAAAGCTTGAATTTTTGCATCCTTGCATCCATAGCTCTTGATTATCTCTTCTGTTTTGGCTATATGGCTATTGGATTCAAAATCTCTTCTGTCTTTACTGCAAATGCTTTACACATTTTAAACTACATTTTTGTCTTTGTAATTTAAACTGCCTGTCCCAGTCAAATGTTATCTTTTTTGGGGATCTCATTCTAACTGTTTTACCCAAGTTGATACTCTGGCCCAGACATTCAAACTGTGCCAGGCTGTGGCGCAAGCCTGGGTGCAGCTCAACTTGCCTGCACAGGGGTGTACACTGAGCGATATTCAACCGAGCTGCACCATGGCTCAGCATCATTGAATATTGCACCCTGGCCACTCGCAGTGCACATGGCACAGTGGCACTGCACCAGCACTAGTGGACAGAGTGGAGCATGGGGATGCACTAGCACAAGTTCCATTGTGCTAGGAGCAACAACCACGATATTCAAAAGTTGACATCAAATGGGGCCATAATGTATGCATGGCACAAATGGGGCCATTTGCATGTCATTATGGCCCCATTTGCATGCAGGTGCACTGATGCCACATGACTTGCACCTGACTCCCTGCCAGGAAGCAGCCGTCGGGGACTGACGCCCCCTACAGCACGGCAATGTGCCCCACAGCCTGATCGTGGGCTGCAGTAAAAAAATAAATAGAATCCCACATCCCTGGTGGTCCAGTGGACCACTGCCTGCCTGACTGCAGGCTTTAATAAAAAAGATTACTCCTATATCCCTGATGGCCCAGTGGACCGAAGTCTGCCCAATCATGGGTGTAAGTGTGAAAAAAGATAACTCCTATATCCCTGGTGGTCCAGTGGACCGAAGTCTGCTGATCGTGGGCTTAAGTAAACTAGTACCATCCCCATATCCCTGGTGGTTCAGCAGACCCCTCCCACCCTCCCACTGATCCCCACCACTCACTCCCCGCAGGTCAGCGGCAGGTGACAGCACCCCACCCACCTGCCGCCTTGCCGCTCACCGACTGACACCGTCGGTAGGGCTGTATGCCCATTGGTCCACAGCATGAGCCAATGGGTGTGCAGCCCATACCATACTACACATTCCAGATATGTGAATGGATTCATTCACATAGCTGGACTGTGAAGTAGAAAAAGAAATGGGCAGACTGGATGGGCCTGGCAGTCCTTATCTGCCATCATCTTCTATGTTTCTATGTTTCTATAACCTGTGGTACAAAGTATGAAGCATGGGATCACAAGTAGATTTACAGAACTACAAAACAGCCCAGAACAAGTGTACAGTATCTGGCAATTCACATGGCCAAAACCAACAATTCAAAATTGAGCTAGCTAACTCCTGGGGAGACAGTCATAAGTTCTGGGACAACAGTAAGACATTGACTGGGAAACCCAATAAGACACCTCCAACCACCTAGTATCATCACCAACACCTTCCATAAGGCCTTCAGATACCTTGTCGGTGTACTGGCACCAGCTTTCTTTGAACCTCTGAGTGATTGCAGTCTTGCACATAAAACAGATATCAAGCCTGGTATGCACCCTCTTTCACCTCAATATTATTACCTCAGCTGAGTCCAGAAAATACTTCTCACAAGTTTTTGGTAAATCCAGAGCTAGCACTAACACTCTTGACCTCAAGCTCGTTGCATTCACTCTCAATGTGATTCTCCCACCCCTCACAAGAATTTTAAACCTATCTCTTGTATCCAGTAAATTCCACTGACTCTGGAAAGCCAAAGTGGTAATGCCAGTCTGCAAAAGCAGGGATAGGACTAGTCAAACAAACTACCAACCTATCTCAATACTCCTCCAATTCTCAAAAGCACTGGAGCACATTGTGTATGATCAAATTGTCAATTACCTTGAGAAATATCAGCTGCTATGCCCACTACAGTACAGGTTCCGAAAGCAGCACAGCACCACTACTGTTCTAGTTGAATTCACAGGGTATATTCATGATGCACTAGATCAAGGGCTCTTGGTGGGGGCAACCTACATTGATCTCACTAAGGCCTTTGATACAGTAAACCATGAGCTCCTTCTGAACCAGCAGTCTCATGTAGGACTCTCCCATGAATCTGTGGCTTGGTTCAGGAGCTACATCTCTGGAAGAGTACAAAAGGTGAACATCTTGGATGTTGTCTCTGAAAACTGGTGCATTAACACAGGAGTCCCCCAAGGCTCCATCTTGGACACCTGCTTTTTAGCCTGTTATTAAATCAATTCCCTCTAGCTACTCAAAATGAGTTCTACTGTATGCAGATGATGTGGTGCTATATTCAAGCTGCTATGACTCTGTAGCTTTAAAAAAAGATGCAAACTAACTTCACAACAGTCAAAGTGTGGTTCCTAAAATCAAAGTTATTGCTGATTTATAAAATACAAAAGCAATGGTATTTGCCTCCTCTCATAACAGACATAGGTCCCACCATCTAAAAAATACTAAACAGCCAAAATACAACCTTGAAATGGTTCATAATGTTAAGTACTTAGGAGTAATGCTACTAGACAGTTCCCTTTCTTTTACACAGCATATAGATTTTATAGCCAAATCCTCAAATGCTAAATTAAGATTGTTACATAGGAACAAATGCTGCCTGACAAATCAGGTCCTAAAACTAGCTGTGAATAGTTCAGTGCTGTCTGTGACTGACTATGGACTAGTGGTCTACAGCACTGCAATGGACTTAGCCCTCAGCGAATGAAAACAGTCCTCGACAAGGCCTATAGGCTTGTTTGGGAACTCACTGTCTTACATGCACTTGTGAGCTTCATACAATCTGGTTGGCTAAACCTGGACTGTTGAATACAGTACCAGGTATGCCTACTTAAAAGAAATCCACCCTAGGCCTAACACCTCCAGGAGTGTGGAATTTCCTCAGCATGTCCAATGAAACTAGGTATACCAGGAAAAACAGCCAACCTCTTAAAATCCCTTTCCTACCCAAGGACAATGGTTCTGGGTACGAGCAACCTGTGGTTAAATATGCTCAGTGATGACATAAAGTCAAAAACTAAACTAGGCCCATTTAAATCTAAACTTCATACCTATCTAGCATTACACAGTAGCTGTGAATACAGCACCTAATGGGACCAGCCTGTCTTAGAAATCCTGCTCTACCAATTGCACTTTCCAGTTTACTCATGTACCTGCTGCCACCTCCCTACCTGGAATTTCCCTCCCTTCCGTCACCACCCTTACTGTCCCTTACAGCCCAAGATCCAATCTTCTCCATGTTTTTCCATTACAAAACCAATGTTACCACAACCATCCTCTCTTTTTCATTCTTCAGATGTCATCTGTCCAATCCCTATGATCCTTCAGATGTCCTCTGTTCAATCCCTGTGACACTTTTTGGTCTCTACCAGGCTAACCATTCTTGTTCCCACCTTCAACTGTAATGTTCATTCTGCCCAATAATTTAGACTTCAAATCAACTGAACCACATGCCTTTGCACTGAAGAGAAGAACCTGCTGTATTTTTTTGTAACTATGTCATTAAGATTTTATTGAAACTGTATTTATCTGTTTTGTTTTGTACTGCATTACTGTTTCTTTTCTAACTGACGTGGGACCTCTGAAATGAGCTTCTAGCTTGAAGGTATTACATTCTGAAATTGAAATAAATAAATAAAATATTCCTGTTGATTCTATAATGCAGTACCTTGTCTCTTTTGTACCAATCAATGCTTGTCTTCTCTCCACCTCAGCAAAAACCATGTTGTCTTTATCTTTGTATTTTTTCCTAATGATTCTGAAACTTGATGAGTTGATATTTCAGTATGGACCAATATTTTCATTTCTAGATTTCCCCATGCCTACTGATCTACTTGATATTTTTTGAAACTTCCTTTTTTGCAAAAAAAAAAATCTACATAGACCAAACAAAAATTCATTTTAGTATTATTACAGTAACAGTATAATTTGCAATTCCAATCCCTGTCATTGAGTCATTTGAGATAAAGCTGGTTTCTCTGACAGGGACTCTATATCTATTTGACCTGTGTATTTCTGTTTGATAGAGGATAAGTATAGTACCATTCATATTACACTATCTAATGAACATGTTGCTATAGCATTTTGAAATGAGTTGCATAACAGTTGTTGTATCCAGAATAATGCCTTGCTAAAACTGTTACATAAGAGTAGCAACACAGTTTTTGCATTACCTTGGAACAGAATTGTAGATGCATTCCAGGTAAGTTGTAAAATCATTTTATGGTTGGGTTCTTTGAAAAATTAATCATTCTGGTACTGGTTGGATTTCGAGAGATGGAAGGAGTGGCTGTCTGTGTGGTTGCGGAGAAGTTGACAATCCTAATATTTTTCAGATTTATTATATTTTTCTGGTATGCTCCTGGGATACACAGTAGTCTGGTTTACCTTCATGTTTTTGCCTATATTAAAAAAAAATCCTGCACTTGGAGTTGTTCTTTTATTTTACTACAGAGCTACTTCAGGAGGTTGTGATTTGTGTTACCAACCAGTTGGTTTACTAATGGGATGAGAGTCAGGATGAGATACAAGAATGAGCTGCAGTTGAGCTTGGAGTGTAAATCTGACAGACAAGAGTTTATAGACTGTGAATCCAGAATCCAAAGTTGAAGAGATATGGAACTGATGATAACAGAGCCCATATACAGGAGTCAAGGAGCCCATAACAATGGAAAGCCATGGAAACCCAATACACTGGTGTTACATAGACATTAAGCTAGCATTTGTAGATTTCTGTAACTATTGTGAATATCTATAGGTGACCCCATTTTTTTGCTTAGAAACCATGTCCATCATAGTTTTGTTTGTTCAGAACTGGAAGTTATTCTAATAAAGCGATAAAGTGTGGTTACTAGGGAAAGGGGACATTGTTTCACCAGGGCAGGTACACTAAGCAAGAGCTTGTTTCCAGATGCAACTTAGAAGCACAAGGAGCTTAAATGACTTGCATTAGGTCACACAGTATGAAAGTGGGGGCTGACAGGATTCAAATCCAGGTCTCCAGGTATGCAGTTCAGTGCCATTAACCACTATAATATACTGATTCCATGTACCATACTGTACCATGGTTACCGGCTCTGAGAACAAGCAAAACTACTGTTCAATATGTTTTATCTTGTGAAAACCTTGAATTACATTAGTTGTTTTTGATGCACTACTGAGGTTCATTTTATTAGGTTTCATCTTAATATTTAAAATGTATTCAAAATGACTTATAATATAAGATTTACATTTCCACATGTTTTGCTATTCTTGTTAACTGCTGCAGATCACTTAAGAAAGCAATTATTGATAACCCCCTCATTGGGTGATGCTAGACACCAACTGACTTAAAGCAGCAGTACTAGATAAAAAAATCAAATATTTTGCAATAGTTTGTTTCTGTGCTCTGCTAAGTACTTGTCTGTAATCATTCTTGTGTTCATTCTCCTATTACCCTGTAATTTGCTCCAGTTTTCTTTTGTTTTGTTTACATTTCTCCCACCACTATGTTGAACTGGCACCCTCTGCCTTAATCGCACACACGCATGACCATGACGCTTACAGGACAGTGGGAGACATGCAACACATGGTCCCATAGAGTAATCAGAACATATGATGTGATGTGAGGGAGGAGTTTGACTGCAAATTAGGCAGCAGCCATACTTACTCTGGATGCACAATAATGGAAATAAATTTTAAATATCTAAAAAACTAAAGATCACTAGAAAAAAAAATTTAAAGATCTAGAAACATGAACTATGGCTCAATGTTTCTAGCTAAAAAACAGAATTTTGATAATCACTTCCTGATTATCTAGTACTGTTGCTTTACATCTAACACAGCTTTGTACATGGACAGAGACCTTTGCAACATTGTATTTTTATTTTATTTTGCTTTTGTTAACCAGGTTAGTGAACTAGATAGAAACCTGCCTATTTTCATGCACAACCCGGGTGAGTGCAATTACATAGGAAAAGACAGTTACTGTCAACATGAGAAAAACATTAACAATAAACATGGATGAGTACAAAAAACTGGGGTTACAGAGGTAAGGGATTAAATGCAGAAGATATAAACGGTTGTACAGTGTATACAGTTGTGGTAAAAAAGATCATAATACTAACAGTAAAAGCTGTGGATAAGACAGCAGTACAAATCAGTTTGGCAGGTAGTCTAGGGAAACAAAAACAACAAGACGATAGAGCTACTGTATGTGGATACTTACTACTGCATCAGCACAGTGAAGGCAATGAAGGGTAGGGTGTATAAGTGCTTTAGGTTTACAGCCTCATCACAGGACTGGATGATGAAATAGATACAACAGGCTGAAGTGTAAGAGTAAGCAGAGTAGACTTTTGACATCTGGGAATGAGAGAAAAAGAAATCAGTACAAGTGAGAAATAGACTAGAGAGGGAGAGGAAGGTAATTAGTGCCACAGAAGACATAGCATTAAGTTAATGACAGATAAAGAAGAAGAGTAGAGCTATACAAATACCATTTGCTGAATATTCAGTATTCAGTGCCAAAATATTCGGTGTTCGTTATTTGGTATTCATTATTCGTGGCCAGGAGGGGGTGATTAAAATTAATAATAAAGCCTCCCCCCACCTGGCCAATAGTAAAACAAAATTTATCTTGCCTGGAATCTAGTGCGCCCCTCCCCAAGCGCCCGCCCAAACTGAAGAATCCTGCCATGATTTCCATTAATTTCCTTGTCCCCAATGTCTAAAACAGCAAAATAAATTCCTGACTCCCTAGTGTCAAATGGATCCCAACTGACCCCACCCTGCCATAAGAGAGTGCCCACCCCCACTCTCCCCAGTATCACGAGTGGGCCACCGGCACAGCCCTCCACTCACCTTCACAGCTGGCAGCCCAACTGAGAAACATAGAAACATTGACTTTGATGGCAGATAAGGACCGCTTGGCCCACCTAGTCTGCCCATATCCTTACCTACAGGATAAGCTGCAGATCCTAGTTAACCAACAGCCTATTTCTTCCTGCCTCCCACAAAAATTGCTTTATGTTTGTCCCATGCATTCTTGAATTCTCCCACAGTTTTAGACCCTGCAGATGGAGTCTCACCAACTGTCTGTACAGAGGGATAAAAACTTCCTGTTTTCTGCTGGTGATGCCTCTCCCTATACATCCCAATATCCCCCCAGCCCTCCCTATTGCCTTCTCACATTGCTTGCTAACCTTAAAGTCATCTGATATGATTACCCCCAGGTCCCTTTCCATTTTTGTTGTTGTTACTACCTCCCCTTCTCCCCCACATTGTGTAATCTTCCCCAGAGTTTTTGCTTCCCAGGTGCATTATTTTGCACTTCTTTGCATTGAATCCAAGCTGCCATACTTCTGACCATTCCTCAAACTTTGCCAAGTCCCTTCTCATCCTTTCCATTCCTCCCTGTGCATCAACCCTGTTGCAGATCTTTGTGTCATCTACAAAAAGGCATACTGTTCCTTCCAGTCCCTCTGCAATGTCACTTATAAAGACATTGAAAAGGACTGGGCCCAGTAGTGAACCCTGCGGTACACCACTAGTAACCCCTCTTTCTTCAGAGTGAACTCCATTTACAATTACGTTCTGTATCCTGTTGTCCAGCCAATGTTTTAACCAGGCTACCACCCTGGGACAGACTCCCAGACTGGTTAATTTGACTATTAATCTTTTGTGTGGGACTGTATCAAATGCCTTGCTAAAGTCTAGGTAGGTCATGTCCACAGCCCCTCCCTAGTCTACTACTTTGGTCACCAACTCAAAGAAATCAATTAGATTCATCTGACATGACCTTCCAGCTTTGAAACCATGCTGCATTGGGTTCCCTGCCCAACTGGCCTCTAGGTACTCAACAATTCTTTCCTTTAGAAGTGATTCCATCACTTTACCTACCACAGAGGTCAAACTGACAGGTCTATAGTTTCCTGCCTCTGTCTCAGTCCCACTTTTGTGAAGGGGAATCACATCTGCCTTACTCCTGTCCTCAGGTACAACACAATCCTCCCATGATTTGTTAAAAAGGGTAGTCAGTGTTTTCACTAGTTCTCCCCTTAATTCTTTTAGATTTCTGGGGTGAATTCCATCAGATCCCATTGCTTTGTCTACCTTCAGTTTTAGGAGTTCTTTCAGAACCCTTTCTTCTGTGAAAGGACTGGGATCGACGCCCCTATCACGAGTGCTTCTGTTAATTGAATTAGGCACCTCCCCCTTCTCCTCTTTTGTGAATACTGGGCAGTAATATTTGTTCAGTATCCCTACATTTTCACTGTCCCTCTCTGCCCACCCACCATCCATTCTATTCAGGCTCACTATTTCTCTCTCTGTCCTTCTACACTCCCTGATGTACCTATAAAATGTTTTATCCCCTTCTTAACCGAGTTGGCTATCTCTTCCTCAGTTTGGGCCTTTGCTATCCTGACTTCCCTCCCTGCTTCCTTCTGTCTTAACTGGTACACCTCTCTGTCCAGCTCCTTCTGTGTTTCCTTATACTTTCTGAATGCTATCTTTTTCTCCCTGACCTTCCCCACCACCTCTTTTGAGAACCATAGTGGCTTTTCTTTTGTTTTGATTTGTTCATTTGCTTCACACAAAGGCTTGTTGCCTCTGTGATGGCAGTTTTGATGTTTTCCCATTGTTGCTTCACCCTCCTTCTAGCCTGTTTGCTAGTGCTTTTCTAAGGTACTCTCCCATCTTGCCAAAGTTGGCTCTCCTGAAGTCCAGTACCCTCACTTTTGTATGGCTTGACTCTGTAGCTGAGTTTATCGTGAACCACACTATTTGGTGGTCACTTGTTTCCAGATAGCTACCCACTTCTAGATCTGAGATTCTCTCACTGTCCCCATTTGAGAGTATGAGGTCTAAGATTGCTTCCTTACGAGTGGATTCCAAAACTAGCTGTCTGAGGCATGTCATCTGCAGGGCATCTAGAATTGCCCCGCTCTTTGATGTGGCTGCAGCAAATGTGCTTCAGTTAACATATGGCATATTAAGGTCTCCCATCAACAGTATCTCCCCTTTCTCTGCCATTCTAAGAATGCCTTCTATCATATCCATGTCCATTCCATCCCACTGATATGGGAGTCTGTATACAACCCTTGTGTGGATTGTGGTGCCATTTCCAGTCTCTAAGATGATCCACAGTGCCTGCTCACCTTGTTTACTTTTTTGTTCAGTTGCATTTATCCCTTCCTTTACATAGAGAGCTACTCCTCCCCCTGTGGTTGTGTGGGATCCAATAACAGATCTTACAACCAGTTTAAGATGCATAAAAAACGCATACTTCTGCATTTATCATTTTATTGTCTCAATAAATCAAAAAAACAAAAACAAAACCAAAAAAAATACTTGTTTACAGAAAGGAAAATAAATGGTTTAGTCCTTCACACCTTCAGAACACAGGATATTATTCTTCTTCCTTCAGACAACATAAAAGAATTCCTGCAGTCTCTCCTTTCCATGGAACAATGTGAAAACTGGCACACTCTCACTAGAACCTTCTCTCACTGTGATCAGAAAGCTACTGATCACCACACCTGTCTGAGCCCCCTAGAGGAGCACTTTTTAAGTCAATCAGGGGTGACCTCATGAGTCATGTGACACTCTTATTAAGACAAAAAGATCTACTGGAGCCTTTGGATATACCATACATATGTTTTACATCATCAAACAATGTGTTCAAGTCCTTATCATTTAAACAGATGGTCATTTAATGCAGCACACCAAGACAGAAGGGAGCTAAATACTTAATTATAGGGCTAATGATGTCAGAGCATTAGCTTAGCTCCTCCTCCTCATGACATCACTCTCTCCTGGGTCTATAAAACCTGTCAGTCTGTGCGCAGCCATCCCTGTAGCAGGACCTATCTCAGTTACTGCAGACCTATCTCAGTAAACAGGATAACTATACTTGATATTTCTATTGAATCATGTTACCTTTTATACCTTTTTTCATTTTACTAGAAGAAAAAGGCATTTATCTTGAAACCCAAACAGCAAGCGCTCCTTTATCTGTTTGTTTTGCAAGGTATGACTTTCTATTCCAGAACCATTAAGAAGGCAGAATCAACATTTTCATTTGCAAAGGACTTAGGATACACATGGCAGCTTAACTAAACAAAAACCATGTCTCCTTTCTTCATTTGGAAACAGAAATCTAATGATAACTTTTTGAACAGCAGCCTTGGACTCTCAGTACACAGATACCTTTGTTTTCTTAATGATGACTAAGGAACGTGTGTAATGGCGAACATGTTTTAAGGATGTCTTTAAGACAAAATGGTGAGGGGAGTTCAGGCTGCATTTCAGACAAAGGATAGATAAGAATGAAGAGTATCAGGTTGGCCACCCTGATATGAATAAAAGGATAGTCAGAAAAAGGAAAGAAGATAGGAGAGAGTGAAAAGGAAGTTGAAATTTTAAGCTATGCCTGATGTTTGTTTATTAACATCCTAGCACACCTCCTGTAGATTGTGTACCCTGGTATGTTGACATCCCAGTCATGGTTTTCTGTGTACCATGTTTCTGTGACTGCTATGATATCCAGGCATCCCTCTTCCATCAAGGCCACCAGTTCAGGTAGCTTTTTTCTAGACTATGGGCATTGGTACTCATTACCCTCCATTTTTGATGGCTTACCCTTTTGCTCCATCCCTGCCCTTACTGCCTTTGTCCTTTTCTCCATTCATCCCTGACCTTCTCTCTATCAACTACTCTATTTTGGTGTTTACCTCACTAATTACCCTGATTTTGGGGGGCTAAGATTTCCCTTCTCTCTTCAGTGCCTCCCCTGGCTAGTTTAAGTGCTTGCCAATGAAGCATTTAAACCTATCACCTAGGATCCTGGTTCTCCTCTTGGACAGATGCAGACCATGATGCCAGTATAGGCCTGCATCACTCCAGGTGGACTCCCAGTCCCAAGTGAAGCCAAATACATGAGCTCTGCACCAGTTTTTCAACCACTGATTGAATTCCATGGTGAGGAGCACCCTAGTCTCACCTATGCTATAGACAGGCAGCACCTCAGAGAAGGTTACCGTATATGCTACTCGTCTAAGGCCCCTCTCCAACTCCACAAACTCTTCCTGCACTGTTTAATCCCTTTTTTAGCCAGGTCATTTGTCTCTTGGTGGACAATGACATCCAGCTCCCTCCCCTGTGCAGCTGCTCCAGAGATCCTGAGAATTCACTACCTGTCCCTCCAAGTCATGGCACCAGGTAGGCACTTTACCCCTCTCCCCTTTCTCCCCCAGTTCTACCTTCCTAACAGTGGAGTCCCCCACCAGGAGTTGTTTCCTTCCTCGTGGGTTCCCATGCCACCCTCCTATCCGTCTCCTTTGTGGAGGTTCCCAGCATTATCCTTGGTCTCCACTGCAGGTGCCTCCATAGAGGAAAAACACTTTGCCAGAATGGCATATGAATTGTGGAGAGGTACAGCTGGAGGAATACACCTTTGTTCCACCACCCTCACTCTCCTTGAACCCAGTGTGGTCCAACCGGTCCTCTTTCCTGGCAGTCTCTGAGGCAACAGCAGTGGTCCTGGTGGTCCCTGGATGGGAGAAGAGGTCCCACAAATCCTGGCCAACTCAGTCTGGAGATGAGTAACCTCCTCCTCCCTCAGCCCAGAGAGTTGTCTGAAGATGGGACAACACCACATCCTCCAGAACGACTCTCAGAAGATTGCTGCTCCACAGCCACTGCACTGCACCACTCCCATCATGTCTTATTTCTGGCCCCTTCACTGTTGATTGGAATACTTGCTCTTTCCTCTGTTTAATTTTTTTTCTCCCTACTTACTTGCTGCCTCTGTGCCCTTTAAGCTCCTGATATTCCAGTTCTGAGACAAGAAGATCCTATATTTCTCAGTAGTCTCCTTACTTGCTCAGAGGCAGACCTCCAGCAGCTGGGGGGGGAGAGCTACTCTTGTCCTTCTAAGATGGTGAGTCTTTTGTGGCTCTGTGATCACTCACTTCCTGCTCCCAGACAGGAAGTCCCTGTTGTCAGTCAAATCCTGTGCCTATAAAAGTAGAACTGGCTTTGGGTGGGAATGTGGAGGGGAGGGAAGGAGGGCAATATAGTTCCAGTAGAGAAGTCCAGTCACAACAGCAGCTCATTCACCCTGCTGTTCTCTGCCAGTTCTCTGGCAGAAGCTATCTAAGTCAACCCAACTGAGCACTTTAGTGAATGAGTACATGCTTATACAAGCAGGTGCTCATTTGCTGAAACAGTCAGGTTGCCAACCATGGAGGTGAGTTGAAGGCTGTGCTGGAGGCCTGGGAGGGTACTGGGGGGGAGTGAGGGATGGTTACTTTCTGATGGCAGGGTGCAGAGCCCAGTAGATGCCAGGGAGTCAGGATTATTTTTAGATATAGTGGACATGGAAATTAATGGAAATCTCAATGGAGAGGGGGATTCTTCAGTTCAGGCCAGTGATTGGCCAGGGAGGTGAGACCACTAGACACCAGGGATGATATATATTTTTTACTAATCATCAAGAGGGGGAGCCAGAAAAGGCTTTATTTTTTTCATTTTATACAATCCCCTGGCCAAATATTGATTACCACTTGAATAGTGGGTTGTTCAGTATTCGGGTCCTAATATTAGGATAGCCCATTATTCATGGTATTCGGAAAATAATATTTGGGGCATGCACAGCCCTAATGCAGAGAAACAGTAGGTAGGCATGGGAGGGGCAGTAAATGGAAGGATATGAGGTAGTGATCAGAAGCAGAGCAAGTGTCTAAGGAATTTATTTATTTAGTTTTTGATTACCGGTAGGTACGCTAGCCTATAAATGATTATTTTCAGGTATGACCCAGGAGGTTACAAAGTAGGCAAAACAGAACAAGGATATTGAGGTACAAGGGAACATAGTTCAGTATAACAATATGACAAAACAGTTCCATATATAATAGAGACCATAAATAAGATCAAAGTAGCCAGGGTAGTGTCAGCACTAAGTATAACATATAGACAATATTAGGAAGGGTACAACTGATGACAATTTAAGCTAAATGGATCAGCAAACTAGTTCTGTGTGCAGTCACATCAGATGAATCAGAGGAGATGCACAGAGGCTGGCAATATCAGGAAAGAATGGGGACCACAGTAGGGGAGGAGCAATACAGGGTAAGTGCTATGACAGAAAATCCAAAAGACAGAGGAAGAGAGACAATTAACATGTAAGGTGCAGACAACAGCAGATATAGGGCAAGAGGGCATTGAAGATGCCTGACATGATCAGGATGGCAAATTAGAATAGAGATGAGGAGTTAGCAGTCAGGGTGAGACAGAAGGTGCAGAGACTAAGGAGGATTAAAACATGAGCATCAGACAGATTTGGATAGGAAATTTAAAAAGTTCCTTCTTAAAGGTGGTATGAGTCTGTCATTGTCCAATGGCAAGGGGAAAGGAGTTCCAGTTCATATGGGCAGTATGCGAGAAGGCACAGAAGCCCTTAAATGTTCTACACCTGGGAACATAAAGAAAGATAATTTTTGGCAGAGTGAAGTCCGTAGAAGGAGGTTTGAGGGAGCAACAAGGAGGCAAGAGACGAGGGGATTTGGCATCTAATAGTTCTATCCTTCAGGAAGCCAAAAGAGAGGAGTCTAAGGATGTGGGGGGGGCAGCAATCTAGGTCAGCATAGAGTTGGCAGTGACGTTTGCACTAAGGGGATGAGGAAGCATACTGGCAAATATTATTATAGGTGGTATCCCATTTGAGAAGCATGGTCTTGGGCACAGCAGCATAAGTAACAACACCATAGGGGAGAACTAGAGATACAGTAAATTCAAAATCTGACCATGAAGTGCCCGCCAAGTGGGCACTTCATGTTATCATTCCACTACGTGCAGTGCCCACTTTAAAGGCTCATTTCACCTTGTAATTATCACTTCGCACTGTTACTCCACCTTAGGTGAATTAAGGTGGAGTGGCAAGTCTATTGGCACTGTCTGCAGCCCCATACACATCACATGGCTTACAGCAGCGTAAGTCACATGCTTTTAGCCAGTCTGGAAGGAAGTGACTCACTAGAAGATAGATCTCTTTCCACTTTGCAGAAGGAGAGAGATGAGCCTGTAGAGAGGAGAGAGAGAGAGAGAGAGAGAGAGAGTTAAAGTCAGAGTTTAAAAACCGCTGGCTAAATGTCAAATCGTTCTTGTTTTTTTTTTCTGAACTCATTCTTTATTAGTACTTCTGTGGATTTCTTTTTTTTTATTAATTATTTGATTTATTAATTGTTGTTTGTTTGTGTCTGTGTGTGACTGTGCAGGACCACAGGGCAGAAATTAGAATGGAGGAGGGATGATCTAGGGCCAGGGCATTTCTGCAGTGCAGCCAATGGGTGAGAGTTTGCACATGGGGGGGCTGGGCCAGTTTCATCTGGATTGCAGTCAGATCTTGCTGCCCTCCCTCCCCAAAAGCAGGAGCAGTTGATGCTGCTGCCACAGCTGTGATGGAACCATCACCACCACCTACCTCCTTTGGCAGTGGCACCACCTCCAACTGCCCCACTGTCACCAGAACCAGCAGCACCTCATCAGCATATGCATGCCCCACCAGCCCCAAGTGTAGAGCCTCAGCCCCAGGCTCCCACAAAATCTGGGACACCCCCATGCCTGGTCCTCCCTGCGCCTCTCTAGTTTGGGAGTTTTTCGATGGTGTGTGGGATGGGGACAGTAGCATCATCAAGTTGCTGGATCTGTGGTGTGGAGGTGCACTCGGCCCCCAGTGAAGTCACCTGGGACCGAGGTCAAGCACACCAATACTTTTTTTTTTTTTAGTTATTTAACCAGGTGAGACACACTAAGCTGAAAGCTTTTTTACAGGTGCAACCTGGGAGCACAGGGAAGTTAAGTGAATTGCTTAGGGTCACACAGTATGCAAGTGGAAACTGTGGGATTCAAACCCAGGTCTGGTCTGCTGGATGTCACCAGGTTTGCACCACCACTGCGAGGAGTGGCAGGCTGCTGTCACAGAATGGGCCAGGACTGCACCTGGTTGCCCTTCTGTAGCAGAGGGGGCAGCTCCGTGTGGCACTAAGCAGAGAAGTGCCACTGTAGCACCTGCTGCTCCACCAGCACCACCACCACCACCACCAGCTGCAGCACCTTCTGCTGGTGGCAATCCCACAGAACTGCTGGTAAGTCATACTGATTTAGCTGTTCTGTGGACTGTGGTGGATGCTGCCAATCTGTGCCTGACAAATATTGAGCAGCAGTTGGAGTGGATTGAATGCCAATAGCTGCAGATGATGGCCATGCTCCAACTGCTGTTGTCCCACCATGACATTGAGCATTAGTTTTTAAGTTTTTCCTTCAATGTACCTCACCATCCTCTGTAATAAAAATATATATTCATGTGTTGCCCTTAACCCTTCCGCCCTGTATCTTGTAATTGTTTTTCCTTTTTTATGGACATTTTTTCTTGTCTTCTTTTCTGTATGCATATACTGTATTGTTGATTCCATTTCTGTGCTTTATAGTTTCTATCCTGCACCCCCCACCCCCTTCTGTTAAGTGTGTGTGCTGTTTTGGTTTTGCATAACCTTGTTGTAAGTAAAAAAAGGGTTGTCCTTGTCCTCATTATTCCAACTTAAAGGAGTAGTCTACCCAAAATTTGCAGCAAAATATGTTATGCAGAGCATTTTGATTTGTATGTAAAGTCCTAGTGTGTCCTTTCCTCTGTCTGCTATTAGGAGTTTTTCCTAAATTAACAGGCTAGCTTAATGACAGTATTACAAGTTACGAGCTCTGGGGATCTCCATCTCAAATATGTTTATTGCCTTTCTTTTACCTACAATGAACCCTGTGTCATGTTACAGTGATGTATCATAGCCCTTTGATTTAGCAAATGCACAGTTCACAATAGCAGAGCTGTGTAGCTGTTCTTATCCAGTGATCACAAATGGTAAGTTACAGTTAAGCAGATACCTAAGAGCTAGCTGAGTTGGGTTTCTGTAAGAAAACAGCTAGTAAATAGCTTTAATTCACTGTTTGTGTTTTCTGTGTGTGTCAGGTCTAGCTAGCAGTAGAAAGTGTTTTCGTTTAAAAATGTTATTTAATCAAACCACACACAACAATAAAAAGCACAGAAATTGCCCCAGATCATCAATGCTGTAATTAGTAAAGACTAGCAGTTTTCGTATAGAAACCCCACTCACCTAGCTCTCAGTTACCTGCATGTGTTTTGAGTCCTGTAAATATGTAACAGTGTTGTCCTCTCTATGACGAGGTACCTTTGTAAACAAGCCTCTGGCTCAAAGGTTTCAAATCTGATTCATTATAATAAAACTGTAATAGTAGCCATTTGGGCTCACTGGATATGAACAGTTACATAGCTCTGCTGTTGTGAACTGTGCATATGCTAAATCTATGGGCTATGCTACATCAGTGTCACATGACACATGGTGCATTGTAGGAGCGATGAAGGCAATAAACCTATATGACATGAAGATCCACTGGGGATGTAAAACTACCATAAAGCTGGCAGGCTAATTTAGTAAAAACTCCTAATAGCAGACAGAGGGAAAGACACACCAGGACGTTACATACAAACGAAAAGTGCTCTGCATGACATATGTTTTTGCAAATTCTGGGTTGACTACTCCTTTAACAAAACCAGAAAGTCATAACTCCACATGAATAGTTGCTAGTCAAATATTTGTACTGCTAGTGCAACTATATTTATGACAAAACAAGCATACAGTGATGACCCTTGTGCTTTGGCAGTTAGGCTTTCAGTAGTGTAGAAACAAATTATGAGTGCGCACTGGGTAGTGGTGCTCAGAAACCAAACTAGATTTACAGTCCAAAAAGGTTTCGGCATTCACAACCCCAAACATGGGATGCCACTGTCAAGATGATTGGCAAATAAAACCATAATCATCCTGCCTGATGCGTTTCAGACACTCAGGTCCTTTATCAAAGGCTAAGGATTCTGAAGAAACACTGTTACTTATACTGTATATCGTAAAAAAAAATCATGTGATCATATGACATCACTCAGTTAATTAACTAACCATAACAAACACATCTATCAGTGCTATCACCTGTTGTGTATCTCTTTAAATATCCTTAAACAGAGCAATAAACATTGAACAAGCCAGCTCCATAAATACACCTATATATAAAAAACTAAACACATGTGTCTTATAACATATATCTATAATAAAGCCTACTCCTCTCTAACAATGTTTAATTACTGGGCATATCATAGAATGAACATGAAAAAAGGGAGGAAAGGGAAGGGAGAGGAGAAGATGAATAACAAGGAAAAATTGAAAACTTGTAAACAAACATGATATTTGGCTTAAAGTCCCACATGGGATTTCTCAATTTGATTAATAAAATCACATGCTAAATGTACTAGTTCATGAGACACAGGTATATAAATCTGATACTATTTTCTGTTCTGCAAATAGGGGCATAAATCCAAATAACTGTTTAAACCTGGTAATATATGAGCCTTTAAAGAGAGAATCCAAAAATTCTCCCTTCGTAAAACCAGATTACCAAAATCTCCCCCCCTCTGGGTTTGCGATTTACCTTACCTATGGCTACAAATGAAAACACATGCTGTTCTCCCTCTCGACTCTGCATAACATGAGCTGCTGTGATATACTGCACATCTTTTTTTGCAATTGCACGTATATACTCTCCCATTCTTGTTTTGAAGCTCCTAGTTGTTTTCCCAACATAAAAGATGCCTCAGCAACACGTTGCCAAATAGATAATTCCCACTGTATAGCAAGTTGTAAACTGTTTAATCTGGAATTCTCTTTCTATATTGCAACTACTAAAAACTTTTGTGTGGGTAATTTTATCACAGTGGATGCAATTCTGAAATTTGAAACAGCCCTTAGGTTGTTGTAACCATGTACCTGTTTTTTTCTCTTGGAAGTGGCTATGTACAAGACTACCTTTCAAAATCGGTAGTCTCTCATAGCACATTCTTATTGGATTTGTGCATAGCTTCCGCAAACTGGGTTACACCTCCAATACATGCCAATGTCTTTTCAAAATTGCTTCTAACTGTTCCGCCTATGCTGAGTAGCCAGTCACAAAATTAAAACGCTCATTCTCTTCTGTTCTTTTTACTGTTTCCTCCAAAAGACATCTACGTTCCTGATTCTTTGCCTCTTACCATGCAGTCATAACTTTTGTTTCACTGTATCCATGCTCAATTAGCCTGACTGCTAGATATTGTGCCCTCTCTCAAAACTTGTTCTGCAGAACAGTTCCTCCAGTTTCTAGGAACTGTCCTTTCGTATATTTGCTACCACATGTGGAGGGTGACAACTACTCGCCTCAAAATTGTATTAACATCTATCTCTTTCCTATAAATGTCACTTGCTACTCTGCAATCCAAATTTTACTAATCATGAGATCTAGATAATTAATCTGATCTTTACTCACTGTATATGAAAACTTTAAGTGTGGATTTGTCTGATGTAAAGAGTTAGAAACTGTCAAACATTGCTTCTTGCCCTCCCAGATGACTATAATGTCATCAATGTAACCTTTCCACAGTTTGATATATGATGTATACTCATTTACTAGGGGTTCCAGATAACCTGTTCCTCCCACATCCCTACATGATGGTTGGCACCGGAAGGGGCACATGCTGCCCCCATGGCCATCTCTTTTACATGTAGGTACATTTTACCATCAAACAAAAAACATGGCTGGCCTGGTGGCGCTGAGGGTTGAGGCGTTGAATGCCACACCTCGCACCACGTCGGCGACCCGGGTTCGGGAACATGCACAGGTCATCAGGGGTCAGCTGGGGTGGAGAAGGATAGAGCACCTGATGGCAGCTCTCCTCCTCTGGGGGGGTAACTGCAGGCTCCCACTGCATTGCCGCCACCTAGGGAAGCCAGGGTGGATGGCACGGTAGGTGGAGCAGCAGTCAACAAATTGGGTGATGGTCAGCACAGGGACAGAGCAGGAGGTACACCTCTCATTGCATGCCAATGTCAGGGAGGGGAAAGAATAAGGGAAAAACAACTCGCTCCCTTCTAGGTGATGATTTCACCGTGGAACTTCTCCAGGGCTCATCGGACAGAGTCCACTGTGCCGGATCCTCACATAGAGAGTGCTGGTTTGGAGAGAGGTAAGTGCCGGGGTTTCTCTCTCCACCCCTACCCAGGGGGTATACTGAGGAGTCTTCAGGGGAAAGTTTGTGGATGAGGTACTCTGGGGCAGATCACGACGGGGATTGGGGGGTCCACGGAGGTTGTCAGAGAGAGTGGAGGGAGGAGATAGACAAGGAGCATAAATACAAGGTTAAAAAAACAACAAAAAAAATTACATTTCAAGACATTCTCTAACAATTTTAAAATAAAGGAGATCAGTTATCCTTCAAAATCAGTACTCTTATTCAAAAAATAGGCTGTTGCATCCAAGGTCCCCTCTTGGGGGATGTTGGTGTAAAGGGCCTCAATATCCATCGTTATTAATAATGTCTCTAGTCCCAAATCTTTCTATGGTAAAGATTCAAAACTTCTTTGATATCTTTCAGGAAAGATGGTTGTTTTGTGACAAATGGTTTAAGAAAGGAGTCACAATACTGTGAAAGTCGTTCAGTTAATGACCCAGTGCCGCTTACAGTTGTGCGGCCAGGTGGATCCTGTAGCATCTTATGCATCTTCGGAAGCACATAGAAAGTGGCTCTGACAGGTTCTTGTACAATCAAAAAGTCCTAGTACGTTTGTCAATTATTTTTTTATCAAAAGCTTCCCAATTAATTCATCAATGCTGGATTTAAAAGACCATGCTGGATCTTCTGACAGTTTTTGGTAGAATTCCTGATTATTTAACTGTCTTAGAACCAACCTCTCGTACATAGTCCTTTTTGTCCATAAATACCACCGCCCCCTTTGTCTGCCTGTTTTATAATCAAATCCATATCTTCTTGTAAGTCTACCAAAGCTTTTCTCTCTTTTTATTTAAGTTGTTAAATTGTGCAGATCTATTTGATATCCAGTTTATTAAGGTCATTCTGCACCAGTCCTTGAAACACTGATACTGCTGGACAGAGGGGGTGGCAGAAGGTGGAAGGTTTTTAAACTTATATTCTACATTTATTTCTCCACTCATTTGGTTCTGGGATCTTTTGCTAAAAAACACTTTCAAATTCAATTTTAAACAGGCTAAGTTCACGCTCTATTTCAGTTTGTACCAGGTCAAGGTTAACTGTCTGTGCAAAACTTAAACCTTTGCTCAAACTGTCTCTTCTTCTTCTGTAAGTATATGCTTGACAGATTAACAATTTGTAATTTAGATGCACTTACCTCCTCCATCCCGCCCCTGAAAGGATTTCTGTTCCTGGAATCTCCCATTCTGAAAAAATCTCACGTCTGCCCATTGTATTCCTCCTCTTTCCTCGTCTAGTCCTCTTCCTGCCTCTCTTTGAAATTCTCACTCATGTTGCAATCTCAGACTCCTGTGTGGCAAAATAGACCGGGAAG
The DNA here is from genome assembly GCA_016271365.2 of Neoceratodus forsteri. NCBI lineage: Eukaryota > Metazoa > Chordata > Ceratodontiformes > Ceratodontidae > Neoceratodus > Neoceratodus forsteri. Next base: position 277,552,161 of record CM057449.1, read on the forward strand.
CCTGATACTGATAGTCCTGATTCACTAATCTCTGATTCCTGTTCTGATGCGGGAAGGGGATCAGAGGATGTGAACCCTGGTACAAAAAGACCCACTAGTGTTCTCTTCATTGTCAACCACTCTGATCCAGTGCTAAAATCAAAGTGAAACATTATGTGATTTTTGAAGTATACTCTTCAGTGTATTCTTTTCCAGTTAACAACATTTCCCTTTCATAGTCTCCTTTATCTCTAACAAACTTTGTGCATTTACTGACTGTAAATCATAGTCCAATTTTTAGAGTCTTTCAATTTTTGGTTCATTCTATCAAATCCATATGATTTTTAAATTTTAAAACTACAGCTTCCTGCTGTTTTACTCTTCCTTAGTTGTACTTCTTTTCCTTTGCTGAAATGAATAATTAGTTCTACCAACTCAGGTACTTGCATCTAAAGAATTTTTCCACTCTCTCATAAACTCTTCATTTTCAGAGCCACATGCTGGATCTTTGTAAGTCTCTACCCTTGAGGTACTCACTTAACTTGAATGTAAGGCATCCAAATTAGTATAGTTCAATAAATCCATCTCAACTGATGTGTAATTCTTTTCCAAACCTCAGAAGGCTACTAGTAAAGACTGGGCTTCTGGAATTATATTAAAATCAGTCCCATTTGCCACTAACAAAGAATTTGCTGCAGTCGCTGTTAAAGGCAATTGTTCCACATATTCCAATAGGTTATTTTCTCTCCAGTTTGATGTTCCTGCTGTGTCTGAGAAAACCATATTTGGTGTATTTTCTAAAGACATCTTAATATTTCAAATTCTTGCTTCTCACAGCTTTCAGGAATGTGTATGTGTCGTACACCCATGAGGTTTTATGCAGGTTGATAAAGATTACTTTACAAGATAATTTCTTCCAGCATCCCAGGGTGCAGATGCTACCCATCTTATTTCTTTTCCGTAACCCATGTGTTTCACTCACCTGAAGTTTAGAGACAAATAATGAGTGTGCACTGGGTAGCGGTGCTCAGAAACCGCACTAGAGTTACAGTCAAAAAAGGTTTCTGCACACACAACCTCTGAGTGAGTGCCGAAATCTTTTTGGACTGTATGCCTTCAGTAGTGTGCCTCCTAAAGAAGGCCTAAGTACCAAAGTGCAGTTGGCATTTGTGTGTGCCTTGTTTTGCCATCAATAAAGTTGCAGTATCATTGAATATTTTTTGTGGCATGTATTCATGCCGAAAGTAAACATTACTGAGGCACCAAACATATTGTTCACACACAGTCACCAGAATTAATGTGCATCCACAGAATGCTACTATCTTGTCTCCAGAAAATTCCTAGTCCACACAAAGTGAAATAAGAGCATAACAAAAAAATGCAGTCTCCCAGAATTAATGGCACACTCAGTCTTGTGCAGTGTTGATACACAGTCACCAGAATTAATGTACATCCACAGAATGCTACTGTCTTGTCTCTAGAAAATTCTTCTGTCCACTCAAAGGGGAATGAGAGCATAACAATAAATGCAAAGTCTGCACACTCCACACTCCAATAAGAACTAAGCGCCCTGCTGCTGCTATTGGAATTACATGTAATGCTGCTGTTGACCTGACTGTGATGGGATGATGCACAGTGTCTTGCTAAACTGTGTGCAAGAAGGATAACCTGACCACTGTGTTTACCATCCAAGATGATGAGACTGAGAACACTGTTGGTTACCCAACGTGTACTGCACTGACCCCAACAGGAAGGGTGCCCTTTCTGTGCACACTAATACTACCCTTGGTAAGTTGATTCTTGTACTTGCCTGGTACCATCATTGTTTTCCACAGAACCTGACCATAACTGGGTTTTATATATATCTATATATATATATATATATATATATATACACATATATATATATACATATATATATATATATATATTTGTTTTCCACATATATGGATGTAATCATTGTTTTGTTTTGTGTCACATGTCACATAGTCACGGTGGTTCATTTATGTGCTTGATGAGGAATTTTGGCATTGGAATACTGTAAAACCAGTGAAAGTAAGTATTTTTTTTTTGTGAGGGGGGCATTTTCAAGCAAGTTTCAATAGTGGTTTATTGTTCGGTAAATTCTTCACAGGTCTTATCTGCATGCTCCTCCGGTCCAGTACTGATGGTCATGGTCATGGATTCATACTACTTGTTGCGTGTCTGCCGGCCCAGGGGGTATGATGTTGAACTTGTTATTTGGAGAAAACAACAATGACAGCACATAGCATCAGAAAGTTTCCTCCTAAAAGAGATGAAGAAGGAGTTATTAGTACATGATTGCAGTATGTTTAAAGTGTGGCTGTTCCATCCTGTCATATATGTTGTTTAACAAATACAAAGCTGTCTCAGTAAACCACATGAAGACCAGATCATCACAATCACAAATGTAATACCTGTAACCCATACACTGTGTCAATATCCCTATGTCTTAACTCAAGTTACTTTGTAAAAGCACATCTTGTCAAGTCACGACCTGGATCAAACTTTGTTCAACACTGGCATGGCTGCTGCAGCAATACAGTGTGTGACATGTATGACAAATATATTATGTGATGTACATGCCACCTTCTTTATATGACTCGTCATTTGGATTTGCACTTTTTTGAAAAAAATGAAAAACATAAAAGCACTGATAAAATAAAATTGATATACTTACTAGTCTGGAAATGGAGATCCTGTAGGTTCCTGTAGACAGTACAGCAGAACCATAGTCCTCCAGTGAAGGAGAGTGGTTTGTTAACCTGCAAAAATAATAAATAAATAAGTTTACCATATGTATTTCACCACTGCATCTCATAAAAACAACAGGAAATCTAACACAGCTAAAGCAAGTTCCATAGTATGAAACATTAGTACACATTCTCACTTTAAAGTATTGACAGTAACTAAGAAGCCTTGTGGCTGTGGCTGATGTATGAGGTCTCCTCTCCAACTTCATCTGCCATGGCATGGGCAGGACACAGAATGAAAAACAATGGCATACTGGTGGTGGTGGATGGTCATGGGCACATCATGATGGCATTCCCTCTCACGTTTATTTGCATCTTCTGGTGGCTTTGGCTAACTGCAGTTTTCTGGTGGTAGTCATGGGCGCACATGCTAACATTCCCTTTCACATTTATCTGCATCTGGTGGCTTTGGCTAACAGCATTTTTCTGGTGGTGGTCATGGGGAACATGCCAACATTGCCTCTCACATTAATTAACATCTGGTGGCTTTGGCTAACAGTGGTTTTCTGGTGGTGATCATGGGGGCACATGCTGACATTCCCTCTCACATTTATCTGCATCTGGTGGCTTTGGCTAACAGCATTTTTCTTGTGGGGGTCATGGGGGCAAATGCTAAGATTACCTCTCACATTCATCTGCATCTGGTGGCTTTGGCTAACACTGGTTTTCTGGTGGTGGTCAAGGGGGCACATGATGACATTCCCTCTCACATTTATCTGCATCTTCTGGTGGCTTTGGCTAACAGCATTTTTCTGGAGGTAGTCATGGGGGACCAGCTGCAGCCAGCAACACATTCACTATCACTGTCACACACACACACACACACACATACACACACACAAACACACACACATGTGTGGCAGGCTGGATATAGAAGTGTACACTGCTTTACAAATATGACATATGGAATTTGAATCATTCTAGTGGGACACTGATTTAACTTTATGAAAAACAAAACATGTACCATAGCAAAAGTGTGACTGCCTTTTAACCACTTCATTTAAAACGTACAAACATCAACCTCATCATCATCCTCATACAGAAAGCTGCCCTTGCACTGATCAATGTCTGAATTCTACCCACTAGGGAATTTTTTCTCCATCGTGTCATCATCTACCTCACTGGTAGGCCATTTCATACTGCCAGTGCCACCAGGATGATCCATTTCTACATCAGCACCACCATGACCATGCTGTGGTACAAATACTGAGGCTGAAGTTCAAGCTGGTATGTGGCACTCATTCACTTTTATGAATGTCAGCAAGCTGACATTTGCTGGAGAGAGGTTTGTACAACAATCCTGAACTATTGCACCCCCTGAACTGAATACCCTTTCGACTCTTACACTGGAGGGTGGGCATGCCAGGTACTTCAGTGCCACTGAGGTCAGCTCTGGCCATTAACTAACCTTTCCACTCCAGTATAAAAGAGGATCATCAGTTATTGACAGATGCCTGTTTTCAGCCACATATGAGTCAACCATTAGCTGTGCTGCACGAAGTCTGGTAGTTGAGTCATCATCCTGTTCTCCAGAATCATTTATGTCACAAACCCCACTTGGGACAAAGCACCCCAAAGTGGGTTGATGACAACCGGTTTTGATGACAGACTACCTGGAACTGCAGCCCTCTTACAGGATGTGCTTGATATTGCTGCAAACTGACCTTCAGCCTGATTTTGCAGCTGAGGTTTGTAGATCTTGCCACGTGATTTACGTACCCCATGAACCAAGTGCACCAGTTGCCCACTGAAATTCTTTACCTGTTCAGGACATCCATCCAGTAGTGAGACAATTCCACATTTGCATTGTGGGTCCAGCAGTGTTGCTATTGAAAAGTCGTCACTCTGCTGAATGCACAAGATGTGCCGATTGAGTTTGAATAGTGTCAGCATGTGTTTCAGCAACACACTGCTAGCACAGTCTCCAGAACCATCAAGGTTATTCTGTAGATTCAGCAACACCTACAGCAGTGGAATTGATTGGCTAATGGAGGAAGACTTGCCACTCACTGCCTGTGTGGCATGTTCAAAAGGCCTCAAAATTATTACAGAGTCCATGAGGTGCCACTGTTCAGTCATGAGAGATGGAGGCCCCGGAAGTGTCACGGTTAGTGTGCATGACAAGATATACTGAGATGGCTTTGTATTATTCATACAGCCTCTCTGCCATGTACAATGTGGAGTTCCACAGGGTAACAACTGCCAGCTTGAGGCGGTGCTGCAGGAGGCTGTTTTGGATTTGCAACTGCAGAAGTTGGTCATGGGCCTTTGCAGAGCGGGAAAAGTGAGAACAGATGCAGCATGAAACTGTCAGCATTTCCTTTATATCAGGTGCTGCAGAACCTCCTGCACCACAAGATTTAAACAGTAGGCCATGCATGGAACCCAAACAATTCCACCATTCATGATGCATTTAACCACATTTGACCCATTGTCACTTGCTATAAACCCAGGTCTCAGGGACAGGGGGTTCAGCCACTCATCAATTTCAGTCAGTAGCAAGTCCAGCATGTTTTCACCAGTGTGTGAACAGGCCACTCTGCACATAGCAAGCCTTGTATGCTGTTGAATTCCTGGAAGTTTGCTACCACAACAGTCCACCTAACTGCACTTGTTATACACACCACAAGCACAAACAACCCCTGGCACCTGCGCCCAATGTGCAGTTATACACAAATATGAACTCCCAGCTGTTTTGCCAATTGTCCACATATCCATATTTAAATGGATGAATGGAGAAGAGGAATGTTGAAGGGCATGTCTTACATAGTCAGCCACAGTACGGTATAACTAAGCGACAGCAAGGGTGGAAAAGTATGTCCTGGATGGGACTTTCCATTTCTGACAGGTGTGTGCTGCAAACTGGCAGAATCCAGAACTCTCCATGAAGGAGAAAGGCAAAAGATAAATTGCCAGCATTTCAGCTACAGCAGCTTTAAGTTCATGTGACACTGCATGATTGGGTGGGTACTTCAGGTTATGGGCAAAACCACTCTGCAAAGTGGGCTGAATTACACGTTTTGCATGGGGTGTGACAAATGACTCTGCTCTGCTCTGTGAATGGCTGAGTGGTGTGGTGGACGGTGATGAAGAGGGCTGCACAGGTGGCAAATCCACAAATTAAGTTATTTTCCCAGATTTATGCACAGAGGTTGATGTACCACTCACGCTAGACATACTGCACTGGCCACCACCACCACTGCAACTCTATTCATGACTTGACAAGATTTCAAAATCATTATACGCCACCTCATCATGCCTGTAGTAATCCTTTGCTGTTGTTTCATCAGTACTGCGGACATTTCTACTTGGTCTTACAGTCACGGAAGGGGATAATATGCTCATTAAGGCTGATGATGAAGGTGAATGTCCCACAATGGCATTAGTTACCAACTGATGCCAGGTCCACAGTGCCATGTGCCTGTTCCTAAGATGTGTATGCTGCCCCCCTATGCCCAGATGACTCCTCTTTTTACCTCAACTCATATGCACATGGCAAAGCTAGCAGATTACAACTGACTCATCATTTGTATCTTACACAAAAAAATCCCAAACAAGGGATAGTGATCCCCTAAGTTTAACATGTCCCTGATACTGCTTATTGGACTGTTTTTTAAGCCCTGAAATGGGGGTGTTCTACATGATTTTTCAGGCAGGACACACATGGACTCCAACTGACCACCATGACTGCCTATTATCATCATTACTGGGTTATCATAAGCATCAACATCAACTGGAACTGCTAAATTCCAACTATTTCCAGGAGGGGGGAATTAATGTCAAGAGACCCACACACAGCCACCTTGACTTTCTTTTTCTCCAGTTCCCAACGGGGTCATAGACATCATCATCATATTCATCAACATCATCCGCATCCACATTTTCTGCTTGGAAACTGTCATGTGGACTACATGTTGCAACCACAGCAACATCATCATCATCATCATCATCACCATATATAAGTCATGACCTCAACCACAGTGGAAGAAATGTGACATTGTGCATTATCGTCGCCATGATCAGAATCATGTTCAAGTACCATGGGGATGTTACTGGGGAGTATGACATCATCTACACTGTCACTCACTGCTTTAGACTCAATTATAATTTTTGACATGGTTAACTGGTCAGAAGTGGAACTTAAGGCAGCAATACTCATGCCAGCAGAAACTGCGCCAACACCACCAGCTGGGACAACATCATCTCCTCCAATTATGAGTGAAGCTACAGATTGAGCTGTAAAAAACATTGATGGAGAAATTCCTTTCCTCACATCAGCTGTGCATTTTTACGTACTACCACACCCACAGACAATCTTACTACTGGCAGCAGTGCCATGGCCAGAAACAGCTTTGCCTTCAAGTCTCTTTGCAGGCATTTTGTGGGATCACCAAGAAAACTGTCTTACAGTCAGCCATAGTACGGTATAACTTGGGGACAGCACAGGTGGAAGAGTATGTCCTGGATGGGGCTTTCCATTTCTGACAGGCATGTGCCGCAAACCGCCGGAATCCAGAATTATCCATGAAGGAGAAGAGGCAAAGATCAATTGCCAGCATTTCAACTCTGGCAGCATTAAGTTCATGTGACTGCATGTTTGGGTGGGTACTTCAGGTTACAGGCAAAAACACTCTGCAACATGGGCTGAATTACATGTTTTGCAAGGTGTGTATTTATGACAAAACAAGTACAAAGTAATGACCCTTGCGCTTTGGCAGTTCCTTCAGTAGTGTGCCTCCTAATAAAGGCCTAAGCACCAAAGCGCAGTGGGCATTTGTGTGTGCCTTGTTTTGCCATCAATAAAGTTACAGTAGCATTGAATATTTTTTTGTGGCATGTATTCATACAGAAAGTAAACATTACTGAGGCACCAAAATTGTGTTCACACACAGTCACCAGAATTAATGTGCATCCACAGAATGCTACTGTCTTGTCTCCAAAAAATTCCCCAGTCCACACAAAGTAAAATGACAGTATAACAACAAATGCAAAGTCTCCCAGAAACCAATTTAGATGTTGGAACTTTCAATCTGGCCCAGTGAATGTGAAACCCCAAAAAACAAGAACTGTGGCTTGCAGATGTAGATTGTGAATGAAACAGGTGCAAAGGCACATACAGATTAGATTGCACTGTGTAATCTAGAAAAAGATGCAGATGCAGACACAAAGTCACAACAACACCTTAACCATTGCTGCTCACTACAGTCACAATCCAAATCCAATATGGAAGGGAATATCTTTTGCGAGTTTTTTGGGGGGCAGGGGCAGTGCTGCACTATGACACAAAAATAAACCAATATACCATGATTCCTCTCAGCTACAAAGCTGTACAAAATCACGCTGCTGCGATGGATAGCAGGTTTTCTCTGGTGCAATTACTCTACAGCACAATAAAAGGTGTCTGTGATTTGATGGCACATGTCACACACACACTCACACACACACACTACAAGTAATGCATGGTAAATTGACAAATTCAGTAATATAACCAGATCTTTTCAACAAATGGAAATTATGCACTGCTGCAACACAAAATTCAGCAAAAGAATTTCAAGAATTACTGAAAATATTACTGTATGTACATTAACACAGTTATACAACAAAAATATAACTAAAACAGAAAGACTGCCTTTTTCTCACACACAGTTAATCTAACTACACCACAAATATACACCCCTCACCCAAAGCACACTTCAAGTGTCTCTCAGTACACAGGCTGAATTTTCAAAATTAATATTCAAAATCCACACACAAACAATAAACACTTGATGATATGAGTACAGGAGGGTTTCCTACAATCAATGTACTATGTATTAGCGGTGTCCGCGTGGCTCAGTTGGTAGAATATCTGCCTCTGAACCAGAAAGTCGTGGGTTCTCATCCCACACCGGGATTGGACTTGCACCTAAAAATCTCTGGCATCTAAGTGCAGTATTGGGGGGTGCTGTACTGCTGAGGTGTGCCGTCCTTTGGATGAGACGTTAAATTGAGGTCCCTTCTGCCCATCTTGGTGTTGTCCTGGTGGGTGTCCAGGTGGAAGTAAAAGAACCCAGGGCACTCTTTGCAAAGAGTAGGGAACATTCCCAGTGTCCCGGTCAACATTCCCTTGCCATAAACGGTTCATGCAATTATCCAGGCTGTGTGTGGGTGATGATGTGCGATATGGCCGCCACCACACATTCAGTCACTTCACTACCAGTCTAGCATTGCTTGTAAAGCACTTTGGATGTATGAAAAGCGCTATATAAATGCTGATTCTTCTTCTATTAAGCCAAAAAAGGATTTTTAACAGCTTTTATAGAGTTGTAATCACAGAGCTCTGACAGTGAAGTGTCTCCAAATACACACACTACACTGAACTGAGGCTGTGCAGAACAATCTCTTTTTTTTTTTAGTTGTTTTAACCAGGATTAGCACACTAAGCTGAAAGCTTTTTTACAGGTGCGACCTGGGAGCACAGGGAAGTTAACTGACTTGCTCAGGGTCACACAGTATGTAAGTGGAAGCTATGGGATTCAAACCCAGATCTAGTCTGCTGAATGTCACCAGATTTGCAGCTCAGAGCCTTAAACCACTGCACTATACTGTCTCCCAATCTAGAGCCCATGTGACCTGCAATCCCATGAATCAATGGAAAATTCGCCTTGGAGCCCCAAAACAAGGCAAAGTGATGTGAGAAATACATTGCAATCAATGTACTTCACTTAAAATAGGCACAGAAGTGGTTGGGAAGGTGGAGTATCATGCAAAGTGCATTGAAATCAATGACTTAGAGATCCTCATTATGGCACAAATACTCTGCTTCATGTTGCAGAGTACTTTTGTGGATTCCCAGCCACTCCGTGAATTGTTTTGTGGAGCAAATTTCAACCACTTTGCCCACAACTAGTGAGAACAGTGAGCAGGATGCCTCAAGCAATCACCATTTTGGTGGAAGGGTTAGGTGCACAGCTTGTTTTATATGTGATCCCTCGTCTGGTATTTACTGATTTACAGGTGAACTGAAAATGAAGATCAAAGTCTAGAGACTGATCTGGTAGCACACCAAGATATTTGAAAGAGTTTACTGTCCCTATTGGAGAGCCATCAGCACAGGATACTGCGAACTAGGATTGACAGGACCTAAGTTTAAATCAGAGCCAATGAGCATAGCCTGGGTTTTGTTCACATTTAGTATGAGCTTGTGCACAGAGAGCCATACTTGGATATTAGAGAAGGCAGAGGATAGCTTAAGGTTGATGTCCAATATATTGTTAGAGCTATAGTACAGGACAAGATCATCCTCACAGAGGAGAGATAAACAGGAGGTATCTCTGGAGATGCTACTGATGAAAATGGAGAAAAGGAGGGGACCAAGAATGGAACCCAGAGGAACATCAACACTCATGGTTGTGGGGTCAGAGAGGGCAGAATTAAATTTGACAACTTGTATTCTGTTAGATGAATATCTGTTAAAAACACAGGCAACGTCAGGTGATGAGAAACCCATAGATTGTAGAGTGGAAAGAAGTAAGGGGTGATTCACAAGATCAAATGGCTTCATCAGGTCTACAAACACATACCTGTTAGAAGACCAGAGTACATGGCAGTAAGTGTAGCATTGGTAAGTTAAAGCAGGGCTGAGGAGGTACTGTCACCCTTGAAGAAACCATGTTGTTTATCCAAGAGGATGTTATTCTTGAGCAGAAAGTCTACTGTTTGAGATGCAACTAACTTTCCAAGGATTTTACTCAAGAGAGAGGGGATAGCAGTAGGCTGGTACTTCTAGATATCTTTTAGATCACCTTTTTTGAAAGCTGAGGTAACTCAGGCAATTTTCCAAATATCAGGGACTTGACTGTTGTACAGAGATAGAGTAACATTTCTTGCTATGGCAGAGGCAATAAAAGGAGCAGCAATTTTTAGGAGCCAGGTCTCAAAACCATCAGAGCCAGTGCTAGTACTATCAGAAATAGTATTGAGGAGCTTTAATACCTGAGGCTTGGTAATGGCTTTGAAATAAAGTTAGTGAGATAAATCAATAGTACTGTTTTTTTTTTCTCTTAACACAATCACATTCCACAATCTCTGATTAGTAAGAAAACTGCTAGTTCTAAAAGGAAATTCTGGTTGTTATATTTCTGGCAGGTTTACTGCTGGCAGCCATAAGACATTACCAAAGGCTAGCAACTGCTGCCTGTAAAACTGTATTAGTGGTTCTTGACTGGCGGCGCAGCCATGTTTTGGTGAAGCCCTGAGCCATTCATACACCATAAAAAATGATTAAAATGTCAAAGTAAGTTTATATCCTGCATGCTTTAAAGTAACCTAAATATTTATGGATTGCTTTTATAAATTTTTATTACAGTACATATATTTAGTTGGCCTCCTGTTTTAATTTTCAGCCTATAATGCAAATGACATTTTGGAAAAAGAAAGAGCACCAAGAATGGAGTTTTGTACTTCACCTTTAACCGGCAATGTAAGCTTTATAAAAGGATATTGCAGATTAGAATACTACTAACAAAAGCCCCAGGAAATTGTCTTTCCAACTCATGATTTATAATTACAATTTCTTTGAACAATTCAACTCTGAGAGACCAGCTTGGTGCAGTTACAGTAAATAGCTAGTTTGTATTTTACTTGGGAAATATTGTGTTTTATTTTCTTTCTGTTGCCTGTAATCTATATGTTTCAAAATTTTCATTAAGAATGATATTTGAAGGGGCGGAGCTTGCCATCAAGCATGGTGACAGCATAATTTGTTAAGGAAACCACCGAGGTGTCCGTTTTGTCATTTCTCTTTTTTTAAACTCAGCTTTATTACTTTGCCAAGACAATATACAAATATTGAGGCCATGTCCCAAGCCTACATATTTCTCTTTTTTTCAAAGTCTAGCTATGGTCCCAAAGGTTATTGTCCTGAGGACTGGCTTCAACATATTACCATTGTCGAAATATTGCCTTGACTGACTGAAGATTCACCAATGTCTTCTTGATTCAAAATAAAAGCATAAAATTAATGAAACTGATATTACACTACCCTCAATGGTGTTATGTTATCTGTAGCAATTCGGCTTGGTCAGCACAGTGGTGGCATACTACCAGTAAGTTAAATTATTAATTAAACGGTAGCTGTTTCCTGACTGGTGAAACTAGAAGGGTACATCCCTCCCAGGTACTAGCAGGTACCCCTCTAAACTACACGTGACTCAACTGGAGTCAAATTTATTTCAAACCACTAATAGGAAACCATGCTTTTACTCTAAAGGTTCTTAATTGAAATTATTAAAACCAGAGAGCTAGATAGGGAACCACCTGGGGGATGTACAGTGAAGAGAAAATGGGGAAAGCCAGTTTCTCTTTGTACCTCCAACCCTCGTCCCCCCTCCATCTCTCCTTTTAGTTTATACCCACAGAGAGTCCCACTGTTGCCATTGCTCCAAGTGCCTGTCCAAGGAGAGTCTGAGCTTGGCTGTGAGCTCTTTCATTCTCCTGATATTTTCCACTCTACTCTTCCAAGCCCCTTGCTCTGGGGAAGGGGACTTCAACCATCTTCCTGTAATCTCCTTTAAAGCTGAGAGGCAGAGTGTACTGAACAGCTTTTATTGTTGCACATTGCCTAAAGCCAGATGTCTACATCCCACTACCAACACTTGAAAACTCTGGGGGACCTGTGTGCCTCAGCCCCTCTGTAGCACCCCGTGGATCTCCCTCCAGTAATCCTGTATCATCGGGAATAGGACACAGAGAGTAATAGTAAATGGAGTCCACTCAGAAGAAAGGAGGGTTACTAGCGGGGTACCGCAGGGTTCAGTATTAGGACCAGTCCTCTTCAATGTCTTTATGTTTACATTGCAGAAGGACTGGAAGGAAAGTAGCACGCCTCTTTGCAGATGACACTAAGATCTGCAACAGAGTTGATGCACAGGGTGGGGTGAAAGGATGAGAAGGGACTTGCAAGGTTAGAGGAATGGTCAAATGTATGGCAGCTTAGATTCAATGCTAAGAAGTGCAGGTAATGCACCTGGGAAACAAAACCCAGGGAAGAGTACACAATGGGGTGAGATACTAACAACAACAAAATGGAAAGGGACCTGGGGGTAGTCATATCAGATGACCTAAAGGTGGGCAAGCAATGTGGAGAAGGCAGCAAGGAGGGTTGGGGGATACTGGGATGCATAGGGAGAGGCATCACCAGTAGAAAACAGGAAGTTATTATCCCTCTGTACAGACAGCTGGTGAGACCCCATCTGGAGTACTGCGTGCAGTTCTGGAGACCCAATCTCCGCAAAGACATAGACAGGATGGAAGCTGTCCAGAGGAGGGCAACTAAAATGGTGCAGGGTCTGCACCAGAGGACACATGAAGAGAGACTTATGGAGCTTAATATGTATAGCCTCGAGGAAAGGAGGAGAGGGGGACATGATAGAAACTTTCAAGCACCTCAAGGAATCAACAAAGTCCAAGAGGCATCTTTCAAAAAAGAGGTGTACAAGAACAAGAGGGCACAATTTGAAGATAGAGGAGGCGTGCTCAGAGGTAATTTAAGGAAGTATTTTTTCACAGAGAGGGTTGTGGATGCATGGAATGGCCTCTGAGGAGGGTTGTGGAGTCAAAATCAGTGGTGGAATCTGCATGCATGGGATAGTCATAAGGCTATTCTGGGGTGGGGTAGGAAGAAGTAGGCTGCTGGTTAACTAGGATCTGCAGCTTATCCAGTAGGTAGGGAAATGGGCAGACTGGGTGGGCCAAGCGGTCCTTGTCTGCCGTCAAATTCTATGTTTCTATGTTTCTATGTTTCTACTGGAGATCAAGTGGGTACACAGGTCCCTGACCCCTTGTTCTCAGCCAAGGGAACACCCTCGACCAATTCTAGTTAAGTTCCTCAGATATCCAGAAAAGTAGTGGTACTTAAAAAGAGCCAGAGACCAGGGGGCTTTCCAGTGGCAGTGGCACAGAATCCAGATGTTCCAGGATTTCGTCTTTGAGCTTTCAAACTGCCGTAGAGCTTATGCCTCAGTTAAGCAACAGTGCTAGAAGTTTAATTATCCCCATGTCCCTATGTTATCCTGCCATGTTGAAACTGCAGATCAATGGAGAATATATGTCTTTTGACTCCCCCGCAGCAGTGGAGCATTTTGTTTGGGACTTTCAAGAAAGACAGATTGTAAGGGGCAGGCGGTCTGGCACTCCTTGTGGGGAAGAGGAATCAAAATTGGAGGTGGCACAAGAGTGGGAACAAAGGGCACATCGTGTTGAAGGGAGAAAAATGCCTATGGAGGTTGACTGGAAGCAAACAAACAGAGTCATACCAAAAAAGAAACCAAAAAACCAAAAAAGGACCAAGGTGCATCGTCGTTCATGAGGAAGCAGAGATCCAGAGCATACAACAGAGATTCATACCCTCAGATGCAAGTAGTTGTTCCCCAGAGTTGACTCCCATAAAAACTTCAAATAGAGCTGGCCTGGTGGCACAGAGAGTTGAGGCACTGGATGACACACCTCGCTCCACACTGGTAACCCAGGTTCAGGAATGGACTCAGGCTGCCTGCGGTTGGAAGGGGAGGAGAGGGATTGAGCATCTGAGAGGCTGCTCTCCCTCTCTGGGGTGGGGGGAACTCCAGTGTTGGTGCGTTTCTGGCCCTTAGCCAAGGCTGGGGGTTGGGCACTGCTGCTGAGCACAAGAAGGGCTGAGATGGGGCAGGTTCCAGGAGGAGCACGTGCAGATGAGTGTGTGCTCGCTCCACTGGCATCATTGCATGCCCCACTTATGCAGGGGAGAACAGGGAAAAAAGTGGCAGCTTGATGGCCATCCAATAGGCACCCAGCTTTGGGGGCATCACTAGAACTGGATCCAGACTTGGTGGCTAGAAGAGGGGTCTCCCACCACCCCACCATGGGGGGAAAGCCATGAGAGAAGATGGTGAGGGCCCTATGGGAGCTGGGAACTGACCGGACAGTGGCCAGAACTAAGGAAGCACAGATGAAGTGGCTGATTGGGAGCCAGGTAGGAGAAAGAGAATAACTAACAAACAAATAAAAAGCTAAATATAGATATGACTCTCTGAGGGAACTACTGTCTGCAGTGATGGACCTGACATGCCGAGAAGCTGCATTGGAGGGCACCTCAAGCAAAGAATACTATGCCTGGTCCTCACTGCTTGTTGACTGTGTTAATTGCTTACTGAGCACACTGGACATGGGGAAAGACTCTTTGGAGCAATTGTCAGCCCTTCTTGATGCCTTGGACTCTGTGTTGCAAGCTGCCTAGGTGGCAATTGGTTTCTCTGGACATTGTTTTCTTCTGCCTCACAGGTAGGAAAGCTTGTTGCCGAACAGGTACCTTAGGGGGGAGCTTAGCTAAGAGGTGTAGAAGCTGGTGGTTTAAACTTCCTGGTACTCTTTTGTGTCTGTATCTGGACATGGAGGGAGGGCACATGATTTCCACAAGGCCCAATGGTACAGTGGCTGAGCGTACAACAGCCACATGGAAGCACCTGGGTACAAGCTTGTACTGTGGGGTTTGATGTCCCCTGACCATCCCAGACCCAATTGAATCATTGCACTGGAGTTCGGTAAAGGGTCCACCCTGGTTAGAGGTGCTTGGCAATGTTGTCAGCACAGTTCTTAAAGTGTTACACAGAAAGGAGGCTAGCTCCTATTGCCCTAGCTGTCAAATCATTCTTTTGGAGCTGGTAGCCCACTCTACTGCATCCAAGAGAAGCAACTGATGGCCACAAAATATGCTCCCCTATGCTCTGTTCTTTCCAACCCACACAGTTCGAAATAATTTGTTGCATTAGTGGGATGACTATATATGAATATATCAGTGTGAACAGTATAATGAATTGCATTATATTAGGCTTTGTTACTAAGTTAATGGTTCAAGGTTCTGGTATTTACACTTTCTGAGTTTGAGGGTGGATGTTATGTCCCATGTCTACACACTGGCATTACCCCCTTCATCTCCACAGGGGAGGGAGGAGAATACCAGACTCGTGTGGGATAAAACCTATGCATGATAGTTCACTCTAGTAATGGCCAGAAAACAGTGCTGCTCCCTATAATAGGTGGCTGGCTCCCTCCAGAGCTGGATAACTGGGATCCCACTCATGCCCAAATACTATGGCTAGTGTGGCCTGTTTTTTACAGGGTTGCTTCCTAGGGCCAAACGTTTGACAGAAATAGCCGGCTGCTTTCTTTATGCCCTATTTCTGGTGGTGTCCACAAATAGAAGAGGCGAGGCTGATCCCTTCCTCCCCCCACTAGCACAGCCCCTAGTGGTGGTCCTGGGACTCATGCCTTAAATTGTGGTTAACGCTTGAGCTGTGGTGGTGGTAAATGGTCATTGACCAAAGGGATATGATTGGTTTGACAGCTCCAAAGCAATCAGCCCCAGAGAGGTCCCCTCTAACCATTGATGTAGCATCAGGTCAGCTGCACCAGGCTACAATAGGGGCCATGCTCTAAGCATGTATATATTCTTACAGGTCTGTATCACAATAAGGGAAGGGTGCCTCCCAACTGCTCTGCACCTTGATGAATGTTCTACTATTCGGTCAGGTGGTAAACCTTTGGTTGTGAGGGGTCTGGTGGCTCCTGTTCCCAAAGCTGGAAGAGTGTACAAACACAAACAAAAAAATATGGAAATATTTGTTGATAGTGAATCAAGTGGGAAAAGTACTTCAGTAGAAGTGAATGAGAGATCCACGGGAAGGAGGTAACTCAGTCCTGGAGGGGAGCAAGCCTGGCAGTGACAGAGACAACAATGGAGAGAGGGTCATAAAAATGTGGAGGTAATGGGTATTTATATTGTGCTAATATGGAGTCCCCCATACCAGAAACCTTACGTCTGGGAATGTCAGGGGTATAATTACCCTATCAAAAGAAAGAAAACTCTGGCCAGGCTCAAAACTAAAAACACAGGTGGCTTTCCTGCAAGAAACCAAGCTAAGCAGGTAGAGGCCAAGAAATGGGTCAGAGAATGGGTAGGGTGGGAGGTGCACAGTAGGCTGGGAAGGCCGGTAGGGGGAGGTCTCCATTTTATGGCACAAGAATCTGAAATGGCAAATCCTGGAGCATCACAGGAATAAGGAAGGGAGACAGATTCTGGTCAAGGTGACTACACCTAGGGGGCCTATGATCTTGGGTAATGTCTATGCTCCAAATAAGGATGCCCTAGAGTTCTTCAACCACCTTTCCCAAACAATACTGGACATGGCCCAGGGCTCACCTGATATAATACTGGGGGGGGTGGGATTTTAATTTGGCTGTGGACCATCTACTAGATAGGTCTAATGCTAGGCCACAGTCCCACACCAAGTCATTATGGACCTTGATGGACCTTTTGACACTGCATCAACTTGTTGACACATGGTGGACTTTCCATCCAGCTACCAAGTATTTCACAATTTTCTCTGAATCATGAAGCATGGCCAGTAGACTGGATTATTGGTTCACATTTCACAAATTCATCCCTGTCCTTGCAGAGGTGTCCATTTCCCACATGTATATCTCTGACCATACTCCGATTCAACTAAAGGTGTATTTGGTCCTGGGGGAAAAAAGATGATTGACCTGGAGACTGGACCCGCTTTTGCTAAATGACCCTAAATTTCAAACCCGGCTAAAGCTAGAGACAGCTAATTATTTTTGGGACAACCCAGAACACTGAGCCTCTCCACCCATCATCTGGGAAGCATTTAGGGGGAAGACCATTGCTTATGCAAGACACAGAATGAATCTAAGAGAAACTGAGACCCAGCAGTTAGAACACCAACTGGCACATAAAGAGGCACTATATAACAAACTCTAGCCAGAGTTGATATGGCTGTGGCAAGCTTGAAGAAGCTCGAAATAATGAGTGCCATGCATGCCACTGAATGCCATCCCACATACACCATGCAAGGAAACCTTCAGCATTGACAAATGCTTGTTTTTTTGTTATCTGTGCATGGCTTCCAGTAGTCTAACTGAGATGAAGACATGATCTCTGATTGTACACTGCAGTCACTAACCATTTTAGTATAATTAATCTTGCTCTGTGCTGTATATTAGAATGTGATCCAGTCTAGAGTTTCAGTTTCTGACATGACCACACTTGCCCCTTGTACAAACCTGTCACAATAGAAAAATAACTTTTTTATTTCCCCCAGTTGTTTTACCAGAAGGGCACACTAAGCTGAAGCTTGTTTACAGGTGTGATCTGGGAGCACAAGGAAGTTAAGTGACTTGCTTAGGGTCATAATGTATGTAAGTTTTAACTAATAGCATTTTCAGCATTAACAGCAGCAAATCCAAATCTCAGATCTGAAGTAAGAACATGTAGTGATACGAGCAAACATACAAAAATGCCAGCAGATACGGGCCAGTTGGTCTAGCACGTCTGCTCAATCATACTTTACACAGGCTAGACTCCTGCTGCTGTCCCCCACCCCTTGCTTCCTTCTGTTCCCCCCTCAACTTCCTGAATGACTAGTATCCTGTCCTTGATCCTGTCCCATATCCTTTTGAAGTGCTCCACTGTTTTATGAGATACCACTTTCTCAGGAAGTGCATTCCACCCCCAAACCACCCTCTCCATGAAGTAATGTCACCTCACCTCTATCCTGAAACTACCCCCCACCAACTTCAGGCTGTGCCACCTAGTAATTCCTTCTTCCTTGAATCAAAACATGCCCTTTGTACTAACTCTGTTGATGTCCTTTTAGTACTTGATGGTTTTGATCATATCACCTCTCTCCCTTCTCTCCTCCGATGAGTAGATGTTGAGTTCCCTCAACCTGTCTTTATAAGGTGATCTGAAATGTGTCATAGAATACATGACGGTAAAATGTGGCACATCAGATTTATAGCATAACAAAAAACAGTATTCTGTAGACTTATGTTTACAAAGTTGTTACCTAGCTAGAGATAAACAAATCACCTGCTTCAAATCCCACTGAAGCCACTTACACGTGATGACCATGGAGCACTTGTGTTAGAGAAGGGATACTTTTATCGTGTTCATGGCTACTGTTGCACAATAGAATCTATGCACACATATTTGCTTTGTAAATCTGAGTTGAATACATGTTGCAGTAGAATGTACTGTATGTCCATTTCCCTGTTGCAGCAAGGTTAAACTGGTTCCAAGGAGATATATTATGTAAATATACTGTAAATGCATGCAGAGGGAATAACAGAACAGAATTTAAAAGATTTTTAAACCCTATTCTTATTCCTGAAATTCCAGTTAAAATGGATCCCAGAGTAAAGCAGAATAGAAAGTGTTCAATTACAGAATGTGCCTTCTTAGCTTGGAATCTTTTTAACTTGATGTAACAGGCAAATGGACATACATTGATATCACTGTTTTAGTACTGACATTTGGACCTGCATGGCATAGCAAAAATTCATTTATCAAACATGGCTCATGTAAGTCTTAAGCCATGACAAAGGTGGCATTTAATGGGGAATTAATGCGTGGTTGGGAGGGCTGTTGCACAAGGCCAAAGGCTGAGTGCCTACAACGGCCCAACAATTCATTAATTTCCCATTAGATGCCACCTTCAGAGTGGCTTAATGCTTTTGCAACATGGCTTGTAGGACAATATAGTTACTATCAGTCTTATTTTGATAGTGTGAATGAAAGAATAGAAACACATTTTGCACTGTTTCAGTTTCTTTTTTGCACTTTCGCAACATGTGTCAGAGTGGCATTTATATGGTGATGTTGTGAAAAAATAATTAACATTACTGTGAGGACAGTATGTCTCAACATTTTTTTGTGACAATTACGCAGATCTCCACAGCTAATATTTTAATATATGCCCTGGGAGGTCCATGTTATGGTCATTCATGCAGTCCTGTATCTCCCAGTGAATCTGTTTTGCATATTTTGTGCCCCTGTCTGTGTGCCTACCGCGTCGCTCCGATCTCCCTACCTCTCTGGTTTCATGTGTCCACTTCCGTTCACTGTTTCTTGCTTTCATCACTCAATTGCAGCTGTTTGGGGTGTCCTCTGTGGGTTTAGAACATGGTTCCTTCAGACTTCCCATCCCATCTACAGCAAACCTTTGCCAATTGTGCGCACATCGCATTTCTACTTGCGGTGCCTGTGAGTGTGCATTGCACTCTGGGACTGCCTCACTGGTTGCTCCACTCTCTTGCATCACAACACTGACACTTCCAGGTCTACATTACTGTTCATTATCTGAGAGTCATGCGCAGACAGAGTAATGGGCATTTGGGGGGGTTGGTGGGACAAACAAGTACTGGTCCCATGCAATACAGTACCATTTCCTCCTGTGCTGCTTTTCAAGGTCTGTGGCTCACCCTGGTACTTCAATTTAGTGACAGCAGTCTTGTGCAATTAATGCCGTCTCCAAACTATGCCATGTGATGTGTTCACACCAATTGTTATTGCTGTTTTTGGTCTCTGTAATTTAGCCATGTTATAAACACTTATAAACAGATACGTATTTTGGACCAGTAATAGAAAACAAACAAAAAAGAAACAAAACAAAATATTCAAGTCATTATACCATCTGTATGACTCGTTTTGTAGTTTGAATTTATTTTTGAACTATATAACTTAGACATGTGGTAGTGTTGACGACACTAGATATTCCCACATGATGACTCCCATCTTCAAGGCTGGGATTCTGGGTGGGGGGTGGAGTCTGGTCTACTTCTTACATTTCTCTGTCTCCCTCATAACACATGTGCACTACTGGGTCAGTATTCAGTTAAGGTAAGGAGATAAAGAGTTAACTCCTAAACTGCTGAAAGAACTGGAATAAATCTATTTAACTTAAGCTGGTCAGATGCTCATTCTGCAGCCCTGCAAGGGTTAAATGACAGCAGCTTCAAAAGTTTTTTTTTTTGGTTGCTTGTATCCTGAGAAGTTGGCAGGCACAGTAGCATCCCCCTTGCTTTTAAGGCAAAGCAGCCAATAGCAAAAATCAGAGGGGGGGGGTGCACTATTTTGCAGTTGATGGAAAGATACACAGAAAACTCCTAAATAATGTGTTCCACAGAAACATCTTTTTTCAAGTGAAAGCAGAATGGCTGTAGGCTCCACCCACAGCCATAAAATGTACCCCTCCCAACTTCAGAACCTGGCCTTCAGATAGAAATTAATAGCCCTTAGGATTCAATTGAATATGCCAGTGACTAGAAAAGCTGAGTTTCAAATCTCTAGATTAAAACACAAGTACTGTAAGCAGGGAGAGAGGGCTAGCTGTCTTTCAGACTGTGGAAGCAGCAAGCTGTGAGACACACGTAGAGAAACTAATGGATAGTACAAGGAAAGTGAAATGCTCTCCTAAAGCAATAAATAAGATTCTGATAATTTTTTATGAGACCTTGTAGAAATCCCAGGCCCCATTCCACAAACCCAGTATGGACCAATTCCTGCAACAAACTCACCTTCCCAAACTCTTTGAATCCCTCAGGGCCAGTCTAGATTCCCCTATTAAAGAAGAAGAGTTAATGAAAGGAGTAGAATTGATGGCACTGAATAAAGCCTAGGAAGAGATGGGTTCCTGGCCAATTTCTATAGGGTCACCAAGGAGGCTATGGTGACTCCAATGCGTAGGATGTTGAAGGATGCTCACACCATTCAGGTTCTTCCTGAAACCATGAGGGAGGCAGTGATAATGGTTCTTCCCAAAGAAGGCAAAGACTTATTATCCCTTGGGAGTTATAGGCTCATATCTTTAATTAATGTGGATGTTAAAATCTTTGCAAAAGTGCTGGCCTCTAGACTTGAAAAGCTACTATTCTTCTAATACCCCCCTCCCAGGAGGTCTTTGTCAAGGGGAGATCAAGTACTGATTACCTGAGAGCTTTGATCTCCCTTTTTCTACAAGCGGCCTCTCTGCTAACATTAGCAATCACCATTACCATTGATTTTCAGAAGGCCTTCAATTCAGTTGAATGAAAGTATCTATTTGCCAATTTAGAACACTTAAATATAGGCCCAGAATTTAAGGGATGGGTCAGCACTATATATAATGGCCAGAGGACTAGGGTCCTTACCAACAGATTCCTCTCCAAACCTGTCTCCCTTCAGAGGAGAACTAGACAGGGCTGTCCCCATACCCATTACTTTTTGTATTGGCCATTGAGTCATTGGCCCCTGCCATCAGAGCTCATATGGACATATACAGCCTGCAAGTTGGCAAGTAGGTGCATAAAACTAAACTTTATATGGATGATTGCCTCATCCTGACCAGTAATATTCAAACTAGCCTAGACCCAGTGCTGGACTTATTTGCACAATTTGACAAGTTGTCAGGTCTTAAAATTAACTGGTTCAAATCCCAAATCCTACCTTTAAATCACCTCACCACAAGGGAGATGGGAAAACATTCAGGCATTGGCTGGGCAACAGCTTCTGTTAGGTACTTGGTATTAATCCTTCTGCTAATCTGCACAAGTTGGTGCCTCTAAATTTTTTCCCCTTATACCAACATTCCAACAGGAGTTAAACAGATGGAAACACCTAAACTTGACACTCTCTTTTAAAACTGACTCTATAAAAATGATGCTGGCCCCCAAAGTGTACTACTTGCAGGATCATTTTCCTTCTTTTTTTGTGCAGGGCAAATGGTTTTGAAAACTGGATTCCTCATATGACAATATCTATGGGGCATATCACAGCCCAGATTCATAGAGCTAAACTGTGGGCTCATTGGAGGAAGAGGGGTTGAAATCTACATCCCTCCACTGCCCTGTATACTCCACTGCAGGCTAAAAATGCACAGTGGGTCATGGTTGGAGCAGCTCACACAGCATAGTAGCAGGTAGCAAAACTTTCTGGAAGATGTATATGCCCAGGAAACCTCATATATCTCTGGGGTAAACAGGAACTGTGTATTGATGGGTCCCCATTTAACTGGTAGAGCTGGGCAGATAAAGCCATTTGTAGAATAATAGACTTGTTATCCCCAGACAAGTATAACCTGCAATCTTTCCATGCACTACAGGAGCAATACGGTTTACCTAGGTCTGAGTTCTGGTGATATTTACAACTTAGATCTGTGTACATCCAGTAGATTAGGAAAGCATGTTCCTGTACATCCTGCAAGAAGGGTAGAGGAGGTAACTCCTCCCCCATATCAGTGGTGAAAGGGTTAAAGCTAACTGTCCCCAGAGCAGGTCCCTTATATCAATTAATAAGAGAGGCTTTGCCAGACCCCGCTATGTGAGCAAAAGTGAAATGACAGACTGCTCTACAAGAGAACTTCTTCTACTCTGACTGGTGTAAATGTTGAAGGTTAGCATGCAAAGCTTGTGTGGACCAAAAGAGCCATTTAATACAGAACAAGATTCTGCACTATTGGTACTGCACACCGGTGCAACTAAAACAGCATGGTCTGCTAGATCAAGATACCTGCTGGAGGTGTGCCTCACCATGAGCTGACCTTCTCCATATTATCTGGGTTTGCCCATTGATACCTCCCTTCTGGATGCAAGTTATTCATAAATGTACAGAAATATTAGGACTAGTGATCCCTGAGACCCCTCAGACCCTCCTCCTTAGGCTGATACCTCAAGAGACTGTAATAAAGATCTCCAGCCTGAAATGGTTGATAGATGCCTGAGTGGAAGCCAAGGGATTAATACTCACCAGATGGAGAACCACATCCATCCCAACCATTCAGGAATGGGAACAATCAGTTGAATCTCTTGCCTTGCATGCTAGACCATCACTGAGTGACCTTCCAGAATGTAAGGAAATACTAAGAGATGTGGACTCGGTATATGACTTACATGAATTGTCCCAGAGGTAGCTCTCCTTCTGAGACAGCTAGGCCATGATGGTACCCTACGTAGACAGCCTGTTCTCCATTATATTAGGATGGATGTCACAGGTACATTTGAGGCTGCAGCCCCACCCCTTCCCAAATGTTCTCTTCCCCTTGGTATTCACTAATGTAACAGGTACATAGAGAGTTTTACACCACATACTTTAATTGCAATGGATTTAATATTTATATCAATTTTAAAGGTCTATATGCACTGTTTTCATAATGTCAATGTGTCAATGTCAATTTTATTTAAAAAGACACCCAATCCCAAAGGCTCTGGGCGCCGCACAAAAACTGTACAGTATGTCATACCGTATACATTACATTAAAATATAATACACATAAAACTTAGTCTCCAAAAGCCTGCATAAATAAAAAAGTCTTCAGACGACTCTTAAAGGCCTCTATAGTGGGGGCCTCTCTCACTTCAAGCGGGCAACGAGTTCCAGAAAGCTGGTGCAGCAACTCCAAATGATTGATCCCCTGCTGATTTCAACCTTGCTCTCGGAACTTTAAGGAGGCCACCACTAGAGGAGCGGAGATCTCGGACAGAGGTGGACGGTACCAGGAGATCAGAAAGGTAACCAGGGCCCTGTCCATGTAGGGTCTTATAGGTGAGAAAACCCACCTTGAACAATACTCCTCCACCTGACAGACAGCCAGTGCAATTCACACAATACCGGAGTAATATGACAAAACTTACTTTGTCCAGTCAAAAGCCAGGCAGCAGCATTTTGCACTAGCTGCAGTCTGTGAAGAGAAGTTCCAGAGACCCCGAGATAGAGGGCATTACAGTAGTCAAGCCTAGAGGTGACCAAGGCATGTATCAAAGTAGGGAGGTCCAGAGCCGGAACAAGGGGCTTAATCCTGGTGATATTTCTAAGATGGAAAAAAACAGGAACAAACCACAGAGGATATTTGAGCCTCCATGGACAGGTTCCTGCCAAAGATCACACCAAGATTTCGCACCCATGGGGAGGCCATCAATGACACAGCTCCTAGCACAATGCCAGTCGCAGAATCAGAGGCCATCCCATCACATGCTCTGTTCGACTCCACTACCAGTACCTCAGTCTTGTTAGGGTTCAGTCGCAGTCAGCTGGAAGACATCCAGTCATTTATCTCAGCCAGACAGATATTCAGCACATCCACTGCATTTGATGTTCCTGGGGCAAAGGATAGGTATAGTTGAGTATCATCAGCATAGCAGTGAAAACTCAAACCATACCTCCTAATGATTCCCCAAGGCAGCATATATACTGCAAACAACATTGGGGCCAATACTCGAACCCTGAGGGACTCCACATGAAAGGAGGCAGGGTAATGGATGAGAAATTACCCATCACAACCCGCTGCCTCCTGTTAGTAAGAAATGACTCAAACCATTTGATGACAATACCAGTGAGTCCATAACTCCCTCAGGCGGAAAAGCAACACACAATGGTCCACAGTATCAAATGCTGAGGAGAGATCAAGGAGAACAAGAATTGTCTTGTCCCCGATCTCTAGCCTAGGAGGTCATTTTGGACCCGAACTAATGCAGTTTCAGTGCTATGTCTGGCCGAGAAAGCTGACTGGAAGGGATCATACAACTCGTGGGTCATGAGATGTTCCCCAACTGAAGTGATACCACCTCTCAACCAACCTTTCCCAAAATGGAAGATTGGAGATAGACGGTAATTTGCCCCAATCTCCGGTCCAGAGAAGCTTTTTAAGTGGGTCTCACTAGAGCTCTTCAAGGCATCCGGAAAGACACCTGACCAGGGAGCACCGGACAATCAGGGCAAGCATCTACCAACAGTGTCAATGCACCTCATCAAGAAGGCCATAATGTGGTATCCAGTTCACAAAAGGTATACTTCAAGTTGGCCGCTATCTCAGTGACCTCACGAACCTCCACTGGCCTAAACTCCCCCCAACTAGAGAAAGTGCTCTTAGAACACAACTGACGACTACTGACAGCAATGATATTACTGGCTGAGGAAACCTCCTGCCGGATCACAATGATTATCATTCATGAATCATAATGTTTGTAATACCTTGCTCAGGCATTATGTTCAAATGTATACAGGATGTCTGTTATGTCCTTGTTTTGTTTTTATCACTGTGTGTATGAAATAAAATGATTTTCTTTTTTTTTATATTGAGTATACTTTATTAGATTTTTAAATCCAATATACAGACATCTTAAAAACAGGAGGTCATACAATGCTGTATATATATCTGCAAAACAGACCTTCTAACCACAATAACATACAGCCATTATCTAATAGAAACATAGAAACATAGACTTTGAAGGCAGATAAGGACTGCTTGGCCCATCTAGTCTGCCCATTCATAATAGTATTATATCTTGATGTCTGCATCCCCCCACCCTCTTCTCCCCAATCTACCCCAACCATCACCATCCTAAACCCCCTTCCCTCCTACCCCACAGCCACACATATATGAGCCTTATTAATTGTAAATATATATCAGTAGAAAACCATAATAGAAAGGATGGTTAACTTATGGAGGGGCATTTGAACTAACAGTTTTTGTATTGGACTGGATTAATAACAAATTATAAAAGGGATCCCAAAGTTGTTTATATTTTCCCATTCTTTGGGTTAACCCAGCAATGACACATTCTGCCTGGATAGCAAACATAATTTCTTTATATCATTCAGTATAAGTCGGTGTAAGGGCATCTACCCAATGTCTGAGTAGTACTTTTTTGGCACAAACAGAGATCAGTGCCATATAGGCCCTTTGAGTATGGCCCTGGAGGGTCATATTATCCCCTAAAATACAAATCTCTGGGGTAAATTCATCTGCGAGAGCTAATAGTGGATCCAGCTGGGATTTAATACAATTCCATAATGGGGAAACCTTATCACATGACCATAACATATGCAGCAGATCCCCCTGGACTTGCCAGCATTTGGTGCAAAGATTAGATGGCAAAAATCCCATCCTATATAGTTTAACTAGGGTATAATACATATTGTGGATGATTTGAAATTGCATATATCTATACCTGTCCCACTTGATATATCTATATAGGTGCTTCCAAATTTGTAACCAACATCTAGGGGGTGGAGAAGTTGGAAGAGAGTGGTCCCACCAGTAAATTCTTTGTCCTTCTAACCCAGCAGTCGTAATTTGTAAAAACCTGTAGGCATACGAAATTTAATGAGTGGACTGAAGTGAATTAAGATATGGGGTTAGAGCAGTTAGAAGGGGCATAGTCCACATCCCAGTGCCAAAATGCTGTAATAACATGTGAGTAATCTGCAAGTACTTGAAAACATGGGTAGTAGACCAATGGTACCGGTACAGGCTTCCTGGAATCGCATCAGTTTCTGGTTAATAACTAACTCCTCCACCCTTCCAATCCCCATGTTGGGCCAAAAAATATTAGGTCTAATTGGTTTACTGGAAATTAACAAGTTGGGATTATTGAAAAGGGGTTGTGTTATATCTTTATACCCATTGATCTTTAGTAAGTTATTGAATTGGTGTTGTGTAATCAGAAGGGCAACAAGTGGGGATCCTTTCAGCTTATTTGGGAGATTTTTCTTATTTAGAAAAGGAAGGGCTTCTGGAACCATATCTTGTAACACACACAAGGATTTCTCAATTCCTAACCAAAAATGGGAATAAGGAGAGTCAGATGAGTACTTTGATGGAAATATCCAGTACCTCAATCTGGTTAGATGTATTGCAAGATAATACAAATATAAGTTGGGAGCTTGTAAGCCACCATCAAATTTAACCCGTGTAAGCTTACAATAGTTTCTTCTTGATTTCTTCCCAGCCCACAAGAAGGAGTTAATAATTTTATGAGTCTGAGTAAACCAAGAATTGGGTAAATTCCAATTGTACATTTGCAAGGGGTATAGTATACAGCGTAATACATTCATTTTTACTATACTCATACGACCCCAGAGTGAGAGGGGTAATAAAGACCGATGCTTAATATAATCTTGTATATGACTTAAAGTGGTATCAAGGTTAAGCTTTTTCATTATTTTGGGGGAGGGCTGTAGGAAAATACCCAAATATTTAAGTCTGTCTGATCGCCACTGTAGGCCTAGGTTAACTATCTCTGTTTTTTGAAAATACTGATTAAGAGGGAATACTTCCATTTTATCCAAATTCAGTTTATAATTGGAAATCAAGCTAAACTGGGAGACTAATGTAAGTGCAGCCGGGAGGGATTGTGAAGGAGATGAAATATGCAGTAGAATATCATCCGCGTACACGGAAAGTTTATATTCTGAGTTCCCTATTGTAATCCCCGAAACTAAGGGCGAGGAATTGAGTTTCCTGATCAGGGGTTCAAGGAACAGATTGAATAAGTATGGTGAAAGGGGTCATCCTTGATGAGTACCCTGTTTTAAACTAAAGGGTGTGGAAAGTACCCCATTGCATTGGACTCGTGCTAAAGGAGAGGAGTAAAGTATTTTAATCCAAGTGAGAAATTCTTGCAGGATACCATATTTGAGAAGTAGAAAAAACAGATAGTCCCAGGTCACTCTGTCAAAGGCTTTTTCTGCATCCAAGGAAACTAAGGCAGCTGGGATAAGAGAGTCCTTGGACACAGAAAATAGGTGGGCCAACTTCCTGAGATGGTCAGATGAAAGACATCCCTTAATAAATCCTACCTGCTCTGCACTGATTAAAGAGTCCCAGACCTGACCCAGTCTTAAAGCCAGGATCTTAGCCAGGATTTTAAGATCCACATTAATAAGTGAAATAGGCCTATAATTATGTACAACTAGAGGATCCTTCCCAGGTTTGGGTAGGACCGCAATAGTAGCCTGGGTTAATGACTTATCTGAGATACCATTTTCATAGAAGTATTGAAAAGTGTTGAGGAGGATAGGTGCCAATGTACTTTTTAGGGCCTTATAAAAATTAGGGGTAATCCAGCTGGGCCTGGGGATTTATCCAGTGTAAGTGAGTCAATGGCTTCCATTATTTCTTTTATTTCAATAGGGGCTTTTAATATAGAAGATTGCATCTCAGTAAGTGTTGGCAACTTGACATCAGTAATGAACAGATCAAATATTTGTTGAGAGAAGGAGGAGTTGTCGGGGGTATACAAGACTTCATAATAATGTTTGAAAGCTTCACAAATATCTTTGGGTGAAGTCAGGACAGTACCGGTGGATGACTGAAGGGAGTTAACAATCCTATCAGACATCTGGGACCTAATTCTGAGAGCCAGGAGCTTCCCCGCTCTTTCACCATGATCAAAATATGTTACTCTAGATCTAAGCATGAGAAATTCAGCCATTTCAGCCAACAGCTGATTACACTGGGCTCGAAGGGACTCAGCTTTTTCCCAGTCTGCATCAAGAGATAGGACTGAGAGATTTGCCTCCGCTAATGTGATCTGATCGATAAGGGAAGAGAGAGCCTGTTCCCTCTGCTTTTTACATTTAACTGCCAAGCGTATTAATTCACCCCTTAAGACACACTTTAGTGAGCACCATAAGACATCCCTTTTAGACATGGATGGGGAATTATCTGTCATGAAATTAGAAATGAAGGATTGTAAATGTTGTATATGATCTTCAGATTTTAGAATCTGATTATTAATGCTCCAAAGTTTGTCTCATTGAATATTAGGTGCAAGATCTACAAATAACTGAACCATATGGTGATCAGATATAGTTTTCGAAGAGTAAAAAACTGATGTAATACCAGAAAGGTGATCAATACTCACTAAAAAATAATCAATACGGGAAAATGTATTCTGAACAGGTGAATGGAATGAATATTCTTTCCTGGTTGCTAAGTGATTCTCCAGGGGTCAGCCAAACCTATTGAATGCATTAGCTCTAGCTGAGCTTTTTGACCTGGGGAAAAGGATAGTTTGGAGGGGCCCATTCTTTCCAGGTTATTTGACAATATTTGGTTCCAATCCCCTCCTACAATTATTGGAATCGTGGAC
Source organism: Neoceratodus forsteri (assembly GCA_016271365.2). Taxonomy (NCBI): domain Eukaryota; kingdom Metazoa; phylum Chordata; order Ceratodontiformes; family Ceratodontidae; genus Neoceratodus; species Neoceratodus forsteri. The sequence goes on from CM057449.1 coordinate 277,581,638, forward strand.
CAAGGAGCCAGCATGGACATAAGATCCATAAAAAATTTTGAATCATCAGAGTTAGGGCCATAGATGGAACCAAGAATGACCTTGGAATGACCTAGAACAGCCTGTAATATAACATAGCGGCCTTCCAAGTCTGAAATTTCTTGTAGCAAACGGAATGGGATTTTGCGGGCAATTAGGATGGTAGTTCCCCTTTTACGAGAATTGAAACCAGAACCAAAATCGTGTCCTACCCAGAGCCTACGAAAGTAGTGTACTTGAGTGGGTAGAAGGTGTGTCTCCTGTAAAAAGACCACATCAGCTCGTATATTACGGAGATGTATCAGTACCTTCATTCGTTTCACTGGGGTTTGTGCCCCCTTGATGTTCCATGTACAAAAATGATAACCTGACATTTTAGCTGTCTATTACAATACTAAAATCCAAATATGCAGTGAAAAAAAAACAGTAAGTGATTTATCCACTTTAACTCTAGTATTTGTGGTGGTGCCCTCCCCCCCAAAAAACTTTGCAGCCCCCCAACCCCTCATCTTGGAAAAATCAAACCGCACAGTATATAACCCTGAGCCTCACATAAACAAACAGAAAAAACTGTAGCCCTGTTTCCAAGGTAGCCTATTAACTGTGAAGGCTCAATCCCCTTTTGCCAAAATGTGAGTATTCCACCCAGGCTAGCGCATCCCGCCTGGCCCCCCCTCCAAAGAACATGAACATCAACCTGTTGAAAAAAAAAGGAAAAAACAAACACTTTATCAGGAGTAGTCCCCTTCCCCTACTCTGCTTCTCACAGCAAATAGTATTTACATTACACCACGTTCTTCTATTACCTTGTAAACTTAAGATTATAACAACCCTGCCACAATTAAACCACAAACTGTGTATCTCTATTACAAGCCATACCAGGCATTGATAATCGGAATAATCTATTTTCCTTCTTGTCTCCCTCTCCCCAATCCCTCCCTTTAGTTTGATATAGCTACTGTTCCCATCATATTCTGGGCTTAACCCAGAACATTACTAGTCCAGATAGCTTCAGCAACAGATGAAATATCTCCTGCTTCCCCAGTGAAACTTGAGACAGGCCATTGCATCCTCGATTTACGTGGCGGTATCTAGTATAGAGATCACTATAAAGTCCCACTTCCGAATAGCAAATCTTTGCTGTACTTTTCATCTTCTAATATACCGGTGTTACCCCACAGTCAAAATGAGAGAGAGTAAATAAACACTTTGCAGGACTTAAAAGAAAGCATGCACTGACTAGCGAGGCCAACCACAGTGTCCAGGAGGTGCCTCGAATTAAAGGGGAGACAACTGTCAATTCAAATGGGAGCAGGACCATAACACTTAATTCGAGCTGATCTCTTGCCCTCCATTTAATGGGGTTTCATGCAACACGGATCCAAAACAAACAAAAAAAGGGAAAAAACCCTCAGCTGCAGATTCATAAGTGGACAGGGATTCACGAGGAGAGATGTAGAAAATTTTGAGCTGATTACACTAACTCTTCTGCCAAACTGGATGCCACTACATAGAGTAGCCAGATCGATAAATACTCCCTTACTTGCTCAACGATGGGCAAACAGGTTGGGGAACATAGTGGGTAATTCTTCCGCTGCCAGATTTGCCTCTTCAAAACTTCTCCAACTGCCCTGGTACTGAACCATCAATTTAGCAGAGTAGATCATCCGGAAGCGAATTCTGACCGCTATCAATTTTTTAATGGAGCTATGATATGCAGCTCACTTCTGTCTGACAGTAACTGGAAGATCCTGGGAAAATCTAAGCTGTGCATCCTCCCATCTAAACTCCTACAGCTCTTTAACTTTTGACAAAATATGCTGCCAATCAATATAACTTAGGAGACGAATAATAAATGGCCTAGGCTTGGCACCCGGGGGAGGTCAAGGTTTCAGTGAGTGATGGGCCTGTTCTACCTGATATACTGTAGATTGTGGTGGAGGGCCTGCTATCTTTGCCAGAAGCTTCTGGGTGAATTGAATTATGGTGGATCCTTTGGCTTCCTCAGGCAGGCCAAAAATCACAATATTATTCCTCCTATTTCTCCCTTCCAGGTCCTCTAGTTTACCTTCTACTTTACTTAACCTCTGCCTTAGTGCTACCACTTCTGGTTCCAGCCTTGTCTGCCAGTTTTCCAGTGAGGACGTGTGGGTTGAAACATCAGAGATTTTTTTATTCATCTCCTTCAGTTCAGCTTGGATGCTCTTCAGGTCCAACGCAAATTCTCTAAAAGCATCCTTAATACTGGCCGTTTCAGCCAAGAATTTGTCCTCAGACAGGGGAGTGGGGTTGTTAGGTAGTGCTGCCATTTTGCTGGGAGTTGCAGTCTGGGTTTTAGATCTCTTCGCTGATTTATCCGGTGTCTAAGGAGGTGTCCGGGCCGGAAGTGTCTGGTGCATTTCCGAATCCATCTTTACACCCACTAAACGTTAAGTGCTGCCTTCTTGACACTACTTGTAGTTCTCCTTCATTACAGGAAGATATTAGCAATGATAAAATAACCAATCTCGATCAAAAACTTGGTATTTTTAATGCCTTTGGAGAGTCAGGGGGAGAGCTAAGCCAGAGAGCATCTACTCAGGCTGAAGACATCACGTGATCTCCATAAAATGATTTTCAATAAAAGTATTAACTGTAAAAATAATGATATTTTAATCATAAATTATTTACAAGCATGGGGCAGGCAAAAAGAAGCAAACAAAAGGGATGGATAAAAATGTTGGATAACAAGATAACCCATTTCTTCAGAGGAAATCTGAGCCGATGCTCACAAGCTTGTGAGCTGAGTAAAGAAGCAGCCCCTTTACAGACTATTTAATTCTGAAAAAGAGGGGTCAGGTTCAGAACTCATGCAAAAAATTAGAAACATAGAAGAACCCATTGCACCATTGCAGCCAGAACAGAAAAGTTTTAATTTAAATTGATCCCTTGCCAGTCAAGAAAAGATTCCAGCATCCTTATTGAAGTAAAGGTGATTCCAATGGAAAATGTTAGGAAAATGCCATCTGCTAAGAAAGCGTATAATAGACTTGTTACAGACTTAAACCTAATAGAAAAAAGCATGCATATGATAGCAATGGGGAAAGGGGCATTATTGTTTTCAAAGGATGAAGGAGAGATTTTAACTAAAGATTACTACTTAGTAGAATATTAAAAATGTTAACCCCTATTTCTTGAAGAAGTGAATCAGGATCATAGTAGTAAAAGAGTTGATGTCCCATTTTTGTGGCTTGAAAAAATTCCAGTGGCCTCATCTTCACCAATTAGCTCAGACTGTTCTGTGAAAATTGATGAAAATATTTCTGCAGAATCTACCAAAGTCTCAAATATTGAATCAATAACAGTTGAAACTAACTGGCTGCTTTCTCCGATTTTAGCACTTCTATCACATCAATTTGCAGTAAATTTATAGAAGAAAATGTTCAGTAGGTTACAACGAAATGCTTAAACTAATGAAGATGATAATCTTGAGGTTAAACAGAATAAAGTCAAGGAAATTCCAAAATCAACAGCAGTTAAGTAAGAAAAAGAGACCAATAAGCTAATTAAAGAGCTTTAAGAGCACCTTTCATGATGATCCAAAAATGTGCATCTTGTAGTCATTATATGCAGTACTATATCTGAAAGAATGTGTGCTTTTGTTATTTTTGGCCAAGGTTTACTCTACGTTCCGTATTTTGCATTTATTTTTTATCCCTGCTTTAGTCCTGCTGTACTTGCCTTTGCTGTTAGGCTGCTAGGCTGCTGGTTTCTGCTGACATCACTATATGGTAGAGGAGTGACTCACACTGTGCACTACAATGCAGTTGCAGCAGTTTTGCAAGGGGAAACTACCAGTACTAGATATATATATATATATATATTATCTCCCCCTTCCCCAACACACCCTGTTAGCAATACATTATGTCAAAATCCAAATACCTTGTATATTTTTCTATAAAACTGACTTACTTCTCCTCTGTAATAAAGTATGGGAATGAGAGAAGATCAAGTTGCTGTCAGCAACTTTCCCAGTCCTTTTGACTTTCATGCATAAATTACCCATTCTTGCATTGCTTCTGGAATTGTATTTAATTACTGTCCTCAGCAGTTAGGTTTGGCATTGTGAGCTACTAAAAACAGTAGGGTGTACCAGAGCTTCTGCAGCAAGTCTAGTGTTGTTGTGGACCCAGGGCTGTAGTGGTGACATCACTATATGGCAGAGTATTGACTCACAATGCATTACAGTGAAGCAACAGCAGTCTTGCAAGGGAAAACTACATTTCTAGGTGTACAAACTGTACTGTGTTTGCACTTCACCAAGACATCCTGTTAGCAATGCATTATGCCAAAATCCTAATGTCTTCTCAGTATGTTTTTTTTGTAAAACTGTTACTTCTGCCTCTGAAACAAAACATGGGGAGTGAAAGAAGACTGAGTTGCTGTCAGCCGAGACAGCTGTCTGTTTATGCATCAGTGTGATTAGTGTCTATACTTTGATCATTTAAAAGCAGTAATGCCACCTCAGCCATGCCATATTGGTGCCTTCCATGCCATTCTGTAATAAAGTGCCTGGCAGTCACTCTGATTGAAATTTCTTTATGTTCCTCTGTCCCATACCTCCTCAACATCAGCATGGCACTGTGAAATGCTGAAGATTAAATTTGACTTTAGGAATATTTGTTAAGATGAAATAGAGCTATCTGATACCATTGATGGCCTAAATAGAATTGAATATAAGAAAGCATAAAAATTATATGGTGCATAGTGTTTTTTAAAGGGACTGTCTTCAGACCATATTTCATACACAAAGTGGTACTACAGCAAAATCTGGCATACAATGAAAACCTAACGCTGGCTCCTTACATTGCTCATTAAACTCATCCAAAACTTCTAATACTAATTAGAAAGATTTACGGTTTGAGCAGACTGGAGGTAGAAAGGCTGATGGTTAAAAATAAAAACAAAATATGAAGAAAAATGCACAACTTGAGTAGACTATGTGTAAGACATAAAAAGTGGAATGGGAGTTATGTTTGTTATGTGAAAAAAAAGGGAAAAATAGACCCTTGTAATACAAAAGATTAAATCACAACGCTTTTGAATGGCGCTTAAGTACGGTGAAGTTAGATCAAAGTGTAGTGGAACAGGAGTCAAGAGCAAAGAAACTGATTAGTTTGAGTACACCACTGCATGATCACTAACAGCAGAACTAGTGGAAATTGAGTCCTATCATTGGCTTTAGTGTTGGACCGCCTGTAAAATTACACACAAAAATCAGAATCTGGAGAAACTAACAACAACTGGAGAATAGTAAAATGAGAGAAATACAAAAGTTACTACTATAATGGCTGTAAGCAACTCAATATGAATACAAGAGACAGAGTACTTAAAAATCAAACTGTTCATCAAAAAGTTGAAAGAATTTAGAAATCGGATCCAGTGCTAAGAAGAATGCATTCTAACGATCACTGAAGGAATATGTTTAAATGTTTCTGTTTCGTGAATAAGTACACAATTGTTGATGGAGTTATTATAATCTACAAGTGACTGTGGAAGATTGTAACCATGGTGACCAAAGTAAGATAAGTATCTTCATTATAGTAATGATAAGTCAGGTCATCTGTAGAAGATGTGTCTATGTTGGAAATGTCAGCACTACTCCTAGGTTGAACCCATGATAGGAAAGTCCAGTATGCTGCACAAAATGGAGACAGGGAGGACAGACCCAATATATTGTAACAGCTAAAACCTGAATATCTTGGTGACAAATGAATTAAAGTGAAGGAAACCAGCATTAAGTAAATCAGGAAGCCAAAAACAAAGAAATTAGGCAAGTGAGCAACAAAATAAAAGTAAAAAAAGACAAAAATGGCAAAAATGGAGCAATTTGAACATTTCAACAAAACTTGTAAGACTTTTCTGTTGTTTTCAATACACTGCTATCACATGCTTTTTGGGGGTAGGAAGAAATAGGCTGTTGGTTAAATAGGATCTGCAGCTTATCCACTAAGTAGGGAAATGGGCAGACTAGGTGGGCCAAGCGGTCCTTATCTGCCATCAAAGTCTTTGTTTCTATGTTTCTATATTTTTGTTCTAATGAAGTAAAAAAAGAATATTTCACTACTAGACAAACCATATTTCATTATTTTATAGCTACCCTCAAATAGTAACCACCCTCAAATAGTAGCCACACATCATTTTCAGTTTTACTAGTAGAAGCTGCCCTCGAATATAAGCCTGAACTAATGTGGTCAATTCGGTCAAAATTTTGTTGAAATATAGTAGCACTGTGTAACACTGTGCTGTCTTTTATGTTTTTAACCCCTCAATTCACTTCAATTAAAGATTTGCACGCTGTACGCTACGGTATTGTTCTCACCAGCCTACACTAACCACTCAGACTTTAAATGTGATTTTATACCTCCCACTCGCTATCGGAGTAATGTCCCTACCATAGTGCCATGCTTCCCTGCTGATGGCTGCAGTTACCAGTTAGTTACTATTTCCACAACACAAACAGCAGACTTGGAAAATGGGTTCCTTTTTATTGTGTGTGTGTTTTTCTGTGTTGCTCATCAGGGGGACTGATTTTGACTGTGGTGCACTGATGAATTGTAAACCCCCACTGTGCTAAGAAGCAGTCTACCCACCCACGGCTATATTTGAATTCAGGAACATGGATCAGGAAAGCGGCTTTCAGTGCAATAGCATCCTGGTGACTGAGATGTGCTGCTCCCTCTGCAGTGCTATCCAGTTGGCTAGTACAGCCTCCTTGTTCAGGTAAGAGGGTTTATGACCTGTATCCTGCCAGCTTCACTAATCATTGATGGAAGGCGCTCCTGTTTTTTCTCCATTCCCTTACTTGTTTTTCATCCAGCTTCAGGATCTCTGCTACCTCCTAATTACCTTCACACTCAGTGCAGTTCACAACATTCATTTTGAAATCTAAATCATAACTCTTGCATTTTGCCATTGCAAACCTGACAAACAAACAACACAAATGGTTGGGTCAGAGGCTTTTTATTTGGATGCTAATCTAAGTTTCTTGACAGCTTCACAGCTGATACAACAAAGCCCAACAACAAACCATTACTATGCAATTACTAATATACTGTAAGCCACCCTCAAATTGACACCACCCCTGAATTAAAGCCACACATCAAAATAAAATTTTGTAATAGAAGCCACATCTTCAAAACGGTGAAATACGGTATGTGTCAAAGTTTTTCCTTCTAGAGAAAGTGCTGTGTAAATGTAATTACCACTTAGGTGGTGTACAGACAATTTCAAGTTTATAGTTCCCTAAGATTGGTACCTTCTCTGTCTCTGTTTGGAAGAACATTGCAGGCTCATAAGTAATTGTAAAATCCAGAGTGCACAAACAAAACACCCTAGCAAAAGTTGTTTTAAGCTCTTTCTACTTTCTTAATATTCTAAATATGAATCAAAGAAATGCACTTGGTATAATAGATAATGGAGTATCTGCTCCAACCTATTTTGAAAAATAAAGATCATATTTGTGAATGTACTACAGTAGTAGCCACAAACATGGCCAGATACATCCAGATATTTCATGAAATTCCTAAATAGTTTCTCTCTGCTGCACCTACTGTGTAAATGGAGAAAGCAGGAGATTTCTCTAGAAATATCACAGAAATGTCATGAAATATCTGACCATGTCTTTGGCTGTGACTAGAGGTGGGTGAAGTGGCCAAAATTCACCCAAGAAGCAATTCACGGAGTAATGCGGAATCTGCAAAGTAATCCGCGTCGTGTGAAGGGAGTACTTTGCATTATAATAAGGAATGCAAAGTCCATTGAAAACAATGACTTTGCATTAATCTGCCTTCCCCCAACCACTTCTGCACCAGTTTTAATGTGAAGTACATAGAAATCAATGTACTTCACATCACTTTGCCTTGTTTGTGAGCTCCAAGGCGAATTTTGCAGTGATTCATGGGATTTCAGGTCACATGGGCTCTAGATTGTTCTGCAGATCCTCTGTTCCATGCAGTATGTGTGTGTCATGGTAGCTGGAGACAGTTTGCTGTCAGAGCTCTGTGACTGAAACCCTTTACAAGCTGTTAAAAAATCTTTTTTGAGACTTTTTTGTCAAAAGTTAGTACATTGATTGTAGGAAACTGTCCTGTGCTCATAGCGCAAAGTGTTTATTGTTTGTTTGTGGATTTTGAATGTTAATTTAGAACATTCCATCTGTGTTCTGACAGACACTTCAAGTGTGCTTTGGTGGAGGGGCGTATTTGTGGTGGAGGTAGATTAACTAGAAGAATAAGGCAGTCTTTCTGTTTTGGTTACACTTTTCTTGTATAAGAATGTACACACAGTAATATTTTCAGTAATTCTTGACATTTTTTTGCTGATTGTTGTGCTGCAGTACTGCATAGATTCAGTTTGTTTAAAAGATTTGGTTATATTACTGAAGTTTTCAATTTGCTATGCATTACTTGTAGTGTGTTGGTGTGAGTGTGTGTGGGGATACGTGTCATCAAATCAGATGCCTTTTATTGTGCCACAAAGTAACTGCGTGTGAACCTGCTATCCACTGCACCTGCCTTATTTTGTACTGCTTTGTGGTATTTTGGTGGTGGACTGTTACTGCAATTCGCTCCCCCCCCCCCACACACACACCAACTGGTAGAAAGGTATTCTTTTTCAGATTTGGATTTCTGACTTGTGAGCACTGGTTAAGGTGGTGGTGTGCCTTTGCATCTGCATCTCTTGAGTGAGCAGTGCAGCCTTAATCTATCTGTGAGTTTGCATCTCTTTAGGGACTAATCTCCATTATTTGACTTCCTTTTAGAGTACCTTGTGGTGCATATCTCAGCATAAATATTGTACTTATTAAAGTGTGTTTTTAAGTTAGGGCAATCATCACGAGTCACTCACAATACAAATTGCATTCTTCATCTTCATAGTCACGATGATTCATGAATTACAAAACTTTAAGTTTTTGGGTTGTAAGTTGCATGTAACCCTGTTTTGTAGTATCTCAACTTGACCATTGTACTCATTAATTTGAGTTTTCAAGTCAGGGTGTTTGGGGTGGTACATGTCAGGGAAGTACCGCTGTAGGTATTTGCATACAGTTCATTAGTCATGTCACACCAGTCACTCAGCATGAGACAAATCACGTTCTTCACGAATCACAGCAGTTATATATATTTTTTCAGTTCTGATAATACACCGATTGGAATCCAGAGAAAAAGAAAGTTAAGGTAGCTGTGTCTGGGTCTGTTGGTATTAAATCATTCCGTCCTCAAAAAGGTTGTGATATAGCAGTTCCTGTTGAAGATGATGACTCGGGGAGGGGGCATGATAGAAAATATCAAATACCAAAAGTGAATCAACAACTAACAGTAGGGTAGCATCATCCAGAAAAAGAGATGTGCATGAGGAAGGGCCCAAAATGTGAAGATAGAGGGTGGATGGATCAGGGACAACATCAAGAGTTATTTTTTTCACACAGAGGGTGGTGGGTGCAAGGACAAAATAAAACTAATGATCAGTGTTCTGATGGGGCATAGAAACATAGAAACCTAGAATTTGATGGCAGATAAGGACCGCCTGGCCCACCCAGTCTGCCCATTTCCCTACCTAATGGATAAGCTGCAGATCCTAGTTAACCAACAGCCTACTTCCTCCTACCCCTAACCCCTAGAATTGCCTTATGTCTGTCCCATGCATTCTTGAATTCCCCTACTGCTTTTGACTTCATAACCTCCTCAGGAAGGCCGTTCCACGCATCCACAACTCTATCTGTGAAAAAATACTTCTTCACATTACCTCTGAGCGGTCCCCCTTCTATCTTCAAACAGTGTCCCCTAGTACTTGCACACCTCTTTTTCTGAAAGATGCTGCCCTCTTGGACTTTGTTGATTCCCTTGAGCTACTTGAAAGTTTCTATCATGTCCCCTCCCTCCTCCTTCTCTCCTTGAGGATATACATGTTAAGCTCCTAAGTCTCTTTAATATGTCTTCTGGTGCAGACCCTTCACCATTTTAGTTGCCCTCCTCTGGACTGCCTCCATCCTTTCTATGTCCTTGTGGAGACTGGGTCTCCAGAACTGCATGCAGTACTCCAGATGGGGTCTCACCAACTGTCTGTACAGAAGGATAACAACTTCCTGTTTTCTACTAGTGATGCCTCTCCCTATACATCCCAGTGTCCCCCAGCACTCCTTACTGCCCTATCTGATTGCTTGCCCACTTTTAGGGCATCTGATATGACTACCCTCAGATCCCTTTCCATATTTGTTGTTGTTAGTATCTCACCCACCATAGTGTACTCTTCCCCTGGGTTTTTGTTTCCCAGGTGCATTACTTTGCACTTCTTAGGATTGAATCTAAGCTGCCATACATCTAACCATTCCTCCAACCTTGCCAAGTCCCTTCTCATCCTTTCCACCCCACCTTGTGTATCAACCCTGTTGCAGATCTTTGTGTCATCTGCAAAGAGACATACTTTTCCTTCCAGTCCCTCTGCAATGCAACTTATAAAGACATTAAAGAGGACTGGTCCTAGAACTGAACCCTGCAGTACCCCACTAGTAACCCCCCTTTCTTCAAAGTGGACTCCATTTACTTTTATCCTCTGTAACCTGTTCTCCAGCCAATTTTTTACACAGGCTACCATCTTGGGACCCACTCCCAGGCTGGCTAGCTTGTATATTAATCTTTTGTGTGGGACTGTGTCAAATACCTTGCTAAAGTCTAGTTAGGCCATGTCCACAGCCCCTCCCTGGCCTACTACGTTGGTCACCCAGTCAAAGAAATCTATTAGATTCATGTGACATGACCTTCCCGCTGTGAATCCATGCTGCTTTGGGTCCTCTGCCCCTCTGGCCTCTAGGTACTCAACAGTTCTTTCCTTCAGAAGTGATTCCATCATTTTCCCTATCGCTGAGGTCAAACTAACAGGTCTGTAGTTTCCTGCCTCTGCCCTGCTTCCACTTTCGTGAAGTGGAATCACATCTGCCTTCCTCCAGTCCTCAGGTACCACCCCATTCTCCCATGATTTGTTAAAGAGGGTAGTCAGTGGTGCCACTAGTTCTACGCTTAGTTCTTTTAAAATTCAGGGATGAATCCCATGCTTTGTCCACCTTCAGTTTTAAGAGTTCTTTTAGAACTCTTTCTTCTGTGAATGGGTTGGTATCATCTCCCCTATCCAGAGTATTTCTGTTGTTTGGTTTAGGTATCTCCCCTTGTGAATACTGAGCAAAAATATTTGTTTAGTATCTCTGCCTTTTCACAGTCATCTTCTGCACACACACCCCCCACACACACTTTATTAAGCCTCACTATCCCTCCCTTGATATTCCTTCATTCCCCGATGTACCTATACATGGTTTTATCCCCCTTCTTCACTGAGTTGGCTATCTTTTCCTCGGTTCGGGCCTTTGCTGTTCTGACTGCCTTCCCTGCTTCCTTCTGTTTTAACTGATACAGTTATCTGTCCTGCTCCTTCTGTGATTCCTCATACTTCCTGAATGCTATCTTTTTCGCCCTAACCTTCCCTGCCACCTCCTTTGAGAATCATAATGTTTTTTACATCATTTTGTTCTGTTTATTTGCTTCACACAAAGGCTTGTTGTCTTAGTGATGGCACTTTTGATTATTCCCCATTATTCTTCCACCCCTCCTTCCTGCCCATTTTATAGAGCATTCCTTAGGCACTCATCCATTTTGGCAAAGTCAGCCCTCCTGACGTCCAGGACCTTTGCCTTTGTCTGGCTTGACTCTACTGCTGTGTTTATCATAAACCATACTGCTTGATGGTGGCTAGTTCCTTGATGGCCACCCACTTCTACATCTGTGATCCTATCTCCATCTCCATTTGAGTGTACCAGGTCTAAGATTGCTCCCTCCCGAGTGGGTTCCATTACCAGTGGCATAAGGCATGCCCCTGCAGGGCATCTAGAATTACCCCACTCTTTGATGTGGCTGCAGCAAAAGCACTCCAGTTAACATCTGGCATATTCAGATCTCCCATTAACAATATATCCCCTTTTTCTGCCATTCTAAGGATACCTTGTATCATTTCCTTGTCCATGTACTCCCCCTGTGATGGGGGTCTGTATACAACCCTGTGTGGACTGTGGTGCCATTGCCTGTCTCCAAGTTGACCCAGAGTGCTTCCTCTCCTCCCTGTTTACCCTTTTGTTCTGTTGCTTTGATTCATTCCCTTATGTAGAGAGCTACTCCTTCTCCTCTTGACCCTCCTGTAGATAGTGTACCCTTGTACATTTACATCCCAGTCATGGTTCTGTGTGTACCATGTTTCTGCGACTGCCACGATATCAAGATGTTCCTCTTCCATTAAGGCCACTAGTTCAGGAAGCGTGTTACCCAGACTATGGGCATTGGTACTCATTACTCTCCATTTTGTGATGGATTTACCTCTTGTAGCCCATCCCTGTCCTTACTGACTTTGCTTTATCCATTTACCCCAGTCCTGCTCCCTACTGACCTTTCTACCTTGGTCTTTACCTCATTTAGTACAGTGTTTTGGAGGGGGAGGCTGGGAATTCCCTGCTGCTTATCAGTGCCTCCCCCCTTGGCTAGTTTAAAAGCTTGCCAATGAAGCATTTAAACCAATCACTGAGGATACTGGTTCCTTTCCCAGACAGATGCAGGCCATCATGCCAATATAGGTGGGCATCCCTCCAGGTGGAACCCCAGTCCCCAATGAAGCCAAAACCCTGTGCTCTATACCAGTGTTTCAACCATTAATTGAATTGCATGGTGCCAAGTACCCTCACCTCACCCATGCCATAAACAGGCAGCACCTCAAAGAAGGATATTTTATGAGCTACTTGTCTAAGGCCCCTCTCCAGCTCCGCAAACTCCTCCTGCACTGCTCTAATTCCATGTATGGCCAAGTCATTAGTCCTTAAGTGGACAATGACATCTCACACTGTCTCCTGTGCAGCTGTTGTCATGATCCTTACAATCCTCTTCCTGTCCCGGCAAGCCATGGTGCCAGGCAGGCACCTTACTTCACTTTCCTTTGCCCCTCCACCCCATTTCTATCACCACAAGCTGCTTCCTTTCCCTGTTGTGTCCTGTGCCACCTTCCTGTGTGCCTTCCTTGTGATGGTTGCCAGCAACCTCAGTCTCCTCTGTGTGTGTGCCTCCATAGGGGAACTATGCTCCACTAGAATGGTGTATGGATTGTGGAGTGGTACGTCTGAAGGAGTGCATCTCTGTTCCACCACCCTCAGCCTCCCTGAGCCCACTGTGGTCCAACAGCTGCTCCTTCTTGGCAACCACTAAGGCAGAGGTGGTGGCCCTGGTGTTCCCTCCATGAGGGGGGTGTTGTACTCCTGTCCAGTTTGCCCTGGAGATGGGCAACCTCCTCCCTCAGAGCAGAGAGTTGCTTGCAGCATCTCAGCCTCCAAAAAGTCTCCTGGAAGACTGCTGGCCCACAGCCAGTGCATTGCATTACTCCCCACATGTCAGTCTTCTTTCCAGTTTACCCTGTGTACATTTGTGGTACTGCCTGTTGTGAGTGTTTAGCAATTTTTGATTTGTGGGGGGGTGTACAGATTTTCAGCAGTTTGTTGATAACTGCTGATGCATTGATTATAATATTGGCTGTTATCAATCATACTGAATGTTCCATTTCTGTAATGTTTAATGCACCCCCTTTAAAGATGTGGCCTGTTAATTATCTTGATGCACTTGCCATTACTTGCATGGAGTGTTTGATGTCTGTGCTGTCCTGTTTTACATGTCCTATTTATGTCTGCTGAACTGGTGAGAGATGAGCTGATGTTTTATTTATGTACTGTATAGACATTTTTAAATGGAAGTTTGAAAGTGGGAATAAAATGAAGGGCTGTAACAACTGTGTAATGATACTTTGAGAGCAAAGCTTAGTTGGGATAATGTGCAGAGTCTGTACACAACCATTTCTGTAGTTGGGAGATGTAGGAATTTTATAAAAGCTAAAGAAACACTATAAAATATGATTTGAGGCTGGTAAAGAAGTGTTTTAATTGTATGCCATTGAGAAGTATGATATGATAGGATTTTTTTTATTTATTTATTAGCTTTTGTTTACTGGCTGTGGTACACTAGGCACACATGTGCTATTTTCAGGTATGACCCGGAAGGATAAATGCTACAGGACGTCATTGGGTGACAAGTCTAGCACTTTACAACATACAGTACATAATCAGTCAAACAGGGAACAGTAAGATTATAATTTCCATATCAAGACAGTGAAGCATAGGAAGTCCAGCATGGCTGTTGCTGGCATTTTGTTTTAATTTTCATTTTATGGAAAGTGTTACATACCAGTAAGTAGTTATTTTCAAAATGAAAATGAGATCAGGCACTTACAGCACATGAATACTTTTCTAATGCTCATTCTGGTGATCCCTCTCGACTAATAACATTTCAGGACTTTTTGTTGCCATTATGAAACTGGAAATACATCTTACCATGTCCTTTGCTGTAGCTGTACCTCACTGTGATAAATGTATTGCTTGTCTAAATGGAGGAAATGACTGAACAAGTGACCAATGCTATCTGATTACATACAAGATCTGCTCAGAGCCAATATGACCAAAAATTATATTATTCTTGGTGGTTGCATCCTACTGGTTTTATATTTTGTAAATACTTGTGGGTGGATTTCTGCCATTTCAAATACATCATTTGATAACTGCAGCATGAACATGATTTTTTTAACAATTTACTGTATATCTTCTAATTGAAGCCATGACTTTTATTACATTATGTGTGTTCTGAGCTGTGAATTTAGTTAGATGCAGCTTCAACTGGAGGGCAACTTCTATTTAAATTGCCCTCCCATGACCATCGCCTATGGAGAAACAAAATAAGGAGCTATCATGTATCATGAGGGTTGCCAAATGCCACTCCCCCATCACCAACTAGTTCTGCACAAGGATGCGCCAATCATACTCAGACCAAACATCACACCAAATGTACTCAGACCAAGCATTTCAGCAAACTTATGCAATCAAAACATATTAAAAGTGCAAATGACCAAAACAGAAGGAGATGGAAGGCGATGTGAATCAAAGCTTGTAGTCTGCCTAACAAAATCCATGATCTCACAACCATAATGGTAGACGCTCAATGAGACTGGGTCGCTGTTATGGAAACATGGATTACTGGGAACCACTCCTGGGATGTCACCATCTCTGGGTATGCATTATTCCAGAAAGATCATGGGGGAAGGAAAGGAGGGGGTGGCATTGTATGTCAGAGATGACATACGCACAACAGAAATCCAGGGGAAACACAGTAAAACAAAGGCCCTTTGGGTTACACTAGGAGCTGAGGACAAAGCCCCTATCTGGGTAGGAGTCATATGAAGACCTCCATCCCAGAAGGCTGATGCAGACAAGGAGCTCTTGGAAACCATCTGATGATGGTGGACAGGGCTGAAGTTGTTGCTTGAGGGGGACTTAAATCTACAGGACATGGATTGGTCCTCATACACAGCATCTCAGACCGAGCAAAGAGTTCCTTTTGCACTAAGGGGAGCAGGTTTGTGTCAGCTGGTGAACTCACCCACCATAGACAAGGCATATTGGATCTAGTGCTGCAAACAACACAAAAATCCCAGAAGCAGAGGTGGGAGCCAATACAGGGACCAGTGATTACAGTTCAATCTTGTTTAATGTGAACAATATGGAGGAAAATAGTCACATCAAAATAAAGGTACAAGATTTCAGAAAAGCCAACTTCCTCAAAATGAGAAATATGATCACATTCATGCTAGAAGGAGGAATCACAGGAGATGTAGAGGACTGCTAGAATACTACAAAGGCTGCTCTGCATACAGTAACAACTGTATGCACTAAGCAGATCATAAAATGCAAAAGAAGGAAAAGACCTCGCTGGTTCTCTCATGGAGTAGCATACAAAATCAAAGAGAAAAAAAAAAGGCTTTTACACAATTCAAGCCAACAAAACATGATTCAGGCATGGAAGAATGCAAGGACAAATTAAGAGAGGCAGGGAAAGCTGTTAGAAGGGCAAACACACAGATGGAAGAGAAAATAGCACAAGGCGTTAAGGAGGGGACAAAACCTTCTATAGATATATAAGAGAAAAAAAAAACTAAAGGAGGAATAGTCCTAATAGCAACCAAGGAAGGTAAGTTGGCAGAGAATGATGAGGACAAGTCAGAAGTGCTAAACAGGTTTCTTTGCTCTGTCTTCACCATAGAAGACAATGGCAAAGGTCCCACACTGAGCAGGACAAAGGAAGATACCCAGGGATCAGATACTAGACCCTTCAAAATGGAGAGGGCCCTAAAAGAGCTTAATAAACTGAATGTGGAAAAAGCCATGGGACCAGATGGCATACACCCTAGGATATTGAAGAAGCACCAAGAGGAACTTGCCGCATCGCTGGCTGATCTCTTCAACAAGTCAGTAGACAGCAGGAAAATACCTCAGGACTGGAAATAGGCAACTGTTGTGTCCTTACACAAGAGCAGAAACAAGGAAGAAGAAGGAAATTACTGCCCTGTCAGTTTGACTTCAGTCGTGTGCAAAATGATGGAGTCACTGCTAAAAGAGAAGATAGTGTTGTACCTAACAGATACTGGAATAATGAACCCAAAGCAACATGGCTTCACAGGAGGACACTCGTGTCAAACCAACTTGATTGACTTATTTGACTGGGTCACCAGAACATTGGATTGGGGGGTGGGGCAGTGGACATTGTATACCCAGATTTCAGCAAAGCCTTTGACACCATCCCTCACAGAAGGCTAACCAACAAGCTGGAACATAGGTGAATTGACCAGTAGATAGTGAGCTGGATCAGTCACTGGCTGAATGATAGGACCCAGAGAGTGCTAGTCAATGGATCATTGTCAAGGGAGGATAGGGTGACCAGTGGCATCCCACAGGGATTGGTACGGGGATCGATCCTAGTTAAAATATTTATGGCAGACTTAGCGAAAGGAGTAACAGGGAAGGTTTGCCTGTTCACAGATAATACAAAACTTTGCAACAGAGCGGACACAAGGGAAGGGGAAGACAGTATAAAAGCTGACCTTAGAAGGCTAGAGGATTGGTTCAGGGACTTGCAGTTACAATTTAATACCAAAAGTGTAAGGTAATGCACTTTGGAAAGAGGAACCCTCGTAAAAAGTACACACTGGGAGAACATCAACTTGAGGAAAAACAAACGTAGTGAGATCTCAGCATAATCATCACTGATGAATTAAAGGCATGAAAACAATGTGAGAAAGCAGCACAGAAAGTGGGTGGCATCCTCAGATGTATAAGTAGAGGTATTTCTAGTAGAAAGAGGGAGATTATCATACTCCTCTGCAGGTCCTTGGTGAGGCCACACTTGGAGTACTGTGTTCAGTTCTGGAGACCTCACTTCAAGAAAGACATTGCCTCCTTGCCTGACTGCACTTTGGAATAATACTACTTTATTACATAATCAAACTCCTTTAATGAATGTTGAATGGCAGAGGCTAGGTATTACAAATCTCCAAGATTTACTAGGTAAAAAGGGGGAACTGCTTTCCTTTAATCGCCTCAAAAAGTCAGTATAATATCCTAGGGTTCCACTTTGCTTACTTTCTCCACCTAAGGAAGGCTCTTCAGGACTCAATTCTAGAAGCAGACTTAACCCTTGGAGAGGATACTGACTGAAATTCTGTTCTCAAAGCAGCAGACCAAAAGAAAGGGGTGAGTTTACTAAATAAGCTCTTAAGGAACATAAATGACCCCTTCTTTTATCAGCCTCAGCCAAAAGTAAATGGGAAAATGACATTGGGGAGTCTATCTCTGCCGAGGAATGGGCCTCACTCTGGGATAATGCTTCCTGTGGTAACGGGGAGATCCAAGCTAGGACAATACAATATAAAATTCTTCATTATTACTATTATTCCACTAAAAAACTATTCTTAATGGGTGTCCAGTCAGATGGGAAGTGCTGGAGATGTCAGGAAGCAGTTGCGGGTCTATGTAATATGCTCTGGTCCTGTCCCTCCATCATATACATGTGGAGGAAGATTCACAAAGTTTATGAATCTACTTTTGACACTATGATTCCTTTTCATCCAAAATTTCTTATTTTGGGAATATGTGTGGGCCAGAGTAGTTTAAATAAACACCTAAACTCTGTTACCTGGTCAGCGACTCTAACTCTCATAAGGATACTTCTCTCACATTGGAAATCTTCTTCTCCCCTACCTATGCAGAGTGGTCCTCCAAAATGAGTGAAGTCATAAATAATGAGAGACTGGTGCATCAGGTTGTTGATAAAAGTTCTCTTTTTTAAAAACAAATTGTGCCCCTTTCCTTACTCATTTAGGTACTACATTAGTAATTTAAATGCTTTCTTTTCAGCTTTGATTCATCCTCTAATTGACAAAATTTCCTTTCAATAACATATATTTTATAGTATTTGAAATCTATAAATATTTATTTTTAGTTGTATTTAATTCCTTACATGAGGTCTGGCAGTTTTGGTAATTGCATAAGTATGTCTTTTGTTGCTACAAAATGTACTTTGCTCTGTGTGTTTCTGTTTGTTGTATTTTGTTTTTACAAAAAACAAATAAAATCTTTAAAGCAAAGAAGGACATTGATCGTTTGGAAACTGTGCAGAGAAGGGCTGCTAAGATGATGCATGGACTGCATCACAGGTCATATGAATCAAGACTCAGGGAACAGAGCCATTACTCCCTTGAGCAGAGAAGAAACAGAAGGGACATGATTGAAACATATAAGTACATGAGGGGATTTAAGGCAGCTCAGACAGGCAATCTATTTCAACAGAACATGGCAGCATTCATGAGATGGCATGATATGAGACTGGTAGGAGAAGGTTCAAAAGTAAACTCAGGAAGTAATTCTTCACAGAGAGAGTGATAGACCCATGGAACAGTCTGACCCAGGAGGTGGTAGCATCAGACAATCAGGGAGTTCAAACTTGCGTGGGACAGACACAAAGGACAAGTTAGGATGAAAGCTGCATGGGAAGGGGGTAGTTTCTAGGGCAGACTAGATGGATCACAATGTCCCCATCTGCCAACACTTCTCTTATGTTCTTAAGGACAACATTGAGCTATCAGTCATCAAGCACAGGGCTATCAGGCAAGACAACAAGGAGCTAACAGGCATCAGACATTATTACTGGTAATTTGTTCTGCTGACATATCAGCCAGGCAGAAAGAGAAGTGCAGACTGTTTTGATTACCCATTGACAATGTTGGAGCTAAAAGAAAAGGAAAATACAGTAAGCATGGACTTAATGTCTTCTGTTAGTACCTTCAAAAATCATCCAACCGGACTGCATACTGTATGCATTCCTCCGCCACTCATTAGCATGCACTCATGCAGAGCTTAGTGCTCATGCATTTACTACTTTGTTCTATGCAAGGCTTCCAAAATGGAAGTTGAGTGCTTACTACAAAACCAAAGTGCAATTCATTTACAGTTCTGATCTGTCCTAGAGGCAAACATACCTGGGAAAAGACTAGCACATTTTCTCAAATATTCCATTTATGCAAGCATATCTTTAAAATAAATTAAATATATTGTATAAGTTTAATAATATTACCTGTGGAAACAATTCCAGGAAGCGAAGCTGAAACAGAGAAAGAGAAAACAATTTTATGATTTAATTCCACTTACATGCAATTCAGATGTACAATATGTAATTTTTAAATATACTATATGAACATTTTCCTTCATTTCCAAACCATTTCCTGTTTTATGCTGTTCACTGTTTCAGTTGGAACCTTTGCATATTTCAGTTGTTTGTTACTTTTGTTGCATCTGTTCCAGGTATTTTGACTGAATGTGAGATAGTAATTGCTCTGATTTTGGATGAAGTTGTACTAAATGGTGTTCTGATTTAGCTTTAAAGATATGTGGAGTCCTGTACACTATGTAAGCTGTCTGCCAAATGATTGAAAAAAACAAAAGTACTATGACCACATTTTAATGCAAAGTATAACTATGATGAGCCTTCCCTACATGGAATAATATAAAACAGCTTATTTTTGTACTGATAAATTTGCATTCCAGCAGGCTCTTAAAATGCATCATTTATGGGGGGGTGTGGCCAGACCAGGCAGAAGATGGCAGCATAGTTCAGAATCTCTGCAGGAATGACTGCAATCTAATCTCATCCAGCCTTCACCAGACCTTTCTTTGGTACCAACTCCTGTGACTATCCTGTAATCTTACTGCCTGACACAGTTTGTAAGTCATTTTTGATCCATCATCTACTTATATTCAATTATTCTACACTGTACTGCAGCATACTAGGCCTCATCCTTCAGCATTATGGCAGATCTCCAAGTACAGCAAAGCTGACTTGCTAGAGTGGAAGTAATATTTTCTAAACTGATGGCTGAGATTAATGATCTAAAAACCTCCACCCAACAGAAAGCAACCCCTTTTGAAACTTTTAGCCAGAAAATTGCAGTTAATGAGAAAGCAACAGCCTATAACACCACTGCTATTCATGACCTCCAGGCTACTGTCCGCAATCAAGATTGAACAATTAAATCCCTACAAGCCAAAATTGACGATTTTGAAAATCATAATAGTCGCAACAATTTACAATTTTTTTGCTTCCCTGAAGGTGTAGAATTAGGAGACACTACTGCACTTTTATTACATGTGCTGCTTGCAATGCTTAAACTGCCTCCTGACTTAACGTTAATCATTGAGTGGTCTCACCACACTCTAAGTCCCAGGCCAACATCAGACCAGCGACCAAGGCCTATCCCTGCTCACTTCTTGAACTATTCCACACAGAATTAATACTGAAATGAGCCAGAGAAAAGTGAAAATGTTAGTGGCAAGAGTTTAATATTTCCATCTACACAGACTTTTTAAAAGATCTAACCATCAGAAGGAAGGCCTACGATCCACTTAAATAAATCCTCCACCAAAGAAGCATTAAATTTGCTCTACATTCCCCCGTGACACTACACCTTTTCTCAGGCTCTTCCTTCAAGGATTTTGAAAACCCTGATGCCTTAGCCAACTATCTGGAGGTCTCTCTCTGCAATCTTACCCTGGGAGGTTCAGCAGCAATTGGCAACCTGACACTGCTTTGGTATCCACACGGAGGGTGGATGACGAGGTACAGGAATGTGGGGAAAGTGTTGCAGAACTCACAACCCTAAGCAGCAATGCTACAATTGATTTGACCCCAAGGCAATCAACACAGCTGCAAGAGAAGCTTCTGTCGGGGCATTATTCTTCAAGACTTTCACACCTCAAATCAACCCCTCTATTCCCTTGATCAATAAGTTTGCTCTCTTAGAGGATGACATACACTCCTCGCAGGAGGCTCTTTCCCAGCAAATTTCAGATGAACAACCCTCTAATTAGGGCCCTGTGCCTCAGGGATGTATTTCTGCCGATACCTCATGGGCAAAAGTTGTTGCAAGTTCCCCCCTCAAATCTTTAGAGCTGCCCAAAAAGAAATGTAGGACAAAGGCCAAAAGCAAGAATATCAATAGTCACAATCCTGCTAATAAATCTAAGGTGTCATGAGCTTATATGGTCAGTAGTATGGTCACAGTTGCTATATCTTGGTAGCTTTTGCTTCCAGGATACTTAAAGGAGGGAGTGTCAGTACACTTTTTCTGCCTAGCTGCCTGCTCTACAGTCTATGCTACCTGGTTGCTTTCGCTCCCAGAGGATGCAGAAAGCAAAGGCTGTACATTGCGGCGCGATCAATTCCCTTTTTGTTGTGGTGTTTAAATGAGCAGCTTAAAGGTCTTCAAGGCAACTTTAGTATATCAACAATGCTTTTCTAACACATTATTTTAGTGTTAGATCTTAAACATTACCTCACTAAACAGGATCTCTGTATCTAGCTTTTTACTCTCCAATTTAACAGTGCATCAGGTTTATAGTCTTTTGGCTGTTCAGTTGCATATCTTCAATCGGTATGCACGCTGATTATTGCCTTTTCTTTTTTCATATGTGAATTATTATATATTACAAGGCAACTTACTCCTTCCCTCTCCTGATGACAGGTTCTTAAGTATCATTGGCAACTACATTTATTCTATCTCCTTCCCTAGACTCCATTACTCTTACTACCTCTTGTTTACAATATGGAACTATCATTAGCACTCAAAGAGGTGGGCTATGATTGGTGTACTGTTGCAAAGGATTGTCAATCTACATCTTCCTTATGCTCCTTATTTTACTTGAAGCCTACAGATATTATAGAAATCCACTGTTGTGTGGTCCCTCCTGTTTTGGGGCTCACTGGACCTAGTCTTCTAGACCTAGTCACCCCATATAACACCTATTTAGGTGATTTTCGAGTAATCAGAGCTGATCTTTACTATGACTATCTCTTCTGTCCACAGTTATCACCGAAGCTCATACCGCTCCACATAATCCTGATTTGCATTTGGCTCAGGCGTAAGGGCTTAAATTGACCTCCCTTTCTTCTTTCCCCTCAATATTGTATTTATTATGTACTTATTCTGTTGCACTGCAAAGTATACTCAGAGTCACTCTAATGTGGTAATGATCTACTTTTCCTTTTATATTTGTTCATTTGCATTCCACCTGGCTCCCTGAATTCCTTGCTCTATGTCTAGGCTGTACTGGCATCTCGTATATGGTTCTTTAATTTACTGTTATTTTGAGTTGGTATATCTTGTACTATTACTACTAATGTTTATAAATAAGTTCTGGTGTTTAGCTTTATCCTTATACCTTGTCCTGTTAGCTTAGAATTAAGCTGAGGTTATTACAGTCCCTGCCTTTCTTGGTATTATTCCCTTTCAGTTTAGCTTATCAGGAATACTTACTTTATATTACTGGGATCAGACTTAGGTTTGAGCGATATTTATAACTGGTCCTCCTAGCCTCTTCCTACATCGACACCCCAGAGTGTGGTGAGAGAGTCTCTTAGCCAGTTGGCTGACTCATATCTCCTCACACCCATAAAACGTTTTCTTTGTTATTTAGCTTACTAGTATTGTTGTTGTTGTTAATGACTTTTCTCCTTTCCTATCTCTATTCTAACTTTAATAAGATATCTGTGCTACTCATGTATCATACATCTCACTTCTTTTGGCTTGAATGTTCCTGCCACTCTCTGCATATATATATATATAAGTGCTCTATATTGTATTCTAATAATCCTCTGCCTCATTTATTTATCCCTTCACACTTCAGTGATTATTCCCTTTCTTTAACACCAACAATATGAGTGACATACTTTTATATACATGGCATGTGACGGGACTTAATTCTCCTTGTAAGCGGAAGCAAATTCTTTCACATCTCAAAAAACATAAAACACAAATTGCTTTCCTTCAAGAAACAAAATTATTAGCACAGGATGTTCATAGACTTAAAAAAGATTGGGTGGATTAGATCTACGAATCATCCTATACCTCAAAAAAAAAGAGAAGTTGCTATTCTTATTCTTAAGAGTCTCAAATGGTCCATTGTAAACTTCATTTCCAAAACTGACGGCAGATGGGTGATGGTTAAACTGAATACCAACTCTGGTCCACTTCTACTTGTTAATGTCTATGCACCCAACTCCAATTCCTCAGGGTTTTTTCATGATTTAGCTCAACAGATTCTATCCTTTATCACTGATAATACACCAGTTATTCTTGGAGGATCTTAACTTAGCTTTAGAAGCCAGCATTGACAAGTAGCCCACTACAGAGGCCCACCCTAGAAGTATTAAAGCCCTCATTACTAATGCAAGATGTTGGATTAGCTGATGTATGGCGCCTCCTTCACCCCCGTGATCGATAATTTACTTTTTACTCCTCTCTACGTAAGACATACAGTAGAATTGACTACTAGTTAGCCTCTCCTGTTATAATGGAAAAAACTATTGATTCATCACTACCATCATAATCTCAGACTATTCCCCTGTCAAACTGCAACTTTTGTGGGGCCCATTAGCAACTAAATCTTCTTACTGGTGGCTGGACCCTCTCCTTCTCAAGGATGCCAATTTCTTACCCATCATCAAAGCACAAATTCAGGACTTCCTCTTTCACAATACCCCAACTGAATCTTCTATGTCCTCTGCATGGGAAGCTCTTAAAGCTATGATTTGAGGGAAAATAATCAGTTATGCTGCACATAGGAAAAGAGTAAGGGAACAACAGCTGGCTGACTTGGAAAAATCTCTTCAGGCTAAAGAGAATTTATACTTTTCTTCTAATAAGCACTGTCCTGATGCTCAACTTCATCTTGAAATTCTTCAACTTAGAGTTAATATGAACAAATTAATTTCTTGTAAAACCGAACTGGCCTAGTTTAAACTTAAATATAAGTTTTGGGAACATAGCGATTAAAATGGGAAACTCCTCTCTTACCAGCTCAAAGGACAACAAATGGAACAACACATCCTAAGCCTAAAAGATGAATAAGGTACAATTCACTCCCAACAAACCCTCTATAAACCATATTATGAAAACCTTTTATCAAAAACTATAACACAAATCTTCCATCTACTTTACAAATTCAACAGTTCCTTAAATAGTTACATCTTCCTCATCTTTCAACTCTTGAAACAAATTCTTTAGATGAACCCTTCTCGCTTCAGGAAATACAGAAAGCTTTGTCTTCCTTGAAATCCTGCAAATGGAGATGAAGAGAGGATCACCGATGTAGAAGTGGGTAGCCATCTGGGAACTAGCGACCATCGAACAGTATGGTTCACAATAAACACAGCAATAGAGTCAAGCCATACAAAGGCCAAGGTACTGGATTTTAGGAGGGCTGACTTTGCCAAAATGGGTGAGTGCCTAAGGAATGCAGTAGAAAATGGGCAGGAAGGAGGGGTGGAAGAACAATGGAGAATAATAAAAACTGCCATCACAGAGGTAACAAGCCTTTGTGTAAAACAAATAAACAAATGAAATGAAGTGAGAACCACTATGGTTCTCAAAGGAAGTGGCAGTGAAGGTTCAAGAGAAAAAGCATTCAGGAAGCAAAAGGAATCACAGAAGGAACAGGACAGATGAACTGTATCAGTTAAAGCAAAGGAAGCTGGAAGGCAGTCAGAACAGCAAAGGCCCAAACCGAGGAAAAGATAGCCAACTCAGTTAAGAAGGGGGATAAAATCTTTTATAGGTACATCAGGGAGTGAAGGAAGACCAAGGGAGGGATAGTGAGGCATAATAAAGGGGAGGGAGGGTGGACAGAGGGTGACTGTGAAAAGGCAGAGATACTAAACAAATATTTTTGCTCAGTATTTACAAAGGAAGGGAGGTACCTAAAACAAACAGTGAAACACTCTGGATACAGAAGTTGATACCAGCCATTTACAGAAGAAAAGGTTCTAAAGAGCTCTTAAAACTGAAGGTGGACAAAGCAATGGGGCCTGATGGGATTCATCCCAAATTCTAAAGAACTAAGGGTAGAACTAGTGACACCACTGACTACCCTCTTTAACAAATCATGGGACAATGGGATGGTACCTGAGGGACTGGAGGAGGGCAGATGTGATTCCCTTCAAAAAGTGGGAGCAAGGCAGAAGCAGAAACTACAGACCTATTGGTTTAACCTCAGTGGTAGGAAAATGATGGAATCACTTCTGAAGGAAAAGAATTGTTGAGTATCTAGAATGCCAAGGGCACAGGACCCAAGGTAGCATGATTTCACAACGGAAGGTCATGCCAGACAAATCTGATAGATTTCTTTGACTGGGTGACCAAAGTAGTAGATCAGGGAGGGGCTGTGGACATGGCCTACCTAGACTTTAGCAAGGCATTTGACACAGTCCCACAAAAGATTAATATACAAGTTAGCCAGCCTGGAGTGGGTCCCAAGATGACAGCCTGGGTAAAGAGGTGGCTGGAGAATAGGACACAGAGAGTAATAGTAAATGGAGTCCACTCTGAAAAAGGGGGTTAGTAGTGGGGTACCATGAGGTTCAGTATTAGGACCGGTCCTCTTCAATGTCTTTATAAGCGACATTGCAGAGGGACTGGAAGAAAAGTATGTCTCCTTGCAAGATGACACAAAGATCTGCAACAAGTTGATGCACAAGGTGGGGTGGAAAGGATGAGAAGGGACTTGGCAAGGTTAGAGGAATGGTCAATGTATGGCAGCTTAGATTCAATGCTAAGAGTGCAAGGTAATGCACCTGGGAAACAAAACCAGGGAAGAGTACACAATGGGGGTGAGATACTAACAACAACAAAATGGAAAGGGACCTGGGGGTAGTCATATCAGATGACCTAAGGTGGGCAAGCAATGTGAGAGGCAGCAAGGAGGGCTGGAGGAATACTGGGATGCATGGAGAGGCATCACCAGTGAAAACAAGTTATTATCCTCTGTGCAGACAGCTGGTGAGACCACATCTGGAGTACTCTAGTACAGTTCTGGAGACCAATCTCCATAAGGACATAGACAGGATGGAAGCTGTACAGAGGAGGGCAACTAAAATGGTGCAGGGTCTGCACCGGAAGACATATGAAGAGAGACTTAAGAAGCTTAATATGTATAGCCTCGAGGAAAGGAGGGAGAGGGGGACATGATAGAAACTTTCAAGTACCTCAAGGGAATCAACAAAGTCCAAGAGGGTAGCATCTTTCAAAAAAAGAGGTGTGCAAGAACAAGGGGTCACAATTTGAAGATAAAGGGGGTGGCTCAGAGGTAATTTAAGGAAGTATTTTTTCACAGAGAGGGTTGTGGATGCATGGAACGGCCTTCCAGAGGAGGTTGTGGAGTCAAAAACAGTGGTGGAATTCAAGCATGCATGGGACAGTCATAAGGCAGTTCTAGGGGGTGGGGGTATGAAGAAGTAGGCTGCTAGTTAACTAGGATCTGCAGCTTATCCATCAGGTAGGGAAATGGGCAGACTGGGTGGGCCAAGCGGTCCTTATCTGCCATCAAATTCTATGTTTCTATGTTCTATGTAAATCCCCAGGGGTGACAGATTCCCTGTCGATTTCTATAAAATGCTTTCTGACACCTTATGTCCCCTTCTTCTTAATGTTTATCAAGAAGCTTCCAATACTGCCAAGCTTCCCCCATCTTGCACCGAAGCAATCATAACCCTAATTCCTAAGAAAGAAAAAAAAACCCTACTCACTCCGCAAGTTACAGGCCCATCTCTTTATTAAACATGGATGGGAGGATATTTGCTAAACTACTAACTTCTCGACTTGAATCTTTGATTCCCAAGCTAACTCATTGTTTGCAAGCTGGTTTTATTAAACATAGATCTGGTTCTGATCACCTACATTCCTTATTTAATTTAATTCACAAAGTCAAATCCCTCAAGACACCAGCTGCAGCCATAGCTATTGATTTTGAGAAGGCCTTTGATTCCTTAAACTGGGACTACCTTCATCAAGTTTTATCTTATTTTGGTCTTTCTCATACCTTTTGCTCCTGGATCAAGTTATTATATAACTCCCCTGTTGCTAAAGTACTTACTAATTCCACCCTTTCCTCTTACTTTTATCTAGCAAGGGGAACTAGACAAGGCTGTCCCCTGTCACCTTCCCTGTTTATTTTAGCCATGGAACCCCTGACTGCTTGTTTATGTCAATCTTCTGGCATTACGGGAATACATGTGAGCAATTCAAAATATGTTTCTCTCTCCTGTGGATGACCTCTTAATCTTACTCAAAAACTCTGAATGAGGCTGGGCCCCTGTTGGTTGATTTGCTAATAATTTTACTAAAATTTCTGGCCTTGCTTTGAATTATGGCAAATCACAAACTATATACCCTTAATGACCACTGTAAAGCCTTTATGAACATACCTCTTGGATTCTGCTGGTCACCACAGGGTATAACATATCTAGGAATCAAAATTACTAGTAACTTAGGGAAGATATGGGACATTAACTTTAACCCCTTATTTGATAACATCAAAACAATTCTGGACAGATGGAAGCTTCTTAATCTCTCTTTCATGGGGAAAATTGCAGCCATTAAGATGTCCATTTCTCCCAAGATTCTTTACCTCTTTGCCAATATTCCTTTAGTCTTACCATCCTCCTTTTTGCTAAAATTGATAAATTAATAGGTAACTTTATCTGGGATGAGAAACCACAAGATTTAACCACAACAAACTTGATCACATTGGAAAAAGGGTTCGGACTCCCTGGTTCAAAGAGCTACCTCTGGGCTTTCCAAATGGCCCAAACCATTAAATGGTTTCAGAAACCCTCCCTCACTCACCACTATGGGTTGCAATGGAATCTGCATTGTGCCTGGAGGAGTTCCACTTCCTTCATTTTAATCCCATTTCCTCTAAACTAAATCTCACCCGACTATATCATCCTCTGTTCTTTATTGGAAACTAACCCACAAATTCCTGAAATCCAATCCAACACCTGGTGTTTTATGCCTCTATGGCAATTCACTGCTCACTCTAGAAGATCACCCAATTTTCTGTCATACATGGAGGAACAAAGGCATTTTGTTTCTCAGAGATATCTTGGACCAGAATTCACTCACTCTTAGATCATTCTCAGACTTGTCAGGTCACATGGAAACTTCCTAAACAGGACTTCTGGAAGTTTTTACAAATTTGGGCAACTTACAACTCTCTCTGTAGTTTAGCGTATTGGCATACTCTTCTAAACCCATACATCTCGCACTGGGACTAATTTATCAGTAAAATTAAATAGCTCCATTTACAAAGACATTATTGATAATCTACCTGATCAGTCTATACATGCCAAAAATAATGGAATACTCTTTTTAACTACAATATTTCAAATGCACAATGGAGTAATTGTTGACATATTGCGCACAACCTTTAAAGATGCCTGTAGTTCTTTAATACAAACTAAAATCCTACATCTTTGCTATAGAACCCCCCTCTGTGCTTCAACAGATGGGCCTATTAAATAATAATAATAATTGCTGGTGCTGCAATTTGGCCAATGGGGATCTATTTCATATCTTGTGGTCTTGCACTTCCATTAATAAGCTCTGGCATAAAGTCTGTTTACTTGCCTCCAGAGTAACAGGACAAACTACCTTTTGACCCCAAGCTATTCCTTCTAGGCATCCTTATTCCCAATAGCTCTCTCCTCTCACATGCACATTTTAG
Source organism: Neoceratodus forsteri (assembly GCA_016271365.2). Taxonomy (NCBI): domain Eukaryota; kingdom Metazoa; phylum Chordata; order Ceratodontiformes; family Ceratodontidae; genus Neoceratodus; species Neoceratodus forsteri. The sequence goes on from CM057449.1 coordinate 277,610,706, forward strand.
ATGGCTAAACATACTTTCTCTTCTGGTCAAACATCTGATTCTTATGAAATGAAAATCAACTCTGGTGCCTTCTCTTTCAGATGTTCTTCAAAGCTTCTCTCAGTATGCCTCTCTAGACCGATTATCTCATGTTACTCATAACCGACTCACTGTATATGACAGATGTTGGCAGGATTACTTCAAGTACATGAACCTAGTTCTTCTAGACCCTAATTCTTAGGGATATTTAGCCCTCCTTCTTATTTTGCTCTCAGATTAGGTTTTCTCAAAACTTTTGTGCACTGATTTCTCCTCTTTTTTTACCTTCTTTCCTGTTTTCTCCCTCTCTCATTCCCTTCTTCCTTGCTTTTTTCTCTCTTCTTTCTTTCCTTGCACACTTTTCTCTTATCTTCACCTCTCCCTTACTGAACATTGTTCATATTACCACATTTATCATGTTTTGCAATTTACTGAATGCCTTGCCATAGCCTGCATTTTGTACATGGTTGCTATTTCTGATCCTATAATACCCTATTGATTGTAACCCTTCTACTCTCCACTTACATCCTTTCTAGGTTTGTGTTTTACTATCAATACAAGTATATAAGGCTTCTCCAATATGTTTACCCTAAATACTGTGTTTTGTTAAGTGATATTTTATACCTTACATGGAGGATAGTCTTCTATTGTATAAGATGTGTGCTTTCTTATATACTCGAATTTCAATAAAAAGATAAAGTGACAAAAAATTGCGTTGTTTATTTTCTGGATGTTTGCAATTTCAGATGTATGCAGTCATTTTGCTGTTCCCAACAATGTGAACAAAAGAGAAATTGCCATTAGTGTATTTTACACTAATACCTTTTATCATCTACACTATTTACAATTACAACAATTTGGTGGTGTCCCATGAAAACAGCAACTTGATTTCAGCTAGTCAGTTTGGGCAAGTACAAAATAGCAAGTGTGAAGAGAGCACCAATGAAATTAAAGTGCATGCTAAGGTGAGCTATTTACTGTGCTTTCAGTGGTCGGGAGTTACTGTGTGCAGTTGGTACTAGGAGGCTTTTTGCAGTGCAAAATTCAGGCTGGCCACATAGCATAGTGGTACAGTCACTGCTTCAGTGGCTGGTCAGCCCTGGTTCGAGACTGGCTCTGGTGCTTTTTTTTTTTTCGCTTTCTTGAGTGGCTGCACAGTGGAGTTTTTTGTTTGTTTGTTTCTGGATGGTCTGCCTACTGTCACAACATTGGTGCCCTCTGCCCCTTTGCCCTCAAAATTTGTATTTGCTCCTGAGCATGGTGTCAGTACTAGCCTGACTTTATCCTTTCCTCCTCCCTGACTCTGTGTCCCTGACTTGTGCACCCCAGGTGGTAGTTACATTTAGTAGGGAAGTTGTAGGACACAACCCCATGGGAATGCAGGGGCACAACCCCTCACAGAAAAATCACAGCAACTGGTTGCTATTTTAGGGGCATGTATAGTGCTCCTTGCAGTTTTAGTTTTGCTCATCTGTTTTCAGTGCTTTTTGTTGTACATTATTTTATTTTGCTGAAATCACATAGAATCCATATTTTGACATTCTGTTCAGTCTCCTTTCCTAACAATATGGAAACATATATCATTCTGTATTTCAAAATATGTTTATTAAGCAAATAGCCCACATATGTTTAATTACAATGGTCTGATAGTGCAACCCATGTTAGTGTTAATAAGGCATTTTAATGTTAAATTTTCACGTTTATCTGCTTGTAAATGGGCTATACATGTTTTTCTCTGCTTATAATGTGGCTGTCATTTGACCTAGCAACAGGAAAATTGGTATGGACACAAAACCATGAGCACTTCAGTTCATTAATTTTCAAATTAAAAGGAGTCAGCAACATGGAAATGATCAATTTTGTGATAATATTTGATCTCAGAATAAAAACTAATAACTACACAAGCAATAAGACAAATTCCTATTCATGGACAGCACACCCAGATGTATTTTAAGTAATGTGTGCCCTTTATCATCTGGACATGTTTTTCACAAATAGGAATTACATTACTTTCTGGTGCGTTGTATTGCACTTATAAAATTAGTAACTAATAATAAAAAAAAATTCTGAGTAAACATTTTTGTAAAATTTCTGAAATTATTTATAGAAAAGTAAGAACATTAGTTCCCTCCCTATCCTTCCTAAACTATCAATTATCAATCTTAAGGTTTGGCTCCTGAATTTGCCACTAGAGGGAGATCTAGGCTTAGTTAGCCTTGTGTGTGTTTATCTCCTACATATGTGTCTTCTGTCTGTCTTGGGTACACAAGAAAAACAAACAGACTGGATCTGTTTACACGGCCAGACTTTTTGGATCCATAACCTGAACTGGAGAACCACCTGTAAAATTCACTACCTTCTTAGACTGGCAGGAAAGATTGTTCAGCTTGGCAATGTAGTTTGTGCAGTATGTGTTTCAGTAGGAGACCTCTTGATAGGATTTGTGACTGTAGCAGTGTGTGTACATTTTTTGATTAACTGTGTGGTTTGGTCTTTCTTACTGTTGGTACATTGGGCAAAACAGTTTATAAACAGCAGAAATGATTACTTACTTTATCATGTTAGTATTGTAGAGGAGGTTTTATTTTGCTAGGAGTGGGATGTAATATGGGTGGACAGAGTGCACATATTATGGACAGGAACCATCACTAAAGATATACTGTATAAAGGAGAAAAAAATCAGTCACTGACATTCAAAGGCCAATAGGACAAGGTAAGAAAAACAGGAAGAGGAGGAGGAGGGGTTTAAATGCTTATTTGTAATACAGTAAGTACAGTTAGGGTCAGAATTACATGGTCCTGGGCCCCATGCATAGTAGTAACACAGGCTCCTTCTAGCTCTGCTTCACCCTACCTTCAATTGGCACCCCAAAAAACTTCAAATGCTTACATTTAGTATAAAAATAGAAGTTCTGGGAGACCAGACCTCTTAAAACCGCATAAGCAGATAATTACAAAAGCTGTACTCAATGATTACAGGACCTGAAACTCTGTTATTGTAACTATTTCAATCACCTCCGCATCTAAAGTAATATGAAGGCAAGCATAGCCTTTAAAACAAATTTGTATAAAATATGAATAATGAACATATAAGCTTCAATAATTCAATTTACACCAATTTATTTATGTTAGTTTTTCTACATTGCCTAAATGAAGTTAATAAATTGTATTTAAGATGTATGTGTATCAAGAACAAACAAGTGATTATGAGCACCTGTGTTGCAGTTAACCATTCAGTAATTGATGAGTGTATTTAAATGGATGTATTTTCTTTACTTGCCAAGCTTTCTGATGAAGGGTTGTATCTTGAAGCGCTGGGGTGAGTGGTAGTGTGGCTGCTTTTGGCTTAACACTGACTCTTGCAATAAATGCTGTAAATATATTTTTGTGTTGGTGACTGTGTGGATTATAATTCAAGGACTGTGCAGTCAGTCTTTGCTCTTTGTTCTATTTAGGGCTGGCTTCCCTTTCTGACTGCACCCACTGTTTGCTGTTATTGGTGTGTGGAGAATTGCAGTACCTCTCATTGGATTTGTCAAACAGAAACTACTGCATGCTACAGGGACACATAAACAGTGGTATCCCTTAGGAAAGACAGGGGCCCCCATTTGCAAAGAATAACAAAAGATGCAAGGCACCCTGCACCACTGGAGAAGCCAGATGCACCAGAAAATGCACCAAACATAATTCTCATATGCAGGATGTACCAAATGTATTTATTTATTAAAATGTTACACCAGGAGGGCATACTAAGCAAAAAGTTGCTTGTCTCACGGTGTGACCTGGGGGAGGTGGTTACATAGGATTGTGAAGGATGGTCAATTATACAATAGTATGTGGATAGTACAAACAACACAACATTGTAAGATTATGCAACAGTTGGAACACAAGATATTGTACAATAAACAGTAATAGAACATTGGGTAAATTAAAATACATGTCCAAAAATGTACAAAAGAACCTATAAACATACAAAACAGTAATAAAGTGACAGAAACATTTATAATACATGAGTGTATCAGGAGTAGGCTTGAGGTAGTACGTAAGTGCTGTTGGAGTAAAAAGGATGGGGTAGAGTGTGCACATGGATGACTCAGAAGGACAAGTGGAGAAGAGAGGGGGAGAGACAAGAACTGAATATGAGGAGATGGAGTTGCCATTTCCTGATTATCCGTTCCATATGTTGAGAACCCTGCCTGGGGGCGGGTTAGAGTAGGAAGGCAGAATCTGGGGATAGGTATTAAGGAGAGTTGAAGCAAGAACAACAAATGCAGGTTGCCAGCGCCAAAGTACTGCAGCACTACATTTGTGCCACAAAACATGCTGCACCATGCTGCAGGAGGCCTTGAGTCACTGAAAGGAGCTGACCACCCCTAAACTGTGGTTCTCAAAGCTGTGCAAATAACAGAAACTCAAACACCTGCAAACCTTGGCCTAATTACAGGATGTAAGAAGGAGTGGCATAGCAGGCAAGTGCAGCAGTGGATGCAACACAGCAGAGGGAGTGAATGTTTGGTGCAGTTGCAATACTGGCCATGGGCCTTGCCCTACTGCTCTGGCATAGGAAAAAGGTACAACATGCACAAAAACAAGCTGGCCCTGCACAGGTGCAAGCAAGACCTGTGCAGCACAGGTGACATAGGTTGCTAGGATGGTGTACAACACATGAACCTCACACAGGAACCTCGATGAGGAAAACTGCACAGCTCGATACTGGCTGTGTAGAGCTGCAAATGATGACCTGTGCAAGGAGCTTGGTGCAGACATGCAGCGCTAAACACAGAGAGGGCATGCACTCACCACTGATGTGAAGGTGTGCGCTGCAATATGTGTACTGGTGAGTGGCAGCTTCCAGACACTGAATGAGGACACAGTTGACATATCCCAACTGTCTATGTCCAGAAGTCTGGTCTAATCTGTAGATGCCCTCACCCGCAGGGTACACCACTGCATCCAATTTCCCCAGGATGCACAGAGGCAGCAGGCAGTGAAGCAGGGCTTCTATGCCACTGCTGGTTTCCCACATGTGCTCAATACAGTTGACTGCACATACATCACAATAAGGGCACCAATAGTCAACCCCAATGGTTATGCCAACAGGAAGAGCTTTTACTCAATAAATGTGCAGTTGGTGTGTGACAGTCAGTGCTGCATCCTCGATGCAGTCACACGCTACCCAGGATTAAACCATGACTCACACATATTCCAGAACGGTAGCCTGTACCAGGTATTCCAGAATGGGATGCTACAGGATGGATGGCTGATGGGTAGGTAGTGTACATGTACAGCATGATGAGTGTATCATGCAGTGCAGCAAAGCCTGGTGCATACCAAGGCCCACCAATAGACACAGTGGAAGCAGCATGCTCCTTGCCATGGATGTGCACAATGCATTGAGTTGCATGTGACTCACTGCCCATGCACATGTGCCAATGGTACAACTGGTGGCAACATTATGCAAATGAACATATATGCATCACAACATGCATGGACACAGCATCAAAAGCTTATGTGGCCTGTGACATCTTGCATGTCTACACACAACATTGGTGCACACTGCATTGCAATGTGCATCACACAGTGTGACACCCAGGTGGTCCTGTGCAACAACAAAGCCATAGCGCTGGCAGAGTACGATAACACTGTCATGGTGTCTGATGGACAGGCAACAATAACGGACATGTTTCTCACATTTCAGGTGACAGCAGATATGCACAACATCCCTGGCTAATGACGCCAGTCTAGAACCCAGTGACAGAAGCACAGATGTGGTACAATGAGGCACATACCACAACAAGATCTGTGGTGGAACATACAATCAGCCTACTAAAAATGCACTTCAGGTGCCTTGACAGGTCTGGTGGGGCACTCAAGTACACCCATGAAATGGCATGTAAGATGATCACAGCATACTGCATACTGCATACTGCATAACATTGCCATAGACCACTGCATTGACATTCCATAGAAACATAGAAACGTAGAATTTGATGGCAGATAAGGACCGCTTGGCCCACCTAGTCTGCCCATTTCCCTTCCTAACGGATAAGCTGCAGATCCTAGTTAGCCAACAGCCTACTTCCTCCTACACCCCACTAGAATTGTCTTAAGTCTGTCCCATTCATTCTTGAATTCCCCCACTGTTTTTGACTCTATGACCTCCTCAGGAAGGCTGTTCCGTGTATCCACAACCCTATCTGTGAAGAAATACTTCTTCACATTACCTCTGAACCATCCCCCCCATCTTCAAATTGTGCCCCCTCATTTTTGCGCATCTCTTTTTCTGAAAGATGCTACCCTCTTGGACTTTGTTGATTCCCTTGAGGTATTTGAAAGTTTCTATCATGTCCCCCCTCTCCCTCCTTTCCTCAAGGCTATACATCTTTAGTTCCTTTAGTCTTTCTTCATGTGTCTTCTGATGCAGACGCTGTATCATTTTGGTTGCCCTCCTCCAGACAGCCTCCACCCTGTCTATGTATTTACGGAGTTAGGGTCTCCAGAACTGTACACAGTATTCCAGATGTGGTCTTACCAACTGTCTGTACAGAGGGCCAACAACTTCCTGTTTTCTACTGGTGATGCCTCTCCCTATGCATCCCAGTATCCCCCAGCCCTCCTTACTGCCTTCTCACATTCCTGGCCCACCTTTAAGTCATCTGATATGACTACCCCAAGGTCCCAAGAGGAGAGGCCAGATGATGATGGCATTGGGGATGAGGATGAACATCTAGCAGACAGAGCCGGGAGGGCCTGCCCAAGTGCACAGGCAACCTTCTTAGGACACATTATTAAGGACACCCTTATCTGCAACCTCTTCACATGAGGAGATCACAGCAACACCGTGAGCCATGCACCATAATGTGTGTGACAAACCCATGGCCAATGTGTGCACAACACCACAGTCACTAATAGACAAAATCCCAAAATACAGATGGCTGAAACTGCACAGCATGTGTAGCACAGGCAGTGCACACACTGCACAACTGTGGATGTGTTGACACCACCATGGATGACGTCACTGTGCAGACAGCAGCTCTGTGCATGCATCTGGGCTCACCAACATGCACGCTGCCAGCCCCCAATGCCACAATGAGTAGGTGTTGCTGCCAGGGTCAACACACATGCATTGGTAGTACTGTGGCTGTAATATTGCCCAATATCTGTGTGCAGCCCTTGACAGCACCTGACGACTGTCCACATGCAACATAAACAGGACAATGTGGGTGAAGCAACATACTGAGATGCATGATGCCCACAGGTGCATAGGACGCAGGACAATGCCACCTGGATGCAGCATAACACCGCAAGGATGGGCTGGTATGTAACATGACTTGATGTAATGAATGTACTGGTCAGCATGCAGTATGCCATGGAGTAAGCACAACAAAAGGAAGGTGGCCATGTGGCACACAACACACTGCTCCACACAAAGAGGTCACCGTGGACTGTAGTGACATGGAGACACAGCACAAAGGAGAACATGGATGGCTACACCTATGAACCAGCACCCAAGGTCATGATGTGCACACACACAGGCCACTCCCCATGGAACTCTGGCTGTGACCCCCCCCCCCAATTGTCCTCCGTGCATATGACATGGCAGCAGGGTTGGGGCACACAGCATTGATAGCATGCCAGGTCTGTATGCACCTACAATGCTGGGCAGACAGCAATGTAGCACTGCCATGCAGGTTGTGTGGCACACGTCAAGTGAGTCAAGCAGTGTCATGTCATGTATGCAGGTGTACCCACACAGTGAGCAATGCTGCAGGCTGTAAGGGTTGTTATTTTTTTTTTATTTAAAGTTTATTAAGAAAATTTTGTTATTACCACCTCTACATACACATGGCAGACATACATGAAAATGAACATGATACATTAGACAATTGAAGACATAAGTCAGCCCCACCAAACCACATCCTTTTCCCTCCCCCCTCCCACCACCCCTCACTACCCATATTGAGCACAAAAGTACATCGTACAATCACCCTGACATTATTGCTACTATCAGATTAGCAAACTGGGCACTGAAAGACCATAAAGCTGGATCAACCATTATGTAAAGAGTAAAGGGTACATAAGGGATCCCAGATTTTCTTAAATTGCTCCATTCTATTGTGAAGGCTATCAATGGCCTTTTCCATGCTGAGATTCGCCAGAAGTTCAGACAGCCAATCATTATAAGTGATCTCCTGTTGGTCAGTCCAGTGTCTTAAAATAAGTTTTTTCACCGACATGGCTATAAGAGTTATGTGATATTTACTAGCCCGCACTTTGACCTCAGATCACCCATAATGAACACTGCGGGCCTAAACAGGTCGTCGAGCCCCAAAAGGGGATCAATTGACTGTTTAATAGTAGTCCACAGGGATGACACTTTGGGGCAAGACCAGAACACATGAAGAATTGTTCCTTCCTCCAATGAACATCTGGAGCAGGTTGGAGTTGGCTTAAGGCACAATTTGAATAACCGGGAGGGAGAATAATATGCATTATGCAGGATATACAATTGCATTAGTCTAAGTCTGTCTTGAGTCACAAATTTGTCGCAGTTATGCCACAGTTCCGGTCACTCTATGTTATAATCTGGGAACAGGGAGACCCATACTTCAGTAGGCCTGAACAATCAGGAGGTGTCCAGTTATGAATTGTATTATAAATTGTCAAGACTGCACCGGGATGACCACAAAGCTTTAAAGGTTCTTGACAAAAAGGGATACTATTCACCATAATAGGAGCTTTACCTAAGACATTCATTAAAGAATGTCGTAATTGCAAGTTTCGGAAATTGTATTTATTAGGAATTCCCAATCGGCTAATTAAGTCATTGATTGGGAGCCATTCACCTTTGTTCGTAATAAAACTGGAGATTTGCATGCCTTGCAGACTGGGTATCCAGTTGGAAGGAATTAATTTGCCATCTATTTGAAACTGGGGATTCCCCATTATAGGTTGATTGAGGTCTGTACCTGGGTCATACCTGAGATACTGACATATCTGGACATGGGTCCTCAATGAAGATATAATAGTGGGGTTCCTTACTCTTAGCGGAAGAAGTCTCTGCTTAGCAAATAATAGACCCAGAGGATCTAGGCCACTTGCATGAATTAAAGTAAGCTCAATTTTAAGCCAGGCAGAAGCTTCGTGTACATTGTCTGATGTGAGCCATATTAGATACTTATTAATATGACTGGCCCAAAAGTACGAAGGAAGGTGAGGGAGACCAAGTCCCCCTTTTGTCTTGGGGGCAGTAAATTTATAATAAGCTATCCACGGGGGTTTATTATGCCAGATAAATTTAGTGATAATAGATTGGACTTTATTAAACCATGACATAGGAAAGCAGATATTAAGCATTGAAAGAGTGTAAAAAATCAGGGGAAAAACATTCATTTTGATTAGATTTATTCTGCCCCACAAGGACAGAGGAAGGGATGACCATCTATTGAGATCTTGGGAAATTGTAAGAACTAGGGAGTCAAGATTTAACCTGATAATATGTCCTGCACACCTAGTTAACTCAATACCCAGATATCTCAGCGACTCGTACTTCCAACTTAGCCCCAGGGCCAGGATATCCGCCTTAAGCACTTTATGATTTAGGGGAAAAACTATGGTTTTATTAACATTTAATTTGTAATTCGAAATACTGCTGAACTCCTCAATAATGTCCAACATGGGGGGTATAGAAACATTGGGATTTGTAATCTGAAGGAGCAGGTCATCCACGTATGCTAAAACCTTCACCTCGCACGGATGAATAGGGATCACCTGCACCGCCTGACATGCTAACAATTTACAAATTAATGGCTCCAGATAGATGTTGAACAACAACAGTGACAAGGGGCACCCCTGCCTGGTTCCTGACTGCAGCATAAACACCTCTGAGATCACCCTGTTGCAAGCAACACGAGCTGAGGGGAAGCGGTATAGAGCCTTGATCCATTCCATGAATTCTGCTGGCAAATTGAAGGCATCGAGGGTAGCAAACAGGTAGCACCAATTTACCCTGTCGAAACGCCTTCTCGGCGTCCATCGAAACCAATACGGCCGGGTAAGGTGCATCTCTACACACCGAGAAGAATGCGACAGGGTACGCATATGGTCTGAGGATAACCTTCTCGGCATAAAGCGGACCTGCTCAGGGCCTACCAGGGTATTAATTACCGTATTAAGACAATCTGCCAGCACCTTGGATAAAATGTTTATGTCGATATTCATAAGGGAAATAGGGCTATAATTGGAAACCTTATTGGGAGTCTTGTCCGGTTTCGGTATTAAGACTATAAGACCTTCGAATAAAGAGAGATCTACCGGTTGCCCTGATATAATCTGTTGAAATAAAGGGAGAAGCATTGGGATTAAATGGGTTTTAAACTTTTTGTAAAAGTTAGCGGAAAAAACGTCCACCCACGATGCTTTATTCGTAGGTAAATTCTCCATCACTTTAGAAATTTCATCCACCAAAATGGGGACTAACAGGTGATTCCTCTGGTTCTCAGACAATTGGGGTAAACTGGTACTTTCCAGGTACTTATGTATGACCTGTTCCGGGAAGGGGGATTGCATGGGGCTATATAAGTCTTTGTAATAACTGGTAAATTCCTTTCAAATGTCTTCAGGGTGAGTTTTAGAGGTACAATCCGCCATAGAAGTTATCGAGGCTATGTATCGAGATGATTCCATTTGTTTGATCCTAAGTGCTAAAAGGCGCCCTGCCTTTTCCCCTTGGTCGGTATAGGACGCCCGGGTCTTTAACATGGCAAATACCACTTTTTCCCTCAAAATATCATTATACGCGGATCTTACTTTGCCCCCATTAGATATGCCCCAAACCCCACCCTCCGCAACCACTTACTCAGAGCACACTTTACCTCCAGCTGTTCCTGTTTTAACTAGGATTATTTTAATCTAAGTATATTTTCTCAAATGTCATGCTCTTATTAATGTAAGTACTCAATCTAAATGTCATTACATTGTATGTATTTTTTCTACCCATGTCTGCATTGTACTCTCAGATTTTCCCTTAAATTGCTAATTGTACAAACCTATGCTCATGTCTGTACAGTCTATGTATGTCAAATTGTATGTGGGCCTCAGCCCCTAGGTCACATCTGGAATCGAGCATGTTGCTCAGTATGTTCTCCTGGTAAAACTCGTAAATAAATAAATAAATTCCTGCTTGACTGATTCTGGAGATTGTGGGGAAAGGTTCTTCTCTAGCTCCCTCATCCTAGATAGTAGCTGAGACAAGTTTAAAGTAGCCATTTTCTTCCTGTGGGTAGCCATACAGATTAAGATGCCCCTCATACAGGCTTTAAAAGCCAGCAATAGCATGCCAGGTCTCTCGGAGGGGTCAAAGTTGTGTTCACAATATCTTTGGATATGCTCTTGAATGTGTTTAACTAAATCCGATTCTGAGAGCAGTTGATCATTAAATCTCCACCTTGACCCTCTGCTGGGTAATGAAAGTAATGACAACTGAAAGGCTACTATTGAATGGTCAGATAAGGGACCTGGTAATATTTCAGCCTCGAGCACCCCCAGTAGTAGTGAATGGGATTGGAGAATGTAGTCTATTCTGGAGGAAGAGTGATGGACAGGGGAAGTGTAAGTATACATCCTCTCATGAGGATGTATCACCCTCGAGATGTTGCAGAGGCCTATCTTGTCCATTAATTCCCTTAATGCCCTCTGAGTGGGGGATAGGCCCTTTCTCTGCTGACACGTTTTATCAACCGAGGAGTCATAAACTAAATTGAAATCCCCCCATAATCATGGGTAACGAAATAAAGGGCAATAAGGCCTGTATTAATTGTGTAAAAAAGCTAGGTGTATCCTGATTCGGGCCATAAATACTACCTAGCAAGATCTCTTTATTGAAAAGCAATCCAAGAACTAATAAGTATCTACCTGAAGGATCTTTTACCTCCTTGATCATCTTGAAAGGTATCCTTCTGTGTATGAGAATCACCACCCCAGCACTTTGAGTAGAACCCCCCGCAGAAAAGTATTGGCTGAATTGTTGCTTTCGTAACTGTGGAGTTTCTGAATCTAGCAAATCTGACTCTTGTATATAAGCAATGTCAGTACTCAGAAGCTTTAAGTGCTTTAATACTTGACACTGCTTGATCCTTTTCCAGACCCCTTTTATGTTCCAGGAAGCTATTGTAATTAGATTAGCCATCTTTTCCAGATAAGCTAACCTGGCCTAGAATAACTGCTGCTTCGTGTCCTGACCACACAATGTGAACCCAGCTTGTTTGAGAATTTGTGCTCAATACTAACCCCCTTCCCCAACCACCCTCCCCAAAATAAAAAGGCAAAACCTGAGCATTATCCGCCCTCCCTTACCATTGCCCCATACAAACCCACTAACTGCCTGGATTCCGCAATGCATGTTATCCAAAGCTGTCCTTTCCCATCCATCTCCCCATTGCCCCACCCTTATGGAGGAATAACAGTCTGCCAAACCAAAAATCCAATGTGTTTAACACTGCTTGTGGGAATATTAGGAGGTTATGTAAGCTAAACAATATTAAATGCACCCTTGTGGGATCTTAACACGGACTGTCATCCAAAACCTCAGGCTTGCAAGAAAAAAAATGACAGAAATCCCTTAACTAGAAGCAAATAGCCCGAGATTACACTTGGGGAAAAGGGTAAGAGTACTGAAACACAAATTTAATCGTGAAACACATAAAAAGACCCTTAATCCCCAGAAAAGTAAACAAATGTACTATCGCAAGCACTAAAAAATTACTCGGGGTATATCGAACTGAGCACTGTGTGAAATGCCAGAGAGCTCAACAATAGGACTGTAGCGCCCTCTTGTGTCATTTAATGGCACATTCAGACTCATTGCAGGGCCAACCTTCCACTACACATAATGGTCCTACTTGAGAGACGCAAAAAGTTAGACACTTTCTGAAGAAAAAACAAAAGACACAATCTCAATACAGATCAGGAGCTCTCAGAAAATATTAACTCAGCCTTTCCTATGCCGGATTTTCTACATTGTGTCAAGTAATACGTGAAACAAATAAAACTTGCTACCATTACAATAGTACTACTTGGTAACATGCAGTGAGTCCACCGATTTCTTGCACAGTCACATTATGTCTCTGTATGAATAAAAGTCAACCGGGAACCAGTGCTTCACTGGTTATGAATCAGAATCATCTTGCAAGGTTTAAACACGAGCGCAGTAGACAGGTAACATCCCTTCAAGTTTCCTCTATCACTTCAGCAAACAGGGAATAGATCTGGGAAGACTTTTTGCAGGGCTGCTTTGGTGCTCTCGCAATCCTCAAAGGTCGACCAAGCTCCAGAAATAAGCACCTGCAAACATGCAGAATACCCCATACGGAATTTCACTGCTGCAGCTATGAACTTTGAGACTAAAGGGTGAAATAGGGTTCTGCGTTGCCTTACAGTGGCAGGTAGATCTTGCATGATCCGAATTCGCTTCCCCTCGCAGAGCACCTCTTGCATCTCCTTGGTCTTCCCCATAAAGAAATGCTTCTCCTGGAAAATCAGAAACTTTATTATTATGGGTCAGGGATTGGCTCCTGGTGCAGGCATCGACCTAAGGGCTCTGTAGGCTCTCTCAATGGTATACGTTGAGCCAAACGGGGAAGGACCAGCCAGTTTCTCTATCAGTTTCTGCATAAATAGGATGGCATTTGACCCTTCCTACTTCTCAGGCAGCCCAATTATGACAACATTATTTCTGCGGCTCCTCCCCTCTAAATCTTCTATTTTCTGCTCTAATTTCTTAATTCTTTGGCGATTATCCACTACTTCGCTACTAGTGGGTTCTGCTTTTTTCTCCAGAGGGACGAGGTGAGACTCACTGTCTGCCATTCTGGTAGAAAGGTCCTCCAATGCTATAATATTCTGCTTTACTTATTAACCACTGATTTCCGGTCGTCCTGAAATGGTTTCAATTCTTGGAGGAATAATTCGAGGGTGAGAGGGGTCGCATCAGGATTGGGACTTGCAGAGGCCGCTTCCGTAGTTTGCTTTGTGCCAGCCACCGATTGGGCCTGGGATCTTTTACTGCCTTTTTCTGGTGTAACAGGAGGGGTATGTTTCAGCATAGCAAGGCACATTTTGACCTACATTTCCACCAAATCTGGTACCTGGTGGATCACTGTGTCGGCAGGTATACTCGTGGAGTGCAATCAAAGGTGAAATTTGTCAAAAAAACTCAGAGAAAGGCATTAGGCGATGGGAGAGGAACTGGGAAGCAGCTACTCGGACCTCAGCATCACGTGATCCCCATCTGTGAGGGTTGTTATATCCACAGTGGTGTCTGTGCCTAACTGCCGGCCATCCATGTGAACCAGCAATGAGTACCTAAGGGAGTGACAGGGACAGCACAGATGCTCAGCCAATGCATGCTGCTTGCTGACTTAGCTGCCTCCTTCATGACTTGCAGTGATAGGGCCAAGCATGGCTCACAGACACTGTGCCACTGCAGCACTGACAGATCCTTCCCCATCCCCCATTCACCATCACCCCATTGGCAATAACCCACTCACACATGCAGGAGTACCTGTGGCAGGTCCAGAGTCAGTGTGTGTGTGTGTGTGACACAGTGGCAATGGCACACTGCCCACATAATGATGCCACCAATGTCTAAACATCCATGACCACTGCAAGGATGAAGTGGTGATGAGGCAGGGTAACCCAAGCTCAGGACCATCCCAGTTCCCACACCAGAAAAATCCACAAGTAACATAAGGTGATACACAAGGCCCTGAGAACAACACAGTGGTGAACGTCAATGATAATCCACAAGGTCCTATGTGTAGAGCATATGTGGTGTGCCACACAGCATTGGTGTACCACACATACACAATGGCAACAAACCACCATAACATGTACACACCATAATATGTGGTACAAAGCAATAGGAGTCACTAATACAGAGCAGACCCATCACTAGACATGTTCATGGACTCCATGACTGTAGCCTACAAGTGGTATACATGACAGCAGCACCTAGGTCACCAGTGCTGTACATATAACCATTGGCATATAATGCTCACAGCAGACGGTGACCCTGTGCAGCCCCACATGTGCTAAGGGTGTCAGAGGTTAGATGAACACACACCCTTTCCACAGGCTGCACTGTCTGCATGCCCCCACAGTGTGTGTGGACACCAGTTCATATAGTGACCGCTATTCATATCATCCAATGCAGTGCCCCTGTCAGAGCATTGTCAGGCCCAGTGTCGCAATGCAGGCTGCACAGCATAATGCGGGTCATCATCGCATCCATCTGCAATACAGGCTACATTGGTGTGGCTATAACACAGTGTGTGCTGCTGTCATAAGAAACATGAGTAGTGTCCAGCAACTGCCTGACCAAGTTGCACATCTATGCTGTTCAGCAACAGCCATCTGCAGGTTGCCACTTAGCATCAGTGGTGTCAGAACTGGTGTTTGCAGTGTGTGGGTGCCAACACAGGTACAGGGCTGAGCAGAGTCCTCCACAACTGCCAAGGGCAGTTCAGTGGGTGAGCAGATGTTCGTGTTAATGCAGGTTGTGTCATGTACAGTGCAGGGTACATCGTGAATGCAGTGTACACGGACTGGTGCTCCATAGGACAATGGATACATTACTGCAAACTGTGTGTGGATTGCCATTGGTGTTACCATAAAGGTGGGCCCTGCCACAAGCACACAATCAACAGATACAAGAGTATGGCCTCCATGAAATGTGTCCAGAACTTCATTAATGATGACACTACCTTGCTAATCAATGTGGTGGAGAAATGGGCCAGAAAGATACTGCCACCTGGAGCGACAAGATCAGCAAGATCGAGCAGATGTGGGTGTGGTGGATCATATGTGACAGGCTCAACAACCAATTAGGTGTGCAGCACACAGTCCATCAGATACAGCACAGGTGGAATGACCTTGCATGGAGGGAGTCAGACCTTGTAGGTGACCTATGCCTGATGGCACAAGCAGCCATCATGGCCATGTGTGATGGACATCCAAGGATGTCAGGTAAGTGACATAGCATGCATACACCGACACACACTGTAGCAAGCAGATACCGGTAGTTCTGGACAGAACACGCAGAGTACGTATGCCTGCATGCACTGCATGCCACATGCTAAGCATGATATGTACAATGCGTAACAGTGCTATGTAGGGGGTGTGGGTCACTGGGTACAAGGGCATGCTGCTTGAGATGTGGGGGGGGGGTAGTACAGTCATGCATGTTCACTGTATACCGTAACAGTGTGCAAGTGTTAACCACACTGCCATATGCCTGACTATGGAGGACAACCACACTGCTCTGCAGCCTGATGCCTGAGATGTGTAGGACAGTGCACACAAGCCACACTGGCATGGCATGTGATTCACACAACAACACAGTCATTTATGAGGGTGGCACACATGGCTCGTGCCTGAACACAGGTTCAGTGTAATGCATGCACCATTTGTGTCATTACACATGCACTGTGGCATGTGGACATATGCAAACACAGCACAATAATACGCAGTGTATGCACATCAGATGGGTACAGCACACAGTTACAGATATCACTGACATGTGACATGCATAGCATCTCACTCATGTGCACAACAACAGCATAACATTGGTTATGGTGGGCAAACACAGCATCACTGCTACATGGACATGCAACATACAGTACAGTACAGTAATGGCCCTTCACGTGCACTTTTGTGGGTGATAATAGTTTCCGACAGACCTCGAGTCAGCACCCATCGCACAAAGACATGCCCATGAGCGGGCAATGTGGCAACTGAAGACAGCTGTGGCAAGGGTGTACAGGGAGTGGACATGACAACATGCCCAAAAGAGAAGGATCATGAGAACAATGATGATGGGAGTCAGACTGCTGTACACTGAGTGGAGAATACAGAAATGACAATAGATGGCCACATGGAAATGAAAACGGCAACAGTGGGGGCATTGTTAGTCATGCTGGTGATGGCAACAGGGACAATGAGAGCACCAATTTGGCAGGTCAGGATGCTGGTTTGGACAGTGTATGGGGAAGGGGACACAGCCAATGATACAGTGGGGCCACATGTGTCAACTCCTGGTGGGGAGGATGAGATGCATGCCACACATGCTGTGGCACCAGATGAGCAGCATCACCAGGCAATGCAGGAATTTGCTCGCGGACTTGCTGCACATGTATGGCCCATAGCAAGTCGTGTTGCACTGCTACATGCAGATGTAGGTAGATTGCTCAAATATCTTGATGGGTATATGGGTGTC
This sequence comes from Neoceratodus forsteri, assembly GCA_016271365.2. Classification (NCBI taxonomy): domain Eukaryota; kingdom Metazoa; phylum Chordata; order Ceratodontiformes; family Ceratodontidae; genus Neoceratodus; species Neoceratodus forsteri. Next base: position 277,627,996 of record CM057449.1, read on the forward strand.
ATATGTATAGATGGCACTTGAAGACATGAGGCACTATGGCAACCATGGCCATGTGACACATGTCACCATGTATGTACTAGTGTGAACCGGAATACACACCTCCATGAACCCTGTGCCTTCCACATCATGCTGCAAACCTACAATCTAGAAGGACATTCAACACGATTGTACATGTACATGTACTCATGGAATTTATAGATTTGATCTCATCTCCCTTAGAGGAGTTGAGGCTCGTGGGTACAGTGTTTATTGACCTCTCCAAAGCCTTTGACTTAGTTGACCATTCTATCATGTTACATAGGCTGAAGTAAGTTGGCGTGATATGTCAAATGAACCATTGAAATGGTTCCATTCTTAGTTGGAAAACAGATCCCAGATGGTGGTGGTGGTGGAGGGTAGGTGTTCTATATCCCTTCCTGTGTTTCGTGGTGTTCCTCTGGGGTCCATTCTTGGACCCCTGTTTTTCATTATATATTTAAATGAACTTTTTAGTTTATTGAAGTCTACTTCAGTTAGACTTTATGTGGATGATACAGTCCTGGTTTCTGAGGGAGCAAGTGTTGGGGAGCTCGAAGCTAGGTTACAGTCAGATTTTGACATTTTGCAAAAATGGTTTTCCTTTTCAAATTTAGTCATACATTCAGAAAAGAGTCAGACAGTATTATTTAGTTCAGCACCATCTTGGAAAATGTTTAAGGATAAGGTTTTGCAGATTAACAGTACAAAGAGGTAGTAAGCTGACACAAGTCTCAGCGTATACATATTTGGGGGTTATTATAGATCAAAACTTTGATTCTTCTGTTTGTTGACTATGGATGTCACATTTATTCTCATGCAAACCAAAATGTACTTCATAAATTGGACATTTTCTATAACAGGTTGGCTAGATTTGTTTTATGATGTAAATATGACACTCTTCATTGTTTGATGTACAAATCTTTAACATGGCCATCTTTGGTATTACGTAAACAAGAAAGCTGGGCTAGCTTCATCTTTAAAAATTGTAAATCTTGTTTTCCAACACCTTTAGCTGGAAAGTTAACTCAACCCTTGCATTAATTTAATTTAAGGAAAGCAAGGGCTAGAGAATTTGAAGTTCCAAAAATAAAAAATAAATTTGGGATAATGTTATTCCAGTATAAAGCATCTATAACACAGAGCAACTTCCTAATAATAGTCAAAACCCAAAATGTGACACTAGGAGAGTTTAAAACAGTAATGAAGCAGGAACACATTTTTTCACTGTTATTGTAATAGATGAAACATGGCTACTCATGGATCATTTTATAGTGATTAACTGTATGTGTAGCATTTGTTTTTAGTATTGAATTGTATTGTTTTTTTCTTCCTTTTTATGAAAAGTTGTATTATGTCATAAAACAGGAGTGCCTTGGAAAGAGGGCCTTATCAGTCCTAATGACATTTTGTGAAAGTGCAAAACACACTTATTCCTTTATAAATAAAATATTTTACTACTACATGTACATGGCCACACCTTTCACTGTACATACCCTACCCTATATGTTGTTTCTGCCTGATGCCCTATTACCTGTACCGGATGGTGATGTTATATAACACATACTTGCTTGGCATATTGCCAATAGAATATCGCTGTTAACATGGGTGCACCTGCTTGTACAAATGTAGGCTGTTAGTGTTATGCATATGCAGGTTCCCCGTTTGTTGTTTAAATTGTTTGCATGTGTTAATCACTGCTGCTTATTACACATGGCAATGTTGTGATGATCTCACATGATAGATGTATGTGTGTAGGGGTGAACAAAGTGCCTAGCACAATGACACTGTGGATGTGTGACTGTAGGCCATGCATTTTGCCATGCACATGTTATAGTATTTTGTGGTATGATTGTCACCATTGATAGTTTGTTGCACAAATAAACACATTCAAATGTTACATGTTTAATTATGTTGCTTACGACACCAGCAGGGGTGATAGGGTCAATAGTGTCTGATGTGGCAGTAAGGACTGGCCCAGCAAATGGTACTGTGCCCTTCCAAGGATGGCTGTGAGGCAGGGGGTGGGGTAAAGAGGTATACGTTATGGCTACTGTCATGCAGCTGTGTGTGTGTGTATGTCCATGCTTGTGTTGCATGTCACTGTCAGAGTTCTGGCAGCACATACAGATGAAAGCCATGCGCTCTGCAATTGTAAAGGTGTTGCTTCTGGGTGTAGCCAGTCGATGTGGTTGTGTCATTGTGTCACACAGCTGAGGGGCATGGATATGCACAGCCTGGTACAGTATGGGACTATGGCCATGTAGGTACCTTGCCACAGATACACACGTGAGGTAGTAACTATGTAGCAGTGTATAGTGTTTTGCAGGATGGGTTGTGCACATGGGCTTGGTAGGGGTGGGGTGTGGCATGCATTGGAACCCAGGTTGGTAATGCATGAGTTCTGTGTCAGCACCGGTGAACAGCATGGGTACATGTGCAAGTCACACCTGGGTGTACATTCATCCAGTCCCAATGGCAGCCCTGCAGTTGGTGTTTGTCTTGGACAACACATCTGATGCTGCATAGACAGTCATTGACTTGCCATGCCATCCACATGACTGTGCCAGTTTTGTGGACTGCATGTGTCTGTCCCACATTGTATAGCATGCATAAAGTGTGTGCCACAACACACCCGCCCATGTGCCATAGGCCACATGTGCACCATTTAGGGTGGTCACCTGCTAGTCGCTGCATGCCGTGACATCATGTGTTGCCCATTGCCAATTGCCTTGCGTAAGCACATGCACCTGTTGTGCACTGGCCACCAACACATGTCACAGCATCTGTGATGTCCAGTGTCATACTACATACATGCATGGATTTTGCATACTGGAATTCTTTTCATTTCATGTGGCTCATGCACTGTGGGTAAGTCAAACTGCCAATCATCAATATGAGACCACACGGTTTGGGACTGAGGCTCTATGCTCTCACAGCATATGCATGGCAGGGACATCAACCAATATGTTTGGTGGCATGCATGTGTTCCATTCAGTGCAGTGTGCTTCTACTGTATTTATGCCATTGTACATTCCGCAGGTCCACCATTGCAGTGTCTCATCCATGTTCCATCAAGTGTGTGCCCATGTACCCATGCCGCTACATCTATGACCTCATTGCAGCCATGATTAGCAGTATTATGACACTCCACCCTTGCCCTTCTCTCCAGCATTTTACTTCAGATGACCCAGCACCTGTGCTACCCCAGGTGCTGTATGTCAGGCCATGTGCTGACATGGCCACTGGTCCCCACTTCTGCTGTGGTCACCATCTTCAAGACCCTCACAGACCATCTTTGTGTGTCAGCAGGGTCCAGTGGCTGCATGTCATCAGGAGTGTTGTCGGGAACTGCAGATGCCTTGGATGGTCTGCCCCTTCTGCCTGTAGTGTGTGTCTCCCTTCCCTGGGTGGCCATTGGCATGGTCCTCCTGTGGTGCATGCACAACATTGGTGTTATTGTCATCACCAATGCTCCCCCTTTTACTTGCGTTTCCTTCCTGGGATCATCTGTGTGTTGCCAGGCACCTCCATTGGGATCATCTAACATGCCGACATGCGCTGATGTGGGTACATGTCCGGCAGCTGTTGACATGGTTGTAGGTTGTGTCACATCACCGAGTACCACACTGACTATGTGTACATCACTGATGGGTATGTGACTGTGCTCTTGACCCTGAGTCATCTGTTGCCAGGCATCTGTGTTTGTTTCCCCCAAAAGCACCGTGACCTCCTTTGTGTGTTAGAACCAGATTTTACTGTCTGCAGTGTATGTTTCCATTAGAGCCACAGTATTGCGGTCAACATGGGCTGCATCAGGCATCACTTACTGTGTCACCATGTTGCTATTGCCATTATTGCATAGCACTGCTTGTGCAACCATAACCTCTGTGTGGTCGTGGAATTTACTGCCTGCTTTTTGCTGCTGCATCTCATTGTGCATATGTTGTTGACCGTGATTCACAATGCCACACCCTTCCCCCTGTTGGTTCCCATCATGGCACATACTCATGTTGTCCATGCCCATTCCAGTATCATGTCCCCCCCTGTTGTTTCTGTGCTGCTCTCCTGTCCCCTGTCTGTGTGTGCCATGGTGCCACTACATCCATATCTCATTCATACTTCTGCTGCGGTTGTACCATGTTGTCTGGCATACTGTATGGGCCACAGTATATGGCATTTTGCTGTGTGCCTGCAGGTACTGTGTGCTGTGCTGGGGGTATGCGTTGACCATTGTGCATTGGTCATTCACTCAGATACATGTGTGGCCCCTTTGTGTTACGATTGGTTACAATGTTGCCAGGGTGCTGCAGTGTTGTCCAGTGCATGCCATGCAGTACCTCCATCACTGAGGTCAATGAACTGCTCTGGGTGCTCTGTGCCTGACATCCGTGCTCCAAGGCCAGTGCAACATGTTTCATGGCATCAGCCATCTTCACAGTGGTGTTGTGCAGCATGTGCATCATAGACATTGATTCCACATGCCGTGATATAACATCGCATCTGACTGTGCCCACTGTGGCCAGCAGTTTCCATATGGCATCCACTACATACCCCTGTTTTTTTGCTGTGGTGTTTGTTAGGTTATTGATGGTGATGCGTATGGCAGACACCTCACCTCGTACCACATTGTGAGTGTCTGCCACACCGGTGGAGGTCCTCCTCGAATGATGGTGGTGGTTCTGCCATGGCATACTGGTGGGATGGTGTTTACTTGGCCTGTATGCTTGGTGTACCTTTGGTCCAATCCAGTACATCATAGATACATACATAGACAGTGTCGGCAGATAAGGGCCTATGGTCCACCCAGTCTGCCCATTTGAGCTTGTAAGTTCAGTTTGTTTTCCTAGAAGTCTGTTGCCCCTTACCCCTGACCTCCAGAATTCCTTTATGTCTATCCCATGCATTCTTAAATCCCGTGATTGTTTCAGCCCCCACCACTTCCTCTGGCAGGGTGTTCCACTTGTCCACCACCCGTTCTGTGAAGAAATTCTTTCTTATGTTTCCTCTGAATCGTCCTCCCTCCAACTTCATCCCATGCCCTCTAGTCCTGGAACATCTTTTTCACTTAAAAATAGTGTTTTCCTGCACCTTGTTCCTCCCTGTAAGACATCATATTCATTGCCGGTCCCCTCAACATGCTCTAGTGTCTGTAGCAATTCCTCAATCACAGGCAGATTATGATTGTAGTCAGTGTCCTGTGACTGCTGCTGGCTGTGTTCCAGTGTGCTGGTGTCTGTCTCATCATTCTGCAGCACCTGTTGTTCCTGTGTGGCCCCAGTCTCCTCTGTGTCAGCATTCTCACTTTCATGGCCTTCATCTTGCTGCCCTTGGCCTATGGGTGGCACAACCACTGGCTCAGTTGTGTCCCTGGGCAGGACACCATGCTCACCTGTGTAGATATGGAATTTGGTTACAATGTACTTTGTCAGTCACACATACCCATGTCTGTGTGTGTCAGTTGCATGCATTTGTGTGGTGCATATCTGTGCACTGCACTTACCCTAGGTGCCACCAAGGTTGAACACATCAAGGTCTTAAACGCCCTCCACCATGCCAGCACTCAGGTGTGTGGTCACAACTTCTTCTTCTGCCCTTCTGAGTTGTTGTAGCTGGTTTGGCCCACCATCAGTGCCCAAATTGCTATGGTGGTTGTGTGCCAGATTCTCCATTGTCCTGTATTACAGGTCGCGGTAACATTTCTGCAGCTTTCACACAGTGCATTTGCATGGGGAGATGGCTAGCACCTCTCATGCCTCCTGCCACTGTTTGTGTTGTTCCTTGTCACTGCCTCTGGATAGTAGTATGTCAATCTGTGGATGGATTGAGGAAAAATGTAGTAATGGTTGTGTTCAGTATGCAAGTCACCCTGCAGTCCACTGTGAATGTGTGTACACCTGTGGGCACTTAGAAAGGTGACGCATCTGTCTGTGGCAGGCAGCTGTGTGGTCTGTGGCCTCTGCCTTTGTACACAGCACAGCTATATCAGTCATGCTACATCATGACCTCACCCCTCTCTGCAGCTGGAATACAGGAACTGTTCTGTCTCCTGTGTTTCATCACCATCTGGTGTTACATTACACACCTCCCCCTTGTACATGCCTGTTGCCTCCAGGCTCTTCTTCACTGGTGTGCATCCCTTGCATCCCTGGGGTCAGTCCATCACAAGACACATCCTCCAGAGCCATGACATGCCATTGTGGACACATTGGTGCCTGTCAGGGTACCATCATTACATCCACGCACCCTTGCAACAGCATTCCTGGGAATGTTTTTATTTATTTATTTAAATGTTTCACCAGGCGTGACAAATTGAGCAACAAGATGCTCATCTCACAGTGCAAATGTCCATCCCTCGTGTCCCATTCTCAGGTGTGTCTGTACCTGGACCACTCATTCCTGCCCCTCCAGTCCTGCTCACTGTCACATTGCTAATGGTGTGTGCATGCGTGTGTTACACACAGATGCATTCATAAGGGGTTCTGTGCATCACTTACTGTACTGACCGCACTGCCATGCTGTGTTGCTCAGTTCATGGCTGTGTGGATGTCTATTTGCACCTCACCACCTGCTGAATGTTCCATGGTGGGAGTGTTGCCATTTGCTGTGTCTGTGCCTGGTGCATGTGTCTTGGCCTTATGTGTGCATGTTGTGTACTGCTGTGTCCTCTTGTGCCTCGTGCCACGTCTGTCACCGACCACACGGTATCTTGGTGGCACATGCGTGCATGGTGTGCTGCAGGGCATGCAGTCCTCCCAGACAACACTCATTCTGCAACAGGGCACAACCATCCACCACCCAGTCACACTGACCTTGCCCACTGGCAAGAAACCACATGTTCAGATGTGCACCATGTTTGCACCATGTTAACCGTGTCTGCCCCAGCAGTGCCATCCATGTATCCCACTGCACGTCATCAGCATCTTGGGTGCGGAGCTTTGGGTACCTGTGTTTCATTGCACAGACTGTGCCTGTTGCCCTACATGCCGGTTAATGTGAGTAGTCCATGTAAGGTTCATGTTCTATGCTGTTCAGATTTATACATCTACTGTGGGCTCTGCCCATATACAGCCAGTGTCCATGGTGTGAGCATGGCCCTGCATTTCAGGGTGCTACTCATACTGCCTGTTCCAGGGACAGCATAGCCCATATTGTCCTGTGCTATGACACATTTGGCACATGTTGCCATACAGTGCCATTGCATTGTGCATACACAATCTACTGTATGGCTGCTGCTGTACTTCAGATGCCATACCTTCTATGGCTGTAACACTGTGTGGTGGTCTGTTCAAATGTGTATGTTGTCCACCTCATTTGGCAGATCATTGTGTGTGTTTCTACATGGTTTGGACATAGGCATGTGTAACATCCCATGCTGGTGTTCAGCACCACGTAGCAGTGTGCTGTGTCTGGCACAGGGTACTTGGTTTGTTTCATGTGGGTACTGCATGCCACTCCCTGTTGCTAGTAGTTCAGTGACCCACTTCAGTCTGTGCTACAGGTTGTCTTCTTGTGTTGTGCCATCCTTTGCTGTCTATTGCCTTTGTCCCTTACTGCAAGACCTGCTCACAGGTGTCCAAGTGCATTGTTCAGTCTGTGTCCAGCCATGCACACATACAGAGTACATACAGATGATCATGCTCTGGTTGATGGGTAGCCCACTTTTGGTGCTGCAGACCCTGCTATTGTTGTCCTGGCATCAGTGACCTGTGTCTGTTTTGAGGCACCTGTGTCAGGCATCCTTTGTGTGCCCTTGTGTGTTTTTCACACCCTCACTTTGTTGTGTCTGCTCCTGTTTGCAGCATGTGTGTAGGGCACTTTGGTGTTGTGTTGGTGGGGGAGCATCTTTGTCCCCACAGCCTCTGCATGAGCCCTAGTCAGTGCTCACCCTTATGTGTGCCACTGTCTGCTCACTTGACATTTGGCTTATCCCCTTGCAGCATGTGGAATCCACATGACTCTGAGCACTTGCATGTGTCCCTGCCTGCTGATCTGGTGACTGTGACTGGCACTCATGCAGCACTGCCATGTCCTCTTTTGTGGGGGGCATCATCCATTTCTGACCCTTACCTTCCTGTCACAGGCCTGTGTGCATATTTCACCTTTTCCCCCCGTCTGCCCCATTTATCTTGTCTGCTCGCCTTCTTTGCCACCTCATCCACCAGTATATCAGACTTATCCTCTGTAAAGTTTTGTTTGTGCCTGTGTTTGGTGCCTGTGGGTTGCATTGCTCCTTCGCCTTGCATTGCTCCTTGCTCTGCTATCACAGTTTTACAGCATGCACACTTCTTAGTGTGTCCCATGCACCATTTGGCTTATGCAGCTGCTGCTGCACATCTCACTGTTTCTTTCAGAAAGTGGTGCACAGCTTTTGACATTGGCTGTGCTGGCACAGCCCCATCTACGGTGCAGGCTATGCTGGTCTAGTGGACCTTTAAGAATGGAGAATATGTCCCATAGTCTTACACGTTGCTCCAAGTTCAATTCGGTTTTATTGCCTTTATCCAGATCAGTTTAACACTTAATTAGGTACAGTATAACTGATTTTGTGTTAAAAAGTATGTCTTCTGCTGACCCGGTGGTGCTGAAGGTTGAGGTGCTGAACTAAATGCCTTGCGCCACACCGGCGACCTGGGTTCAGGAACTGACTCGGGCCACTGGGGGCTGGCAGGGGAGAGGAAGGATTGAGCATCTCATGACTGTTCTCCTTCCTCTGGGAAGGGTGGGTGCAATGCATCATGCTGCAGTGGTAACTGTCGGAGGCCAGCCAAAGTACAGTTGCATGCATAGTGGGGGGAGTGCGGCAGGCATCAACAAGGACATGCTGAGATGCCATTGCATGCCTGGTTCCATGGGGAAAGAAACAGTAGAAAACAGAGGGGTAATCTCAGTGGCTGATGGCCATGCCCCACACCCCCAGACATGAGAGGTGTCTTCACCAGGGTGTGGCTAACCCTGTGTGCATGGGGCAATTATCTGTGCATCAGACCTGTTCCGGGGGTGTGGGCCCTGGTAGCCAGAGGTCATGAGGCCTTTTTCGCAGGGAAGTAAAAATAGAAAGTAAAAAAATGTGTCATCTGACAAGCCTGCATTTTATTAATGACAAGAACTATCACAATTTATTATTTGTACTATTTAAGTGTCTGTAACTCAGGAAATAATGTTAATTGCAGGAAAAGCATGATAATATTAGCTGTGACATAGGTGTTAAGTAACACAGATGCACCTTTCAGCAGATCTTGCATTGAATCTATAAAAGGATTTAACTTTCCAGTTCTGATGTGCCCCCCAATCCTCAAACCATGTTACTGTTTATTTTTTAATTTGTATTTGCATAAAACATTTGATTAATTTCAGAAAAACATGAGAATAATAACTACAACATAGGTGATCAAGTAACACAAATGCATTTTGCAGCAAACTTCACATTGCATTTGTAACAGAATCAAATTCTCCTAGTTCTGATGTGCCCCAAAAAAATCAATTCCCAACTTTTATTATTGAGATATTTTATTTATTTGTATTTGTATGAAACATTTGAAATGTATGGCTTAGCTCATTTAGAAGTCACGGATAATCAAGAAGGCAGGAGAAGACATTTATAAGTCAAAAAATGTTTAATGACTTTTTTAAATAATCTCCCCTTTGTTTTGTTGTTTTTTAGTCCTCCTGAACAGAATGAAGAGTACAGGAAATCCTGTAGGAACCATGGCAGATCTTTAGACAATCTTTGACTATGATTGTCTTTGGTAATGGCTCCCAAATCAGGATCAAGGACTTTAGTTCGTGTTTAATTTTTTGAATATGAGATTATGTTATTATGGGATCTATTAAACTGATGGTTGTTTGTAAAGTAGTCAAAAACATAATTTACTACATAGATTGTAATAGTTTCTCAGGTTTAAAAGTCTAACATTTTTGATCGAATTTTAAACTGTGGTAATGTAGCGGATGTGCCTTTGAGATACTTAGAAATAGGAGAGGTATAATTTATAATTTATTGATTAAGGCAAAATGTTCACTTGTCATTTTGATTTTTTAGTTAATTAACAAAAGAAGAAGAAGAAGAAGGAGAAAAAGAAGAATAAACATAAAAGAAGAAATATATAAACTAAAATAAAAATAATTTTACTAATTCTAATTTTTATTATATTTTTAATTTTTAAGTAAGCATTGCCTGAGGTCGATGGAAAAAGGGAATACTGATATATAGAAATAAAAAGAACAAAACCATACAGTATGTTTGTGACAAGCTGGCCTGTGGTAGATGGTGAGACCACCACGCTGGGTTTAAAGTTCACAGAAGAAAATGTACTTTTATTGCTCTGACTTTTATTACTCCAGAAAAGCATAATCAGTCAGTTCAACTTCTCCAGACTGGCCAGGTAACATTAAGGTTAACACAAAACAGTTATTTCAGGCTGACTTGACAAACGGAATCTTTGAACCACGTATGTGGGCCAGCAGAGTTTTCAATATACAGTCTCAAACAAAACAAATAATTTGTGGGCTGCAGTTTTGAATGCACAGTCTCAAATAAAACACAAACCATTTTTCCTTTTTGCCTTATTTTGCAGGCTATCAGCAATACATTCCACTCACTGTTTTTGGCCCAGCTGGCTAGGCTGATCCTTTACCTCTGGACTCTCTGCTCTAGAAATTGTCTCTTTCTCAGCAGCAGGTTTCAACTTCTCCCCAGAAGCTCTCTCCAACAATTAACCATTCTCCTTGGCTGTCTGCCCTGGTTCCTTTCTTACATTACACCCTCCATCTTGCAGGGTTCTCTGCCTAGGAGTATCTCCTCCCTGCAGCAGTTTCCAGTTTCTAACTGACTCCTTGCTGGAGTATCCCTGCCTTTCAACCATCCCTCTAATCTGCAACACCTGGGAAGGCACCCCCCTTGCCTGTTCATGTTGCATTCCCTGCATTTCTTCACCCTCAGCCAAGGAGTTAACCTCTTAAATCCCAGGGTAGTGTTTACAATGTCACATGCCTCCCCCCCCCTTTGTGCGAAGGCACAGTTGGTTGGCTGCTGACCATTCCCCTCCTGGGACAGGAAGTCTGCATTTCCATTCTGGGTCCCAGCCTGGTGGTGCACCATAAAGTAAAATGGCTGGAGGGCTAAGTACCACCTGGTGATGTAGGGGTTGTCATCCTTCATCGCCTGTAGCCACTTCAGAGGAGCATGCTCTGTGACCAGGATAAACTACCAGCCATGCAGGTAGTAGTGGAGGGTGTCCATAGCCCACTTGACTGCAAGACACTTTTTCTCTATCACTGCATATTTTTTCTCCCGGGGAAAGAGTTTCCAACTGAGGTAGAGGATAGGATGTTCCTCCCCCTCAAACTCCTTGAAGAACATGGCTCCTAGCCTGACTGCAGAGGCATCTGTCTGGAGAATAAAGGTCCTGTTGAAGTCAGGACTGCACAACACTGGTTCTCTGCTCAGTGTCGCTTTGAGTTGAGTGAAGGCCTGGTCACACTCCTGTGACCATTGGACATATACTGAGGGCAGATTTCCTGGTGAGGTCCGTAAAGGGGGCTTCAACAAGGGTGGACATGTGTGGTGATGACCTGTGTGTACCCTGCCAATCTTAAGAAGGATCTCACCTGAGTTTTTGTGGTGAGTATTGGGCACTCAGCTATGGCTTGGACCTTACTGACCAAGAGTCTCACCTGTTCATATGACTAGACAGTACCCTAATTACTTCATTTCAGCTTTGGCCAAAGCACACTTCATTGGATTGGCCATCAGCCCTGCTTCTCGTAAGGACTGTAGTACAGCTACCACCTTGGATACAATGGGACTCCCAATCAGTGCTGTGGATCACTACATCATCTAAGTAAGCAGCTGCATAGTGGGTATGGGGTCACAGCAAGCTATTCATGAGCCTTTGAAAGGTTGCAGGTGTCCCATGTAAGCCAAAAGACATGGAACGGAACTGGTATAGCCGAAAGGGGGTAGCAAATGCTGTCTTTTCCCGAGACTCTGGGGTCAAGGGGATTTCCAGTACCCTTTTGTTAGGTCCAAAGTCATGATGTACTTGGCTTTCAGTAGTCTATCCAACAGTTCATCTACCCGGGGCATGGGGTAGGCATCAAACTTCAAGATGGCATTGACCCTGCAAAAATCACTACAGAAGCCGGTAGCCCTACCTTCTTTTGGTACTAACACTATGGGGCTACACCAATCACTGCTGGATTCCTCAATCACCCCCAACTCTAGCATGTCCTTTAACTCTTTCTTAACAGTGTCTCATACAGCTTCAGGCAAGTGATACGGTCACTGCTGCATCTTCTCCCCTGGCTCTGTTTCTATATGATCAGCTATCATATGGGTTGTCCCTGGAAAGAAGGAGAAAACATCCAAAAACTGGCTTACCAACTCTCCTAGTTGCTGTTTCTGTTTGTGAGACAGCTGTTCTTCCATCAGGACTTGTTGTGACACTTGGACAGCCAGTTCTGAGTACACTATGATTTTTTGTCATATAAAAATGTGTTATGGACTGTCTCTCATGAGAGATGCTGAGACAGCATGTGAGATGACACACACACACACCCAAGTTTAGATACAAGGTGTTACCTGGAAGGCCAGGAGCTAATTACAGACTAGAAATGGCCTTAATCAAGGATCTCCTGTTTATCTAAGTTAAATATAGCTTTAACTGCTAAGAGGGACATCAATATCCATTTTATGATGTTTAGAGGAGGAAACCATGTTATGGCACACTGGTGCAAAATCATAAATGCTTTGATGTCTGTGTGAGAGAGGGATACTACTCACAGATGAAAGGAAATTTACAGACTTGATTGGGGAAGTTACATGGGGAAAGGAGTTTCTGTTGATGTAACCTTAATTAACTTACCTTCTAAAATGATAAAACATCCTGGGCGTATGATTTTTAATAAACAGAGAATGAGCTAGGTGACCTCACACAAAGGGGTTGGCAAAGACAGTTTTTTTTAAACAGTATTCTGTTTTCCTTCAGAGACACACTTTTATCTACATTCTGATAAACACACATCTTTGAGCACTTTAAGCAGGTATTCAGAGAGAGAGAACGAGACAAATCTAAGTACTGTAGTAGGAATTGCACTGTTAAAACCTTGTTCTTTTAAAAGATTGTATGGTTCTTGTGATATATGGTTCTGTATTTTATGTTTTACATATTTTTATTTATTTTAATAAAACTCTATTTTTAGAGCCTACTTGGTCTGTCTTTGAATTTCTTTCTTTAACAAGTGAAGTATATATGGTTAAAGCTGACCCTATGCATACACTTGAATGGTGATACCAAATTTGAAAAAGATAGGAGTAATCTGAGGTCTTTATTAGAGTTTTTAAGTGTTCATTTTGTATACCTGGTTAGGTGCCTGTAGGCAAAGATATCTGGCCCTTCCAAAGACAGAATTATGTGAGCCTGTGCATTGGATACTCTAGCAAGAGGTTCAGAATTTGAATCTCTCCAGAACTGAGACCAAAGGTTGATTCCAACCCACAAAACAGACAGGAGGGTTACCCTGTTTCTGTTAACTGTTCACAAGACTGCACTCGGAGGTTGGCACTGTGGGAGCAGAGGGCCTGACCTGATGAGTGGGTTTGTGTTACTTGTATCCCCGGATTCTCATCTAGCACATCGGGACCCAGATTCACTATGTCTGGTTCGGGGGACATCAGTAGGCTATTCCCTGGTTCCAGAATTTCAGCAAATTGACATGGTAGATCTGGGTCTCATTTCACCTCTCTGGCTGGCAAACTTCATAGACAACTGGGCCCACTGTCCAGGTAGCTTTGTAAAGCCCCTTTAATTTGGCTAGAAGCTTATTCTGGCTGCTCGGCAACAAAACTAGTACCTGATCACCTGGTTTATATTTTGTCAGCTGGGCTCCCTGATTATACTAGTACTCTTGTTTTTTTTGAGCTTTCACCAGATTCACTTGCGCAAATTTCCCCACTCAATCTAATCCTTCCCTCAATTGCAGGACATAGTGTACCACATTTTCAGTCTTGGAGGTCAGGTTTCTCCCACATCTCCATTACCACATCAAGAACACCTCATGGGAGATGCCCACAGAGGAGTTCAAAAGGAGCAAGCCCTGTAGAAGCTTGAGGGACCTCCCACATTGTGAACGTCAGTTAGGGAAGTAACTTGTCCCAGTCCCTGACCTCATAGAAACATAGAAACATAGACTTTGACGGCAGATAAGGACTGCTTGGCCCATCTAGTCTGCCCATTTTCTCTACCTACAGGATAGGCCACAGATCCTAGTTAACCAACAGCCTATTTCTTTCTACCCCCCACAAGAATTGCCTTATGTCTGTCCTATGCATTCTTGAATTCTCCCACAGTTTTAGACCCCACAACCTCCTCAGGAAGGCTGTTCAGCCATCCACTACCCTCTCTGTGAAATAATACTTCCTCACATTGCCCTGAACTGCCCCCTATCTTAACTTGTGTCCCCTTGTTCTTGCAGGTCCTTTTTCTGAAAGATGCTACCCTCTTGGACTTTGTTGATTCCACTGAGGTACTTAAAAGTTTCTATCATGTCCCCCCTCTCCCTTCTTTCCTCAAGGGTATACATATTAAGCTCCTTTATTCTCTTCTCATATGGCTTCTCTTGCAGTCCCTGCATCATTTTGGTTGCCCTCCTCTGGACTGCTTCTATTCTGCCTATGTCCTTGCGGAGATGGGGTCTCCAGAACTGGACACAGTACTCCAGATGGGGTCTCACCAACTGTCTGTACAGAGGGATAACTACTTCCTGTTTTCTGCTGCTGATGTCTCTCCTTATGCATCCCAGTATACCCCCAGCCCTCCCTACTGCCTTCTCACATTGCTTGCTAACCTTAAGGTTATTTGATATGATTACCTCCAAGTCCCTTTCCTTTTTTGTTGCTGTCACTACCCCGCCTCCATTGTGTATTCTTCCCCTAGGTTCTTGTTTCCCAGGTGCATTATTTTGCATTTCTTTGTATTGAATCCTAGCTGCCATATTTCTGACCATTCCTCCAACCTTGCTAAGTCCCTTCTCATCCTTTCCATGCCTCCTTGTGTATCAACCCTGTTACAGATCTTTGTGTCATCTGCAAGAGGCATCTTTTTCCTTCCAGTCCCTCTGCAATGTCACTTATGAAGACATTAAAAGGACTGGACCCAATACTAAACCTGCGGTACCCACTATTAACCCTCTTTCTTCAGAGTGGACTCCATTTACAATTACCTTCTGTGTCCTGTTGTCCAGTCAATGTTTTTCATGACTCACCCTAGGACCCACTCCCAGGCTGGTTAATTGACTATTAATCTTTGTGTGGGACTGTGTCAAATGCCTTGCTAAAGTCTAGGTGAGCCATGTCCACAGCCCTCCCTGGTCTACTACTTTGGTCACCCAGTCAAAGAAATCTATTAGATTCGTCTGACATGACCTTCCCACTGTGAATCCATACTGCCTTGGGTTCTGTGCCCCCACTGGCCTCTAGGTACTCAACTATTCTTTCCTTCAAGTGACTCCATCACTTTTCCTACCACAGAGGTCAGACTGACAGGTCTGTAGTTTCCTGCCTCTGTCTTGGTCCCACTTTTGTGAAGGAACCACATCCCCTTCCTCCAGTCCTCGGGTACCACACCATCCTCCCATGATTTATTAAAAAGAGTAGCCAGTGGTTTCACTAGTTCCCCTTAATTCTTTTAGAATTCTGGGGTGAATTCCATCAGGCCCCATTGCTTTGTCCACCTTCAGTTTTAGGAGTTCTTGCAGAACCCTTTCTTCTGTGAAAGGACTGGGATCGACCTGCCTATCAAGAGTGCTTCTGTTAATTGGATTAGGCACTTCCCCTCCTCTTTTGTGAATACTGAGCAGAAATATTCATTCAGTATCCCTGCTTTTTCACTGTCCCCTCTGCCCACCCACTGTTCATTCTATTCAGCCTCACTATCCCTCCCTTTGTCTTTCTACGCTTGCTGATGTACCTATACGAGGTTTTATTCCCCTTCTTAACCGAGTTGGCTATCTTTTCATAGTTTGGGCCTTTGCTATTCTGACCTCCCTCCTGCTTCCTTCTGCCTTAACTGGTACAGCTCTCTGTCCTGTTCCTTCTATGTTTCCTTATACTTCCGGAATGCTATCTTTTTCTTCCTGACTTTCACAGCCACCTCTTTTGAGAACCACAGTGGCTTTTCCTTTCATTTTGATTTGTTTATTTGCTTCACACAAAGGCTTGTTGCCTCTGTGATGGCAGTTTTGATGATTCCCTATTGTTGCTCCACACCTCCTTCTAGCCTGTTTGCTAGTGCTTTTCTGAGGCACTCTCCCATCTTACCAAAGACAGCCTCCTGAAGTCCAGTACCCTCACTTTTGTATGGCTTGACTCTGTAGCTGAGGTTGCTGAACCACAGTTTGATGGTCACTTGTTCCCAGATGGCAACCTACTTCTAGATCTGAGATCCTGTCACTGCCCCCCATTTGAGAGTACGAGGTCTAAGATTGCTCCCTCATGAGTGGGTTCCGAAACTAGCTGTCTGAGGCCTGCCACCTGTAGGGCATCAGTGGTTATGAACTTTTGAAGCACCCTTTTAAGGGTTTTGTTGCATCGGTCCATGAGGTCATCTGTCTGGGGATGGTTGATAGAGGTTCTAATGGAGCTGATTCTCAATAAAGTACAAACCTCCTGAGTCAGGTGGGACATGAAGTTAGTTCCCTGGTCAGTCAACATTTCCTTTGGTATTCCCATATGACTAAAGATCTTTAATAGTTCCCCAGCTACAATTTTGGCTGAAATGGTTCATAATGGGATGGCCTCGGGGTACTGGGTAGCACACTCTACAATCATCAGAATGTATTGGTACCCCCCTGCACTTTTTTCAAGGGGTCCCACTTCATCAACCCAGTCCAGTCAAATGGTGCCCCCATAACAGGTAAGGGCACTAAAGGGGCCCTTGGACTGTTCTTTGAAGCTACTAACTGGCACTCGGGACAAAATGCACAATAATCTTTAACATGTTGATAGATGCCCAGCCAAAAGAATTGGGGTAACTGTCGGGCTAGTGTATTCTCTATCCCACAGTGCTCTGCAACAGGAATAGAGTGGGTGAGGCATAGTAATTCCCCTGTCTGGGCCTCCTTACTAACTTGATACAGTATACACCCTTGTAACTCAAAATGAGGATAGTGTGCTGCCTGATTCTCATCCACCACTTCCCTTTCCCTTACAGCCAACTGGGTGTATACCCGGCTGAGGATCCCATCAGCCATTTGTTCTTTGGCAGTGTCTGGGCAGTGCTTTAACACATCTTGCTTTGATAAGGGTGGCCCTCTGGGACTTTGGTTAGGTGAGTCAGTGTTAGGGTTGGGCTGTGGGCCACTTTTGCCTTTGCTTCATCTCCCTCCTGTGCACCTACCCCTTCAGGACCCCTTTCCTTTGCTGACCTATGTTCTTAATTAGATTTGTGGGTTCTCGTCTGTGAGTTAAAAATCCCTGGGTCCGGTCACGTGATGGCAGCCTGAGAGATGACAGTTTCTTCCCGGAGCTCCGCTCTCAGTCTCCCGATTTAGATTATAGCGGTATCTTCACACAAAAACCGGCTCCAATAAGGGTGAGCAACTGTGGATTTTCCTCCAACGCTAGAACTCGGCGGTTTAATGAAAGTGTACATGAAGAAGGCACCCCTGAGGCACTCCCCTCCACGAACACCGGAGAAAGAAAAGGCCGCAAAATGGGCTAAGCAGCAGGCTGCTAGTGTACCCAAGATGCCCACATCAGAAGCTGCTCTGTCTGAAAGCAGGTTTATGGAGATCATGCAACCTCTCCAGACTGCTATCACCTCAATTTCTGAGGATTTACAGGAGATTAAGGGGCAGTGGACCTTGTCTAGAAGGGTCGGGGACTGAGGTCTAGGATCACATCGATGGAGAGAAAACATGAGAGGAGTGAGACAGAGCTAACTAATATGAAACGTAGAATGAAGAAGTTAGAAGACAAGCTGGAGGATTTAGAAGGCGCAGTAGGAGGAATAACTGATAATAATCGGGTTGCCAGAAAGGAAGAAGGAGTGCTATAATAACTTTCTTGCAGAAATTCTGTTGTAAAATACAGCTGGTCAGGGGTGGAGAGTACGTAATTGGAGAGGAGCCCACCGAGTGCTGTGCCTCCGGCCACCAACCCAGAGCCAGCCACCCAGACCAATAATCTTCAAATTTCTGAACCATATCTGGACAAACAACATGTGCTTTCCAAGTGAGAGATGTTAGCGAGCTGACATGGGAAGGCAAGAAGATACGATCACTCAGGACCTGCCTCACTCGGTGAGGTATGGAGGCAAGAGCTGCACCGATTGTGTCCAAATTAGTGGTGGCTTCTAAACCATTCAGGTTAAGTACCCTGCCGTCACTGATGATAAAACATGAGGACAAATGGCTGGCATTTGAGTGCCCTCATGAAGCTATACAGGAGCTGAAAAACATCTTTCCAGATCTCTACAAATGATCAGTAGAAGGATGATCCTTTGACAAGGACACTGTAAACTGGTGAAACTATAATGTAAACTGAGGGTCCAGCTGGTAATATATTGTGTGTGACAGATTTCAGTGAGAAGTAACAGAGGAATATTAATATTGACTCTTTGTGGCGATTTGTAAGCTTAGCGATAATGGATCCCTGCTGGTGGTCTTAGGTAACGCAGAATAGAACAGGGCTGCCTGTAATTGAGTCTTCTGGAGTGGATCGGAGCTGATCAAAGTAGTTAATCTTCATATGGAAATAAGCTTACATGTACTCTGATACTCCGATATGAATATGACCCCTCGCCCTGTTTCACTTGTATCTGTGAGTACAAGGTAAATTTGATTCGTACGGCTTGGTAGCGTGGATCTGTGTGTTCTACGAGGAAGACTTGTTTATGATGATGAAACGAGGTGTGTTCGCTTCCTTCCCTCGGGTTGATGGTACAACCTGGTGCACCGCCCTCTTTTAGTCGAATGAGTGATGGCACTAGGAGACTGATTAGTCAAGATGGTGGATGCTGAATGGGACTTTCGGGGTCTGTCCTGGATTGATCAAATAGAGTCTATGGCTTGGGTCATGCAATGTGCATCAGACTTGCATACAGGATCTGATTACGAAGGATTCCTTTTTTTTTTTTGAATCAGCGGTTGCTGTGGGGACTATTGATCTCTGCATTGGTTCATTAAAGCATTTTAATTGATGATTTAAGACACCTCATTGGAAATAGTCTGCTCAAACTTATTGGGGTGAGCAGCTACATAACTGTTAGAGTTAAGATCCGCTAACTTGGTTCATTGTTGTTAAAGTACAGTTTTATGCATGGTTTATTAGCGAGGGGGGGGCTCTGGGGGGAGGGCTGAGTAGTTTGGGCTGCTTAGAAGTGAATCACGTGGTATAAAGTGAATAGGAGTGCAGTTTATTTGAACTGGGGCATGATTGGGGTATTGGGGCAGGGGGTTTTAGTTTGGTGATAATAGGACAGAGGGGTTGGAGTGCTGTGGGACAGAAGGAGAAGGTTGGGAATCATGGAGCGAGAGGGGGGATCCAAGGCTGCACATCGTCAGGGTTCTTCAAGGATATTTTAAGTCAGGGGGTCTGCAAATACTTTAATAGAACTGCAGTACAATCCACTGATATATCTCTTATGCACTTGTGTTTAAGATTAATGGTTGGACAACATGAGTAACCTATATAAGTTTGTCAGCTGGAATGTTAAAGGAGCCAAGGATAGGGTTAAGAGACAAATTATATTAAGGCACCTAAGTCAATAGGAGTACAACTCACCTTTCTGCAAGAGAGCGCACCTAAAGAGAAGTACTCCATTACTTCAGAAGGGCATGGGTAGGGCAAGTTTTTGGGGCAGGGACATCCACTGAAGAGGGAGGAGTAGCCATCCTCATAGCAAGGAGCACTCCTTTAAAATGGTGGAAGAAATTTGGGATCCGGAAGGTCGCATACATTATAGTACATGGCTTTAAGTCACACCCAATATTACTGTGTCAATATATGGCTCCCAACCGCGATTCCCCAGCCTCTTTTTTATGAGATTACTGAATATGGTTGTGTTCTAACCTGGAAGCTTACGGTATTAGGTGGGGACTGGAATCTAGTACTTCAAAATGACTTGGATAGATCAGGTAGGGAGGCGAGGGACTATCGCCAGCACACAGAGTAATTGAAGGATCTCATTAGTGAGGCCGCCTCTGGTAGATGTTTGGCGTGTAATCAATCCAACGGGATGGCAATACCCTTTTTCCACAGCACACAAGACATACTCATGAATCGACTATGTGTTAATTAGTTCATTTGCAATGTCAGGGGTAGTACAGCAGATATATCTGCCAGAGTGATATCTGACCATGCACCAGTCAGTCTGGAATTTCGGCTAACTGTGGGGTGTAGGCGGTCTCCACAATGGAGATTAAATTGCCAGATGCTGAAGGATGAATCTTCACTGAGGCACATAGTAGATTTTATCAAGGGTTTTCTCGAAGGTAATCAAGGCTCAGTGGCTAAAAAGGATCTAATCTGGGCTGCCTTAAAATGCTCCCTAAGGGGGGAATTGATTAAGATGGCCTCCAAAAAGAAGCGTATGCAAAAGGTACAATTAGATTCCTTGCTTGCTTCCATTAGGAGTATAGAATACAATCTATCCCATGCCTCGACGGAGGGAAGTTGGGCCAGACTCTACCAGTTGCAGGCCCAATATTCAGGCCTGATGTCACAGAAAGTGGAACTGGCCCTTTTGAGGACCAGGCTCCAATATTTAGATACAGGGGAAAGGGCGAGTAAGTTACTCGCCATGCGTATCCGTCACTTAGACTCAACCCAGTTTATTGCTGGAATTTGCAAGGGACAGGGTGAGCAGGTATGTACGGACCCAGGGTAAATGGCGAAGGCCTTTGGATCTTATTT
The DNA here is from genome assembly GCA_016271365.2 of Neoceratodus forsteri. Taxonomy (NCBI): domain Eukaryota; kingdom Metazoa; phylum Chordata; order Ceratodontiformes; family Ceratodontidae; genus Neoceratodus; species Neoceratodus forsteri. Next base: position 277,648,925 of record CM057449.1, read on the forward strand.
CCAGGCGTTATATGCGGTAGATCCAAAGACAAAACCCACCGTGGATGACATCAATCTATTTTTTAGTTCAATGGATCTACCAAAAGTAACAGATGGAGAAGTGGCCTTCTTGAGTGCTCCAATTTCGATCCTAGAAATCCAGCTGGCCATTCAACAAATGCCCTTAGACAGGTCTCCTGGACCAGACGGGTTCCCAGTAACTTTACAAGGTATGCCATTCGTCAATAACACAGTTTTAAAAGAGGTCTTTCAGTATTGGTTCGATAACGGATTATCGAATCCTAGCTTCCAAGCGATGGTCTCTTTAATCCAAAACAAGGAAAGATCCTCTTAGTATGGATAATTTACCACCTATTTCCCTATTGAACACAGATATTAAAATCCTAGCAAAAGTCCTGGAAAATAGGTCATCAAAGTTATAGGTAATCTTGTCAGTCAGGAACAAGTGGGATTTATGACGGAGGTCACCCCAAGATCACATGAGGAAATTACATCTCTCATTACAATTGCAAGGGCAGCTAATACCCCAGCAATACTCATGTCATTGGATGCGAAAAGGCATTCGATAGGAGTATCTTAGGATTACCTGTTTGCCATCCTGTCCTTTGGCCTGCCTGATGATTTCCAGAGATGGGTACAAATTTTATACTCCTTTCCTTCTGCCAGGGTAAAGTGCAGCAGGATATTATCCGGTAATAAAAGTTGGAGGCGGCGCAGAGGCAAGGATGTCCATATCCCTTACTATTCAATTATATTTAGAGCCATTATTGCATAGATTGGCAGGGAATATTCTTATTAAGGGTATACAAGTGGGGGAGGCCAGGTATGCGTATTCGGTATATGCAGATGATATATTACTACATATTGAAGACCCTGAGGCCTCAATCCCAGCTATCATGGCAGAAATTGATTCCTTCTCTAAAATATCTTACTACAAGTTAAATCGAGCGAAGATGAAGATCCTTCCCTTAAATAACGAAGTTACGAAGTCGGACTTGTTGTCGTTTGGCCTTTGTTGGGAAGCAAAGTCACTTATGTACCTAGGAATAAATATCTGTACAGAACTGAACTCCATGATCAAGAATAACCTGGGTAGTTTAGTTAAAACAATAATGGGGGATATGGATAGGTGGCGACTGCTCTCTTTTTCACTTTGGGGAAGGCTGAGTATTATTAAAATGAACATATTGCCAAGATTATTATATCCCCTGGGTATGATGGGCGTATATCTCTTGAAAGGGTGGTTTTCCAATTTACAGAGGGCATTTAACCTATTTATATGGAACGGGAAAAGGGTTCGTAGATCTTACATTAAATTGACAGCCCCGAAGTTAAAGGGAGGATTAGCGGCTTCCTCCCTTTTCCTATATTACACTGCAAGCACGTAAGCAAGCTGGGTTATTGGAGTGGAGGAACAGTCAACTGACTTACTTACCTTTGTGGGTAGACATAGAGCAACATTTGGCGAAGAGAGGCGGTGCTCGCTCGGGCTCTGCTATATGTCCCAGTCGGCTCATCCTAAGCCCTTGAAAAGCAACCCTATGGGATGGTCATTAAGGCCTTTCATCAGCTACAAAATACCTTACAGTAAAATGGTACCATTAGATTCCGGCCAACCCATTTTTGGTAACCCACATATTAAGGTTGGGGGTGCGACATTGTCCCCTACATTTTGGCCCCAGGTAAGTCACCTTAGGGTCTCGGACCTTTGGGTGAATGGGAGACCTCTGCCCTTTGATCAGCTGATGAGATCTTTAGGAGTTATGCATCAGGAATTATTTAAGTGGTTGCAAGTCAGCAAGGCCCTAACCTCTTTCTTTTCTTGGGTAGCACCCATCAACCACGGGGAAAGAAATCTTAATACACTTTTATGTATAGCTTCTCAGCCGCGCCCAGTCTCCAAGATATACAAAACACTCCAGGAGTGGGACTTCAGACTTCCGTCAGGGGTGTGTTTTTACTGGATGAGGGAGCTGGGAATACTGGAGATACCTAGTCTTTGGAAGCAGTTTGGCTTACAATGTATAAATACATAAAGCAAGATAGGCTGAGAATGGTACATTTTAATATAATGCATAATATGTACCTAACTCCAGCCCAGTTAAGTAAATATGGGGCCAAGGATACTCCCTCTGTAGCAAATGCAGGAAGGACGATGGTACCTTGTACCATATGGTCTGGTTATGCCCCTCCACACAGGCCTTTTGGGGTCCATTAATAACCTATTAGACCCTATTCTTGGCTTAAAAACCATGTTCACCCCTGAGGTATGTCTGATGAGTCTTTTCCCAGTAGGTATCTCTAAGATTAAAGGCCCAAATGTCTCATTATCAGCCGTTGCTAAATTGATAATTTTGAGGCATTGGGCTAGTGACAAATCCCTTCCTTGATGGAGTGGTACAGAGAGTGCATTCTGGCACTGCAGCTAGAAAGGCATATTGCTTGTATGCTAGGTAGACTGAAAATATATCGTCACTTTGGAGTTCATTAGAAGCGCTCTAATGGCGTGGAAACCTGACGATCAGACTACCTCAGGGATGGCAAATTAGGGTCTGTTTATGTGTGTAGCCTTGGTAGGGGGGGGAGGAGGGTTTAAGTTGTCAATTTAATGTGTGAGTTAAAATTTAGCTGTTAAATGTTACAATAATTAGTACCTTTAACTCTGCCTACTAGGTTATGTTTTCGATGAGACTTTGGTGAAAACAATAAAGATGTTTTAATAACAAAAAAAAATCCCTGGGTCTAGAAAGGGAAAAACATCCCCCAGCTGCAGGTGACTAATCCCCCTCCCTTCACAACCCTGAGACTGGGTAATTACCAAAGATAAGTCTGCTTTCCATAAGTCATCAAACCATTTCCAATCTCTTCCCAGTAACACTGGATAGGGTAACCCGGTGGCAGATCCCACCTTTATTGTCTCTGTTCAGCCCCCCAGAGTAAGTGTAACCATAGCAGCAGGGTAAGCCTTTATATCCCCATGCACACATCAGATTCAGAAAGGGTTTTGGTCCTGCCAGCATCAGGGGTTCACAAGGGCCACCCTGACTAGGGTCTGGTGACTTTTTGAGTCCACCAGAGCCTCCATCTCTATTCCTTCTACCTCAACAGGGACCACAAAATCTTGGGATTCAGATCCCCCACCTCCACTGTACAGTGAATACACATCTGTAAACGTGCAGTCTATGAAGGTACAGTCCATGTGGGGGCAGTTCTTCTCAAAGTGACCCTTCTGTCCACATGAGAAACATGCCCCTGTGTCTTGGCTATAGGGTGAATCTCCAGGTTTAGGCAGCAGGCCCTCAGGAAATGTATCCCTGGGCTGCTGGGTTGCCATCTTTCCCAGAGTTTGACCCTTATTCAGCCCATAACCTTCCTCTCTACATGCCCAAGATCCCTTCACAGTTCCAGCCAATGTTCCTTCAGTCTGGCTCCCGGGACAATTCCCCATCTTCCCAGGTGGCCTTGTAAGCTGGGACATGGGGCAAGAGGAGAGTTCAGCATCCAACACTTGTTCTGAGATCTGCATGGCCTCTGGTAGCATGGTGATCTTCTGTTTGCAGACCCAGCTCTGAATTCCCAGTGGCAGGAGGTTCAGAAATTGTTCCAAGATAATTAACTCTGCCACCTCAGGGACACTGTGTCCTTCGGGTTTTAGCCAACACCAACACAGGTCCCACAATTGTTGTTCCACTGCTCTAGGTTGTGCATCTGCTGCAAATCTGAAGCTCTGGGACCTCCATTGGTAACTTTTTCAGTTGATGCCTAGGTGGTCCAGGACTGCCGATTTCACCTCTGTATACTCCCTGGCTGTGGTACTGTCCATAGCTCGACAGGCCGCTTGGGCTTCCCAATCAGACAGGGGGCAAGACAGACAGCCCACTGGGGTATGGGCCATTCAGCAGCTTCCACCACCTGCTCAGACATTACCAGGAAGGCCTTGGAATCATTCTCAGATGTCATTTTGGTCAGCATGGTGTTCATCCTGGGAACCCCTGGCCCCATGATAGCCGGACCAGCTTCCCCAGTAGGATCTTGTCTTGTTGTGGCTGTTGCACCAGGAACTACAGGAGCTGCTGTTGTGGTTGCCCCAGCTGTATAAGGAACTGCTGTTGTGCCTCTTGTTGGGTTTGCTGTGCTTGTTGGGCCTGCTGTTGCGGCTCCTACTGCTGCTGAGCCAGCTAGGTGAGAAACTGTTGTTGCTGAGCCTGTTATGCTTGTTGCACCTGACGTTGCACCTCCTGCTGCTGCTTTGCCAGCTGCCTGAAAGCCTGTTGTTGTTCAGAGAGGAACTTCAGCAATTTCTCCATATCCATTTTTCCAGAATGTAACTATCCCTGCTCACTCCAGCAGTGGTTCAAAGCCCACTTCTGAAACCACGTGTGACAAACTGGCCTATGGTAGATGGAGAGGCAACATGCTGGGTTTAAAGTTCACAGAAGAAAATGTACTTTTATTGTTCCTAATGTAAGTTATTGCTCCAAATGTAAGTTATTGCTCCAGAAAAGCATAATCAGTCAGTTCAACTTCTCCAGCCTGGTCAGATAACATAAAGATTAACACAAAACAGTTCTTTCAGACTGACTTGACAAAAGAAATCTTTGAACCACTTATGTGGGCCAGTAGTTTTTTCAACATATAGTCTCAAACAAAATAAACTGTTTGTGGGCCAGCAGTTTTGAATGCACGGTCTCAAATAAAACACAAACAGGTTTCCCTTTTTGCCTTATTTGCAGGCTGTTATCAGTAGTTGTTCCACTGTTTTTGGCCCAACTGGCTAGGCTGATCTTTTCCTCAGGACTCTCTGCTCTAGAAATGGTCTCTTTCTCAGCAGCAGGTTTCAAGTTCTCCTCAAAGGCTCTCTCCAACAATTAACCATTCTCCTTGGCTTTCTGATCTGGTTTCTGTCTTACATTCTGCCCTCCATCTTGCAGGGTTCTTTGCCTAGGAGTATCTCCTCCCTGCAGCAGTTTCCATTTTCTAACTGACTCTTTGCTGGATCCTCCCTGCCTTTCAGCCATCCCTCTAATCAGCAACACATGGGAAGGCACCCCCCCCATGCCTGTTCATGTTGCATTCCCTGCATTTCCTCATCCTCAGCCAAGGTGTTAACCTCTTGATTCCCAGGGTAGTGTTTACTCTGTCATAATGTCTAATGTACTCAAATGATGTTTAAGATTGCAAGTCAATGATTGATAGATTTTGTGATGTAATTTTCTGATGTCATGATTATCAGTGTATGAAAGACCACAATGCTTTGTTAATGACACTCCTTACGGAAGCCAGAAGGAGTGAAGCACAGAAGTAAATTGTGTGTGGCCACAGTTGGTACTAAAAAGTGTTAAATGTATCTGGATAAAGGTAATAAAATTGAATTGAACTTGTAGCAACATCTAAGACTGTATTTCCTAAGAGATACCACTGTTTCTGTGTTTCTGTGAAGTACACTGATTGTTTTTCTTGATTGTGTTCATCAAAAAGTAGACGCCTCTCTCCTGCACTCATTCTATCCATTGAAGTGCTGCACTGGCTGGAGAACTTATTTGAAAATTGTCACCTAAGAATTTCATTATGTGGGGCTGTAAGAAGGCTATGCTGAAAACTTGGTGTACAAATCTGGTACATATGGTACAAGGTACAGGTTATGACTGAATGTTACACTATTGCAGCATTCACTCATAGCTTCTCTAACCTTCGCTCTGTTTGCTCCCCCTCTGCCATACACATGTATGCCGATGACACAGTCCTGTATGCATCTGGCGTCTGTCCTGCTGAAGTTACAAACAGCTTATTGCAAGACTTTGACAAGGTTCAGCTCTGGTTTGGTAACCATCAACATTCTCTCAATGTCAAGAAGACTGTCTGCATGACCTTTGGCACAAGGCTGAGACTCTCTTGGCTTCCTTCCCTGCCCACTTTCCACACCCTTGGTGGGACTTTACTTGAGGACACATTCTCCTTCAACTACCTAGGTGACTGGTTGGACCAACACCTAAATGCCTCTGGACACATTGACACCATCCAGAAAGAAATGTGCCCCAAGCTTAGTGGCCTATTTTGGAACCATAGTTGCATCCCTCCTACGGTTAGGCTTGAACTTGTTCAGAAGATTATACTGCCCATTTTTAAGTTTGCACATGTGTGATGAACTTCTTGGGATGAGTGCCTTTTGAGGGGTGTGACACTGTCCAATGCAGAGTGCTCTGTAATGGGCTCGACAGTATTGCACAATCATCAGCCAGGCTGATCATGATGGTGTTTTGCCTGAAGTGATCTGCACTTGAAAAGAAAAAGCCAAATCAATCTTGTGGTGGCTTTTCCCATTCATCTGCAGGTCACCGTGCAGCAAACAACTGTCTGAATCCCGATCAGCCTGGTTGACATCTCTGCCCCCCCCCTTGCCACCCCACCTGTCTAATTCTGGAAGGTGAGAGGAGGCGCTTTCCTCCTTGGCCTCCTCCACATCTTGCTGACTCCTTTTGCTTGTTTTCTCCCACACATGCAGAGTAGGCCACATCCAAAGCTCCATATGGGCTGGGAGAATACAGTGTCCAAAGGCACTTTTACTTGAAGCATGATCACACTAGCGGAACCCCCTACCTGCCATCATCAGAATGCTCAATCCCTGTGTCAGCATGTAACCCCCTTCCCATTTGTTCTGCACACTGGAAGCCCACCCAGTGTGCCAAAAAGCTACCTATGATGTTTTTGACACTGGGATGCCCACTCCTGGTGTCGGATTTGCTGACCCCCAAATGCTCTTATATTCTCAGCTGACCTGGGGTGCCCAGTACCCAGATTGGCATTGATCCCCCCAGTACTCTGGTACACTGGAAGCCCACTCCAGTGTGCCAAAATCCATGTTATTTATATTTTACCTATAAAAGAAACGGTCCCAGGAGTTTGTTTTTTTTTAAACCTGAAAAAAAAGCAAACGGGTCCGTAGTCATTCCCGCCTGCCCTCTCCCCAACCCACATCCTCCTTCTGCACACTCCACCTCCCTGCACCCCCCACACATACATACCTCCAGAGGTCAGAGCAGCTGATCTTCGTGGACCAGGGAAACATCTGCATTCTTCAGAAGCCGACCACAAACTGAAGAAAATCACGATAAGCCATATAATGGCAGTTAATGGTGGGTTTCAACTTATAATAGGTTGATATCTCAGCCACCTTTTGGAGTTTTGGCCCCAAATGTTCAACATGGTGTTCTTGGGACCCCACATTGTGAACACTGTCATTGTCATTTCATTTCTTGGTTCCAAAAGGTGATTTTCCAGTTGCTGTGTAGAATCACCTTTTGGGACAAATTAACAAAATTACAGTGGGGTCCCAAAAAGCCTTGTTGCACATTTGGTTAAAAAAAAAGACTGTGTTATGAGTGTTTGTTGTACAGTTTCTACGTACACTGGTAACATCATCAATTTTTAATATTTTTACTCCAAATTGCCAACATTGCCATTTTTCACACCCCATTATGAACAGTACTGCTGCCATTTTTTGCATCTTTCCCAAAATGTGTTTTTGTACCTGTGGCACAGAATGGCATGGTTGCTGTGCAAAATCAACTTTTGGAACAGATTAATGAAATACTAGTGTGAATGTTCTGACTGGAGATCTCAAAAAGGCCATATTGAAAATCTGGTGAAAACATGCCAATATATGACTGCGTTATGAGCATGCATTGCACAGTTTCTACACACACTCATAATTTTGCCATCCTTTCATATTTTCACTCCAGATTTTCAACATTGCCATTTCTTCATACCTCCTCATGAACAGTATAGCTGTCATTTTTCACATGCTGCCCAAAATGTGTTTTCACAACTGTGGCACCAAATGGCACACTCACTGTGTGAAATCACCTTTTGGGATTAACAAAATTATATTGCCACTGGGTGGGGTCCCAAAAAGCTCACGTTGAAAATTTGGAGCAAAAATGCAAACAAACACCTGAGATGTTAGGGTTTCCAACTGTAATGCCACCCTGTGCAGACTGACAGGCATCGGGGGTGTGACTTGGAGTCATTGGCCATAATGCTCACTCCATTTCACCACCACCCCACCTTGCAGCCACTGACAGGCATCAAAAGGTGCCATGGGGTCTTCGGCCTAATGTTAACCCAGTTCTCCTATACTGCACCCATCTCATCTTTTATCCTTATGGAATGGGGTGCATGTAAGGGCTAAAGGCCTCAAGGCACCCTCTGACACCAGTCGTTGCCTGCAGGGTGGGGTGAGGTGGAATGGTGTGAGTGTTATGGCCGATGACCCAAAGGCACACCATTAATGATTGTCAGTCTCTGCAGGGTAGGGGAGGGGATTGGCGTTACTTCAATACTTCACTATAATGCATCTCTCTGACTCCTGCACTACCAATGCCAATACCAGCAAGCAAACATCCGGCATTAACAAATGCGTTTTTTTCTGATGAAGTGAACCAGTGCTGGAAGAACATAAGAAATGTGTGTTGAAATTGGTGCCTTAAAATGCAAGGCAGAGGAATATACACAGAAAAATATGGAAGGCATGTACAACAGCAATACCAACCATGAACTTATGGCATTGACAAATGTTTGTTGACTACTGTGATGAAGTCTACAGTGCTGCTCCCAAGTCCTCCCTGGCCAGACTGGATTCCCACTTCTATCCCTTCTGTCTCTTTGTCCTTGATGCTCCCTCTCGCACCCACACTGTGGTCTTTATCAGGCCTTATCCTTTCCCTCTATTACAAATAGGTGACTCTACCACTGTCCTAAATTCACCTCCAATCACTGGCTGACTGAGCTCCCTTCCTACCTTTCCTCCTCATTTATAACACCCCCACCCTCCCACTCCCTTAGATCAACAGACTCCCATATCCTGGTAGCCTCCCAAAGATCCACCCTTATCTGCCAATCTGGTTAATCTCACTGCCTCCCAATAATTTGGAATTCCCTCCTCCCACAAATTCATCACTCATCCTCCTCCTACTCCATCAGCTCTGCCATCAATAACTACCTCGCACCTACAGTAGCTGTTCCTGCCATGACCATCCCTAATTCTCCCCTCTAAGCCCAGGCTAACACTATCACCTATCAGTACCTTCACTCTGCCCTGTTGCACCCCAACCCTCTTTCCAAATTCTAGCTCTCCTTCTTTTCCCCCAACTCCATCCTCAACTCCCTCCCTTACACTATTACTGTGTTCCTCTGCATGCAAAGTTGTAACAAGAGCTTGACCCCACTCCACCCTACACTCAGCAGACACACAACCCACCCATAAAGACTACTACCATCACAGTCCCTTTGCAGGGTTTCTCTGCATCCTGAAAGGGCCCTTCTGTTACTTGGCCTCTTTTATCTATCACTAAACCTCCCCTCTGACCTTCATCAAACCTTTCAGGGTGCCAGCATCCCTAAGCATATTCACCCTCACTGCCTAACAACTTGCTTCACTCCCATCATGCACCACTTATGCCTTGTATAGGCAGGGATCTTAGCATACTGGAGTAGTCAGGCCCCAGCAGACCCCTCTACTCCTCCTCCATCTCCCTTTCCCCTCCTCTTCCATTGCCTATCCCCTGATGGGGTTCTCAGCAACCCTAGGGTCATAGAGCTTGATAGGCCCTTATCTCTCTCCCCCTTTCCTCTATTTACCCTCTCCATTACCCTCCTGCTCCCTCCACCACTTTGACATAATGCTTGCCTTGTACCATTCCCTAGCAGGGTTCTCAACATCTGTAGCTGGTAAGAATGGATCAAGTCCTCTGTCTCCCCATCCTTCTTCCCTTCCACCCCCCTCTACTTAAAACCAATCACCTCCCCTGCCCTTGCCCTAAATCAACCTCTGGCTGGATTTTTACTATCCTGTAATTCATGAATCTTAACTGCCTCGCACCTCCCTTTCCCCTCCCACTCCCCCCTCAATACTTAGCCATAGTTCTGGCTACCCTAATCTATTGCACTTCTAAAGAAATCTACACTTCTGTCTTACCTTAGCTAACTTGTACTGTCTGTGTTACTCCCTACTAGCTTTTCTAGATCAATTACTTGATCTCCAATCAGACATAATCAAGCTACTCATTTATGTGTCACTTTGAGTTTTTCATTAAATGTCATTTTGTGCTATTGTATTTTACCAAGCTCTAAATTATTTTCCTTGTATCTATCTAGTTCAAAACTGTTAGTACCCTGATATTTCATTGTGTCATTACAGTTTACTCACTTTTATTTGAATATGATCAAATGTAAATCTTTGTTAGTGCTCTCAATCTATTTATACTATCCTCTTGTTCCGCTTCCACCTAGGTTGCACTGGGAGATGAGCAACCTGGTGCTCAGGGTGCCTTCCTGGTGAAACATTTCAGTAAATAGAAAAATAAATTAAATTATGTCTCCAAACTTTCAAAGTAACCATTTTTCCACACCACCTTATCAATGTGACATGTGTCATTAAAACATCCTGGGCAACATGTGTTTTCACACCTCTGGTGTGAGATGACATTGTGGCCAATATACTATATATGGTGCATGTCATGCCTATCTGGTGAATTCTAAAACAAGTATCTTCAAAACTTGTGATCACAATTTCACAATTTAAAAAAAAAAACAATTGTTAAACACATATCAAATGTGTGGCACTGACAAGTGCTTATTTATCATCAGCTGTTTTAACAGATTCTCTTTTTTCATATAAGATGACTCCTTTGTATTCATGCCTTCAGTTGATTCATAGCTTCAGAGCGATATGTTATTAGGCATGATAAGTAAAAAAACATGTAGTCAAGTTGAAAAGTCACTTATAGTTACCCTTTGTATCTTGGAACTTAAAGCACATTATTAATTTATTAATTTGATGTTTTATTTTAATTCTGAATTCAGGTGACATAGAACAAAACCTGGATCTACTGATACAAAAGATGTTTCGGTCCCTTAAACTCATGCAATTTGGTTATCTAATAAATGGTACCAAATTAAGCATATAAACATGGGCTGCCCTCTGATTGCTTTAAATGCTGCTCATGTACTTGCTATCAGGTAAAGTTGCTAAAACCAAGTATTTCAGGCAATGAAATTGCAATTCAGAATTGACAGCATTTCTAAAAAAGGCGGAGGTATTCTATGAAATTAACAACATTGATGCTAAGTTATGTTCTCAAAGTTACTGTATATAACAAAAACAAATTTTGAATCAACGGTTACCCAGTTAACCAAGGGTGTTAAGAAACAATTATTTGCTGTACTAACAACTCTCCAAAAGTAGGCATCGGAGGGCTAAATATATCTTTAATATGTTGTCACTTTTAGGTACCTCTGGAAAAACAAATTATCCTGGCTGACTATAATCTTAACTGGACTATTAGCACAGTTATTTATAGGGGATTATTTGAGGATGCATCTTGAAACAAATAACAGAACCTGCAAGATTGAACAATAAAACTCAGAAACAGACACTGCTTCATTGAACTTTTGTAAGTAATTAACACAAAATCTTAAATTCAGGCTGCTTAGCAGATACATTTGTATTTATTTATGTACTTAAAAGTTAATAACCAGGAAAAGCACCAATGAACCGAGTCTTGTTTCCAGATATGACCTAGGGAAAGGCAACATGAGAAAATAATATGTTTACATATGACAAAAAAAAAACATCAGTAACAAGAAACAAGGGCCATGGTTAAAAGACCCATAACAGTAGGTAACATCAAGGTACATAAGTATAACATTAAAGCAAAAAAAAAGTTTAGCCACCGATAACACCACAGTCCAGTTGTAGGACAATTAGTGACAATTCAGCTACTTTTTGTCAATGATTCAATGGTGTCTTTCATAAACCAAGATTTGTCCAAACAGTTTTCTTTGGTTGCTGTAAACTTAATCTTCCTGAGTTTCTTAATGATGTATCTAACATAGTTTGGACGTATGTGTATAATACCCTAATATAAATTTCACATCTGATTATATCAGTGGTGACTTTTCAAAATGTCTTCATAAACTTTTTCCTTTAGCTAAGAGACAATATTGAGGGAATGGCTTCAAATGGTTATCCAAGAATCTCTTTAAACAAATGAAAATCAGAGATCAGCCTTAGAACCAATAAAAAAAATTAGTTTCTGAATGGATAAATTACCAAACTCTTGGTAATTTATGCAAAAAATCTTAGCAGTAAAAGTAAAGTTTTCACGGACGCACAAATGGATAACCTCTCAGATCTGAAAACATTTTGGAGTAGTATTAATAAATTACCTAGACTGACTACTGAAACCAAAGTTCTAAATATTGAGTTAAAAGGAACTGAACTGAATGAATAACAAATTATAGCTGATCTTTTCAATACTCATTTGTGTAATGTCGAAAATTATCTTCAAAAAAACAATTCAGTTAACATTCAGACTTTTTCAGACTCACGTGGCCCAGAATCCTGTCTTTCTAAATGTTACATTTAAAAAAAAAATAAGCAGTGTATACAAATTACTGAGGAGATATAAAGTAGATAAATCTGCACATGCCAATGATCTCATCCCAAAGTGTTTTAAATTTGCAGCACCTAGTGAAGTATTTCTGATTTCAAAAATATTTAATTTTTCTGTTGAGTCTCAGCAGGTTCCAGACCTTTGGAAAATGGCCAGTGTTGTTCCATTGCATAAAAGGGGTAAAACTTAAGTGGTCAATAATTGCAGATCAGTTTCCATGTTGTCAGTTTTAGCAACACTTCAAGAAAAAATTGTCTCTGAACAACTGACTGAATATCTTGAAAAGTACAATATCTTATGTAATGAATAGCAAGTCTTTAGGTGGGATCACAGCACAGATGCTGCCTTGTTCTGATTTATGAATGTGGTATACGAGGCTATGGATAATAGTCTTATGACTGGAGTAGTGGTCATGGACCTGACCAAGGCATTTGATAATTTTATCACAAACTTTTGAAACAAAATTTATCAAACTTAGTCCTAGAAACTAGTTCATCAGCATTGATCAGGAACTATATGTTGTACTGAAAACAAGTTGTTAAATGTGGGACCACTCTTTCTGATGAATTCATTGTTCCCTGTGGCATGCTACATGGTTCAATTCCTCACCTTTATTTCACTTGGCATTAATGACATTTTAAACATTTGCATTTTGTCAGACCTTGTTATTCTCCAAATGCAAAGAACATATTTGAGAAATAAATAACATGTTGAATCAAGATTTTCATAGTCTGCCTAGGTGGTTAAACTCAAGCAAATTGGTTCTTAATACCAGTTAAATATTATTTGGATACCTGTAAAATGTTATTTGATTCTGCTTCTAAGGTTACAAAGTTAAAGCAGGATTTTCATGTTGGAAACCTATTATGGCATTCCACTTGAGTCTGACGATTCTTTCAAATATTTGGACTAGGAACATAAGAACATCTCAGCAGAAGAGGATCATATGATCCATCTAGTCTGCCCTGATTGCCTAACCCCTATTCTGTTCTTCTTCTGAGATTACTGCAGCACTTGTCCCATGCAAGCTTAACCCTTGCTGTGCAGTGAACTGATATATCAGTCCAAAATTCTTATATGTTCTAATTCTGTTGACATCCTAAGGGTTGAAAGCAGTGAGTGTTTTGGCCTCCACAACCTCTGGTGAAAAGCTATTTCAAGGGCCCACCACCCTCACTGTGAAGTAGAAGTTATGAATGTTCGTTTTGAACTTACCCCATGTTAATCTCAAACTGCACCTCATTGTTTTCATGGTCTCATTTTTGTGAAAGAGGTTTCTGCTTGTACTCTTTTTCTGCCCTTTATGTGTCTTAAGATTTCTGTCATAACCTCCCTGTTTCTCATTTGCTCTAGGGAGTACATTTGCAGTTGCTGTAGTCTAGATTCATATTTCTCCTGGTGCAGTTCCTGTACCATTTTAGTAGCTCTCCTCTGTACAGCCTCCAAGCAGTTTATGTTGTTTTTTTAGGTGTGGCCTCCAGAACTGTATGCAGTACTTGAGATATCCCCTCACCAAGAACCAGTAGTATAGGGAGTATGACCTCTTGCTTTCTACTTGTAATGCCCCTGCCAATACATCCTAGGATGCTACTAGCTTTCTGCACTGCCTTTTCACATTGTCTAGCCACTTTATATATTGATTCAGATTTGTCATTTGGATGTAATATGAAACATATTTCCTCCTATCTACATCAAAAATGGGTTAGCTATATAAGATTAAAAAATATTTAATATTGGATTCCAGAAAGCAGATTGCTACCCACAATCTGCCGCCAAAAACTGACTATGATCCATTAGTGACTGATGATGACATGTTAAAAACTATTCTCAATAAAAAAGAAGGTTCTCTATTATAAAAATAGATACATTTGCTTCTCCTGGGAGAACATCAAAATACACCAATATACTAATTTGAATTGACAATCTGCTTTCAGATACTGGGCAATCTCATTAAGGAACGGTTTACCTGTTAGTGTTCATACATTGTCTTCAGCTAATCTATTTCCAACTGTACTTTATGAAAATCTAAAAGGTCAAAACATTATTTTTTTCAGCTGTGTTAATTGTAATTTGAAATTAGTAATTTCCTACCATCTTTGACATCATTATTGCTCATCATATATGTAATAACTGAGTATATTATATATATGGTACCTGAAAATATAGCTAAAAATTCTGCTTTTAGAACCAGTGTAATTTACCCAGTCAACAAAAATATACTAAACTAAACTTATACTCAGTACATCCCATGTACACCTGCCCCACTAACTGAACTCACTCCGACTAGGCCTGTTATGTTGTATGTCCAATGCCTACTTCTCCCTGTTTTTGACTCTGTTTCTTCAGACCAGCACTAGATGCTGTGGCACACAATTTCTCTGTAGCTCTGTTTTCACTCACAGCCTAACTAGACCCAGCTTCTTCTCTCTCTCTTCTCTCCAATCATTGGACTCTCCCAGTGTGTGACTCCACTGCACTACTCTACCCTGACCCTCAATATGTATGCAGATGAGTGGCACAGGAAGAGATCTTGAAAACGGTGCCAAAATCCAAATGGCCACCACCCAATAACTCTGTGCAGTAACTGATACAGTTCCAATTTTCTTGATGCTTATGCCAAGCTGAGGATAGTGTCAGGGTTGGGGGGTGGATGGTCCCACCCGTTGGGGATAGAGTGATGAGCTGGGAGTTCAGAGTCCATCAAGGAATACCCAATCCCCCAAAACAGTTATTGCATGACTTTATGAAAAGAAGCCCAAAAAAGAAGCACCAAAAAGGAAAAAAATCCCACACACAGGTGTACTTTGTGTAACTATTTGGTCTAGCCCTGAGTACATGCAGATCCGCATATAGCAGACAACACTAGCAGTATTACTTCCAAAGAAGCAAACATTTTCCTGGATGGGCTCTGTGGAGTTCCCAGCAGGGGGCATGAGCTAGTGAGTATGAGTACAAGTACAAGCCTTTTTAGATATGTTCAGCAACAGCTCGCTTGCTGCTTCCTCATAAAGTAGAGCCATCATTCTCATTTACTTCCCCTCACCATGGCAGTAGAACCTCTTCCCTTTACTCTTGTCAAATACATTGCTGTGGACAACAAGCAGAATTTTTTTTTTATTTATTTGGAAACTGGAAAAAGGCTCATTGAAATGAGGCTTGTTTTAAGGTGCGACCTGAGGACATGGGTGCATTATACATACAGAGGGAGTTTATATATACATATGCAAGTGTTAAAACAACAGTTTTGGCAGCAAGGATACACAGTAATTTATACAGAGTATTAGAATAGTTTGCTGAGTCTATACATTTTACACAGAACATAATGCATTAGGTAAATCAAGACTTTTCAAAAAGAGAAAAGGATTACAAAGTGAACAAAAAGAGAGTAGGTATTATAAGGTGGGTGCTGCAAAGGGAAGAAAGGGAGTAAGGAAGGGGGTTGGGGAAAGAGTGATGGGCAGGGGTGGCAGGATTGGGGAGAGGGACAGATGCACAGTGGTGGGGAGATTGACTTAAGTTGTTGTTTGAAGGCAGTGAGGGATATGGAGTCACAGAGGGAGAAGGGCAGTTGATTCCAGAAGTAAGGAAGGGTCGCAAGAGAAGGTGGAGACACCAGCAGATGATAGCTGTTCAGGGATGGAGAAGGAGTGGGGATGCCAGGATCTAAGGGAGTAGGAAGAGTTTGCAGCAGTGGAGATAAAAAGATGTGTTGGAGGGTAATACATCATACTCCTGCAGCTATTCCAGCATGAAGTTGTGCATCTTCATCCTGGCTGAGCTGACAGCTTAGGTGATCTCCTCTGTCACAGGACTGCCACATCACTTACAGTGTCAGTACAGGCAGGAGGCAGTGAAGAGCAACAGCAGGCTGGCATTCAGCAGAACACCTCCAAGCTCTGGTTCACATACTATGGTCACCCTGCTGTTTTGCTCCCCATCTCCAACCCGGGTCTCCCTTATTCATCATCTGTTATATTACATGTTAGCACTGCCTGCAATGGCCAGGCTGTCATTATATGACCCCCTATCTATCCAGAGACAACAACGGTCTCCATGATTGTAGATGGTGAGAGGCGAGCTTTATATACCACTTGGGCTGACAGCATTGCCTGGAGGTTAAAGTAACTAGCAGTGAATGAGTTTTGTACATCCAACAGAGCTGGGTTTGAGTCCCACAACCTCTAAATTACATACTGTGTGATTCTGAGGAAGTCACCTAACCTTCCCAGTGCTTGTGGTTCACACTTAAAAACAGGCACTTGTGGGCCTTAAGCAGTTACCAATGAATAAAAAAATGGCACTAACTTCCAACTTCATTGGAACCATTGGGGGGTGAGTCTGCAGGAGCTGTGACCACAGACCATGCAGAGGAGCAACTAGGAAGAGCAGGAAGCAACTAGGTGGAGGGAAGTGCAACAGGTGGGGGGAACAAGTTGGTGGGGGGCAGGAGTGACCAGGCAGGGAAGATAGAAAGAGACAAAGAGTTAGCAGGAGCGGTGACTGAGTGGGGAAAGGAGGCAAAAGGATGGTGGGTGGGTGGGAGAGCTGCAGCTGTACGAACAAGTGCCAAAAGGGTGGAGCAGAGAAAGAGAGACAGGTTAGTAAGGACATGCAGGGATCTGATGAATATCAAGGATATGATGAACCACCATGGAGGAAACGAGATTAGTGTCAGATCAGAGATATACCTCCAGACCCTGTTATCTCTTCTCCTCTTTTAGCAATATGTCTGCATTGCTCTCACTGTCCAGTTGTAAAAAGGAATACCTAACAAAAAAGGCTATTCACTATACTGTATAACTAATTGATTTTGGATGTAAGACCATGTTTTTTTTTTCCCTTGGCAAGCCCCTGTAGCTAAGACTATTGTTGTAATTGAGAATGCAGTATGTTGATTCCTTTACTGGGAAAATCATTGTATAATGATAAGTTGCTATCAGGAATCTCATAGCTTACTCTCCAAAGAAATGTGAACTCTTCTTGCAATCCATTATCAAAGGACCCTTACAAGTGATTGTACATTTTCTTTATAAACATATTAATACAACTAAACAACATCATGTAAATTATTCAGTAAAAAACATGGATAAACGTGGCTACAACAGCCACACCTCATGAACCCTCATGAATAATCCCTTAAATGCACCTTGAAAAAGAATGGAAGAAGCAGCCACCCAGAACTGTATATGTCAGGTTGTTCCAGTCTCTGTCAGCTCTATATAACAAACTCTGTTCAGAGTCAAAATGTCTGCTGATGCATTAAGCTGATGAAAGATATACAACAAAAGTGTGAGTTAAATTTGAATGAATTTATTACATTATTGTGATATAAAACTTCCAGAGTAACACTATAATAATGGAGAAAAAGAAAATGTTAATGGTTAAGATATTACCTATATTTACAATATAAGAAGGCTGAGAAGGGTCATGATCTCAGTCTTCTGCATGTTCAAAGGTATCAACAAGATTGAACAGAGCTGTCTGATCATATGTTCTGCTGGGAATAGGGAAAAGCCCTCTTCAGATGTGGAAAATTCAATGGTAACATTTGAGGGTACTTTTCCCAAAGAGCAGCAAAGCTGCAGAACAGCATATCAGCAGAGATAGTGGGCATGAAGACAAAAAATCCTTTAAGATAAGGCAAGAGCATTATTAACTGTTCCCTACCAATGGATTCACAGGCTTCCCTTTATACAGCTTACTCACTCAGCCCTGCTGATGAATTAGAAACATAGAAACATAGAAGTTGACGGCAGATAAGGACCGCAAGGCCCATCCAGTCTGCCCATTTCTTTTTCTACCTTATAAATGTGCCATCGGCCTTTGCTCTGTCAGTGACCTATCTATTCATAGTCATTTGTATTGCTCCCTTATGCCTATCCATGCCTGTTTGAAACCCTGCACTGTATTCATAGCCACCACTTCTTGTGGTAAGCCATTCCACGCATCTACCACCCTTTCTGTGAAAAAGAATTTCCTCATTCCCTTAATCGGCCTTCCTCTAATCTCATGCTGTGTCCTCTTGTCCTACTATTTTCTTATATTTAAACATGTTGAGACTCTTTCACCTTGTTTATGCCCTTAAGGTGTTTAAATGTCTCGATCATATCACCTCTCTCCTCCTTTGCTCAAGGGTATACATATTGAGCTCCGTTAATCTGTCCTCATATGTCTTCTGATGCAGTCCCTGCACCATTTGGTTGCCCTTCTCTGGACTGCCTCAATTTGGATTAATGTCCCTTGTGAAGGTGTGCCTCCAATACTGCACAGTACTCAGATGAGGCCTAACCAATGTCTTGTACAGAGGGATTATTACCTCCCTCTTATGACTTGTAATGCCCCTACTAATACACCTGGCACCCCCCTAATACTTACCTACTGCTTTAGAGGTCTGCTTGGATGATTTTAGGTCATCAGTGATGATGATGCCCAAAGTCTCTTTCTTCCTTTGTGACTGCTAGCAACTCCTCCCAGCCTATAAGTGGCTTCAGGGGTTTCTCTTCCCTATGTGCATGATTTTGCACTTCTTTGCATTAAATCCCAGTTGCCACTCTTCTGACCATTCTGCTAGTTTATCCAGATCTCTTCTCATTCTGCCCACCCCATCTGGATCATCTACTCTGTTGCAGATCTTGGTGTCATCTGCAAACAGACAAGCCTTACCCTCTAGTCCATCTGCGAGGTCACTAATGAAGATGTTGAATAGGACTGGCCCCAGGACTGATCCCTGAGGTACCCACTGTGACTTGCATCTCTTCTGACTGTATACCATTTACCACACTCTCTGTTTTCTGCCAGTCAACCAGTTTGCCACCCAGTTGACCAACTTCTACAGCCACCCGAGCCTACCTAACTTGTTTATCAATCTTCTATGTGGAACAGTGTCAAGCTTTACTGAAGTCAGGTAAGCGACATCAACTGCTCCCCCTTGGTCCACCACTCTGGTTACCCAGTCAAAGAAATCTATGAGATTAGTTTGACAGGACCTTCCTTTGTAAACCCATGCTGTCTTGGATCCTGTGCCCCTATGGATTCCAGGTGTTGCACTATCCTTTTCTATAGGAGTGCCTCCATAATCTTGCCCACTACTGAGGTAAGACTGACCGGTCTGTAGTTCCCCGCCTCCTCCTACTACCACTCTTGTGGAGTGGGATCACATGAGCCCTTCTCCAGTCTTCTGGGACCTCTCCTGTGCTCAGAGACTCACTAAACAATTCTGCTAATGGCTCTGCTAGTTCCTCCTTTAGCTCCTTAAGTACCCTGGGATGTATGCCATCAGGTCCCATTGCCTTATCCACCCTGAGCTTGAGCAAGCTCTTGTAGGACCCTTTCTTTTGTGAAGGGAGTAGTGCTCACCTCCCTCCCCTGTGTCCATGATGCTGAGCTGTGGGCCCTGCCCTACCTTCTCTTCAGTAAATACTGAGCAAAGTATCTATTTAGGATAGATGCCTTTACAGGGTCCTCCTCCTCACCATGCTCCCTTTTCTCCATTAAACATAGTACCCCTCTGGACTTTCTCCTTTCACTAATGTATCTATAGAAAGTCTTGTCACCTTCTTTTACTGTTAGATGCTAGTGTTTCCTCAGTTTGGGACTTTCCTGCCTTACTGCCTTACCTGCTTCACTTAGGGCAGTTTGGTATGCCTCCCTATCTTCATCCCTGTGTTCCCTTATATTTTCTGAAGGCCAGCCTTTTGGCTCTGACCTTTTCTGCTTGTGTTTGAGGAACCAAAGTGGTTTCCTTCTTCTTTGCACTTCCTTTTCTGTCTAACACAATGGGATGTTGCTTCAGTATTGTATCATATTAACGCTTCGCACTTTACCTGTACCTCCTCACCTGTGTTTCTTTTTGCCAGGGCTAGCTTAACTCTGTTGGCCATCTTATCAAAGTCAGCTCCTCTCAAGTCCCATATTTTGCCTTGGAATGGGATGATTTAGATGTAGTAGCCAAATTGAACCATACCATGTGATGGTCACTGGCCCCCAGGTGACCTTCTACCTGGAGATCTGTGATCCCTTTACTGACATGAGTCAGTACTAGATCTAGATAGCCCTGTCTCTTGTGGGTTGCTGTACCAGTTGTTTGAGGCCCTCCGTGCAGGGAATCCACTATGAGTCTAGTTCTGGCAGATGTTCCTGCTGGTATTGACCAATCTGTATCTGGCATGGAAGTCTCCCATTATCAGAACCTCCCTTAGCTGTCATGTTTGTATATCTTCTAACAGTAATGTGTCTATGTCCTCCCTCTGGTCTGGGGGCCTGTAGACAACCCAGTTCTTATGGCTGTCCCATTTCCTGTTTCCAGGGTGACCCACAGTTCTTCTGGCTCCTTATGTATTCTGAATTTCTGTAGCTTTGATATTTTCATTAACATAAGGGCCACTCCTCCCCCTTTTTACCTCGGTCTCTTCTGAACAATACATAGCCAGGTACTGAAGTCTCAAGTGTGGTTACTGGTAAACCACGCTCACTAATTGCTACTATGTCCAGTTTAGCCTCTGACATTGTGCCTGCAGGTCTGGGATCTTATTTCCAGGCTGTGAGCATTGTACATGATTTTCCATTGGCCAGATTTTGGTGTGTTAGTTGTTGCGAAGTTTGGCATTACCCCTGTGCAATTGTAAGGGGAGACAAACCTTTTTCTTACCTGGTGATGCAAATGAACGGCAAAACACGCTGAATTCCCGTTTGACCACTAGCTGAGGGAGGGTGTTCTTCCCATTCGAAGAGGTGCTGCACCCCTCTCCCACATTGCTAGTTTAAATATTCTGCAAAGACGTCAAACTTCTTACAATGCACTGACTCACCTCTTTAGTCAGATGCAGTCCATCAAATTCCAAAGAACTTTCGCTCCCAGAACTGTTGTCAGTTCCTACAAATCTGTGTCCTTTTCCTGGCACCAGTCCACTGAACCCGTGTTTAGCTCCCCTATCTCCCCTTCTCTGACCTTCGTCCATCTGCTCCTTCTCCCAGACTGGCAGGATCTCAGAGAAGGAAGATGCTGGAACGAAATAGATGATAGTTTGTCACCCAGCCTAGTCAGGTGTTCCTTGGTCTCCACAACTGACCGGCTGGCGAGATCAATAGTCCCTAATAATACTAGGACATCAATGTTTTCTCCTGTTTTGTGAACAATTTTAGCAATGCAGTCAGCGTCTCTCCATGCTGATGTACCCAAGAGACATCTGACCATCACCACTGACTGGAGATGGTATCAACTCCCCGAATCATGGAGTCTCCTATGATCAAATTTTTGGATTTCCTTGTGCTTTTAGTTTTGGTTCCTGATTTGGGTGAGTATTGATGTGCTAGCTCCTGTGCCGCAGTGTCCTGCTCTGCAGTGTCTTCTGCCTCTATATTTGATTTCAGAGATAGAGGCAGACACCTGTTTAATAGTGTTTATATGGTTTTTGGAGGTAATGTGTTGGAGAGCGAGAGTGATGGGGCACCTGATTTGCTCCTCCTAACCACCTGCCAACCTCCTGGACCAACTACCCTCTGCAGGTCGGTTTTTCTGTTGGATGCTGGGGAAATGGCGGGTGGTTCTTATAATGTATTTCCTCTTCAATATGAAATTTGAGGCGTGCAATCTCTGCCCATGCTGCCGGAGCTGAGACTACAGATCTCCAAAGGCCCAGCATGCGGACAGTGTCCTAAATCCTGTAAGACTGTCCTTCTGAAATTGTTCCACAGTACCTGCAGTTAATGAAATCCATTCCAAATAAGTTGCTGGGTTTGTAACCTAGTCAGAGTAATTAGAAGGAAAAAAAAATACAAGTAATGGTTTAATTGTGCTTTGTTTAACTTGTTATAACAAGATAAATTACTAGTGCCCTGTAAATGAGATCACCTTGTGGAAGCCCACTGATCCACCCCTTCCTGCTCTGCCACAGGAAATGTCACAGCTGTGGTACCTATAAAAGGAGTGTAGCGTGGGGTGGTTGGGGATGGGGTGGGTGGCTGGGCCCTTCCCTGCCTAAAAAGAAGAACCACGACAAAAGAACAAGGAGGTAAGAGCAGAAACAATCAGTCAACAACAAATGCAGTAACCCTGAAAGCTTATCCTAATGTTAGATAAAAACTGTAAAACCTGTAAAGCACCACCTGTAATAATTTCAGAGAAGATATACCCTGTAAGAAACACTTTGCTCAGAGAAAAATAAAGCAGTAACAAAGATATACCTTGCAAAAGACAATTTGAATCAGAAGATTACAGCAGTAATCTGTTAGCACACACCTGTAGGCACACCTTGTAATAATGCAGAAGAAGGTATACCAGCAACAACAATTTGAATCAGAGAAAAATAAAGCAATGAAATGTTAGCAACAAACAGTAGCAATCCCTGTGAGTAAAAAAAAAACACCACCACACAATAAATCTGCTTAGCCAAACTAAGTCTTAATCCTTCTCCCTTGCTCTGGTAAGTTTCTCTACTCTGCCTTTCAAGCAGTCTTAGAAGGAAAGAGCTCAGGTGAAGCTAGGTGCCTTGGCCAGCAAACCAAGTCTTCTACCTCCAAGATATCAACTAACCTGACTTTTTAACCCTTCTTTCTGTTGGAAATCACTGACAGTTTGCCAGCTCCACCCCACATACACACCTAATCCTTTGGAAGAGCTGTGGGAGGAAAAGCAATTAGCTCCTTCAATGTGAGAAGGAGACTGAAACACCTCTGAGACAACAAACCTTTTCAACAAACAAGAATAAAATAAAACACAGTGTCAAACAGTAATTGCTTAGCCCAATGATAAAAAGTCACAAAATGTAAGCTCACACTGTAATACAGTAATTTCAGAGAAGATATACCCTGTAAGAAACACTTTGCTCCAGAGAAAAATAAAGCAGTAACAAAAGATATACCTTGCAAAAGACAATTTGAATCAGAAGATTACAGCAGTAATCTGTTAGCACACCACTTGGAAACACCTTGTAATAATGCAGAAGAAGGTATACCAGCAACAACAATTTGAATCAGAGAAAAATAAAGCAATGAAATGTTAGCAACAAACAGTAGCAATCCCTGTGAGTAAAAATAAAAAACACCACCACAGTAAATCTGCTTAGCCAAACTAAGTCTTAATCCTTCTCCCTTGCTCTGGTAAGTTTCTCTACTCTGCCTTTCAAGCAGTCTTAGAAGGAAAGAGCTCAGGTGAAGCTAGGTGCCTTGGCCAGCAAACCAAGTCTTCTACCTTAGGAAAAGGCAAGATGGACCTCAAGTCATTTTGACCTTAAAGATCAATGGCAAACAAGCCAGTCCAGTGGTGCTGAGGGTTGAGGCACTGGGCGCCACATATCATGCCAGCCAGCGACCTGGGTTTAGAAACAAGATCAGGTCACTGGAGATTGGCAGGGGAGAGAGAGTGAGAGAGAGAGAGAGAGAGGATCGAGCATCCCATGACAGCTTTCTTCTCTCAGAGGTGAGTGGGTCTTAATCTGACTCTATGGCTGCCACCTGGTAGAGGATAGGGGCAATGCCGGACAATGGGAGACACAAGAACGTGGCATCAGCACACGTGTGCACCTCCATGCACATGCATTCTCAGCTGCGAGGGTCACCAGAAAATAGAAAAATGACTGCAGGCTTATTGAAGCCCCTCACTGGTCCAGTGTCATGGCTGCACAGCTCTTGGGCCCTCTCCAGATATCACTTAGGAGGGGGGAGGACGGCCCTCCCTCCTTCCACCCCACAATGAGGGTAATCCCAGGGATCATGGGGCCCAAGATGCTGGGGTAGCATAGCAGCTGAAGAGTAGCTGCATAGGGGGTGGAAGTATGCTATCAGATCACAGGAGGAAAAACGACTTGAAGAAAAAAAAAATTATTAGTGGCAAACACATTAATAATTTATTCACTTGACAGATTTCATAACATGCAGTTTAATAAATATTCACTCATAAAGAAATATTCAACTGTCTACTGTGGATATTTTTCTTGTGTAATTTACATATTTAACTTTCCATTAGTGACAGATGGAAACAGACAGTTCGAATATTTTCTCTGAGTCAGCTCTTTTTAGCTAGCTTTTGATGAGAATTAAGGAGTTACATCTTATCTGCGTGGGGAATCTACACAGCAGTCTAAACACACCAGTAGATTTGCAGTCACTGCCTACCAGGGTCTATTGATTGACTTGTTTTTTTTATCCTTAATGCATTTAATTAGAGCCTTTTAAAAATATATATTTGCTATAGACTGAAGGACATTCCAGTGCAAAATGCTAATGAATCTATGAATAATGATGAGTTGTGCTTATTGATTGCAATCTGAGTCTCTGCTAGTCTGCTTCAGCACTGATGCACTCATGCTGACAGATTCATAATCCTAGATAACCATGATAAAAGAAAAGTATCTATTCAAAACATATAACATCTGACAGGGTGGTGGTAGAAGCATGCTACTGGACTCCTTAAATGTTAGTAAGATGCATTGACTGCTCAGAAAGTGGCCCTCCCTGTAAAAATCATTACTGGTATCACGGATCTGATTATCCATTCGACAATGACAGGTACCAAAAATGAGTGCATCATGATAGTGAGAGCACATGGGAGCAATTATCAATATCACCCTATGTTAGTTCTGTATTTGAAATCTACGCCCACAACATAAAACAAAATTTGAAAGAGCATTTGATTGCCATATGTAAATGTGCATGTGAATATTGATGGACACTCCAAATCCTGATTCTGGATGTCTGTTCAATAGTCCATTCTTTCAAATGTTGCCATCACTTAGAGGGTGTGTGTGGTGTTATCTATATAATCTCTTAAAAATTGTAAAATTTAGAAGTATGGATGATTAAACAGACATCCAGAATGTCTGCATATGGAGATATAAGCCCTTTTTGAATTTTGTTTTATGTTGTGATTTTTATAGTGATGGCCATGTTCTGAGCAGATTATGCTTCTTATTAACATTTAAGCAGAACATATGGTCAGCAGCCAATCAGGTCATATCTTAAGTGCTTTTATTAGCAAAGTGCAACAGTGCATAGAAGCTGGCTCACTAACATAAAGTCAGCAGGCAGGCAGGAAAAAACATCTTGGTTTTGCTTGCTTACCCACCAAGCTTAATCAGAGATATGTGGCAACAATAACACCTTGTTTAAATAGTACTACTGTTGAGCAATATCACCACTGTTAGTAACTATGGTATCAGAAATAGTCATTCTACCATGAATTAAGTAATGCAGTAATGTTGACCTCTGGTATGGAAACTAATTGCAGAAGTTTTTTGTTTGTTTGCTTGTTATACTACTTTTTCTCCTCTGGGCCCTCCAGTCGGCCCTGGTGACCTCACATCCTTATCTCCGGCTGCCATCTGGCCCACATCAGTCTCCTACTGAGGGTGATCACCCAATCCCCAGTGCTTACCCCCATGGCAGGGTGGCAGGGGGCAACCAACTCCCCAACCAAGTCCAGATCCACACTGGTGATCCACTCCTGGAGCTGAAGTGGGTATACTCAGATGGTCATCAAGTAACTATGACTAGGGTGCCCCTTTTTCTTCCTTTGGAGGCAGACAGTGCAATGCTGGAAGATGGTGTGCTGTGCACATGTTTACACATAGCATGCCCACCAGCTACCTCATCTTCTGACCCCTGTCTATCAGGACCAGACCTAGCCTCCACTAGGTGTCGGGCTATGCCGGTCCTGTGCTCCATCCCTCTTTGGGGGAGAAGAGGAGAGCTCTCCTATGGATGCTCAGTCCTTTCCCACCCCTGCCAACCCCCAGCTACCCGAGCACTTGCTCCTGAACACAGGTCAGCAGCATGACATGAGGTGGCATCTAGTGCCTTAACCCTCAGCACCACCGGGCCAGCCAGAAGTGCATGTTTTAATTAAGTTAAACACAATTATGCACATAAGCATGTGTATTTGATACTTTTTAAACATGATGTTATTGTTGCCATCTATCTCTGATGAAGTTTAGTGGGTGACCGAATGATACCTTAGAAGTGTTTTCCTGCCTACCTGCTGACATCATGTCTGTGGGCCAGCTTCTATACACTGTTGCACTTTGCTATTAAAAGTATGTTAGATATGACATGGTTGGGGTTAGATATGACCTGGTCTTCTGTTCTGCTTAATGTTTTTAGTTGATAACACCAGTCATTTCTTGATGCTGTTTCTTTTGGAATTTTTATTAACATTCAAGCAGTCCAGTAGTATTCTTCTGCCACCAGCATATCAGGTGTAATAGGTTTGGGATAGGTACTTTTCTTTTGATCATGGTTATTCTAGATCACAGAATCACAGAAAAATCACGAGTCGGAAACCTAATGGCCATATGGACTTATCCAATATACCTTAAAATGTAAATCTGTTACCTCCCATAAAATCATCTAATGATTTTTTTAAATACTTTAATGAAGTGCTGGTGACTACAGTACATTTGAGGGTAGTTTGTTCCATATATTAATAACCCTTTAGGTAAACCAATTTCCTCTTTGATTTGTTCTATAGGTTTCACCTTTAAACTGATGTTGATGGAATTTGTTATGTCTATCGTTATTTCTAACTAGTCTTATACTTTCCCAGAGGTCTCTGTCTGATAATGATAATTAAACACAGTGCACAAATCACTGCTGAGCCTATGGTACTCCATACTAAATACACCTAAATGCCTTTCACTGTTTGCATAATCTGTGTGTTTCAGTTTGCTTTGTCTGATTAAGAGACATAGGATGAGAATCTGTCAGCATGAGTGCTGAAGCAGACTAGCAGATATTCAGATCAGCAGTGACAAACACTACTCATCAATATTCAGAGATTCATTACCATATGACACTGAAATCTTCTTCAGACTGTGGCAAATATTCAAATGTTTGAAAAAAAAGGCTATGATTAAATGCGTTAAGGTAAAAAATAAGTAAACCAAAAGACCCTGGTGAGCGGTGACTGCAGATCTACTGCAAATCTACTGTTGTGTTCAGATCACTGTGTAGATTTCCCAGGCAGTCACGAGCATGCAGATAAGACGTCACTCCTTAACTGATGTCAGAAACAGTGTAAACCAGGCAGACTCAGAGAAAATATCTTAACTATCCATTTCCATTGGGTTCACTAATAGAGAGTTAAATATGTAAATTACTCAAAAAAAAATCCACGGTAGACTGTTGAATATTTTTTTTGGGGGGGGGAATTTTGATTACACTGCTGATTATGAAACCTCTTAAATGAATACATTATTAATTTTTGCCATTGTTCTTTAAATTGCAGTGTTAATGTTTTTGACTTATTCCACCCAATCCAATAGATTTCTTTAACATTACTATTTATCCTCCTCAGCAGACTATGCTCTCTCTCTCTGCTCATCCTCCCAGCTCCAACTCTGCCTTCTCTGGGGGTCATTTCATGAAAGAAAGAAAGAGAGAGAGATAGAGAGAGAGATGAGTGAGGCAGCAAGAAAAATGATCTCCCAAGTGCAAATAGAGATTAACGACTCCTTAGTCCTTCGACATATTTATGAATTCTATTTCAGAAAGATCAGGGATTCAGTGGTATCATATCTGCAATCATTTGTAACAGTGCTGAGTACTGTGGAACATGTATTTGGTGAGGTGATGAATCATCCCCATCCTAAAGACCAGCATGGTGGTCTGGTAGGCCCTCCAACTGCCATTGTGCCATGTATGTACAGTAGGTATCTACAGTGCATTCCTTGGTGGTCTAGTGACTGCCACTCAAATCCCCCAATCACCATAGTGCCTTGTATGTAGGTATCTGTATTCCCTGGTGGTCTAGTGACCCCTCACCTGACCTTGCCACACACAGACCCCTTCACTGCGCCTCGCTATCCCAGTGGCTGGTCACTGCCACCCCCAATACTGTGACCTGCAGAGACCTCCACTCTCCACCATGGCTGGCCACCATATGAGCCCTCAGCTGGCATACTGTAACAACTGATTCTATAGTATTTATTTATTTAGTGTTTCAGAAAGACTTTTGAGCATAAGCTCTTTTACAAAGGTTCCATGTCAGGATGGACAATAAGACAATACACAAATTCAGTGATTACAGAGGCCTGGTCATTAGGCATCAAGAGCAGTTACATGAGAGTTAGACAAATAGGAAAAATCTGAGCAAATTTTAATTAGAATACAAAGCTATTGCTAATTGATTTCCCTAGGTCGCACTACCACTGGAAAACTCCAAGTCAAGTGATAGACTACGAGAGTGATTGTATTGGGCTTGATTCTACCCCAGAGAGTGAGAGGTGGGGTGACAGTGAATCAAGGGGGGTGGTGATGGGGGAGGAACAGCTCAGAGGGCTTTGTCGAGTGGGGGTGGATGTAAGGGGGTAGGGAGGCTGTGCTGAGAGCATTAAAGAGGACTGATTGCTTACTTAACCCTTTGGTCAGGCTGGAAAGGAGGCAGGGGTCTCTATATAGTCCTGCTGGGTGCTACCTTGGGGGGAGGCCAGTTGAGCAGTGGGGGCCTGAGAAGCAGGTGCATTTTGAGCTAGACATTAAATGCTGTTTGAGGCCAGCTTTGAATTCAGCCAGGCTGTTGCTTGCTTGGAGTTTCATAGGTAGTTCATTCATTCAGAGGGGGGTTCCATAGGAGAAGGCATGCTTCCCTAGTGAGGTTCAGCAGAATGGGATGGACAAATCCCCATTCTTCCTCCCTCTGGTGATGTGTGATAAGAGAGATGCTCAAGCAGATTTCTTACACAGGGTGGGGGTTTTCTCAGGAGTGCCTTCTTCCACAGGAGGCAAGTTTGGTATGTGATCCTGTCTTTTCGTGTGAGCCAGTTTGTACACTCAAACAGGGTACAGGTATGAGTGTAATGATCTGCACCCAGGGTGAGGTGGCATGCCCTATTAAGTGCAATATGGACCCTTTTGAGCACTGTATTAGTAGCAGCTCCATAGACCACCAGCCCGTAGTCTATCGTGGAGAGTATGGAGTTGGAGACAGAGATGCAGAGTGCTTCTGGGGTGAGAGATTTCTTATGCCTTTGGAGAACCCCGATCTTTGTGTTTACCACCCTGACAAGAGAGTTGATATGGTGCATGAAAGTGAGAGAGTCATCAATGGTGATTCCAAGGTACTTGAACAATTGCACCTGTTCGATCGGCTCACCAGCCATATTGAAGATTACGAGGGGAGTAAGCCTGTGTTTGTTATAGGGGCTGGAATGTAGCATGGCCTTGGTTTTCTTGTAATTTAGTAGCAGCTTATGCCTACTGAACCAGTCATTGAGTTTAGTGAAGGAATTCTGTAGTTCCATTTGTAGGGCACCCTGAAAGTTGTTGCTGCTTAGCAGCATGGCATTATCTACATACAGGATAAGTTTGGTGTCATAGACTGTGGGTAGGTCATTTACAAAGAGGCTGAAAAACAGGGTCCCTAGAATTGATCCTTGAGGGGCTACTAGGAATAAATCTCTGGAGCTGGATAATGTCTGCCGATTTTGACTCGCTGGCTCCTACGTGTTAGGTAGTCATTGATTAAATTCAGGGCATTTGGTGCGACACCTAATCTTTGGAGTAGAAATACTAATAGAGAGTGGCTGATGGTGTTGAAGGCTTTGGTGAGGTCTATGAAGTTGGACCCCACCAATTTGTCTTCATTCAGTGCCTTGTGGGCATAGTCAGTGTAGTCCAGCAGTGCTGTGGTGATACTGTGTTTTTGCCTGAAACCATGCTGGTTTGGGCAGAGCAGATTGTACTCACTGAGGTATTCTGTGAGTTGACTAGCCACAATTTTTTCCAAAGCTTTGGATAGTGGGGAGAGAACCGATATTGGCCTGTAGTTCGACACCAGCACCTTATTGCCATTTTTATGCACTAGAGTTAGGAGGGCTTGCTTCCATACCTCTGGAAATTGAGCTAGAGCAAATGATTTGTTAAATAGCATTGTTATGGGCAGGATAATAACATCCAGGGTGAGGGATAGTAACTTCATGTGTAGCACATCACCACCCAATCTGTACACTGATAGCTCATATGATGGCCAGCTGTGGTGGAGGGGGAGGATTACGTAGGTTACTGTATTGTGGGGTGATTCTGTACAGCTGCTGGGATAGGGGGTTCAGGGGGGGGCCTGTGTGTGCAGGTAGGGAAGGTGGGGTCACTAGACCACCAGGGAATACAGACGGTTGCTGTCAGACCTAGTCACAAATGTACAGACATGAAATTTCACAATTTCACCACAGGGAAGAAATGAGTTGTAGGAAAAAGCCATGCTTTACATACCAGCATTCATACACAACCAACAAGGCTGGTCACTCACCAAGCAATGGTCTTGTGTAAGCAGTGGATAATGGGGATGTTCAGAAGGTCAGTAAAGACCTTTGGAGGTGCAGTCATGCTGACAACGTATCACTTTGCTTGGTAAACTGAGGTGGCAAAGGCCCCAGCTGTGAATGGAATCAGCTTTTAAGTATATCTGATCCTGATGAACACTCAACTCATAGCGCTCATAGTCATTCACATGACCACAGTGAATATGCTAATGAAAGGGTCATAGAATTGGATGGAATTTATTTTAGATATTGCTGTTCATTCCAGGGAGTATCAAATGGAGAATACAGAAGAGTTTGGGAACCATGAGGTGCAAACACACAAATGAGTGCACCCTTGCAACATGTTGTTTCAGTATACATACTGTGCATAGACCACAGGACCAATAAAATATGAGCTCACACCCCTACCATACCACATGTATCTTAGGAAAAGATCCAGATAGGTTGTTAGTCAGAACTACTTTTTTGACTCACAAATGTCAGAACATGGTAACAAAAACAGTAGTCATGGGGATAGGTCTGTGGGGACAATAATTCAAAACAACAGAATGATTACAGAGCCTTCTAGGATAGCTGACACTCTTAATAACTATTTCTACATGGTATTTAAAGGAAAACTCAACCTTTATATCTTCTAAATGTTATTTTTTTTACATGTCAATAGACAACTCTTTTCATGTAATTGCTAAAGATGTATAAAAATATTTTAGTGTGTTTTTTACAGTTCATACTAGGTCCTGTGACTGCCTTGGGAGACTCCATTTCATGGTAGTTGAAATCTCATCCCTGAGAGCTGCATTAGCATATAAGAACATGATGTCAGATCACCCATTTATACTATGTATCTTTATGCTGAAAGAACAAATACCCTACACAATCTCTCTAGAAACTCATAAACTGAGGAGAGTGTAAAGGGAAAAAAAATCTGCATTATAACCAAGGCCCCTGGAATTCTGTGATTCTATGGTTGCAGAATTTTCCACAGAACTTGCATCATGCTGCAGAATATATATAGAGCTGCAGAAGTCATTGTTTACGGTGAATTTTCATTTAAATATGCTGTTTTTCTGCAGTGTCAGGCTTTCTTTCCCATTTTATTTATCCTGAAGCCCCTCCTCTATGCTCAACATGTGATGTCATCAATTACATCATATCATATTTAGCCAATGACAAGACTGTGTTCTGCCAGACCATTGAACAAATCACGCCACAGAAATCAGAAAACTCTGCCGCAGAACACTAGGGGCCCTGATTATAACTCAGACAGTTTGCAAAGCTCACTGAAGGTAAATGCGGTATTCTGCACCTTTTTGCAGCTTGTTTCTTTTAAGACTAATTAAGAAGGCAAGCGTACTGGGGAGTTAAAAGGGGGATTACACATCATGTTCTCACATGCTAATGCAGGTCTCGGGGACAATGAGACTTTAACAACCATGAAATGGAGACTCCCAGGGCAGTCACAGGGCCTAGTATGAACTGCAAAAACAGACTAAAACATTTGCATACATCCTTAACAGCTACATGAAAAGAGTTGTCTATTGACGTGGAAACAAATAACATTTAGAAGATCTGAGGGTGGAGATTTCCTTTAATGATAAGAATACTCTCGGGGTATCTGGAGATTTACATATAATTGCACAAAGCCCTCTTACTAAGGATGAAGTTATAGCGTCCCTAAACAAATTTAAGTCAAATTCATCCTCAGGACCTAATGGAATTCACCCAGCATTCATAAAAAAACCTTGGCATCCTCCCTGAGCTTACCTTTTCTAATTTTATTTAATAAATCACACCTTAAAGGTGTTGTACCAAATAACTGGAAGGAAGTGTACATGGTGCCAATTCATAAAATGGGCAGTAGGTTTGTCATGAGTAATTTTAGGCTGATAAGCCTTACATCAGTATCATGTAAGGTTATGGAATACTTAATTAAGTTGGTCCTTGAAACAGAATTATCATCTAAGGGAATCCTGGATACAACACAACAAGGGGTTTACCTATGGAGATTGTGTACAATTAACCTGATAGCTTTTATAATGTAGGTCGCTTCCTGTAAAAAGCTTTCAGCTTAGTGTGCTATACCTGGTTAAACAACTAAATAAATAAAAAATTAAAAAATAAAAAAATAAAGGTATGAAGACCCCAGGGGTCGTAAAACTAGCATAAAGCTAGCAGGCTAATTTGGGAAAAACTCCTAATACCAGTCAGAGGGAAGGAAACACTAGAACTTCACATACAAATTAAAACACTCTGCACAACATGTATTTTTTCAAGTTTTGGGTGTAGTTTTCCTTTAATGAAGGTGCACTGCACCACAGCTTCAATTCAGAAAGACTATACATTCACTTCTTTATGACAAAGGTCTGGTAACTGCCACTCATACAAATTGACTGACTGACACCCCATCCACTTCACGCATACACACAAACTCACACTCTGGCAGATGTTATGACAGTTTGGATCAGCCAAAAAATGTGCCTGCCTGCAAAGAGAATGTGTGCATCAGTGTGGGTTGGGGGAGATAGGTGACTGGGGCAGGGTAGATTGTTATATGCAGGAATGGGTTTTGGCTCCTCATCTCATGGGACAAATTGTACATTAAATGAATCACAGTGTATAAAAAAGATCTCTGTTACTGATGGAGGGAAACGAATTAAGTACAAGTTCCATATGGTGGTAAAAATGAACACAAGTGTCATCAGAAGTGTTGCTTTATTGTTCTCACAAGTGCTGACTGTCCTTATTGAGAATACTTCAGTCTTCAAGTGATTCTGTTGACAAATAGTTTAATTTCATCCGTGCCTGATGACCTAGTTTAAACCATTTTCATTATGATAAATTACAGACTGATTGATAGAAGATTCACACCTGCAAATGGATGAGTGTCCGTATGATGGAGGTGCATGTTCGAGTCCCACCAGTGTGAAATTTATGTGAGCCCAATGTGGTAGAGTATGAAAAAAAAGAAACTGATTTTGCTTTCAGCACAGCAATAAACCACTGACTAGTGGTAGTGGTCCTTCTTCATGCTCGATGCATCTCAGGTTTGTAATTAGAGATTCTCTGATGGCTAGCTGACCCAATCCCAAATGCTACACAGTATGCTAAATAAATGCACTAGTAGGTTAGCTCTGATTAAAACATATTTACTGTTAAAAATCTAAACACAGCAGCAATGACCTCAAATTATATAGTAACTAAATAGATTAAATAAATCTTAGGGCCAGTTCTACCTGAATTTGTTTGCTGAGACCACTGAAAGGCAGAACGCTGCAGCCATTTTGCAATAGTCAGCATTTTAAATAAATTTAAAAACATTAACAGACTGTAGAAATACACCCCTCCCTTTAGTTCTTACCACTAAATTCACTTGACTTTAATAAAAAAGTGTGTGTTAAAAAAGAGTAGTCAGTCAGACAACACATTGGCCTTCTATTGTTTCTCCTTAGAGGAATGTCTGGTATGTGAGAGTGACATTAGTTGGGTGGGGGATGGGTTACCTTTTAACAATGCAGTGGTCCTTTCAAATTCACTGTTGCCAGTCTCTTGTTAATTCAAAGTGTGAGACCCCCATGGATTAATTGACCAGTGGGACCTAAAGCCATTCCTATGAATGTACCTTCTCTGGACTGTTTTGCCTATAAAAAGGGCATTATAAAATCTAATGATTTCTAGCTGCAAAGGTACACATTGCAAGTAAACTCCAGCATTTGTAGTCATGACTGAGTCCCAATAGTTAACTCTTTGAAGCTGGAACATTCTGTAAGACTCCCTTTGTTGCAAAATACATAAACGATCATCACTTGCTTGCTCCCTTTTCACTATATTGGTGTAACCAATGCATCATTCCAGTCAGGGAGTGTCACACCAGTTCCAAGTGACTCATTTGATATTCTACATATGAGATTAGCAAGTAATTCAGCCAGGTTTTTTAATAGTAAAAATTGATAAAGTTCACCAACACTGATCGATTTACTGATATTTTTAAAATCGCTGACTGAAGGGATGCAGTTTTTCACCAGCGTTGATATATATAAATAAATAAATTAATTAAAGGACAGGGTGTATGTCGTGCTGGGATAACGTCACGTGTGGGGTGATTAGGCATGAGGCCACAGGCTGAGTGTGACTAATCACCCCAGAAGTGATGTTATCCCAGCACAACACGCACTCTGGAGTGCATTATTCCTATTATACAATGGCTTGGCTATTAAAAAAAATAAAATAAAATAGATGAAAAATGTGATTTAAATTAGTTTTCCCTTCATTTTTCTGTGTGTAGGAATATGTTTAGAAAAAACAGTCCATAGTTTCTGTTTTACCCACTAGATGTTCTGTCAGTACAAACTGTCTTGTATTTCTGTATCTTGAGGTTTTGTTTTGTTTTGTACATACAGGTCTGTGTTGTGTCTCTTATCCATTCGTTTTCTGTGAAAGCAATCTGCATGGCAGGCAGTAAGTCAATCCTGAGTGGACTGCAAGGAGTTAGCCGATTGCTGAAAGAAATTAGAGGGGGTGACAGCCATACAGAGATCTGTCTGTGCCAGCTTGTGTTATGCGTTTCTTTTTTTTATCATTTGCTTGTGCCTAAAATATTTGGCAATTTCTTGAGCAGAGCAGCACGACCGCTAACCTGACTGAGGAGAGAAGGAAGAAGGGGCGCTGCTCACATGGTTACGCTAGGCTAGCAGCTGGAACAGCAGCATTTACACAGCAAAATTTTAAATGATAAGCTTTTATGTTCAGAGGAGGAGAATGGGGCGTGAAAAAGCAGTCATTTCTGTTAAATGCTTCCCTTTGAATGGGTTGGTAGGAAGCCGCAGCCACTCGTTGTCCTGGTTACAGCTTAGACAGGCAGTTTTGGGGAACACAAAAAGCCGTGCGCTTTGGTGCCTTTCAAAATCAGATGTGTCTGTGCCGTTTTAGACTGAAGAGCAGGAGAGCAAAAGCAGTGATGGGTAGAACTACTGCAAGGTATTAAGTGAATGGGGGGTTCTATCTTTTTATT
This sequence comes from Neoceratodus forsteri, assembly GCA_016271365.2. Lineage (NCBI taxonomy): Eukaryota > Metazoa > Chordata > Ceratodontiformes > Ceratodontidae > Neoceratodus > Neoceratodus forsteri. Next base: position 277,684,633 of record CM057449.1, read on the forward strand.
TCACTGCTTCAGGTTCAGTGGTGATTTTGGACTTCAGTGATTGGGGATCTGCATGCCAAGCGTGGACAATGGGTCACTCTGTGTGCAGTGATTTCAAGACATGTGGTCTTGTTGGTGAGTGGACTAGATCTGTGATGTTATGCTGGGATAACATCACGGGTCCAGCGGCACACTGACCAATCAGAGACTAGCATTCTGACTTGCCATTGTATAAAAATAAATAAAACACGGCCAGAACATGAGACATTTCTCTTTAACATGAGGAATGGGGCTAGTAGGAGCTGTCTTCTGGTTTTTACATGTCTTTGGTTTCCTGCTGCCCAGATGCCAAATTTTAAATTAATCAGACCTTGTTGTTAAGCAAATCTTTACTCCCACTAATTAAAAAAAAAAGATAGGTAGGAAGATAGATAGATAGATAGATAGATAGATAGATAGATAGATAGATAGATAGATAGATAAGAGAAAGATGTCCGATCATCGGCTCACAGCTCCAAAGCAAACCAGCAGTCTAGTTGCAGCTGGAATCCTACTACTGGTTAAGGATGGAGCAGTGAGCCTGTGATTGCATCTCTCTTTCTCTAATCTATCTATAGCTGGAGTAAAGATTTGCTTAACAGCAAATTTAAAATTGGGAACTGGGCAGTTCACATCATTAGCCAAATTTCAAGTTTTCTCATGGCAAGCATTAGTGGTCAAAATTGGGGACTGTGATAGATGGAAAAAACCCCAGCACATGGCTGCCTATGTTGCATTTTGCCACAAGTCATTTTTGATCCGTGACTTACAGTATGTCAAGTGAAGAGAGATGCATTCCGTTTTTTACATGGGGGAGGACGTGCTAATGCAGACTGGTATCACACAGTTACTATTCTGCCTGCCCACTATGCTGCAGGTGGCTGCAAAAGTCCCTACTCTCTCTATTATCAGTACTGGTGTGCCATCTGTAATACTGAAGCTGATTGTCCACTGCATTCTATATTAATTTCCCACACTCACACATACCCTGCCTTACAGTACATTTTCTATGTTTTGTGCCAGCTACCCAAATCATTTTTGTTTCAGGTGCACGCTGTGAACATTCAATTAATCAAAATGCAGTTTACACACTGTACCAGTTGAGCCTGTTACTGTTCTATTTACTATTTGCTAAACAGAAGCAATGTGAGTTGCTGCTTAATCTGTCTTAAAAAATGCTCAACATTTAATGTATTATGGAAAATGAATAAAAACTATTAAAAAACATGTAGTGACAGTACCTGGACTGTTAGATATACAGTACTGCCTGCCATACAGCACATCAATCAACCACTCACCCTGATAAGTGCATGTACTGTTTCCTGGCTTTGTCCTCTCATTTACAGGATCACTCACATGCAAATTCCTGCATTAATCTAATGTAGCACCGGGCCAGCATGCTTGCTATTTCATGTACTGTAGTTCAAGGTTGCTGGTTGGAAAACCATGTGCTTACATAGTGAAACTCCTGGTCCTAGTCCCCCTTCATTCCTACTCCTGAGAGCACTACAAATTAAGAAAAATAAAAACAATTACATGGCTATGTATGTATCATTTCTTCAGTGATAACCACTACAAACAAAAAATGTTTAAAAAAATATTTTTAAAATTACATGGCTGGCTACTGTATGCACACAGCATCTCTTGCCTTGTCAGGCTACCAACCAGTTGTTTCATAAACATTTATGTATTTTTCTGGTGATGGTGGCATGTGTTGGTAGGGGTAGGTGGTGAAGTTGTTTACCACACACACACACCCACAGTGTTAGACACTTTCCTTTAGTGTTTGTAGCCACTGCACATGTAGATTAGGATCTCCAGTCACTTGGATCATGCCCCAGTTCACTGGACCTTGCCCACTGCAAAAAATAAAGGGAAAGTGACAAAGAAGACAGACAAAAAGTATTACTGTAATTTATGAAATACATATGAATTGAAATAAGACCAGCTCCGAATGGGGACAAAGATGGGATTGCAAATGTAAAATACTCACTTGCTCATGACCCTGACAATTGCTGCAAATTACAATACAAAGTGGTGCACCTGTTGGAGGACATGTGTCTGAAATGACAGCAGTGGGTATACACAGTGAAGTATTACTGCTTACACCACAGTCATTGTCTGCTTATGGGACAGTTTCATTTCATAGTTGTATATCAGTTTTGAAATTTTAATCTACAGTGAATTTTAAGGGCATTGATGCCATTCAAAAACACATAAGTGATACTTCTGAGTAAGGGAACTGCAACTTATGTAGTGGCTTTTTTTTTTATTAATAATTTGGTATGTAATTACCAGTCACAGGAGTTCATAGGAACTGCTAGCATTTAAAATAAGTGGGACTATAATATGATTTTTTTAAAATATTTAATGGTTATTATGACTGGCAGAGGTTAGATGAAAGAGCCATGACTGAGTTTTGTACGTTCAGGTGATATGGGTTTGATTCCCACAACCTCTACTTGCATGCTATGCTGAGGTTACAATGATGCTAGCCCACTTGTGGTAACAAGGGTCAAGTTCTATAAAGACAGAGTTTTGGGATAATGGGTGTGCATAAGATCAGGGTCATCGGAAGTTTCCTATTTAAAAAAAACAACTTGTCAGCACTTTTATTTTGCTTGGCAGCATTGACGGCCCCAATGATTCAAAAATGTTGAACATTTATATTTTTGTAGGAGGGATACAGTACGCTACCTGTGCTGCTTAGTGAAAAATGGTTTACTTTAACCTAGGGCACCTTATAACCAAGGATGGCATGTGTGGAACATGTCTAGCCTCATTTGAAATTAATGTTTCAAAGTTTAGTCAATTCCTCTACACTCAGCTTTGCTATATTTAAATGATAATTTATTTACCCCTTAGAGCAAGCCAGGGAAGATGATGGAAGAATCAAAGCTGAAAATTCTAAAGTATAGCTTATAGCCCTGACTTGGTATATGAGGAGATTATATTGTAAGAAACAGTTGTTTTTAATTAACAGTTGGGGAGCTTAGTATGCATATACGTTATGTGGTTTCTGCTAGGTAATCCATTTTACCCTACATTACCTGCTCAGGAAATTAGCATCAAATAAGATTATCATACCTTAACAAGGGCAATGCATTAATGCCTTATTTTTCTTCAAAGAAATTGATTCCTGCACAATTTATTTGTCTTTGTTCATTTAATAGGGCATACTATGAGTCAGAAAACACAAACACACTCACACCACTGTGATCATCATCAAGGGAAACTTTTCTTTTAAGTATAGCCAAGGCTGCGTACAGTACAGAGAAACTGGCAGACCTTTCCAACATTCCGTTTAATGGAGATAAAGATGTTCCACATGTCATCATTGGTTGTAATGTATAGTAAGTTAAACTGTTTCCTTTGATCCTAATCTTGAAATTGTCTGCTACTGTTTTTAATTTTTGCCTACTCTGTGTTCTAGGTTTCCTTTCTCCTTCTCTCTTATTACTTATTTTTGTAAACTCATTCATCATGTGAATTTTGTTCCTGCCCTCTAGCTTCTCTGTCCAGCCATCATATCTATTCTGTGTATTTATCCCCTCTTCCCCCATATGGTGGATGTTCCCTATTTCAGATAGCAGATTGAGTTGCATGTCCCTTTTTACTTAGCTCCTCCTTTGTCACCCTCCTGTCCCCACTTCTATCACTCTAGTTCCCTTAGTATATCCCTAGTATCCCTCTCTCTGGATGCCTTCCTCTGTACTCCTACTATTATCCCTTCAATTTACCAGCTTTATGCTGCCTAATCTTGGTTCCTGGTTTCTGATTTCAGGTCCCTAGGACACTAATTTTATTCATTCAAACTGAGTTACTACCCTCCACCCATTTATTATCCCTTTCTCTGCCCTTTGATGTACTTGTTTCTGTGCAGTATTTAGAAACTGGCTCCCTTGGGTCATGCTCCATTACTATAGCTATATATGGGTATTGAAATTTGTATATGATTCTCCTATGGTATGTTCTCTTGTGTATGGCTATTATCTGTTGCACCATATTCCTTATGTATTATTAGTGCATTGTGTTCATACATAAATGTATATACACTTCTGTATGTTTTTTTCCCTTCTGTACATGACCTTCATACACCCAGGTCCATCTTGAAAATGAGCCTTGCTCAATGATGTTCTCCGGGATAAATAAAGATTTTGATTGATTGATTGAAACTGTCTTTTTTCACTGAGCAGGAAAAGTAGCCTTAATCTTTCCTTCCCAAAATATTATTGTGCTACTCATTTTTCAGTTTAAAATACAGTGGCAGTTTCAGATCATTTGTATCACTGCAGTCAACTGAATATGTTTGTTGTGAGTTGTCTTTGCAGTTTCAGTACCCCAACCTTCAAATATAGCCTCTGGGTCTTACTGGGTTGAGATTTCAGAAGCTGCGTCACATCAACTGCACATTGACTTGTTCACTGCATTCCTTTACTCCCCCCTTCCCCACATTCCAAGGCTCAGCAATTAACACTTCCATTCAAAGCATGGAAATGCTGGTAGTTGCTCTGTTGCTTTAGGAAAAGAAACTTGACAGGGGATGGTAGGGGTGTTGATGTTTGTAATTACTTGCTTCAGAAGACTTTGCAATCTAGGGTCTGAAACATCTGATGGGAGGGGTACATTTGGTTTCTGAGAGGCAACCCATTGTATCCCACCTGCTCCAGAAAGAGATGTAATTTGATTAGCATACAGTATAGTCATTGACAATACAGGATCTTCTCAATTACTTATGCATTTTCCCATCCTGTATTATTTCAGGAAATATATTTGCAATCACAGTGACAATGACAATGAGCAAACTGGATAGGCCAAGTAAACTTTGTCTGCTGACAGTTTTTATGTTTCATCTTCCTTAACTTGAACTTTAGTAAAGGAAAATACAGCTTGCTATTTTCTGCAACCCATCCCGTTTTTGTTTGATATCCCAAAATGTTTTCCTGAATCAATGAAGAATTTGTTGAACACACTGGTAAGATTGTTATTTCCAGTGGTTTTATCCATCCTTAGATGGGGGGGGGGGGCATTTGTTTTCCCACTTTAAGTTTTTTTATAATGGAACAAACTTTCTTCGGGCCCCTGCTGCCTCCATATTCTGTTTTCTTAAAGTAGTTTTCCTTTACAGACTTTCTTTTATAGAAATATTTATTGGTCTCCCAAAGTTTTCTCAGTCTCCCTAGTTTTTAATGAACTAATTCTCATGGTTTATTTTTATAATGTTTTTTTAAAGTTACTTAGAAGGGAGAAAAACAACTTGTTAAATTCCACTTTTTTACCAGGAGAGACACATTAGACAAAAGATATCCATTGTGGATTATAATGTAGTTTTATCTGTATTTTATATTGAATTTTACACCTGATTTGTATTTTCCTATTTTGTACAGCACCTTGATAATGGAAAGGCACTTTATAAATAAACTTTATTATTATTATTAGTATTATTATTATTAAGCTAAAGCAAGTTTCCAGATGCGACTCGAGAGCACAAGGAAATTAAGTAACTTGCTCAGTGTCACACAGTACACAAGTTGGGGCTGTAGGATTCAAAGTCAGATCTCCAGGTGTGCAGCTCAGAGCCTCAAACCACTGCATTATACTGCTTCCTGCTTTAAGCTCCTTGCTTTAAGGGAGAACTATATTTCCCAAAGTTTACTGGCAAAATAGCTCCAAGCATTTAATCCTCTTTGCCCCTATTGCTCTTGCCTTAGGCCTGGCCAGCTCTGTCCTTTGATTTCCATTCTTCCTCATTTAATTCTGCTGCTTATAAGTGTAGCCTGGTCTAACTAACCTATTTATTATTGGAGCTATTAGGTTACCCCTGATTTCTCTCTTCAACCACTCCTGATTGTCTCATAGTTTTTTCAGTCCATGTTAAAGTATCCCAGAAATATAAATTCATGTGAAGTCACATATGGAAAAAGAACTTCTGACAACCCAGACTTATTCTATGTAGGGTAGATAATCTGGGGAACCTGCAGCAGCACAGTAGTAGAAAGGGCATCCATACTGGTAGTTTATCTTCTAGACTTAATCTCACAAAGACATCCAGTGTATTTGTTACAGAACTGTGTATCCCACATGCTATAATTCACACTTAAACCTATTTTAGGTAGAGAGCTGCTCTATTAAGTGTGTTAATTTGAAATTCAAATCAGAACACAGCTAACCAGACTGAAAAAAAATATTTATTTGAAATTACTCCAAATGGGATAAGTCCATGAAGTACTGTATAAAACAATTCATTTGCAGATATTAAATTGCACACTTACATGCATCGGTGTAACAAAATGCCTTCTCTAATGTGCAGCAGTAATTACACAGTATATAATCTCATTTTCATGGGGGTCCCAGAGAGAACAGCATCAGTAGTCACAATTAGGAAAGAATATATATCTTTGTATTTATTTATTTTACCAGGAGAGACACACTAAGCTGGATGCTTGTTTATAGGTGTGACCTGGGAGCACAAAGAAGTTAAGTGACTTGCTCAGGATCACACAGTATGCAAGTGGGGGTCATGGGATTCAAACACAGATCTCCAGGTTTGCAGCTCAGAGTCTTAAACCACAACACTATACTACTTCCTAATATAATGCACTGAATGTTACCTTCTAAAAGCAGTGTCTGAAAGTCCAAAACTGTGAGGGGGCATGGTTAGCCACTAGTGAGATGGCAGCCAAATGTAAGGAGCTCCAGCTTCTCCTCACAAAATTGCCTAGGTTACATTTTGAATATCTGGCCTCAAGTTTTATTTATTCACATTATAATGTTTTTGTGTGACAGTCAATTTCTTACTGCTGTGTTATATTCAAATGAACACTTTATTTTGTCTATACATGCATAAAAGTCTAGTGTGACTTGATATAATAGTCACAGTATCAATCACATTGCATCTCATCACTGCCTCCCCAGCCCACACAAAACTAGCAGTAATGCCACTAGCAGTGTCTCCTAGCACCCACACCAGTGCCCATAATACAAAGGGATAGCAGCAATTTGAAAAAAAAATGTAAAGAAAAAAAACAGTCATAATACCAAATATTTTAGAACTACAGTACATGTACAAAAGTAAAGTGCAAAATACTACAGGACTACCTGGAGTTGTGTTTTGTACTTGTACCCTGATAGATGCAAAATGTTGTTAAGAGAAGACAGAACAAGAAATAAATAATTGCATCTGCTTTGAGATACAGAAGCATTGGTGAACACAATAAAACTCCTGTGTTGACTTCCAGTGATGCCTTGAGAAAGTTAGAGACTCTCCTGTCCGGCTCCCACTTTCCCAGTAACAATTTATAGGAAATCTGGCAATTTCATATATACCAGCTTCAAAAATAACTGTTTAAAAAAGAAGATAGTCCATATTATAAAGAGAAGGGGAACATATTTTGTACCTGAAATGGACTATGAAATGAAATTGTCTGGCATTAAGCACACTCCTCCACCAACACCTGATCACTCACAAGCACTGAAAAAAGCCAAGCAAGGACAAAACAAAGGATCTCCACAGGTGAATTCTTCTGGATTCCTTACTGAAGAAAAATTTCTTGTTGAGCTCTCGCCACTTAAAGAAACCATGAAAGAGCTATTAGAACACTTGAAAAAGGTGAGTGACTCATTACAAGGCCTGAGCCATAGATTAGGTGATGTGGAGACTACAGTCTCCTCAATGGAGGACTGGAGAAACAAGAACAATAAGGAGATACCCGCATTGCGACAAAAAATGAATAAATATGAGTCAAAATTAGAAGACCTCAAAGGGAGGTCAAGGAGGAATAATACAGTAATTTATGGCTTAACTGAAATGGCAGAAGGAGTGGACCCCATTCACTTTGTCCAAATAATGTGTGAAAACAAACATAGGCCTTCTCCAAACCATTCGGTATATATTATCAAAAAAGCCCATTGAGCACTATGTCTACCTCCAAACCAGGGTGCGCCACCAAGACCCTTCTACATTAAATTCTTAATTTATTTGGATAGACTACATATACCCATCAAAGCCAAATTAAACTTTAATCTATCCTGGGATGGGGTGAAGATAAGACTTTCACAAGATTTACCTCAAGCTGTCAGGTTGAGCAGAAGGGAATTCACTCCTGTCTTCAAAAAGCCAATAGCTGCAGACATTAAGTGCTGTATGCTGTATCCATCCAAGTTAACAATTAGAAAAGATAACATCACACATGCTTTTGAGACCCCTGAGCAAGCAAAAAGAGAGCTAGCAAAGCTTTTATCCAGAACTCTTTAAAATGGGATGAGCTTCTTTCAGCTTCTTGTTAAAGTGGGTTGAACATTCTCCAACTTCTGTTTAGGTGAATTCTTGGTTGGTATAGCATTAATATTTAAGTTGAATTTACCATATTAATGAAGGCTATTTTATGTTCTGCAGTTCACATGGTCATAACTTAGTTGGAAAACATAGTTTTATTGTTAGTATTTTGCATAAAATACCAGTAGTCAGTATAGTAACATAATACAGACAGAGGAAGTTGTTTTGGTTCTCAGTATATAACCAGGCTGTAGTTCTGGATCTTTTTGTTAACCTAATATGGAAAAGCCCTGGCCATGTGATAATAGAATATTTTAGTTTTTATATATTTTGGGCTTTTAATTATTGCCTAGGAGATTTACATCTGCTAAGAAGGAGACATCCCTTTAGTTTTCTAGAGCTTTATACTTCTGCAGATAAATGAAAGAAGCCTGTAGACTTAGCATTTATGTTATACTGTGGGCTTGTATTTTCCTTTTGTTTCTTACCTTTTTAAAACTTTCTGCTAATTATAAAATGATATTATGGGGAACTACAGAAGTTTCTGGAATAAAAGAATCTCAATCCTCGGTTAACATGAATATTTATGAGAGCGGAGCCTATAATGCAAACATTCCACTTATGATTAGGGATTTTAATAATAAGGAAAATATCAAAGGTTTAAAGCATGAATAAATATTGTTTTTTTTTTAATAAGTACAGATCAAGGGAGGAGAGTACTCTATTTGCCTAATAGCTTTTAATCTTTTTTTTCATTCATTTTTTCTCTTTCTTTTCACTAGAAAGGGAACAAGAAATCATTAAACCTAACCGCCTGTTATACAAATTTAGCCAACTAAAAAATGTTATAAATCAGACACATTTATATTGATGTATTTGCTTAGTTGAAGCATTCTGGATTTTAGTTGGGTATCTAACCATAACATTTAATTATAAGTAACTAGTGGTGGGTGAAGTGGGCTCAATCCACTCTATGATTCGCGGAGCAAAGTCGGATTTGCGGAGTGCTCTACAATGCGAAGTGGAGAACTTCGCATTATGATAAGTAACTCAAAGTCCTTTGAAAGCAATGACTTTGAGTTACTCTGCCTTCCCAGACCACTGCTCCACCAAATTATAGGGCAAAGTGCATTGAGAACAATGCATTTCACCTTACTTCACCTTGTTTTTAAGCTCCAAAGGTGAATTTTGCAATGATTCGTGGGATTTCAGGTCACATGGACTCTATATTGATCTGCATAGCCTCAGTTCGGGGTAGTGTGTGTAGGAAGGAGTAGGAGTAGGAGACAGTGTGCTCTGAGAGCTGTCTGTGATTGAAACCTTTTAAAAGCTGTTAAAAAAATTTTTTGCATTTTTTGGGGTGCTCAAACTTTAGTTCATCGATTGTAGTAAACCCTCCTGTGCTCATATCATTGAGCTTTTTAACTTTTGTTTGAATTTTGAATGTTAATGTACAACATTGAGTGTGTGTAGTGAAAGACAGTGAATGTGTGCTTTGGGGGAGGAGCGTATCTGTGCTGTAGGTAGATTTAAATTGGAGAAATTGTGATTTCTTGGTTTTTTGGTTATATTTTTGTTATATAACTGACTGTGTTAATGTACACTGAGTAATATTGTCAGTAATTGTTAAAATTTTCTTGCTGATTGTGTGTTGTGTGGATCTGGTGCAGCAGTTCATAATGTCAGGTTGTTTATACTACAATACATGGCATATTACCGAACTTTTCAATTTGCTATGCATTACTCATTCACCATTGTAGAAAAACTGTTCTGTGTGTGTGTGTGTGAGTGTGTGTGTGTGGTGTTGTGTGACATCAAATAACCTTTTATTGTGCCACAGACTAATGTAATTGCAGGCACAGCAATGTGAACCTGCTATCCACTGCAGCTGCCTGATTTTGTACTGACATCGTGGTATCTGTTCTTTGTTTTGCTGCTTGTACTGCTGTAAAAATCTGCAGTCAGTGCTCCCCCCCCCACCGACAAAAGGAATTTTTTACCAGATTGGATTGTTTTTGTGACCTCATCAGCACCACTGGTTACTGAAGATGTTTTCATTGCTTGACAGACTAGTCTCTTATCTGTTGCTGAAGCTACAGTTGTTTTTTTGGCTTCACATCCAGCGTCCCCCCAATCAGAGAGTGAATGTGTCAAAATCTAAATTTGGTTATAATATTGTGTTTGATCCCCCAAAATGCTTATAAAGAGATGAGCAAGCAAAGCTGGTTCTTGCCATGGCAACGCTGGCAGTAAAATAGTCTGTGGGTGTGGTAGTACGCAGATGCAGAAGTGCATTGCTAATGTGAGGAAAGGTATTTCTCCTGCAATGTTTTTTTACAGCCCAATCAGTAGCTTCACTCATAGTTGTAGGAGATGATGTTTTCCTAGTCGGTGGTGTTAGTGTTACTGGTGTTAGTGGTGGTGATAGTATTAGTATTGGTGCATCAAGTTCGAATTCTGACCAGTGTACCGTATCCAAAAATATTGAATGTGAAGCAATGCAAGTGAGTGGCAGCATAGATGATATCATACTTCCCAGTAACATCCCAGTAACTGAACCTGAGGATTCTGATAATCATGTCAACGATAGCATACAATGTGATATTCCATCCACCGTGGCAGTTAATGTCACGCATTTTCCATGCAGTGATTCACAGTGTGATGAAAAAATGTCAGGTGATGGTGGTGTAGATGCTGATGATGAATGTGATAATGATGATGATGATGTTGCTGTTGTTGCAACATGCAGTCCACATGCTAGCATCCAGGCAGAAGATGTGGATGTGTGTGACGTTGATGAATATGATGATGATGATGTAATTGATCCCAGTTGGGAACTGGAGAAAAGGAAATTCAAAGTGACTGTGTCTGAGTCTGTTTGCAGGAATCCCTCTCCCCCCCTAAAAACTTGTGATTTACCAGTTTTAGTTGATGATGATGACCCAGTAATAAATATGAAAGGTAGTCATGGTGGTCAATTGCAGTCGAGGTGCAGTGCCCAAAACATCACATGCTCCCCCACTTCAGTGCTTAAAATAGCGGACTTAAATAAGCCACATCATGGACATGTTAAAAGCAGACCATCACAATCCCTTGTTTGGGATTTTTTTGTTCAAGATGCAAATGATGAGTCAGTTACAAACTGCCAGGTTTGCCATGTGCGTGTGAGTCGAGGTAAAAAAGAGAACCATCTAGGCACAGGAGGACAGTATACACATCTTAAGAATAGGCACTTGGCACTGTGGACCCAGCACAAGCTGCCAGCTAATACCACAGACGGGCATTCACCCTCATCACCGGCAACCAAAGCGAGCAAGTTATCTCTGTCCATGACTGTTAAGTCCAGTAGTAAATTAAACATGTGCAGTAGTGAGGTAATAAGAGCAGAGGATTACTGCAGGCATGATGAGGTGGAGGAGCATAATGACTTTGAAATGTTGTCCAGTGCTGGTGAGAGTGGCAGTTTTGGTGGTGGTGGTAGTGAATGCAGTATGTCTAGTGCAAGTGGTACATTAATGCTGGTTGACAAATCTGGCAAAATAACTGCTTTTTTGGGTTTGTCATCATCACCTATGCAACTGTCTTCATCAACGTCCACACTCCACCCCCTGCCAATGCCATTCATCATGCAGCACAACCATTTCTGAGCACATCCTGTGTAAAATGTTTAAGTCAGCCCACGTTACAGAGTGTTTTAGCGCATAAGCTGAAGCACCCCCCCAATCATACAGTGTCACGTGAAATAATGCTGCTGTAGCAGAAATGCTGGCAATTGATGTTTTGCCCTTCTCCTTTGAGGAGAATTCTGGGTTTCAGTGGTTTGCTGCAAGTGCTTGTCCAAAATGGAAAGTCCCATCCAGGACATACTTTTCTACCAGTGCTGTCCCCGAGTTGTTCCACACTGTGTCCGACTCAGTAAGACATGCCCTACAACATTCCTCCTCTCCATTCATCCATTTAAGTATGGATATGTGGACAAGTGGTAAAACAGCGGGGGAGTTCATATTTGTGTATAAGTGCACACTGGGCACAGGTGCCAGGGGTTGTTTCTGATGTTGGTAGTGTGAATAATCACTGCAGTAAGGTGGATTGTCACGATAGCAATCTTCCGGGAATTTGACAGCATGCAATGATTGCTATGAACAATGTGACCTGTTCACACACTGGTGAGAACATGTTGGATGTGGTACTGACTGAAATTAACAAATGGCTAAACCCACTGTCCCTGAGAGCTGGGTTCATAGCAAGTGACAATGGGTCAAATGTGGTGAAATGCATTATGAATGGTGTTTTTTTTTTCATGTTTTATTCAGTGCCCACTGTTTAAATCTTGTGGTGCAGGAGTTTCTGCAGCACCCTGATATAAAGGAAAATGCTGACCATTGCACAACGGATCTGCTCTCACTTTTCAAGATCTGGAAAGGCCTGTGACCATCTACAGCAGTTGCAGATACAAAACAGCCTGCATCAGCACCGCTTGAAGCTGGAAGTTGTCACCCAATGGAACTCCACTTTATACATGGTAGAGAGGTTGTATGAACAATACAAAGCCATCTCACAATACCTTGTGAGGCACACTAGCTGTGACAGTTCTGGGGCCTCCATGTCTATGATGACTGAATAGTGGTGCCTCATGGACTCTGTAATAACAATTTTGCAGCCATTTGAACATGCCACACAGGTAGTGAGTGGTGAGTCTGCCTCCATTAGCCAATCAATTCCACTGCTGCGGGTGCTGAGGCAGACATTGGCGAATGTACAGCATGGCCTTGATGTTGCAGGAGACAGTGGTAGCAGTATGATGCTGCAACACATGTTGACAGTATTCGACGAGAATTGTCACATTGTGAACATTCAGCGTAGTGACAACTTTGCCATAGCAGCAATGCTGGACCTGCGATACAAATTTTGAATTGCATCAGTACTGGAGGGAGGGCCTGAACAAGTAAAAAATTTCAGTGGTCAACTGGTGCACTTGGTTCACGGGGCACAGAAGTTACGTGCCAAGGTCAGCAAATCTCAGCATCATAATCCAGCTGAAGGTGTACCTGTAGGACTATCAAACATATCCTGCAATGGGAAGGGGACAGCAGTTCAAGGTGGTCTGTCATCCAAAGTGGCTGGCATCAACCCACTTTGGGAGGCTTTGTCCCAAGTGGGTATTTGTGAAATAAATGATTCGGAAGAACAGGATGATGCATAAACAACCAGACTTAGTGTGGCTCAGAGAATGGTTGAGTCATATTTGTCTGAAAACAGGCATCTGACAATAAGTGAAGATCCTCTTTTGTACTGGAGTGGAAAGGTCAGTGAATGGCCAGAGCTGACTGTAGTGACACTGAGGTACCTCACAAGCCCACCCTCCAGTGTAAGTGTTGAGAGGGTATTCAGCTCAGCAGGTGCAATAGTCAGGGATCGTTGGACAAACCTGTTTCCTGCAAATGTTAGTTTGCTAACATTCATTAAAATGAATGAGAGGTACATACCAGCACAGACTGCAACCTCGGTATTCATACCTCTGCCTACTCATGGTGGTTTTGGTGATGTGGAACTGGACCATCCTGGTGGCACTGGTAGTGGCTGCCTGAAATGGCCCACTACTGACGTAGATGATGACACAATGGAGAAAGAATTTCCCAGTGGTCAGACTTCAGACGTAGATGACTGTGAGGGAAGCTTTCTTTATGAGGATGATGATGTGGTTAATGTTGGCAGGTTTTAACTGAAGTTGTTAAAAAGTGGTGTACCACCCTGGCCCACCACCACCACCACTGGGACTGATGTTAGCCACAGCCACCACTGAATATGAGTCTGTCCGTCCCCCCGGACCACTACCACCAGGACTGATGTTTGCCACTGCCACCACTGGGCATGAGTCTGTCCTCCCCCTGGACCACCACCACCGGGACTGATGTTAGCCACTGCCACCACTGAGCATGAGTCTGTCTGCCCCCCTGACTACCACCACTGGGACTGATTTTAGCCACTACCACCACCTAGCATGAGTCTGTCTCCCCCCGGACAACCACCACCAGGACTGAGGCTAGCCACTGCCACCACTGAACATGAGTCTGTCCACCCCCCAGACCACCCCCACTGGGACTGATGTTAGCCACTGCCACAACTGAGCATCAGTCTGTCTGGACCACCACATCCATCAGCCAACGACACAAAGCTTCTTAATATTTAAACCATAAAGTGAGTATGTGTAGTCATGTTTGTTATGCTGGTTCACTTCCTTTAGTTGTATGTTTTGTTTTCTGTAGCTTTTCAGAGCCGCAATGGTAAAACACATACGGTACACTTATTTTGTTTTTTTACAGGTTAACAAAAAAGTCTCCATCGCTAAAACTCAGTGGGAATGGTACTGCAGCTGTGCCATACAGAGAGGAACCTATAGAATATCCATGTGAAATCCATTCTGGTAAGTATGAAGATTTTATTTCAACCATTTCATTGTTTTGGAAAGACTACAGCAAATGTTGCACTGGTTATGTTAGTTGACAAGATGTGGCTTTAAAATGCAACTTGACTTGAGATTGAGAACCAGGGAGTGACAAATAACAATTAATTTGTAAGAAGTCATTCATTTCTTTTTATAGAAACCTTCCAGATGTTTTGTTGTTCTATCAAAGTGGCCTTATTCAAAAACATTCTTCAACATCAGGCACCCCCTTCTCCCGGGCTTGGGCACACATGCAACATGCAGAAGTCATTTCATTAGATGACCATGACCATCATTAACAACGACTCGGAAGGATGCAAATGAAATCTGTGAAGAAGTAACAAAATAAAACCATTACAGACAAACCTGCAAATATGCTTCCCCATCCCCCAAAAATACTTGCTACCTTCATGGAGCTTGAGAGTTATCCATTTCAATTTCAGCACAACAAATTCTCATTGAGCACTGGAATGTGCACACCAACAGTTTCTGTGACCTGTGATACAGAACAATACCATGAGTACATGTTCATGTCAATCCCCCCTCCTCACCTACAAAATACACAAACATATATCTATATATATCTACTCACCAAGGCTACTATTAGTGTACAGACAAAGGGCACCCTTCCATCCAGTTGAGATGATCACATTGCATTTGCTTTCGAATCGCCTCGCAGAACACATTGGACCAGCAATAGGATGCTCACAGTTATCATTTTATTCTGGGGGACTTCGTATGTGCTGAAACACTCCCATTTCACTGTGTTACCACTTGTCAATTTTCTGCACACACGGCGGATGCATTTTGGGCATGCATAAAAAATCTGGGGACTCCCTGCCATCACTGCACGCATGACTGAGTGTTCCATTAATTCTGGGGGACTTTGTATGTGCTGAAACACTCCCATTTCTCTGAGTTACCACTTGTCAATTTTCTGCACACAAGGCGGATGCATTTTGGGCATGCCGAAAAAATCTGGGGACTCTGTGCCACCACTGCGTGCATGACTTAGTGCGTCATTAATTCTGGGGAACTTTGTATGTGCTGAAACACTCTCTTTTCACTGTGTTACCACTTGTCAATTTTCTACACACAAGGCAGATGCATTTTGGGCATGCAGAAAAAATCTGGGGACTCTGTGCCACCACTGCGTGCATGACTGAGTGTACTATTAATTTTGTGGGACTTTGTATGTGCTGAAACATTCTCATTTCACTGTGTTACCACTTATCAAATGTCTGCACACAAGGCATGACTGAGTGTGCCATTAATTCTTGGGATGCATTTTGTGTGTTGTGTGATTGTTGTGAGCTCATAATGTCATACAGACATTATCAATTAAAGCAGCATTACAAGAATGTTTTTACAATTTTGAACTGTACTTTTTTATGCTACATTACATTGCCACAGCCACTAGTTACCTCTGAGTTATGACTTCAATGATACTCTTCTTTTCACAATTTCTGTCTGCTTTACTTAGTTGACTCCTTTTTTTCATGTATGAAAAAAAATGAGCACGCCTTTCAATAATGTTCTGACCAGGTTTTATTTATTTGCAGTTACATTTCAATAAATATTGTTCTGTGGTGTCATAAAACACTGCCTGCTGCATAACTGTTAATTTACAACAGAAGTGATAAATAACAACTAACTGATGTGATGGAGAAAAGCAGAGGAAAACAATGACAAAGACCTGGTCAGCACCAATTTAACTCACTCATCCCCATAGCACATATGTGCATCATCAGGAAAATTCCTCTAGTCCCCATAGCGCATATGTGCGTCAGGTATTCACCTCATCTCATCCCCATAGCGCATATATTGCGTCCTGCACTTCTTATGCACTTTCTGGATCAACCAATCTGGGATGAGGTTATTGGAAAGTGCAGGGCGGTAGGACACATTCCTACCTACCAGAATACTGACTTTATATTGGACACATTTGCTACCTTTCAGAATTTTTTTAGGTTTTAATTTGGGTTAAAAAGTGAAGAAAATGCTATTTTTCTCCATCGCAAGTATCGTTAAAAAAAATTGTAAAGGCTAGAAATGTGTGATCCGTGATTTGAAAGCTCTTTTCATTGTGAAAAATTAGTATGCTGGTGTCTGGAAGCCAGCAGGTGTACTTTTTTTTAGTTTTTTGGGGATAAAAAATGTAAAAATGTGATTTTCCTCCATTTCAGGTACTGTAAAAAATAACTGTAAATGTTAGAAATGTGTGCGACCCATCATTTAAAAGGTTCCTTTAATGTGGACAATTATCCTGCTGGTGTCTGGGGTCTAGGAGGTGTACTTTCTATGATGTAGTTTTTTATTTGGGAAGAAAATGTGAAAAAATGCTCTTTGTTTATCATTTCAGGAACTATAAAAAAAATCTGCAAATGCCACTAACATGAGTGACCCATCATTGTAAAGCTCTTGTTATTTTGAACATTTTCTGTGCTGGTGTCTAGGGGCCAGGAGACATACTCTTTTAGTTATTGTGGTTTGTACGTCATGTGGGCAGTTGTGCAGAGCATTTTTCCAAATTCAGTCGATTTACTGGCATTATGTGTTGGCACATGCCTTACTTTATGGTCTGTTTTATTACGTAAAACTGCTCAGAAATATTCTAAACTGTGGCAGTGTAATGCACAGATGTTGATGTGATGAAAACCATCATACAACAGAGATTTGCCACTTTTAAGGTGTTTTTTTAGTTTTGTTTTAAAAAAAAGAAAAAATGTACATTTTCATTGTTACATGCTCTGTGACAAAAAAAAAAAAGGTAAATGCTACTAACATGTGTGACCCCTCATTTTAAAGATTTTTTTTTATTGTGAGCAAACTTTGTGCTGTAAGTTTTGTGACAGGAGTTATACTTTTTTAATTATTTATACTCCAAGTCGGAGTGTTACCATTTTATTTCCAAACATTCTAACTGCTCAGGAAAATAACCATTTTTAAACAGGAATACAGCACTCATTCAAGATTCCATTCTAGAGCTGAGTGAGTTAAAAAGAATGCTCCATTCATTATTTCACTCATAAAAAAAGGTAGTACAGTAGACTCAACTTCTGGAAATTCTCATCATTCCAGTCAGGATGTAAGTAAAGGAGATTGTAACATAACATTAAAAAATATAGGTCAGAGTCATCAACAGATTGTTGCATTGCTGCTTTACAGAGATTCCCCACGTTACATAGTTATGGTGATGCACATAACCTAATATAATGGGCACCTTACTTCCAGATGAATATTCTTGCTCCACATGGTGCAATACATTTCTGAGAAAAAGCGCCAATAATTTCATTACAGCATGAATCACGATGATGAAAATTCCTGTTCAGAAAAGCCACCCACATTCTGCTTGCCCTATAACAGCGTTGGAAGTGATGCCAGGGGGCGTGGGTGCATCACTCGCTATGGTGAATGTCGGCAGCTATCCCAATGTTTCGTTATGTGCAGGATGCTTTGGACGGTGAAATGTGGGAACGTTTCCATAACAAGACTCTTCTTACTGAGCGTGCCCTACGTTTCATCACAAACGACCATTATAACATAAAGAACACTCAAGAAATCTGCCAGATAATTGGACCATTCACTGTAATGGAGCATGCACCGAGCTCTCCTTGACATCATGTCTAACATTGCCTGAGAAAGGGGCGAATGTGGGTGCTTTTCTGAATGAAATTCCTCGATCACATGACACACTGTAATTAAAGTCGGTTTCTCAGAAATGTATTGCACCATGTGGAGCAAGAAAGATTCCCCCTGAAGGAAAATGTATTATTAAAACAACAACAACAAAAAAAAACACAAAAACAGTACAACATGGTAGTGGGGGGGTCAGAAAACAATCCCTTAATGTGGCCGTGGGATGCCATGGTGGTCCAGCAGCAGGTACAGCATTGTGAGTATTTGTTGCTGCTGTTCTTGGATTGTGTTGACCTGCTGCTACACAGCACCTACCCTCTCATTATTCTCCTCCAGGGATGCCCACACCAGGGTGATGTTGGCCTCTGTTGTAGGGACTGTAGCAGGGTCCACTGCAGGTGGAAACCCAAGAAGTTGTGGTGGTGCTGGTGGCAGTGGTGGCAGTGGTGGTGGTGGTGCAGCTGCTGTACTGGCTCTCCTCCTCCTGCTGCAGCGGTGATGCACAACTTCAACCCCAGCAGCACCCTTGGCCACTGCCACAGAAGGGCCAGCAGGTGGACACCTGGACCCTTCCATGGCAGCCTGCCACTCCACCTTGTGGCGGTTTAACATGTGGGTGCGCTGGCCACTGGTCCCCAAATGTGTCCCCTGGGGAACACGACGCACCAGCACACCACACAGGTGGCACACTATAACTGTGCTGTCTCCCCCCACAGAGTTAAAAAACTTCCACACTGGGGAGCTGCAGAGGGGACCAGATACAGTCCTTGCACCACCTATTTTTTCCTGGGGCATCTCCTGTGGCTTTGGAGGGGGTGGAGGGGGTGATGCTGGATCCCCTACAGCTGCTACCGGTGGTGGCGGTAGTGGCAGAGAAGGTGGATGCACAGCAGCCACTGGTGGCAGTGGTGCTGCTGCTGATGCTGCTGTTGCTTCCATGGGGGAAGCAACAGCCAAGTGTCAGGAGCTGTCCAGCATCACATGACCACCCCCCACGTGTCCTCACTTCCCTCCTCTGACTGCGCCCACGGGCCATGATCACTCCTTGTCCAGGGTCCATGCTTCCCACACAAGTCCCCGACCCCAACCCCAACTATAAAAAAGTACAAACACAGTCGACGCCTACCCTTCACCCAGTGGTCACACTCACTCTCACACTCCCAGACACACACACACTGTCTCACACAGTCACACACAAACAAAACAAAACAAAACTTGTAAAACAAAATTCACTACCAAAAAAAAAAAACAAACACAAACACAATACAAAAACTTAATAAAGACAGAGGCCCAGATATTCAGAAGGGTTGCGCATGGCGCAACACAGGTCCACCATGTGCAACCCACTGATGTGCCCTGGCATGATATTCAAGCGGGAATTGAGCCTGGCACATATCCCCATGCACCAGAGTGCATCAGTAATGTATGCGGCGCAGGTGGGGGGGGTGTGCCCATGCATACTCCACATATCCAGATATTCAGCCCGGGATGTGCTGAGTCCATGCATGCGCAACCCCTACTTGCGCTGCACAGGTGAGGCAAAAAAGAACAGCTGGCCACCCACAGGTGAGCTGCCGTATTGCAGGGTGCAACATGGCAGCTGCCACATGTGGTTGGCCACCCAAGCTCCGTCTGCACCATAGTGGCGGTGCCCCCCATGCCCGATCATGGGCATAAGTTGAATATTTAAAATGTCCAATATCCTTGGTGGTCCAGTGGACCACTCGCAGCCTGATCACGGGCATATGTAAAGATAAAAATGTCCAATATCCCTGGTGGTCCAGTGGACTGTTCGCAGCCCGATTATGGGTGTCAGTACAAAGTAACGCCACTTCACACTGAGCCTGGTGGTCTAGCGGCACCCTCCCACCACCCACTGAGCCCCACTGCCAATCTCCCCCAGTCAGTGGCTGCGCAGCTCCCTCACACCCACTCTGCTGCCCTGCCACCTGCCAACTGACACCGTATGTGGACTCGTGTACGGTATAGGCTGCACACCCATTGGCTCACGCTGTGGGACCAATGGGCGACAGCCCTACTCTATGGTGTCAGTCAGCAGGTGGCAGTGGGTGGGGGAGCTGCCGCCCGCCGCTGACCGGGGGAGGCAGGGGGCTCAGTAGGAGGGTGGGGGGGGACACCACACTTACTCGGGTTGGTGTATGTGGCATTACTTGTACTGGATGTCCGTGATCAGTTGCGAGTGGTCCACTGACCACCAGGGATATTGGACATTTTTATCTTTACATATGCCCGTGATCAGGCTGCAAGCGCCCACCAGACCACCAGGGATATTGGACTGCTTTTATTTTAACTTATGCCTGTGATTGGGCTGCGAGCAGTCCACTGGACCACCAGTGATATTGGACTGCTTTTATTTTAACTTATGCCCATGATTGGGCTGCGAGCAGTCCACTGTATCACCAGAGATATTGGATGATTTTTAATTCTACATATGCCCGCAATCAGACAGTGGGGCACATTGCCGCTCTCTGTGGGGGGCATCGGTCCCTGACAGCTGCAGCCCAGCAGGGCACCAGGTGCAAGTCACCATGGATCGGCACACCTGCATGCAAATAATATAACGACATGCAAATGGCCCCATTTGCACCTTTGCATGCATTATGGCCCCATTTCCTGTGCACTTTTAATATCGAGGTAGTTGCGTCTAGCACAACGGAACTTGCACTAGTGCATTCCCCCTGCTCCACTCTAGCCACTTGCACTGGTGAAGTGCCACTGTGCCATGCACACTGCGGGTGGCCAGCGTGTGAGATTCAATGCTGCTGTGCCATGGAGCAGCTCCATTGAATATCACCCTGTCAATGTCCCTGCGCAGCCCAGTTGTGCTGCACCCAGGTTTGTGCCACAGCCTGGCATAGTCTGAATATCCTGGCCACTTGAACTGGTGAAGTGCCACTGTGCCATGTGTACTGCAGGTGGCCAGGGTGCGATATTCAATGCTGCTGTGCCATGGTGTAGCTCCGTTGAATATCACCCTGTCAACGCCCCTGCGCAGCCCAGTTGCACTGTCCAGGCTTGCGCCACAGCCTGGCACAGTCTGAATATCCAGGCCATAGCTTTTAAAAAAAGCTGTTGTTTTCTTCAGACACAAAGGCAATGAAGCACTTTCTGACAGTCAGTGACTCTAAACTGCTGTCCTCTCCCCAAAGCCTTCTCCCTCTATGAATGCAAAGAAAAAAGTGAAACTGCCTCTCTGACTCACTTCCTTTCTGCTTGGCTAAAGCATGTGACTTACAGTACTGTAAGCCACGTGATGTGTGGGAGACTGCCTATTTACTTGTCACTTCGCCTTTTTTCGCGTTAAGGCATAATGGCAATGCGAAGTAATAATGATAACGTGAAGTGAGCACTTTGCTGTGGCCACTGCGCGTTGTGCTCCACCAATGCAAAGTGGCCACTTCGCATCCGCTTTGCCAGTGGATTAAAAATTTGCTGCATCTCTATAAGTAACCTACCAAAGAGGGCATAGCTAGCAACTAGATTCATTCTAAATTTTTATGAAACTTAATTCCTTTTAGATATGGTTACCCTCAGCCTCTGAAAACCAAGTTTTTAACCAGTAGTGATTACAATCCCTTCTGGCTGTGCTTTTTTTTATTACTATTGCATAAGCATCCCATTGTTATACTTTCAGTCTACTTTATTCAAGCCTCAGAAATGGTAAATATGGGGGCAGGCAATGGTAAGACTCCTCATTCTGGCCATTATATGCTTAAGCCCTTACTCTTCCATTAAATTGGAGGTAATGAACTGGAATACTCATAGATATATCCTTCGTATTTATTTAATTTTTTATCTACCTTACTTATATCTTTTTTATTTATTGTGTTTTAACTCTGATCTGGAGATCACAGCAAGCAAGTGCGGGGAAGGCAGCCTGGTCTGGCTACCCTGTAAAATCAGTACTAATGGTGACTGTGTTTCTCCAGCATATATATATATATATATATATATATATATATATATATATATATATCATCTTTTTCTAAAAGAAGGCTATTTATTTCTTTTATGGCATTTAATTTACACTCTCAGTATAGCATTCATTTTCACAGAGATATATATTCTTGACTTAAAGTGATATAAACTCAAAGACAAAGGTTATATCTTCACCTATAAAGAGGTATAAATCACATACATCGTAACAATGATTTAAGATGGATGCTTAATTCTAAGGAGAAAATAATAGCTGGCTTCATAATACATCCCTATTGAATAGGGAAAAGATGCAGTGCCACCATAATTATCTCTTCTAGAATATATAAAAGGAGGAGGCTGTTGACTTAATATAATGTTTGTATAAAAAACAATATGGTTAAACACTATATCCATATAAATTGTAGTTATTAAGTGAAATCTGGAATTTTCTCCAATGGATTAACGTTACCAGGAAGATTATTTTCGGCCATAGTTTATAATCTATTGTCTAAAAGTCTCTATGCTGTATTGTTATACAATTATGCCTGGATTAGATTTTCTGTTATATTCATAACAAAAGGAAAAATCCTTGTTTTCCTCTTTGATCTTTGACAAGAATCCACTCAGCAGGTGGATAGGTTAAACACATTAGTACTCTACCTTTTCCCTTCTAGAAAGTGGTGGTTTCAAATGATCAAAAGTTTTTAGTTCAGGCTCTTAGTGATGTGTTGACCCTTGCTTTTTAATTGTATATTTGAAGGAAATTTTTATAAAGTTATACAGTTTTAACTCCATAAAGGGGCCATGGAGAAATCGTATTCCTTCTTTCTGGATTGCTCAGATTTTCCCTCAGGATAACGTTTCTCCTTAACATTTCTCCCCTTATCTATAGATTGTAGGAGGAGGGACTGGAGAGATGAGTGCTGATAAGACTTGTAGGTTTTTCACAGAGTTAATTAAGCTAGGAGGACAGTCCTTGGGACTAGGAAAATGATTTGTATATACCTTAGTTACTGTTGGGGCATGTATTTATTATGGGGATAACATTCTTTAGGGTTAAAAGGTGTGGGAGGAACATCCTGGCAGGATTCACATGAAGCCAAATTGCAGACAGCTATGGGAAAGGCTGCAGTGGGGAGAAACGCAGCTGCGCTTGTATTCTCAAAGAAAACCAGTGCAGCTGCAGAATTCCATAAAAAATGCCACAGATGCAGCAATTTAGCTGCCACAGGACTTGTGCAAGTGCTGTGAATCCGCAGTTGCAGAGGCTGTGAAGGCACAGCAATAGGGAACCACAGTAGCTGAAGCAGCAGACTTTAACAGTGTTGCTTTAATATGAAGCTGACAGTACACACAGAGACCAGCAACCAGTTCCCAACTGGGACCACAGCAGCACCACAGGTACCTGTGATACCTTGGCATGACAGTGGCTGACTGTCCCTGCTGGTCGTCCCTCCCTGGGGTGTTCCTGTAGCCTGCGGGGGGAGTAGCACTTGCTGCTGGCTGGTCAGGCTCTACTGCTTGTGGGGCTCTGTCATGGGCTGCACTGGGTCTAGTGGTTGATGCCTGTTGCCATTGCATGGCAATGTGTGCTTTCAGTGCTGTAACATCAGCCACTGCTATACTGTTTGAGATGCTGTTACCTGTGGTACACCTCCTCCTTAATTGATTCCAATAGCTGGGGCACTACTGCAGTGTGCTGAGGGAAAGTTACACCTCATTCCACTGTGTGTAACATTCTTTCCTCAGCTGTGGGAAATACCTGGCTGTAAATAGCTTTTAAGGGGCTGTGCCTTACTTATCTCACACCTTTTTGTCCTGAGGGACTTCCCCAGCTGCACTTTTCTCCACAGTTCATAGTGGTTTTTCCTGCAGCTGCGGGTTTTTGTGAATAGCACTTGGAGCAAGCTCCCCTTTTTTCCATAGCTGAGGGAGTTTTGGGAACTATTGGAAGGTTTTGCACCTTCTTAGAGCTTTGAGAGTCCTGCCCCCTGTCTGCAAGAATAAACATACACATCAGTCGCGCCCATCTAAAAAATAAAAGCAATTACACTTGTTTTCTGTATTAAGTTATGAGTGATGTCAAGATGATGTCATGGAATGTAAAAGGAATGCTATTGAAAAGAAAAAGAATTCAGATTCTTGATTATCTAAAAGTATTGGGATACAATATAATCTTTCGTCAAGAAACTCACCTTTTGAACACAGAGATTGAATGTCTTAAAAGGTTCAGATTTAAGTTTGTTTATGGAGAAGGGAAATATACAAATAAGGCAGGGGTAGTCATCTTAATGGATTCTACAGTGAATTTTAACCTCACAAAGACAATTATGGATACTGAGGGTAGTTTTATACTGCTTATAGGAAAACTAGCATGCACTGAGTGTGTACTGGGCTCTAATTATGGTCCAAACACAAATGCAACATCCTTTTTTATGTCTTTAATATCCCTACTATCTCCATATTAAACAAGTATGATAATATTAGGAGGTGATTGGAATATTCCTTTAGATCCTTCACAGGACAGAACATACCCACCCAATGGGACTATATTGGTGGAGAATAAGACAATTCAGGATCGCTTAAAAATATGTAATTTGATAGCCCCTTGGAGAATTTTGAACCCAAATGCAAAAGTGTACACATTTCATTAACACGATCACAAGTCATATTCTAGAAGTGATTACTTTTTAATTTCTAAACACTATATTAACAGGATAGTAAATCCTGAAATAGGATCTAGAACTTTATCAGACCATTCTCTAATTCATCTAATGTTATCTCTTACAGGGGTCAATACTAAACAATTTTCATGGAGACTAAATAATAACCCTTTGAGACAAGAATATATTGTTAGAAGTATTAACAAAGACATCAAAGATTTTTGGGAACAAAACATTAACTCAATAGAAGAAATAGACATAATATGGTCTGCATGTAAATGTTTTCTTAGGGGTGAATTTATAAGGTTTGGGGCTAAATTTAAAAAGCAAAAATCTGAAAAGATACAAATTATCTCTAGCAGGTTAAGTCAGTTAGAAACTTTTAATTTAGCTATTTAATCCCCCAGAATATTCAGGAGATTCAGGTACTCAAAGAGGAATTAGCTAGTTTAACTTTAGAGCAAGCAGAATTTATTTCAATTAGATCAAGGGCTAATTATGCTGACTTGGGTAAAAAAAACAAGTAAGGTACTTGCCAATAGATTAAAAAAATTAGAATTATCAAATCATATTACATCCATAAATTCCTATAAAGACAACAGAGTCCTTACTAATTACAATGATATTTTAAGTGAGTTCCTAAACTTTTATACAAATTTGTGTGGCCCAATTCAAAATCCACCCTCACCACAAAAAACAGAGGATTTTCTAAACTGATTTTCCTACCCACGTTTGAACAAAGTACAGGGCTATAGCCTGTTAGAACCTATTTCAATGCAAGAAAAAAAAAAAATGCAATTAATAGTTTCTCTATTAACAAGGCCCCAGGCCCAGATGGTCTAATGGACAATTTTTATAAAACCTTTTGTGAGACCCTCTGCCCCATTTTACAGACAGTCTATATGTTTATCCTATCCAGAGGAATATCATATCCTTCTCTCCTAGAAGATACAATAATCCTACTACCTAAGCCTAATAAACCTAGAGACAAAGTTTCAAATTATAGGACAATATCATTAATTAATTATGACATTAAGATTATGACCCACATTATATCTGAAAGAATAAAAAAGTATATGGAAGTCACTTATTAGTAGAGAGCAAGTATGCTTTATTTCTAAAAGACAAGTTGCAGACCATCTAAGAAAACTGTCTCACATCTTCTCTGCATCCAGGGAGTCCAGAATCCAATGGAAAGTTGATCTCCGGATGATGGAAGTAGCCCATGAGAGGGTCAATTTGATTTTATTTGCTACATTAATAAAGTATGGTTTCCCAGAGAATTTTATTAACTGGATTAGAATATTATACTCATGCACCTCAGCTAGAATATGTTGTAATAGAATGTTCTCCTTCTCATTTAGATTATTCCAAGGCACTTGACAGGGGTGCTCTCTATCCTCAATCCTCTTTAATTTGTACTTAGAACCATTATTATTTTACTTAAATAATAATACTTTGGGTATCCCTATATTAAAACATAATATTAAACTTTCAGCTTTTACTGATGGTATTCTTTTGCATCTCCCCAACTCAACCTCATTAATCAAAGCTGTTTTTAGGACTATTGAGAGTTTTAGCTCAGTCTCCAATTACAAACTGAATAAAAAGAAAACTGAAATGATGCCACTTAATAGGACTCATAAGAAAAAGGTAATTACTGAGCTTGGTCTCCTTTGGAAATCTATAGGACTTAAATAATTAGGTATACACCTCTATACTAATGAACATGATTTAATTAAGAGAAACTTAGAGGAAGTGATCGGTAACATATCTCAAGACCTCAAAAGTTGGAACTCTTTACACTTTTTTTTTTTTTTTTTTTGGCAGAATCAATGCCATCAAAATTAATATTTTCCCCTGAATTTTCTTTCCTCTTAATATTTTAAACATATACCTACCCCTTTCCTGATTTAACAGAGTTGATTCAATTATAAACAAATTTATATGGGCACACAAATCCCTGAGGATAGCCCCAAATAAACTAATGTTACCAAAACCACAAGGGGATTTAAAATGTCCCAAGTTGGTTCTGTAGTATATGGCATCACAAGCTAATACATGCTTAAAATAGTGACAAAGAAAACTCTTCCAATCATTATTATCCCATCTGGACACAGATAGAACAGGAGATGTTTATACAACATAACATATCTCCAAACGTTTTTTTTTTTTATATTAAACTCAAAGATTTACCCAAAAGTTTAAAAAAACACACTTATAAGAAACTATTTGAAAATATACACCCAAGCATGTAGAAACTTGAATATTACACTAGAAGCCAGTATTGATTAACCTTTTATTAATAATCCAAATCTCAGAGTACATAATATTCCCTCTACTTCAAAGCAAATACCATGTGATTTAAATAGTAAGGTAGCAGATGTAATAATTGATGGTGTCTTACCTGCTACATTAAAGATTTTCAGCACTTTATCAATAAACAAAAAAAATCTTGCAGAATATTTTTATGTTAACTTCGGCCATGAAATGCCACTTTGGTTCCTATCCCTGGTTGTACAATAAGGATAATATTATATTAAAACTTAAGGAGTTAAGTTTTTAAAAAACAATCAATATCTAACATATATCATTACCTTCTTAAAATTAAATACATGGAGATTCCATATCAATGTCCTTCTTTGAATAAAACTCTAAACTCTGAATAATGAAACTGGACAGTTTTATGGAATAATATAGACAAGCTACTTACTTTAGAAAATTTAAAATCCATACAATTCAAAACCCTTCATAACGCATACTTAACTCCGTACAGATTATTTAAAATGGATCTGAGAGAAAATTATATATGTTTAGAATGTTCAGCGTTAAGGGGTATTTTATATCATATATTTTGGCATTGTCCACATACTCAAAAATGATGGCAATTAATTAAAATTAAAGTAATTTATTGCATCATCAAAAAGTACCCATGGAATCTGAAAGCTCAAGTTTGGGTAATTATCCAAATGATCTATCACTATTAAATAAATATATACTGCCGTTAATTAGCACTACAGTTAAATCATTTTGAAGAACTGGTTGGATACCAATACCACTTCTTTTAAGGAATGGATGGGGCAAATTCAACAAAACGTACTGCTTATTAAAGCAATCAACATTATTAAGGGAAAGGCAAGCTTGAATGATAAGGCCCGCAACAATTTAACAGTTATATGAAGTACCTTGAAATTTAACTGAGAGACCGCATTCCTTAAAATTCTGATGTTACATGTCATATGAATTATTTATACATTCATTTCTGATATTTGTTTTAAGCTTACTGATTAAGACCATTATTACTATTACAATACAGATGTATTTTTATTCAAAGCATGACCTTATTTCTATTACTGAACATTTTCAAGAAACATATTTCTTCTAGAAGACATGCGGATGGACTTGACTCTTATGGACAGTTGGCTATGGATAAATTACATGATAACTTGTTTCCTAATGTTATGTGGGGGTTAGTAGGGGTATAGGAAGGGGGTTCTACTTTGAGTTCATCATCAATATCTTAACGTACAATAATGTTGATAAGGGGGTTGATGGTATTATTTTTATGTTTGTTTTGTCTTATTGCTAAGAATGTTATATGAAAACTTAATAAAAATGGAAAGTTAAAAAAAGAAAAACTCCGGTAAATGGACCTATTAATATAGCATAATGTATATCTTTTTACAACACAGTCAGAAAGACTCCTTCAGATAATGGAGTCAAATAAAAAGAGTAGGGAATGTGTTTTCGATTATGCTTATGCATGACTAGCACTAATATAAAATACTGAAGTGAGCAAGGAGCAATATTACAGTACATTCTTACTTTTAACTTGTTTTCCAGACTTACCCAGGACTGCCTTTCATTCCAAATGACAACTTTAGATCAGAGTGAAGTTCAAAGTCATATGGATTGAAGCACACTCTGCATGTACAGTAACTCAATGCAGGAACAGGATGAAATGTACTAAGGTTTCATTTACAAATGAAATCCACCACAGTTTACACATCTCTTTGGCTTTTTTACCCAGGAACACAGTAAGAAGGGACAAACACAAACAAAAATAATTATTGCACACAATGCTACACATCTCCAAATTCTGTTCTGTACACTGATAATTTGTCTCACAGACCCATAAGTAAATAAGAAACTGACTGGTTACATGGAATTCTGACTAGTACAGTCAAAAAATGCACAGCCTAGTTCAACTATAGATACAGACTGTCTTCTGAAATGGGAAAGACCGGCAATCCTATATACAGTAAGTCTGCTGCAGAAAAGAAAAACACCAACAGCATGCATAATTCAGTGTAACTACAGGGACACACTGATGCACTGACATGAGGAAATGTAATGTCCACTTGTGTCATGCCAGTTGGCTTTATAGATGCCATAATGATGAAACAGAGACACAGTTCAATGCACCATGTCACTCCCGCCATAAGCGCTGTGGATTGCTGAATGGTCACAGACAGAAAGTTGAGCTCCCTACTTTGAGTAACAGAGTAAAATGACACACACATCCTTGTGTTTTTTAATTCACATTTACAGAAACTCAACAGGCTCAGATACTGTAATCCTCGAAAATGTCATAGATACAACAATCTTCAAAAAGGGATCTATATATGTAAAATCATTTTCATAGTTATTTTCAATCTATTTTGAAATTTTAATTCACATGGAATAGAATATCCTTTTTGTCAGTCACAATTTCCAAATATAACCCTAATTATTGCTGCCTTGTTTGAATATTACCAATTCCTTTATCCTTTCCCAGAAGGTCACATTGGTTTGCATCTGACTGCATTTGTTACAGGGGAATGCCCAACTGAAGTTACACAGTTAACAGAAAAAATTATGTACTATATCTTTTCACTGTTTTTTTTTCCTGGAGTGACTAACTATACAGTAGCTAGCCAAATAGTAGAAATGATGCAGGCTACACATCTGACCCCTGTCTCTGTACCCTTTTGTCCCCAAACTGTTACACTGAATTTGAATTTGGCACCAAATTCTCACTGGGTCTCCTCAGACAGTGCAATCAAATCTCCCCACTAGATTGTCTTTGTTTTCCTGGCATTTGGATTTATTAAAACACTTTACAAAGCTTTTTTTTTTGGGCCTCTGCATTTGTTATGGGGACTGGCCAACTGAAGATACACAGTTAACAGAAAAATGTATGTATTATACCTTTTCACTGCATTTTTTCCTCAATGTGAATTACTAAATTATCATAAATTCCATACAAGTAACAGAAGAAAATGTTATTTTAGCCTACTTGCTTACAGTATTGTACCTATGAATCAGCAACAGAATACTTCTCTATATACAGTACTGTTCAGATAATTCCAAAAATAAAACCTGCTTTGGATTTTGACTATCACTTGTGGCACTCAGAACTGTAACTGCCCAAAACATCAAGCCCATTAATTTTCCTTAAATTGCAAACAAGGAGACTTTGAGGAAAATTCAATGTGCAAATGTTGCTGATTAAATTACGACTGCTTTACAGACTCCATTCTTAGACCTGGGAGACAACTTCTAGCAAAGATAAATTTAGCAGACTAATTGACATGGAAACAGTGCCACCTGGTGCATTTAAACGTTCAATAAAAAAGGCAATTTACTTGGATTACTACACACCGCAAGCAGCATACCACATACTGAGAAAAGAATGCCTATGCCGAGTACCGCATACTGCACCGATTCTCCTGCTGCAAAAACAGTGTCAGACAGAGGTACAGAACAACTTTACTATAGTGTCCACTGTATGTACAGTCTAGAGGGACACAAGGAAAAGGGGGGATTTTCTTTTATTACATAAACTATTGAATGACTCACAACTATCCTGACTGACCAGAGGAATGGTACAAAAAACCTAAGGAGTCATAATTTACAACTAGTTATACCACAGTCTAACACTAATAAGTCGGACAACTTTTATTTCATTAGAGCACCAAAAGTATGGAATGCTTTGCTCCAGAATTTAATTAGCATTAATTCATTTTCTGAATTTAAGAGTGAACTGGACAAATATCAAAAAAGAATAAGAAGTCCAATAAGTGGTGGGAGACAGTCATGATGGGCTTATATCCTCCTTCTGTCTGACAAATGAAGTAAATGAGTAATTGAGTAATGGTACAGCAATTGGTGCATATAAATGAAAGGTCCTCTATAGCAACTGGAACATCAGATGTCATTTCAAACTGCTCAGGTGCTTTAACAAGACTGAAACAAGATGACTTTATCTAGGATACATGGTGTGTGGTGGTGGAGTGTGCTCATTTCTTTTTGATCTGTGGACAATGAAGTGCATGTCATCATGAGGAGTCCCTTGACTCTTCAGTGCATGAAGTGCCCCACATGCAATGGAGTGCACACCATTTGCATAGTGTTTAAATAACATTTCATTGATAGGATGATGGGAAAGTGCAGTCCTCCTGGACGGCCATATCTACAGAGAAAATTAAATAGAATGTTATTGATCATTGCCTGGTGCCAGTGATGACCCTCAGCAAACTACACAAGCTCCAAGGACTTGGGAACTGTCACAAACACATTCAGTAGGTCAGGCCCTCTGCTCTATCAGTGCCAACCTCCAAGCGCAAGAGTGTTAACAGGTAACAGACAGGGTAACCTTCCGGTATGCTTGTGGGTCTGAATCACCATTAGTCTCAAGTTCTGGGGGGATTCAAACTGTGAACCTTATGCTAGTGTACCCAATGTACAGGCACAGATTTATACCCTCTTCGGGGACTGTGGTACAATCTTATGCCGGGAACACCCAGCCAGGTTTCCAAAATGAACCCTTAAAACTCTATAAAAGACCTTAGGTATATTCTAACCTTTTCCCAGTTTAGCAACACCATCAAGCTCTTGAACAGTTTTTGTCAGTCTTAACCCTCTACACATCACATGCAGAAAGAGAACTTGCAGACCACCAGGCAATCTTTCAAATAATGTATTTACTAGAAATGGATAAAAGTATGAAAAATGTAAACACAGAACAATATATCAAAGAGCAGACAATCACTTAAAAGAAAATCAAAGAAAACTACAAACAAACTCCTACCAACATATAGTTAGATACTTATCTACCTAATGTATTACCTCTAAGTGCTTATCAGAAAGTTGTGTGTTTCTCTCTCTCTCCCAAGATGGAATATATCAAACAGCTCAGCCACAGTATAGTTTAAACTGTGTCTCCCCACACCTCTTCTATGATGTCATTTGGCTCCTCCTTTTAGAATATAAAAAAATATACAACCAGGATGTCCTATCAGAAGATATATTAAATAAGGTGACATCAGCAAAAACTCATGTCCCAATTTGACTCCTTAATTAACATTTTATCTGATCTTGAGCAGTTCCTGTTTTCCCAAGTAACATCAAATGTTTTTTTATAACTTTTAGCACCAAGGTGACATAACATGTTTTTTCCTCTAAGATGTCATAAAAGTTTACTAGCCCTATATCCTAGCAGCTGGGTCAGTTCTAATTAAGATAGAAAAACAGGAGACCCTTAATTAAATATCTCTACTCTTTTAATTACCTCCTGGTTTCAGGTTAATATATCCTGTAGCTTTCTCTGAATCCTTGGGGGGGGGGGTCACCTAGCAGCACAGGATGTCTCATGTGAAACAGTCACATACCACATTCTATATTACAAATATCATAGAACAATCATAACCAGCTGGCCAAGCATCACACTCCTCCCTATCTAGACTGAATTTGGGGGCTCTATCCCCTGCATGAGATGAGCTCCATAAGTCAGTTCACTCCTCATACAGATGCGATAAGCCATCTGTGTTCTGACTGGTCACTTCAGCCCTATGTAAGATTGTCATGTCATACTCTTGCAAAGCAGGACTCCATCTTAATAGTCTACCATTAGTTTTTCCCCATTTGAGTCAACCAAACTAGGGGGTTGTGGCCAGTTTGTACCAGAAAATGCTGCCCACATAAGTATGGCTTCAACTTCTTTAGGGCCAATACTGTGAAAAGAGTCTCTTTTTCCACAGTAAAGTAAGCCTGCTCCCTTGGAAGTAACTTTTTACTCAGGTACACTACAGGGTTATCTTTCTCTTGTTTGGATGTCTGACTCAGTACTGCCTCAATACCAACATCTGAGGTGTCAGTCTGAACTATAAAGGGTCTGCAATAGTCAAAACAGGTCAATACAGGAGCACTGCACAGTGCTTCCTTCAGGCTGGTAAAGACTTTTTCACAGGCTGGTTCCCAGGTAATTTTCTTAGGCATCTTTTTCTTTACCAGGTCAGATAGGGGAGCAGTCAGGGCACTGTAATTAGGTACAAATTTTCTATAGTGCCCTGCTGTCCCTAGAAAACTCCTGACCTGCTTCTGCATTTCTGGTCTGTGCCATGCCTTGATCACCTCTATTTTTATTTGGTTAGGACAGAGTTGTCCCCTGCCTACAACATGCCCAAGGTATGCTACTTCAGCCATGGCTACCTGGCACTTCTCAGCTTTGACAGTGAGCCCAACACTCTGTATCCTGCCCAGCACTTCCCTAAGGTGTGACAGGTGTTCCTCCCAGCTGGCACTAAAGATGGCAAAGTCATCTAGGTATGCCATGGCGTAGTCCTCAGCACCATTTAACACCTGGTTCACCAACCATTGGAAAGTGGCCGGGCATTCTTCATTCCAAAAGGCATTACTTTAAATTCAAATAAGCCTACCGGAGTGATGAAGGCCGACCTCTCCCTAGCTCTGTCAGTTAACTCTACCTGCCAATAACCCTTTGTAAGGTCAATAGTCGTAAGGTAGGTTGTCCCTCCTAACTTGTCCAAGAGTTCATCCATCCAAGGCATCGGGTGGGCATCTGACTTCATGACTGCATTCAGTCCATGATAGTCCACACAGAAATGAGTAGAGCCATCTGGCTTAGGTACAAGGACTATGGGTGAGGCCCACGGGCTGTGGGATCTCTGGATTACCCCTAAATCCAGCATTTACTCCACCTCCCTCCTAATGTCCTTTTGGACAGGCTCTGACACCTGATATGCTGTCCACCATATGGGCGTCTGTGTCCCTGTCTCTACATCATGCATTGCTAAGGGGGTTAGTCCAGGCTTGGCCCTAAACAGTGGGGCAAAGTCTGCTAAAAACTCCCATGCTTTCTGGATCTTGTCCGGGGCCAGCTGGGGTGACAGTTTAACTGCCTCCACAGAGGACTCCCTCTTGCTTTCTTCCAGAAAATCCAGAAGGGGGTATCCTTCGTCCGTTCCCTCCCCAAGACTACATGCTGCAAACACCATGTCAACCCTATAAGCATATGGCTTCATCATGTTTACATGGTACATTTTTGAACCAAACCAGAATTATGTTGGGAAGTATTTACGGGCCCAATGCAGATTCCCCTGGGTTTTTTATGGATTTACTAAATACCTTAAGTCCGTTTATTCAGCATCCGATGGTGTTGGGTGGGGATTGGAACTTGCCATTTACTCCAGATTTGGACAAGGATGGTAGGCGAATTAAGGGTCTATCACCAGCTCAGAGAGCTATTAGGGAATTGGTAGATAACTTAGGACTATGTGACCCATGGAGGGTCTTGAACCCTTCATGTAGGGAATATACATTTTTATCAGAGGTCCATAAGTCCAGATCTAGGATAGATTATTTTTTGATGAGTAGAGGGTTGTTGACAGGACTGGTGAACTGTAATATTACTCCTGGAATTTTCTCTGACCATTCCATGGTTCGCTGCTTCCTCAATTTGACTTCTAATATTCCCAGACAGACTACTTGGAAGTTGAACAATCAAATACTACGCTCCGCAGAAATAAGGGAGTATGTCGGACGTCGGATTGAACAGTATGAAATGGAGAATAGTCATTTAACTATTAGGGGAGATTTATGGTGGTGTGCTCTAAAGTGTGTGTTAAGAGGGGAGTTCATTAAGTTGGCGGTGGTAAGAAAGAAGAAGAGGGAGGAAAGGGATAGATCTTTGTTGGCACGAATTAGAGACATAGAGAAAGATCTGTCAAAGAATACACCAGAGGAGACTAGGGAGCTATTAATTAAACTACGTCATGAATATGAAGGGATTCTGGGGGAGAGGGCGGAATACGTGATTCTGAAAACCAAGGCCCTGTATCTGAACCAGGGAGAGAAATCAGGTAGGCTTTTAGCGATGAGGTTAAGGGCAGTGGAGGCATCTAGGATAGTCCAGAGTATCACGTCTAGTGTTGATGGGACGGTTAAAACATCACCCATGGAAATTGTTAAGGAATTTGAAGATTACTACAAGGCTTTATACAGCCCAATGACCCCTAGGCCTAGTCAGCTAGAGGTAGAGGACTTCTTATCTGCCTGTAGTCTCCCCCGGGTATCAGAAGGTCAAAGGAGAGAACTTTCATTCCCTATCTCGGAAGAAGAGATTTTGGAGGCAATTAAAACGCTTGCCAACGATAGGGCTTTCGGTCTGGATGGTTTTACACCTAATTTTTACAAATGTTTTGCGACCCTGCTATGTCCCGGGTTAAAAAGATTATTTCAGAGTATTTTGACCCAGGACAAAGTAGATGGTTATTTACTTAAAGCCCTGATAGTGCTTATTCCGAAAGAAGGGAAGGAGTTAGATAAAGTTACAAGTTATAGACCCATTTCCCTGAGTAACTATGACATCAAGATTTTGGGAAGATTCTAGCTTCAAGGTTGTCAGGGTCATGCCCAGGCTAGTTCACCATGATCAGGTTGGGTTTATGAAGGGCAGGTTGGCGTTGGACCACCTCGTAGAATTGTCTCATATCTTCTCCGTCTCCAAGGATTGTAAATCTCCATGTGTATTGATGTCAGTGGATCGGAGAAGGCATTAGCAAGTGGACTGGAAGTTTTAGCTATTACTATGGAAAATTTGGTTTCCAGCCTAGTTCATCAAGTTTGTGTTTGCCTTATATAAGGACCCAAGGCCAAAATATACTGTAATGGTGTATTTTCGACAGTTTCTACAATTCTGGTACCAGGCAGGGGTTGTCCCCTATCGCCCTTTTATTCAGCTTATATCTAGGCCTCTCCTCACTAGAATGAGATTAGATTCTAGGATTATGGGTATTAGAGTCGGATCACAGGAGCTCAAAGTTTCAGCATATGCGGATGACATCTTGTTGCATGTTGTTCAGCCAAGTAGCTCAATCTGAGCAGTGCTGGAAATTATTGGACAGTATAGTAGATTGTCTAACTACAGGATTAATGTGGGGAAAACCAAATTTTCCCGCTGAATATGAGAGTGTGCAGGTCGGAGGTGTTGGAAATGGGTATGCAATGGACTCCGCATATGCTGAAATACCTGGGTATTTACTTGGCCAGATTGGATCAGAAATTAGTCAATCTTAATCTGAATGCCATTAGTAATATTATTAAGCAGGATTTGCAAAGGTGGAGTGGATTGCCGCTTTCTCTCTGGAGCCGGATTAGCATAGTTAAAATGAATATCCTGCCTAGGATTTTTTATCCACTCAATATGCTCAATATTTTTCTACCCCAAAGATGGTTTAGAGATTTGCACGTATTGATCTCTGACTTCATCTGGAGAGGGAAAAGGCCCCACAGGGCTTATAATAGGCTGGCGGCTCCCAGGGAGAAAGCGGGTTTGAGACTTCCACATTTCGGGTTATATTATTGGGCAAGTAGTCTGTGCAAATACTTGAAATGGGTGGTTCCCGTCAGCAGACTCGACTCTCTGCCCTATGTTCCCTTGTGGGTTAGATTAGAGATTGAGGTGATCAGGAGGTAGGATTGGGTCCGATTGCATTGCTCTATTCCACCCAGGAGATTGCCCTAGGCTGGTTAATAATCCAATAGTAAAATTTTTAGCGTATTCATAGGCAGATTTGTGGAAAGCTCGGTTATCCCGGATAGGGACAAGCACCAACGGTATGTCAAATTCGAATTTGAGGATTGGGGAAAATGATTTGGATAGGTGGATTCCCCAGCTCGAAGGATTGCGGATGAGGACTTAATGGAAGAAAATCGCGCACTCCCAATTAGGAGATCCTGGCGAGTACAATATAGATGTTAAGCAAGTCTTTAGAATTATACCAACTTACTCACTTATTGACGAAGTGAATCAACCCTCTGAGGAAGTGTAGGCGGGATCTGGTTTGAGTCATTAAGCATAAGTTGTGTAGGAACCACATGCGGTCTCTAAGAGTATATAAGAAACTTCTCGACCAAATGCTTAAGGATTCGGATCACATTCACGAGATAATGGACTAACTGTTTGAAACAAAAAGCGGGACTGGGAGGCCGTCTGGAGGCATATGTACAAGTATGTTAGACAGGACAGGTTGAGGTGATGCAGTTTCACTTCTTGAATAACTATTCTGGACTCCCTCAAGTTGTTTAAGGTGGGTAGTAGGCGGACCAAATTGTTTCGGTGCCGTCAAGCGGTGGGAGACTTGCATCATATTTTTGGGTGTGCCCGCAATAAAGCAATTGTGGATGCAGATTAAGCAGAGGACAGATCCACTGTTGGGTATTGAACAGTATTTTACCCTGATATATGTTTTGATAGGGGATTATTCTGGCATCATGTATAGGGAGTAGGTTCTACATGGCTCTGATCTCAGGTTAAGCTTAAAAAGGTAGTTTCGCGACATTGGATGACTGACTCCCCAATTACGTATCGGAATGGCTGCAGGAGATGTTGTCTAATTTAAATATGGAAAAATGGGAGTGGGAAGGGACAATAGGTTTCATATATTTGAAAAGACTTGGAGTCGCTTTCATCGCTTCTACCTTCCCAGGTGTAGCCAGACTGAGTAAAACAAGAAGGAGGGATGATGGTGGGTGAGCAGATCTTCCTTAAGGGTTTGCTGTAGTGGGAGGAATTGGGTTAGGGTAGGGAGGGGTGGTTTGTTAGTGTTGAGGTTGGGGAAAATTTGGGACCTGAATCTATTCTGTCATCTGTTTGGATAGAACAAAATGGGTTTGTTTTTTTTTTTTTGTTTTTTTTTATTATTATGTGTACTACAT
Organism: Neoceratodus forsteri; assembly: GCA_016271365.2. NCBI lineage: Eukaryota > Metazoa > Chordata > Ceratodontiformes > Ceratodontidae > Neoceratodus > Neoceratodus forsteri. The sequence goes on from CM057449.1 coordinate 277,722,611, forward strand.
TTGATATGAGATTCTGTCACAATAAAATTTTGAATTTCAAAAAAAAATGTTTACATGGTACATTCTTTCTGTCTGTCTTCTGTCAGGTAACTCTATGACATAGTTCACGTCATTTACCTTTCTAACTACTTTGTACAGTCCTGCCCACTCAGCCTGCAGCTGGTTTTTCAGGACCGGAATGAGGACCATAACTTCCTGACCCACCTTGTACGAGCGAGCTCTGGCTCTTCGGTCATATAACACTTTTTGTTTCTCTTGGGCAGCTGCCAAGTTGCTCTAGGCTGTCCCCGTAAGCTCCTTCAACCTCTCTCTAAACCTAAGGACATAATCCACTGTGGTAATTCCCTGGGTGGCATGCTTGCCTTCCCAGTCCTCCCGGATCAAGTCTAGGGGCCCACATACCCGGTGTCCATATAAGAGTTTGAAGGGGGAAAATCCTGTCAACTCTCGGGGTACCTCCCTGTATGCAAACAACAGGTGGGGAAGGTATTTCTCCCAGTCCCTCCCATGCTGTTCAGCAAACACTTGGAGCATTGACTTCAGGGTACTGTTAAATCTTTCCACCAGCCCATTGACTTGTGGGTGATAAGGTGTCGTGCATCTCTGCACCACCTCATACTTCTCCAACAAACATTTCGTCAGGTCTGACATGAAGGAACACCTTGATCGGTGATAACCTCCTGCAGAAACCCAACACAGGAAAATCTCAAATAAGGCATCTGCCACTTTGTCTGTCCTCAGTGAGGACAGGGTGACTGCCTCGGGGTACCGGGTGGCATAATCCACCACAGTCAGGATGACCCTCTTCCTGGAGGAGCTGGGGATATTTAAAGATCCCACATTATCCATTTCCACCCTCTGGAATGGCTCCTCCACTATGGATAATGGAATTAGGGTGGCTTGGGTTTTCTTACCTACCTTCCCTATTTCTTGGCACCGGTGACAAGACCTGCAATACTCCTTCACCTTCCGGGTGAAGTTGGACCAATAGAAATTCTAGGCCAACTACTGTATAGTGCACACAATTCCCAGATGACCAGACAAGGGAATATAGTGTGCAGTCTTGAGCAACTGCTCACGATACCCCTGGAGAACGACAAGCTGCCTGCCTTCACCCCCCTTCTGTCTTTACAACCTGAGTATACATCACTCCATTTTCCCAATAAATCTTATGTTTACTGTCACCTCCATGTGCTTCATCAGAGCCTTCCCAAGCCCTCAGCTTCTCTAGACTAGGATCGCTTTTCTGAGCAGCTGCAAACTCTTTACACACTCGCAAGGCATGGGACAGGTAACTTCAGTCTCTTAACTTGGGTCCCAGCACTAGCGCCAGTGCATTCAGGATCACTGCCATCCCTAACCCTCTGACAATGGGTCACCCCTCCTTCTTTGGAGTAACCCTCCATAGCTGTGTGGTTAACTGCTACCGGGGAAATTTCTACCCCCTTTTTCATTAGTGTCCATATCAGGAGACTAAGACGAAGGGAACCAGCCTCTCAGTGGTTTCTCCAAAGGCATCTGTGGGGTCTAGGGAACTAAAATTTTCCTTTGCCACTTGGCTACGGGTAACTGCACACCATCCCATTTGAGATTGTTGCTAAGGATGATGGCCGCTGCTAAAGATTTGGCAACAGCTACCTGTTGCACAGTTCCCCCTGTTTCACCCCAGTCTAGAAGAACACTAGCGAGTGGCAATGTGATCTCCTCATCAGTGAACCCTTGCACAGTTAAAAATTAATTGGGTATAAGCTGATCAGGCTCTACCAGATCCCCTTTTACCAGCGTCAGAGATGCCCCAGTGTCCCTTAACTCTTGTTTCTATACCCCATTCACCGTGACTGGATGCATGTGTTCCCTCATGTTCACAGGCATGCTTCCAGGGACACATAAACAATCCACTTCTGTCCTAGTCCCATTCTGCATATTGCTTACCCTTTTGGGACACTGTCTGGCAATATGCCCAGTTTCTTTACAGACCCAACATTCATTTCTTTTCTCAGAAAAATCTTTTCTTTGAAACTTGGGGCTAACCAGTTTGATGGAGGCAGTGAGGTTTTAGCTGCCCTGAAGGCACTTTTTCCCTTTCTGCATGGCAAGTCACCCATTCACTCTCAGAGCAGGTCTGCTCTTGGCATAGCAGTCCAAGAGTTCAGCAGCTTCTTGCACTGTTTTGGGATCTCGGTCCTCTAGTCAGGTTTTCAGCTCTGCTGGGCATGCCCCAAAAAACTGTTCTAACAAAATAGCATTTTCAATTTTATCTACAGAGTTTGCTTCAATTTCCTCCCACCAATGTTTTAAACATTGACATTGTTTCATGGCTAGCTCCTCATAGCTCATATCAGGGCTTCTCCTGAGCTTACGAATTTTAGCTCTATACGCTTCTGCAGTTAAATCAAACTTCTTTGTAATCATTACTGTCCTCATTGTCCATTTGACCCAATGCATCTCAAGCTTTCCCGGTAAGTATTGGGGATAGCTGGAAGCTCCAGGACCCTGTAGGAATGTTTGCCAGAACATAAACTTTTTCAAAGGAATTTAAAAAGGCATCCATATCCTCCCCCTCTTTAAATTCAGCTATCAATTTGGAATTCAATTTGTAACGCAGTCCTGTAGTTCCAGTTAAACTCAAGCCACTTACCTGCTCTGTTGTGGATGGTTGGAGTCGTAGCTTCTCCAGTTCATGTCGCCTCTGGTGCTCACACTCTTCCCGGGCCACCTCTCACTGTTCATGCTCCCTCTTCTCCTCTGCAGCTCGCTGCTCTCACTTCTATTTTCTCTGGAACTCCAGCTCCATTCTGCACAACTGAATCTGCAGCCTGATTGCTTCATGATCTGAATGCTAGTGACCTTCTCCTGCCGCTGTGGCCCTTCACTGGCACTGTCCCTGCTGTCATCCTCACCAGATCTGGACACTGCACTAACTGCTGTCCCCTCCATGCTCAAGATTTGGTCCTTTACAGTCACAGTCTGGGACTCGTAGTTCTGGGCATCAGCTGCCATCAGGGCATCCATGAGGTTCTGCTTGGTGGCTATCCCCTCATACAGGACTCCTCTGTCCTGGCACAACTGCCTCAAGTAGTCTACAGTGTGCCCGCTGTAGTTGGAAGCCTTCTCCTTCCCTAACTACGGCTACTCTAACATGCACTTTAGAAAAAAAAATAAAACAGGTAGGAACTTGACTGTAAGCAAAATTATATAGTTCTGTTTCCTTTTTAAAAAATAAATCATTGCCTTATTTTGCAAGTGAGCTGTACAGTATTAAGCTGATACACTGAACAGTTAAAACTTGTGTTACCAAATTTATCAGCACGCTGCCAACCAAATCTGTCACAAATGCACTCAGCAGGTCAAGCCGCTGCTCCCACAGTGCCACCCTCCAAGCACAAGGTGTGAATGGTAACAGAACAGGGCCAACCATCCTGTCTGCTTGTGGAGTCCTGAATCACCTTTAGTCTCTCAATTTCTGGGGATTCAAACTGTGAACCTGTTAGCATGCCAATGTACAGGCGCCCAGATTATTGCCCTCCTAACGGTATAATCTCATCCGGAGGCACCCAGCCAGGTTTCAAAATGAACCCTTAAAACTCTATAAAAGTCCTTAGGTGTATTCTAACCTTTTCCCAGTTTAGCAACACCATCAAGCTCTTGAACAGTTTTTGTCAGTCTTAACCCTCTATACATCCCATGCAAAAAGAGAACTTGCAGACACCCAGGCAGTCTTTCAAATAATATATTGACTAGAATGGATAAAAATATGAAAAATGTAAACACAGAACAATATATCAAAGTGCATACAATCACTCAAAAGAAGAGCAAAGAAACCTACAGACAAAATCCTACCAACATACAGTTAGATACTTATCTATCTAATGTATTACCTCTAAGTGCTTATCACAGAATTGTGTTTCTCTCTCCCAAGATGGAATACATCAAACAGCTCAGCCGCAGTATAGTTTAAACTGTGTCTCCCCACACCCCTTCTAAGATGTCATCTAGCTCATCCTTTCAGAATATAAAAAAATATACAAATAGGATATCCTAGCAGGAGGTATATTTAATAAGGTGACTTCAGCAAAAACTCATTTCCCAAAATAACTCCTTAATTAACATTTTCTCTGCTCTTGAGCAGTTCCTGTTTTTCTGAGGAACATCAAAGGTTTTTCATAACTTTTAGCACCATGGTGGTATAACACGTTTTTTCCTCTAGGATGTCATTAAAGTTTATGGACCCTATATCCTGGCAGCTGGGTCAAGTTAATATATTCTGTAGCTTTCTCTGAAACCTGGATGAGGGGTGGGTCAGCCAGGAGCACAGGATGTCTCATCTGAGACAATCACATACCACATTCTATATTACAAATATTATAGAATAATCATAACCAGCTGGCCAAGCATCACAACCCCCCCTGAATTTTTTTGTCTTTCCCCTTACAAGTCCTCCTGATATTCCCTTATGCTCATCCCAGGCTCTTTTGAAGGCTCCCACTGACTTTGACTCCTCCATCTCCTGTGGCAGCTTGTTCCATGCCATCACCACTCTTTCTGTAAAAAAGTACTTCCTTATATCGCACTTGAATCTACCCCCCACCAGCTGTATGCTGTGCGCTCTGGTGGTGGTGATGGCCCTTTTATTGAATACACTCCCGCAGTCCATTCTGTCAATGCCCCTTGAGTACTTGAATGTCTCAATCATATCCCCCCCTCTGTCTCCTCTCCCCAGGGTGTACATTCACAGGTCCTCTAACCTCTCTGAATATGATCTATCCTGCTGTCCCTCTATCATTTCATTCGCTCTCCTCCGGACCCTTTCCATCATGTCTATGTCTTTCTTAGGGTGTGGGTGCCAATATCTTACGCCATATTCCAAGTGAAGTCTGACCAATGACCTGCATAATGGCAGAATAGCTTCACTTTTCTGATTGCTAATTCCCATAGCAATACACCATAACATCCTATCAGCCTTTGCTACAGCCTTTTTGCATTGAGTCAAGTGCTTCAGGTCACTAGAAATGATCACCCCCAGATCTTTTTCTTCCTCTGATGGCATAACCTGAACTTTTCTAATGTAGTACTCTGTTCTTGGGTTCTTCGCCCCATGTTCATCACCTTGCACTTTTTGGCATTGAACCCGGTCTGCCACATCCCTGTCCATCTCTCTAGTTTGGCTAGGTCCTCTCTCAGCTCCTTTATCCCCTCTTGAGTGTCCACCCTCCCCCAGAACTTGGTGTTATCAGTGAACAGGCACATTTTTCCCTGAATGCCTTCCCCTATGTCCCTAATATAAACGTTAAACAACACCAGTCCCAACGCTGACCCCTGTGGTAACCCACTGGTGACTTCCCTTGTACTTGAGAACCTGCTTCAACTACCACCCTCTGTGTCCTGCCACTCAGCCAATTATCTGACCCATCTAAGCAACTTTTCTCACCCTTAAATTCGCTTGTGATCAGCCTGTTGTGACACCAGAGTCAAATGCTGCTAAAGTCCTGATATATAATATCCAACACCTGGCCTTTGTCCACTATCCAGGTGACCCAGTCAAAGAACTCAGTCAAGTTCATTTGACATGACTTGCCTGCCACAAACCCATGCTGTTTCTATCCTGCAGGCTATTTCCTCTAAGAACGTGACCAAGCCCTCCTTGACTATTGTCTCCAGTAGTTTACACACAATCTAGATCAGGCTGACTGGCCTGTAGTTATCAGGGTCCTTCTTGGGGCCACTGTTACGGAGTTGCACAACATGTGCTATTCTCCATTTCCTTGGCACCACCCCTATATCAAGAGATCTGTTGAATAGTATTGTTAGTGGGCCTGGTAGCTCTTATGCCATCTCTTTTAGTATCCTGGGCTGTATTTCATCAGGCCCCAGAGATTTGGCTACCTTCAGATTCATGATCCCCTCCAGCACCTGCTCTGTCCTTATGGTCCCTAATGGGTCCTCCCCAGCCCCCTCCCGCTTCTTGCACTGTGCGGCATTGGGCCCTTTCTTTCTTCAGTAAAGTCAGAGCAGAAGTAATTGTTTAATATCGCTACTTTTGCCCTGTCTTCCACCACTATGCTTTCCCCCTTCTTCAGCCTCACTATGCCATCCTTTTTGTGTTCTTTTTCTTGATGTATCAAAAGAAGGCCTTGTCCCTCTCTTTATCCTTTCTGCTATCTTGAGCTCCTTTCTTACTTTTGCCTATATTACCTCCATTTTTTCTAGTTTAGCCAGCCTTTGGTACTCCTCCACATTCTCTTCCTTTGCTGTCCTTTTACTTTTCTTGTATGCTGCCCTTTTATCTTTCACAACCTTAGCCACCTCTCTGCTAAACCAGCTAGGTGTTCGATTTTCCGCCCTCTTCCCCCTCATCTTTGTGCATCGGTTTGTGGCATTCTGTATGGCCACTCTGATCGCATCCCACATTTTCTCCACACCCATGCCTTCCTCTAGATTCCCAAGGCCTTCTTTGATCATTTTCCTCATTCTCTTAAAATTTGCTATCCTGAAGTCTAGCACTCTTGTCTTCCCTACCCATGTCCAGGTTGAACCACACTGTGTTGTGGTTATGTCTACCCATGGGATCCCCAGTGTCTATGTCTTGCATGTGTACACCATGGTCTGTTCTACAATTCACAAGTAGCATTTTATTATTGTCAACAACAGTAAAATAAAAAAAATAAAAAATCGTTCAGGATAGCTCTTTACAATGGCAGTACAAACACAGAATACAAAGTCCTACACCTGTGAGTCTCTTTTCAATTTCGGATTTAAATTTCTCTCTCTCTCTCTCTCTCTCTCTCTCTCTAATGAAAGACTGTGCTCCTTTTTTATGGGATGTCTTTGCATGATAATTAATTTTTGTATCCTGTGCTCATTAAGAGACATCCTGTTTCGAACAAAATGTATCATAGTTCTTGTCATCTTCTTTTCTGAGAAAGCTTGCGTATAGGACACTTTGTCCCAAGTTGGCCTCCAGCTGACAGCTTTGCAAACAAGTCTGAAGAGGTCAAACTGGTTCTCTAGATTAACCTCGTGAGTTCAAAATATTTTTTGCAATCATTTCAACAATCCAACTGCATACATTTTCAAACCAGATAACCCAGTTCACAGAAAGATCCACATATATTTTTATGACCACAAATTAAACAAAGGAGAAGAAAAGATAGAAAAAGCAAGAAACAGCAAGAGAAGGCAGGGAGAGAGTGGAAGAGGGAAACCATGAGATTGTAAAAGTGATCAGTTCTTAAGGTTCACAAGAAAATCAGACAGACAAGAGGCAGAAAAGGAAAGGATTTAACAGATGCTTGCTGTTAACTCTGTGTAACAAATGGGGCAGGGTCTTATTCAGCCCTCTCACAGCTGCATACCACAATGGGCCACAATTCATTTGGTCCCATGCTGCCACTCTCTGGAATGATATTCCTCACCCCATTAGATCGTCACCTGTTACCTACTCCTAAAGTGTTTGCCTTAAACCTAAGAAATCACCTGCAGACTTCAAATCAATATACTTGTTCTATTTATTTTTTTATTGATGTGTGATTATTATGAATGCATTGTTTATTGTGTTATGCTAAGATGTATTTGTATTGTTTGGCTCTGTACCCGTGTCATGCCAGAAAAAGTACATTCATCTCAGTGCATATTCACGGTTAAAAAAACAAAATGAATATCAAATAAAATGTAACGTAAATAAATAATAAAGGAAGATGACCCTAATGTGGTAAGTAAAAAAGAGTGAAAAGGGAATACAAGAGCCCCCATATTCAAACATATTGTGCAACGCAAAGTGAATTTTTGCCTTGCAAATATGGCTTTGTGCACTGAATATGTATTTAGCACTCCAGTTGCATTCATAGCTTATGTTTGCACAGCATAAAGCTGTTTACATTGTACAATAACATGATGGATTTTGCATATACACATCAAAGGTTGAGCCATAAACTCACGTGATAATGCCAACTTTGAAGCTCTGTTAAGGCACTGTTTATTTATTTACTAAGTTACTGTATGGTTGTTTGTGGTCCACAAACTAAAGCTTTTCAAAGGCATGTCTTAATGCAGCAAAAACTGTGCAGGGCCTAAACAAATACCCAGCAACTAACTACAAAAGCTGGCATGGCAACACAGAGATTATAGACCTCTTAGTCATTAGGTACATGCAGGGCTATGTGTGCTTTTCTACTGTGCTGTGCACAAAATGACCCCAACTCGGGGTCCACGGGAAAAATAATTCTCATGCTATGCAGTGACATCCCTGTGATAATACAGTACATGACCACAGCAAGTCTAAATGTTTGATCTCTGACTTGCAATCCAGATGGATGGCCCAACATTTCCTGCTTTGCTTTGCCATCAAGTACAGAGGTATATTGCAGTTCAACAAGGCAGTCTTCCATATGGTGCCTGGGCCTGCTCTGTCACTACAGAGCACCAAGCTTTCCTTCAATAGATGAAGCAAAGGTTGGGTACTAATATTTACATGCCACAGTAATCAGTCAGTAAAGAACTGTTAGTGTATTGTAAGGTGAATTAGATCATTTGCATATAAACATTTAAATCATGAAACTTTGGGGAAGAAGCATAAGTGCGTTTGAGCTGCCCTAACTGATACTTTGATCCTTGAATGCCAGTTGCTTGCCCACAACTTTATTCCCTTATCTGGCCAGCAGGGGGATTTTCTGTGTGATGGTACAGTAGTTGGTGCCTTAATTGTGCTGCACTCACAAGGGGATACATTCCAGCATAGAAATATAAAAACAGAATTGGATGGCAGATAAGGACCACTTGATCCACCTAGTCTTCCCATTTTCCCGAACTGTTTCATATACTGCAGATCCTAAATAACCTGCAGCTTACCCTTGCTTGAGTTTGCTTATGTCTGTCAGATACATTTCTTAATTCCCCTACTGTTTTGGCCCCCACAACCTCTACTGGGAGGCTGTTCCATGGATTCACCACCCTTTCCATGAAAAAATACTTTCTCATGTAACCCCTAAGTCTACTCCCCCTATTTTCATGTTATGGCCCCTTGTTCTTGAACATTTCTTTTTTTTAATGCAGCTACCCTCTTGTACTTTATTTACACGCTTGAGGTATTTGAAAGTCTCTATTATATCCCCCCCTCTCCTCCAGGGAATATATATTGAGACCCTCCAGTTTCCCCTCATTTGACTAAATGTGCAGCACCTCCACCATTTTGTCACCCTTTCCTGAACTGTTTCTACTCTGTCTATGTCCTTGCTGAAATGTGGCCTCCAGAACTGGAGACAGTACTCTAAATGAGTTCTCACTGATGTTCTATAAATTGGCATCACCACCTCCTTCCTTCTGCTGGAAAGATCTCTCCCTATGCACCTCAGCACTGTCCTCACAGCCTTCTCAAATTGTTTGGTAACATTTAGATCATCAGATATGATTACACCCAGGTCCCCTTCCTGTTTGGTGGCTATCAGTACCCCTGTCATGCACTCCTCCTCCACATTTTTGTTCCCCAAGTGCATGATCATGCACTTCGCTGCATTGAACCTTATTTGCCACACCCATGGCCACTCATTAAGCTTACTTAGGTCCCTTCTTATTTTCTCTACTCCTCCTGGAGTGTCAACCATGTTACAGATCTTTGTATTGCCTGCAGAGACACATCTTCTCTTCCAGCCCATCTGCAATGTTGCTTATGAAAACATTAAAGAGGACTGGTCCAAGCATTGATCCCTGCAGGACCCCTCAGGTCACCCCCTCACTTCAGGTTAAACTCCATTCATCACCACCCTCTGTGTCCTATTCCTCAGCCTAAGTTTGACCCTGTTTACCACCCTGGAACCCACTCCCTGGCTGCACAGCTTGTTCACTAGCCTCCTATGTGGGACAGTGTCAAAGGCCTTGCTAAAATCCAGGTAGACCACATCCACCACCCCTTCCAGATCCACTTCTCTAGTCACCTAGTCAAAGAAATCTATCAGATTTGTTTGACAAGATCTTCCAGCTCTGATTCCATGCGGCTTTGCACCCAGTGCTCTGTTGGATTCAAAATACTGTAGAATTACTTTCTATCACATTTGTTTGACTTAACGCTTCCGACTCTGACTTGCTGTTGGCTGTACTTAATCTTCGCAGTCACATGTTGTGCACGTTGTGCAGTCAATCAATAATTAGAACGCTAATACCATTAACTGATCACTGAAGTTGTAGTACGGCCGTTGTGCTGTCACTGCCTAATTAGAACTCTAATACCCCAATTGGACCCCTCTTTAAAGTCAGGGAGTGGTTTACCTGCTCACATCCCTGCTACCACTACTGTTGCAGAATGTCTCTCATAAGCTGGTTGAAGCAGAAATCGTTAAAGCGGGATTGCACATCTAAACGATCCAATGCTGATGTCAGAAAGTGCTGATATCCCACCATGTGTAGTTGGGAATGTTGTTATGGAGCTTCACTGTGCATCACCCCCTCCAGCAAAAAAAGCCACTTTGAATATGCCGCATACAGCCCTGATGTGCGATATCAAATTGAGAAACACGCAGCAGAGAGTGGAGTTATGAGTGTAGTCAGACTCTGCAAGTCAAAGCATGGTGGAGAAATCAATGAGTCCTCTGTGCAAAATTTCAGAAGGGACTACCATGAAAAACTCAGAGGAACCCCTGGCCCTAGTCTGCTTCCCCACAGCTTACCAACAAAACTCTGTGGGAGATCAACCCTTCTTCTTTCTGAAGTTGAAGATGAGCTAAAAAAAGTCATTCAAAGTCTGAGAGGAGAATGAGCAGTTGTGAATGCCAGAGTTGTCATGGCCATAGCCCATGGAGTTGTATAAACACACAACTGCATGGCACTCTCAGAGTTTGGTGGCAACCTCTCATTCTCAGGGCAGTGGTCCTGGCTCTTTCTCCACCAAATGAGGTTCACAAAAAGAAAGGGCACCAAAGCTGGCAGAAAGACTCCTAAGAATTTCGAGGCTCTGTGTTTCTAAAGTGCATTGCAACTGCATTGTCACGGGAACTGATTCCACCTGAACTGCTCATTAATTTAGACAAGACCGGTGTCCAACTTGTCCCATGTTCTCAATGGACAATGGCAGAGACCAGAACAAAGCAAATAGAGGTGATATGGCTAAGGGATAACAGACAGGTCTCCCTTGTCCTTTCCAGTACTTTGTCTGGAGAAATGCTGCCCCTCAAATTATTTGCCAGGGCAAAATCAAAAATAGCCTTCCTGCCTTCCAGTTCCCCAAAAGGTGGTGTGTCACACAATCAGAGAACCATTGGGCAAACACTGAAACAATGTTATTCTACATAGAATCCATTCTTGTACTCTACATACACGAAATCAAAGTAAAACAAGCTACCCTCTGAGCAGAGATCTCTGCTAGTAATGGCCCTCTTTCGAGCACACAGCACAGAACAAGTTTTGCAGTACAAGGAGGCTCACCACATCATCTCAATTTTCATTCCACCTTCATGTACTGATCTGCTCCAGCCACTGGATGTCAGTATAAACAAATTGCTGAAGGTCTTCCTAAAAAACGAGTTCACGGAGTGGTATTCTGGAGCAGTCTCATCTCAGCTAGCTCTTGGTATATCACCATCTGCTCTGAGCGTGGACTTACACATGACATCAATCAAAACAAAGCATGCACAATAACTGGTAACAGCATTCGAAAAGCTCTATTTTCGGCATGAGGATATGGTACATGGTTTCAAAATGGCAGGGATTAAGGAGGCACATTTCTCTTGTTTGGAAACCACTGCCCCATAAAAAAAAGCGTGATTGTCACTTGGTTGCTTTTCAAGGTACGATTTCTAAATGAAGTACTGTAATCATAGAAACATAGAATTTGATGGCAGATAAGGACCACTTGGCCACCTAGTCTACCCATTTCCCTACCTGATGGATGAGCTGCAGATTCTAGTTAATCAACAGCTTACTTCCTCCTTCCCCTCACTAGAATTACTTTATGCCTGACCCATACATTCTTGACTTCTCCCACTGTTCCTGACTCCACAACCTCCGCAGGAAGGCTGTTCCATGCATCCACAACCCTCTCTGTGAAAAAAATACTTTCTAACATTACCTCTGAGCCGTCCCCCCTCTATCTTCAAATTGTGCCCCCTTGTTCTTGCATCTCTTCTTCTGAAAGATGTTACCCTCTTGTACTGTTAATTCCCTTGAGATAGCAGAAAGTTCTATCCTGTCCCCCCTTATTTCCTCAAGGGTATACATATTAAGCTGCTTTAGTCTCTCCTCAGTATGTCTTCTGGTGCAGACCCTGCACCATTTTGGCTACCCTCCTCTGAACAGCCTCACTCTGTCTATGTCTTTGCGGAGATGGGGTCTCCAGAATTTCATGCAGTACTCCAGATAGGGTCTCATCAACTGTCTGTACAGAGGGATAACAACTTCCTGTTTTCTACTGTTGATGCCTCTCGCTATGCGTCCCAGTATGCCCCAACTCTCCTTACTGCCTTCTCACATTGCTTGCCCACCTTTAGGTCATCTAATATAATTACTCCTAGGTCTCTTTCGATTTTTGTTGTTGTTATTAACTCACCCTCCATTGTGTACTCTTCCCCTGAGATTTTGTTTCCCAGATGCATTACCTTGCACTTCTTTGCATTGAATCTGAGCTGCCATATATTTGACCATTAATCCAACCTTGCCAAGTCCGTTTTCATCCTTTCCACCCCACCTTGTGTATCAACCCTGTTGCAGATCTTTGTCTCATCTGCAAAGAGACATACTTTTCCTTCCAGGTGCTCTCCAGTGTCACTTTTAAAAACATTAAAGAGGACCGTTCCCAGTACCGAACCCTGCGGTACCCTGCTAGTTACCCTCCTTTCATCACTGTGGACTCCGTTTACTATTACCCTTTGCATCCTGTTGTTCAGCCAGTTTTTTATCCAGGCTACCACCTTGGAAACCACTCCAAGGCTGGCTAACTTGGATATTAATCTTTTGTGTGACATTGTGTCAAATGCCTTGTTAAAATCTAGGTAGGCCATATCCACAGCCCCTCCCTGGTCTACTACTACTACTTTGGTCACCCAGTAAAAGATTGCCCAGTTCAGATGATTACTGACTGCTATTTGGTACAATACTGTATTTCTTTGCCAAGTTCTGATGTTTACTATCTCTACTGCAGTGTGTAATTGCCAGAAACTAATGCATTATTGTACTGTATGGTCTTAGCACTTTAGCCTTACTTTACCGTGATTTCTTCGGTTGGTTGTAAAAAAATAAAAGTTGTAATTTTTATACTGCTGACAAAATTTATTTGCTGTATATTTTATTTTGCAGGCATGATGCTGCCCATGAACATAGTGAAAGTTTATTGGCAGTGAAATTAAGTAATTTTACAGTATATCACAAACCTTTCTTTTAGTAGTGATTTCCTTAGTTTCCCCTCCATCACGGTCAGGCTGACTGGCCTATAATCAACAGCCCTTCTCCAGTCCTTTGGTACTGCACCTATTTCAAGTAAACTGTTGAACAGGTCTCTGACTGGTACTGCCAGCACCTCCCTGAGTTCCCTTAATACTCTGGGACATGTCCCATCTGGCCCCATTACCTTGTCCAGTTTCAGATAGCAAGTTCCTGTAAGACTCCCTCCTTTTTTTTTTACCAGGAGACACACACTAAGCTGAAAGCTTGTTTACAGGTGCAACCTGGGAGCACAAGCAAGTTAAGTAACTTGCTCAGGGTCACACAGTATGGAAGTGGAGGCTGTGGGATTCAAGCCCAGATCTCCAGGTTTACAGCTCAGAGATTTAAATAACTGCAGTATACTGCCTCCTTAAATGAACTGGTGTTCACCTCCCTTCCAGTGGTGCTTACATCACCTGACTTTGGTCCCTCCCCTGCCTCTTCCTCTGTGAATACTGAACAAAAATACTTGTTCTGGATTTCTGCTTTTTCTTGGCCCCTCAGTGCACACCTCCCTACTTCCCTTTTTAGTCACTTGAACCCACCCTTAGTCTTTTTCTTTCACTGATGTATCTGAACAAATCCTTGACCCCTTTTGTTATTGCCTATGCTATTTTTCCTTCTGTTTGCGCCTTTACGCTCCTGACTACTTCCCCCACCTCCATCTTCTTTTCCAGATACAAATCCCTGTTTTCTTCCCTCTGTGTTTTCTTGTACCTCCTGAATGCCACCCTTTTTTTCCCTTACCTTCTCGGCTACTTCCTTTGAGAACCATAATGTTTCTTTCTTTCTTTCTCTTTGTCTTGCTTGTTGCCTCCACTATGACTCCATTAAGATTCTCCTATTGTTTCTCAACCCTCACACACACTTTTCTCCATTCCAGACAGTGATTTTCTAGGACATTCACCTGTCTTTGCAAAGTCTACCATGCTGAAATCCAGGACCCTTGTTTTCATGTGGTTTGACTAGTTTGCTGCTCTCACATTGAGCCACAGCATACTGTGATTGCTTGATACCAAATGACTCCCCACTTTTACATCTGTAATTCTGTCCCCATTGATGAGTACCAGGTCCAAAGTTGCTCCCTCTCAGGTGAGTCCATCATTAGCTGTCTTAGGAATGTCCCCTGCAGGGCTTCCAGGATGTCTCTGTTCCTGGCTGAGGCTGCTGCCTGGTTGCTCCCATCCACACCTGACAGACTGAAGTCTCCTAGCAGCAGCACCTCCCCTTTAGCTGTCATATACATATACATATAGGGATGCAGTGAATTTAAATTCTGCCAGCGAAGCGAACATGAAGTGGGCACTTCACATCGCCGCATGGGCATTGCAAAGTGCTCACTCTGCTTTGTCATTACCACTTTGCATTAAGGGGAATGGCAATGCGAAGTAAGGTGAAGTCATTGTTTTTAATGGGCTTCGCATTCCTCATTATGATTTCTAAGTGATCCACTTGGTGTTTCAGATTTGGCAGCCCCCCACACATCACATGGCTTACAGTACTGTAAGTCACATGCTCTTTAGCTAGGCAGGAAGGAAATGAGTCATACAAGCAAACACTTTTACTTTCTCCTGTGCAGACGGAGAGAGGGGAGTGTGTTTTGTGACTGCTGATACTTTGAGATCAGAACGAGAAGGAGATTTAAACTTTGATTTAGACCCAACAGCTTTTTTAAAAGCTACATTTCTTGTCTTTTCTGTACTCTTTTTTACTTAATTTGTTCTTTCTGTAAATTTTATATTTCTTACCTTTATAAGTAATTAGTTGTTTGTCTGTGTGTGGGTGACTGTGTGTGCGTTGTGTGACAGTGTGAGTAGTGATTGCTTGGACTCTGGGAGCTCAGTAGGAGAGACGGACCAGGGTGAAGGAATGTCTGGGGCGGGGGCAGCTCTGGTATAGCATGGTAGGAGTAAGCATTGTACCATGTGCATGCATGGGGGGCATGGGTGCTCATTCCTGTTGGACCTCTCAAAACATGCGAGTGTCCCCCCCCAGGTAACAGGACCAGCACCGCCTCCTGTCCTGATTCTGAGGCAGTTGAACCACCACCACCAAGTCCAGCACCAGGTCCTCTGGAGCAGGATGTGTCTGTTTCCCCGGGCCCAGATGTGGATCCCATCACTGTTCAGGACTGTGACCAGTCAGCTGCCAGTTCATCTGGCCCTCCCCTGCCTGTGCCTGGTCCTCCCTGCACTTCCATTGTTTGGCAGTTTTTTGACTGTGTCGGGGGGACAGCAGTGTGGTCAAGTGCCATCTATGTGAGGTGGAGGTGCACCGTGGCCACCAGGAGACTCACCTGGGGGCCAGCACAACCATATGCCCAATCACCACCAGTTGGAGTGGCAGGCTGCCACAGAACAGACCATGCCTGCACCTGCTGGTCGTTCTGTGGTAGAGGGTGCAGCTGTGCATGGCAGCTTCTCTAAGAAGAGGAGGACCACAGCAGCACCTGCTGCTCACCAACACCCCACCCCAACCCCCACCCCAGCAGATCAGCCTGTAGAACATGAGGACCTCAGAGAACTGCATGTAACTCAAGCTGACTTGGCAGTTCTCTGAAGTGCTGTTGAGGAGAACAATGAGAGGGTAAGTGTTGTGGAGCAGCAGCTGGATCACATAGAGGGACATCAGTTGCAAATTATGTCCATGCTGGAACTGCTGCTGGATCACCATGGGATCCCACATTGTTTTTTTTTCCTCACACCATGTGCCCCCCACACCTTCCTTGATGTGCTATAAAATGTATTCCTCCACCATCCCCGACTCTTGTATGTAATTATGCCGCTTTTTTTGTTGTCTTCCATATGCGTGACACTTTGTTTTCTGAGCAGCGCAAGCATGCTGTGCTAAACTGCATGTGTGCAGTCAGTCTTCTTTCCGATCTGTGTATGTACAGCAGACACTTTCCAAATCCCTGACTTAAAAACACTTATTAATGAGTACAATGGTGGGATATTGAAGCCTGGAGAGATACTACAAAACAGGCTTACAATACATCCAATAAAATAGTAAAAAAATTAATGTCGTGATTTGTGACATAATCAAAAATCGTGATTTGTGACTGTGACGATGAAGAAACATGAATGCCTACAGCTGTACTTCAATGGGCCCCGATGAGGTGTGGCACAAAACTCCACAGCTTAAAAACACTCATTAATGAGTACAATGGTGGGGAGGCGAAGCATGAGAGATACTACAAAACAGGCTTACAATACATTCAACTAACTATTAAAAAAAATTAATGTTGTGATTTGTGAAGTGATGGTAAATCGTGATTTGTAACTGCATTTGTGACCATGATTTTTTTTTTTTGTTTTGTTTTTTCCAATTGTTTAACCAGGTGAGACACACTAAGCTGAAAGCTTATTTACAGGTGCAACCTCGGAGCACAGGGAAGTTAAGTGACTTGCTCAGGGTCACACAGTATGCAAGTGGGATTCAAACCCAGGTCTCCAGATTTGCAGCTCAGAGCCTTAAACCACTGCGCTATACTGATGATGATGAAGAAACTTGAATGCCTACAGCTATACTTCAATGGGCCCCGATGAGGTGTGGCACAAAAAAAAAAACCCGACTTAAAAACACTCATTAATGAGTACGATAGTGGAGTGGTGAAGCCTGAAGAGATACTACAAAACAGGCTTACAATACATCCAAGTCACTAGTAAAAAAAATGAATGTTGTGATTCATGATGTGATCGTAAATCGTGATTTGTGACTGCATTTGTGACCATGACGATGAAGAACGTGATTTGTATCATGAGTGACTCATGATGATGGTCCTGACTTAAAAACACATATTAATGAGTACAATGTTCATGTAGAATTATGGACCACACCTGTCCAGTACTCTGAAGGGAAGCCAAAGAAACAACGGTGACTTTTTTTTATTTATTTATTTTTTTATTTATTTAGTTGTTTAACCAGGAGTAGCAAAGGTTAGACTTAGGTTAGAGATGGAGATTGGGCCCTAAAGAGATGCAAATGCACAGACAGATTAAGATTGTGCTGCACACTGAAGAGATGCAAGTGCAAAGGCATAACACCTAACTAGTGCTCACCATCAGAAATTCAAATCTAGAAAATAATTCCTTTGCCGGTTGGGCGGGCCATGGGGGGGGGGCAGTGTACTGCACTGCTGCAGTAACAGTCACTAGTACTAGTACCAGTAAAGATACCACAAAGAAATACAGAAATTACACAGCTACTGTGGATAGCAGGTTCACATTGCTGAAATTATGTGGCACAATAAAAGGTGTCTGATTTGATGACACACATCACACACATACTCACACACACAAAGTAATGCATATCAAATTGAAAACTTCAGTAATATAAATATAACCACATATTTTAAACAAACTAAAATTATGCACTGCTGCACCACAACAATCAACAAAACAATTGGCAAGAATTATTAAAAATATTACTGTGTGTACATTAACACAGTTATACAAGAAAAAAATCACCAAAACAGAAAGCACTGTCTTCTTCTCCAAGTTAATCTACCTTCCCCACAGACACGCCCCTCCCCAAAGAACACCTCCACTGTCTCTCAGTACCCAGACTGAATGTTGTATATTAACATTCGAAGTCCACACACAAACAATAAATGCTCGATGATATCAAATCAAATCAAATCTTTATTTATCCAGGTGATCATCATTGAGCAAGCTCATTTACAAGATGGACCTGCTGTTGTCCAAGACAGTTATACATACATAGATTGAGAATACAAAGTACAACATATGCAAAGAGTTACAAACAAATTTACAGAAAAGTGGTAGGCGCACAATATACATTCCAAGCGTTCTTGTAGAAACATACATGCATCACTCAACTTTGCTGTAGTATATACAAACTCCATGTATGCTGAAGTTGAGGTGGTATGTTTAGTTATTCTTAGTCAAGCCTCTATCAGAGGGTACAATTCTTTGTATTTCAGCCCTCAGTGACCATTTACCATACTTGGGTGAGGGTTCTGGGCTGCATAGGGGCCCCTAATGAGGTCTGTATATTCCGCTTAAACAGTGAGAGGAGAGTAATATGGGAAAAGTGGTGCCTTGGATGCTGAGGGCCACTATGGCAGCTGACTAGCGGACTTGATTAAAATTGGGAGGGGAGGAACTAGGTTCATGGCTGGATGTGGTAAGGATACAGACTGAACCGTCTGCAGGACAGCTAGGAACTATGGAAACACTTACAGATTTAGGCGAACCTTTTGTCATAAATGATCCTAAACAGGGCAAAACTGACAGGAGAGCTGAGTCTCAAGGATCTTTGTACCTTGTTCCAGAGCGTAGGCAAAGCATGGCTTATGGTAGCCCTGCCAAAGTGGGTACTGATCCTGGGGATTTTCAGAGAAATTAGCGAGTGGCTTCTTAGTGCGTAGCTACTGATTGGGCTCAGGGGGAGGCAGGCAACAATGTAATCTGGGAGTTTGTTGGTAAGGGCCTGGAATGTCCAGAGTGCTGCATTTCTACACCACCTATATTGAAGGGAAGGCTACCCTCTGGCTGCATATAAAGAGCAGTGATGTGTGGAGGATGGGAGACCAGTTATAAATCTTAGTGCTCTGTGGTGCAGGACATCCAGTTTTGCAAGGTGTGAGACGGAGCATTGGCCATAGATAATGTCGGCGTTGTCAATTAATGAGAGGAAAGTTGATTGAACAAGCTGTCTTCTTGCATCTGCAGTCAGAAGGTGTTTAATTCTGAAGAAGAGGCCAAGCCTGTGCCTAAGCTTTTTCATCAGTTCTTCTGGGTGTTCCGCAAAGGAGAGTTTGTTGTCCAGCCATATACCCAGATATTTGAATTTAGGCACAAACTCAAGATCTTTGCCTAAAAGGGTAGTTATGGGAGGAAGGGTTCCAGCAGCAGCAGAGTAGGCCCTAGTGCTAGATGGGGTAAAGAGCATGGCCTTAGTATTTTTTTGGCATTTAGCAGTAGCTTTTTGCTGAGAAACTGATGCTGCAGTGTACTGAATTCAGTTTGTAGATCTGTACATGCGGCTCCAGGGGAGTCATGGCTTAGATACAGCACCGTATCATCGGCAAACAAGTGGATACTGGGTTCTGTAATGCCTAGGTCCAAGTTGTTAATGTAGATGGCAAACAGTAGAGGGCCTAGTATGGAACCCTGTGGGACTCCTCTTTTCATTGGTTTGAGAGGGGAGAGAGCTCACCTTCGGCCTTAATTTGTTGCTACCTATCAGAGAGATAATTCTGGAACCAGTCCAGTGAGGTTGAGTCCATATCTATGGTTTTTAAGGTGGAGAGAAGTAGGCAGTGGTCGACGGTATCAAAGGCCTTGCTGAGGTCTAAAAACACAGCACAAACAAATTTTTTGTTGTCAAGGTCACATTGTCAGTCATTAGTGACTTTGTCCAGCGCTGTAACAGTGCTATGCTTTGCTCTAAAGCCAGGCTGCATGGGGTTAAGCAATGTAGAGTTGTCTAGAAACGATCTCAGCTGTAAATCCACAACTTTTTCCAGCATTTTTGAGAGTACACTGTAGGTAGAAGAGAGATTGGCCTATAATTGTTCAGGTCACATGGGTCTCCTGCTTTAAATAGGGGGATAACATGAGCGGTTTTCCATTCCACGGGGATAGAGCTCTGGGCTAGGGACAGGTTGAATAAGTGTGATACAGGTGGGGCAAGTATGTGGTATGCTATTTTCAGAAAGTATGGGTCGAAGAAGTTGGCTCCTGCACTTTTTCTGGTATCTAGCCATAGCATAAGGTTTTCAACTTCTTTTATGGTGGTTGGGGAAAAGGAGAAGATCGTATCTTTGTTACTTTGGTCTGGAGACTGGGCGGTGAGCTGTGGACGGAGACTACTTACTGGTGCATTATTGAATGCCATGCCTGCAGTGGCGAAGTGGTTGTTGAAGGCTTGAAGAATTTCAGATTTATCACTGATAGTGACATTGTCGATGATGATTTTGGATGGTAGTGCACCACCTGGGGAGTGTCCAGACAGTTCCTTTATGGTAGACCAGAATTTGGTTGGGCTGTTGGATGCGGATAGTAATTCGTTTTGATAATGATTGGCCTTGGTCTTTCTGACCATTTTCATGCAGGCATTTCTAGCTATCCTAAAGAGACACCAGTCTGCATCGGCCTGCGATTTCTGGGCCTTTTTCCATAGCTGGTCTCTTCTGAGTAAAGCATTCTTCAGATCTGGTGAAAACCAACGGCAGGTCCTGGTTTTTATTCGTGCTTTAACTAGAGGAGCATAGTTGTTTAGGGCACTGGCTATGATTTCATGGAGAACATTATAGACATCACCCACTGATTTAGCCAGGTAGAAAGTCTGCCAGAGCAAGAAGTTTTTTAGTTCTTGTATGTAGGCCAGAGGTTCAAAGTTCTGTCTGGATCTTTTAGTAGAAAACTTTGATGTAGATAGTGGGTTCGAGATGGTTCTTATGCCAGCTATGAGACAGTGGTCACTAACATCTGCTGGAAGGATACCAGCATGGGAAAAGTAGTGTGGTTTGTTCACAAGAAGGACGTCCAGAAGTGTGCTTTTCATTGGATTTTTCTTGTTGATGTGTGTTGGTTCTGTAATCATTTGGGTGAACCCGTGGGAGTTGCAGAATTGTTTGAGGGGTAGCGATCTGTTTGACATCCAGTCATAGTTAAGGTCACCTAATATAATTGTTTCCAGAGGTGTCATGTCCATTTGTGAAAACAGATGAGCCAGGAGCTGTGGTCCTGCTGCTGGGGGTCTATAGCAACCTATTATGCAAAGTGCCACAGATTGGGACGGTTTGACCCTGAGAGATAGGCATTCAAAGCCCCCTGCAATGGAAGTAGCATCTAATATAGATACCGTAAATTTGTTTTTAACTTAAATGGCCACTCCTCCCCCCCCAGTCTTTCTATCTGTTCTGAAGAGGAGGTAGTTGGGGATATTAACCTCACTGTCTGGTATGGATGCCCGAAGCCAGGATTCTGAGATCAGAAGTATGTCTGGGGCAGTGTGGATAATCCAGGCCTGGACAGAATCCAACTTCTTTAGAAGGCTGCAGACATTGGCATGCAGAAAAGTGATTCCTTTTAGGGTAGTAATTTTAGTTGGAGATGAAATCAACTTTGTGGGGCCAGGATTGAGCTCGACATCTCCTGAGCAAAGTAGCAGGAGGAGCACGATACTTCTCAGATTGGCGAGGAGATGTTTAAAAGCTCGGGCCTTGTTGCGTTTTGAGTAGGTTAGATTGCAGGGATCCAGGGACTGAGTTGACCTCTTGTGTTGCCCTGCCAGTATGTAGATTAAGGTCCATGCAGAGTAACACCTGACTATGCAGCGTATGGGTGGCTGGGGTTTGGGGCCATGCATAGCCGAGTAGTTTGCAGTCCCCCTTCGAGTGGATTCAACAAAATTTGACTGAAACAGGGCCAACCAGGGGCAGCATAATGAATACATAGTCTTATTATATGGATGTCCTAGTGGCGTAGGGCATGTCCCTTTGTTAGAGTCAGATCTGTCAGGGGGTCCACTAATAATAGGTATCAGGGAAATGCAGGCTAGTAAGTAAAGCCAGCCGAGACCTGCCATGGTAGCATATTCAAAAAGTGGAGTGTACTATCACGGGAGCTGCTAACCAGAGTCTTTAGGTCCCCAAATTTGTTGTATGGGTATTTACTGCTGTGGTATGATAAGGGTCAGTATGCACTAAAAGGGGATCTAAGAGTAGCCCTGACAGTGGCACGTCTCTGAACAAAATTTATTTGATGTGGGTTCCTCGTTAAGGGAAGGAGAATGGACAGGAGGATGGAAAATGTCTGGATTGTACGAGATATATTTCTTCAGTGGGGGCTGATAAAGGTGCCTGTGCAGAGTGGAGTGGGCCAGTGGAAGATTATATAGGTCCCAGGGGTCGTTGTTCCGTATGCAACTTGTTTGGGGAAGTTTAAAAACGGAGTTACGCAAGATAAATGTATACCGCCTTCGGCTAGAGAAAGGAGAGACTAGCTTGAATTAATAGTGGGGCAACATAAAGGCTAGCAGTCAGAGTGAAAACAGCTCAATTAGCAACTGAAAGGCCTGCGATTTCCTTGGTGCCTTGCAGTCTGGAGAGAGCTACAAAGTTATGAAGTGGCTGTAACACTTGGTTGCTGGGAACATTTTTAGACAATTAACACAGTTTTTTGGCAAATCAGTCATAGTTCAGTAATTTGTTTTTTTCAGTAAAAGGGATGTTTCAAGTAAAACAGTGCCTTAGCAAGTCAGAATATGCTAGTCAGCAGGACAGGAAATGCTAGTCAGCAATAAACAAACCTAAAGTACCAAAATAGTATGCCTCAGCAAGACAGAATGAGATAAGGCTGCTAGAAGGCTTAGTTGCAAAAAGAGGATGGGAGGAAATGCAGTTGTTGACAGTAAGTAACCAAATAAATTGAAACATCAGATAGGAGTGGCGGAGACTGTGTGCATTTAAAAGGAGGCCTGGGAGGGAGGGGGTGGGCCAAAATCAAGGGAAGTTTACAGACCTAGCACTGAATCAGTGCACATACAGTTGGAGATAAACTGCAGCAGGGGGGAATGGTAAGTTACTTTACACAGGCCAAGCAGAACAGGCTAAATTAAAATATATAAATTAGAAGCCGAGTACAGGGATGCAGGCTTACATTAAGCCACATGTCTTGGGTGAGTGAGACCAGCCAATCAGGGAGCTCTACACAGGCATGGAGCCAATAGTGCTACCCTGAGAAGGCACTGAAATTGAAAACAGCAAATTGCAAGTGATGATCTGGTTCAGCATTCACACAGCCCAGAGAAATCGTGGCAATTTTCCAAGTGTCGTACCTTATCTATCTCTTTGGGGGGTAGATGGATCAGGCTTCTTGCACTGTGGAGGTGCTATGGCTGGATCATGACCACTGCCCAAGGGCAAGTGGCATCTGTAAGGAAGGAGACAGCAGATTAAATAGGAGCAGATGGGGGGGGGATGTGTCTAAACAGAGACACACAAAGAGAGCGGAGCACCAACGTGAAAGACAAATCAGGGGCAGTCTCAGACAGAGGCAAGGTGCCAGCTAACTCGAGAATCCAAAACAAGCACAAAAGAACAGACTGATGGGGGAGGGCAGGAGGGACAGAACAGAGACAGAGGAGGACAGGGGGACAAAGAAAGATGATTAAGAATGAAAGTCAAAGGCAGAAGCCTTAGGCTCAAGACAGAAGCTACACAGATTTTACAATTCACTGAATTTTCTAACTAAGTCCATAGCAGTAAGCATGTAAACCCAGTACAGTCTTAAATAGGATTAAAAAAATATATTAACAAAGCCCGTAAAACATTTTTACAAACTCAGTTCAAGGCAAAAATCCAGGGGAAGTTTGTAGAACTAGCACTGAATCAGTGCACATACAGTTGGAGATAAACTGCAGCGGGGGGAGGGGGGAATGGTAAGTTACTTTACACAGGCCGAGCAGAACAGGCTAAATTGAAATATATAAATTAGAAGCCGAGTACAGGAATGCAGGCTTACATAAAGCCACACGTCTCGGGTGCTTCTGTCTCAGGTGAGTGAGGCCAGCCAATCAGGGAGTTCTACACAGGTGTGGAGCCAATATTGCTACCCTGAGAAGGCGCTGAAATTGAAAACAGCAAATTGCAAGTGATGATCCAGTTCAGGGTTCACACAGCCCAGAGAAATCATGGCAATTTTTCCAGCGTTGTACCTTATCTATCTCTTTGGGGGGGTAGGTGTATCAGGCTCCTTGCACCATGAAGGTGCTATGGCTGGATCATAACTGCTGCCCGAGGGGGCAAGTGGCACCTTATCTATCTCTTTGGGGGGTAGGTGGATCAGGCTTCTTGTACCATGGAGGTGCTATGGCTGGATCGTGACCGCTGCCCAAGGGGGCAAATGGTATGAGCACAGGAGAGTTTCCTATAATCGAAGAATTAAAGTTTCAGCAAAACAAATGACCCAAAAAGGCTTTTTTATCAGCTTTTAGAAGGTTTGAATCGCAGAGAGCTCTTAGAGTAGATTGTCTTCTACAGCTTCCTACACACACTGCCTCAAACTGAGGCTGTGCAGAACAATTTAGAGCCCATGTGACCTGAAATCCCATGAATCACTGCAAAATTTGCCTTTGGAGCTTAAAAACAAGGTGAAGTGAGGTGGAGTACATTGTTTTCAATGTACTTTGCCTTAAGAATTGGTGAAGTAGTGGTTTGGAAAGATGGATGCTGAAGTCATTGTTTTCAATGGACTTGGCGTTGCCATCTCTTGTAAAGTACTCACTTCGCATTGCAGAACACTCCACAAATTCGCCTTCACTCCATGAATTACTCCACAGAGAGACTGGGGCTACTTCGCCCACCACTATATACGTATATACATATACATATGCATATACATATACACTATATATATATATATATATATATATATATATATATATATATATATATATAATAATATACATATGCATATACATACATATACATACATATACATATACATATACATATACATATACATATACATATACATATACTGAGTTAGCAACCTTTACTCCAGTCATGTTAAATTTTATCACAATTAACTAGGCTAACTACTTTGTGAGCAGGGCATGGACTTTTTTGTAATACTTTGCTAAAGTTTTGAATATGAGGCCTATTCGAATTTGTGAAAAAAGTGATAGTGGTAATAGAGGCTACTTAGCTCCCTCTAGAAAGGTCACAGTACTAAAGACAAGATATACTTTCTTAAATTATCAAGTTTGCTTCCTAGATTTGAAAACGTTATGCTGGTTTTATCTTAGGGTCAGAACTCTGGAATATATGATGAATCTCAATTTCCCTGTTAGGTAAAGATGGTTTAGCTTTATCTATGTACTCGAGACATGTTCTTAAATCAAGCTTCAGTTTCCTTTGAATCATAAAGCATAAGCTTGATCTAGTTTTTCAACCATCTGTTTTATCAGAAATATTTTATCAGTATGATCTATGTAAAATGTTTTCTACTTGTGGATCTATGTATTTATACATAACTGCAAGATAAAGTTTCTTTAATCCATATGGATATTGTATTTCCTCAACATTGTTTATCACTTATTTGAAATGGAAATACACTTTCTGTTCATTGTAATACAATGTTTTTTTGATTTTATGAAATCTGGGCCCTGCTACTGTAAATGGGGCAAAAGCTGAGCACAAAGGTTTGCACTGCACTTGCCCATGACCCTGAGGATACTAAATTCAGTCAGATAGTGCACCAGTACAGTCTTACTGAGTATTGGGAGCTTGACAGCGCAGTGCAACGTCAGGTGGTGCAGCCCTGATCTGGATCCTGGAAACGCAGGAAA
Organism: Neoceratodus forsteri; assembly: GCA_016271365.2. Classification (NCBI taxonomy): domain Eukaryota; kingdom Metazoa; phylum Chordata; order Ceratodontiformes; family Ceratodontidae; genus Neoceratodus; species Neoceratodus forsteri. The sequence goes on from CM057449.1 coordinate 277,748,336, forward strand.
CGGCACCCCTTGCATGATAGTGCCAGGAGCCCCCCACATGATATTCAGCCAACACCATGCAAATGAGTCCATTGGGCATGTAAGACACTAAGGGGCCATATGCATCCCATTATTGGCTCATTCGCATGTGAAGCAACAGTAGATGTGTTCCCCTCTTCTTGCCACCCACTCCAATCCCCTGTCCCTGCAAAAAAGTAAAGCAGATTCTGATGTCTACAGTGGGCATTACTCAAGCTCCCTTTGCAGTATGCAGGATACATGCTACCTATAAGTGCATATGCCAGCTGAGCTGGTTAAAGGAGGTCTTTGCAGGTAGCCATATGGGCTCCTCACAGCACCAGTGATTAAGGCAAGAGTTTATTTTATTTTATTTTATTTATTTATTTGAAAGTCTTGGATTAATACCTTTGAGCCAAAGGCTGTTTTACACAAGTTCAGTGTCAAGGTACATTAAAACACAATGTGTAGGAGTTACATCAAGTAAAACTTCAAAATACTACAATACATCATAAACATGGAAGAACTAAATTGGTAAAACTAACAATCAATGACACAAGAGTAAGTGTGGGGGCAGTAGGGGGTGGGTACAAATTGAGGTGGGCAGGTGCTGGGGGAGTAATGCAGGATAAGGATATGAGAGAAGGTAGATAAATATAACACAGTGGTTGCCAGTAGAGATGGAGGAGCAGCAGTCAGGCCTTGTGAAAAATGAGGAGTGAGGTGATGAGGAGATGGGAAAAGGTATGGGGAACTTAAAGGGAGTGATATGGCTACAGGTGTAGCCACAGGAGCAGCCAGCAGGCCTAGTCAGATTAGTGGAAAGGGTGGGGGGGGTTAGGAAGGAGGAAAAGGGAGCTTGAGGTGATGACCTATGGTCAAGGCAAACCCAATAGCAATGATGTCCTCAGATTTATGTGGAACAGTCACAGGAGGTATGGGCGACAAGAGACTCACAAAGTTTGTGTTTAAAAGAGCCAAGTGAGGTTGTGTTAGTGATTTCCTTCTGCAGGGAGTTAAACAGTTTTGGAGCTCTGATTGCAAATGACATTTGTCCTTGTGATGCCCGATATTGAGGGACTTGGAGGCTTGAGCAATAAGCACTTCTGTTGAAGCGAGTATTGCAGGAAGCATTGAGGAGATTATTAACCCTGGGAGGTAGAAGACCATAGGTGTCCTTCTTTACTACTATTTAAAAACACACTGAGATGAAGCTTGTTTCTGTGTGTGACCCGTGGGAAGGTATTTAAAGGGATAAAGTACAGTAACAATAGGTAATAAACAAAAAGGTAAATGCATATACTTACAATAATTTTTGCACATTAAAAATGAACATTCACAAGAATGTAGTACAGTTAAGAGCATCTTCAAGAGGGAGAGTAATATAGCAATAATACATAGTGGCATAGGATGTAAAATCAAAAAAGGTGCATCAGGGTGTGAGAGGGTCTGAAACATACAAACACAAAATTTACTATACAAAGCACAAATCACAACCCCACTCAGCAGGTCAGCCCTCTACTCTCAAAGTGTCAACCTCTGAGCGTAGTATTGTGAAGAGTTAACAGAAACAGGGTCACCCTCCTGTCTGTTTTGTGAGTTCGAATCACCCATTGGTCTCAGTTCTGGAGGGATTCAAACTGTGAACCTCTTGCTAGCATACCCAATGTAAAAGGCTCAGATAATTCTGCTCTTCGGGGGGGGGGGCAGATATCTTTCGCCTATGGGCACCTAACCAGGTGGACAAAATGAACTCTTAAAAAATCTAATAAAGACCTCAGATAGCTCTCACCTTTTTCCCAGTTTGGTATTACCATATAAGCTCATGCACAGTGTTGTCACACTCTTAACCATCCATGCATCACAGGCAAAAACAGAAGGATTTGGAAGACACAAATGGTCTATTGAAAAATTAGATGTTTACTTAAAAATAGATAATGTAAAATGTAAAACACAGAACCATATATAACAAAACCTACAAATCACTTAAAAGAATAAAAACAAGATTTTAAAAGTGCAATTTTCTACCACCAGACAATTAGACTTGATATATCTAATGTATCTCTTATAGTGCTGCTAGCATGTTGTAGCTTTCAGAGTCCAAAAACAAGTGTGAAAAGGGAATACAGACTACAGCTTTAAAACTGGCTTTGCCAACCTCTTTGCAAGAGGTCACCTAGCTCCTCCCCATCAGAATATAAAAATTATACAACCAGGATGTCATCATTCAGAAGAAGAATTAAATAAGATTAATTTCTAAGTCCTTCTTTCATCCACGAGCAACATACTTCTTTTACAGACATCAGATGAACATTTATGACTTTGCACCAGTGTGCCATAACCTAGCTGTCCTCCTGTAAATGTCATAAAATGGATATTTCTATCCTGTCATCTGGCAATCTACAAATAAGCTAGATAAACAAGAGATGCTTAATTTAGGCTTCTTCTAACCTGTAATTATCTCTTGGCCTTCCAGGTAAAACCTTGTATGTAAAACCTGGGGGGGGGTGTCATTCCACAGGCTGTTTCAGCATGTCTCATGAGAGACACTCAATAACACATTTTTATGTTACAAAAATCATAGATTAATCAGAACCAGCTGTCCAAGTGTCACAATTTCTTCCCACCTAGAATGAATTTGGGGACTCTATCCCCTGCATGGGATGAGGTTCCCAAATCAGTTCACTCCTCGTACACACGAGACAGCCCATTGGAGTTCTGATTTTTGGCTCCAGCCCTATGCAGAGTTGTCATATCATACCTTGCAAAGCAAGACTCCAACTTAGCAATCTACCATTGATTTCCCCCATCTGCATCAGACAAACCAAGGGGTTGTGGTCAGTCTGCACCACAAAATGCTGCCCATATAAGTATGGCTCCAACTTCTTTAGGGCCCACACTATGCAAGACATTCTTTTTCCACAGTAGAGTATGCCTGCTCCTTGGGAAGTAACTTCTTACTCAGGTACACTACTGGGAGATCAGGTACACTACCAGATGATCTTTCCCTTGGCTAAATGCCTGATTAAGTACTGCCCCAATACCCACGTCTGAGGCATCAGTCCGAACTATAAAGGGTTTGCTATAGTCAGGACTTGTCAAAACAGGAGCACTGCACAGTGCCTCTTTTAGTTTGGAAAAGGCTTCCTCACAGGCTGGGCCCCAGGTAATTTTCTTGGGCATCCTTTTCTTTGTCAGGTCAGATAGGGGAGCAGCCAGGACACTGTAATTGGGTAAAAATTTCCTGTAGTACCCTGCTGCCCATAGAAAACCTCTGACCTGCTTCTGTGTTTCTGGTCTGGGCCATGCCTGGATTACCTCTATTTTTATTTGGTTAGGGTGGAACTGTCCCCGGTCTACCACATACCCGAGGTATGCCACTTCTCCCATGGCCACCTAGCACTTCTCGGCTTTGACAGTGAACCTGGCCCTCTGTATCCTGCCCAGCACTTCCCTAAGGTGGGATAGGTGTTCCTCCCAGCTGGTACTAAAGATGGCAATGTCATCCAGGTACACCACGGTGTACTCATCAGCACCATTTAACACCTGCTTCACCTACCTTTGGAAAATGGCAGGGGTGTTCTTCATTCCAAAAGGCATTACTTTGAATTCAAATAAGCCTGTCGGAGTGATGATGGCTGACCTCTCCCTAGATCTGTCCATCAACTTTACCTGCCAATACCCCTTTATCAGGTCAATAGTCATAAAGTAGGTTGCCCCTCCAAACTTGTCCAGGAGTTCGTCTGTCCGGGGCATTGGGTAGGTATCTGACTTTGTGACTGCATTCAGTCCACGATTGTCCACACAGAAACAAGTAGAGCCATCTGGCTTGGGTACAAGGACTACGGGTGAGGCCCAGGGGCTATGGGATCTCTGGATTACCCTAAACCAGCATCTCCTCCACTTCCCTTCTAATGTCCTTTTTGACAGTCTCTGACACCGATATGCTGTCCACCGTGTGAAGTCTGTGCCCTGTCTCCACATTGTGTGTCACTAAGGAGGTTAGTCCAGGCTTGGTGCTAAACAATGGGTCAAAGTCTACTAAAACCTCCCTTACTTCCTGGATCTGGTCCGGGGCCAGCTGGGGAGACAATTTTACTGCCTCCACAGAGGACTCCCACTTACTTTCTCCCAGCAAGTTCAGAAGGGGGTCTCATTTGTCCTTCTCCTCCCCAGGACTACACACTGCAAACACCATGTCAGTCCTATTTGCATATGGCTTCATCATGTTGACATAGTACATCCTTTCTATCTGTCTTCGTTCAAGTAACTCTGTAATATAGTTCATAACATTTACCTTCCTAACCACTTTGTATGGTCCTGCCCACTCAGCCTGCAGCTTGTCTTTCTGGACTGGAATAAGGACCATGACCTTCGATCCACCATGTACAAGTGAGCTCTGGCTCTGTGGTCGTACCACACTTTTCATTTCTGTTGGGCAGCTGCCAGGTTGCTCTGGGCTGTCCTCATATACTCCTTCAGCCTTTACCTAAACCTAAGGATATAATCCACAATGGGTGTTTCCTGGGTGGCGTGCTTGCCTTCCCAGTCCTACCGGATCAAGTCTAGGGGCCCATCTACCTGGTGTCCATATAAGAGTTAGAAGGGGGAAAATCCTGTTGACTCTTGTGGTATCTCCCTGTATGCAAACAACAGGTGGAGAAGGTATTTCTCCCAGTCCCTCCCATGCTGTTCAGCAAACATCTGGAGCATTGACTCCAAGGTACCATTGAATCTTTCCACAAGCCCATTGGCTTGTGGGTGATACGGTGTTGTGCATCTCTGCACTACCCCATACTTCTCCCATAAACATTTTATCTGGTCCAACATGAAGGAACAGCCTTGATTGGTGATAACCTCTGGTGGAAACCCAACACAGGAGAAAATCCTAAGTAAAGCATCTGCCACTTTGTCTGTCCTCAGTGAGAATAGGACGACTGCCTCTGGGTACCAGGTGGCATAGTCCACCACTGTCAAGATGAATCTCTTCCCTGAGGAACTGGGGGTATTTAAAGACCTCACGATATCCATTCCCACCCTCTGGAATGGCTCATCCATTGTGGGCAATGGAATCAGGGTGCCTTGGGTTTTCTTGCCCACCTTCCCTATTTCTTGGCACCGGTGACAAGACCTGCAATACTCCTTCACCTGCTGGGTGAAGTTTGGCAATAGAAATTCTGGGCCAACCACTGCATAGTGCGCATGATTCCCAGATGACCAGGCAAGGGAATAACGTGTGCAATCTTGAACAACTGCTCATGATACCCCTGGGGAACAACAAGCTGCCTGCCTAGCACCCCTCCCTCTGTCTGCACAGCCTGAGTATACATAAGACCATTTTCCCAATAAACCTTAAGTCTGCCATCACCTCCCTGTGCGCCGTCTGAGTCTGCCCAGGTCCTCAGCTTCTCTAGACTAGGGTCACTTCTCTGAGCAGCAGCAAACCTCTCACACATTCCCAAGGTATGGGACAGGTCCCCCTCAGTTGCTAAACTAGGGTCCCTAGCACTAGTGTCAGGGCACTCAGGATTACTGTCAATCCTAACCCTCTGACAATGGGTCACCCTTCCCTCCTTGGAGCAACCCTCCATACCTGTGTGGTTAATGGCTACTGGGGAAATTTCTACCCCCTTTTCATTAGTCTCCATATCAGGAGACACAGACTGGGGAACCAGCCTCTCAGTGGATTCCACAATGGCTTCTGTGGGGTTCAGGGAACTACCATTTTCCCATGCTGCTTGGCTATGGGTAACTGGGCACACCGTCCCTTGTTTGAGATTGTTGCCCAGGATCACATCCACTGCTAAGGTTTTGGCTACTGTCACCTGTTGCACAGTTCCCCCTGTTTCACTCCAGTCCAGGAGAACACTAACCAGTGACAATGTTTTCTCTCCCCAGTAAAATCCTGCACAGTGACATATTTTTTGGGTATAAGCTGACTAGGTTCTACTAGATCCCCTTTTACCAATGTCAGAGATGCCCCTGTGTCCCTTGACCCTTGCATCTATGCACCATTCACCATGACTGGGTGCATGTGTTACCTCACATTCACAGGCATGCTTCCAGGGACTCTCAGACAACCCACTTCTTTTCTAGTACCATTCTGCATATTATTGCTCATTCTTTTGGGACACTATCTGGCAATATGCTCAGTTTCTTTACATAACCAACATTCACTTCTCTTTTCTGACAAATCTTTTCTCTGAAACCTGGGGCTAACTGGTTTCTGTGGAGGCAGTGAGGGTTTTATCTGCCCTGAAGGCATGCTTTTCCCTTTCTGTGCTGCCACTCCCACCCTATTCGCTCTCAGAGCAGGTCTGCTCTTGGCATAATGGTCTGAGAGATCAGCAGCTTCTTGCACTGTTTTGGGATCTCGGTCCTCCTGCCAGGTTTTCAGCTCTGCTGGGCATGCCCAATAAAACTATCCTAACAAAATCACATTTTCAATTTTATCAACAGAGTTTGACTCAATTCCTTCCCACCAACATTTGAAAAACTGACGTTGTTTCGTGGCTAGTTCCTCATAGCTCATGTCAGAGCTTCTCCTGAGCTTACGGAATTTAGCTCTGTATGATTCAGGAGGTAGTTCAAATTTCTTTAACAGTACAGCTTTAAGTTTGCTGTAATCATCACTGTCCTCATTGTCCATTTGACCCAATGCATCCCGAGCTTTCCCGGTAAGTAGAGGGAATAGCTGGAAGCTCCAGGACTCTCTAAGAATTTTAGCCTGAATACAAACTTTTTCAAAAGAATTTAAAAAGGCATCCATATCCTCCTCCTCTTTAAATCTGGCTATCAATTTGGAATTCAATTTGTAACCCAGTCCTGTAGTCACAGTTAAACCCAAGCCACTTACCTGCTCTGGTGCCACTGGTTGGAGTCGTATCTTCTCCAGTTCATGTTGCCTCTGGCGCTCATGCCCCTCACGGTCTGTGTCTCAGTGTTTTTTCTCTGCTTCACGGTTCACCTCCCGCTGTTTATAGTCCATCTCCCTCTGGAACTCCAGCTCCATTCTGCGCAACTTAATATGCAGCCTGAGTACTTCTGGATCCCGAATATTAGTGTCCTTCCCCTGCTGCTGTTGCCCTTCGCTGACAGTGGCCCTGTTGCCCTCCTCATCAGATCTGGACACTTCTCTGACCACTAGCCCTGCCACACTCAATGTTCAGTCCTTTTCAGTCACTGTCGGTGACTCAGTGTGCTGGGCATCTGCTACCATCAGGGCATCCACAAGGTTCTGCTTGGTGGCTTTCACCTTGAATGGGACTCCTCTGTCCCTGCACAACTGCTTCAAGTAGTCTACAGTGTGCCTGCTGTAGTTGGAAGTCATCTTCTTCCCTAACTACAGCTACTTTGACTTGCACTTTACAAAAAAATATAAAATGGGTAGGAACTTGACAGTACGCCAAGTGATATAGTTCTGTCTCCTTTTAAAAAAAATGCTCCCTTTTTTTGCAAGTGAGCGGACAGTCTTAAGCTGACACATTGAACAATCAGAGCTTGTAATACCAAAATTATCTCACTGCTGCCAACCAATCTGTCACAACCCCACTCAGCAGATCAGCCCTCTGCTCCCAAAGTGCCTCTGAGGATAGTATTGTGAACAGTTAATAGAAACAGGGTAACCCTCCTGTCTGTTTTGTGGGTTCAAATCAACCTTTGGTCTCAGTTCTGGAGGGATTCAAACTGTGAACATTTTGTTAGTGTACACAATGTACAGGCTCAGACAATTCTGCTCTTCAGTGGGGCCAGATATCTTTTGCCTAATGGCACCTAACCAGGTGGACACAATGAACCCTTAAAACTCTAATAAAGACCTCAGATAACTCTTACCTTTTCCCAGTTTGGTATTACCATATAAGCTCATGCACAGTGTTGTCACACTCTTAACAATCCACGCATCACAGGCAAAATCAGAAGGACTTGGAAGACACAAATAGTCTATTTAAAAATGAGATGCTTACTTAAAAATAGATAACAATGTAAAATGTAAAACACAGAACCATATATAACAAAACCTACAAATCACTTTAAAGAATAAAAACAAGATTTTAAAAGTGCAATTTTCTACCACCAGACAATTAGACTTGATATATCTAATGTATCTCTTATAGTGCTACTAGCATGTTGTAGCTTTCAGAGTCCAAAAACAAGTGTGAAAAGGGAATACAGACTACAGTTTTATAACTGGCTTTGCCAACCTCTTTGCATGAGGTCACCTAGCTCCTCCCTGTCAGAATATAAAAATTATACAACCAGGATGTCATCACTCAGAAGGAAAATTAAATAAGGTTAATTTCTAAGTCCTTCTTTCATCCATGAGCAACATCCTGCTTTTACAGACATCAGAGGAACATTTATGACTCGGCACCAGTGTGACATAACCTGGTTTTCCTCCTCTAAACGTCAACAAATGGATATTTCTATCCTGTCATCTGGCAAGCAATAAATAAGCTAGATAAACAGGAGATACTTAATTTAGGCCTCTTCTAGCCTGTAATTATCTCTTGACCTTCCAGATAACATCTTGTATCTAAAACCTGGGGGGTGTCATTCCGAGAGACCCTCAATAACACATTTTGATATTACAAAAATCATAGATTAATCAGAACCAGCTGTCCAAGTGTCACAGTGGGAAATACTGATTTGCAAACAAGGCAACAAAGCATACAGGGGAACAAAGGTAAGGGGAGTGGGTGATTTGCTAAGTGCTAGAAAGAAGGAGAGGAGGTAGACTAGGGGAGGTGAAGGAGGGGAGTGAAGGGTGCAGATTGACAAGAGCAAGTGGTGGAAGGTACTGATTAGAGTAGAGACTTCAGGACAAACAGGGTAGGGGAAGTGGTGAATTGTACAGGGAAGCTGATTCCACTGGTGTGGGAGATGGTAGTAGAATGCTGCCTGACTCGAGCAAGTTTAGGGACAAGGGAGGGAGAAGGTAATGGCATCCCTAGAGTGAAGTGAATATATGGACAACCTGGCTGGGGATAGGCAAGAATTGAGGTAGGAGGGAAGCATCCCAAACCGGAATCTGGTAATGAATGAGAGGCTATGGACTTGAAGCCTGGTAGGTAGTGAAATTAAGGATAGGGGATAGTACAGGAGACAGAGGTGAGTGGGGGGGAGAGATAGCAAACCGTCAGAATGAGCTGAGCAACGTGTCGAGTCTGGCAAGGGAGGTTGCAGGAGATGAGCCGTAAACAATATCAGCATAGCTGAAAATGGGTAGAGTGGTTTTGGTAACCAGTACACGGCAGGTTGGAATAGGAAGGTAGTCTTTGTGATGATAGAGTGCACCAAGCTTAGGTCGAAGTTTGGTGCCTATGGAATGGATTTGAGCAGAGAAGTCTGGATTGTTGTCTAGCCAGACCGCTAAATATTTTAAAGAATGGGTTGTGTCTAAGGGAAAGCCGTTCAGAGTGGTAAGTGTTGGGAAGTTCTGGAGGTTGGAAAGTCTCTGCCTAGAATCAAAGAATATGGATACAGTTTTTTTTTATGTAATTTTAGCTGGCATTGGTGAAACCAGTGCTTTTCTTTGTCAAAATCATGCTTCAGGCAGTGGCTAGATTGTCAATGAAGGAACCAGAAAGGTAAATCATGGCATTGTCTGCATACATATGGAAAAGAGAGGGAAAGCAGACTGATGGGATGTCATTTATGAAAGGAAGAAGAGAATGGGCCAATAATTAATCCTTGGGGGACACCAGCCTGGATAGGAAGGGGGAAGAGATACTACCAACTTGTACTGATTACAAACATACAAAATTTGTATAGAGGTCTATCAAGTCTGCTCGAATGTACAGCTAGCACCCCTTATTCTGTTGCTACCCCTCCCTTCTACCCTTCCCCTCAATTGACCCTCCCCTTGTTCTGTCCCATCCCCTTTTGAAGCAGTCCACTGTTCTACTGGATACCATTTCTGTAGGTAACACATTCCACCCAGCTACCGGCCTCTCTGTAAAAAAATGTCTCCTCATCTCCCTCCTGAATCTTCCTCCCTCAGTCTCATATTATGGCCCCTGGTGTCTCTCTCCCCCTTACTTTGAACAGCTTCTCTGTATCTGTCTTGTTTATTCCTTTCATGTACCTAAAGGTTTCAATCATGTCCCCCTGTCCCTCCTCTCCTCCAGTGAGTACATGTTCAGCTTCCTCAGTCTCCTCTCATATGATAAGTCCCTAAGCCCCTTGATCATCTTTGTCATTCTGTGCTCCACCCCCTCCAGTAACTTAATGTCCCTCTTCAGATACGGGCACCAGTACTGCACACAGTACTCCAGGTACGGTCTAACTAATGACCTATACAGTGGCAGAATCACCTCCTCCCTCCTTAAGGATATATCCATTGCAATGCAACCCAGCATTTTGTTGGCCTTTACGACTGCCTTCCTACATTGTGTCGAGTTGTTCATTGACCCTGTAATGAGCACCCCCAGATCCTTCTCCTCCTCTGTCTGGACTAGCTGCACCCCAGCTGGTAACTCCCCTTGGGTTCCTCATCCTAAAATGCTGCACCTTGCACTTTTTGGCATTAAATCCCAGTTGCCAGGTGTCTGACCAGGTTTCAAGCTTTGCCAGATCATCCTGCAACCCCTGCCATCCACCTAGGTCAGCGACCACTGCTCCCATCTTGATATTATCAACAAACAGATTGATCTTGCTCTTGATGTCCAATGATATGTCTGCAATGAATATCCCAAACAACACTGGTCCCAACACCGAGTTCTGTGGAACACTGCTTGTCACTACCCTTGGGTGTGAGAGCTCCCCACCCACCACCACCCTCTGTTGCCTTCCTTGAAGCCAGTTCCCTACCTATCTCACCAGCTTTGCACCAACCCCTGTGCCTTCTAACTTACTTCCCAACCTCCCATGTAGGACTGAGTCAAATGTCTTACTGAAGTCCGGATACAGGACATCCACTCCATGGCCCCCATCCAGTTGCCGAGTTACCCAGTTGTAGAACTCCACCAGGTTGGTTTGGCAGGATCTGCCACATATGAAGCCATGCTGTCTGCTGTCCTGGAGTACTTTGGCCTCCAGGAGGGCCACCAGCCTCTCCTTCAGGATAGTCTCCATTAGCTTACCCACAATGGATGTGAGGCTCACCAGTCTGTAGTTCCCTGGTTCATCCTTGGGACCACTCTTGTGGAGAGGCACCACATGAGCCATCCTCCAGTCCTAAGGTACACACCCTGAGTGTAGTAAGGCATTAAATAGGTCTGCCAAAGGTCCCACAAGGACCTCTGCCAGCTCCTTCAGTACCCTGGGGTGGATACTATCTGGGTCTGGTGCCTTGTTCACCCTCAGTGCCTTCAAACCATCCCGAACTCTGCCCTCCATGATTTCCCTATCTGTCACCTCCTCCCCCCTGTTTCTGCCATTCCTCCCCCCTTGGGTATCACCCCACCTTCTCCTTAGTAAATACTGAGCAGAAGTAATCATTTAGTGCTTCTGCATTATCTTACTTGCTTCCACCCAACCCCCTCCTTCCTAATCCTTACTATATGGTCCTTACAGCTCCTTTTCTCTCTGATGTACCTAAAGTCCTTCTCCACCTTCTTAATACCTTGTGCCAGCCAAACTCCTAGATGCCTTGCTCCCTTACTGCCGTGTTTACCTCCTTCGATTCCATCAAAGTACTCCTTCCTCTCCTCTCTCCATTTTCTTGTACCTCGTAAAGGCAGCTCTTTTTCTCCTTACCTTTTCCATAACCTCCTTGCTTAACCAGCTTGGTTTCTTAGCCCTAGCCTTCTTGCTCTGGGTGTTGCAGCAAGTTTTTGTTGCCTCCATTATCCCTAGCTTTAATAGCTCCCACCTCTGGTTAGTGTCCATACTAGGTTGAATTCTGGCCAGGTACAATTTTACCACTTCCCCCATCCTCCCAAAGTTGGCCCTCCTGAAGTATAGCACTCTTGTGCCAGATTTCACTCCTTCCTTACCCATATCCAATGTGAGCCATACTGAGTAGTGGTTCTTCCACCGTAAGTTCTCTCACAAAGTCCATATTTGCCAGCACCAGGTCAAGGGTATTCCCTAACCTGGTTGGTTCACTGACCATTTGCAGCAGGAAGCTGTCCTGGTAGGCATCCAGCAGAACCTGCTCCCTTCTGTTCCTGGTTGTTGGGGTACTCCAGTCCACTCCTGGCATGTTGAAGTCCCCCACAATCACCACACTACCCTTCTCGCAGGTCCTCCTGATCTGTCCCGCTAGTTCCCTGTCTAACTCCTCCATCTGAGATGGTGGCCTGTACACCACTCCCATTCTAAGAATCCTATTCTTGGAATCCTGGATTTGCATCCAAAGTGACTCCATACTACCCTCCTCCCCTTCCTCCCTTACACACTTCAGTCCTTCCTTCACATATAGTGCCACCCCTCCTTTCCCAATCACCCTGTCCCTACGAAATAACCTGTACCCTGGTACAGACAGGTCCCAGTCATTGTATTGGGTGGTCCATGTTTCTGTGATGGCTGCAATGTCCACCTCTCCCTCTGCCATGAGCACCTGTAACTCTGCAGTTTTCCTCCCAAGGCTCCTAGCATTAAGGGTAACCACCTTCCACCCTTCCCCCTCCCATCCTGCCCTCCTTTCCTAGCATCACCAATAGTACTTGCCATTTGTCCTTTGTCACTGTTATGGGGGTAAGCTCATATGGTTTCCCAACCTGTGGTCTCTGCATGTCTCTTGCCCACTTGCCACCCCACTCCTAGTTTAAATTCCCTACTTCCTATGTACTCCTCCATCCTCTGGTTTCAACACTTTCTTTCCTCCTCACTCAAGTGTAGTCTGTCCTGGCATAGAGACTACTGTCCTCCCAGGGTCCCTCCCCACCCCCAACAGCCCATACCCTTTAGCATAACACCAGGTTCTTAGCCATCCATTAAATTCCTCTATTCTCAGCTTTTTGTTGTGCTTGCCTTGGCACTGGAAGTATCTCTGAAAAGTTACTGATCTTCTGCCCCTCACATAATTGTGCTAGTTCCTCAAACCTCCTCTGGACTATATCTACTGTCTTGTCAGCCAGGTCATTTGTCCCAAGATGTATAATTAAATGAGGCTTGTCCCTCACCCTTCTAGCATATTTCAGAACAGATTGTCCCACCCTTTCCGCTGTCATTCCTGGCATGGCCTCCACCCAAATGCGACTATGCCTCTCCCCTTGCTACCCCACCTGACTCCTCTTAGTATTGAGTCCCCAGCACTAAGATTCCACCCTCTTACTCCTGCTTGCTTCCATTCATCTCCTCTCATTTCCAGCTCCTCTTCTTCCTCCTGCACATTATTTCCCTTTTCCCTGTTGCAATTCTCCCAGCAGAACTCCCCCACTCCAGTTTGGTCCAGACATTTATCAATTACTCTTCAAATTGCATCACTTCCCTCCTCCTTCTTCCCATCTAGCAGTGCAAAACTATTTTCTGAAGACCCTTGACAAATGCCCACTCCCTCTATCTTCATAGTAACCTGTTCCCTCCTTTCCACTCCATGACTGTTGCCACTTCTCCTCCCCTCACAAGTCCCTGTCTCCTCCTTCCATTTGTCTTTTGTCTCCTGACCTGGTTTCCCTGGCAATCGTTCTTCCTGGCCTGGGCCCCTTTGTCTCTGCTTCCCTTCTTCTGACCCTCTCCTCACCACTGTTGGCTCAAATCGCCCTCCCTCATCTCCCTTCCTCCCTCCCTCCAGTATTGGGCTAAACCCACCTCCAGTCTGCCTTGCCTGTCTTAGTTCCTCCTGACCCGCTATCTCCTTTCTAAGTTTCTCTGTGTGGTTGCACTAAACATCCTCCCACCCTCCAGGCAATTTTTAGAAAGATTGGTGCACCCCAGTTGTTGCAGCCTACCACCCTACCCATTGCTCTCGTTGCCCACCAAGCGACCCCCACCCTTCAGATGCAGGATACAAACACTCCCCAAGTCTCCCCTCTCCCCTCTATCAGTGCAAAACATTCTTCTTTCTTAATTTCCTTACCCCTTTGTTGTACACATTTAGATATATTGAGCAACTGCTTTTTATATTCCTATCCTTCCTATCCACACCCAAAAAGAGACTTTAAGTAACTATTGCACAACCTTCTTCAAACTCCTACTCTCCTTTCCACAATGCAAATAACAATGCAAAAAGTAACAATGAAAGCTCCTTGATTTGCAGTTACTTCCCTTCCACTGAGATAGCAGTCACCTCTTCACTCACTGCTGTTCCTTTCCTGGATGTCTGCTTATGCTATGACAGGTGTATGTCCTTTGCCCATTTGAGGAAGTGATGTCAGAACCCCTGGTATAAAGGAAATCAATGGGGTGGGTGAGTGAGGGGCTGGGAGGGTGGACCAGCCCAAGTCTTCCAGAAACAATCAGGTAGCTGAGGCCCTGGTCAGACCATTAGCACCCTTCCCCACTATGCACTAAACTTTGCAGCTAGTGAAGCCAGCAAAATAGAATTCCTCAAATCCTAAAAATAGGTTTGCTACCAAAGAAACAGGTCTCCAATTCAAACAGCTTCACCAACAACACATCAAAATAGGCTTGAATTAGAAGATATAGGTCTCCAATTCAAAGAAGAAACACCCAATTAAATCACACTAAATAGGTTTTAAATCAGAAGAAATAGGCCTCTACAAATGCAGCCTGCTACACAGTGAAACATAAAACAAATGAGCCCACTTATAGCCACCAAAACAGTTTTCAAAATTCCAACAGCCCCAAAACAATACCCTGCTAGCCCTTAGAAGTAGTAAGAAAGAAAAAATAACCTACCAAGCAAAATCCACAAGAAACAATGTAAAACAGCAAGAAGAAGCTGTACTGGAACTTAGGTCTGATCCCTTCCCCTTCTGGTTACTTCTGGATTGCTATCTGTTATGTAGGTAGGATTGGAACCAATTTATGGAAGGCTGAGTCAGGCCGGAGGAGTGAAGCTTGTGGACTAGAAGATGATGGGAGACCTAGCCAAAGGCTTTTACCAGATCCACTAAAATGGCAGCAGTGATTTGTTCTTTGTCCATGGCCAATTTAGGAGTACAACGGAAAGCCAAAATTCAGATTCCAACATTCAGGATTCTAAGTTCGGCTGCTCCTACACATGCCTGTCCAACAGACAGACACTGGTGCTGGCTGGGTAAGGTAGTGGATGTGATGAACCACTACCCTGCCTCTAGCCGTGCACCACAAGAGGGGGAAACATCTAGTGGTTGGCCGAGCTGCTTCCATGGCATGGAGGGCTAAGCCACCAGCAGTTCGGCCACCTGTGCATTCAGACACGGGTCATTTTCCCAGGTCTACACTTTTGCGTGGTGCTCATTTGCCCCCCATAAACTATTTTAACCTACTCTGAGGTCCACTCCTCCTCAGAGTTGGTTATTTTATTTATGAGGGTGCGGGGTAGGGCCTTCCAACAGTCGGTCTTCTAAACTCAGTCTTATGGAGTTTGAGAGGTTGACTGTCAGGAGTCATTAGTAGATCTGGCTGACTGGATTTGGTCAGTTACTCAAAACAGAGAGGATACCATGGAGTGTTACTTTCTAAAACCAGATTGGAAGGGTAAGTGGTGATCTGAGACTGTTCGATGTTCTAGGAGCCTTTTGTAAATTAGGGACTCCTGGAGTTTGGAGAGGGCTGGAAGAACCATAATGGGCCTGTAGTTGCCTGGGAAGTGGGGTCGCTCCCTTTTTAGAGGGGGAGCACCTTGGCCAGTTTCCAGGCTTGTGGCACTGAGCTGGTTGTGATAGAGAGGTTGAGGAGATGGTAAAGAGGGTATGTGATTACAGGTGCTGACATGCAAAGGATCTTGAGGTGAAGGCTGACTTGCTGGTCTTGGAGGGGTTTAATGACATAAATGCACAGTAGACTTCTTGTGAGGAAAAGAAAGAAAAGTTGAAATCAGTGCCAAATGAACAGTGGGGGGGGTCTGCTGGAGTAGGACTGGGGAGGTCAGTGAGAGCCCAGGTTGTAAACAAAAGTGTTAAAAGAGTCAATGACAGAGGCAGGGTCTGATGCTATTCCACCTTCTGTGTTTAAGACTAGATGTACTTGAAAGACAGATGGGTGTGAAAGGTAATGGATAACTTTCCAGAAAGCTGAGGTAGAGTAGGGGGTCACCGGTAGTTGGGACTTGAAAAAATTTGATTTTATATTTCTAATGCCCTTTGTGCAGGAATTTCTAAAGGACTTGTATAGTTGTAGATGTGAGGGTAGAAGGGATGCCTTGAAGTTTACCCACAAT
Organism: Neoceratodus forsteri; assembly: GCA_016271365.2. Classification (NCBI taxonomy): domain Eukaryota; kingdom Metazoa; phylum Chordata; order Ceratodontiformes; family Ceratodontidae; genus Neoceratodus; species Neoceratodus forsteri. The sequence goes on from CM057449.1 coordinate 277,764,543, forward strand.
TTTTCCCAAGTTTTGCACAGGGCAAAGAAAGGGAACGGGAAAGGGAAAGGGAAAATTGTTTAACCAGGACAGGCACACTAAGCCAAAGCTTGCTTCCAGATGTGACCTAGGAGCACAAGAAAGTTAAGTGACTTGCTTAGGGTCACACAGTATGCAATAAGGTCCAAACTTATCCAGGGGTGGTGGAGCCTTTTTACTCACACCTTTTTCAGTGGTGCATTACTATCCCAGATAGGATTAGGGTGACAATAAATAGCTGAAAGGACTGTATCTACATCAAGGGCTGAGTAAGTGGGAGACCAGTCTGCTTGGGATAGGTCCTGAAGGAGGGATTAGGAGTCTAGATTACAAACATACAATACCATATTTATAGAATGTGATGCAATGTCACTAAGGGCATTAGTTAGTGTGCCCACTGCAGAGATGCAGTGGGGGTGTGAGGTGAGCACCCAGTCAAGTAGGGTGTGGTTAGAGGATTTAGAGTTGAGGTGAGTTGGCTCTGAGATAAACTGGGTAAGGTTAAGTGATTCTATCTTTAGGATAGAGGACTTGAAGGAGAATAGAAGCCAGCACAGATTGAAATCCCCAAGTAGGAAGAGTTTGCCTTTAGTTGTGAGGGAAGAGGTGAAGGAGATGCACTCAACAATAGAGTTTTGAGCTGCTTTAGGTGGTCTGCAAAGCCCTCCAAAATGGAATGGGAGAGTGAAGTGAAGGGAGAGGAGCATGATTAGAAGCTCATGGGGGGGGGCTAGTTTCATGGTGGGATAAGAAGCACACAAGGGTTTACTTATAGTAGAATTCCTCACCACCTCCATGTCTATCACAGTCCTGGCAGAGTAGGTTAAAGTTGGGGATGGAGAGGGAGGAGTCTGGGATCCTGGAAGACATCCAGGATTCAGTCATGCAGAGGACATTGGGGAATGTTGAGTGACCCCTACTTTGAGGGCATCCATTTTGGGTAGCAGGCTCCTAGCGTTAAGGTGAAATATACATAGGCCCTTTGGTAAAGTAGAGGGAGGGGTGCCCGGTGGGGGACCTGGGTTTGTTTCAATGTTACAGAGAGGAGTAGGAGAAGCTGATAAAAAAATCAGTTGAAGAGGGTATTTAGTCCTTTCTTTTTAAGGATCAGGATTACTTTCAGAGTACACAGAGAGCTGAGGTCATGTAGAAAGGGAGCCATTTGTGGATAGTGTGAAAGGAGATAAAGCTCTTAAGGAGAGGGAGTGGAGGTAGCTGAATAGGTGGATCCTACCTTGGGAGCAGATGATGGACAGGGCAGTGGATGGGCAGGAGTGAAGCAGGCTACATCCTGGATTTGATAGAATTGGGACTGGGCAATAAGAAGGTTGGGTATGTTTTAAATTGGCTTGTTTGATGTCTTGTTTGTGGCAGGGTAGTGTTTGATCGTAGCAGTGTGGGTATGTGTGCCTAGATGCCTAGGAACCTTGTACAGAACTGGCAGCATATGATTAGAGGTGCGGAGTTCCACTGGTAACTAGGAAGGGTTTTCTTTCTACCCAGCCAAGGATCAGTGGGTGAAGGGGACCACTACACATCAGGGATCGCTATCCTCTTAATGGGGACAGGGATAAGAGGGTGTGGCATCACTGGACACTGGGGTATTATGCCATTTTGAATGGGGCAGGGGACTGGAGGATGAGGGGACCACTGGGCACCAGGGAATAATGTTATTTTGGACAGGCATAGGGATCATAAGATGGGGACCACTGGACAACAGGGAATAATTTTATGTTTAGAAGGAGGAGGATCAGAGGACAGGGGGATCACTGGTCACCAGGGAATACTTTCATTTTACCAGGGCTGGGGATCAGAGGAAAGGGAACCACTAGATACCAGGGACTGATTTCTTCATAACTGAATCAAGGACTGGAGGGTGGAAGACAAGAGATTGGAGGGTGGGGGAGACCTCTGAACACCAGGTAATACATTATTTGAAAAGGTCCAGGGATCGAAGGATGGGTGAGGACCACTGGACACTGGTGAATACTTGAATTTTACCAGGACTGCGGACTGAAAGATGGTGGTGTCACAAACCCACTCAGCAGGTCAGCCCTCTACTTCCAAACTGCCAACCTCCGAGCACAGTCTTATGAACAGTTTAACAGAACAAGATAACCTCTTGTCTGTTTTTGTGGGTTCGAATCAACATTTGGTCTCAAGACTTGGAGGTATTCAAACTGTGAACCTCTTGCTAGCTTACCCAATGCACAGGCTCAGATATATCCGCCTTCGGGGGGGCTAGATATCTTTGCCTATGAGCACCTAACCTGGTGTACAAAAATTAACCCTTAAACTTTAATAAAGACCTCAGATTATTCTTAACTTTTTCTAGTTTGGTGTCACCATTCAAGCTTATGCCCAGTGTCTGCTGTAACCATATATACTCTACTTGTAAAGGAAAGAAATCAAAGATAGGCTAAGTAAGCTCTAAAAATAGTTTTACTAAAATAGATAATAATAGGTAAAACATACAATACAGAACTATTGTATCACAAGACATACAAATCTTTTAAAAGAACAAGGATTTAAACAGTGCAATTCTTACTACAGTACTTAGATTTGTCTCTTTCTCTAAAATACCTGCTTAAAGTGCTCACAGGTGTTTCCTTGTCAGAGTCTAGATAAAAGTGTCTCTGAAGGAAAAAAGAATAATGTTTAAAAGATGGTTTTCCCCACCTATTTTGCATGAGGTCACCTAGCTCCTCCCAGTCAGAATATATAAAAAATATATATCTATATAAGCACAGGATGTCTTTTCCAAGTATTAAATTCTGCAACCTCAGCATCACTCATGTTCTTCAAATGACATTTCTTTAATCTTAATCAGTATCTTCCCCTTCCCAGGACATCAAGGCATCTTTATGATTTTGCACCAGTTTGCTAAACCTGGTTTCACCCTTGAAACATCATCAAAGGGATACTGATTTCCCTCTAAGCAGCTAAAGCCATAATAGATTTAGATGAAACAGGAGATCCTTCATCAAGGCCTGTTCTACTCTATAATTAGCTTCAGGCCTTCCAGGGAACACCTTGTATCTAAAACCTGTGTGTGTGTGTGTGTGTGTGTGTGTGTCATCTCACATGCTGTTTCAGCCTTTCTCATGGGAGACAGTCTATACACATTTTTTATTATATTACAAAAAATGATCATACAGCACTCAGAACTGTCTGTCCATGTCACAATCCTCCCCACCTAAACTGAATTTGGAGGCTCTATCCCCTGCATGGGATGAGCTTCCCAAATCAAGTTACTCCTCATAGACCCTAGACAGCCCATCTGAGTTCTGGTTTTTGGCTCCAGCCCTATGTATGATTGTCAGATCATACCCTTGCAAAGCAAGAGTCAGTCTTAGCAATCTACCATTGTTTTTCCCCATCTGCGTCAGCCAAACCAGGGGGTTGTGGTCAGTCTGTACCACAAAATGCTGCCCATCACCAATCTGTCACAAACCCACTCAGCAGGTCAGCCCTCTACTCCCAAAGTGCCAACCTCTGAGTGCAGTCTTGTGAACAGTTTAACAGAACAAGGTAACCCTCTTGTCTGTTTTTGTGGACTCAAATCAACCTTTGGTCTCAAGTCTTGAAAGGATTCAAACTGTGAACCTCTTGTTAGCATACCCAATGCACAGGATCAGATATATTTGTCTTTGGGGGGCCAGATATCTTTACCTATGGGCACCTAACCAGGTGTACAAAAATGAATCCTTAAGCTTTAATAAAGACCTCAGATTATTCTTAACTTTTTTCCAGTTTGGTATCACCATTCAAACTTATGCCCAGTCTCTGTTGTAACCATATATACTCTACTTGTAAAGGAAAGAATTAAAAGACAGACCAAGTAAGCACTGTTCCACATATCACACAGAATGTCAGGTAGAATAGGTTATAAACGACAACGGTAAAAATTACTTCATTTATAAAATATTCCAACTGACAACTTTTAAAACATAACAACATTACATACAGATAGTGTTAAAGCTCTTTAAAGGATACATTTAGTTTAGCACTGACATAACTCTCTTATGCTACCAGGTACAGTAGATTGCACACAGATAGCATTCAAATGCAAATGTGAAAAAATTATTATTTTTTTCTGTGCAGCATTCAACATGTGATTGTCATTTCAGTCACAGGTTTTTCAGTAATATATTTCCAAAGCAGTTGCAGTGGAATGACTATAACCTTTTTCTTAGTTTACGAAGAACAGTGTTTTAAGAGCTGGAGTCATCTTTCCTAATGACTTTTGTCTCATCAGTTCCCAATCATTTGATGTTAAACTGAACTAAGAGAAAATATTTTTAAATTATAAAATATGCTTTGTGTACAGACATCATGTCTAAACATATTTCTGATAAAATTAAAACAGTATAGTGATTACAAAAACTTGTCCATGCCATCTTGAACTATGAATGCTTTAGGTAAGCTTTTTGGGGTGTATGTTGACTATCCTGGTAAAAATCATTAAATAAATGAACTTACTAAATAACTAACCCCAGCCTGAATGTTAGGGGATGAGGAGATAAGAACATCATGCTTCATGGCAGAAACATTTGGATATGTTAACTCTGCACCTAAAATAACACAGCAGTGTCACTGTCTGGAACAAAGATAGACATTATTTTAGTGGGGTGGGGGGTTCACACAGTGTTAAAATGTTTAATGTAATCACGGCTTCATTGATCCTTGTGTGGTGGTACAAAGTATATATGTTTTTTTTTCAGTAGAACAGAGCAACTATACTTAATTGCAGAAAATAATGGTAGCAAAACTGTATTTAAATTATGTCAGCACAATACACACAGCTAGAATATGATTTCGACTTACCAAAGAAAAGGTAAATTATCATCCCACCCATTCTTCAACATATGGCTGGTGGTAATTTGAAATATATCAGTTCCTTGCTGTTGAGAAGTAAAGAGCATCTCTTTAGTTTAGTTCTTATGCATGCAGCAAAACTGAGGAGTTTTTACTCCTCAATTACAGGAAGCATGTTATACCAAACTATATGGTTTACAAGAACAGGGCCTCTTAAACTTGTGTTAGAGAAGTGCAAACTATGGAAGACACATTTATTGCTTTGTGGCCAGCAAGCCATTACTATATCTAGTACAGATCTTTATTAATCAACTAGACTATTCACAAAGCATTGTGACATTGTGGACCCTCTCAGGAGCCAGTCCTCTTCTATGTCTTTATAGAGATATTACAGAGGGTCTGGATGGAACATGAGGCCTCTTTGCAGATGACACAAAGATCTGCAACAGAGTTGATACACAAGGTGGCATGGAAAGGATGATATAGGACTTGGTAAGGTTGAGGAATTTTCAGAAGCATGGTAGCTAAGATTCAATGCAAAGAAGCTAAAGTAATTCACCTGGAAACAAAACCAGGTAAAGAGTACATAATTTGGGGAGAGGGGCACTAACAACAACAAAATGGAAAGGACCTGGGGATAGTCATATCGATGACCTAAAGGTAGGCAAACAATGTGAGAAGGCAGTAAGGAGAGCTGGGGATATACTGGGGGCATAGGAGAGGCATCACCAGTAGAAAACAAGAAGTTGTAATCCCTCTGTACAGACAGTTGGTGAGGCACCATCTGGAGCACTGCATGCAGTTTTGGAGACCCCATTTCTGCAAGGGCATAGACAGGATGGAGGCAGTCCAGAGGAGGGCAACTAAAATGGTGCAGGGTCTGCATCAGAAGCCATATGAAGATAGACTAAGATAGCTTAATATGTATACCCTTGAGGAAAGGAGGGAGAGGGGGGGACATGATAGAAACTTTCAAGTACCTCAAGGGAATCAACATAGTCCAAGAAGGTAGCATCTTTCAGAAAAAGAGATGTGCAAGAACGAGGGGGCACAATTTAAAAATAGAGGGGGGATGGCTCATGGGCAACTGAGGTAATATTTTTTCATGGAGAGAGTGGTGGAGACATGGAACTGCCTTCCTAAGGAGGTTGTGGGGTCAAAAACAGTGGGGGAATTCAAGAATATATGGGACAACCATAAGGCAATTATAGTGGGGGGTAGGAGGAAGTAGGCTGTTCTGTAAACTAGAAGCTGCAGCTTATCCAATAGGTAGGGAATGAGCAGACTGGGTGGGCCAAGCATCCTTATCTGCTGTCAAAGTCTATGTTTCTATGTTTATTTTCCCTTGATCAAATTCTAGTGAAAGGTACAAGACAAGATATATTGTATGTTAGATGAGGTTTTTGACTATAGCCTGGCAATCTGGTTTGGGGCAATTTCTTTCTTTGCTCATTGCTATTTTTAGTTTATCTTTTTGTATTTAATATCTTTGTTACTGAAAAACATGGTCAGATGGTGAGTCTCTAAGACTGAGAAAAGACAGCTTAGGATGGTGCATAAAGATCTGCAAAATGGTTTACAATCAGTAACAATATGAATTAGGGCAGTGTGGTAAAGAGACCAGATAGTGTACAGTTAAGAAGGCAGTGATGAGATAAGAAAGTTGTAAGAAGTACAACAATTTTCAAAACATGGTGAGAATGTTTTTAGCCATGTTCATCTATGTGATAATGGAGCTGTAGATTGTGATGCATTTTATTATAACAACAAAAAAATTGTACATACTGTAGCTGTTACAGTGCAAATGATTTTGGGTCTACAATTATACACAGTGGTGTCATTTATAAAGACTCATAAAAGAGTTTCAATGTTCCTCCACCATCAAATTTTATGTGCTCAAACCCTGGGAAACCTGAGATTTTAGGTTTCATGTGATTATGAGGGACATCATGGGGTTGCATTAAAATTGCAGGGGTCTCCACTGCAATTCCTGTCTACCCTTAAATAATTTTCCAGTACCACATGCCTTAGGTACCTTCTTCAGGTGTGTTAGCAGACTAAAGCAAGCAAACCAAATCCATTTTGTTACACCTAATTTAGAGTATATAGTGAAATGTATTCATTTATTGAAATGTTTCACCAGGAAGGCACACTGAGTGACAAGTCACTCATCTCCCGGTGCTACCTTGGGGAAGGGGCACAATAGGAGTGAAACATTAAACAATCAAGTTACAATATAAGCATTAACATACAGTTGTAAGTCATGTATTACAAACAGTGTTACAACAGTGTTCCTCATTATAGGTAGAAAGAGTGGACAATAATAAGTGCCAGGTTAATAAGTAAACAAGTGCTTACGTGAAAGAAAAGGGAGGAAATGGAGAGGAAAGGGTGAGGTGGGGAGGGGCAGAGTAATGATCATGTTACATTCAAGTTACAAGATCAACCTTAACATACGGTTGTAAGGCAGGTGTTACAAACAGTGTTAAAACAGCATTGCGCATAATATGTAGAAAGAGTGGACAATAAAAAGTGCCAGATTATAAAATAAAGAAGTGCTTACGTGAAGGAAAAGGAGAAGAAAAGGTGAGATGGGGAGGGAGAAGAGTAGTGTCCCTACAGAACCCTTCAGGATGCAAGAACCCTGCAAGGGGACTGGGGGGGACCAGAAAGAAGGGGATAGGAAGTGTCCCAAAGAGACCCCTTCAGTATGTGGGGAACCCTGCAAGGGGGCTATGGGGCCAGACAGAAATGGGGATAAGGCTGTAAGATTTAAAGGAGAAAGAGAAGGAGGAGGTGTGACTTAAATGCTATGAGGGGGAATTGGATCAAACCCAGTATAGGGGCCTTCAAGATGTGGCATACCTTGTCAGGGGGTTGAAGAAGGTCAGTAGACAGGGATTAAGAGAGTGATAGGAGAGTGAGAATTGAACCCTTGATGGGGAGAGAATTTGCACCTTTAGAGAGGATGGGGCCTAATAAATAGTTCATTAGGATGCATGGGCCCATGGGGAGCGTTAAGGGTACCTTACATTATGTGAGAGATCAAGGGAGGCCAATAAGGGGGAGCAATTGGGGAAGGGGAGGAAAGCTAGAAATTTGGGGTGTGTGGGTGCACAGGATAAAATGAAGGTGATGGTAGAGGGGTAGGGTTTATCCAGGGCTTAGAGGAGGGAATTAGGGAGACATAGCAGGAGCAGCTAGGGGCAAGGTAATTATTGAGGGCAGATCTGATGGAGTAGGCAGAGGATGAATGTCGTATTTGAGGGGGGGTGGGAATTCAAAATGTTTGGGAGGCGGTGAGAGTAACCGGATTGGCCGATTAAGGTGGATCTGCAGGGGACTACCAGAGTGTGGAAGCTGGTTGATCTAAGGGAATAGGAGGATGGGGGGTTGTTATAAAGGAGGAGGTGAGGTAAGAAGGGATCTCACCCAACTAGTGCTTCGAGTGAATCTAACACAGAGGGAGAGTCACCTATTTGTAAGAGAGGGGAAGGAAAGGGCATGATAAAGATCGCAGTGGTGGGTGTGGGGGGGCATCCAGAGCAAAGTGGCAGAAGGAATTGAAGAGGGTGTCCAGTCTAGCCAGGGAGGACTTAGGGGCAGCACCACAGACCATGTCACAGTAGTCACAAATGGGCAGTATCATCTTCTGAACAATTTCACTCCTTGCCGTAGGAGGGATGCAACTTTGGTTCCTGAATAGGGCACCAAGCTTGGGGTGCTGTTTTTTCTGGATGTCACCAATAGGCCAGAGAAGTTTAGGTGTTGGTCCAACCAAACACCTAAGTACCTGAAGAAGAATGTGTCCTCAATTAAAGTCCTATCAAGGTTGTGGGAAGTGGTTAGGGAAGGAAGCCTAGAGAGTCTCTGCGTAGTGCCAAAGGTCAAGGAAACAGCATTCTTGGCATTGAGGAAAAGTTATTGGTTAGCAAACCAGAGCTGAACCTTGTCAAAGTCTTGCTGTAGGTTGGTTGCAACTTCAGCAGGACAAGAGCCAGATGCATACTGGACTGTATCACTGGCATACATATTTTATAGCGAACGAGGGGGAGTAAACAGAGGGAAGGTCATAGAAACATAGAAGTTGACGGCAGATAAGGACCGCAAGGTCCATCCAGTCTGCCCATTTTTTCTACACTATTATGACGAGCAGGCCTGTACTCTGTCAATGGCCTATTTATTCATACTCATCATATTGCTCGCTTATGACTGTCCCATGCCTGGCTGAAGCCCTGCACTGTGTTCATATCCACCACTTTCTGAGGTAGGTCGTTCCATCCATCCAGCACCCTTTCTGTGAAAAAGAACTTGCTCACATTCCCCATTAATCAGCCACCCTCTACTCTCATAATGTGTACTCTTGTCCTGCTATTTTTCTTATATTGAAACATGTTAAACTCTTTCACCTTGTTAATGCCCTTAAGATGTTTGAATGTTTCAATCATATCACTTCTCTCCCTCCTTTGCTCTAGGGTATATATATTGAGCTTTGTTAATCTGTCCTCAAATGTTTTCTGATGCAGTCCCTGCACCATTTTGGTTGCCCTTCTCTGGACTGCTTCCATTTTGTTTACCTCCGTGTGCAGGTGCGGCCTCCAGTACTGCATGCAGTACTCCAGATGGGTTCTAACCAGTGTCTTGTAAAGAGGGATCTTTACCTCCCTCTTGTGACTTGTGATACCCCTACTAATACACCCCAACATCCTCCTAGCCTTACTTGCTCCTTTAGTGGTCTGCATAGATGATTTCTGGTCATCTGTTATGATGATGCCCAAGTCTATTTCTTCCTTTGTGATTGCCAGCAACTCCCCTCCCAACCTATAGGTGGCTTCAGGGTTTCTCTTCCCTATGTGCATGATCTTGTACTTCTTTGCATTAAACCCCCGTTGACACTCCTTCTGACCATTTTGCCAGTTTATCCAGATCTCTTCTTATTCTACCCACACCATCTGGATCATCTACTCTGTTGCAGATATTGGTGACATCTGTAAACAGACAAACCTTACCTTCCAGTCCATCTGCAATGTCACTGATGAAGATATTGAAGAAGAATGGCCCCAGGACTGATCCCAGAGGTACCCCATTTGTGACTTGCATCTCTTCTGACTGTATACCATTTACCACCACTCTGTTTTTTGCCAACCAACCAGTTTGTGACCCAGTTGACCAAATTGTGACCCACCCTGAGCCTACCCAGCTTATTAATCAATTTTCTATGTAGAGCAGTAATGAAAGCTTTGCTGAAGTCAAGGTAGGCAACATCAACTGCTTCCCCTTGGTCCACCACTCTGGTTACCAAGTCAAGAAATCTATGAGATTAGTTTGACAGGACCTTCCTGTTGTAAACCCATGCTGTCTTGGATCCTGAGCTCCTATGGATTCTAGGTGTTGCACTATCCTTTCCTTAAGGAGTGCCTCCATAATCTTGCCCACTACTGAGGTAAGACTGACTGATCTGTAGTTCCCTGCCTCCTTCCTGCTACCGTTCTTGTGGAGCGGGAACACATGAGCCCTTCTCCAGTCTTCTGGGACCTCTCCTGTGCTCAGAGGCTCACTAAACAGTTCTGATAATGGCCCTGCTAGTTCCACCCTTAGCTCCTTCAGTACCCTGGGATGTATGCCATCAGGTTCCATTGCCTTGTCCACCCTGAGCTAGTGAGCTCTTGTAAGACCCTTTCTTTTGTGAAAGGACTAGTGCACACCTTCCTCCCCCCTGTGTCCACGGTGCTGAGCTGTGGGCCCATCTCTACCTTCTCCTCATTAAATACTGAGCAAAAGTACCTATTTAGGACAGATGTCTTTCTTTGGTCCTCCTCCCAACACTCCCCCTTATCCCCTTTTATCTTAGCAATACCCCCTCTGGACTTGCTCCTTTCACTAATGTATCTATAGAAGGTCTTGTCCCCTTCTTTTACTGTTCATGCTAGTGTTTCCTCAGTTTGGGCCTTTGTCAGCCTTATTGCCTTCCCTGCTTGCCTTAGGGAAGTTTGGTATGCTCCCTATCTTCGTCCCGCTGTGTTCCTTATATTTCCTGAAGGCCAGCCTTTTGGCTCTGACCTTTTCTGCTACTGTTTTTGAGAACCAAAGTGGTTTCTCTCTTCTTTTGCATTTGCTTTTCTCTCTAATACAATGGGATGTTGCTTCAATTATTGCACCCTTAATGCTTCCCACTTTGCCTGTACCCCCAGGGCTAGCTTAACTCTGTTGGCCATCTTATCAAAGTCAGCTCCTCTGAAGTCCCATATTTTTGCCTTGGAATGGGATGATTTCGTTCTAGTGGCCAAATTGAACAATATCATGTGATGGTCACTGGCCCCCAGGTGACCTTCTACCTGGAGATCTGTGATCCTTTCCTCATTAGTCAGTATTAGATCTAAGATAGCCCTGTCTTTTGTGGGTTATTCTACCAGTTGTTTGAGGCTCTCCCCCTGCAGGAAATCCACTATGTGTCTAGTTCTGGCAGATGTTCATGCTGGTATTGACCAATCTGTATCTGGCATGTTGAAGTCTCCCATTATCAGAACCTTCCCTTTAGCTGTCATGTTTTGTATATCTTCTGACAGTAATGTGTCTATGTCTTCTCCCTGGTCTGGAGGCCTGCAGACAACCCCTGTTCGTATGGCTGTCCCATTTCCTGTTTCCAGGGTCACCCACAGTTCTTCTGGTTTCTTATGTGTATTCTGAATTTCTGTAACTTTGATATTTTCATTGACATAAGGAACCACTCCACCCCCTCCTTTTGCACCTCAGTCTCTTCTGAACAGTACATAGCTGATTACTGAAGTCTCCCAAGTGTGGTTACTGGTGAACCATGTCTCACTAATGGCTACTATGTCCAGTTTAGCCTCTTTCATTGTTGCCTGCAGGTCTGGGGTCTTGTTTCCCAGACTGCGAGCATTTGTGTACATGATTTTCCATTAGCCAGATTTCAGTGTGTTAGTTATTGGGCAAGGTCTAGCGTTTCCCCTGTGCATCATATGGGAAGCTGGACCTTTTTCCTTACCTGGTGATGCAAATGAACTACAAACATGCTAAATTTCTGTTTGATCACTAGATGAGAGTGGATGGGTGTTCTTCCCATTCAACGTATCTGGTGCTGCACCCCTCTCCCCATTTGCTAGTTTAAATATTCTGCAAAGACATCAAACTTCTGCCCTAATGCAGTGACTCCCTCCTTAGTTAGATGCAGTCCATTGAATTTAAAGAACTTTCGCTCCCAAAACTGTTGCCAGTTCCCTACAAATTTGTGTCCTTTTTCCTGGCACCAGCCCTTGAGCCACATGTTTAGCACCTCTATCTCCCCTTCTCTGACCTTCCGTCCAACTGCCCCCCTCTCCCAGACTGGCAGGATCTCAGAGAATGAGAAGCCAGACAAAATGAATGACAGTTTGTCTCCCAGCCTGGTCAGATGTTTCTTGGTCTGCACAACTGAACAGCTGTAGAGATCATTAGTCTCTATGTGTACCAGGATGTCAATGTTTCCTCCTGCATCCTGCATGATTTTAACAAAGTGGTCAGTGTCTCTCCATGCTGATGTACCAGGAAGACATCTGACCATTACCGCTGACTGGATGTGGGTATCAACTCCTCATATCATTGAGTCTCCTATGATCAGAAGTGTTTTAGATTTCTTTTTTGCATTTTTTTGTTTTGGTTCCTGTTTTGGGTGAGTTTTGTTGTGCTAGCTCCAGCGTTGTAGTGTCCTGCTCTGCAGCGTCCTCTGCCCCTTTGTTTGATTTCGGAGATAGAGGCAGATACCTGTTTTGTAGTTTTTATATGGTTTGTGGATGTGATATGTTGGAGGGCACTGAGTGATGGGGCACCTGATTTGCCCCTCCTAGCCACCTGCCAACCTCCTGGATCAGCAACTCTCTGCAGTAGAGGTGCTTCTGTTGGATGTTGAGGAAATGGCTGGTGGTTCTTATAATATATTTCCTCCTGAATATCCGATTTGAGGCTCATAATCTCTGCTCATGCTGCCTGGAACTGAGCCCTTAGATCTCCAAGCATGTAAGACAGTGTCCTAAATCCTGTATAACTGCCCTTTTGAAAAGCGTCCTGCAGTATCTGCGTAAATAATATTCATTCCAGATGAGTAGCTGGGTTTATAACCTGGTCAGAGTAATTAGGAGGAAAATGAAAACAAAAGTTTTAATTTGTGTTTTGTTTGTTTGTTTTTGTATAACTTGTTATAACAAGTTAAATTACGTGTGTCCCTGTAAATAAAGTCACTGTGTGGATACCTCTCTGATGCTTCCCTGTCCTGCTTTGCTACAGGAAATGTCATGACTGTGCTATCCTATAAAAGGAGTGTAGTGTGGGGTGGTTGGGGATGGGGATGAGTTGCTGGGCCCTTACCCTGCCAAAAAAGAAGAACCACAGATGAAAGAAACAAGGAGGTAAGAGCAGAAACAATCAATCAACAACAAATGCAGTAGCCCTGAAAGCTTAGCCTAATGATAGATAAAATTGTAAAACCTGTAAAGCACCACATGTAATAATTTCACAGAAGATATACCCTGTAAAAAACACTTTGCTACAGAGAAAAATAAGCAGTAGCAGAAGATATACCTCGCAAAAAAAACAATTTGAATCAGAAGATTACAGCAGTAATCTGTAAACAAAATTTGTGGGCACACCCTGTAAAAATGCAGTAGAGAGTATACCCTGCAACAACATTTATGAAGATGGAGAATAGGAGGTGCCCTAATACAGAGCCCTGGGGGACACCAGTGCTAATTGGGGAGGGGGGAGAAATGGTGTTCAAGCTCTTAAATGATTGGGTTCTGCCAATAAGGTAGGCCTTGAACCAGTTTGTGGTGGAGGGAGATAGGTCAGCTGCCGGGAGTAAGTCGAGGATAAGGGAGTAAGAGATGGTGTAGAAGGCCTTAGCCCAATCGACAAAAATAGCAGCAGTAATTTTAACCATTATTATCCATCCTATGAGATTGGATGAGTCCTATGCAAACCATAGGAGAGAGGTAGTGGTTAGTGTTTTTCCTGAAACCAGACTAGAATAGGTGAAAAAGGAGGTTTTAAATAGAAAAGTGGTGAGTTGGGAGAGGACAATGTGTTCTTGAAGCTTGGCAAAAGTAGGGAGGAAAGAAATGGGGTGATAGTTAGCAGGCAATGAGTGGTCAACCCCTTTAGGTACAGGGAGCTCCAATCATGCTCATTGCAACTCATTGCTAGTTGACACAAATTGCTGTTTATTTACTCCCTTAACAAAACCTTGTGTTCTTCCATAAACTTTTAACTTCTTTCTTTTCCTATCTTTAACACTTCTCATTTCTCCACAATTAACTATGCCATGACACATCTACAGTTTTAAGTTACTGTATTGAATCCCTGCCTGCTTTTTCCAATGCTAATACATTAATATCAACCTTTGGTATAACAATCTGAAACCTGTACTCAGTCTGCCAGCACTCCTGTTGAAGGAACCTATGTGGCACAATATTAAAGTTTGTGTACTGTAATATTGATGTACCAAACAGTTTTCTTGTTGGTCAAATAAAAAGTTTTGCAATCTGAATGACATCAGTAAAAAACAGTGAGCAAATCAGAGGGGTCTGTAGGAAGGGGAACACAGTGGTGGGGGACTTCAACCTACCTGGGGTGGGTTGGAGCACTCCAGCCACCACAAGTGCAATGGAGCAGGTCATACTAGAGGACATTCAGGACAACTTCCTGGTACAATTGGTACATGAGCCAACTAGATTGGAGAGGACTCTGGGCCTGGTACTTTCAAATGGGGAGGCTGTAATGGTTAGGTACTAAATCCTATGGTCAATTTTCCCACATTAAATATTACCGTTGGTGATTTCCTGATTAAGTGAGTTCCCAATGTTCGATAATGCGGAAATCTAGAAATACCACTGACTGCTGACAGCTACCTTAATGCAAATCCTTAAATCCTGAAATAGCACCAAATGTTAATGCCCCATTCAAAGATCTGCAAATCTGGTCAGTATGCCTTACCTATCCCGTTCAAGAAATTACGCTCTATTCAAAGCTCTGCAACTGACATCTGACAGCTTACTCAGCCTACTCAGTACCTGTCCCTGTACCTGTGCAGGTGTTACCGCGCAGCTGCAGGATTGAAATCCGGGCTACATGCAATCAGGGCTACATTAAGTAGCTAGGTTACAGCACCCAGCTTTCTCCCTGTTGATCTTTCCACAATGGTAGAGGCACCAACAACAGTTTGCCATGCTGTCCCATCTCAGAAAGGACGTGATAAACTCTGCATTGGTGGCTACCTGTTGGTCAATGTGAAGGTCCAAGGCAAGTGGTACTATTGGTGCTGTCAGTACCGCAAGTTGAAATACTGCCACTGATGAGCTATTACTGTCATGCAGGGTGGACAGTATCTGTTGGTGAGTGAAGCTGCTCATAACCACTCATCAGATGCTGTCAATGCACCCATGGCAGAGGCAATGGCTACACTGAAGTGGCAGGCAGTGGACACCCATGATAACCCCACACAGTTAGTGCAGGAAGCAATGTCCAGTGTCCCTCAAGAGTTGTGCCAAAGCATGCCACGTAAACAGGCACTATTGCAGGTAGTCAAGTGAGCATGAACTGCAAATCGGACCATAGAGCCAAGAACAATTGCAGAGCTTGGTGTTCCGGAGGGGTTCTTTCTCTTCACAACCAAGGCCAACATTAAGCTCTTATTGCAAGTGAAGTTCTGGATTATGGACGGAACATTCCGTACTGTCCCATGTATTTTCAGGCAGCTCTATTCTATTCATGCCCCACCTGGCCCTGAAGAAACTTTCCTTATTGTCCCTCTGTTTTTCATTTTAATGACATCCAAAGCACAAAACAGCTATGCCAAGTTGTTTCAAGACATACAAGACCTGGCAGATGAAGCAGTCCTAATTTTAGCACCAGAGTATATAATCACTGATTTCGAGCAAGCAGTGATTAATGCATCCAAGCAGGAGTTCCCTGACACTGTCAATAAGGGGTGCCTTTTTCATTTAGGCCAGATAGTGTGGAGACGAATACAGGCACTGGGGCTGGCTCCATGGTATGGATCTGATTTAGAGTTCAGCCTACTTTTGCAGCATGTTGTAACATTAGCCTTTTTGCCACCAGAAGAAATAAAAACAGCATGTGCTGAACTCAAATGAAAAATGTCAGAAAATGCAGAGCCACTACAATCGTGGTTCGAAGAGAATTACATCTTAGGCAGAATGCGGAGGCAAATGAGAATCAGGCCTTCAGTCAGAAGCCAACCAATTTTTCCACCAGAGTTCTGGTCAGTTAACGACCAAATAGAGAGTGGCATTCCCAGAACTCAAAACAAGGGTGAAGCTTGGCACCAACGACTTGGTACTTAGTAGGCTCTGCACATGTAGGGAACCTATCACTTCATAGAACACCTGCAGAAGGAGGCATTACTCACAGAGACAACCTGCAAAAAAATATTGCGAGACTTGCCCAGGTCACCAGTAAAGAAGAGGTACTGTAAGAGGGAGGAAAAGATCGCAGCAGTAATAAGCTTCAAACAGCAGCGCTCCACATTTGATTTTTTGAGGGGTATTGCACACAATCTTAATATCTGAGTATTCTTTTGAGCACTTCAGAATTTTAACACTTGAAATAAAATTGGGATTTTTTAATGGCTGTGCTATTTATGGAAAAATGGATTACATGCTATTATGGTATAATGGATTACCTGAAGCAGAAACTATGCAAGCAATAATACCTGACAGAGTGGGCAGTACTGGGCAATACTGGACCGACCAGAGGCGTAATAAGACCAGACACAGGCGGAGGCCTTATCATCCTGAAAGGTCCAGTATTGTCCATACCACCCCCACCTGAAGGATATTATTACGCTTAGAAAAAAGGCTTACATTAACATTTTTAAATTATGATTTCATACAAAAAACAGTGTAAAATATTAGTACAAACTAACAGACATCAGGATCTGTAAAATAGTTCCTTTATTGGTTTACTGCTTTGTACCACTAGAAAGTGCTGCAGTTTGTGATCATTTTAGTTGCTGCATGCCAGAAAATCGTTAGTTGAAATATCACCCCTCCCCATCCATGACTTTTCGCTGAGGTTTTAAATAAATGGTTTTCATTGGTAGATTGTGAGCAGGTTGGCTGAACTGTGGAGTTTTATGGTGCAGTGTTCTCTGCATAATGGGGGATACAGAAGTCAGGTGAGAACTGCAGAAGGAGGTACTCTGCTTTTTAAAAATATGTGAAGGGTTCTGTTGTGGGGTCAATTTATTTGCAGTCCGGTACTACAGAACAGACAGTGTATAAGGCAGGTAGCACAGGTAAGCAGCATAAGTGAGTTAGCTGCTGCAGAGAGCACGCACTGCCATTTTGGAAATCTGCCAGTTGGTGACATGAAGCCAGTAAGGTTATCGAGCTTCATTTTATTTCTCTTGTTTTACTTTTTCAGAGTGCAGATAGTATTGAAGTTATTCTAACATGGGAGGAGAGTTTTGCTCAGAGGTTGCCAACCAGTAACTCCTCCCAAACTCTCTCGCTAAGCAAAGAGTAAGAAATGGCGGCTGACAATGGTGAAAATTCAGGGTGCCCATGGATAATGTCAGTGATCGGCACCCGAATCGCTAACTGTTTTAAGCGGGCGTCTATTGAAACAATGTATCCCCCCTGTAGTGCCCGTCAGTCAATCAGAGAGCTTTAATAATCTTGACCATTTTCTAAACATTAATAAACTGCGGGATCGGGAATGGTGAGTACATTTCAGGATTACTGTTTTCAGGATTATGCAATTTCTGTCAAATGTCAGTTCAAGATTTTTTAATGTGGGATTTCAAATGGAGGGATTTAGGATGGATCCCGACTGTAAGAGATCTGGGGGTGGACAACCCTCTGGCTGGGAGTGATCATCGCTCAGTGTGGTTCACGCTCAACATGAATAGGGAAACAGGGGGTACAGGGACCTGGGTGATTGATTTTAAAGGGGCAGACTTTAATAGGATGGGAGAAATTTGGGGTAAGTATCTTGCAGGCATTCGTCAGGACATGGACACTGGTCAAAAGTGGGATATTATTAAAAGAGGCTGATGGAGGCCACTGGGATGTGTAAAAAGACACAGAGTAAGAGAGGAAGGGCAATGAATCCCTGTTGGTTGACTCAGGAGGCTATGGAGGGGGTAAGGGCCAAGAGAAAACATTTAGGAAACTCAAGAAATCGAAGGGCAAGGTTGATAAGGGTGAGTATATGAAGAAGTACAGGGAGATTACCACTCTAGTCAGAGTGGCCAAGGCATCAAGGGACTTGAGATTGGCACAGAGTATTAAGGAAGGAGAAAAGGACTTCTTCAGATACATTAGAGAAAGAAGGAAGAACAAAGGTCAGATTGTGAGGATTAGGAAGGGCGGAGGGTGGGTGGAGAAGGGGGGTAACAGGTAGAGGCCTTAAACAAATACTTCTGTTCGGTGTTCATGGAGGAGAAGGGGGGCGATAACCGAGGGGGTAGAGTGCAGAAGGAAGGGTAACTGATGTAGGGATTGCAGAAGACAGGGTTCTGGAAGGATTAATCCCTCTTTACAAGACATTGGTTAGGCCCCATCTGGAGTACTGTGTGCAGTGCTGGAGGCCACACCTTCACAAGGACATAAACAAAACTGAGGCAGTCCAGAGAAGGACAACCAAAACGGTGCCGGGACTGCATCAGAAAACATATGAGAACAGATTAGCAGACTCAACATGTATACCCTAGAGCAAAGGAGGAGAGGTGATATGATTGAAACATTCCAAGCACCTTAAGGGCATTAACAAGGTGAAAAGAGTCTAACATGTTTCAATATAATAAAAAAGCAGGACAAGAGGACACAGCATGAGATTAGGGAGGCCAATTAAAAGGTAATGTGAGGAAGTTCTTTTTCACAGAAATGGTGGTGGATGCATGGGCTACCCTTAGAAGTGGTGGATATGAATACAGTGTACCGGCTCAAACAGGCATGGGATAGGCATAGGAGCAATACAGATGAGTATGAATAGATAGGCCATTGATAGAGCAAAGGCTGATGGCACATTCATAAGGTAGAAAAAGAAATGGGCAGACTGTATGGGCCTTGCGGTCCTTATCTGCCGTCAACTTCTATGTTTCTATTTAGGGCACTAAGGGTGGACAAAACACCAGGACCAAACGGCATTCACCCTAGGGTACTCAGAACGCTAGCAGAGATCCTGGCAGGACCACTGACTAACTTGTTCAATACCACCCTGGACACAGGATACATACCACAGTACTGAAGAATGACCCATGTGGTGCCCAGTCCCAAAAATGGCCCCAGGGATGGGCCAGGCAACAATAGGCTGTTAGCCTCACATCGATCATGGGGAAATTCATGGAGACAATCCTAAAGGAGAGGCTGACGATCTTCTTGGGGGACAATGGTCTCCAGGATGGAAATAGACATGAATTTGTTTAGGGAAGATCCTGCCAGACAAATCTAATTGAGTATTATGATTGGGTGGCAAGGGAACTGGACAGAGGCAATGCGGTGGATGTCCTGTATTTGGACTTCATCAAGGCCATTGATTCTGTGCCACATGGGAGGTTGGCGGGGATCTGGAATACATGGGGTGGGAACAAAGATGGTCAAGTGAATTGGCAACTAGCTGCATGGAAGGTAGTAGAGGGTGGGGGGGAGCTCTCATCACTAATGGAAGTAATGAGTGGGGTGCCAGAGGGATCGGTACTAGGACCAGTGCTGTTTGGGATATTCATAACTGATATCTCTTTTATTTATTTATTTATCTATAATTTCTTTTGGCTTATGACTTAACCACCAGGTATCTACAAGATGCTGAAATCCTT
The DNA here is from genome assembly GCA_016271365.2 of Neoceratodus forsteri. Taxonomy (NCBI): domain Eukaryota; kingdom Metazoa; phylum Chordata; order Ceratodontiformes; family Ceratodontidae; genus Neoceratodus; species Neoceratodus forsteri. Next base: position 277,784,209 of record CM057449.1, read on the forward strand.
TCTCCTACAAATTCTCCTTATGCTGCTCCTGCTCTCAGGAAATGTTCACCCCAACCCAGGACCACCTGGGCAGCCAGCAGTGGCACCAATCAGAAGGACAGGGACACTTACCATGGCATCCAACAATGCCTGCAGCATCCTCAACAAACTTGACTCTCCTCAAAACATGGATCCTACAGCACAACCCTGATGTCCCTCTCAGTTGTGGAAACATGGCTAAACCTAAAATCCTGATACCTCAGTCTCTATCCTAGCTACTGCATTTCCAGGCAAGACAGGATTGCTAAACAAGGGCAGGGGCTGTGCCATCTATCTTAAGGATACCCTTATGGGTCACATCATCCCATCCCTAGCCTGAGGCAACTCCTTTCAAGGTCCTCACAATCAAAATCCTCCTTGGTGCACATAACAAGGAACTCACTGTCATCTCGGTTTACCTACCCCCAAGAGACCAGGCTGCTGGCTTCCATAGCATCATGGAATATCTAAAGGTCCAGCAACATAATTCTGAAACAATAATCATGGGTGATTTTAAAATTAACTGGCTCTCCACTGAGGCTGCTACCTATAAGGATGCAGCCGCGGTGCATCAAGACACTCAACTGGTCAATGCCTCCACCAGGTGTAACTATAGGACAGGCTCCCTTACACTTCTAGACTGGATTCTATCTAACCACCCTGAACGCATCTCCAATGTTTCTGTACTCCCGGATACAATAAGTGACCACTCGCCTGTCATCTGCTCCTGGTCAAACAAATACCACAGCCGCCTCCCAAGCTTATCTATGCCAGGGTTATCAAACAAGGGCACCTCCAGCTGTTAAAATCCCATCTACCCAGGCTGAACTGGGCGGTGCTTGACTCCTCAATGACACCAACCAAGCTCTGGACCTGTTATCAAATGTTTCAATGAAGCCTGTGACATCTATGCACCAGTGAAAAGATGAAGGTCAAAGGACAGACCAACCCCTGAGTTACTACTGACCTTTTAACTCTGCTCAAGCAAGAGACCACCTCTGGCATTGTGCTCGTGCAACTCCGCCTTAGTAAACATACAATTATACAAAGCAGCCAGAAATGATTGCACTTGAAGAATACGGAATGCTAAGCGCAGCTATTACAAAGAGGCTCTGACCAACTCTTGGGGCCAGGAAACAAATTCTGGAACAACAAGAAAAGAACTCACAGGCAAGGATCCTAAAGCACCACCACTATGCTCAGCTTCATGGCACTCCTACACTTGACCTAGGTATCATCACCAGCACTTTTAATAATGCATTTACAAACCTGGACAGTGTCCTTCCACCAAATTTTTCGACGACCTCCTTCCAGCTCCTGCCAAGTTACCCCCAACTAGAGCATTACAACTCCAAGTTTTTTTTTTTAAGGTCCCACAAGTAGCTAGAAAATACATTCAAAGGTCATCGGCAAACAAGGGTACAGTGGTGACTCCCTTGACCTGAAACTGCTGGCACAAGTCCTCGATGAAATCTTAGAACCACTTACAAAGATCTTTAATCTCTCGCTTAGATTGGGCCATTTCCTCTCTCTGGAAAGCCACTGTCACACGGTTCACAAAAAGTGGAGATAGGACACTGCACACCAATTACAGACCTATCTCACTCCCTCCCCACCTCAAACACTGGAAAGCGAATAGTGTCGAACCAACTAGTGGAATTCCTGGATAAGTACAATGTACAGTGCCCAGAGCATGGCTTCAGAAAGGGCACAGCACCACCACTGCATTACTGGAATTTACAACCTTCATCCATGCCACGCTTGACAAGGGAATTGTAGAGGGGCAGTATTATAGACCTACCAAGGCATTCGACACAGTTAACCTACCCCTACTGCTCAAGCAACTGTCCTCCATTGGGATCTCCAGTGATGCCCTTCCATGGTTCACCAGCTACCTTGATAATCAGATCCAATGTGTAAGGATTGCAGGGATCTCTTCGGATGAGAAACTGGTCCGCTCTGGAGTCCCCCAGGGGTCTATTCTGGGCCCTCTACTCTTCTCCCACTTCATCAACAATCTCCCCAGTGCCTGCCACCAAAAAATATTACTATATGCAGATGATGCAGTCCTGTTTTCCAGCCACCATGACATTACAGTCCTTGAATCCCAGCTGCAGCTCGACTTCAATCGCATCGAAGACTGGTTCAATTCTCACAAACTTGTCCTGAACCACAGCAAGACTAAAGCCATGTCCTTCTGTAACCGACAGATCAGGCACAACTCTCTGTCCCTCACCATCAAGAACCACACTGGGAACCCACTTGAACATGTCAAGGAGTTCAAGTACCTTGGTATTACCTAGATAGTACCCTCTCCTACACTCGCATATTGACACTGTTGCCAAGACCGCTTCAATATCTGGATTGGACTACTACACAAACACAATCACTGTATGCCTGGGATGCCCTTAAACTAGCCTTCTACAGCTCTGTCACCTCTATCATTGACTACAGCCTTGCCATCTATGGCTGTGCCCCAACAAGTGCCCTCCGCAGGATCTCAGTTGCTCTCAACAAAGCCTGTAGACTACTGATGGGTGCAGCCCGACAAACTCACACCTGTGACCTCTATGCACAGGCCAGCTGGCTACCCCTACGCAGCAGAATACAATACCAGACCTGCTTACTTACCAGAAAGATTCTCCTTGGTCTCATGCCACCTGGTGTTAGCTCACTCCTTACTACCTACAGTGGCACTCAACAAACACATGGTGCCCAATCTCTAACCTTTCAGGTTCCCAGATGTCGTACCTCCATGGGTCAGCGGTCCTTTATCTATAGAGCTGCTCAATGGTTCAATTCCCTCAATAAAGAAGCACTTTCCTCTACTACACTTGGACCCTTCAAAAGGAATCTCAAACTTTACCTCACCTCTACCACTCAATGTGACTGTTTACGTTGAACAGAGATCTCTCTACACCTCCCAGCTCACTCATGTCTCACAGCCACCCTTTCCCCAATCTCATTCCCTCTGGCACTGGGCCTTCCTTGTGACTCCTTTCCTGCTTCACATCTCCACTGGTACAAGACATTTTCCACCACCATCAGACAGTGGCTCATTAGCCTGCCAACTTCCTCTCCTGGTCGCATGCCTGCAATACTAACTGCCTATGGTGCCCTCTATCTCTTATTATTACACGCAAGCAGCCTACTCAAGCTGCTCACTTTATGAATATTATCACAATGTATGTTATAACTAGAGTATCATTATTTTTTCTTTTAGTTGTTTTGGTTGTTTATTGTGCATTCTTTTTACTACCTCTGTATGTATGTTGACCCTCATCCTTTGACGTGGAACCTTTGTAAACGAGCAGTTTCTGCTCAAAGGTATTTGTAATCTGAGAATTAAATAAATAAAAAAAATATATATATATAAAATATCTCACAAAATGTCCGGAATAAGATCAGTCTGTTCACTGATGATACGAAGATGGGAGTGGTGGCAGATGACATAGAAGGGTGGAAGGGTCTGCAGGAGGTAATGACCAAGCTACTGGAGTGGTCAGGCACATGACAGTTGGGGTTCAGTGCCAAGAAGTGAAAGGTACTGCACTTTGGAGCTATAAACCAGGAAAGGAGCTATCAGATGGGAGGGGTGCAGCTGGAAAGTAAAGAGGAGGAAAAGGATCTGGAGGTGCTAATGATGGGTAGCATGAACAACTCAACTTAGTGCAGGAAGGAGGCAGCAATGGTCAATAGGATGCTAGGGTGTATAGCAAGGGGAACCTCCTCCAGGAATAGGGAGGTGATCCTTCCCTTGTACAGGTCCATTTTTAGGCCTCACCTGGAGTACATCATGCAGTACTGGCACCCATTCCTGAAGAAGGATATCAAATTGTTGGACGTGGTGCAACGTAGGGTGACAAAGAGGATCCAGAGATTGGAGGGAAAGTCCTACAAGGATAGATTGGGCGAGTTAAACATGTACTTTCTGAAGGAGAAGAGGGGTGGGGGTATATAATTGAAACCATTAAACACCTGAAGGGGTTAAATTAGGTTTGTTTTGCAGTTAATCTTTTTATTGAAATCATTGCAGTTTACAAATAGAAAACCTGATGAATACAAAGAATGAAAACTTTAAATATAACAGGGTACAGTTGCATAACAGTATAGCCTAACATTTATAGTAGCCGCCAAACTTCAAACACTTTAGCAAATGAGGCCTACATGGCCAACATATTTAGGATATCTGAGTAGTACCACTGTGGGAGGCAGTTCAAGAGGTAAGGGGAGGAGGAGGTGGCAGGAACTGTATTTATACCTTGGCAAAAAAAAGGCTATATGCCAGAGGGTAGTCTATGGTGGTTGATAGACTTTAGTGAGAAGGGAGTTTACTGAACATCCTGCTTGCTGCAGAACAAAGATCAGATTGGGAGCCCAAATGGACTGGAATTTCTCCATCTGTTGGTTAATCTTGAAGGAACATCTGGTATTCATTGCCATAATTTCTAGAGATGTAATCCATTCTTGAATGGTCAGGACCTCTGATGACCTCCATCTAGGTAAGCATTAAGGTACAACAAAGGAGTGTTCGACTGCAGAATTAATGCATGGTTGGGGAGGGGGGTGTTGCATAAGGCTGCAGGCCAAGTGCATACAACTACTCAACCATGCATTAATTCCCCAGTAGAACATGACTTCGGAGTGCCTTAATGCACTTGTAACAGGGCAAGGGCAAGCTAGTTATTGTCTGGATAGGGTATCACTCAATAAAAGAAATATGAGGACAAACACTGACTTTTCTTTCCAAAACAGCCTTGTGATCTGTCTCTTTGAAGGGCTGTATGTGTATAGAGACACGCATGTCCATGTTGTGCTACTCACATTCATTAATGTTGTGCCTCACAAGTCACTGACAATACATAAGAGCTACAATTGTTACATTCTCCAAGACAATACAGATAAACGTTAAAAATTTCTACTTCTGATGAGGATTTCATATACTTTCCCCTTTATTGCTGGCTCACATTAATCACTTTTCCCTTCATTCCTGGCCATGTTGCTTTATGGTCCCTGCTGTGGCATGATTTGCATGTGTCAAGACAAATTTTGCAAACAATAGTTACTTTCAGAGACAAGACTTATATGGAAACAAAAAAAAATTAGTCAAGGAACATTGGTGGGATGTCTGCACAGTGTAGCATCTCATTACAGCTCAGTTTCACTGGGGAGAAAAATGGAAATCTGCTCACTGGGCGACGGGGCTAGGGTGGGGTGAAGGCGATCCTAATATAGAGTACACTTTTTTTAACTGCGTGCACATTAACACCGACTAAGTCACACAGGGCCACACTGCTACCAGGCACAATAATGCCAGGATTATGCAACGTCCGTTTGGTGGGCTGTTGTCTCAACAACACAGAAGCTTCACATTTTGAGTGTACTCATGATACCAATGCATGTTTACTCTAGTGGCGCTTATAATGTGGTTATTAGAGGGACTACACTACCATGCATTACTAGGGAATTAATGCATCGCAAAACTCTTTCTTTCATCCAATCACATTTCTGTACTTTCTTTCCTAGTTCTTTGTCATATTACAATAAGGATTGTTCTTTTGGCTTCCACAGAAGTAGCCATCAGCCATTTCAAGCCTGTCAAGGGAAGATTGAGGCCCTGCAGTTTGCACTCCAACAGCATGATATGAGGTGACAGTGGGAGCTCAAGGCCAAGAATGGCTGAGCAATGGTTGACAACTAGTGTCCAGAATGGCACAATATGTGGGCAGGCCCAGAGAATGTGTAATAAGTCCGCTCCTTGGGCACTGCATCTCCAGCAGAGATCCTGGGGAAGTACTCTCAGTAGTTTAAGCTGGGCCGGGGTCCAATACCAGTGATGCAGGATCTTTTTTTGTATCAGGCGACTCTTCTGATCTGTGCCAGCCTGTTGTGCGAGTCTCAAACATTTGTGCCAGTCTTCCTCAGATATATGCCCTTGGATGGCAGACTGCCATTTAGCTGTGGCCCCTTCATTGTGATCTGGTTGTGCCTGTCTTATCATTGGGTACAGTCAGCCTGCCTTGGCATTGTGGGGTTTAAGCCAGTCAGCCCATGGCAGAGGATTTGCTGGCTGAGGTCTGGAGGCTCTATAGGCTTTACATTTACAAAGAGCCTTTGACCATTGGGTATAAACAGATCTGATCTGCAGGTATTGTCAAAACTCCTTGGGCAATTTGAAATTCTCTTGGAGATTCTGAATGGATTCAAAGTATCTTTTGTCAGGAGTAAGTAAGACAAGCATCCTGCAAATAGAACTTTTTTCCCAGGTAACTCAATGAATTGGACTGCCTTCTAAAGACAGTTCTGGGCTTCCCCATAGAAAAGTAAAATACCTCATCTTACAGCAGCATTTGGAAATACTGGTCACGATGGTCATGTCTTGTGAACTGAGGATATGGTAACCCATCACTGGTCTTGTTGGGGGGGTAGTTAAGCAGACAGAGGGATGTAGAACACAGAGGACCACTTGTTCTATGTGACACCAAGGTGAAAGTGGGGGGCCCCAGTTATGAAAGGGTAGCAGTGATCTAGCAGTCATGAAAACATACATATAATGTCGAAGTCTTGGCAGGTTCAGTCCCCACTGCCTCAGAGTTTGGCTCTGCTAAATCTGGTGGGGCTGCCCCATAGGTATTGACCTATAAGGGAGTCAAGCTTTTGAAACTATCTGTCTTGAACAATAATGGGCAGGCGAGCCAGGAGGAAATATAATCTGGGGGCTATCATCATCTTGATTGAGTCAATTTTTCCTGAGAGAGAGTTAGGTGTTGCCATCTGCTAAGTTCCTTTTGAAAGGTATTTATCCATGGTAACATGTCCAGGAGGTTTAGTTTATATAGGTCAAAAGAGAGGATAATCCCCAAATATTTGATTTGCATCCCCACCCAAACAAAGCCAGAGGTTAGGCCAATGTCCCTCATTGAATGCTTATTAAGGGGGTTGATTTCAGACTTAATTCTGTTGATTTTTAGACCAGATAGTTGTTCAAACTGAAATAAGGTCTCCAGAACATGAAGTAGGCTGTGGGAGATGTCACTGGTCTGGATGAGGCAATTATCTCCATAGAGTTTGGTTTTAAATTCCTCAGAGCCTACTGTGATACCTGGGATGTGGTTGTGTTCCCAGATGAAGGATGCCAATGGTTTGATGACCATTAGAAATAGCAGAAGAGACAGTGGGCATCCCTGCCTGGTGCCCCTCTGCAAGGTGAATGGGTCAAAAAGGAGGCAATTGGTAAGAACCTTAGCATTGGGGCCATTGTAAATGGTGCTGACCCACTTTCTGAAGGTAGGACCCATGTTGAGCTGGATTAGCACTGGCTTAAGGTTATCCCACTCAACCGAATCAAAGGCCTTCTCAAAATCTACGGAGACAGCAGCTGCAGCAGATGACAGGACAGAGACTTTCTGGAACAATGTGACTACGGCTCTAAGGTGGACTGCACTGGATTGCCCTTTAACAAAGCCTACTTAGGATTCATGTATTATAGATGGAAAAACCTTCTCTAGTTTAGAGGCTAGAGGATCAGGGATCCAGCAAGCCTTGACTAGGCCAGGGACCCCTCAATTTCTTGAACCTAAACAGTGGTTCAGAAATCCTCCATGAGCTACAGCTCAGCTGATTCTGCAAGGGATCCAGTGAGCCTTGACTAGGCCAGGGACCCCCTTAAATTCTTGAACCTAAACAGTGGTTCAGAAATCCTTCATGAGCTACAACTCAGCTGATTCTGCAAGCAATCCAGCAAGCCTTGACTAGGCCAGGGACCCCTCAATTTCTTGAACCTAAACAGTGGTTCAGAAATCCTCCATGAGCTACAGCTCAGCTGATTCTGCAAGGTACTAGCCCGGACTTTTGGATTTGGTACCAGTGGAAGCTGATTTCCAAATGGCCCATACTGTCTCCTGCTGAACACATCTCTAACTACTGTATCTTCCTCTGTGTCTCTAGTTGAATTTATATGCCAAGATTTAATAATTTGTTTAATCCTTACAGTCATTTTAAGTTCTGAGTTGATATTAGAAGTGCATTTTGAGCTTTAATTTTTTTGTTGACTTTTCCATTAGCAGATTATATCCTCTCACCACTAGAGGGCTATATCTCTGGTAGCAGCTCCTATCCTATCTGGCACATCACACACTGTGTTCTTTTATCATCACAATGCTCCCTCCTCAGTGGGCTCTCCTTTTCCTCTCTCTCTCCCTTCTTAAAAACTAGATAAGCCTGCCATCCAATCTCACCTCTAACCACTTGTGCTTCTAGCTCCAGTCTACCTACAGGGTTAAACACAGAAGCTCTCCACCATCTGTAAACACACATCTCGAACAGCAGCTGATTGGCCGGCCCTGTCTTCACTGCCTTGCTTTGTTCTCCGGGTGCTGTGCCCATTGACTTTACATTAGTTTTGCCACAAAATTTCACCTGCCCCTCCACTCCCCTACCTTACTTAAATAGACATCTAACTCCACCCTCCCTCTTACATACCCTGCCTCCCACTGCCTATTGGCCAACACTTGTAGCTTCCTCTGCTCTGGCTATGCCTCCCATTCCCCTTCTCTCATCCCACGTAGTGCTTACTGATTGATGTGCTCTCTTTCTCAATCTCTCTTTCTAGCTGCCTCCTGCTATCCAAGTTACTCCCTCCTGTTCAACTCGCTTCCCCCACCCCTACTGTGCTAGTATGCAAGCCATGCAGGTTCTCTCTGCCTTTCTCTCTCCTCTCCTCCTCCTCCTCCTTGCCCTGCCCCCTTCTGTCTCCCTGGTCCTAGCCACCCCCCCCCAGCCCCGCTACTCTCTACTCTGGTTTCCACTGCTATTCCAAGAGAACCCTCCACTTTCACTCAAGAGTTGTGCTTGGTGCACCATTTGAATATTCCTGGTTACTTACCCCGACCACTACTCTCAACAAGTGTGGCCAACTCTTTACACTGTACCACCTTGCAGTCCATATGGGATATCACCTGGAACCTTGCAACCTCTACTCCCAGAAACAATGATCAAAACTATCTCTCAAAGAACTCCTACTCCTCCTTCTCATCTCAGGCAGTATCCATCCCAATCCTGATCCTAGAAGCTCAGGCTACACACAAACTCCAGGTGCCCTTATCCTTGCAACCATTAATATCTGCAGCCTACTACCAAATCTGGATGCACTCCAAGCCTTCATATGCCAACACAGCCCTGCCATCCTTGCAGTGGTGGAAACTTGGCTGACACCTAAAGTTCCTGACTCAGTAGTAACAATACAGGGCTACAATGTCCACAGGCTGGACCGGATATCCAAAAAAGGTGGTGGTTGCACAATCTATATCAAAGACTCCCTGTCATGGCACCCTGTAGCAACTCCATCACTTTCTGCCTTGGCCCAGATCCTGCCAATAAAAATCAGCCTAGGTCCCAACCATAAAGCCCTGACTATTATCTCCATATACATCCCACCAGGGGACCCTAAACATGGCTTCAACGATGTCCTAAACTATCAACTCTCATCCTCCTGAAGCTGAACTTATTCTACTACAGGATTTCAACATAAACTGGTTAGCATCGAGCGCCAGTACCTATAAAGACTCCATCTCAGCTGCTAACCTTATGCAAATGGTAAACTCCCCTACTAGGATTAACTACAAGACTGGCACCAGTACCCTCCTGGATTGGGTCCTCACCACTCACCCTACAAGTATTTCTCGTACGACCGTTCTCCCAGACTCTCTCAGTGACCACTCCCCAGTCATATGTGCATGGTCTAACAAATTCCTCAAGCCCCCTCCCAAAATTATAGCTAGCAGAGTCCTTCCTTTTGGAAAACTTCCACATCTCAAACAATACCTGCTTCTACAAGACTGGCTACCCATCCACAAAGCAACTGATGTTAACTTGGCTGTTTTGATCACTTCATCTCAATTTTCAACAAAGCCTGCAACCTCTTTGCCCTGCAAAAAGGCACAAAACAACATCTCTCTCTCTCTAACCCATGGCTCACTGTGGCTCTTCTCTCACAGCTGAAACTAAGGGACCACCTCTGGGCAGTTGCCAGGGCCACTGGCAAACAACTGGACATCCAAAATTACAAACAAGCACGAAATGCCTCCACAAAACCCATCCGGCTCACAAAATCCACCTATTACAAAGATGATCTCACCAATACATGGGAAAATGGTCGTGCTTTCTGGGACAATATCAAGGATGTCACGAGGAAGCAGCCAAAAACCTCTCTGGCCATGTTAATGGTTGATGGATCCTCAACCCTCGACCCCAAAGTGATCTCAAACATCTTTACACGGCTTTTCAGACCTTAGTGCTGTCCTACCCCATGACTTTTCAAAAACAGGGCCTACTCCCAAATACCTCAGTCCCACAGTCTAGCCATCTCCTATTCTACTTCAGGGAGGTAAGGCTGAATGAAGCTCGCTGCTATATTACTGCAGCTCTCTCTAAATCTAGATCTAGTGGGGACACCCTGGATCTTAAGCTTCTGTTGCTCACCCTTGATGAGGTAATTCATCCATTAACAAAATCTAAGCCTCTCTCTCAGCTGTGAAAAATTCCTGGGCTTATGGAAAACAGCCACCGTGACAACTGTCCATAAAAGTCGGGATAAGACGAGTCACTCAAATTATTGCCCTATCTCCATACTGCCTCCACTCTCTAAGGCACTCGAGCGCATCGTGGCTGATCAACTTACCGACCACTTGGATAAATACAATATATCTTGTCCACAATAACACAGTTTCTGGAAAGGACACAGCACCACCACAGCCCTTCTTGAGTTCACTGGAGCTTTGCACAAATCCCTTGACAACAGCCTTCTCACAGGGGCTGTTTTCGACCACCTATCCAAGGCCTTCAATACAGTACACTATGGACTACTAATTGACCAACTACTGAATGCCAGGCTATCACCTGACTCTTCTCTCTGGTTTAAACACTACTTAGAAAACCAGTCACATGACAAAATAGTGCTGACACTCTTTCTGACACCTCTGCCTGTTCTACGGGTGTCCCACAGGATCCATACTGGGCCCCTCCTTTTTAGCCTTTTCTTAAACTCTCTCCCTTACCACTGCCCTGAGCAGATCATACTATATGCCGATGATGCTGTTGTATTCTCCACTCACAAAGGTCCTGCAGCTCTTCAACACAACCTTCAACTTGGTTTCAATTCTGTAGAGACATGGTTTCTTAATCATAAACTGGTCCTCAATGACAAGAAAACCAAATCTATGCTTTTCTGCAGCTCTCATAACCCACACAAACTACACCACTTTGCTATCTCCACCACCCAGGGGAACACTCTAGATCAGGTGGGGTCCTTCAAATACTTAGGGATACAGCTTGACCCTAATCTCTCCTATGGACCTCATGTAGATAATCTAGCTAGAGCTGCTAATACTTGGCTTGGTCTCCTCTACAAACACAGACAATACGTCATGCCAGAAGCTTTGAAGTTTGCAGTCCTGAGCTCTGTGATCTCTGTAACAGACTATGGTCTCATCATTTATGGCTTGGCCACAACCCACAACCCTTAGATGCCTCTCAACTGCCTTAAATAAGGCATATCGGCTCATCACTGGGCTCACTGTCTCACCCACATGTGACCTGTACACCCAGACAGGCTGGCTCCAACTATCAAAACGCATAAAGTCTCTCATCTGCTCCATGGCGAAAAAAATCTACCTTGGCCTTGCACCTTCAGGGGTCTCAACTCTGTTACAACACTGAACCAACAAACGGTGCCTTGGATATCCACGCTACAGCTACTGAAAGTCCCCCACTGTCGCACTTCACAGAGACAATGCTCTTTTGCTTTTCGAGCGCCACTCTGGTTCAATGGCCTCAGCCCCACCATTTCCTCTGCCCTGACAATTGGTATGTTTAAAACTAGGCTCTGGGACTATCTCACTACCAAAAGCTCCTATGACTGCCCAACTTAATCTTGTTTCTACACTTCCCTGCCTGTTCTAGTGGTCCCCCCCCTCCTCACTGAATTCTACCCTCACATCTTGATATACCCAATGCTGCACTTTTCACCCTCTCCCCACCCTACCTACATTTCTTCTTCCCTACCTCACCTCTTCCCTCTCCTATGGATCTGGCACTTCTTATCTCTTGTCTGTTTTCTCTGACAAATGCTGCTGGCTGCCTTGCTTACAATGCTACCCTAGAATTGTATTAATCTGTAATCTGTTTGCTATGTCCACATTGTTGTAATGTCTGTCTTGATGTTCCCCATAATTTGTATTTCTCTGACATGGAACCTTTGTAAAAGAGCCTTGGCTCAAAGGTATTTGTAATCCTAGACTTGATAAATAAATAAAAATAAATAAATAAAAAATAGGCTAGGACTTTAGCCAGGATTTTGGCATCAGCATTTATCTGGGATATGGGCATATAGCTTGCCAGGAAGTGGGGTCTTTCCCATCCTTGGGAAGGACTGTGATCACAGCTTCTTTCAAGGTGCCCAGTGGCTTCAGAGCTGAATATGCTGACCTCAGCATTTGGAGCATGGGTTTGCAGATGGTATCCTTGTTCAGCCAGTAGAAATCAGTCAGGAAGCCATCACTCCATGGTGACCCATTTTGGACCATCCCTTCTATGGCTTCAAGCAATTCCATCTCCTCAATAGGAGCATCCAGCATGACCCTATGAGCCTCAGATAGAGAGAGGAGGGAGACTTGACCTATGAAGTTGTCAAAGTTGGCCCTATGAAATGGGTTTTGGGTTTGGTATAAGGTATAGTAAACATTGGTCCTGGCTTTATTTATTTCTTTAGGGGATGAGTGCACCACTCCCGTAAGGTCTATAAGTTTCTTAATATGCCGGTTCTATGTCATAACAGCGACCATCAAAGGGGACTGCAGTTATAGCAAGAGTCAGAGTGCTGAAAATCAATTTCGGCACCTGACTCCCCTGATACACAACAAATCGATGCGGGCCTTGTACTTTTTATGGCAAGTGTGTGGGGGCCCCGCACCACCCACAAAAGGATTCTCAAATCCAGGGGTGCATGTGGGGGCAAAATACAAAGAGCTCAATTCGGGCAAGGCAGCAGAAATGAACCTGTGCAGACCCAAACCTAGCAACCCTAGACACGGAGGGCCACAGGCCAACCCGCTTCACCATGGGGCCAGATCAGCCTACTGCAGTGCACCCCTCTTATCCCCTCACTCCATTGCCGTGCATGCTACTTCCACCACCCGAGCGCAAGTGTACATGTAGTGACTTCCTGTGCTATAAGTCCCACATTCCAATCCAGTCGCTCTCTAAACCTGAGGTAGCCCTTGTGATGGGCACCACAGCTGAGTCACCCTTTCGAGATCACTCAATTATGGTTGCCCACATCATGGGCCACCAATATGCCTTTTGGCCTATTGTTTACTGAGGTGATATGAGAGTAGTTTACCTTCCTTGTCTCGCTGGTCCCAGAATTTATGGTGTAATCTTGCCATTTGCAACTCAGCTTTCCTAGTTTCCAATTTGTTAAGGCTAATTCTAAGGTTTGTTAGTTCGAATCTGAAGGACAGGTTGTGTAGTTGGTTAGGATCTGATTTATATTCTGCCTCTTTTTGTTTGAGCTGAGTTTCAAGCTGCAGGGCCTCAGCTTTGCTAAGTTTCCTCCTGTGGCAGCATAAGAGATAATTCTACCCTGTAGTATGGCTTTAAAGGCTTCCCAGATCATTTTGGGGGGGCACAGAATTCTGGATTGTCCTGGAAGTAATTTGATACCTCCAGCCTCAGCCAGGCTTGGAACTGCTGATCTGCCAGAAGGAGGGGGTCGATCCGTCATATCAATCTCCACTCTTTTCCAGGTTGTAAATATGCCTGCAGTTGCACTTGTGCATGATCAGATATATATATAGGGGGGCAATGGACACATCCGAGATAGGGTTTAATGCTGTTGATGTGAACCAAAAGTCAAGTCTGCTGGCCATAGTCCTGGCTTCAGAATAAAAGGTGTAATTCTTTGTTGAAGGGTAAAACGTGCACCAGGTGTCAGACAGGTGGTGTAAGGTCAGCAGATTAGACAGGGTTCACAACACTTTAGTGTGCAGTTCTGGCTTGGCACTGGATCTTTCCAGTAGCATGTCCAAGCCCAAGTTAAAGTCTCCCTCCAAAATAATATCTGGTTGATCCCCTGCCATGTCCAATAGGGCTTGGGATATTGCATTAAAGAACTCCAGCTGATCCTCCTTGGATCATATATATTACCTAGGATAAGAGGACCTCTGCTGAAAGTTACTTTGACCAGGATCTGTCTTTCATCTTTATCCCCACGCTGTTCAACAATAGACCATTTTAACTGTTTGTGGCAAAGTATGGAGACCCCCTGGGTGAGCCCACAGAGCTATGAGCTTCCCACCCTACCCACTGTCTTACAAGTTTTTGTGCCTCTGTCAGCTTGATCTTCATCTCCTGGAAGAAAGTGACCTGAGCTTTTAACTTTTTCAGTCTGGACATAACTTCCTTCTCTTACTCGGATCATTCAGCCCTCTCACATTCCAGAATGTAAAAGTCACTAGTATGGTTGAACCAATATCATTTGGTTATAAATACCCTTTTTCCCCTTATCACCATTAAGGGTTCCTCAATAATGTCTATTAGAAGGGAGGAGTTCTGCCCACCTATTCACTGTCCTTCAAAAGCCCTACAATATGTGAAGCCCAGTCCAAGGCTCTTTGTGTCTTGTATACCTGGTACAACTTCCCTGTGGGTCACCGCAAAGATTTCCCAATTTTTCTGATTCAGTAAGTGCTCAAAGCCTCCAAACCAAGGAGTTGGATAGCCACTTCCAGTCATATAGGAGGTTGAGAGCTTACAATAATTATACCCTTGAGTTAAAGCATCTCGGGGGCCTCCTGGGGTTGTAACCTCTGGTGTAAGAGAAAGGACCCTTAGGTCTTCTCTAAAGTATGGAGATTGGTTCCTTTAACCTAACAAAAGAAGCCGGCCATAAGCTCCCCCAAAGGCTAAAGGGGACCTCTCAGGGCCACCATCTATTAGCAATATAAACACATGAAGTAACATCATAATAATACATAACATCAACATGTATCAATAACCAGAATGGATCACCGTGGGGCCTGTGCTCAACTAGATCCCTAGTAGCTCACTAACTGGTAGCCACTGCAGCTGTTTAAGTGAGTAGGGGGGTGCCCAGCACACCTGTGAGTGGTCTTCTAACTGACCTTGACTGAGTGTGGGAACACTGAAGGCCCCATGTTTCCATGTTTTTTTTTTATCATATAAGACTTTATTGAGTTTTATGTTTGCAATATAACAGAGTGCAGACTACAGTCATGGCATTGTACCAACTACCTACATAGTCTCATACAGCTATTAAACACAGGTAGCAACAGTGACTATTGTACTAGTCTACTAACAAACAAAACCAGGTCAGAGAAAGTGTGACATAATAAGAGATAAGGTAAGGTAATGTCATAGAATAATACTCTAACTCCATCATACATTTTGTATGAGCAACAACTAAGCAATGTCCAAAGCAACATATAAAGGCAGAATAAACTTCTGAGGAAGACCCAGCCATGACATTGAAGTAATCCAACATGCACTTCTTCCCACCTTGTTAGTGACTAACTAGCTAGACACAGTACCCAGGAGACAGAAAAGAGAGAGACAGTAAACAAGGGCAGGTAACATGCAGGGAAAAAAGATCCATTGGTGAGGGAGGAGGGAGCCCATCAACCCAGTCGCTCATAGGACCAGGGGATTGAGAGAGGGAGGTGGCGGGATTGCACATAGATGTGAATGTAGGTATGCATCCCATTTTTTGAAAAATCTGTGAAGTGGGCCCTTTCCCACTGCTGTGAGTCTCTCAAATATTACCAGTCTAGAGAGGGTAGTTTGCCAAGCAGCCACAGAGGGAGCATTGGTTTGCCCCCAGTTTATCAAGATAGCCCGTTTGGCTTCCATAAGTGCGGCAAGAGTCCACAGTTTAAGTGGAATCGAAATGGGGTCCAGCGTGGAGGAGTCACCTAACAGAAGCAAGTCCTGGGATAGGGAGAAACTCTTTCCCATGATTTTTGAGCAATCTTGCAATACTGAAGTCCAGAACAGTTGGAGGGCAGGGCAGGCCCAAAGAATGTGAAGTAGGTGTGCTAGGGAGGATTGACACCTCCAGCATTTGTCATGCTCCAGAACCCCGAATTTATAGAGCGCAGCAGGCATCCTATACCACCTTAGAAGAATTTTTAGTTAGATCAGATGGCTTCTAGCATCCATGTAAGCTGTATGGGCTGCTTTTAAACAATTACTCCACATCTGTGGGGGCAGATTGCATCAGAGTTCCACCTCCCACGCCCTTCCTTCGGCATGTGGAGGTGGTGTCCAGCTGTGAATCTCTCAGCACGTTATAGAACAGTCCTACCCAACCCTGTCCTTGGTTAGGTCTGTGCAATGTGATCAGACACTCCCACAAACCCAGCTCTCTGTGTTTGGCCAGGAGAGATGTAAGGGCACTGCGTATTTAAAGATATCTCCAAAAATCATGACCCTGAAGGCCAAAGCAAGTCTGCAGCTGTTCAAAGGACATCAACGTCACACTGTCTGCGAGAAGAAGATCTCCCCCAACACAAATACCTTTAGAGGCTCAATGAGGCCAGTTCAGGGGTTTATGGTCCACAGTGATTAATTTGTTATGCCATAAAGGGGCATAAATAATCAGGGGGGGAAATGGTCCGAGTTTGGAATCCTGGTCAAATTCATAGCTCATCGCCACATCTTGCAGGTATGCTTCATGACAAGAGTAAGTTGCTTTTTGGGTGGCTGTTTGTCCATTAGTAGCATGAAGAGGGCATTGCCAGAGAGCAGGGCGGATTCAAGAGTTACCCATGGCAGAGGGGGAGAGGGACCAGGGGCAAACCATACAGTGGCTTGAGCCAACCGAAAGGCTAGGTGGTATCCTCCAAACCAGGGCAAGCCAAGGCTCCCTTTAGACCAATGGGCCCTCATCTTAGCACACCCCGAGTGTGCTGCCTTGCCTTCCCATAAAAAGGAGGAAATAAGCTTGTCAAGGGAGGAGAAAAGCTTAGGAGATAGAGGGAAGGGAAGGCTGTTGAAGAGGTTCAAAACTCTCGATAGTATGAACATTCAGATTGTCTCCACTTTACCCTGCAAGGACAGCTGCATTATGCACCATCTCTGCATCTCTACTAGGAAAGGATGTTAAAAGGAGACAAGATTGGCCTTCAAGATCCTATGCCATGAGGATAAAGACCCCATATAGGGAAAACTTTGGGGAGCCCAAGTAGTGTCAGTACCGACTAGACAGTCGCAGTCACACTTCATATAAAATGGGGACAACGTTGTTTTCTTCTGATTTAGTAGCAAACTAGAGAGGCCTGAAAATTCCTGCAAAATGGGCAACACCGCCTTTACAAATAGGTCGGGGTTGGATAAGGTGAGCAACATGTCATCTGCATATGCATTAACTAGAAACGAGTGGGCTCCGACAGGGATGCCAGTGACATCCAGAGTGCCTAAGAGCTTCCTGATCAGGGGGTCGAGGGTGAGAATAAACAGTAGAGGGGAGAGAGGACAGCCTTGTCTGGTGCCCCTTTCCAGTGGGAAGGGGGAGGAACTATCCCTATTGGTGACAATGCAGGCTGTGGGTGAATGGTATAGAGTGAAGATCTAGGACCTAAGGTATGGCCCAAACCCACAGAGGGACAGAACATTGTGAAGGTAATGCTATTCTAAAGAGTCAAATGCCTTTGCGAAATCCAGGGCCAAAGCCGTCATGGGTGCTGGTGAGTGAAGTGCTAACCATTTCAGATTAAGAACAACCCGCAGGTTGTCTGCTCCAGATTTTCCCTTGGGGAAGCCAGACGGGGAAGGGTGAGTCAGCATGGGAAGGACCCGATTCAATCTATTCACCAGGACTTTGGCTAATAACTTAGTGTCTACTGGCAGCAGGGAGATGGGCCAGAAATTCGCAAAGTCTAATGCATCAGAAGATTTTTTGGGGATTAAAGTTATAAGGGCTTCCCACATGGAAGGGTGGAGTGTAGCAGTGTGTTGGGCCTCTTGCAAGGCATTCAAGAGGGGAGTAATAATTTCATGTTTGAGGAGCTGGTACAGTTCTGCAGTCATGCCGTCTAGCCCCTGGGCTTTCCCTTTTGCCATTTGGGAGAGAGCTGATAGAAGTTCCTCCGCCATAATCGGGGCCTCTAGACTATTGCTGTCATCTTGGGAAAGCTTTGGGAGGGAAATCTCTTTGAACAGGGCCGAGATGCATGGGGGGTGCTCATCGGCTGAAAGTTTGGACTGTGTCTGGTACAAGCTATGATAGTAGCACCGCATCTCCTCATTGATGGCTTTGGGAGTCGTGAGTATATGTCCCTGTCTGTCCCTAAGCATCAAAATCCTAGAGGAAGCTTGTTACTTGCGAAGGTGATAAGCTAATAGCTTGCCTCCCTTATCCCCACCAGTCCAAAACTTGTGCTTGGATCGCAAAAGTCGCCATTCATCCTTTTTGTTGAGGAGTGCATTCATTTGGTATTTGAGACCTACAATGGTAGGTAGGAGGGGAGACCCAAGGGGGTGCTGTGGTGAAAGTTTAAATTGACTCTCTAGTAAGGCAAGCTTGGCTTGTAGAGTACCTAACTCTTGGGAGCATGCCTTGTTTTGGGCTGCCATGAAAGAGATTAATCTCCCTCGCAGGACCGCCTTAAATGCATCCCACACTGTGGAGGCTGAGACCTCACCGGGTGGGTTGAGAGAGAAGTAGAGCGGGCTTCTTCTTTAATAAAGGTCTGAAAGTTATCTTACAAAAGTAGTGGGATTTACATCACCACCTCGTGGCAAAACACTTGCCGGGAAGAGGAAAGAGAATCGAGAATGGGGCATGATCAGATATAATAATACTGCCAATGGAAGTTTCCAAAACATAGAGGCAGCAGCATATAGCCCCAAGCCAGAAGTCTAGCCTGCTATATGTAAGTGGACCATAGAATAGAATAGAATAGGTCCTGACCCTGGGGGTTGTCCCTTCTCCAAAAGTCACAGGGTCCCCATTCTTCCATGAGATCCTTAAGACTCACTAGGGTCTTGGGATAGGTCTGTGGGTGGGAGAGACTTATCAAGAAAGATATCTAATACTACATTGTGGTCACCCCTAAGAAGGATAGGAATGTCCAAAAACACTCAATAATTCTGTGAATGCATGACTCCGTGTTTCCATGTTTGGCAGGCAGGTGGTGGAGACCTGCCAGGCTATCAGGGGTCCCACAGGTGGAATGTGCATCCTTTACTTGAAGTGGTGGAGTCCTTTCAGCCACCCATATCAACTTGGTCTTATAGGTCAAGCAACTTGAAGGCGGAAGTTGACCCCAGATACAAGGGGAACAATCCCATGTCACCCTCCCAATCTGCCTCATCAGCAGGGCAGGTACATGTAGTTGGGGGCACACAAAACTCGGAAGTGCACCCCACCAGAGGGAAGGTGGAGTCACACAGTATCACCATGCAAGAAGCAAAAATGCACGTCAGTCCATAAGGGCTGAGTCCCTTGTCTTGCACTGGGTTGCCTGCATGGTGGATCTAGCTAGCATGGTCAGCCTTTGTAAGATACACAAAGTAATTATGGGCACCCACCTTAGAATACTATACCCCCCATCAGCCCGATTGACCAACCATAGTGTTGGAGAGAGCTATCCACATTTGAAAACCACACTCTAGACAAAGGCAGCAGCCACTTACCCAGGAAAAGTGAAGGGTTGCATAATCGACTAGAGGAAAGGATAGACCTGCCCATAATAATCAGTAGGGAAGGGGAGGGGGAGACACCTCCATATCTCAGGGAGCATTAAATGCAAGTTTAAGATAGCATAGCGAGATCACATGCCTGACATCTGCTTCTGCTGGATCCCACCAAGCTCTCTTTTCTGAAGGTGACCACTGCATGATTTAAAAAACTTGTGTGTGCAACCAGATGGAGTACACAGTTGAGAATATCCCCCCACCCATCACCTCCACACCTTATTAACACCAACAGGTAATCAAACACCTGTCACCAGAAGAAAGCATTAACCAAAAGATATCTGGTATGCCTTAGACAGGCCTGTAAACATTGTCTGTGGCAGATAGGAGCTCCAAGAGGTATTCCAGAGAGTCAACTTCCTCCACAGTACCATCCAGATTACAGGTGGCCCAGTCTGCAGGTAAGGGGGGCCAGTCACCAGTTCCTTTGGTCTCCCCTTCATGCTGTGATGTCCCCCTAATGTCTGATGTTGAAAGGTCGAGTGCAGAGGGCATGAGCTTGTGCAGCAGCTCGTATCTGTTTGATGTTTTTGGTGAGGGCTATCCCCGGGAGCAGTTGCTGGCATCAGAAGGCATAAATCAGTAGTTGCCTGCTCTGGGATCTTGTCTCTGGCATGGGTGGGGTACTCATTTCCATTTTGTCTTCTTTTCAGCCACCTCTTGTAGTGGTTTTACCAGGCAGGAGCGACAACTGCATCCCCACCCTCAGCATGATTATCCCTTCTATCCTTCACCTGTGAGGCATCCATATTTGATTCTGTTATGCCATGAGGCATGCCATGCAGTCTGTCCAAGTGCAATCTCTTTTCTTTTTTTTTAATTCATATTTTATTAGCAAATTTTTCTATTACAGGGGACAGAGAGTTACAACATACTATGCCTATACTCCAAATGTTACATGAGCTGTCCCCATCCCCCTTCCCACCACCCCATATGGCAGCAGAGTCAGTACAATAATAGAAAAGCACTATATAGTATTGAAAATCAAAGATCATAGGTTATAGTGACTCATTTACCTAATCTGGCCATGATTAGCATGTGAAGGGGATCCCAAGTATTCTTGTACTACAGCAACTAATTATGGAGGCTCTCTATTGCTTTCTCTGTATGTAGATTAGCCAAAATTTCATTGACCCATTCCTGATATGTTGGGCTTACTGTATCCCTCCAATGCCGAAGCACAATTTTTTTAACAGATAATGCAATCATGGAGATATGACATTTTCTGATTCTCACCTTGATAGAGGATAGTTCTCCCAATAAACATACATCTGGGGTGAAGTAGTCCTGCAAACCCGAGATAGGATCTAGGTTAGTCTGTATGGCTACCCACAAAGACTTTATCTTGGGGCATGACCAAAAGACGTGAAGAAGTGTGCCATCCACTTGACATCCTCTGGTACAAGCCCCCGAACTTATAAGACCCCATTTCCTCAGCTTCACAGGGGTATAATACATGTTATGCATAATGTGGTATTGCATAAAACTTGGAGTCTATCCTGAGAAACGCATGTTATGGTAGAACTTCCATAAAGCTGGACCAATTGGGATATATTGAGGAAAAAAAGAGACCCAGAGCCTAGTGGGGCCTTCTTAGGTCTCCCATATTTCCAATAAAATAGGACACAATATATTTTGGAAATAGCATTGTGACCCTAACAAGGAGGAGAGATCAGATACAAACAGAAAGGCAGGTAGGAGGAGGATGTTACCGAATACTGTAGAGAGGAGATGCTTCAATTGGACCACCTTGATGTGAAAAGTTAACGGGATGTCAAACTTACGAATTATATTAGAAACTGAGATCCATTCCCTTGCATCATCCAGAAAAGTAGAGATTATCCCATCCCCAATTTGGGGTAACCATTTACGAGATATCATCATTTTGTTTATTGTGAAAGACGGAGAATTCCAAATGGACTGAGACAGGTCCAAGTATGGGGAGTACCGCAGAAATGAACAAAGCTGTGTGTGAACTCTGAGGGACGTTCTAATAGTGGGACAGCTAACGGTGTCAGGAAGGGACGCTATTTTAAGATAGAACATCGTCTGAGGGTCAGTGTTTTTGGACTAAATAAAGTCTAACTCAATTTTGAGCCAGACCAGTCTTAAGTATTCCGGACCTGGGTTCACCCAACGCATATACTTTGCAATGTGACTAGCCCAGTAGTAAATTTCCAGATGGGGATCCGCAGTCCCCATCCATTTTCTGAGCGGCTATCTTATAATATGCTAACCTGGCTTGTTTATTAGACCAGATAAAATTTGTGAAAATTCCGTGTATTTTCTGAAACCATGATAACGGAGTAAAAAGAGTTAATAAGCGAGAGGGGATAAAACAAGCAAGGAAAAACATTCATTTTAATTATATTAATGTGACAGAGAGAGAGAGAGAGAGAGAGTTTAGACCATCTGTTGAGGTCCTGAACTATCACTTGGGAAAGAGGCTCCAAATTTTCTTTAAACCAGGAGGAGGAGTTACGCGTCAAATTAATACCAAGGTATCTGAGAACACGAGGAGACCAGCCAAGACCAAAAGGAGACAACTCATTTTTGAAAACTTATGATTAAGAGGGAAAATGGAGGATTTATTTAAATTCTTATAGTTTGAGAGAGTATTGAACTTGGTGCTTACTCTAACATGGCGTGGAATAGATGTTTTTGGATGAGATAAATAGGAGGAGAGTCATCAGCATAAGCTTATTAATCTTCACCACTTGATTACCTATCAAGATTCCACTTATCTCGGAGTTATTGAGAATGTTTCAGATAAGGGGCTGTAAGTATAAATTAAATAAGAGAGGGGAGAGAGGGCATCGCTGCCTGGTACCAGAAGACAAAAGAAAGGGTTTGGAGAATGCTCCATTGCCAGAGACTCTGGCAGATGGAGTTTGATATAAGGCCCGAATCCAGTCTATAAACTTGGCCTGGAAACCAAATACTTTAAGGGCCTGAAATAGGAAATTCCAGTTGACGCAATCAAACACCTTCTCTGCATCCAAGGGACCAATCCGTGGAAAGGCAGCATCCCTGGACACTAAGACAATGTGTGACAGGGTACATGAGGAGTCAATTGATGAACGTCCCTGCTAAACCCACCTAAGATATATTTATCAGGTCTGAAGGACCCATGTTATTCTATCGGCCAAAATATTGAGATAATTTTAACATCTTGGTTCAATAAAGAGATTGGTCTGTAGCTTTGCACTAATTTCTGGATCTTTATCGGGCTTAGGAAGGAGAATAACTGTAGGCCTAAACAGATGTGTATCCTATGTTTGCACTGGAAAGAATGTGACAGTACAATCCAGTGAAGAACCGTTATTAATTGTGATCTAAGTTTTATAGAATAAAGCGAAAAGCCTGGTCCTGGACCTTGTCTAAGGAGCAAAGCCCCATGACCTCTGATATTTCCTCCAGAGATATTGGGAGGATAGGAATTTCTGTGATTCAGATAAAAGGGTAGAGAGAACCTCAGGCCTCAAGCTCCTCTAAGGCAAGGAGGTTGTCCATGTCCCTATATAAATGCTCATAGTATGAGGCAGACTCTTGCACAACGTCAGAAGGGGACACCTTCAGGGATCCATCTGCCTGGGCCCTAATTGGAGGTATAGTCTAGCAGATTCCTGCTGCCCTTAACTTTAAGACTGTGGCGACCGCTTTCCCCCCTGATCGGTATAGCTTGCTTTGGTGCAAATAATAGATAACTCTGCTTTCTCCTCAACAGATCTAAGTATTTATCTCTAGCTACCAAAGCTTCCTCATATCTCTTCTGAGGTATTTAGAGGATAACCTGATTTCCAAAGACCTAAATTAGAGATAGATGCTAGTAGTTCCGCTCTCTCGAGCTTCTTTTTCCTTTTGTGACTAGGCTAATAATATCCTTCATGTATTGCTTTGAAAGCACCCCACAAAATATCAGGTGTCATGTCCTCAGAGGAATTAGTGGAAAAAGAAATCAATCTGTTTCTTTATTAGGTCATGGTATTTGATATCTTTGAGCAGTTGGCTATTAATTTCCATCGGTTTCTTTATGGGAATGTTAGAAAACATAGTGGAGGTTACCAGAGAGTGATCTGACACTGGACCTGGCTGAATCAAGGGCAGTTAAGACCCCGGCAGGAGGACCTGAGAGAGAAGAAGATAGTCGATACGAGACTGGGTTCTGTGCACCAGTGAATTGAAGGTATACTCCCTGTCCTTAGGGTGTGATACACGCCACACATCACACAGTCATCACCGATCCAGGAAGTCCCTAAGGGCCCTCTGTCCAGAAGACAAACCCCCTTGACCCACTACTACCAGAGACCTATCTACTTCAGGATCAAGAACCAAATTGAAGTCCCACCCATAATTATTATATACCAATGGGAAACATGAAGGAGTATGGAGATAAGCTTCAAAGAAGCCCGGATCATCTGTGTTAGTCCCATCAAATGCTGCCATGTCAAATTGGTATAGACCAGAAACTCCCCTGACCAGGACATATCTACCATCTGGGTCCCTCGAGAACTTGTTTGGAGATAAAGGAACATGCTTCTATTGATCTGAAACATAACCCTACAGCTGTTAGTGGACTCAAGGCAGTAAACACCTGCCCAATTTGTTGCCTCCAAAGTTGCAGGATCACTTTCCAGTGAATAAGATTCTTGCAAGAATGTGATCTGAGAAGATAATAAGTTTAAATGTTTTAACACTGTATTGTTTAACTCTTTTCCTTATCCCTTCACATTCCATTTGAAAAATATACTACATTGGCCATCTAATAGAAAAAGAAAAAGAAGACTCTTATGTGAGATCTAGGAATTACACATCAGAATTAAGTGACTAGAACACATGTTTTGCTGCTGTATGCCCCCAACCCAACATCAACTTCCTCCCACCCACCTCCCATCCCCAAAATATTCAGAACTCACCCAACGAACTAGTAAAATGAAAATCATAAACACTAGTCACCCCCCCAGCCCAACTGTCATGATCAATGTTCAGTACAATACCATTTCCTTCTCTCCTCCAACCTCCCTAACATGTACCCAAAAAACCCTGCCTAATATAGCAGACCTCATATACAAACAGTGGTCAGTAATATCTAATTGAAGGTGAGAATATTAATATAAGTGGTGATAGAACAAGTACTAGACTTTTTGACATCCTGGAAGCAGAAAGCGAGAGCAGAAGGGGGAAAGAGAGCAACTCTTACTTGAGAGCAGTCCAGAAACTCCAAATACCTGAGAAGAAACAAGCAATGTAAAGCGTAGAGCAGAATATGCTATCATAATCTGCCACAGCAAGTTTGAAAATTTTTCCCAGTGACATATAATAGCCAAAGAACTAAATGCTCCCAAGTGGTGGATCTCCATCTGTTCCCAAGCCCCACTGTTATCTATACCTGGGAAAATAAATTTGAGAGACAAATAAAGGGGTTGATCCCGCAAAATACTGCAAAAGTGCCCTCGGTGATATTATCTCAAAACAGCTTGATACCAGGCTGTCGCTTCTTTAACCAGTGCCCTAGCAATCAAAAACGCCAAGCCTGTGGGGCCTCGTTATATTAACTAGATCATGAGTAGTCAATTAGGTGTCCTTGTAAAAGAGAAACCAGAGAATGTGATCCGTGTGTGAGAAAAAGGGACTTCCTCCCAGACAAGACACAACCCCACAGAGAAAGTCCTGAGATATGTGTTGTCTAAACGCTGAGCGCTGAGATGTAAAGTATAAGAGATCAGGATTCCAATGAGGATAGTTCCGCCATCGTGATATTCAAGAACCTTGGAAACCAGACAGTTATTCATTCCTCTTTTTGTATTGTAGCATGAGAAAATTATTTTCCCTTCCATAGCAGGGTAGGATGAAACCAACCAACCAGATCAAGTGTCCCGAAACAGATCAGGCAGAGCAGCCATAAGTCCTGAGAGGGCAACTTCAGGTTTCTCGTATGTTGACCAGGTACCATCCACTAGTACCTGCAATCTAGCTGGATACCCCATTTTAAAGTGAAGATCTATATAATAACTCAATACAATAGGGTGAAAACAATACGCCTTCTCCCTGACCGACTTACATTAAATCTTAGGTAATTCTAGGCCTGGCATTTTCCCATTTCACTTCTTGCAGCTCTCTCTCACTTTTGTGAAAATATTTATCGCTCCAGATAATTTAAAAATAGCAAATACTGGGGCGTGGCATTGCTCCTGGAGATGGTCGGTCGTGAGACGTATCCGCGCCTTTTCTAATGGATGTATTAGCCCCAAAGGGAGAGGGACCAGCGACCTTCATCAGCTTCTGCACAAATGCAAGCATTTTCTGGCCTTCCTCTCCTTCTGGAAGGCCCAAAATAACTATATTGTTCCTTCAGCTGTGGCCCTCCAAATCTTCCAATTTAGCTTCCAAACTAGAAATCCTTTGCCACATAACTATGAGACCAGGATCGATCTTTTCCACTTGCTTCTCAAGAGAGGAGATTCAAGCTGCATTATCTGAAGTTTTCATCGTGACCTCTTTGAGTTTTTTAGAAAGGGATTTAATTTCAGCTGAGATTTCTTTGATTTCTTCCCAGAAGGGTTTAAACTCTTCCAAAAATCTACTCAAGTTAAGGGTTCTTGCTTGGTGATCAGGCTTTGAAGCTCTAGCTTATCCACAGCACTGAGGACCTTGATTTTTTTGGGGCCTTCTCGAGAAGTGACGGTGTATGCTTCTGCATGAGGCTTCTTCATGTAGACCTCCATAATCGATGGAAACAAGCAAGCAGGAGCCCAGGATATTAAGAAGGCGATAATCCATAATCATTCTGGTTTTAAGGGAGAAATAATGACCAAAATAGTAATTATTTTCAGTTAGGAGGTTGGAGCTATGCAGAGGAGCTTCTACTCGGTACCCTGCATCACGTGATCCCCCTCGTGCAATCTCTTTTTTTGAAGCTCCTTCACATACTTCTCAGACTCCACAGGAGATTCAAATGTGATAAATTCCCTATTGATTTTTATTCTCAAGAGACCAAGGTATCTGAGGGATACAGGAATGTTTAGCTGGTAACATTGCTGCTTCACATTGGCATAAGCTTGACATCGGTTGGATATCTCGAGCGAGGAATCCTGGAACATCTGCACTCTGTTCCCCTGCCATTGGAAAGCCCTCTGCTCCCTTGCTGTCTTCAAATAGAACTCCTCTTCTGGATATTTTAAAAACTTGCACAGAACTGATCTCAGCCTCTTGCTAGGTTGAGGGTGCAGGCAAGGGATCTGTGTGCCCTCTAGATGTCCAAAGGAGCTCAGTTGTTTGCCTTAGCAATGGATAGAAGCAGCTCTCCCAAGAAGGTCCCCATATCCCGGTCCACTTTCCATCCAGGGATGCCCACTATTCTAATGTTTTTTCTTTGGGCATGATTCTCCAGATCATCAACTTTGTTTAACAAGTATCGTAGTTTTTGGTGATGATCTTGGAGTATGCCCTGCTGGAATTGCACAGTGGTGACAGTGTCCTGAATGGCTTGCTCCATTTGAGATACACACGCAGCCTGATGTGCCAAGTCATCATTGGTTGTTTTGCCCGCAAGTTTCAAATCGGTGGTGTCAATGAGAATTTTGTCCAGTTTGGCCATTATGGCAGAAATATCAGAGGCCTGATGAGCTGTTTGGGGCAAGGCCGACAGATGTGGAGGCAGTAGCCAGGACAACCCTCAAATGAACAGTCCCTTTGGAGTTTTCAAATGAGCAATACTTAAATGGAGCTTACCAACTTATTGTGGGATTTTTTTTTGTAGTTGTTTAACCAGGAGTACCACACTAAGCTGAAAGCTTGTTTACAGGTGCGACCTGGGAGCACAGGAAGTTAAGTGACTTGCTCAGGGTCACACAGTATGCAAGTATAAGCTGTGCGATTCAAACTGGGTCTGGCCTGCTGGATGTCACCAGATTTGCAGCTCACAGCCTTAAACCACTGCGCTATACTGCCTCAAACTTAGATCGGCCTTTGTGCTGCTACTGTAGGTGAAAACTTGTACATTGGTTAAAATACCTTTTCCTGGTTGACAAAATGTTCAAGCAAAGTATCGATGTGTGGCACTCATAACCCTTCTAACTTCAATGAATAATTAAGGATTCAACAGCTGGTGCTTTTGTTGGATGGGTATAAAATGACTCCTTGGTGGTCTCTCCTCAGCAATTACACTGCCACCATGTTTAATGGCAAGCTCCTCCCCCACCCCATAGTTAAGTAACGTTAGTACAGAAGGGATTTTCCAGCTTAGAAGAGGGAAGAATATGACAGGGCATCAACTGAGGTTGGAGTGTGGAAGATTCAGGAAGGAAATCAGGAGACATTTTTTCACAGAAAGGGTGGTGGACAGGTGGAATAATCTGCCCACGGTGGTAGTATCCTCTAGAATGGTGGGTAGCTTTGAGAGTGGTTGGGACAGGGTGAGGAGGAGTGTTACGATGAGGAGGGGGGAGAAGGGGGCAGCTGCAAGTTGAGGGGCTAGCTGCACATTCAAGCAGACTCAATAGATTGTAAAGGCCTGCGTCTGTTGACATTTTCATATGAATACCATTGGCCAGCTACTCTCAGCTGCAGCTCTCCATTGGTCGGCTCTCCAGGCCCTGAGACAGCCATTGGTCCGCACTAGCCTGCTGGTTTTCTACCTTTTCAGCCTGAGTTACTCTTTCTCTGCTACCTCACTGTACTGTTGAATTATAGAGCTACAGATTGCTAGTTTTCTTAGATGAGCCACTGTATTTTATACATTTAAGCTGCTGAAATGAAATGTATTTCCAAACTGTCTTGTACTAGGCAGAGAGAAAATAGCAAAAACAAAACCCACTGATCTTTGTAAATTATTCTGCTCTCTCTGTTTCTACAATCCACATCTGACAAACAAAGCTTGGATCATCAAGAGATATACACCCCTGCCCCCCCACCCTTGAGACTACACATGCAAACTTTTGTGCAAATCTGTTGGAATGGTTGTGAAGATATTAAGGTACAAAATCTGAGGTTTAACATAGAAACTCCTGTTCAATCCTAACTAAAATGGTGCTACCATGCCAATATATATATAAATTAGAGGCAAAAAACTCTGTTTAATGCATCGGTTAGGGTTGTTCCACAGTGACAAAAGCGAGGAAATTTGGTGTTAGGGTTCAAAACTCTAACTCTGAATTTACCCCCCTCAGCACCACACACACACACAGACACACACACACATTCAAGTATGGGGGAGGACCAAGTCAACATCAATCGACAGACAACCAGCAGCAGGTAACAGAAATAACAAACAATTGTCTAAATGTACTACAAGACATCCCCACCCACCTGACCGGTACTGCATGCTCAGTGGAGATCAACAGCAAAACTGAGGCCATGTGCACACCATATGTACACATCCCCTGATTGCAACACACGTGCCACACTTAGTAGTTGCATGGCCCTTACCTACCGATGCCCCACACCACACACCACCACACCGGGTATTGGTCAATATAAATGCTGCTGAAGGTGTATGATCACAGTTGTGCAAAAGGTTTTAACACTAGTGAGTATACATTAATTAAGAGAACTACATAAATTAACTACAAGACACAGCCATGGTCAAGATAAAAGTAGTGCTGCATTTAGTATGTGATTTACATAGTAGTACATTTACTGCAACTGTTTACTCAAGATAGAGAGGCTGCTGTAAACGTATGAAAAGCATTGCCTGTTCAACACTGTGAAATTCGTACTGCCAGTATCAGATGCATTCTTACTGATGAAGGTGTACTGCTGATGTAAATACATATACCTTCAGTGTGTTTGAATACTAAAGATGCAGTAAGTATTCTTTGTAAGAAACAGTGTAATTGCGTGGATCAGGCCAAGCAACTTCTAAATATCGTAGTACTACTGAGCCAACAATGACGTAGCTGTATCAAATATGTCTATAGGATAGATTTTCCTGTAGGCACTTACTGAGTATGATAAAGACAATGTCATTGCCTCTGTGATGACTAACTGTATTGAAATAGTGATACATTTACTATTGTTGCAATGAGTGATCTATGCCACTTACGGACACAGCCTAATTTTTTTAACAGTTGTTTCATACTCAGTCTGTATGCCTAGTCTTTGGGTTTGCCACAGTTCTGTCACTGATGCTATCAAAGTGATAACTATGTTAATTGGAATCAAGTAGGTATAGTGTAGATATAAATATAATGTCTTTTAGTATTGATTTTACTCACAATGGGATAAGTGTAGTAGGACTGGAGGGGTCATTCTTTATCACAGATTCTGTCAGTTATAATCACACTAAGGTTTCGATGGCTACAATGATCAAGTTACATTGTTCATCTTCATGAGTTCATATTCACTGCCATTCTCCAGTAACTAGAGAGTGGATGGGGTAACTGGGTGCGACACTGTGTTGCAAAGCTCCTGCAGTGCCTAGCAGAGGAGACAATCTACACATGAAGGCAATTAAGCAATAAGGCATGACCAACGGTTATGTTTAATGGTCTGTTAATCAACCTCTAGGGGTTTAATGTTGAATGAGGCATAGCCGAGTGCCACATATCACTAGAGAGTGATTAACTAACCATTAACATTATCCCTGAGAGTGCCTTATTGCTATCATAATAAAACTGTTATTTTAAACAACATTAAACCATGTTCATCATATGTTAGGCTGTTAGAATGTTAACAGCCTATCAGAAAGCTGCATTTATCAGACCCTTGTTATAATCAAAGATATTATACCTGCACAACTCCTTGGTTTTGCTCAACTCTATTGCTCAGGTGGCCAACCACATGTGGTGTGGTGTGGGGCATCAGTAGGTAAGGCCATGCAACTACTAAGTGGGGTATGTTGTGTGCAGCTGCAATCAGGTATGTATGCGTTTAGTGTACATGGCCTCAATTTTGCTGTTGATCTCCACTGAGCATGCAGTACCTGGTCAGGTGGGTGGGGATGTCTTGTGGTACATTTAGACCAATTGTTTGTTATTTCTGTCACCTGCTGCTGGTTGTCTGTCATTGGTCAAGGTTTTGTCTCTCCCCCTGCACTTGCATGTGTGTGTGGTGCTGAGGGGGTGGAATTCGGACAGAGTTTCAACCCTAACAGTGACTTTCCCTCGCTTTGTTGCTGTGGAACAACCCTAACTGATGCATTAAATAGGGTTTTGCCTCTAATTTCCTTCTTTTGAGAATGATAATGAGAAATAGTGAATGTAATGCGGCGTGGGAGCTGGCATCCGCCACATGATGTCTTGTCACATAGTAACATTGTGCCCATAGCGCCAAATCATAATGTGCATGGTGACACAAAGTGAAACAGAAGAGAAACAGTACCATAGACAGAAATGTTAAAAACAATACAAGCATAACCACAAATGAAAGCATAAAAGGTACTTGCACATGGTGGTGTATACATAGATAGTAAGTGAAAGCAGGTACAAACCACAAGCTGAAACGGTAATGGTAACAGTAATGTAAAGCTGCACAGGCGGTTCTCCCCAAAGCTGTATAGAGAAAGACAGTGAGTAGAAAGAATGTATGCAAAATAATATTGACTTCGGGAACACAAAAATGAGGACTTGGAATAGTAAATTGCAGTATATCTCAGTAACCGTATGACATAGAAAAAAAAATGTAAAGTCATATGTATTACACTTTCCTGGCTAGTTTTGAACTTAGCCCCCATGAGAGGGCTAGAGTTTTGACAAAAGTCCGTATCTACTTTTATTTTAGGAATACGGGCCTATTGTGGCCGAATACCATAATTTTTTATGGTAGCAGAAACAGATGTTCGATTGCCGTAACTTGCCTCTCCTGTAATATTTTTTCACCAAACCACTGAAAGAGCACATCTGTGGATGTTGGCTGTGTTCCTGCAAATTTCTGCCCAAAGAGCATAAACCGTTATTTTGCAGCAGGTGCCAAACGATTGCTGCAATGCGTCGTATACCATAATGTTATCCTATGGGAAAAAGTGTCAACTTTGGAGTACCGTAACTTTGCCACTATGCTAATATTTTTAAGCAAAATACTGAAAGGCACATCTGTGAGATGTTGACTCGCTTCCTCAAATTCAGCCCACACTCAAAACCGTTCTTTTACGGCAGGCTGCCAAAAATTACTATTATTTTGAGCATAGTGTCGCAAAGTAGTGTGATTTGCAGCTTTACATAAACATTTGTAACATTTTCATGAGTGCAACACTACTTTTAAGTACTTTTCCCCAGAAATCTGAAAAAACATGTTTCTGGGGTGCTTTAATCTCAAAAATAAAGACATGACTAGCATCCTCAGGGCCTGACGTGAATACAAAAATTATTAGGTTGCTGAGGGTCTCAATTTTAATGTCAAGCATTTTTATGATCACTACTGAAAACAAAATGGAGGATTTATGACAGTAAAAGGGCCATTATTACAGTGAAAAGTGCATTTCGAAAGTGTTGAACTTTTTGTTAACTTTTCCCATTGACTTCTATTGAGACTTGTTTTTTAATTTTTGAACTGTTCAATATTTTTAATGAAATCTTTAGAAAGACACATCAGAGCGGACTGTTCACCTGAAATTTCAGACCAGTCATTAACCGTGTGATCTGTAGGCGTGACCGTAGAATTCCCAAAAAGCGTTAATGCACATGCAGATCACTCTTAATAACTCCACAGCACGTATATCCAACCAGTATGAAACTTGGCAGATCCCAAGATATATGTCTTGATTCTGGATTCCAAATTTTAGGCAAATCTGTTGAACAGTTGCAAGAGATTATTAAGGTGCAAAAGTTTGGGTTTAACATGTAAATGGCTCCTCAACCCTAACTTATGGTAGCACTACGTACTGCCATAATATATATATATATATATATATATATATATATATATATATAGGAAGCGTGGTTGCACTCACTATAGTTAGTGTTGTAAACCCTTCTATGTTAAACTTGAAATTTGTGTGTTAATAACTTTGGACCCATTCTGGAGATTTGGTAAGGAATTTGGTATATGCAGTAGGACATGGTAGATCTCTTGATGTGCCAAATTTAGTTCTTGTTGAACTTATAGTTTTGCACACAAAGATGCTGAATAATGCACTTTTACGCCAGTTATGTTGGCAGTTTTGGGTTTTTGTCTGTGGCACTGTGTGTCTCTTGTGTGTGATACGCCACTCTGCAACTGGCTCATCTGATAGGAGCTTGGGTCAAGGATATGTGCACTTTTGTTTGGTGAAAAAAATAACCCATTCAAAGTTATTCAACTTTTAAGTTCCCATTATAAGTCAATGGGAAAATGTTATGGTTATTTTGCTCACGAAGAATGGGGTTTTGGACATTTGGTCCCTCCTCATGAATAAAAGAATTTTCAGGCTCACGATCAAGAAGTCTTTGATTGTGAGAATTCATTGATCGATGGCAGCTCCATCTTGCTTTCATTTTGCCATCTGAAAATTCAAATATCCTGAGCTCAGGGTCACTCCTGATAAAACATTGGATGTGTTTTTCCTGGGGCTTTTGTTGTCATTGAGCCATGGCTGTGGTTTGTTTCTAAAGTGTCAAAAATAGAGTTTAAGTATTTTTATTTTTGATTCTGGCTCTCTAATGATCTTTGATCACGAGCCTGTAAATTCTTTGATCTCAAGATTCTTTTGCACTACGATCTTTGACCGTAAGGGTGGGACTAGATGGCCAGTTGTAAAAAATCATTTTTCTCAGCTCAGGTGTGGGTTATTAACACAAATGAGGGTGTGTTTTGCTCAGCGGGCTTCGATTTATCGAACCATGCCAGTGGTTCCATGTATTTATCTGTAAAATTTGAATTTCACCATTATTTATTCTTTGATCATGAGCTGTATATTCTTTGATTGTGAGCCTGCAAATTCTTTGATCACAAGATTCTTTGACCTCGATCTTTGACCACGAGGTGACGACCAGATGGCCAGATGAAAATGTAATTTCTCAGCCCAGGGGTGACCTACAAACACAAACTAGGATGGGTTTTGCTCAGGTGGTTTTTTTCTCGAACCATGCAGCTGGTTTCATGTATTTATGTGTAAAATTTGACTTTCACCATTTTATTCTTTGATCGTGAACCTGGAAATTCTTTGATCATTAGTATTTTTGATTGCATTCTTTGATGGCGAAGAGGGTTCAAGATAGCCGAATTTTAATGCAACAGATAGGCCAATTTTAACAATCTTTAACATTAGAGTATCTCAGAAACGGTTTGGTCTTTTACTTGAAATTTGGAGGGTGTTCTTGGGATGTACTGTACATGGAAATTATGATGTGTACCTGTTGGACAAAACAATTTTTGTGGAGATATTGCATGGCACAGTTTGAATTTTAAGAACAGCATTTTCCATTCTGGTAGTGGCTTGAAATTTGTAGGGTAGCTAGCGTTACTGCCATGGCCTCAGCTAGGCAATGCCCCAGACCAGCAATTGGATGTTGAATGCAGAACCACAGCCCAAATAAAGCCATGGACATAAATAGCCTACCTCCCACATACCAGCTGCACACAAGTTAGAATACGAGTGAGTGGGAGTTGCACAGCCTCAGCTGAGTAATGCCTCCCTCTACTGAAGAGGTACTGATGCTGAGTGCAGAATTACAGCCAACTAAGGTCATTAACATGAATGGTATACCTCTGTGATACCAACTGCATAGTAGTTACTATACTCATGAGTTGCATGGCCTCAGAGAAGGAAATTCCCCACCCACCCAGACCAGGAATTGGACGCTGAGTGCAGAGCCACAACCCAAATAAAGTCATGGACATAAACAGTATACTTCCCTCATACCAGCTGCACAAAAGTTAGAACACTGAGGAGTTGCATGGCCTCAGCCAGCAATGCCCCCCCCAAGGTACTGGATGCTGAGTGCAGAGCTACAGCCCAACTAAGGTCATTAGCATTGTAAGAGATCTAAATCTCACTTTCAGGTTCTTGGCAATATTGGAGTTGCAAATAATCACAGACAAGTTGCACTCGAGTAATAAACAAGTTTATTACTACAAAATAGGATATAAATCACAGTTGCCTAAGCAGTTCTTACCAATATGAACCGGAGCCAATGCTGAGCGTTCCTACACCTCAAGGTTTCTTTATTTGTCTCTTGGGATCTCTCGGGTCTCCGGTGTAAAGCCTGTACATAACATTATATACCTATGATAATTACTTTAGTTACTGAAAGATGGCTTCTAGATTACAGAGATGAGCCCTATTGGCTAAATTAGGAGGTGGCTCCACGGTATAAGATAACATTATATAAAGTTGTAAAGTCATCAGTTTTAGAACAAAGGCCTTCTTATACAAGTCTTATAACAGGGTGAGTGGTGTTCAACACCGAAAGATGGCAATGTTGCCTTACACATCATAATCACTTCAGGACAGGTGTCTTGGCATCTGACAAGTGAAAATAGACAAGTACATAATATAATGGTTTGCGTTGTAGCAGCAAAGTGAGTTACAATGTGTATAAATCCTAACATCTACTCTTGTGCACGATAGATGCTCTTAGCCCTATATATTAGTATAGCCTATGCCTAAATATCAGCTGTCTACAGTGTGCCCTGAGGGTATGGTGGGATGCAGGGACCTGGTGTAACAATCTCCCTTTTGCCTTCGAGGGCACACAGGCTAATGTAAGAGGTGGTTAGAGCATTGGTTCTTTACAATCCAGGCCGAGCCTTGTAAAGACTCAAGCTACACAGTGTTGGCACAAGGGTACGTCGTGAGCAGCAAAGCACTAATAATCAGTGAATATCAAAATGCTTGTATTATAACAAAACCTTTAAAGTAATCTCTAACCAAGTGTTAGTCAGCATTATTCATATCTCCGTCATTCATCAAATCAAGAATAGCTCATTGGCTTTGGTGATATTGCTGATGCTATGGATGAGTTTTGTCCTTTCTATCAAAAAGGGATTTCAGTGTGAGTGTCAGTGGATCTATATGTACGTTAAGTAAGGTGGGTATTCTTCTAAGGTAAGTAAATCATCTGGATTCCCATCAATGGTGTCTGCTTCTTACAGAGGGGAGCGGGGGTTATGACAGTATGTCCAATAACAGTTTTATGATGGGGACAAAACAAGTTGGAGTAATCAATTTGACAAGTAACAAGAACCATAGGAGTACCTCTTAATATTTGTGTGTGATACGGTACTCCCCGTCAGAGTTATACTGAAAGCGTTACCATAGGTAGTCTCCATTTTGCAACTGGACAGGGCATGTGTAGGTGCGTCTTGAGATCGTGTTGACAGTGATGAAACTTTACGATAAGTTTAGTAGAGTTGATCCGGTGACTTCGTTGGTACCGGCGTCCGTTGCCATTTTCAGTGATGTTGTATCCATAGTGAAAGTCAATCAATGCTGTCTGGTGAATAGCCGCATACAGGGTATAACATCAAACACATCACATCGGCACAAGTAGATGTATTGCTTCTTAGCACAACAGTCTGGTGATGCTGTGCCACCCAGGCATCAAGAAGGAATGGAGTAGACCAGCACAGGAGGTAGATCAAGGCGTTCTCGGTAGATGTCTTCGTCCAAATGCCCAATAGAATGTGCCAGTGCAAGCTTGTGGAACAAAGCTGTAGTGGGTCAGCGTGGTAAGGAGACAGTAAAGAGACAAACATGTTGTCTTTATAGAACATTCTGAACAGAAAACAAGGACAGTGTTTGGATGTTCGGTCACAAACCCCAAGTTGCGAGCTGTGGGAAAGAGACTAGACAAAGTTTGTTGCACTACACAAATCAATACATGATTGAGATTTACATCTGGGGACAATACCATTTAGAGGTCGTCTGTCATGTATTATGTGGAATCCTTCCATTTCTAAATCTCTAAAAGGTTGTTGATGGTGAGTGATTATGTATGATCCATATGCAGAGCAAAAGTATTTCCTGCCAATGTATTGTTCTCAGCTTCTCTATTGTTCTGTTGTAGGTGCATTAATCTTATCCTTGGAATGAGTGAATGCCTTTGCAATGTCGTGCATGTTATATACAGTGTATCTCTTCTGACTAAGACCATCCACACCATGCATACTTACGGTGGTAAAATGTCATTTACCAAGCCAGCGGAGGAATTTCACTGAGTGACTCTTCATTAGTTGCAATGTCTGCTTTGTTCCAAATGGACATAGCAGTACCAAAATACCTGTAACTGTGCCAGTGGCACTGTAACATCCGAACTATCTACTTCACGTTTAGTCGTTTATTAGTATGTGTGCTGGAGGAGGTTTCCTCTAAAGTTACCTTTATGTTCAGTTGAGTATACCCCAGTGAAGGGGTCTTTGTGCGTATTTGAAATGCAGCTAAACTCGTCAAGCAATAAGGTACTGAAAAATGCAGATGTTGTTAGTATTGTGACATTGCAAATTCCTTCATGTTCCAATAAGTAAGATTAAACAAAACCGGTACATGCATAAATTGTAGAATTATTAATCAGAGAACCTGGAGGGCAGTGGCGAGTAGTACCTCTGAGGGCCAGAATTGTGTTTCGGACATTCCAAAAGCTGTTCTCAGTGGGGGTAAGACAGATAAATACATGGCAGTTGAGGCCTGTGGTGAATAACACAAAATTTTCGGGCAGCATCCTGAGAAGAGAATTACAATAGAAGGGTCAATTAAAGCAGTAATGTTATATAACCCAGAGTGTCTTAATGCAGTTTGTACAAGGACAGAGTACCATTTGGGGACACTTAGGTGTTGGGGCCAACCTGAAAGTTCTCTAGAAAGTTTGCCACAGGAAGAAATTTATTCTTGGGATGTGGTTTGCCATTCAATCTGGAGGGTAGGATTTATCAGGAGCTAATAGCTGAGGCAGTGAGGTATGCATGGAACCTTCCTGTACAGTGACCATGGTATCTGGAATTTTGATGGAAACTCCTCTGGATGTGATGGATGATCAAGGTGGCGAAGGAGGTCCGGTACTGCGTCTTGGGTGTTGGGGAGTACTCCTATATGAATACTGAGAAGGAACAAGATAGCCATCTTGTCAATGCATCTGAAAAGGAAGATGAAAATTGGTATATTAGTACAGTTCCATAATTTAATGTGGTTAGGAAAAGTAAGTTTAAGCTCCTTTGTACAATTTCAATTGGTTTGCATGTAACCATTTGTCAGTCGGTTTGTTGTTGTGGAGGAGTCTAACTTGGATAGACTGCTGGACTGAGCTTGTTGATTAATGGGGGTAAGGGCTTCCTCTCCCACTTGTTGGAGAAGGAGGGTGGGATGTGCAAACTGAGTACCATTATTGATTCTCAACCTGCCAATCCACTTCTTGTAGCATGTTTGTCAAATTGTGTCTTGATTGTTGCTGGGCCTTGCCCATGCAATTTGCAGCATACAAGTGTGTGTGTGAGGTCTTGTCTGAGTTTTTCCACATGCTGATCTACAGACACTTGGTCCACAGTGGGGTATGCAGGTCAAAGAGCAAATGTTCAGGTAACCTCATTTGTCTGCCAGTCATCACCTCAAAGGGTGTGAGCTGGTAGTGGCTGAGGGCATACCCTAATTGCCTATAAGGAGTAAGGCAGTAGGGAATCCTAGGTCTTGGGATTGTCTCAATGAATTTGGAAAGCATTTGCTTAATCCATCTGTTAGCTCTTTCTACTTGACCTGAGGATTGAGGGTGATAGGTATGTGGAACTTTTGCTGAACCCGAGGAGTTCAGAGGACTCTTTCATCAACTCACCTGTAAAACTGGTTCCTTTGTCGAGTCTACTTTGAGAGGCAGACCCCACCTGAGAAAATTTGTTCCACCAGGATTTTGGCAGTTGTTTTCATTGTACAAGTCTTAGTGGGGAAAGTCACCCACTTAGAGAATAAATCTGTTACTACAAGTGCGTACTTGTTGTTTCTACTGGTATTGGTCAGAGGGCATTAATAAATCAATTTGGATGGCATGCCAAGGTCCAGTATGTCGCTGTGGTAAAAGTTTGGCATTCCGTTTTGTAGGTATGGGATTGTTTTGTCACAAACAAGGCAATTGTCACTGTATTGTTTAACATCTTTGGTGATTCCAGGCCACCAAGCAGTAGTTTTGAGTCTTTGGAGTGTGTTTCTAGCCCCTGGTGTCCACCAGTGGGGTATCATGTACCTGATGCAAGAATTCAGGATCTCAAGTGTCTGGGGACTACCCATAATTTAGTGTTGGTATCCTCTGGTTGGAACCAAATGAGTTTATCATCGGAGATAAATGTAGTCTGCTCTCATGTCTCATCGGGAGTTATGTGTGGGAGTCTTTCTTCAGTACCTTTGTCCAGGAATCTGAACATTTCTTTGAGTTCAGTGTCCAAGTGCTAGGGCTGCTGAGAGGTCTAAGGGGTAAAGGATTCAAGATTTCCTTTTAGAGCTGCAATTTGGACAGCTGCATTAGCCTCTGGATGTTCCATTTCCTAAACATCCCCTGGGCCCCTTCACTTGGCAAAGGAGGTGTCTGCTTGTAATGGATTAAATGCATAGATAGGGATCATGTAAGGAATGAAAATTAACCTTAGTACATAAAGTTTATGTGGGTATTTCTCACCTAACGCATGTATGTAAATTACCAACTCTTTGTATTTCACTGGACTGCCATCAGAATAGAGGAAGGAGTTCTTCCTTGAAAGGAGGAATTCTGTAAGGAGCAACAAACCCAATTAGAATCAGTAAAGATGATAGTATCCTTGAGTTCCATGTTGGATGAACTCTAATGCAACAGGCCACTGCTGCTAGCTCTGCATATTGCATGGCTACAGCACAACGTTTAGATATCTTGACAGTGTTTCCAAAAGGATATGCTACCATGATACCCATCCCTGCAATTTGTTCACCTGATAATATGAGGCTGAACCATCGGTGAAAAACGGCGACACAGGAGGTGTTTTCTAGCACCTCAGGGGTGGCAGGGGAAAAATGGACCTGGGTCTGGAAGGTCAGGTGATTGCAGAGGCGCGTCGTGGGGCTCTCCCTGAAAAGGAGGCCATGTGCCAATGAGAGATGGAACTTTTGGGTTGGTGGACCTGTATGTCCTTATCCTGGAGGAGAAGTGACCAATGTGTCAGTCTGGTGTTTGGAGACTGACCCATCCTTCCTGGGTCTGAAAGAAGAATGTGGTGGGAGTGTGATTGGTGTTAGGAATCAGTGGAGAGTACCCAATGATATACAGGAAGTGCTTAATGGTTCTGATAGGTAGCCAGCTGGTTCCTTTCACAAAGGCCATACTTGTTCTCACTGGAGCCGAGAGCGTGATGCATATGCAATTACTCCTCAGAGCCATGTACCTTCTGGACAGTAGTACTGCTGACATAGCAATGTCAGAGGTGGCACACTCTAGGTGAAATGGTAATGTTGGATTGGGTTCACCAGTGCTGGGTGGAGGCTAGGGCCTGTTTCAGTAACATCACAGCCTGGGTATGACAGGCCCCAATTCCATGGAACGGCCCTTTTGAGTAACTGTGACAGTGGAGCGGCTTTCAGTGCAAAATCACAAATGAAATCCCTGGAGTAGTTTCTTAATACCATGTCTAAAAAACCTTCTAAGAGCTGCCGTTGGTCAGGTAAATGGCAAGTCCTGCAACCTGAATTTTCTTCCAAGTAGGACTCCGACCCTGATCTGTTATCTTCAAACCTAGAAAGAGTACTTCTTTCTGACAAAATTGTGCTTTTGCAGGATTACACTTCAAGCCTGCTCTCTGAATAAGAGTCAATAGTTCATCCAAGAGATCCAGATGTTGATCCTGTGTGGCAGTCACCAGCAACAGGTCATCTACATACTGCAAGAGACATTGGGGGGTTGAGAAACCTTGTAGGGCATCCATCATGTGGAGATGGAAGAGGGATGGGCTATTATGGAATCCCTGTGGCAAGCAAGTCCACGATGATGTGTCTTCCTTCAAAGGTGAAAGGCAAATTTGTATTGACTCTTGAGGGCCAGTGGTAATGACCAAAAACCATTGGAGATATCCAGAGCGCTGAACCATTTCTGGTCTGGTGTTAGTAATCGAAGCACATCTGGTGCTGATGCTACAGTTGGGGGAACAACTAGGGAGTGACTTGATTTAGTTTCCTGTAATCAATGGTAAGTCTCCAGGTACCTGTGGGTTTTCTTACCGCCAAACAGGAGTAATTGGCAGTGAAGACACAAGTTCTGATTACCCTTGTTTAAGGAGTGACTTAATCGCTTCTCCTCAAAGAGGGTAAGGCTTCACAGGAAGCGGGTATTGTCTTTTGTCTCTCTCATGTGCAGGGCACTGCACTTCAATGACAGTATGCATTCTGCCACAATCATGTTTGATTAACTGCAAATGTTTCCAAATGTCATTGCAGAATGGGCAGGAGTTTTGGGAAAATTCATGATTCTTGAATAAAATCTATGGCGTCATACTCTTTTATTGTTGATAGAGATGGCTGCCACAGCATGTGAGTCAGGAATCAAGACGGTATGGTATTGACCCTGGATTTGTATCAACAGCATATTTGTAGATCCACCACACAGCCGTGGTGGTGCCAGAAAGTCAATCCCACATGCTATGGATGATCGTGACAGCACCATCAGCTGGAAGGCATGGGAGGCCTTCAGATGGCCTAGCTCTACCAGTAAAGGCAGGGAGCGTAAAGTGCAGGCAGAATAGAAAATTGCCGACTCCTGACATGTTGGTCTTCCGTCCGTAGACCATGGAGACGCTTCAGGCGGGGATCGTCAGGGTAACACAGATACAACTGCACCTGTATCTAAAAGTACACTAAGTGGGCGGCCCCGACCTCAGCCTTGGTGCAGGGCCTTCCGCTTGTATCCAAGACCAGCTTGTTTACAATGCGGACTGGGACCTGTAATTGTCAATCCGTATCGTTGGGGGCATGCAGTGGTTGGGCCTGGGCTTGTGGATGACTCACCGTGTTACTGATGCAATGGTGATGCTGCTTCTGGGTTCAGGCTGTGGGTTCTTGCCTTGCTCCCACTGCTGGAGTCTCCATGACCAGTAGTGTCCGTGGATCGCGGTTGCATTGTTGTGGTGTTTCTAGGGGAACATATCCACTACAGAACGCACTTGCCCCAGGAGTTCCCAAATTTCCGATTTTCTCTAGCTATCCGTTTATATGAGGGACCCGGTCTTTTGTATATGCTTTCCCTTATACTTTTTGTTTTGTTCCAATTCCGTTCCCACTCCACTGCTGCTGTTGCTGTTGTTGAGTTTGCTTGGCACCAGCTGGAGGGGCCTAATGGGAGGCTTGGCCTGTTGTTGCTGGGCCTGTCCTTCCACGTGTAGTGCGTCGTGGGTTTCGAGCGGGTTCCACGGCAGACTTTTGGGAACCGAACTCAAATCTCAGATATAACCGGTACACCCTCTCGGTTTTCCGAAGAATATCGGCAAACCCCATCCGTAGTTGGGTAAGTAGGCTCTACTTTTCTTCTTACGGTTGGGACCATGTTCCTAATGAACAGAGTCTATATTCAATAAGGTCCACATCCACGGCCTCTGTGCATGATGTTTTTCCTGCTCGATAGGCCATCCAGAGTCTCTGGTGGTAGTCGCTGGGCTTTCTTTAGCATTTTGCTTCACGGGATATGCTAGCGATTACTCCAACCACGCCAGGGCTGTGGCGGAAATAGGCTCAGCTGCTACTTAAGTGTTAAGGTAGCGTTCATCCTGGCGAACAATCTCGGGGAGTTTTGCCCATAAGCCAGGATCGAGGGTTTGGCGTAGTATTTGACTCTTGTATTCGTGAGCGAGACTGAGCATCTCGCACTTGGAGTGACCTTTTCAAATGGCAGCTGAGGTTGCTCGGACGGGGTCATCCGACCGATGCTGTCAGTTTGGCTGAACAAGTGAGCCATTTGTAGGGATTAGTTGGTGGTTGATCAGGGCAAGGGTAGCGATTCAAGGTGATCATTCAATGCGCTGTACCGGTTGCAGCTTCAGCTGCCGCCTGAACAATGCTTCCTGAGTGCCATAGCTTGAAAATTTGTTTAATTTGATTTTTAATGGCTTTCATGCTTCTTTCAGGAAGAGGAAATATTCCCTAGTGCCCTATCAATCATGGTTTCACTTCCTTGTCTGTCTTCCACACCAATAACGGCTACCGGAGGCGCCCGCCAGACCAGGCTTGGGCCTGCTCCTCTACCATGGGCGCTGCCATGATGGCGCTCTATGACGAACGCCACGACGCCGCCGATGTGTGACCTGGGAGTAGGGTGGGACCCGCCCATGCTGTGGATGGCCTCGGTATCCGGGCCATAGTGGGCATGACTGAGCATTGTATCAGGAATGTCGCTGCCGGATAGCTCCTCCGGACGACGAAAGGAAAGGTGGGCCAGTGCCACCCATCGCCTGGCTACGGCCAGTCAAAAACCTCACTGATGGCGCAGTTTATCCATCTTAACCTTACATTCATCATGACTACACTTGCAACATCCATATCAACCTGATCTTGCTTCTGTTTCTGCAAAACATGGTACAGCGGTGCTCAATTATTGTCCCTATAGGCTATCTGTAAATCATTACGTACCTGGTTGATCTCGTCCTGCAGCTCACCCATCTCATCACTCATCTGTGCATTCGCAGCACTCAACAAATCATTCATTTGTACAACTTGACTCTTATCCTGTCTTAAACTTTCACACTCAGTTTCAGAGTACACATTTCTTGTCTACCTGCCTGTGCAGAATGATGGAATAGGAATTTTTATTACGTGAGCATTTGGAGTTCAGCCCAAATTCTGCTGTATCTTAATACATTCCATTTCCTGCAAACCCATCTCCTGTTTGAGAGATGCGATCTGCAGATCGAGGATTCAAACCTCGCCTGGAGGCTTCCAAAGCAGCGTGAGAGCAGCTAATTACAAACCTTTAGCAGAGCGCCTGTTGGTTGACGTCGCTGCCTCAGTGTACTGAGTTGAGATCCCTAGTACAGGGTTATCGGATTGACTTAGCGCCCCGCGGCGTCAGCCCATCTCCATGGGAGGTAAGGAAATCGAGACATCGAGTCTCAGTCTCATGCAGATATCTGATACGGTGGCCATTTACGGGAGGGAATGAAAATTCAAACTGTGAAAGACCATGCGTTGTGTATCGATCCACAACACAGGTACTTTGAGCACAGCCGGCTACTTGTATAGTTGTAGGCTTGCAATTCAAAGTCGCTTATGGAGTGGCTCTAGACGGCATCGACCACATCCAAAAGTCAGCCAGACTTCGTAAGTATCCACAACTGGTGGAAAAGACGGAGAGGTGATACGAGATGTACACCTACAGTCCCTCGGAAAGGGAAATTTTAGCAACAAGTGAATATTCACAACAGCCAATATCGTACATGGTCGCTAATTGTAAGAGATCTAAATTTCACTTTCAGGTTCTTGGCAATATTGAGTTGCAAATAATCACAGACAAGTTGCATTTGAGTAATAAACAAGTTTATTACTACAAAATAGGATAAATCACAGTTGCCCTAAGCAGTTCTTACCAATCGAACCGGGAGCCAATGCTAGCGTTCCCTACACCTCGAGGTTTCTTTTGTTGTCTCTTGGGATCTCTGGTCTCCGAGGTGTAAAGCTTTGCATAACATTATATACCTATGATAATTACTATGGTTACTGAAAAGATAGAAACATTTCTAGTTACAGAGATGAGCCCTATTGGCTAAATTGAGGTGGCTCCACGGTATAAGACAACATTATATAAAGTTGTAAAGTCATCAGTTTTAGAACAAAGGCCTTCTTATACAAAGTCTTACATAACAGGGTGGAAGTGGTGTTCAACACCGAAGATGGTAATGTTGCCTTACACATCATAATCACTTCAAGGACAGGTGTCTTGGCATCTGACAAGTAAGAAATAGACAGAAGTACATAATATAATGTGTTTGCATTAGCAAGCAAAGTGAGTTACAATATGTATACAAATCCTAACATCTACTCTTGTATGATAGATGCTCTTAGCCCTATATATTAGTATAGCCTATGCCTAAATATCAGCTGTCTACGGTG
The DNA here is from genome assembly GCA_016271365.2 of Neoceratodus forsteri. Taxonomy (NCBI): domain Eukaryota; kingdom Metazoa; phylum Chordata; order Ceratodontiformes; family Ceratodontidae; genus Neoceratodus; species Neoceratodus forsteri. The sequence goes on from CM057449.1 coordinate 277,828,943, forward strand.
TGCCCCTGAGGGTATCAATTAGGGTGCAGGGACCTCGTGTAACAGCATAAACAATATACCTCTATGATACCAACTGCATACTAGGTATGATACTCATGAGTTCCATGGCCTCAGTTAGGCAATGCCCAACCCCCCAGACTAGGAACTGGATGCTGAGTGCAGAGCTACAGCCCAAATAAAGACATGGACCTAAACGGTATACCTCCATCTTATGAGCTGCATACAAGTTAGAACAGTGAGGAGTTGCACAGCCTCAGCAGGGCAATGCACCCCTCCACCCTGCCCTGAAGAGGTACTGGATGCTAAGTGCAGAGCAGCAGCCTAACTAAGCCTATTAACATCAATGGTATACCTGTGTGATATCATCTGCAGACTAGTTACTACACTCAAGAGTTGCATGGCCTCAGCCAGGCAATGCCCCCACCCCCCCAGACCAGGAATTGGATGCTAAGTGCAGAGCCACAACCCAAATAAAGACATGGACATAAATGGTATACCTCCCTCATACCAGCTGCACACAAGTTAGAACGCTGAGGAGTTGTACAGCCTCAGCCAGGCAATCCCCTCCCCCACCAAAGAGGTACTGGATGCTGAGTGCAGAGCCACAGCCCAACAAAGGTCATTAACACAAATGGTATATCTCTGTGATACCAGCTGCATACTGGTTATGATACTCATGAGTTGCATGTCCTCAGCCAGGCAATGCCACCACCCCCTCCAGACCAGGAATTGGATGCTGAGTGCAGAGCCACAGCCCAAATAAAGGCATGGACATAAACAGTATACCTCCCTTTTACAAGCTGCACACAATTTAGAACAGTGAGGAGTTGCAGAGCCTCAGTCAGACAATGCCCCCCCGCCCTGAGGAGGTACTGGATGCTGAGTGCAGAGCCACAGCCCAACTCAGCATATGAACATCAATGGTGTGCCTGTGTGATACCATCTGCAGACTAGTTACCACACTCATGAGTTGCACGGCCTCAGCCAGGCAATGCCCCACCCCCCAGACTAGAAATTGGATGCTGAGTGCAGAGCCACAGCCCAAATAAAGACACGGACATAAATAGTATACCTCCCTCATACCAGCTGCACACAAGTTAAAAGGAAGTGGAAGACTAGGTTTGCTGGCCAAGGCACCTAGCTTCACCTGCGCTCTTTTCTTCCAAGTTGCTTGAAAGAACAGAGCAAAGAACCTTACCAGAGCAAGGGAAAGGATTGTTTCTTTTGGCTAGGCAGATTTACTGTGTGTTGTTATTTTTATTTTGTACTCACAGAGATTATTACTGTTTGTTGCTAACATTTTATTGCTCTATTTTTCTCTGATTCAAATTTCTGTTGCTGGGTATACCTTCTGCTGCATTATTACAGGGTGTGCCTACAGGTGTGTGCCAACAGATTACTGCTGTAATCTTCTAATTCAAATTGTCTTTTGCAAGGTATATCTTCTGTTACTGCTTTATTTTTCTCTGTAGCAAAGTGTTTCTTACAGGGTATATCTTCTGTGAAATTATTACAGGTGGTACTTTACAGGTTTTACAGTGTTATCTGTCATTAAGATAAGCTTTCAGGGCTACTGCATTTGTTGCTGGCTGATTGTTTCTGCTCTTACCTCCTTATTTCTTTTGTCTGTGGTTCTTTTTATTTTGGCAGGGGACAGGCACAGCCACCCAGGCCCACACTACACTCCTTTTATAGGGTAGCACAGTCATGACATTTCCTGTGGCAAAGCAGGAAGGGGTGGATCAGAGGGGTATCCACTGAGTGACCTCATTTAAAGGGGCACTAATAATTTAACTTGTTATAACACATTATACAAAAACAAACAAACAAAACAGAAAATCAAACTTTGCTTTAATTTCTTCCTTCTAATTACTCTGACCAGGTTATAAACCCAGCAACTTATCTGGAATGGATATCATTAACTGCAGGCACTGCGGAACACTTTTCAGGAGGGCAGTTTTACAGGATTTAGGCACTGTCCTATATGCTGGGCCATTGGAGATCTAAGGGCTCAGCTCCAGGCAGCATGGGCAGAGACTGTGCACCTCAAAATGCATATTCAAGAGGAAATATATTATAAGAACCACCTTCCCTTTCCCAAACATCCAACAGAAGCACCTTGACCACAAAGCAAAGGGTAGTTGGTCTGGGAGGTTGGCAGATGGTTAGGAGGGGCAAATCGGGTGCCACATCACTCCAACATATTACCTTCACAAACATATAAAAACTACAAGCAGGTATCTGCCTCTATTTCCGAAATCAAACAAAGGGGCAGAGGACACTGCAGAGCAGGACACTGCAGCACAGGAGGTAGCACAACAAAACTCGCTCAAAACATAAACCAAAACAAAAAAACAAAAAGGAAATCAAAAAAATGTCTGATCAGAGGAGACTCCATGATTTGGGGAGTTTTTGCTTTTTTTCATCAAAGAAATTTTATTGATTTTACAACCATTAACACAATACACAATAAGGCATTGACCATATATATCAATATGCTGAGCTGGAAAAATAAGCCCCGGTCCCTACCTACCTCCCCCTACTTCCCCCACCCACCCGAGTGAAGTGTAGTATTAAAGAAGTATGCGAGCTATGAAAATAAGCAAATTCAACCTGAATACTGTCCATTAAGATAATCATGGAGGTGGTGCCCGGATTGTCAACAAAGAAAAATCGGACAAGTAAAGACTGCACAGTTTCCCCATTTTTTGGTAAATGAGGATTTATGATGGTGAACACTAGCAATTAACTGCTCCACTCTGGGGGCAAAATATATTTCATGCAGCCATTCTGAATAAGTTATGGATGCCTGAACCATCCAGTGTCTAAGCACAAGCTTTTTAACTGTCAGTGAGATAAGAGCCATGTTGTACCTTCTTTCTTTTGCTTGAATCTGGGAAAAATCCCCGATGATGCAGGTAGCTGGAGAGAATAGGCCCTGAAGACCTAGAAGTGGATACAGTTTTGTTCTATTTGTGTCCACAGGGGAGATACCTTCTCACAGGACCAGAAGATGTGTAAGAGGGAGCCCTCCTCTTTACCACATCTAGTGCATAACGCTGAAGGGAATGACCCCATTTTTGCTAATTTAGTTGGGGTATAGTACATATTATTTAGGATCTGGTACTGAGTCAGCCTGTACCTGTCCTACAAGATATAAATATACAAATCCTTCCAGAGTTGGGCCTAGTTAAGTTCCAGATCAGGTAGGAGAGTATTTCATACCTTGGATCCTTCTGATGAGGGGAGTTGGGGACTAATAAGTAAATACTTATACAATGCAGAAACTCCATGGGGCCTGCAAGCTGGCCACAGATCTGCTGCAGAAAGTCTCCAAAATAGGGGGTTGTGGTTGAAGCCCAAACATATTGATCAGCAGATGGTATATTTTGAAAATAGATGTCGATGTCAGCGCAAGTTTAGTTTGTATTTCCTGAGTGGTTAAAATAGAAGACTGAGAGTAGAAGTCTCAGACTTTAAGTTCTTGGGATATCGGGAACCAGACCTTGAGCATGGGGTTTCCCCCTATTTTGATATTTAAATTGGAGAGGATGGGTTGAGAGACATCTGTGGTAGGAGACATTTTAAAGTATCCACACAGTTGTGACAAAACTTTAAGTGAGATACCAATTGGGGACAGGTTCAGGGGTATGATTCAGGGAGTTGACACGTATATTGAGCAAGAGGTAATGGTCAGATGTCTCCCAGGTACATCACCATGGAGAGACACTGATCGCATTGCTAAAATTGTTCAGGAAGCAGGAGAAAACATTGGTGTCCTGGTACTCATAGGGACTAATGATTTCACCAGCCGTTCAGTTGTGGAGACCAAGGAACACCTGACCAGGCTGGGTGACAAACTATCATCCATTTCATCTGGCATCTCCTTCTCTGAGATCCTGCCAGTCCAGGGGAGGCAGATGGACAGTAGGTCAGAGAAGGGGAGATAGGGGAGCTAAACATGTGGCTCAAGGGCTGGTGCCAGGAAAAAGAAACAAATGTGTAGGGAAATGGCAACAGTTTGGGGAGCAAAAATTTTAAATTCAGTGGACTGCATCTGACTAAGGAGAGAGTCAGTGCATTTGGGCAGAAGTTTGACACCTTTGCAGAATATTTAAACTAGCAAATGGGTAGAGGTGCAGCACCCCATACGTCAAATGGGAAGAACACCCCCCCCTCAGCTAGTGGTCAAACAGGAGTTCAGCATGTTTGTAGTTCATTTGCATCACCAGGTAAGGAAAAAGGTCCAGCTCCCCACATGACACATAGGGGAAATGCCAGCCCTCACCCAACAACTAACACACTGAAATTTGGCCAATGGAAAATCATGTACACAAATGTCTGCAGTCTGGAAAACAAGATCCCAGACCTGCAGGCAATAATTAGAGGCTAAACTGGACATAGTAGCAATTAGAGAGACATGGTTTACCAGTAACCACACTTGGGAGACTTCAGTACCTGGCAATGTACTGTTCAGAAGAGACTGAGGTGCAAAAAGGTGGGGTGGAGTGACCCTGTATAGCTAAGAAAATATCAAAGCTACAGAAATTCAGAATACACATAAAGAGTCAAAAGAACTGTGGGTCACCCTGGAAACAGGAAATGGGACAGCCATACAAACTGGGGTTGTCTACAGGCCTCCAGACCAGGGGGAGGACATAGGTACATTACTGTTAGAAGATATACAAAACATGGCAGCTAAAGGGGAGGTTCTGATAATGGGAAACTTCAACATGCCAGATACAGATTGATCAATACCAGCAGGAACATCTGCCAGACCTAGACACATGGTGGATTTCCTGCAGGGGGAGGGCCTCAAACAACTAGTACAATGACCCACAAGAGACATGACTATCCTAGATCTACTACTGACTAACAGGGAAAGGATCACAAATCTCTAGGTAGAAGGTCACCTGGGGGCCAGTGACCATCACATGGTATGGTTCATTTTGGCCAATCCGAGGCAAACATATGAGACTTCAGAACAGCTGACTTTGATAAGATGGCCAACAGAATTAAGCTAGCCCTGGCAAAAATAAATACAGGTGAGGGGGTACAGGCAAAGTGGACAAGCATTAATGATACAATAATTGAAGCAACATCCCATTATATTACAGAGAAAAGGAAGTGCAAAAGAAGAAGGAAACCACTTTGGTTCTCAAAAACAGCAGCAGAAAAGGTCAGAGTGAAAAGGCTGGCCTTCAGGAAATATAAGGGAACACAGCGGGATGAAGATAGGGAGGCATGCCAAAGTTCCCTAAGGGAAGCAAGAAAGGCAGTAAGGCAGGCAAATGCTAAAACAGAGGAAACACTAGACAAACAGTAAAAGAAGGTGACAAGACTTTCTATAGATATATTAGTGAAAGGAGAAAGACCAGAGGGGGTGTTGCTAAGATCAAAGGAGATAAGGGGGCATGTGAGGAGGAGGACCATGTAAAAGCATCTATCCTAAATAGATACTTCTGCTCAGTATTTACAGAGGAGAAGGTATGGCAGGGCCCAAAGCTCAGCACCATGGACACAGGGGGTAGGGAGGTGTGCACTAGTCCCTTCACAAAAAAAAGGGTCCTACAAGAGCTCGCTAAGCTCAGGGTGGACAAGGCAATGGGACCTGATGGCATACATCCCAGGTTACTAAAGGAGCTAAGGGTGGAACTAGCAGAGCCATTATCAGAACTGTTTAGTGAGTCTCTGAGCACAGGAGAGGTCCCACAAGACTGGAGAAGGGATCATGTGATCCCACTCCACAAGAGTGGTAGCAGGAAGGAGGCAGGGAACTACAGACCAGTCAGTCTTACCTCAGTAGTGGGCAAGATTATAGAGAGACTCCTTAGGGAAAGGATAGTGCAACACCTGGAATCCATAGGAGCACAGGATCCAAGACAGTATGGGTTTACAAAAGGAAGGTTCTGTCAAACTAATCTCATAGATTTCTTTGCCTGGGTAACCAGAGTGGACGACCACGGAGGAGAAGTTGATGTCACCTACCTTGACTTCAGTAATGCTTTCGATACTATTCCACATAGAAATTTATTCATAAGCAGGGTAGGCTTGGAGTGGGTCAGAAGTTAGCCAACTGGGTGGCAATCTGGTTGATGGGCAAAAACAGAGATCAGTGGTAAATGGTATACAGTCAGAAGAGATGCAAGTCATAACTGGGTAACCTCAGGGATCAGTCCTGGGACCAGTACTCTTCAATATCTTCATCTGTGACTTTGAAGATGGACTGGAGGGTAAGTTTTTTCAGTTTTCAGATGACACCAAGATCTACAACAGAGTAGATGATCCAGAAAGGGTGGGCAGAATGAGAAGAGATCTGGATAAACTAGAAAATTGGTGGAAAGAGTGGCAACGGGAGTTTAATGCAAAGAAGTGCAAGATCATGCACATAGGGAAGAGAAACCCTGAAGCCACTTATAAGCTGGGAGGGAAGATGCTGGCAGTCACAAGAGAAGAAAGAGACTTGGGCATCATCATCACCGATGACCTGAAATCATCCAAGCAGACCACTATAGCAGTAGGCAAGGCTAGGGGGATGTTGGGGTGTATTAGTAGGGGTATCACAAGTTGGAAGAGGAAGGCAATAATCTCTCTCTTTACAATACACTGGTTAGGCCCCATCTGGAGTACTGTGTGCAGTACTGAAGGCCATACTTTCACAAGGACATTAGCCAAATTGAGGCAGTCCAGAGAAGGGCAACCAAAATGGTGCAAGGACTGCATTAGGTAATATATGAGGACAGATTAACGGAGCTCAATAAGTACACCCTAGAGCAAAGGAGGGAGACAGGTGCTATGATGGAAACATTCAAACACCTTAAGGGCATTAACAAGGTGAAAAGAGTCTAATATGTTTCAATATAAGAAAAATAGCAGGACAAGAGGACACAGCAGGAGATTAGAGGGAGGCTGATTAAGGGGTAATGTGAGGACATTCTTTTTCACAGAAAGGGTGGTGGATGCATGGAACGGCCTACCTCAGGAAGTGGCGGATATGAATACAGTGCAGGGCTTCAAACAGGCATGGGATAGGCATAAGGGAGCAATACAGATGAGTATGAATAGATAAGACATTGACAGAGTGAAGGCCCATGGCACATTCATAAGACAGAAAAAGAAATGGGCAGACTGGATGGGCCTTGCATTCCTTATCTGCCGTCAACTTCTACGTTTCTGTGTTTTTATGTAGAACACTGAGGAGTTGCACGGCCTCAGCCAGGCAATCCCCCATCGAAGAAGTATTGGATGCTGAGTGAAGAGCTACAGCCCCAGTAAGGTCATTAACATGAACGGTATACTTCTGTGATACTAACTGCATACTAGTTACGATACTCATGAGTTGCATGGCTTCAGTCAGGCAATGCACCCAGCCCCCTGACCAGGAATTGGATGCTGAGTGTAGTGACACAGCCCAAATAAAGCAATGGACATAAACGGTATACCTCCCTCTTACAAGCTGCACACAAGTTAGAACAGTGAAGAGTTGCACGGCCTCAGCCAGCAATCCCCTCCCACACTGAAGAGGTACTGGATGCTGAGTGCAGAGCTACAGCTCAACTAAGGTAATTAACATCAATGGTATACCTCTGTGATACCAACTGCATACTAGTTACAACACTCATGAGTTGCACGGCCTCAGCCAGGCAATGCCCCCACCCCTCCAAACCAGGAATTGGATTCTGAGTGCAGACACACAGCCCAATTAAAGCCATGGACATGAAAGTTATATCTACTTCATACCAGCTGCACATAAGTTACAACAGTGAGGAGTTGCATGGCATCAGCCAGATACTACCCACACTCCTCCAGACCAGGTACTAGATCCTGAGTGCAGAGCCACAACCCAAGTAAGACCATGGACATTGATGGTATTCCTCTCTGATACCAGCTGCACACAAGTTAGAACACTGAGGAGTTACACAGCGTCAGCCAACCAATGCCCCCTTCCCCGAACCAGTCACTGGATCCTAAGTGCAAAGCCACAGCCCAAGTGAGGGCATGATCTTCAATAATATACCTCCAGGATACCAACTGCACACTAGTTATATAACTGAAGGGTTGCATGGCCTGAGGCAGGCAATGCCTGCACCACCACCCTGACCAGGTACTGGATTATCAGTGCCCAGCCACAGCCCAATGAAAGACATGGACATCAATAGTATACCTCTCTCACACCTACTGTATATAAATAATACTCAAGACACATAGGATAGGGTTTAATATTACTGTAGTTTTATTATTTAACAATTTAAATATTTTTAGGCCAAATTGTTTGGTTGCTCTTGGGATGGGTAAAAAAAACAGTTCTTCATAGATATTCTTAATTATTTGTTCTCTTTTTAATTTTTGGTATTTCACATACTAAATCTACATTGTCACATTTTTCTGCTTATTATGTATTTTACTTAGGATTTATATATAACGACTAAGTAATAACGTATGTGACTTTATGTAACAGAAGATGTATTGAACAATTTCTAATTTCACTTACCTCTATTGCTAAGTAGTATTAATAATGTGTCCATTGACACTGACATGAATGCAATAGGCTATCCAGTTAGACATTAAGATAATCAACACTAACAATAAATTATTGTACCTGTGAATATCACTATTTGACACCTATTTAAGCAAAGTCATTAGAACAAAAATAGAATTTGTTTCATTGAGCAATTTTATAAGATTTAGTTCTTCACTGCATACACACATGAGACACTAAGAAACATTTAGTGGTTCACATGAGCACATAAAGATATTGTTTTAAAGAAAAAACACATATGTGGATGATGTCAACAGTGTTAAAATAAGTATCAATATTGTCCATGTGATTAGAAAAGTTAACTTTCACACCAACAGAAACGTTAAGAAGTTTCATTTGTCTTTATTTAATAATTCTGCATAAATAATTTAGAAGAAATTGTTATATATCCTATTTGGAAATTATTGTACTTTTTATGAAATATGTTGACATATTTTAAGACCCTTTCTACTTTATCACTGGTTATTTATTTGAAAGTGGACCAACCAATATCAAGAAGTCAAAAAGAGAAAAATGAAGGGAAATAAGTAGCACAGTATGTCTGTGGCAGAAAGACTGTATGGTACATCAATGTGTTCTTCTGGTCTTGAAATGGGAAGAGACACCCATAATATTAGCAGTATATGTACATAGAAAGAGTAAGTTAAAGTTACAACATACAATGGCAGACACATGTATAGCCATTGGTGTACTGTAACTACATCAGCAATTAAGCTAAATAATTTGAAAAATCCTTGCCGATATCATGCTGTGGTGAACATATTACATATCACAGCCATGTTCTTACTCATGCTGAAAAGGTTGGTTCATCTCCAAATGGATGCATTTTTTTTTACTGTTTTACATTTGTGGAACTGGGAAAAATTCCTCATCCAACCTCCAAAATATAGACAATCCTATAAAAGCAGGAGCATACCAACAGTTTGCATTGTGGAGCAGAAGTGCACAATCATTATTGATATTACCTGTCAAAGAATGATTTGCAGACATCTGCACAGACATACAGAAATGCATACATACATTGAAAATAGGGCAGATAACCACATGTATACATCTCTATGTTCAGTTATCAATAACATCAACAGTAGCACTTAATGCAATGCAGTAACATTAAATGCACAAATAGAACAGTTTTGAAACAGTTAACGTAGCAATGGATGCAATTTTTTTTGTCAACAAACAAAAACCAGCTAAGAATCTATGTAAGCAACATAGCTCCAATCTGACAGACAAAGAACCTCTATGTGCAAGCACCAAGGCAATGGTTACCCTAAAGGGCATTTGGCTGGGAAGCCAAGTTTCAAGGAAATATAAAATCACACATGCCCCCACAATGCAAAGCATCATTGGCTGCATATGCAAATCACAACAGAATATCATGCTGATTCAACTTTAAGCAGAAATGTATGGTGCAGAAAGGCCTCTTGCACAGTTTGCAAATGGTACCAACAGAAGACATAGACACGTGTTTCGTCCTACCAGGACTCATCAGTATGCCTCGTCTGTTTGACACCCCAGTGGAATGAACCAGCTACCCTAAGATGGTCTATCTGGGTAATGTTGTGGTGAACCCAATTAAAACAAAAAACTATTTAAAAGACAAAGAAGCTCTATGTGCAAGCACCAAGGCAATGGTTACCCCAAAGGGCATTTGGCTGGGAAGCCACGTTTCAAGGAAATACAAAATCACACATGCCCCAACAATGCAAAGCATCATTGGCTGCATATAGTTTCAATCTGCATTTAAGCACTATATGCATATGTAGAAATCTGAGTCACATTGTATTGGTAGATGTTGTCATATCAAGTCTCCATAGCATACTCCCAGAACAGTGACAGATAATTCTGTCACATACACTTCAACAAATGCAGTGCACTGCTAACAGATGACATTATCATGTAGAAAGTCATGCTGTGAATGTGAGTCAAAGAACTACATCTGCCAAGATATAACTCACTGACAGACATGTCTGTAATATCCAGCACCCTCGAGTCCACTTGGATTCGGCAGAAGTCAATTCAGTAAGTATCATAATCAAGGTCAACAATGTAGATAACAACAGGAAAAGGAGTCACAACTTAACCTGATGTGCATTGTTCAAGGTATGACTTCTCACAAAATATGTAGAGAAGAGTGCTTAAAACTCTGATGAGCATATGACAATATTACTGATTCTGTCATTACCATGTAAAATAGCTTTGTGAAACAACTGAATACAGTGACGTGCAAAACATATATGATTAAATGAGACACCTGCAAAAAGATATGACTCACTGACTGTCAAATGACAACAGCTCAATACACTCAAGTCTACCTGAGCAGTAACACGGCAGTCATTGTAGTAAGTACATCAAAGTTGCAAATGCTTTATATTACAATACAAATGGTTCTAGAAATTGTATTGCAATAAATGATGAAAACAATTATATTTTGCATCCAGCATATCAGTATGGCACTGAGATCAACCAGTCAGTGCCTACTACAGTCTGTTACATAGGTGCAGTGTTGTGGTTCTCTTCTGCAGTGGCAGCAAAATCAGAGTAATTCACACGGGCTGTATTAATACTGTACAAGATCTAAAACACCTAGATCACCATCACTGATATTGGACAGTGGTTGTTTCACATGAAAGGTCTTAGCTCTTCTATCAAATCAAAATAAATATGGAACAAAATGGAAAAAAGACATCTAGCCGCAATATACAATCGGAACAATATCGTTGCAAATATACTGGTTAAGAAAGCTGCCGTGATCAGATACCATCACTCCTCCACATATCGTGCAACATTGGTGCAATGGAGAATGATGACATATGCATCCTTCAGATTCTTTGGTAATCTTTCTCATATAGTGCATACCATATCACTGCACTCCACCCATCCCTTTCTGAACCTTCACCAAGTGAAATAGTGTCCAGAGTGAATAGATAGGCCATGATGGGAAATAATTGCATGTATGTCAAACTGACTTCCTGAGAACATAGTTCTTCCAGCAATGAAGTCAGAAACTGGTGTTGTGACTTTCATGCCTTGAGAGTTAAAATGTTGCAATGCAATCGTAATCCTTCCTCTGTGGGGTCCCATGTCATCCTCCTGTGGGTCTCCTTTGTGAAGGTTCCCAGCATCCTCCTTGGTCTCCACTGCAGGTGCCTCCATAGAGGAACCACTATCCACCAGAAGAGCAAATGAATTGTGGAGAGGTATAGCTGGAGGGATGCAACTTTTTTCCTCCACCCTCTCCCTCCCTGAGCCCACCCTGGTCCAGCCTCTCCTTTTTCTTGGCAACCTCTGAGGTAGTGGCATTGGCCCTGGTGGTCCCTGGGTGGGGGAGGAGGTTTCACGAATCCTAGCCAGGTCAGCCTGGAGATGGGCAACCTCATCCCTCAGACCAGAGAGGTGCCTGCAACTAGGGTAGCATTGTAGCCTCCAGAATGTCTCCCGGAACACTGCCGCCCCACAGCCATTGCACTGCACCACTCCTATCATGTCTTATTTTGTGTCCCCTCTCCTGTTTCTCTGTATGCTTACTCTCTCCTCTCCTTACAACTCTTACCCTTCCTGTTCTGGAACAGCAACTTCCTATATTCTTCAGTAGTCTCCTACTTCTTCTTTGCTCAATGTCAGACCACCAGCAGCTGGGGGGGGGGGAGTGAGCTACTTTTTTCCTTTAAGATTGACAAAACCAATGTTTCTCTATGATCCTTCCCTTCCTACTGCCAAACAGGAAGTTGCTGTTGTCAGTCAAATCCAGAGGCTATAAAAGTAGAACTGGCTTAGGGTGGGATGGAGGGCAATTAGTAAGAAAAAAGGATAGCAACAGGAAGTTGTAATTTGAGTCACCTGCTTTTATATTGTCTAAGCCACTCCCCTGTAGCCAAGGAATTTTAGCTGGGGACCCTCCAGGCTACTTGTTACCTTGGGACCTGGTTGTTCAGTACAGATGACACGGTCGCAGTCTGAAGAGTAGGAAATATGTTTATTTCTACATGATGTTAGGTGGCTGTTGGTGTTACATTCTCTTCACCTTAGTAAAGCAAACAAGCATATATATATACATATACCCACCTTCAGCATATAATCACACATGCAGCAGTAATGTTATTCCTGTTATAGTGCATCATGAGTAACCAGGCAAAACATGTTTGTACAGTTTTGGGATTTGTATCTTATACATGGATTTCCTGCTAGATCCATATAAGGACAACACCATATATGGTTTTTTGGCAAATACTACTATACAATGACTGGGTGGCTTGGCATGTCACTTGAGCCACAATAAGGGTTAGACATGAGATGTATCATGTAGATATATATTGCACACTTACGCAGATAGGGCAGATTGTTTAGGATGATGACATAGGTACACAATATGGTTACAATCCCCCCTTGTACCCATGGAGGCAGCCAAATAACTTAGAACAATTTTGGTCTCCATTACAATAGTGGAAGTCCTCCAATAGGAAGCCCTATTAGGGACCCTCGGGGTTGCTTTTCCTATAAGTATGCAGTCCGGAGACATTTTAGTAATTATAACATGGGTGCTCTCACAAGTCCTGCTCCACGCAGCATTTGTATTTCTCATCTCATGTCTCTGATGGTGCGTCATAGGCAGCATGCTCCTAACATTAAAATGAATAGCAACACCAGGGCAAAGGGGGGATATAAGTATATGTTGGTTATCATATATATGTTTTCTAAATGGGTGGAGGCATTTCCCACCAAAAACAATACAGCAATAACAATGGTAAAAATCCTGTATAATCAGGTGTGCACTAGGTGGGGCTTCCCCAATAATATAGAATCAGATAGAGGCACACACTTTGTAAACCAAGTAATGACCACAATGTGCCAAATAATTAGGGTCCAACAGAGATACCACCTGCCATACCATCCTCAATCATCGGGAATGGTGGAAAGAATGAACAGAACACTTAAAAATGCATTAAAAAAGTGTGTCTTAGATGCAGGGAAAGACTGGGTGGATCACTTGCCTGGTATTTTAATGGCAGTCAGAGGGACCGTCCAGACAAGCACTGGATTAACACCCTTCAAATTGATGACAGGGCGAAAAATGAGGTTAACACACCCAGCAGATGTGCCTTCTTCAAATGGCCCTATTAGTGATAAGATAAAACACGAAAAGTTTCTGTCTGTGGTATGATTACAATTGAAACAGTCCCTAGAACTTGCCACTCAAAACATGGCCAAGGCACATGAAAAGAATGTTAACTATAGACAACCCGTTATGGGATGGGCCATACCAATAAAAGAGGGGGACATGGTCATGGTCCAAAATTGGGAACAAAAATCATCTTGGAAAGATGCTAATTGGCTAGGACCCTATACCGTGTTAAAAAAAATTAGGGGAGACTGCAGTATATGTAAAAAGAACTTCTAAAGAAATTAAGCCAGTGCCCCAGATTGTGCAACAATAACAATAGGGGGAAAATAGCTTTTGTAAACAAAAAGAAAATACAAATGCTTGGATTAAAGCAGACGCTGTCTGCAGGGCCTTTTTTAACTTATTAAAACAGTATAACTCTTCTCCCTCCCAGATGAGCTTATACTGCCCCTTTGGGTCATCTTTTAAAATATTATATAATGGCTTTGTAATCTCTGAATATCTTTCAATGTAATCCCTGCAGAAGTTTGTCATACCCAATAATTTTCTTAGGCCTGTAATGGTGGTATGTAATGGTAGGGTTTGGATTAGTGCTGTTCTGGCGGGGTCTATTCGTCTCCCCTGGGGAGAAATAATAGTTCCTAAGAAGGTAACCTTTTGATCACCGATTTGGGCTTTGTCTGGGTTTACTTTTAATCCTCTTTTTTTAATAATCCTAGCACCATATCCAGTAGCATCAGGTGGCCCTCTTTTGTTGGACTTTGAAGCAACAGGTCATCTACGTATTGGATGACCAAGTTTCCTAACCCCTCCTCATCCAAAATTTGTTTTATGTACCTGTAGAACAGAGTTGGTGCTGAGTGGAAGCCCTGTGATAGTTGGGTAAATGTATACTGTTTTCTCTCGAAAGTAAAAGCAAACTTATACTGGTTCTCTGTCTTAAGGGGCAATGACCAGGACCCGTTAGCCAAATCTAGAACAGAAAAGAACTTGCTCTCGGGCCGCAATTTGTTAAAAATCTCAGTGTTGGAACTAGTAATAGGGCTAACCTGGGGAGTTACTTTATTTAAATTGCGGTAATTGATAATCAGGTGGTATTTCCCATTTGACTTTAACACTGGCATATAGGACTGTTGGCTGTTGAACGCATGGACCTAATGACTCCCTGTTGTAACAGCTGTCGGATAACTGGCTTAATTCCCTCTACCGCTTCCTTTGGTATTGGGTACTGTTTGGTATGCCCCGGGCATGGGCCATCCACAGCTATCTCTATGTCACTTACCTGCCCACAATCTGTGCCATTTTGTGCCCAGGCCATCTTATGATTTTGTACAATTTGCTTAAATTTGGGGTGCTTTAATCGTGTCTCTAAAAGTTTAACACTTGTGGTGGCATTTGATTTTATTGAGGCTGGAGCATAGCTCTGTATGACAGTGACTGGTTTAAAACCTTTGACGTTTATTCTCCATAAACACTGATTACTAAGGTCTACAATGAGCTGGTGTTTAGTTAAACAATCGCTATCAATGATGTTGGCTTCCATGAGTCCCCCCTTTGCCCATGCGAAGGTTTGATATCTCACAGGTGTACCTCCCAGCCTTATCTGCTGTCACTGGGACCAATACCCCTCCATGGTATGTCCTGTACATCCTTCTATATATATTGGTGCTCTCACGGTATCTAGGGTATGCTATATTAGTAATAAATACGGCTGCTCCGGTATCTACGAGTGCTTCTACAGTATGGCCATTGATGGTAACCTTAGCTGTAGGCCTCCCCTGACTATCAGCATGTAAAGCACATACCCATTTAGTGTCAGGGTTACCGGAGCCTCCGCCTCCCTATTTCTCATCCACCCCACGTATGGCATTAAGCCTTTTGATGATGTCATCATCATCATCCAGGGGGTCCTCCTGTGCCTGTCTCTGGGATGCCTTCAGGACTACTTGTAGGAGGTCGAGAAGATCCTCTACAGCATCTCCCTCATTACTCTGCCTGCCCATCTACTGGCCTTGCCCTTGGCCCCTTCCTCTATTTTGCATTTGTCTCAGCCCCTTTCCTTCCTGTCCTCTGCCCTTGGCCCAACACTCACTTTTCATATGTCCTGTTCTCTTGCAGTTGAAACACATTAAGTTTGACTTACCAGTGGCTGGGTTTTTGCTGGGACCCTCATTTACCCATGTGGCCACTGCAACTTTAGTACTTTTTTTCATTAAGGTATGTCTCAAGTAATTCTACCCACTCTTTGTGTGTTTTTGACAGTTTTAACACAGACCTTAGGGAAGGGTCAGGGTCATACGCCCAGGTCCACAAATCCCTAAAGGTTGGATCCTCTTAGGTGGTGCATTCCTGCCCACCATGCTGCTGGTAAATCTCAAACAGCCTATGGATAAACACCTGCGGCCCGTCCCCTGTGGTCAGCTTTGTTTGTAATATTTTATCCCAATCAACCTTCTGCCTGGCTGATTCTCCCTGGCTCATTTCATAGCATCTACTATCTCATTAAAATCTGTCCATGAATTGCAGTTCGTGGTTGCATCCTTATGCAAGCCCTGCACCTCGCTAGGCATTGCCTCAGCAAGGTGTGGGCTTAGTTTGAACATGACGATGTGGAAGACATCTTTGTTAGTTAGTCCTAGGGTTGTTTGGGTTTGCTTTAATCTCCTCCTTAATTGGGTCGGGTCGATCTTATGTTCACTAGATCCTATCTCTTGGCTTAATTGTGTTAGCTCCTTATTGGTCAGGTCCCAGACCTCTGGTCCTATTTTTGGTTCTTGATCTCTGCCGGGTTATTGTTTTTTGCACTCGGACAAGTGGTCTGGAGGGCTTCCACCCTCCCTTCCTTAGCCATCTCCTGCGTATCTTCCAGACTACCTCAGCCTCCCTCTCTGAGACTGGGATGTTGGCCCCTGGATTGGCGCAGCTCGCCTCCTCCTGGCTTCCTTTGTCTGATCTAATAAGTCACCTATTTTATCTAATCTTTTTTTTATGTCTTCCTCTAACTGAGTATATCAGTCCACCTCACTCGCATTGTCCCGCTCTTGTGCATGTTTTTGATATAGCTGATACTGATCCCTTTTTCCTTCTAACAGGAGTTTTGTCTCCTCGTATCTTTGCCTGGTTCCCTCAGACATAGTACCACCGCCGGCAGCGGCCATGCCCCTTGTGGTAACTGGAGCTGCCTTTATGACGGTCTTTTCTTTGTCCTGTCATTTCTCCCCTCTCTCTTCTAACTTACTCTGGCATTCTGCTAACAATTCTGTTAGTTCTTCAACCTTTCTTGCAGCTCATTGTACTCGAAACTACACTTACGCTCTTCGGTGGTGTATTCCTTAGACTGCTGGTCTATCTTTATTTTAAAAGGGAATTATCCTTATCCAGGAGGTAGTTATCACCCTGGACTCTCACCAGTTGCAGTTTTAATTATTGGTTCTCCTTCTGTAACTGCATTGGACCTTGGCTTATTTGCATCTTTAAGCTATCTATTTCTGACATAAATTGGGTTGCTATATCTTGTTGCTCATGCAGGTCCTTAAGAAGTTTATGCTGTTCGGTGAGTTACCTCTTGGCTACATTGCCAGAGACCTTGTACAGCATTTGCTAGCCTTTCTTATTTCATTTTTGGTCATGGAATTGTGATCCAACACTAGCTTGTTAAAATGTTCTCGGACTGACTTGTTCTCTGGGGGCATCATATGCCCCAATCTGCATCTTTTCCCAAATACTTATGTATTTCTGTCTCCATTGTACTAATTATGTTGCATTGTGTTTACAGAATTAACTGTGGGATCCTATCCATGGTTTAATACTTATTCATCTGCTAACTCTGATGAGATATCTCCCTTGTGCACCAGTAGTGATCTCGTACAGGCTAGTCTTACGACCCCCCTAGAGCCCTGTCTTGCAAGTAACAGTGGTCCCTAGCCTATTTTATGGTTCCTTTCCACATGTCTCTAAGCATACGTTACCTTGCAGAGCTCAGTGGTTGGTTGAGGTGATCAGTCTCTCTCGCGGCACCGGGCTTTCCGAGGATTCCACACGCTTAAGGTATTTTCTTATGGCATGGACAGACTACGTCGAGGTCCCAATTTTGATATTCCCCATTTTAAAAAGCGATCCAAGTCATGGCACCAATTGTAGCCGAGGAATTTTAGCTGGGGACCCTCCAGGCTACTTGTTGCCTTGGGACCTGGTTGTACAGTACAGATGAAATGGACACAGTTGGAAGAGTAAGAAATACGTTTATTTCTACATGATGTTAGATGCCCATTGGTGTTACATTATCTTTACCTTAGTAAAGCAATCATATATATACATACATACACCCCCCCCTTCAGCATATAATCACACATGCACCAGTAACGTTATTCTTGTTATAGCACGTCACAAGTAACCAGGCAAAACATGTTTGTACAGGTTAGGGATTTGTATCTAATACATGGATTTCCTGCTAGATCCATATAAGGACAACACCATATATGTTTTTTTGGCAAATACTATCTTGGCATGTCACGTAAGCCATAATAAGTGTAAGACATGAGGTGACGTAGACATGTATTGCACACTGGCACAGTTAGGGTAGATTATTTAGGATGACGACATAGGTACACTATATGGTTACAACCCCCAATTAAGCTCTCTCTCCTTCTACTGATTTAGCAAAGTAAGTTGATACAGTACCCTTCGGAGCACAAAATACACACTGACTTTCTTTCTTTTCTTTTTTTAACCCTAAATAAGAACTCTTCTGCTTCTAATAAAGTATCTGTCTGCTTAATCTCAACAGACACTGACTCCTGCTGAGATACAAGTGTTAAATTAATAAGAAAATGCAGCTTCTTTTAGTTGGCTGCTTTCTGCTCTACATCAAGGCTAGCAAACAGGAAGTTGTAATTTGAGTCACCTGCTTTTATATTGTCTAAGCCACATACCCAATTAAGCTCTCTCTCTCCTCCTACTGATTAAGCAAAGTAACGTGATAGAGTACACTTCCCAGCCCAGAACACACACTGACTTTCTTTTTCTTTTTTAACCTAAATAAGAACCCTTCTACTTCTAATAAAGTATCTGTCTGCTTAATCTCAACAGACACTGACTCCTGCTGAGATATAACTGTTAAATTAATAAGAAAATGTAGCTTCTTTTAGTTAGCTGCTTTCTGCTCTACAAGCAAGGCTAGCAACAGGAAGTTATAATTTGAGTCACCTGCTTTTATATTGTCTAAGCCACACCCCAACTGAGCTCTCCTCTTCCTACTATGATTTAGCAAAGTAAGTTCATATAGTACCCTTCATAGCACAGAACACACACTGACTTTCTTTCTTTTCTTTTTTTAACACTAAATAAGACCTTTTCTACTTCTAATAAAGTATCTGTCTGCTTAATCTCAACAGACATTGACTCCTGCTGAGATATACGTGTTAAATTAATAAGAAAATGTTGCTTCTTTTAGTTTGCTGCTTTCTGCTCTACAAGCAAGGCTAGCAGCAGCAAGTTGTAATTTGAGTCACCTGCTTTTATACTGTCTAAGCCACACCTGAATTAAGCTTTCTCTCCTCCTCCTGCTGATTTAGCAAAGTAAGCTGATACAGTGCCCTTCACAGCACAGAACACACACTGACGTTCTTTCTTTTCTTTTTTAACCGTAAACAAGACGCCTTCCACTTCTAATAAAGTATCTATCTGCTTAATCTCAACAGACATTGTCTCCTGCTGAGATATAAGTGTTAAATTAATAAGAAAATGTAGCTTCTTTTAGTTAGCTGCTTTCTGCACTACAAGCAAGGCTAGCAATAGGAAGTTCTTATTTGAGTCACCTGATTTTATATTGTCTAAGCTGCACACCCAATTAAGCTCTCCATCCTCCTACTGATTTAGCAAAGTAAGTGAATACAGTACCCTTCACAGCAAAGAACACACACTGACTTTCTTTCTTTTCTTTTTTTAACCCTAAATAAGGACCCTTCTACTTCTATTAAAGTATATGTCTGCTTAATCTCAACAGACACTAACTCCTGCTGAGATATAAGTGTTAAATTAATAAGAAAATGTAGCTTCTTTTAGTTAGAAGACAAAGAACCTCTGTGCGCAAACATTGAGGCAATGGTTACCCCAAAGGGCATTTGGCTGGGTAGCCAAGTTTCAAGAAAATACAAAATCAACATGCCACACAATGCAAAGCATCATGGACTGCATATGCAAATCACCACAGAATGTTATGCTGGTTCAACTTCAGCAGAATTGCATGGTGCCGAAAGGCCTCTCACACAGTTTGCAAAGGGTGCTAACAGATGACATAGACACGTGTTTCATCCTACCAGGACTCATCAGTATGTCTCATCTGTTTGACACCCCAGTGGAATGAACCTGCTACCGTAAGACAGTATGTCTGGGTTATATTGTAGTGAACCCATTAAAATAAAAAAACTATTTAAAAGATAAAGAACCTCTGTACACAAACACTGAGGCAAGGGTTACCCCAAAGGGCATTTGGCTGGGAAGTCAAGTTTCAAGAAAATACAAAATCACACATGCCCACATAATGCAAAGCATCATGGGCTGCATATGCAAATCACCACAGAATGTTATGCTGGTTCAACTTTAAGCAGAATTACATGGTGCCGAAAGGCTTTAGTTAGCTGCTTTCTGCTCTACAAGCAAGGCTAGCAACAGGAAGTTGTAATTTGAGTCACCTGCTTTTATACTGTCTAAGATACACCCAATTAAGCTCTCTCTCCTCCTACTGATTTAGCAAAGTAAGTTGATATAGTACCCTTCACAGCACATAACACACACTGCCTTTCTTTCTTTTCTTTTCTTTTTTTAACCCTAAATAAGACCCCTTCTACTTCTAATAAAATATCTGTCTGCTTAATCTCAACAGACACTGACTCCTGCTGAGACATACAGTAAGTGTTAAATTAATAAGAAAATGTGGTTTCTTTTAGTTAGCTGGTTTCTGCTCTACAGGCAAGGCTAGCAATAGGAAGTTGTAATTTGAGTCACCTGCTTTTATATTGTCAAAACCACACACCCAATTAAGCTCTCCATCCACCTATTGATTTAGCAAAGTAAGTTAATACAGTACCCTTCACAGCAAAGAACACACACTGACTTTCTTTCTTTTCTTTTTTTAATGCTAAATAAGACCCCTTCTACTTCTAATAAAGTATGTGTCTGCTTAATCTCAACAGACATTGACTCCTGCTGAAGCATAACTGTTAATAAGAAAAAGTAGCTTATTTTAGTTAGCTTCTTTCTGCTCTACAGGCAAGGCTAGCAAAAGGAAGTTATAATTTGAGTCACCTGTTTTTATATTGTCTAAGCCACACACCCAGTTAAGCTCTCTCTCTCCTACTAATTTAGCAAAGTAAGTTGATACAGTACCCTTCACAGCACAGAACACACACTGACTTTCTTTCTTTTCTTTTTTAACCCTAAATAAGACCCTTTCTACTTCTAATAAAGTATCTGTCTGCTTAATCTCAACAGACTCTGACTCCTGCTGAGATATAAGTGTTAAATTAATAAGAAAATGTTGCTTCTTTTAGTTTGCTGCTTTCTGCTCTACAAGCAAGGCTAGCAGCAGCAAGTTGTAATTTGAGTCATCTGCTTTTATACTGTCTAAGCCACACCTGAATTAAGCTTTCTCTCCTCCTCCTGCTGATTTAGCAAAGTAAGCTGATACAGTGCCCTTCACAGCACAGAACACACACTGACGTTCTTTCTTTTCTTTTTTAACCGTAAACAAGACGCCTTCTACTTCTAATAAAGTATCTATCTGCTTAATCTCAACAGACATTGTCTCCTGCTGAGATATAAGTGTTAAATTAATAAGAAAATGTAGCTTCTTTTAGTTAGCTGCTTTCTGCACTACAAGCAAGGCTAGCAATAGGAAGTTCTTATTTGAGTCACCTGATTTTATATTGTCTAAGCTGCACACCCAATTAAGCTCTCCATCCTCCTACTGATTTAGCAAAGTAAGTGAATACAGTACCCTTCACAGCAAAGAACACACACTGACTTTCTTTCTTTTCTTTTTTTAACCCTAAATAAGGACCCTTCTACTTCTATTAAGGTATATGTCTGCTTAATCTCAACAGACACTAACTCCTGCTGAGATATAAGTGTTAAATTAATAAGAAAATGTAGCTTCTTTTAGTTAGAAGACAAAGAACCTCTGTGCGCAAACATTGAGGCAATGGTTACCCCAAAGGGCATTTGGCTGGGTAGCCAAGTTTCAAGAAAATACAAAATCACACATGCCCACACAATGCAAAGCATCATGGACTGCATATGCAAATCACCACAGAATGTTATGCTGGTTCAACTTCAGCAGAATTGCATGGTGCCGAAAGGCCTCTCACACAGTTTGCAAAGGGTGCTAACAGATGACATAGACACGTGTTTCATCCTACCAGGACTCATCAGTATGTCTCATCTGTTTGACACCCCAGTGGAATGAACCAGCTACCGTAAGACAGTCTGTCTGGGTTATATTGTAGTGAACCCATTAAAATAAAAAAACTATTTAAAAGATAAAGAACCTCTGTGCACAAACACTGAGGCAAGGGTTACCCCAAAGGGCATTTGGCTGGGAAGTCAAGTTTCAAGAAAATACAAAATCACACATGCCCACACAATGCAAAGCATCATGGGCTGCATATGCAAATCACCACAGAATGTTATGCTGGTTCAACTTTAAGTGAATTACATGGTGCCGAAAGGTTTTAGTTAGCTGCTTTCTGCTCTACAAGCAAGGCTAGCAACAGGAAGTTGTAATTTGAGTCACCTGCTTTTATACTGTCTAAGATACACCCAATTAAGTTCTCTCTCCTCCTACTGATTTAGCAAAGTAAGTTGATATAGTACCCTTCACAGCACATAACACACACTGCCTTTCTTTCTTTTCTTTTCTTTTTTTAACCCTAAATAAGACCCCTTCTACTTCTAATAAAGTATCTGTCTGCTTAATCTCAACAGACATTGACTCCTGCTGAGGCATAACTGTTAATAAGAAAAAGTAGCTTCTTTTAGTTAGCTTCTTTCTGCTCTACAGGCAAGGCTAGCAAAAGGAAGTTATAATTTGAGTCACCTGTTTTTATATTCTCTGAGCCACATGCCCAATTAAGCTCTCTCTCCTACTGATTTAGGAAAGTAAGTTGATACAGTACCATTCACAGCACAGAACACACACAGACTTTCTTTCTTTTCTTTTTTAACCTTAAATAAGACCCCTTCTACTTCTAATAAAGTAGCTGTCTGCTTAATCTCAACAGACACTGACTCCTGCTGAGATATAAGTGTTAAATTAATAAGAAAATGTAGCTTCTTTAGTTAGCTGCTTTCTGCTCTACAAGCAAGGCTAGCAACAGGAAGTTGTAATTTGAGTCACCTGCTTTTATATTGTCTAAGCCACACACCCAGTTAAGCTCTCCTCTCTCCTACTAATTTTAGCAAAGTAAGTTGATATAGTACCTTCACAGCACAGAACACACACTGACTTTCTTTCTTTTCTTTTTTAACCCTAAATAAGACCCCTTCTACTTAATAAAGTATCTGTCTGCTTAATCTCAACAGACCTCTGACTCCTGCTGAGATATAAGTGTTAAATTAATAAGAAAATGTTGCTTTCTTTAGTTTGCTGCTTTCTGCTCTACAAGCAAGGCTAGCAGCAGCAAGTTGTAATTTGAGTCATCTGCTTTTATACTGTCTAAGCCACACCCCAATTAAGCTTTCTCTCCTCCTCCGCTGATTTAGCAAAGTAAGCTGATACAGTGCCTTCACAGCACAGAACACACACTGACGTTCTTTCTTTTCTTTTTAACCAGAAACAAGACGCCTCTACTTCTAATAAAGTATCTATCTGCTTAATCTCAACAGACATTGTCTCCTGCTGAGATATAAGTGTTAAATTAATAAGAAAATGTAGCTTCTTTTAGTTAGCTGCTTTCTGCACTACAAGCAAGGCTAGCAATAGGAAGTTCTTATTTGAGTCACCTGATTTTATATTGTCTAAGCTGCACACCCAATTAAGCTTTCCATCCTCCTACTGATTTAGCAAAGTAAGTGAATACAGTACCTTCACAGCAAAGAACACACACTGACTTTCTTTTTCTTTTTAACCCTAAATAAGGACCCTTCTACTTCTATTAAGAGTATATGTCTGCTTAATCTCAACAGACACTAACTCCTGCTGAGATATAAGTGTTAAATTAATAAGAAAATGTAGCTTCTTTTAGTTAGAAGACAAAGAACCTCTGTGCACAAACATTGAGGCAATGGTTACCCCAAAGGGCATTTGGCTGGGTAGCCAAGTTTCAAGAAAATACAAAATCACACATGCCCACACAATGCAAAGCATCATGGACTGCATATGCAAATCACCACAGAATGTTATGCTGGTTCAACTTCAGCAGAATTGCATGGTGCCGAAAGGCCTCTCACACAGTTTGCAAAGGGTGCTAACAGATGACATAGACACGTGTTTCATCCTACCAGGACTCATCAGTATGTCTCATCTGTTTGACACCCCAGTGGAATGAACCAGCTACCGTAAGACAGTCTGTCTGGGTTATATTGTAGTGAACCCATTAAAATAAAAAACTATTTAAGATAAAGAACCTCTGTACCAAACACTGAGGCAAGGGTTACCCTAAGGGCATTTGGCTGGGAAGTCAAGTTTCAAGAAAATACAAAATCACACATGCCTCACACAATGCAAAGCATCATGGGCTGCATATGCAAATCACCACAGAATGTTATGCTGGTTCAACTTTAGCTGAATTACATGGTGCCGAAAGGTTTTAGTTAGCTGCTTTCTGCTCTACAAGCAAGGCTAGCAACAGGAAGTTGTAATTTGAGTCACCTGCTTTTATACTGTCTAAGATACACCCAATTAAGCTCTCTCTCCTCCTACTGATTTAGCAAAGTAAGTTGATATAGTACCCTTCACAGCACAGAACACACACATACTGACTTTCTTTCTTTTCTTTTTTAACCCTAAATAAGACCCCTTCTACTTCTAATAAAGTATCTGTCTGCTTAATCTCAACAGACACTAACTCCTGCTGAGAGAAAAGTGCTAAATTAATAAGAAAATGTATCCTCTTTTAGTTAGCTGCCTTCTGCTCTACAAGCAAAGCTAGCAACATGAATTTGTAATTTGAGTCACCAGTTTTTATATTGTATGAGCCACACTGCCAGTTAAGCTGTCTCTCCTCCTACTTATTTAGCAAAGTAAGTTGATACAGTACCCTTCATAGCACAAAACACATACTGACTTTCTTTCTTTTCTTTTTAACCTAAATAAGACCCCTGCCAATTCTAATAAAGTATCTGTTTGCTTAATCTCAACAGACACTGACACCTGCTGAGATATAAGTGTTAATTAATAACAAAATGTAGCTTCTTTTAGTTAGCTGCTTTCTGCTCTACAAGCAAGGCTAGCAACAGGAAGTTGTAATTTGAGTCACCTGTTTTATATTGTCTAAGCCACACCCCAACTGATCTTTCTCTCTCCTACTGATTTAGCAAAGTAAGTTGATACAGTACCATTCTTCACAGCACATAACACACACTGACTTTAATTATTTTCTTTTTTAACCTTAAATAAGACCCCTTCTACTTCTAATAAAGTATCTGTCTGCTTAATCTCAACAGACACTGACACCTGCTGAGATATGTGTTAAATTAATAAGAAAATGTAGCTTTTTAGTTAGCTGCTTTGTGCTCTACAAGCAAGCCTAGCAACAGGAAGTTGTAATTTGAGTCACTTGCTTTTATATTGTCTAAGCCACACCCCAATTAAGCTCTCTCTCCTCCTTCTGATTTAGCAAAGTAAGTTGATACAGTGCCCTTCACAGCACAGAACACACACTGACTTCTTTCTTTTTTTTAACCCTAAACAAGACGCCTTCTACTTCTAATAAAGTATCTGTCTGCTTAATCTCAACAGACATTGACTCCTGCTGAGATATAAGTGTTAAATTAATAAGAAAATGTAGCTCCTTTTAGTTAGCTGCTTTCAGCTCTACAAGCAAGGCAAGCAACAGGAAGTTGTAATTTGAGTCACCTGCTTTTATATTGTCTAAGCCATACCTCCAATTAAGCTCTCCCTCCTCCTACTGTTTTAGCAAAGTAAGTTGATACAGTACCTTCACATCAAAGAACACACGCTGAATTTCTTTCTTTTCTTTTTTTAACACTAAATAAGATCCCTTCTTCTTCTAATAAAGTATCTGTCTGCTTAATCTCAACAGACATTGACTCCTGCTGAGATATAAATGTTAATAAGAAAATGTAGCTTCTTTTAGTTAGCTGCTTTGTGCTCTACCAGCAAGCCTAGCAACAGGAAGTTGTAATCTGAGTCACCTGCTTTTATATTGTCTAAGCCACACCCCAATTAAGCTCTCTCTCCTCCTTCTAATTTAGCAAAATAAGTTGATACAGTACCCTTCCCAGCACTGAACACACACTGACTTTCTTTCTTTTCTTTTTTAACCCTAAATAAGACCCCTTCTACTTCTAATAAAGTATCTGTCTGCTTAATCTCTACAGACACTGACTCGCTGAGATATATGTGTTAAATTAATAAGAAAATGTAGCTTCTTTTAGTTAGCTGATTTCTGCTACAAGTTTAGGCTAGATACAGATCAATATATGTTGGGTACCACTGCAGAGCTTGGAGTCTTCTGGTCTTCCAGCTGCAGACCAGGCATATGTAGCTGGGTTCTCATCATGGAGAACAGACTTGGCTGCTCCTGTATCCAGAAGCATGTCTAGTTGGGGGCCCCCTGACCATGGCCCTAACACAGGGATGTCTGTTTGTGTCAACAAGCAGGTCACTCACAATCTGGACTGGGGCCTGTAATTGTCAATTGGTACAGTTCTTGGATTCTTCCTTTTCATCCTGTCCTTGCAGGTTGAGGCCTACAGGTGCTCTTTGATCCTCCTCTTGGTGTATCACAGGATGTGCATATTGTGCCTATGATATCAGTGCTGCAATTTCAGCCTGCTCAATTGGTAATTCCTGGATCACCACATTGGCCTGGCCAGTGCCTGATGCCGTGAAAAAGCTCTTTCCTCGACTGCTTGGTTTTTCAGTAGCCCAGGACCAGAAAGGGTTGGTATTTCTGGATGACACCAGGGCCGCTATGGAATGCATAGCCATGGCCTCTGTTCCAGCAAGAGCCTCCTCCAACTGTTTCCAAAGGGTCTTATTCTCATCCTTTAGGTCTCAATAGCTAGGCCCATTGTGGTACTTTCCATCAGAATTTGAATTTTTCCAATACCTGTTGTTGTTATTCCAGTTATTCTTATAGTTCCGTTCCCCCCCCCATGCAACTGCTGGTCATCAGAAGGGGTTTCCTGCTTATTGTTGTTACCTTCCACAGTATAGTGGGTGGGAGTAAGGTTCACCGCAGTGACTTGGGCCGGGACTCTCTGAACCATCTGGGTTTGAATGGCAGCGGCCTTGTTCGGATTTTTACCTGAAGCTAGGTTGCAGAAGTTGACCTGGAAGGCATGCTCTGTCTTGGTGAGGATCTCATCAAAGGTGTCAGTCTGTGGTTAAATGTTACTTTCAACCTTTCCCCAGAGAGCCAGAGTCATGTTCTGGATGTGCAAATCCTTGTACGCAATCTAGTTTTTGTTGGTGGTCTCCTTTGTCAGGCCTCTGCCGGCCTCGTAGGTGAGCCACAATCATTGAGGGTAAGCTGCTTGGCTTTCCTTCACATTCTATTTAACCTTGTAGGCCAAGTGAGCTCCACTGCTATGTGGGGAGTTGGCACCATGAAGTGCCTGTGAGATATCATTGTAGTTAAGCAACTCGCAGTTGCAGACAGCCTCCGGGAGTTTGGCCCAGAGGGTCAGCTTGATGGTCTGTCTCAGGACTTGACCTGGTACTTGAGTTGGAGAGAAAGCTTCTTGCAAAGGGAGCGCACCCTCTCCAAATTACAACTGAGGTTGTCGGTCTGGCCCATCTGTCCAATGCCTTGAGAAATTTGCTGAACAGAGTGGACGACCTGAATGGGATTGGGCGTATGTGGAGTGGTGGTGAATTCCGTATGACCCAAAGCACTGCAAAGGGCAGCTTCCACTGCTGCATCAGCAACTGCTTTCAACACATTTTCTTGGGTTACAGCATTTTCAAACACGCTCTCAATCCAGTCTTGCTTGGACGAGTCTCCAGCCAGTGTTCCTAAATTGGTAATGACATCCTCCATGATGCTGCACACCTCCACACTGTCTTCCCTCGAGAGGGGAGCCAGTGGAGGCACACTGCTCGGAGGTGGTCAGCTTCCCATGTCATGGGGGCCACCATGTTTGTTTCTAGGTGACAGCATAGAGGGTGTGCCAACGTGACTAAAGGGCATGCCTGCATAGCCACCATCTTGAGAATGGCTGGTGAATGCCACTGCCCTGTGGGGCAGGGGTCTAGGCATGATGAGGTGTCCAATGTCCTCATAATCAGAATTGTTATCACTGGATGACATAATGTCAATGGGAGTGTACTGAAAACCATTCATAGCCTTAACATGGTCAGCGAGGACCTCTCACTGACGGCGCAAATTCACCATCTTTGTTCTACATTTCTTGTGACAAACCTGTGCAGTGCCCAGCTCAATACCTTTCTCTACCTCATGCTGCAATACTCTGTACACAGCACCCAATTCAGTGTTTTCCCTAAGCTCTTTGTCTAGCTCATCCAACAACCTTACATTCTCCTCCTTCAACTCAACATTATCCTCTAGCAAACTTTCATTCGTATCACTCAAAATGTCATTCAAATAAGATAGCTGTTTCTTATCACATTTCAATCTCTTATTATCATTTCTCTTCATACAAATTTCACATTCTGAATCTTGAGCAGTACAGTGCAACAGTCTATTATTGTGATCACAGAGTGACTGTGTTTCCTCCACTAGTTTCTGTTCCTTTTTCAGTAACTCAGATGCCTGCAAGCCCATCTCTTTTTTTGAGACACGTTTTCCAGCTTGAGAGAGGCACATCGTGCCACTAAACTTTCTTTGGTAGTATGTAATGCCGCGACCAAGAGACCTTTGGTGTGATACTCCTTGGCTTTCTGTTTAGACTCTAGATATTGATCAGAGATCATAAGCAAGGGCAGAGGTGCTGGAAGATGGTAAAAACTGAGGGGGCGGAGGATCAGAGGGGCACTTGTGAGTGTCAAAAGGGCACTTTTGACACTAGTTTTTGCCATACAAAAATACAATAAATCATGTACACACATCATAATGTTAAGAATGCAGTCCCATTTAGGAATAATTATGCAACGGCATACAAAGGTGCCAGCAAAAAGAGACCACCCAGTCTAAGTCTGCTCATGTGTACAGCTATATTAAGAAAGCAGCTGTCGACCCATTCCCTCCAATAGCTCCACATGATGTTTGAACCACACATTCCTTAACCTGTTACAGTGGTTGTCCAGGTGAAACAGAGAGATGCCATAGTAATGTGCATCACCAGTCCCAAGCAAGCAGTCTTCACACTAATGAGTTAGGAGTTTTCTGTTCCACTAACTTCAAGATAGAAGTTAGCGGTTAAGCCCAACCACCAGCGACAAGGTAAACTCCTGAGGCTGGGGAAATAAAGACACAGAGCCATTATGTTTACACAGCTTATTTATTAATGAATCACAGTGTACATGTAAAGTGTATTTATTAATGAATCATAGTTATACAATGACAGTAAACAATATTTTACAACGACGTCTGATAAACAGATTTTACTGAAGTTTGGATGGATGGATGGAGGAGTGGGATACATTTGGAAATGGGCCACTGTTCCTAAGAATTCAATAGAGGAAAGACATCAACTCATTCATTCCTGTACTGTTGCTACTGCATGCCACAGACTCACCCAACCAACCAATTTACCATCACAGCTATACTCCTGCCATGAATTAATCCTTGATGCTCTGGTCACCACTTCCAGATGGTAAGCCTGTGCAAGCCTCCACCAAGCCCTGGTGGCCACCAAATTATCCCATGAATGCTCTGGGAGCCACTTCAGGCTGGTAAGCCTTGCAGCCTCCACCAAGCCCTGGTGGCCACCAAATCATCCATGAATGCTCTGGGAGCCACTTCAGGCTGGTTAGCCTTGCAAGCCTCCACCAAGCCCTGGTGGCTACCAAATTATCCCATGAATGCTCTGGGAGCCACTTCAGGCTGGTAAGCCCTGCAAGCCTCAACCAAGCCCTGGTGGCCATCAAAATCAACCAATTTACCATCACAACTACACTTCTGCCATGAAGTAATCCTTGATGCTCTGGTCACCACTTCAGGATGGTAAGCCTGTGCAAGCCTCCACCAGGCCCCGGTGGCCACCAAAATCAACCAATTTACCATCACATCTATACTTCTGCCATGCATTAAGTGAGCAGTTAAGCCCAACCACTAGTGACAAGGTAAACTCCTGAGGCTGGGGAAACAATGACAGAGCCATTAAGTTTACACAGCTTATTTATTAATGAATCACAGTGTACAATGTAAAGTGTATTAATGAATCATAGTATACAATGACAGTAAACAATATTGTACAACGACAGGGGTATAAACAGATTTTTACTGCAAAGTTTGGATGGATGGATGGAGGAGTGGGATACATTTGGAAATGGGCCACTGTTCCTAAGAATTCAATAGAGGAAAGACATCAACTCATTCATTCCTGTACTGTTGCTACTGCATGCCACAGACTCACCCAACCAACCAATTTACCATCACAGCTATACTCCTGCCATGAATTAATCCTTGATGCTCTGGTCACCACTTCCAGATGGTAAGCCTGTGCAAGCCTCCACCAAGCCCTGGTGGCCACCAAATTATCCCATGAATGCTCTGGGAGCCACTTCAGGCTGGTAAGCCTTGCAAGCCTCCACCAAGCCCTGGTGGCCACCAAATCATCCCATGAATGCTCTGGGAGCCACTTTAGGCTGGTTAGCCTGTGCAAGCCTCCACCAAGCCCTGGTGGCCACCAAATTATCCCATGAATGCTCTGGGAGCCACTTCAGGCTGGTAAGCCCTGCAAGCCTCAACCAAGCCCTCTGTGCCATCAAAATCAACCAATTTACCATCACAACTACACTTCTGCCATGAAGTAATCCTTGATGCTCTGGTCACCACTTCAGGATGGTAAGCCTGTGCAAGCTCTCCACCAGGCCTCGTAGCACCAAAATCAACCAATTTACCATCACATCTATACTTCTGCCATGCATTATGAGCAGTTAGCTTCAACCACTAGTGACAAGGTAAACTCCTGAGGCTGGGGAAACAATGACAGAGCCATTAAGTTTACACAGCTTATTTATTAATGAATCACAGTGTACAATGTAAAGTGTATTAATGAATCATAGTATACAATGACAGTAAACATTATTGTACAATGATATGGGTATAAACAGATTTTCAGGGACACTTGGTTTACCGGGATTGAGAAAGGGCATATTCCATTTTGCACTTTGTAAAACGGTGTTGTCACCGTGTCTGTTGCTCAAATCCAGTTTTACTGGTGTTTGAGTTGTGTACTTTATTTAACAATTTTAACTCTGCTAACATGCATTTAGCAATTTTGATCTCCACTATTACACATCCTTCCATCCTTGTACCAATTTAAGTTATTTTAGGTACAAGATGTGATGGCAGCAGCAACACTACAGCCCCCGTCCCTAAGGTGTGATGGAAGCAGCACTACAGCCCCCATCCCTCTGGTGTGACAGAAGCAGCAGCAGCACTATGGCCCCCATCCCTTAGGTGTGATGGCAGCAGTACTACGGTCATCATTTCTCATGTGTGATGGCAGTATCAGCACTATGGCCTCCATCCCTCAGGTGGGACGGCAGCAGGCCTACATTCCTTATCCACCAGTGGTGATGGCAGAAGCACTACCGCCCCCACCCCTTCAGTGTGATGGCAGTAGCAGCAATGCAGTACACATCCCTCTGGGGTGATGGCAGCAGTGACAGCACTATGATCCACTTTCAACACTCACACCCCACATGCACAAGTTACAAATGACTTGATCTCTTTGCTTGTTAGAACTCAGATGTGAATTAATCTGAACCATCACCACTAAGGTGGACTACCTTTGTTTTTTCCTATCTATAATTTAACTGCCTGTATTGGATATCTGCCTGTGACACCGCTGACTAGGGTTAGGGAACAGATTTGGGTGTTGGAGGGCCAGCTGATGGGTGAAGGCTTGAGTGTCCAATGACCACTCCCCTTCTCCTGAGAGGGAGGGTGGATTCATGGCTCAGCATTTGCTGGCCCATGGTGGAGGCCAGAGGCACGACAACATGTCAGTCCTCACTGTGGGAGGAGTGTGACAGATGTTGGCTTGTGCCTTGACATCATGTAGCCTGTCAAGCTCCCAAGAAAATGTAAACACCCACTGGCCAACGAAGGATGGCTGCTGGTCCCGCCATACACCAGAAGCCCCAGACATGTGTCCGCTCTGAACCCCGACATGCCCAGGATACACAGGAAGCTCTTTGGGGCACTTCTCCTTCCCTGGTAGCCTCCCACAGGGGTAGGGGCCCACTCAATGAAGGGTTACTTTAGGTTACCTGGTAGCACAGCAGTAAGGGTCAGTGTATAGTGGTCGAGACTCAGCAGCAGTGGTAGGGGGCCTTGGCAGGCCTGAAGGAGTGGATGGCCAGGGGGTAGGAGTAGCAAAAAAAACCTGCTTGAATTTGCTTCTTTGAAATAAAGTATTTTCACCTAAAAAATCCACACGTGATTAGGACCTTCAAATGGATTCATGCATCTCCCAGACATGTGGATGCTTTTTTTTTCTACTTGGTGTCCATTAAAAGGGTGTCTCCCAGTTTTCATGTCTTTGTTCAGATGTGAATTGAGCACTACTCTGCCCACCAGCATCATATAGCCCCTGGGGTCTTACCTTCTGTATGTCGTTGAATGTGCTTTCAAAATCCACTGGCCAAACATAAGTATTCTTAAATACTTAACATTTGCTTTTTGTTGAAGCAGTCTATCAGAAAACATTTTGTTGTCACAGAGACAGAACCAACAGGTGGAAGATAAGGTGCAAATGATCCAATTCACCTAAATGGGGTGCTAACTGTGAAGTCTTTTCATAAGAAGTAAGGCAGTTTCTTCTTTGAACATACTTTCATTCAGACTAGTTTTCATTCAAACAACTGAGGATTTTGGATGGCCTACTGATTATAAACTTGAATAAGTTAGTTGGTAACAGTGATCCTACGTATAGCAATCTACAACCGAGATGCTTATATGCAAAGAATACAATAAAACCTGACTAAAATCTAAAACAAGTTTATAAAACGTATCTGAATATTTATCTTTACCTATACAAAATCATTGCAGCCCAAGCAAAACTCAAGTAAATTACATGGTACCCTGACTACTAGTCTATGAGATAGTAAACATATATTGGTATTTTTTCATATTCTTTGTAAAGTAGGTAAGGCCCACTAGGCAGAACTGTCTGTTTTAAAGAGTGACCTAGAAGCACTTGGGAGGTTAAGTGACTTGCTTGGATGCAAGTGGAGGTTGTGGTACTCAAACCCAAGTCTGCTGGATGTACCCAGTTCAATCACCATTTGTTACTCTAACCACTAAACATGGGTGGTTAAACTGAATGGCTGATTACACAAAGCAGTGTGGGTGATTTCCTACTGTTTCTATACACAGCAAAGCAGAAAGAATACAAAGCACAGCAGCATTCATTTTAAGATGCTGAAATCTGGGTTGGCCCACTGGCGCCTGTAGTAGCACTATTGCTTGCAATGCCAGTGACCCAGGGTCAGAAGCAAACTCGGGTTGCTGGAGGTCTGGCCAAGGGAGTAGGATCGAGCACCTGGGGACTGCTCTCTCCTCCGAGGAGGAGGGGGTGGGCTGCAGGTCCTGCTTCTTTACCACCACCGTGTGACCACGGGTGGTAGTGCAATGGTGCTGCAGAGTGATCAGGAGGGAGGACGCTAGCCAGGATCTGGAGCAGTGGCATGTCTCTATGTGACCTACCTCCTTGGATCTCTAGTGCTGGTGCCCTCAGGGACAAAGACCAGAAAACCAGAAACAATCACCCCACATTGGCCACTGGCAGAGGGGACCCAGGTGCCTCAGACTTCATAACCAGGCTGCATGAGGGATCCACTGGGCTGCCCGACACACACTAAGGGAGTGTGAAGGGGTGACCTAGGGTCCCCTCCCTTCCCATCTGGGGGGTACAACCCAGGCAGGATAGAGGCAGGCCCACAAGAGCTCCTGAGCATTACCTGGGGTGAAGCTAGGGGCAGATGCTGTGAGAGGGGACATAGAAAGAAAATAAAAAAAATTTAAAAGATAGCTGGCCCGTCGGCGCAGCAGTAGCGCTACCGCTTGCGACACTGGTGGCCCGGGTTCGGGAATGAGCCCGGGGAGCTGGATGGCCAGCTGGGGGGAGAAGGCTGAGTGTCCATGGACTGCTTGCCTTCTCCAGGGAGGGAGGGGGGACAAGGCTCGGTGCTTGACTGACCCCAGGCGGAGGCCTAGGGTACAGCAAGCACCTGGCCAATCCAGGAGGGTTGGGCATGCCAGACGTCGGCGGAGCTCCACCTTGACGTCTGGGCGCATGGCATGCCCAGAGAAAACAGGGAAAAAACACCTCCATCACTCCAGGTAGACGGAGTGCCAGCACAGACCTCAATGGTCCCCTGCCTGTCCCACGCGGCGGCCCCGACAAAGTGATGTTAGCTCAGGGTGCTTGGGCACCACCTCATCCTCACCTGGGGAAAATCCACATGGGGAACCGCCGCTGGGCTCCAGGCACGGAAGGAGCCGAGGCAGATGCCAGGCACTTCAGAAGAAACAGAGCGTAGGGGGCAGGGGAAGGCGGAAAAATAGCAAGTACAAAAAAAAAAAAGATACTGAAATCTTAGAGATTCTGTGCAGTGACATGCAATTTCTGTGAGGCACCGGTACAAAAATTCAAAATCTGCAAACCAAGCAGGATTCCGTTATTGTTACCGGTGTTACCAGTAAAAATGGAAAACCAGGGTCCCTGCAGATTTTTACAGCAAAGTCTAGATGGATGGAGGAGTGGGATACATTTGGAAATGGGCCACTGTTCCTAAGAATTCGACAGAGGAAAGACATCTGCTCATTCATTCCTGTACTGTTGCTACTGCATTCCACAGACTCACCCAACCAACCAATTTACCATCACATCTATACTCCGGCCATGAATTAATCCTTGATGCTCTAGACACCACTTCTGGATGGTAAGCCTGTGCAAGCCTCCACCAAGCCCTGGTGGCCACCAAATCATCCCATGAATGCTCTGGGAGCCACTTCAGGCTGGTAAGCCTTACAAGCCAGCACCAAGCCCTGGTGTCCACCAAATCATCCCATGAATGCTCTGGGAGCCACTTCAGGCTGGTAAGCCTTGCAAGCCTCCACCAGGCCCTGGTGGCCACCAAATCATCCCATGAATGCTCTGGGAGCCACTTCAGGCTGGTAAGCCTTGCAAGCCAGCACCAAGCCCTGGTGGCCACCAAATCATCCCATGAATGCTCTGGGAGCCACTTCAGGCTGGTAAGCCTTGCAAGCCTCCACCAAGCCCTGGTGACCACCAAATCATCCCATGAATGCTCTGGGAGCCACTTCAGGCTGGTAAGCCTTGCAAGCCAGCACTAAGCCCTGGTGGCCACCAAAGTATCCCATGAATGCTCTGGGAGCCACTTCAGGCTGGTAAGCCTTGCAAGCCTCCACCAAGCCCTGGTGGTCACCAAAATCAACCAATTTACCATCACATCTACACTTCTGCTATGAAGTAATCCTTGATGCTCTGGTCACCACTTCAGGATGGTAAGCCTGTGCAAGCCTCCACCAGGACCTGGTGGCCAACAAACTCAACCAATTTACCATCACATCTATACCTCTGCCATGCATTAAGTGAGCAGTTAAGCCCAACCACCAGTGACAAGGTAAACTCATGAGCCTGGGGAAATAATGACAGAGCCATTAAGTTTACACAGCTTATTTATTAATGAATCACAGTGTACAATGTAAAGTGTATTAATGAATCATAGTATACAATGACAGTAAACATTATTGTACAATGATATGGGTATAAACAGATTTTACAGCTAAGTCTGGATGGATGGAGGTGGGATACATTTGGAAATGGGCCACTGTTCCTAAGAATTCAATAGAGGAAAGACATCTGCTCATTCATTCCTGTACTGTTGCTACTGCATGCCACAGACTCACCCAACCAACTAATTTACCATCACATCTATACACCAGCCATGAATTAATCCTTGATGTTCTGGTCACTACTTCCAGATGGTAAGCCTGTGCAAGCCTCCACCAAGCCCTGGTGGCCACCAAATCATCCCATGAATGCTCTGGGAGCCACTTCAGGCTGGTAAGCCTTGCAAGCCTCCACCAAGCCCTGGTGTCCACCAAATCATCCCATGAATGCTCTGGGAGCCACTTCAGGCTGGTAAGCCTTGCAAGCCTCCTCCATGCCCTGGTGGCCACCAAAATCAACCAATTTACCATCACATCTACACTTCTACCATGAAGTAATCCTTGATGCTCTGGTCAACACTTCAGGATGGTAAGCCTGTGCAAGCCTCCACCAAGCCCTGGTGGCCACCACAACCAAGCAACAAATTTACCACCATATGAATTTCTCTGTAAAGTACAGAATTTCTGTATCAGATTTTTCCAAAAAAGTTAAGTCGTCTCTCATTTCATTGCACAAACTCCTGAACAATTAGTGTCTGATCCAAGTTGTCTGTTCTCTCTTTGTGAATGTTCAACAGCATTAGGTGATTGTACCTCTTCTCTGTCATGGTGCTTCTTAAGTAAGACTTTATCATCCGCTGTGTTGAAAAAGATCTCTCCCCAGTTGCTGTACTCCTTGGGACGAGGAGGTAAATTTGAATGAGCTTCACTACTTCTGAATACAGTATCTGCTGCTGGCAGTCTTTTCCCACTAAGGCATCAATAATGGTGTTGATTGAAGTTACTGCCCTCACCTCTGGCAAAACCTGCTGCACAAGTCCTGGGAGCAAGTTCAGTTGTGCATTCAGAATGTCAATGTCCAAGTCCTTATCTCCATACAACTGTGTGATCTGAGGAGGAACTGAAAACGTCTTTGCATTGGCTGCTTGAAGCAACAAATTCTCCATGGATGACACCAAAGTGTAGGTTTCTTGATCAAAACATCAGTCTAGTTCAACAAGACAAGCCTCAATGGCTTCATAGTACATCTGTCGATACCAGTCCTTAGCAGATTTGGGATGGTGATGCGTGCACTACCATATTGCAGCCTTGCTGGTACATAGTGCTGTCTGGGAAGTTTTGGCTCCTTCACTTTTTCAGTAGTTGCACTCTCTCGTGATGCCTTCATAGACCTGGTCAAAGTCATCACGCTGGCATTGTAAATTCTTCTTCAGGAGTTTATGCTCATCATTGAGTTTCTGCTGTCAGTGTTTTTGTTTGCAGGATTGGAGCTACTTGTTCTGATACGCTGAATATGTTGTATGATACAACCAGTCCAAAATAGGTCTGAAACTTTTTCATCACTGACATCAGGCCTTTGACCTTAGTTCATACATCTGTAGCTTTGTCTCGCTTCAGCCCTCTAAGGTGTCATAGAGTGCTCCATAGTTTTGAGAACCGACTTGATACTCTTTGTTCTTGCTGTCCATCTTGTTGGACAAAGTAAGTGCAGGCCTTCTATCATCATGTAAGGGTCCTCACTGTCATTCACTGCAATATTTTCCTCTGTGGGGATCCCCGAATTAACACACTTAAATTCTGGACAAAGCTGAGGGCATCGTCAATGGCATCACTCATTTTGCTACAGTTTTGCAACACCAGGTCCAAGGAATGACTTGCACAATGGACATTCAATGTTAGTGGATTTTCTCTCTTAATTCTTGTAGCAGTTCCAGAAATGCATCCACTCATATTTGCTGCTCCATCATACGCCTGTCCCCTCAAGTTGTTGATTGGTAAGTTACATCTTACTAGAACATCCTTAATGGCACTGGTGATGGATTCTGCATCAGTTTTTGCCATTTCATACATCCCAATAAAATTTCATGTATAACAAAATGGGGTAGGAAACCCATCGTATACATATTGTCATCTGTTCATGTTGGCTAATATCCCGTGATTCATTGCATGATTGTGAGCTTTGATTCATTGCATATCTCTTCCAGAAGGTTCCTCAGCAGCTGATGTGCCATGATTTCCATGACTTCATTCACAACATCTGAACTCTGATACTTCCCTTCCTGGATCCATCCCCGTAGTTCTGGCATGTCAACTGCCCTACTCAGCATTTCCCACCTCAGGTTGCTTTCCTGTTCTTCATGGCCATGAATTGCTAGTCCTTGCGGAACTAGAAGCTGTATTGCATTTACCAGTTTCAGGAACCGGTCTCTGTTTCTCGCCTGTTCCTGTGCAAGATGCTGGCTGAGCTGAGCACCAACATTCATCCTTGTGTT
The DNA here is from genome assembly GCA_016271365.2 of Neoceratodus forsteri. Taxonomy (NCBI): domain Eukaryota; kingdom Metazoa; phylum Chordata; order Ceratodontiformes; family Ceratodontidae; genus Neoceratodus; species Neoceratodus forsteri. The sequence continues at coordinate 277,867,112 of CM057449.1, forward strand.
GTTGAATGCAGTATACTTCTCAGCAGCTTCATGGTGGAATAATGATGTCTGATGTTTCTTGAATTTGTCAATTGCCTTCTTCCAATCACTAAATCCTGCTGAAATGAAGGTAGTTTCACCACGACTGCCTGTGATTAGTTTTCTTTCCACTGCTGCCCGACAGTAGTAGCAGAACACACATCCTTTTGAAACACAGTATGTTAGCCAGTTGAAAGATGAAAACCACCGTGTTTGACAAGTTCTTGTTTCACTCTCCCATTGGTTCGCAGGAATGACTTGTTTGATGGAAGTGTCTATAAGAGAGGAGAGAGGAGGGGGGTAATTACTGGCAGGTGGGGGAGGGCTAAGCAGGAGAAGAGGTACTGGAAGTGGAAATCACAGCAGAGAGAGTGAGGAAGCCTCAGCTCCCTTTAAGATGGAGAAAGCACCGGCCAGATAAATTACATCCTAGAGTGCTGAAGGAACTTGCAGATGTCCTGGTGAAACCCTGGCAGAGCTTTTCACCATCTCTGAGGACAGGGTGGGTGCCCCAAGACTGGAAGGTGGCGCATGTAGTGCCTATCCACAAGGGGGGATCAAGGGAGGTGGCAGGGAACTACAGGCCTGTCAGCCTGACATCAATGGTGGGCAAGGTGATCGAGGGCATTGTCAAGGAGAGGCTAGGGGGCCCTGGATAAGTCAGGGTGCCTGGACGATAGACAGCATGGATTCATCCCGGGGAAATCGTGTCAGACAAACCTGGTGGAGTTCTATGACTGGGTGACAAGTGCCTTGGACCTGTAGACCAGTGGATGTCCTCATTCTAGACTTCAGCAAGGCATTTGACTCTGTTCCTCACGTGGGCCTGTTGGATAAACTAGGAGAAATGGGGATGGAAACCAGATGATCCAATGGATAGGCAATTGGCTCCAGGACCGGACCCAGAAGGTGGTAGTTGGTGGGATAATCTGTCTCCCCAAAGAGGTCATTAGGGTCCCACAGGATCAGTCCCTGGGCCCTTCTGTTCAATGCCTACGATCTGACACTAAGGACAGAAATCAGAGTGAGATGAGTCTCTTTGCAGATGACTCGAAACTGGGAGCAGTGGTGGATGGGGAGGAGGGGAGGGTGGCCCTGCAGGGGGACCTGGAGGCTCTGGAAAGATGGTCTAGAAAGTGGAAGCTGAGGTTTAATGCAGGGGAATGCAAGGTACTCCACCTGGGCCAAAAACCCAGGCCAAGTGTACACCCTGGGGGGGGAAGTACTACAAGTCTCAATGGCTGAGAGGGACCTGGGGGTGGTGGTGGATGTCAAGATGAACAATCTGAGACTTGTAGGAGGGCAGCAGCCAAGGCCAACAGGATGCTGGGATGCATCGCTAGGGGATCACCTCCAGAAGGAGGGAAGTGATACTCCTCTGTATAACTGCTGGTGAGGCCGAACCTGGAGTACTGCGGCAGTTTTGGAGGCCACACTTAAAGAGGGACATTACCTCCTGGAGAGGGTCCAGAGGAGGGCAACCAAAATGATTTGGGGCTTAGGGGACAGGACCTATGAGGAGAGGCTCAAAGAGCTAAATATGTACACTTTGGAAGAGAGAAGGACCGGGGGACATGATAGAGGTCTTCAGGTACATGAAGAGGGTAAATAGGGAGGAACAGTGAGGGTGCTTCGAGGAAGGAGGAAGGGCCACTAGAGGGCATGGGTGGAAGCTGAAGGGAAGATTCAGGGAAAGGAGGAGGTGCTATCACTGAGAGGGTGGTAGATGCCATGGAATGCACTACCTAGAGGGCTGGTGGAGGCAGAGACAGTGGAGGGGTTCAAGAGGGGTGGACAGGTACAGGGAAGGGTTCAGGAAGCAAAACAATGCAGCAAGAATATCCGAACTGGGAAGGAGAAGCCAGAGAAGGCAGGACAGCAAGGTCAGCACCCAGGGTGGGGTCTGACCAAACGAGCAGACACGAAAGACCATTAGGCCTATTCTGCTGGCATTTTAGTATGTTAGTATGTATAACACTGCTTGGTTGAAAAACACTGTTAATACTGCGGCAACAAATAGAAAAGCAGGAGGGGAGAGACAAAGAGACAGCAGATTCAGGCACGGTTGGTTCAACTGCAGTTACCCAGGTTCTCTCAGAACAGGAGGGTAGAGACAAAATGACAGCAGATTCAGGCACGGTTGGTTCAACTGCAGTTACCCAGGCTTTCTCAGAACAGGAGGGGAGAGACAAAGAGACAGCAGATTCAGGCACTGGGTCAACTGCTGTGAGCTGGGTATTCTCAGAGACATGTACAATGTTGCCATCACTGTTGCTCTTCATGGGGAACAGCTCTGCAGTGCTGTTTTCTGTATCGGAGAAAGAGCAGGCCTTACCATCCAGGGGCACTGGAATAGCAGCTGCAAGACAATCATCAGGCAAGGAACTTGTTAGTTCTAGCACTGATGCAGCATTTGAAACAAACACGGCTGCATTTGACTCTGTCAAAGCCATTGGCAGTGAAGGGGTATGCACAGTTACATTGGCACTTACAATACCGGTACAGCTGACAGCTGCAGTGCTTGTGGTAGTGTCAGTGGTATTATTCCTGGCAGCTATGTCCCTTGCATGCTCTGAAGCTGTTGGTATCTGGGCACTCAAACCAGTAATTTAGTTTTCTTGGATCTTGGCAGCAATATCAGCCAGTTGTTTCTCCATCTGTCATTTTCATCTCTCAGACCGTGGCATATTTGAATGCAGTGAGTCCGTGCAGGCTCTGAGAAAGAATTATGTATACAGTTTAGTGAACCCATCCGATTACCATCTTCTGATAAGGTACTGCAGCATGAACATTAAGCATGCAAGCAATAGAATTTCTATGGCAAATATTTTATATCTTGCCCTTCTCACCCCCATCTTTTGTCACGTTATCAATCCGCAACCACTGGGCCTACTTTAGATATTCTCGCCAGTGATCCATGCAGCAAAATGCTTGTGTATTGCACCAGTGTACAAGACTGGAGTCCAATAACATTTATTGGAGGCTTTGGCTTGTAGACACTGGGGAATGGGACTGGGGCACCCTCCTGAAGACAAGCCAGCAGAGCAGCAGAGGAAAAAGAAACAAATAAAAAAGACATATTCTGCTTAAGGGAGATTTGGTCAGTAAAGCGATGGGTAGCAAGACAAGAGAGATAATAAATGTTGTACTTGTTTACACTTTCAAATAAACTAATACCCTGAATGGAGACATCTACCGCTGTAATAAGAAGGTATCAGAGGTCTGATTTCATGTCCAGCCACCAGTCAACTGGATTTTCGAGATCAAAACCCAATGTTTTACTAACCAAGTTCACCTTTTGGAACTAGGTGGACTCAGTATGATGCTGGTACCGACAATGAAACTTTTTTGTATGGCACCAACACTGTTACTCAGCTGCCCAGCTGTTACAATGGCAGGGCTTTTGTTATGTCCATGACTTCGGTATTGTGAAATTTGCCTCCTCCCCCTATGTCACATATCGGCCAACCTCTCCCAGCCGCTGCAACTCAGAATTTTCAAATGTCCAACTTCTGCAACTCTTCCTTCTCAGAGATGACCCAGCAGCAAGGGGAGTAAGCAATTCCCTACCCTATTACTGCCTGGCTATTCAACCAAGGATGGTGACAGAGAGGCCAAAGTTCAGTGCATGCAAGCACTATGCTATTCACCCAACATTGAATTGTTTTTATACGAGAAGCACATCAAACCTCAGTTGTTTTATAAACTGTGCCCACAGAGAGAACTTTGACACAGTGGTACTACTTTTTAATGCTCCTCATACCACTCAGTGGTTTCTCACAAGTCATGCCAAGTGCCAACTTCATTTACCACCCCTGAACACAACAGTGAAATACTCTAATCCAGTCCAACATGCAAGGCAGATTCCATGCCATTGTCTGCCAGTGCCACACTATGTAAAACATGCATCATTAATCATTCTAAGCATGCTTACAGCTGCCTCCTCCACACCCAGCTCACTTTATAGACACATTTGTAAATCACTATTTTGTAATGCAAATGCTCCTAGATTTCTTTTTTTTGTAATTAAAGTTTTTATTGCTTTTTCTTCACAATAACCAAACAACTTATACATAAACACAGAAGTGTTATACTGAAAGTGCACATTACCTTATCTACAACGCTGATTATGTGAACAAAGCACTTTCTGCTAACATTACAACAAACAGACTACCCCCAACCCCATCTCCCCTCCCTTAACCCCAATTATAAGCCCCAATTTAACTGAAATAAGAAAAGAGGTGTATTTCTAAAACAAGAGTTATCTAAAGTTTATGGTTTCCAAGTCATCAAAATGTCTTAAAAGAGCCCCAGAGAGAATCATAATGCTCCGCCACCCCTCCTATACTTAATGTGTTTTTCAAGTTGCAAAGCTAGAGTACATTCCCTATGCCACCCTATAAGTGTTGAACCTTATCAGAAGCCCAATGTCTAAGTATTAGCAACTTCATAACAGCTGAAACCAGAGAGACTTGTGCCCTCCATACTTTGGAAGTGTTGTGGGAAAGCAAGCAACAAACAATACTCAGGAGTATCCATTTTAACTGAGCCAAGAATAGGGTCAGCATGCTACTCATAGTCCTCCAGAGTCTGCGAATTTCCGGCATAACCATATTAAATGATATAGTGTTCCTCTTTTTTTGCACTTCCAACAATAGGGACGAACTAAGCGCACCCCTTCTGAATAAGTGGGTAGGAGTCAAATATAAGTGATGCATGATATATTGAAATGTATCAATCTAAGCCTATCCTGTTTAATAAACCTGTAATGCCGGTCATCCAAAGTGCCTTCCAGAACTCCGGGAATCTTTTGTGTTCAAGACTTTTACCTAATAATAGCACACCCCAAGGGGACTTTATGATCCCATTTCTGGAGGAGCTTGTAAACCTTGGAAACTGCATGCGGTTGCCTCGCTGCATTCAAAAGGAAATCAACCTTGATTTCTCCCCGATCAATCGAGGAGACAGACAAAAATACCCGGGAGCTCCCTAGATTTCTGAGATGTCAGTCCTGGCAATCCAAGCTATTAGAACAATTACACAGTTACTTGCACAACCTTAGTCAATGCTATGCTTTGTTTTTAACTGGAAGATTGTAATCAGTTTCATCCATGCAAACGTGTACATATCTGTACATGAACTGGCAGTATTTATAAGCTGTGTCACCAGCATGAACTGTTTGTTTTGATGGCACACGTCAATAGGTCTTCAGCCTAGTGTGGCGGATCTGTTAACTAAAAAAACAAACAAACAAAAAAAAACCCACAAAAAAAACACACACAAATGGTGCTAGAATGAAAATCCTATATTGGTCTGTCAAACCTAGTGCTCCCAGATGCCAGATCTACAGGTATGGCTGTATTTAACAGAAATAGACCAGTCAGTGGGAATAGTTATGACTGACTTGCATTTTATCCAGCAAACTAAACCAGAACTCACGTTACACAAGAAATTGGGTTAAAAACCATACACTGCAGTTTTGTGAAATATGCATCGAACTCCCCCCAAGGACACACCATAAAACAAGCTGTCCTCATTTCTGTATAACTGAATACAAATGGCACCCATGCTCTGTATTTCATATCGAGTACATCATTGACCAATAAAGGATTCAAGTTGTTTACTTTGAAGTAGATCCGGAAGTAAATGGTGGTGTGATACCTTTTATTGGACCAACACTGTTAAGTGTTATACATAATTGTGCCCTGTCCAGCAGTTTTTTTTTTTTAATTCTTTGCTCACACACTGACTGCTGCTTTCTAGTAGACCATGCCGCTGTGTATAATGTATGTCACTCTGTATAAACATTAATAGTGGCATTGGCATAGCCATTCAGCAGAAGGCTGCTAGCTTCTTGAAACACCTGCATCGACCCCCCCCCCCACTGATTTGATGCCTATTCCCCAAGTTCACTGCTTTAAACAGACTGAAGTACCAGAATAGAACACTGGCCATTTTATGCTATATAATTGCTTCCTGTTCCAAATAAGAGTCACTAAAGACATCTTATAGAAAATAAGCTACACTGAGAATGTAACCCTATAAAAATATTTATCACTGGCTTCAAGATGTGAAAATTAAATGGGAAAATGAGCAGCTCTCCATTTCAAATGTTTAATTTCAGGGTCAATCAAAATTGCAGGTTATTTAATATATTGCTTAGAGGGTCTGTTACTTTACCAAAACCACGTTTAAGGACCCCTTACTTTTTATATAGACTTCAAGTTACCAGGCAAAGAGCAAAACATGTCATTTCTCTTGCTAAATCTCCAGTTATGCCAACATCAAATAAATATTAGAGTTAAGTATAAAAAAGTCCTTCAAAAAATGGACACCCTTCCTTTCAAGTCCTAGGAAGGGGTTGGGGTGAAGTCAGTTCAGGTAGTGAGTGCCACCAGTCACAGGAATTAAAAAAAGGCAGATGTGCAGAGTCAATCGAGAGAGAGAGAGAGAGAGAGAGAGGGGGACACACATGATACACAAATTATGTTAGCAGCAGTATGTGGTCTTTTGAACTCCCGACAGTGCAAGTTTTTTTTTTTTTTTTAACCGGTTCCATAGCACACCTATAGGCTCCGGAACCGGGGGTCTTAGCTAGTCAAGGTGGCTGTATAACAGGAGATGGTGGGGCCTCAAGTGCCTCGCAGGGTGCATCTCCAGAACCTGTACAGGTCCAACAACTATATACAGGGTAGCTTTAGGGGCTGTGCAGTATACCACAGCTCCATAACTAAGGGGAAGTAGGAACTGGCTCATACCCCGCTTTCTCATATGAGAATATAGACAGTTCTCACTGCTGAGTATTTCCTCCACCACCACCAAAACAATTTCAAAAGTCCTCCAATACATGGGTTGCTTAAGATGGTCCAGGCATTGCTTGTCATCAGATCACAAATTGATTTTTGCTCAGGCCATCCTCCCCATGCTAGATTACAACATGCCAATGCCTCCAGTCTTTCCCTAACTGTTCGTTATCAGCTTCTGTTTATTTTAAAATCAAAATGGAATGAACACCATTGTACTCTACCTACCTAGTTAAGCTGCTTATTCCCCTCATCCAGATGCACCTTCAATTGGCTCTCTAGTAATTTACAAAACTGTAAACAAGCAGACTCCCAACTTATCTGAGATTCTTAGTTCCCACCTATAGTCAGCATTACAGACATACCCAATCAAGGTTGTTCTTTGCCTAGGTTACAAACCACAATACAAAACAGTTTTTCAACTGTGTATTCAGGTACAATTAGATAAGAGTCTTTTAGAGGTATGATGAATCTCATTACTGTAAATAGGAACATTACTCACTACTGCCAGTTTGAAAAGGGCCCTTTCATGTTCTAAAAATTTAGTGCTTTTGGAGAACAACAGACGTTTTAGAATTTGGCTCCTTTAAGAGCAATCTTTTTCTCAAGATGAGTCGCTCGTGTCATGGGACACCCTTTAATGTCCCTACTAATGTTTTGATTCGACATTACCAGGTGTAGTGCTGCCCTCCCTTTGTAGCTTCACTCACCCAATGTGTGAGGAAACCGTCCAGAGTAGCATCCACAAATTTTGACCCTTTCTGACTTATAGTAGCTGCCGTCCCCAGCCTATGTCTGGAAGCTTGCAGTAAACCATTAACACTATGGGCTCATTTTTAAAGAGCCTTAGAGATGCATGTTGTATCACCTAGGCTGCAACCCAAGTGCATCAGAACCCCTGTGTCCAGTTTTATAGATTGAGGGTCCCTGCACCAAGGACCCAGGAGTTACTGCAGTTGCAGGCTTGCACCAAACATTTGGCACACCTGCGGGGATTGCCAAAGGGATATAGCCCCTGCCTAGCACAACACTGGAGGGGCTGTGAAGGTTGAAGGGGTGCATATGCAAGCCAGGAGGTGGCCTGGGGCAGAAGGAGCATGGGGGGTGCCCTAGAGGATTTGGGGAAGACAGCAGGAATGACAGGGATGTGAAGTGGCACAGTCACTTGGATGGAACTGCCTCATGGGGGATTGGCAGGCATGGACAGTGACATGGCACCAATGGGACACAGCACTGACACCTGCCCCATAAGTGCAACAACTGACAACCCTGAAGGTGTAAAGCTTAGGTGAAGGTTGAGGACTGCCAGTGGTGGAGGGGAATGTTCTTCAAGCACCACAACAGTCCCCTGGTACCCACCCTCCCCATCGTGGAAGGCTACCTACCACCTACAGGGTTGTCCATTGTTGCACCTATGGGGGGGCTGTGTCACTGTTCATGTCTGCCAACCTCCCACAAAGTGGTGCCTTTCTGTGCTCACCTGGGTCCATGTCACTACCCATGGCTTCTGGGTGCCACATCACATCCCTGTCATTCCCGCTGTCTCCCTGATGCCCTCTAGGGCACCCCCATGCAGCTTCTGCCCTTGCCCCCTACTTTCAGGTACCCTCCATCGCCACAGTGTCTGGCAGTGATTCATGTCTCTTAAACCTCCTCCTGGCTGGTCTAACTAGAACCTTCTGTTGCCTCCATGGTGGGGCTTCCAAAATTACAAATAAGGAGATGGTGCAGCCCCACTGTGGTGCAAACCACCCTCTTGCAACCTGGTGCAATGGTGCTTCTGTCATGAGGCTGCAGGAGGCTTGGGCAAGGCATCCCAATCTCAACACAAATTTCCAAATGTTAGTCCCAGCACTCTGTCATTAAGTTGGTGGGTGCAGTTATAGGAGGCCAGTCCCAAAATATATTTCTTGTATGTGTTATTGACCAGCGTCTACTTTAGAGCTAGTTGGCTCAGCAATAAATATCTTTAAATTGCTACATCATTTTGTTGTTCTCTATCTCTGGAGTGCAGTTAATTACTTTTTTCCAATCTCAACACATTCAAAAATCAGGATTTCCACAAAGTTTGATGCAAGGTGCCACTTGCATCATACCCATTTGGTGCAGGCACCTTGCGACAAACATACCCTTTTTAGAATTGGGTTCTATGTCTCCAGATCTTGCCACTTTCCTTATTCTGTCTCCATAGCTTCATCCATTTTGGCCATTAGATCTGGTGGTTACACTTCATTTTGTGTCTGTTTCAACATAACTAATATCTAATTACATGAAACAGGGTAGTTGCATGTTTGTTGCATGCAGCTGCATTGTAATTGTAATGCAGTTGCAGTGTAGTTACACTGTAACTAGACTGTAGGTAACTGACAAAATAAAGTGTAACCAATCTGGTGACCTGTACACTACCTCCTACCTTGCACTTCTTTTTACTCCACTTCATCACATGTTTTCACAGTGACCCCCACTTAACTGTTGTAGCTTTAGACACCACTTAATATCATCCCCCACATACACTGCCACCCCAACCCCTTCTGTTTTCCCTGTCCTTCCTGAAGAGCTTGTACCCTGGAACATTTAGAGTCCCAACAGTTGTTCAGGTTAGCCCAAGTTTCTGTAACAGTCACTATGTCTAGTTTGTCTGCAGCCTTCACCACCTAAGCTTCATCCACCTTGAAGCTTCATCCACCTTGATGCCCTGATGTCTGGCATTTATGTATACCACCTTCCATTTGTCCCCCTTCTACAATTCCATCCTTTTGCCCCCTCTGATTTAGTCCTCCCATAAATGGTAGGAAGTCTGCCTTTGTAATGGGATCCAAGCCACTCACCTCTGCAACGTGCCCGGCCCCTTCCCATCAGCCCCGTGTAGTATTATTTAGCTCACATGTGACTGTGTTCCTCAGCTGGTAGCTCCCCATCTTCCTGCTACTCTGCTTCCTCCATTCCTTTGATTTATATTAGCAAAACAAAAGTATAACTCAGAATTATGCTTTGCCAGATACGTTAATGTGTTATTTCATAACTGACTGGAAAGGGCAGAATAAGTGCTGGGTCTGTCAAACTCTCCCCATTCTTTTTCCTTCCTTTCATTTGTCTCTTTTGCTGTCTGTCACATTTCAGTGACTGTTCCTTACTGCTCAACCTCTGCTCCACTTTACCTCAAGGCTGCTCTTTTATGCATCCAACATCATTGTGCAGCACGTTTCTAATCATAATGACCTCTGTTTATCAGCATGTTTAGAGAACAGAAAGAGATCCTGACTTGGCTCTCTCATCGCAGTTTCGGATACCATGGTAGTAGTAGGGTGTGTGTGTGTGTTTTGGGGGAAGTGTTCACTGCAAAGTGCATTTATTGATAACAGACAAAAAAACCTCATGGAATTTACGGTTAGACAAAACACTGGCAAACAGGCTAAGCCTGCGGAGGGAATTTTGCTGAGTATGTCAAAAGCAGTACATATGAAATGCCATGCCACAATATTATCTAGAAGGCTATGAATATGGGGCACCAAATCTATTTTTATGCATGTGAATGTGCACTTTTGGATTTGTGTCAAGGTGAAAATGGAACATTTTAACTTTTCTGCTGGTAACAAGAATAATTTTTTTCCAGTTAAGGGGTAGATTAAATAAAAAGTGCTGATGCAGAGAAACATTGTTTAGTTTTCAGGGCTATAGTTGGTGTTCATGAAAGAACAACTGTTTAGAGCATTAGCCCCTACCCTGCCCCCAGACTCCTGCACAGGAGCCTATTTGTCCAGGGGACACTAACAGTGCAAGTGTTCCTGCATTGCTTTGTTGCCACTCATGACACCAGTAACCTCAATTTGGGGATTAGGCTTAGCTCAGGGTGCTGAAGCCTAGGGATGGTGGAGCTCTCAAATCAAAGCCAGCCTGAGCCTTCGCCCATCATATAATATGCTACCCTCTCAGGAAATACAACAAACAATGTGACTTACTTTTGGTAGTGGTATCTGGTGCAGACTGTACAGTCAGTGAAAACATGCCTGTTGCGCTACCGCCGACCCACCGTCGATAAGGCGATTCTTTTCTCCAGATGCCCAGGCACAGTAGGAGCTACTCTTCTTCAGGCACAACACAGGCTCCTGAGCTACAGAGTCCCTACTAGCTTCCTCCTTGCTGCGGCTCAGTAACTTCAGGGGGGGCTCTTCTAATCTCAGAGCACCAGCTTTCTTCTCTTCAGGCTCCGCTGCTGCCGCTCCTCTTCAGGACTCTCACTCTCAGTACTACCCTAGCAGAATTCAAGGAATGAATGCCGCCATGTTACTGAGCATCTCAGCGTCACCCCACGGGTTCAGAACTAGAACTTCAGGCTTCACTTCAGGGTCACAAAAACTCACAGTCCACCAGCACCAACTTTCTGCTGCAGCTAAGGAATTATGGATGCCGCCATGACTCCGACACCGCAGTTGTAGTCCCTCACTAGCAGCAGCTGCCCCTGGTTAAGCTGAGCTCCACAACCTGACCAGTCTCTCCAGCCCGACTCTCCAACCACGCGCTGCCTCGCCCTCGATTCTCACTCTCCTCTCAGCTGAGCTCAGTTTTACAGTCAGTAATCTACCCCACTGGCACCTCCGCTCTGCACTATCCAGACCACGCACAGCTCCTCAGGCTCTCGTCTACTCCAGGATCGGGATCAGGATAGGAACTGAATAGGAAAATCGATGAAACCACTGGGCATTTAAAGAGCCCGAGCGACCCACCCCCAACTAAAGACACGCCTTCATTTCTTAAAGCAGACCTGATTGAGAGATATGTTTGCCATCTCAATCAGGTCCGCTGGCTGGGGTACGCACATCATATATTTAGATCCCACCCCCATCTGCAGCTAGAGAAGAAGGGAATCACACGGGAAAAACAACAACAACAAAAACAAAAATGTACACGCCAGTCGGCTCCCGCTACCCTTCACAGAAGCATAGGATCAATCTTCTAGGCTGCACAAAAAAGTGGTGGGGCGGCCGCCCCTCCTGCCCCCCCGGTTCTGATGCCAGTGAGCAAAGGGTTGTCAGCCGACTTCATGTCCAGCTCAAAATCAGTCCATCCTCCATGGGAAGTGAGGTAGTTTGAGACATCAAGTCTCAGTTCTGTGCACAGTTCAGGCATAACAAACAAAGGGGTAGACACACAAACAAAGAAAGCAGGTGAAAGACTGGACTCAAATCCTTGGCACCATCACCCAATGGTTTTTCAGTTCCCTGTGGGCAACTGGTGGAGCCAAAGTGGTTCGCTGCTACTCACAGAGGAGTATACCAGTGGTTCAGTGTGGGTCTGCCATGCCCGAAATCAGACAGCACAAGTCCATAAGAGAATGACCACTGTAAGTTCTAGCAAGTCCAAGTAGGCAAAAATGCACTACACTACTCAACACTCAGTTCAAAGAACTCAAATGGATTCCTCACTTTGTACATTCCAACCTGCCCACGGTCACCAAAATGTAACTTAGTAATAAGATTACCCTTCTCAGGTTCTTGTTGGAACTGCACATAAGTGGAGAAATGACAGACAAGTGGTGTCCAGCACTAAAAGTCATTTATTTCTGGTATATGAAGCAGGCTTACAACTAAAACAACGATATCACTGGGAGAATACTTCCAGTCTTTCTTACCTATATGCAGCAGTACGTCTCTTCTAAGAAAGAACGTGCTATGCAAAGGGTCTTATACCCCAGATGATCACTATGACAACGATTAAAAGGATATATATAAACAGTATTATTGGATGATGGAAAATGGTCTGACTTCTCACTAGCCTGGGAAAGCATGCTGAGCTAGCAGAAAAAACAGATAGGTAAAATAAAGGCTCTTGTATCTCATGAAGGACACTTGCAGTTACATATGCAGTTAATTCTGCACTAGCACTAAAGATGTCAGTATTGCCTAACTAATCATTATATAAAAGTATAAACAGAAGTATCTCCCAAGTGTTAAAGTTAGAATAATGGGAAACGCATTATGATTCTCAGTAAAGGTACAGTAGAACTCAGATCCTGACATTTAATGCTTATACGATAAGTGCCCCTGCCCTAAATTTAGTGCATATACATATAAGTATTACTGTCTGCGAGATAGGGGGCCAATCAGGGGTGCTGGTCCATGGATAACACTACAGTGCTACCACATGAGTCCAGGGTTGCTGTGAGAGGTGCAAAATACTGAAATGTCAAAATAACATACTACCATGGTGCTACCATTATGCCAGTGTTCAGAAGAACTGGCAAAAATCTAAATTATGTGATACCATTGTATTACCTGTGTGTGTGTGTGTGTGTGTGTGTGTGTGTGTGTGTGTGTGAGAGAGAGAGAGAGAGAGAAGGGTACAAAATGTCATAGGGATACCACTGTTTTTTCTTTTTTAGATGAAATAACTCAGCGTGAGGGTGTTTCAGTCTTCGAGAGATTTTTTTCTGCACTGATGCTTTTCCTATGTATTATATCATCCCAGTACTCCACATCAGCCAGATCTCTCATGAACTTCTGTACATCATTGTAATTTCATCTGGGTCAAATCTTTCATCAATTTTAATTCAACTTTTGCAAAAATGCAGTCCAAATTTGTATATATTTATTAATATTCTTTTCCAAAATATATGTGGACCGGCCTATCCTGGAGTGATCCAACATTTTATCTATCCATTCCAGGAAAGAAGGTGCTTCTACCTCCTTACAGCATTGCAGGAGGATTTTTTAGCCATTGAAACCTCCATATTCAGTATCACCAATTGCCCATCCTGCAAATCTGGACAAGCAACCGTAAATCCAAATATGGCATTACCTGGGTTGAATGGGATATCCAGTCCCAAAACATTACCCAAAGTGGTCCATATATCTCCCCAATACTTTTTAGATTTTTCACAGGTTATTAACATATGTGCAAGTGTCCCTTTTTGTTTTATCACATCTCTGACAAAGATCAGAGATAGCAGCATTGAATTTATGCAATCTAGAAGGTGTTAAATATGTTTTCTGGATTGTATTAAAGTATATTTGTAATAACTTATTATTTTTTTCCTGAGTAAAATCCAGGTTAATGTATTTACCCCAGCGTTCCATAGTCACTGGAACCTCTAAATATCTATTCAAAGCCTGTCTAACTGTTTCCATCGGGGGACTGTTCTGTCAAGAACCCATAGATTTTTGAAATTAGGTGTTTGTTAGAATCCAAACTTTCAAACAGTATACTCAAAGGGATCTCTTGTATCTTAAGGAGTTGTTATTTTTTAATATAATTTTTAACTTGAAGGTATTGCCATCTCTGCTCAGATGTTATCCCATACTTTGCCTGAAACTGTTTGAATGTCAATAACATATCCCCTTCATATAAATTCCTTATCAAACAAATTTGTTTTGTTTGTACCATTCTTCAAACACCTTGGGTGGGATATTCAAAAGGGTTGCACTATGTGCAATAGGGTTGCGCCAGCGCAAGTCCGAAAATGCACCATCCTGCAATATTCAGCGGGAGGCAGTTGAGCCACTGAAAACATGCTGAGCAATGTTAATGCAATGAAGGTATGCGCAACCGAAGGGTAGAACCATGCATAAAGTGCTAATGTGATATTTCAAAGGCTTGCACAATGTGCAACAGTTGATCATGAAGTGAAGTTGCACACGGCAGAAATGAGCCAAAATAAAAAGGCTCAAGGAAGAAGCGCAAGAACACGACAGGGAATGCACATGAGGCAGCCAGACAGAGCAGGCCACAGCAGCAACCAGTGCGGGCCAGGGAGTGGTGAGGACAGAATAGGGGCAGCTGAAGGTGTGTGGGGCCACAGAGTGCAGAGGCCAGTAGGTGGACCCGGTGCAGTGGAGGTAGCAGTCAGGACAGCGGGGGGAACAGATCAACAACAGCCAGGGGGGACACAAGCCAGGGAGATGGACAGTGCCAGCTTCCACATGGAAGCTATAATGAGGGGTGAGAAGGCATGCTGCAGGGGGACGTGGTCATGGAAGGGCCCGTTGGCGGTACGCCCCCAACAGGCAGTACCGTGCCTGGATCAGATTTGAGCTGTATTCAGACGTAGAGATCATGGGCTGGTACCGCCTGAACAGGGCAATACTGAGGTGGCTCTGTGAGCTGTGCAGTGATGTGATGCAGGCACCCTCACAATGGAGTCACGCTCTGTCAGTGGAGACAAAGGTAACAGCCTGCATGTGCTTGCTCGCACGGGTACCTTCCAGAGGCCAACAGGGGACACCACAGGCATAACAAGCTGGCCACATCACGCATCTCACCCAGTTCCTCAGTACACTGCTGCCACATGCTGCAGAGTACATCCATTTCCCCAGCACTGCGGCAGAGCATACAGCAAACATACAGGAGTTTCTACAGGGTAGCACGTATGCATGGCAGCAATAGATTCCACCCATAGTTATTCGCGACACCACCTGGCCCACCGGGGCTGCATATCACAATCGGAAGGGGTTCTCCATTGTCAACTGCCAGGTGGTGTGTGATGCCAGTGGGCACATCATCAATGTCTGTGCCACGCACCTTGGCGGAGCACACGATTCTATTCATATGGTACCAGTCTGCACTGTGCCATTGATTCGAGGTGGGGACATCCCCACAGGACATCTGGAGTGGGTAAGTATGCATGTGGGATTGGCAGAGTGGGGGCAAGGGTGGGTAAGCCACAGGTGCCACCAGGAGTTTCACCACGGAGGCTGGGGCGATATGGGCCTGAACAAGACACTAACCTCCACTATCTCCACACAGGTGACAGTGATACCCACTCCGCCCCTGCTGCTCACACCCTACCGTGCCCCACGCACCTATCGCAGCCACGCCCAATGCAGAGGCACATGCCGCCACATGCAACATCATTGAGCGGGTGTTTGGGATGCTGAAGGCATGTTTCCAATGCCTAGGACACCTCCGGGCGGTGCCCTGACAGTACAGCCCCTCAAAGGCCTGTGGGATATTCCTGGCCTGTTGTATTCTGCACAACATGGCCAAAGACTGTGATAGCCATACAGGTCAAGGAGGGGGACAGCGGATGGGGATGCTGGTGATGCCGGGATGATGGGGGATGAGCAGCCCCTTGGACGGGCGTGACCTCGACTGATCCGCTGGCTCCCAGCTGCACCGGGACACCATCACAGAGGAGCACTTTGCACAAAGACAGGTAATGGTTATGGGGCCATGTGCAACCAACATTGTCCAGTGCACAAACCCACACACACGGGTAACACACCAGGGTGCATGACCTGCGAGGGGAGTGGAAGGGTACAGGAGCACAAAACACAACCAGGGAGGGGTGAACAGTCACACGCCACATGGAGAGACACACACACACACACACCCAGGCACAAGTGCACAGGGCAGGTGCAGCAGAGCAGGAACAGACATGTGAACCACACACATCCACAGGCCACCTCTACCACCTGTACTTTCCATGTACATGTGTGTCAGATGCTGGGCACCCTTGCACCATGGTGTACAGTGCAATGCAGGTATCATCATGCACACACACCTGTGGACAGCAGTCGGGGAGGGTGTGCAGGTGGTCCGTGTGTCGGCGTTGGGCAGGTGCACCCACTGGTGCCTGCCCACCATAACACTCGATTGCACACAAGGCAGCACTATAGAGGGCCCGCACTGGGAGACAGGGTCAGCCATGGCACTGTGCCACGGCCACTCGGATGCATGGGTGGCCCGCTGAGACCCAGCAGCACTGGCAGGCTGAGCATGGCCTCTTGGGTGGTACCGTGACCACCAGGTCCCACTGCGCCGAGCGCCGATCTTGTCCGCGACAGGGGTCTGCAGCATACTGAACATACCTGCACCAGGGGTGCTCGGGATGCCCACAGCCGAACCCGTGTCAACAGGCTTAAGGCTGTGATGACACCTGGAATGGGAGTGGATAGTGTACTGCATGGCGTGCGTGGCACAGGGGCATCTGACTGTGTGCCCATGCGGCCACGACAGCGACCAATGCCTGAGTCTGCCTGTCAATGGCGGCGGTCACATCCATCCACAACTGGTCAATCTCTGCAAGGATCCTCCCACTGTCCCTGCTGTGCTGCTCCACAGCCACACTCAGTGCCTCCAAAGATGCTGCAACCTGCATCTGCTGCTGTACCGATGCCCGCAGCAGGTGGGTGTGCTAGTCAAACGGGCCATCTGCCACATCGGCAACCTGTCCCTCAGGGTATGGAAGGGCCTGATGTTCATCACCCTTGAGGGTGGGCGCTCACCAGGACCAGGTATGGGCAAGTCAACAGACCATGTACATATGCCACCACTGGAACCCCTGTACCCCAGACCCGTGGGTGACTGCTGCTTGCCCCTCCGCCTGCTGTGCCTAGGGAACCAGTTTTTCCTGCTGTGGCCACAACAGTGCATGTGACCTGTACAGCCACCGGTGCTGCCCCACCGGTGTGACAGGCACAGCTCAGGACTGTGCTGGACATGCTGGCACACACTTTGGAACCAAGCTAGGTCCATGGGCGTGGAGTTGTCCTGTTGTGTGTCCATTATGACACGTGTCACATGCCCATAGTGGTCATTGCATCATCAATGGTGCAGGTTTAGCCACAGCACAGCATGCTGGCATGCTTGCATGCCAGACTGCTGAGGCACAAGAAGGGCACCCTCACACCTGTCTCACGACATCAGAGATAGCAGCCAGGCAACACTGGTAAAGCACGCTGGTTACCAGTGGAGGTGGTTGGACCCTCCTCCAACTCCGGCTGGATGTCCACAGTGGACGGGCCTTCCACCACTACCCCCTGCAGATGCACAGGATCTGTAACAGAAAGTAAGAACATGTTAGTGCATGTGATCTACCTTCCCCCCCTGACCATGTCATACCATGCAGTGATGGGCTACCACCTGTCTGGAAGTCACCTCCCTCAATGGCACTGCACTGCATGGATGCAGCAAGATGATCCTCCACCGGGCTCAGCTGCACTCGCTGACCCCACCTGTAGCAGCGTGTGTTGCCCTGCGGGCTGCCACCTTCTCCTTCACCCTCCTCCCGTCAGTCCCCATCTTCTTTTTACATTCCTGACGAGCACTGGTGGCTTCTGTGCAGGTTTACGTGCATGCCACCCCTCCCATGTAGCAGCACGGGTCTGAGGGGTGCCCCGCTGTCCACTGGAGTGGCTCTTCCTCCAGGTAGGCCCTGAAGAGTGCCTCTGTCTCCACTTTCATGAAGTTGGGCCTCTTCCACCCACCATCATCCTCCTCACCCATTCCTGGCTCGCCATGTCACAGTCTGTATGGGCAGTGGACACCTGTGACTGTGCAGTATACAGCAATTCCCTAAGACCATAGTCCAGAACATCACACAGCATGCAACTCACCTATCACCTGCAGTAACCGAATATGGCCACTGCAGATCAATGTTGCACATTTATAGCGCGATGCATGCAAATTAGGAGTGGAGCAACTTTAATGAGATGCAAATCGCAGCACTGCACCATTGAATGGCTGATCAGATGATTTGCATATGATGGCTGAATATCACGCTGTTGCGCTTTGCACAATAGGGTTGAGCTGGCTGAGCCAATGGCGCAGTTCTGTGACTGCGCGTAGGCACACCGCGACCGCGCATGCCCAGGTAATCTTACACAGGTGTCTGCCAAGCTGATGACGTATTGTGCGATGGCACCAGGACACGCCACCATTGTGCCAGTGGTGTTACAGCACCGTCACCACATGGCGCTGTGGCACAACTGGTAATAGTCCACTGTGGCAATGGCTGCAGGTGACCGATCACGCTGACGTGAGACGTCCAATGGTGCTGTGTGGCTCTTGTGCCAGGGACCCATGACCTGTGCCCGACCTTTGCCCCTGGTGCTGTATGTACGATGGCATGTTTCGTAGCTTATCGCGCAGTGTTCTGCACAGCCGATAGGGATCGGATCGCCATAATGAATAACAGCGCAGATAGGGACTGATGGAGTTGTATTGTGCAACATTTCCACGGGTGTCAAGGCCAGTGAGCACACATATTGCTTTACTATATACCTGCAGGGATGGCACGAGGAGAGCTCCACAGTGGAGTGCTTTGGAGGTGGCCAACCTGGTGGCTGTGGTGGAGCCTCACCATGGCCCACTGTTTGAGGAGGAACCCTGAACATGGCCAACACCCATGGTGGCAGCAGGTGGCCACTGATCTTGAGCAGGCCACTGGGTGGTGGAGAACACTGGAGCAGTGGCAGGTACTGCACAGTGACCTGCACAGGGAGGGAGCGGGCACTGCTGGTGCAATCAAGGTCACGTGCCAGAGGGGCATGGTGCCTAGGCCAGGTGGTTGAGCCATCTATGCACCTGTATTGACCGCATGGGTAACACTGTGTATTGTGACTAGCACATGGGGAGGGTTGGTCTATGGTTGGCTGGACGGTGTTTGCAGGTTGTGTGATGTATGGGTCTGGCTGTGTGGGCAGGCACACTCATTAGAGGCAGGGGGCTGTCAGCTTTGGGATTTCACTGATGTGTTTCTCAACTTGTTTCCCACAGGCGTGGAGGAGTGGAGACGGGCCCAGGATGAGGCCTCGGAGGAGGGGTCGCGAGGTGCTGGTCAAGGTGGTGGCGGTGTTGGGCCACAGCAGCAGCAGCAGCGGCTCTGATGAGGGTGAGGTGTCATTACATCATGGATGCTGTGCATGCATGCTGTGGGGCAGGCTATGGCACTATCCATGGACAACACTGCCATGCATGGCGATGTGACAGTCAGCACTGTCCAGTGGCACTGCATGTCTGTGAGTGTGTCACTGGTGGTCCATGCATGCACTGGGCACATGGCTGTGGCACTAACTTCCCACCACGTAGCCACATCACTGTACAACCTTGGTTGTGCTGTGCTGGTCATGGGTGGGGTGTGTGTGCAGTGGCACACATGGCTGTTGCTGCCTGGTTGCGCTTGTCTTGTGCACAGTCACTGTGGGTGGGTGCAGTCCATCACAGGGGTGGGGCACTTGGCTGTATGCCATGCATGTTGGGTGGGCTTCAGGGTTGTGGACAGTCACAGCCATTTATTCTGTTCCCTTGTCCTAGGTGTCTGGGTCCTGCGGAGGATTGAGCAGGCTGTCCACCACCTGCTGGAGGTTTCACTGGAGTCCCTGGGCATTCTGGGAGATGCACCAGGGAATGAGGCATCGGAGGAGGACACGGGACCAGAGGCAGCCTGATGCTGTGCAGCCTGGAGGCAGTCTGCCCACCCTGCCCCCACCCATCCCTCACACCCTGCCTTCCTCACTCAGTTATTCACCCTGCCCCTACCCACCCCTACCTTGTACCTGTACTCCCACCCCTTTCTTGTATATAGCTGTATATAGTTGTGTGTTCATGTTAATATTTTCTTTCTACAAATTTATTTTGATATGAATACTGTGGTGGTCTCTGATTTGCAGCTGGCTATGGGTGCTCAGTTACAGTGGTGTGCATGGCATCTGGGGTGGTATTGCCCTGGGAATGTGTATGTGTGTGCATGGGGAGGTGTCCCTGGTGTGGTAGTGGCTTTCAGCCGGTCTGGCCGTGTGCTGCCACACACTGCTGTGTGCTCCTGGTGGGTCTGGCTTGTATGGTTCTGTGGTACACACAGTTGCATTGTGGCGGGGGCATGGGGATTCCTGCAGTAATGGTCACAGTCACTGCTCATGGAGTGGTGTCTTGGGGTACCAGTGCAGGTGTGCTGTGCACAGGGGTGCTGTTGTGCACTTGGGTTGTCCGCCTTGTGTGGCAGTCTCAGCTTGCCAGTGGGTGCTGGGGCACCATGGCCCAGCTGTGCTTTGTTGGCTTGTCCCCATGGGCTGGTGGATATTCAGTCCCTCCACCAGTGATGCTGTGCTTTGGGTGGGTGTGTATTTCTTCTGCGTGTGTTCCTGTGCCCATCTGTGGCATGGGTGCTGTGCCCCTGCCTACCTCCCTTGTTGTGCAGTTCCATTGCTCTGCTGCTGGGGGGCTCTCTGCTTGTGCTATGGCGCCTATGGACTGCTCAGCTGGGCTGGCCTTGTTGTGCTATGGTGTATCATATGTGCTCAGCTTCCCCTTCCTGGTTGCGCTATGGTGCAGGTTGTGTGATATTCAGACATTGGCTGGTTGCACAATTTAACTTGCTCCATGTTTGAATATCGCGTCTGTTGCGCATGTGCGCAATTGACTTGTGCTTGCTCCTGCTATTGCGTACATTTTGGGCGCAGTTTGAATATCTTGCCCCTTATCTACTTGTGGAGGAAAATTCCCATTCCTAAAAATGGGAGTCCATCCTGAGATGGATCTTTTCCACATATTTTTCTTTATTGCCTGATTCCAGGCTTGAAGTGTAGATTTAGTTATATCTAAGGCATCTATGAGAGCTGTCTCCTGTATATTATTATGTAAACCCAATAGATTTATAAGTTGCAACCCTGTTACTTCTTCTTCTATATCTAAACCTGCCCCCTTCCTCCTCTTCTGATGGAATCAGTAGTATAAAATTTCCATTTGTGCTGCCAAATAATAATTCAAAAATTAGGACAGCCTAATCCCCACTTTCCTATTAATCATTAATTTCTCCAGTGATATTCTAGTTCTCTTTCCCTGCCACGAGAAATCCCTGATCAGTCTATCCAGTTTCTGAAAAAATATTTTGCTTAAAGCAATTGGAATTGACTCAAAGAGAAACAAAAGTTGTGGCAGGATATCATTTTACAAATATTTATTCTGCCAATCAGGGGCCAACGGCAAATGTTGCCATTTGTCTAGATCTCTCTTTATTCTGTCCATCAATGGGTCATAATTCAATTGCAGCACCCTATTCATATTAGTTGTCAGGATAATTCCTAAATATTTAATTTTTTCCTGTATTATATTTTTTAGCACAAGATTTGTTATCTTATTTACCTCTCCAAGATATAGCATTTCGCTTTTCATCCAGTTAACTCTATAACCTGACAATTTACTGAAGTATTCTAGTATATCCCCTATTATGGGATAGGAGCAATTTGGATCTTTCACCATTAATAGAATATCATCTGCATAAAGTAGTATAGGTGATTTTGCAAAATCACCCCTGTTGATAATTACCCCTATCTGATCCCTTAACTCCCTGATCTTAATTGCCAAAGTTTCCAAAAAGATAGCAAAGAGCAGGGGGGAAGCGGGCACCCCGCCTAGTTCCTCTTAATAATTTTGTTGGGCCAGAAAGAGAACCATTAGTTTTCACCCTAGCTTGAGGGGATCTATACAGTAGTTTAATCCAATCCACAAATTGCGCCTCCAGCCCACAAGCCCTCATTACTTCGAACAGGAAAGGACACTGCGTCCTATCAAAATCTTTTTCACCATCAAGAGATATGAGTGCAGTGTCCATTCCAGCCTTAGCTTATATAATAGGAAAATGCCCTTTGTGTATTATGTTGTAATCTCCTGTCCTTTATGAATCCAACCTGATCATAATGAATCTGGAATTATTCCTGAAAGTCTATTTGTCAAAATTTTCATAAAGATCTTATAATCAGTGTTCAATAAAGATATTGGTCTATATGACCCACAGCATTCAGAATCTTTATCTTTTTTTAAAATAAGTGTAATGATAGCTTCATTAAAGGATGGTAATTTCTGCTTCTTTAAAAAATGAATTAAATAGTTCTGCTAATATGGGAACAAAAACCTCAGACATATTTTTATATAATTCAAATGTTAACCCATCCGGTCCAGGACTTTTCCCATTTGGTTGCTCTTTTATAACTTTTTCAATTTCCCCCTTAGTTCTATCATTATTCAGCATTCCTAAATTCTGTCTTGTAGCCTTTAATAAAGGTATTTTTGAATATATTCCCTAATATGAGTAACCTCTACTTGCTGTTCTGGTGTATACAATTTCTCATAGTAGGACTCAAATATTTCATTATTCTCATTCTCTTCAGTGAGTACTGAACCATCTTCCCTTCTTATTTTGGGGATCCTATTACTGTTTCTTTCACATTTTAATTGATAAGCCAGAATCTTTCCAGGACAGCCCCCATAATAATAATACTTGGCTCTACTTTTATATATCTTTCTATTTGCTTTTTCCTGCATATGTTTTTCCACCCTGCTCTTTGCCAAAAGGAACCCTTTTTCTGACTGCTCTGTCCCTTCTTGAATATGCTTTTCCTCCACACACACCAGTTCTTTCTCTATCTCCTCTACATATTTATTATATTTTCTATTCCTAATCCCTTGTTGAGTCACACGCCACCCCCTAATGCAGGCTTTCAAGGCATCCCAAAGGCTATTAATTTCAGTACCCTGCTTAGCATTAAAAACCCAAACCCAACAAATTTCTTCTTGTATTTTGCCCTTGGATCCCGGACAGATCCAAAGTGAATTATCTAATCTCCATGAAATTTGTGTTCTACCCTCCCCTACTTTTCCCAATTCCATAGTCAAAACAACCAGTGAGTGGTCTGATATCCTGACAGATTCATATTCAATCTTCTTGGCTGACCTCTTTATTCCCTTGGACAAAATAAAATAATCTAATCTAGAGAAATTCTTATATGTTTTTGAATAATATGAAAACTTCTCCACGTCAGGATATAGTTCTCTAAATGGATCAATTAGATTGAGATCTTTAATCATATTTTTTGCCATTATAATAGCTTTTCTCTTTTTTCCAACATGGGTGGTTTCCTATCCAAAATTCCATATGTTAGACTAAAGTCCCCACCTGCTATTATTTCCATATTGTACTGTGAAATTTCCAAAAAGAATTTAGAAAAAAAAGATGGGTCATCGTGGTTAGGGCCGCATACTGAGGCAATCAACCAATTTTGTTCCCTCAATACTACATGCAGAATGATGTAGTGTCCTTCCATATCCCTAACCATCCTTACCACCATGTGTGAAATACAGTAGTTGCCACAGACGCTGCCAGCTATTTCCAGATATTTCACGACATTTCTAAAGAGTTTCTCTCTGCTGCCCCTACTGTAGAAATGGAGAAAGCATTAGATATATCTAGAAATATCACAGAAATTGTGGGAAATAGCTGGCAATGTCTGTGGCTGCTACTGTATAATTACTAATATAAACTGCTACTCCCCTAGCACTTTCTGGATAGAATAAACAGTAGCTCTTGGCTCCCAAAAGATTTCCAAAATACACTGCATCTTCTGGTTTACAGTTGTGTCTCTTATATAAAAAGAAAACGATCTATTTTTTTTATTATACCAATAACACTTATTTTTGATCTCTCTACTTCATTGAGGTTCCAGTCATGAACTTAAAATCAGTCATTTTTTACTGCTCCCCCTACATCTAGATATTCATTTCAATGCTGCTTCTCTGAGTTCCATCTTAACCTGTAGTAATTTGTATTTTGACTTTGTCCCCACATTCCTTTTTCCTTAACTTCATTTTGAAATTGAAAAACCATTAAGCACCCACAATTATTGTGCCTTTGTTTCTGCAATTTTATTTGTCACTTTTTTGTGCCTTCTCCCCAAATGCTATACACCCCTCATATTCCTTAGACTCCTCTCCTTTTTTCTGTTTTTTATGTCTATCCAAGGTCTGCATCTGTTCTCTCAAACAACTATCTTTGTGACCCTTCAACACAATATTCCTAAAAGGAGACCAAATATTTAATATTAATCCAACCCCATATCCTAAAACCAAGTGGTCACTTACCCCCCCCCCATTTGAGATTATTGAGGGCTCTAGTGCATGACAGACAGCTTCTGGAGACAGTCTGCTGAGCAAGGGTAAACTCCCCCCCATGCACAGACACATCCACAGCTCAGCTTCCTCTTACTAACTCTCCAGTCAAATAACATTTGCTGCAGCCCTTCCAAATTAATCTCCTCCATCTCAGTTTTCCTAGAGGTGCCTATCCACTTAGGTTATATAACCTCCCGCCAGCAGACTCTTCCTTGTGATCCTTTTTCTTATTTTGCAGGAAACCTCAGCTTCCTGTGGGTCTACAAAAACATGACTCTCCCTTCCCAAAAGACTTTTAACCTTGCAGGATATAGCATAGCATAAAAAATTACTTCCCTACATAATGTATCCCTAACTAAATCAAAACTCTTTCTTTTTATTAATACAGAAGGTGGAAGCTTGGGAAATATCTACAATTTATGTCCTCCGAACATCAAGCCTTTTTCATTTCTAGCTTTAGCCAAGATCTTCTCCCTGTCCTGAAAATTCAGTGTCTTGACATACATAAAATGTGGTCTGTTCTGATTACCTCTTGGGGCAAACACCCTATGAGCTCTATCAAGTTAGATTTTTTGTGAGGGATATTGTTGGCTCTTAATATCAGATAACTTACTTTCACAGAAATTCTGTGGATCTGACCCTTCTATACCCTCAGGAAAATTTCCTATGTTTACATTTGCTTTCCTTTATCATGACTCAAGATCTTCCACCTTTAATTTAAGTTCTTCAGGTTCTTTACAGCATTCTGTAACTGAAGTGGATATTCTAGGAAGAGAATCTTCTAGGTCTCCCATTCGTTTTTCACATTCTGTTGTTCTCAGAGAGAGGGATTCTATTTTGTCAATGACTTCAGAGAATTTACTGGGCAAAGTGCTTACTGCCTCATTTATTTTTTGAAACCTTCCCTTATTTCTTTTAAAATCAATTCTTGTGGGTCTACAACATTAAATTCACTATTTCCTTGTTCTTGAGGTTCCTTATATCCTTCATCCTGTCGCTCTTCCCTCGAACCCCCATCTGGATATCCTTTTATTTAATTGGGCATTCATTTCTAAATCTTCTTCTTGTAATCTACAATCTTCCTTCATTTATTTTAATCTTTGAGAAGATATCATATGTGCAGGTAGGTGAAGAAAGCACTATTGGAGGTAAAGATACTTTTGTTGCTCCAATATCCAAAAAGTTGTTAGAACTCCCTTTATTTGTTTTTGTTTTCCTCTTTTTCTTTTTCAAACACAAACCTGTTGTAGCCCAAGAGTCTTTCTCAGGCTCCAACATTGCTGAGGGGCTATTTGACTTTTTTCTCTTCTTTTTCTCTTTATCTTCTGCTCCTAAAGGAGCTTCCTTTAAACATTTTAATACTGGATCTTGATAAGCTGATTCCTGACACCACCCGGGTGTTTTAGCCCTGCCCATGTCTTCTTTATTCAGTTTAGATGTGTTTTCCCCCACAATTAAGGTTTTATTTGCTTGAAAGAGAAAAAAACCTCTGACTGGGTAGTCCAGATGAAGGGTTACCTCGGGCCTGTTTTAGTTCTTTCAATGGCCTCCTGAAAGGTATCAGACTCTCCTGCTTCTCTCACTTGTTCAATTCTCTCATCTCTCTTCCCAGTATCCATACTCTTTTTCTGTTCCAATGTTTGTGTGGGCTGGAACAATTCAACTGCTGCAGCATGCACTAATTCAGAAACTCATCGATAGAGCTTCAACATTCCCCCACGTCTACCCACTATCAGGAAAGAATGCAAAGTATTTTTTTTTATCTTTTTTCTGTTCTTTTCACATTTACAACTATCACAACATGCACCACTTTAAGAAACCCATCGATCAGACTTCGACATTCCCCAAGGGCTACTGGCTATCAGGAAAGAATTCTGAATATTTTTCTTTTCACAGCTTTAACTATCACAATGAATACCGATTAGGAAAACCCGTCAATAGGACTTCGCCATTCTCCCCATGGTTGCCTGCAATCAAGAAAGAATGCTGAATATTTTCCCCCTCTTTTCAAATCGATGAGGAAAAAGAAAGAGGTAAAGAGAGCCCCTTCCATACCAGGTCAAAGCACTTTTCTCTATTTTATCGAGAGAAAAAAAAAGGCAGAGGGATACCAACTCCTCCACTGTTTGTGGACGCTCCCTTTATGCAAGCAGGAGGGTGGGTCTGACCTGAACGAAAGCTCAGCAGTTCTCCTTGTGCACTATGCCCTCAACTGAGCATTCTGGGAATTCAGGATGCTCCACCTCCTCAGGATTTCACCATGGAAAATCAATATGTAGCCTACCACTGTGATACCAGAGTACCACTGGGTGGTACCACTGTGGATTTTTCTGCTTACCATGGTATTGCCATTGTTATACGACTGTACTGCCATTGTGATGAATTCAGCAAGGGGAAATAACATAAAAAAAGAAGTGTTTATAACAAATGCAAGCAGAACAAGAGGAATGTTAAGAGTAAAGAAACGTCTTGGCTCTTCTTGAACAGGACCCAAAAATGTGACGGAGGAACTTCCAAAAGCAGGAACAATGTCTGATGGCAAACTCTCTAGCAGTGACAAGCAGCTGGGTGAGCTAACAGGGGAAGTGGTGACAGCTAGATGTAGGATGATGTCTTCCTTCAAACTACCAGAAACAACATGTGGGCCCTTCCATGGTAGCAAATGGTTACCTGAAAAATCTTTACTAAATGCCGAATGAAGGCCTATATGTTTTTGGAAATGGGTCTCTGACCCAGACTGGAGTCCATAGAAACAGAGAAGCTGTCAGCAGAAAAATACATCTTGGCCCACCTAGTCTACCCTAAAATCCCTTCCTAATGTGTTACCATAGACCCTAATTGATCTCCGGCATTACCCCCGACCCCAACTCTGTTACTAAGGTCCCCATGTGTGTATCCCATCCATATTTAAAATTTGTTATCATTTCAGTACCCATCACCTCTACTGGGAGTCTGTTTCAGGTGTCCACCATCCTTTCTGTGAAAAAATATTTCCTCACATCCCTCTAAGTCTCCCACTTTTCAGCTTAATATCATGCCCCCCCCATCTCTGAGCATCTCTTTCTGTGCAATATGCCACCATCCTGTACCATAATGGTACTCTTGAGGTACAGTATTTGAATGTTTCCATAATTTCTCCCTTTTTTTTCCATTCCTCCAATCCACACATATTAATTCTCTGAGACCTTCTTCGATGCAGTTCTGATGCAGGCAATGCACTATTTTGAATGCCCTTATCTGTACAGCCTCCATCCAGTCTATGTCCTTCCTGAGATGAGGCATCCAGAACTGGACACAGTGGTCCAGGTGTGGCCTCACCATTGATCTATATAGGGTAACAGTGTCTCCTGTTTACTACTGGTGATACTCCTCCCTATGCACCCCAGCATTCTGCTAGCCTTTTCTACTAAACTATTACACTGCTTTGCTGCCTTCAGGTTGTCAGATATGATGACCCCAGATTCCTTTCCTGTTTTGTCATTGTTAACACCTCACCCATAAAAGATACACTGTCCTTGGATTTATGTGCCCTATGTGCAAAATTTTACATTTCTGTACATTGACGCCAGTTGCCAAATCCTTGCCCAGTCTTCCATTTATTTTTAGATCTTCCCTCATCCCCCCCCTACTGTGTGGCCATCTCTTGCAGATTTTGGTGTCATCCGTAAGTAGGCATATCTTTCCTACCAGCCACTCTGGGATGTTACCAATACAGACACTGAAGAGGACTTGTCCCAGTACTGACCCCTGTAGCACCCCACTGGTTACCTTACCTTCCTCTGAGTGAACTCCATTCTTTACTACCCTATGAGTTCTGTTATGTAGTCAACTTTATGCCAATTTTACTATCTTGCAGAAAAGTGACAACAAAGGCTCAAAAGATGCTGGGGTGTATTGCCAGAGGAATTGTGCCCAGTAGAGGGGAGATCATACTGCCACTGTACAGATCTTTGGTGACCCCTCACCTGGAGTACTGCTTGCAGTTCTGGCACCCCTACATAAAAAAAGATGTTAAATCACTGGAGGGGGTTCAGTGCAGAGCAACCCTGATGATCTTCAGTACGAAGGACAAATCCTATGAGGAAAGACTGATGGAGCTTAACATGTTCTCCATGGAAGAACAGAGAGAAAGAGGGAACATGACAGAAACCTTCAAATAAACAAAAGGTATAAATAAAGATTAAGGTGAGAAAAGGATATGAGGGGGCACAATCTAAAGTTGGAGGATGGTAGATTCAGAAAGGAAATGAGAAGGCACTTTTTTATGGACAGAGTGGTAGCAAGGTGGAACACACTGCCTGAGGAGATGGTATCCTTGAAAATGGTGAGCAGTTTTAAGAAGGGATGGGGCAAAGTCATGGGGAAGGTCATCACTGAGGCATGGGGAGGGGCAACAGCTAGTATGGGAATGAAATTGGATATGTGAGTAGGAGACAGGGGAGCAGCTGCAATGCAACAGACTGCTAGCTGCACACTTGAGCAGACTAGACAGACCACAAGGCCTGTATCTCCTGGCATTCTTTGTATGTTCAAATCTTTGGATCCACTCTCATGCTGCCTACAATGTTCTGTGTGGAACAGTTTCAGGGCACTACTGAAATCTATGTAGACCATATCTACCAGGCCTCCCTGATCCACCTCCCAGGTATCCCAGTCAAAAACTCTTATCAGGTTTATTTGGCAAGATCTACCTGCTGTGACCACATGCTGCCTCAGATTCTGCAGTCCACTGCTGTTAAGGTATTCCCAAATCCTTTATTTAAATAGGCTTCCATAACCCTGCTCATCATCAAAGTCAAGCTTGCAGGTTGGTGGTTTCTGCCTCCTCACTATTCCCACTTTTGTGTAGTGCAGGCACACAGGCAACAAAGATGGCACAGGGATTGCATCACAAGTCCTATGAGGATAGGCTGAAGGACTTGAATATGTACTGCCTGGAGGAGAGGAGGGGGAGAGGGGATATAATAGAGACATAAAAAGTACTTTACAGGGAGGAACAGGGTTCAGGAATACACTATTTTCCAGCAAAAAAAGATGTTCTGGGACTAGAGGGTATGGAATAAAGTTGGAGGGAGGGTGATTCAGAGAAATGTAAGGAAGAATTTCTTCACAGAAAGGATGGTGGACAAGTCATGGGCTGAGCAATCACAGGATTTAAGAATGCATGGGATAGACCTAAGAGAATTCTGGAGATCAGGATTATGGGACAACAGACTTCTACAAAAGCATAAAGGAACTTACAAGCTCAAACTGGCAGATCTGGTGAGCCATAGGCTCTTATCTGCCAACAGTGTCTATGTATCTGCACTTCTCCAGTCCCCTGGAACTTCCTCCATATCCAGTAATAGATTGAATAGGGTTGTCAGAGGCACAGACAGTTCCTTCTTGAGTTCCTTCAGTATAAAAGGGTGAACTCCATCTGGCCAAATTGCCTTGTCTACTTTTAGTTTTCCTAGTTCCCTGAGGATTCTTTGCTCTGTAGAAGTGCTAGTGTCCATGTCCCTTCCATTCATGACCTTTTCCACTATCTGTAGTCTCTCACCTATCACTTCCTTTGTGAATTCTGTACAAAAGTACTTATTCAGTATATCAGCTATCTTCTGATCCTCTTCCTATATCCTCCATCCCTTTAGTCTTATTATCCTTGCCTCGCTTTCTTTCTCTTTTGTTAGGTTCCTGGAAAAAGTTGTATCCCTCTTTAATGCTGATAACCAGTGTTTTCCTCCATTTGTGTTTTAGCTCTCCTAACTGCCTTCGCCGACTCCCTTTGTTTCTCCTGATAACTCTACCTATCCTCATCCTTCTGTGTCATCTTGTATCTTTTGAATGCCTGCTTCTTTTCTGTTACCTTCTCTGCCACTTCCTTGGAGAACCACAGCAGTCTCTTCTCTTGCTCTTAGTAACTTGCTTGACACAGAGGTTTGTTGCCTTCTCAATGGGCTGCTTTATCCTTACCCACTTTTCCTCTATCCCACACTTATTCCTTATTCCTGCTATGGCTTCCAAGAGGTACTCTCCCATTTTCATGAAACTGTACCTCCTGAAGTCCAGGACCCTCATTTTAGTGTGTCTTGGTCCTGACCCTGTCCATATACTGAACCACATTACAATTAGAGGTAAGTGAAGTGCCTAAAATTAGCTACATACAGTATTTCACATAGAACCTGAATTTTGCATAATACTACACAAAGCAAAGCAAATTACTATGCATATCAAAGTAACGCAAAGTTCCCATTGCTCTATATGGACGTCACATTACTTTGCCTTGTTTTTGTGCTCATTAAGGCAAATTTGCAGTGAATCATGAGATGTAAGGTCACATAGGCTTTATATGGTCCATGCAGCCTCAACTTATTGTAGGTGTGTAATGGAAAGCTGGAGACAGTTTCCTCCCAGAGTTCTGAGATTCAAACCCTCAAAAAAATCTTTAAAAATGCCTTTTTGCCACAAATTTTCATGTCAAAATTTAGTAAATCGATTGTAGTAAACCCTTATGTGGTTATATCATCGAGCATTTATTGAGTTTTGTGAATATTAAATGTTAATATAGTTGATTCAGTGTCTGTACTGAGAGACAATGTAGAAGTGGGCTTCGGGGCAGGGGAGGATCTGTGGTGTAGAAGGGAGATTAGTGAGAAAGGCAGTTTTTTTAAGTGTTGTTGGTTAGTGTCTTTGTTTTTTTGTTGAGGTATACACAGGAAAATTTCAATTGATTGTTTCTAAGTTTGTTTCTGTTTGCTATGCATTTTTTCAGTCATTTTAAAAGACTGTCTGTGTTGTACTTTACTGAATAGTTAACGTTTCTGTGCCTGACTTTTAATCTGTGTGCATGCTGTCAATTGATATGCATTTTATTGCAGCACCACAATTGCAGTACTCTGACTTTCTCAGCCTGTCTGCAAAATTGTTCCTGCTTCTCTGTAGGTAGATACTGCTGCCCCAATGAAAACAAGGTATTGTTTTTGACTGTCAGATTTGGGAGTACTGGTTAAGGATTCCAGGACAGGTCTTTTGTTGTGCCTGTGCAGCTGGATTTACAGTGTTGCTTCCCATCCTCCCAAAAGGGTGGGAATATAAAGCTGCTGTTAATTGGTTGGGTAACCTGACCTAGCCCTTATCTGATATACAGAAATAAAACAATCTGGGTTAGCCCACATCACCAGGTGACCCACCATTATCTTTAGTTAAAGCACAAGCATTCGAGTTATATCAAAATCAAGGTAAAATGTCTTAGATGAAGGCTGCTATAACTCCATAAATGCTTCACCTAGTAATTATGCCATAGTCCCTCCTATATTCTCTGTAAGTGACAGTTTTAATTACATAAAAGGAGACTGTAGAGGGTGCTGCTCCCCTATGGAAAATAATACACAGTCCTGGAGCCAGGTAAGTCACACAGCTTTTTTTTCTATTCTGGCTTACTTTCATAGTAACAGAGCCTTTAACTACTTGTAGCATGAGAGGGATTCTGCTTACTAGGGCTCATATATTTTCTTGTTCATGCCCTAAAGACTCTCTGCATGACCCATTCATTCTTCTGGGTACTTGGGCAAAACAAAAAGTATCTTTATTTTCCATTTTACCTTTTCTTAGATTTTAGTTTGATACATCTCTAGTCCTATTTCCCTATGTTGTCCTTATTACTAAGGCTTTTCTCTGTTGCTTAGTCCTCTTCAGTACTCTGATGGCTGAAATTTCATGCTGTTGGCAAATATTTCATTTTGATCTATTCCATTTTCTTTTTTCAGCCATTGACCGAAAGGTTGGTTTATTTTCTTTTCAGCCACTATCTAAGCTGCTATCCTGGAGCAGATACCTAAAAATTATGTAGGGACTTTCCTGTCCCTTTTTATGGCTCTAGCCTGCCTTTGTTTTAAAAACACCAGGTGGCATTCATAAGAGTAAAAAGACTGCCACCACATTAGAACAGTGCTCCACAATGCAAGAAAGAGAGTGTAGAGCAAGAGCAGTCTTATTTCATTCTAGGCTCTTTTACTTTCTAAGGGCAGGATTCACAAAACAGATGTGCTGAGCACAACTCAGATGAGCCAGCGCAATGCAAAGATGTGACGTAGGGTGATTCACACACAGGATGAATGCGCCAGTGCAACTGAGATGCCCTTCACCAAACGAGAAGCACCAGAGGTGCAATATAATGATATACGTCACATATACAGGGGGCGTACCCATGCATACACAACACAATGTGATTCACAGTGCAAAGCCATGGCGCAATGACAGAGCATCTCCAGTATAAAGGCCAAATGCATCATAAAAAGATAAGCATCAAAGAAGCAGACTTAAGTCCATTCCACCTGCAGGTCGCTGACTGAACAGCAACACCAGCACACTGCCGAAGAGAGGGGGAGAGTGTCAGAGAGACAGAGAGAGACAGTGAGCCAAACAGCCAAGCAAGACAACACTGACAGCATGGACCCAGCACCAGTAGGCATTGTTGGAGTGCTAATGAGGAGGAGGAGGAGACAGGGCGGCAGAAGGCACCATAGGTGGCCAACCCAACAGTGGTATTGTGCCAGGCTGTTATTCGAGCAGCTCACAGATAAGGAGACAGTAGGCCGATATCACCTGAACAGGCCCATTCTGAGGCAGCTCTGTGGGCTGTGACATGATGAGATGCAGGCACCCACTGCATGAGGTCATGCCATCTAAGAGGAGACCAAGGTGATGGCAGTCATGTGCCTGCTTGCCACACAGGAACCCTCCAGAGGCCCACGGGGACACCACTGGCATATCACAGGCCTCCACATCCCAGCTACTCATGCAGTTCCTCACTGCTCTGCTACAGCATGCTTCGGAATTCATCCATTTCCCCAGCACGCAGGTGGAGCAGACAGAAGCCATGCAGGGGTTCTACAGGGTGGCATGCATGGCAGGTGTCATAGGGGCCATTGACTGCACCCATGTAGCAATCTGCATACCACCTCTTGAGGGTGCCATCACATATGTCAACCAGAAGGGCTACCACCCTGTGAACTGCCAGGTGGTGTGCAATGCCACAGGGTGCATCAGCAATGTCTGTGCCACACACCCTGGGAGCACACATGATGCATTCCTATGGCATCAGTCGGCACTCTGGAGGAGGTCTGAGATGGGACATACTGAGTGGCCATCTTGTAGGCACGTGTGACATGGACATAACAGCACAAGAGGGTACCAAAGGCAGGACACATGGAGTAGGCTGTGGCAACATGCACACAGTGCAATGCAGGCACATGGGCCCTGGGACAGCAGAGGTGTGCAAGGGTACATAGGCAAGCACAGGGTGACACACGGTCAGTGTGCACCACATGTCATATGGGGGCATGCAACTGCAGCAGGTGTAGGAATGCAGGACCGCCTGAAAGGGGAAGACATAGGAAGGAGAGCAGGACAGGTGCACACACCACTGAGGCCAGGGGCGCTGACAGGGTGCATGCCACACTGGCAACCAATGTACTAATGGACACACATCTTCCCCCACAGGAGACGCGGCATACCCACTCAGGCCCTGGCCTCACACCCTTTCGATGACCTGGAACAGAGGCAGAGGAGTGTTACAATGAGGTACACAGCATGACATGCACCATCATAGAGCATGTCTTCGGCATGCTGAAGATGTGGTTCCGGTGTCTGTGTTGGTCAGGTGGTGCTGTACAGTATAGTCCTGAGAAGGCCTGTGGCATATTCCTGGCCTGTTGTATGCTGCATAACATGACCCTTGACCATAGAATACCTGTCGAGGCCAGTGAGGGTGACAGTTCCGTGGAGGAGAAGTAGGTGGAGGAGAAGGGAGGGATGGAGCACTGCCACAGGGCCATGGCCTGGACACTGTACCTGGATGGAAGGACCAGTGACTGATGGCATGGGCAAGAGAACACTGCAGCTGTGTGGTGGAGGAGAACTTTGGAAACTGCAGGTGAGTATGCAGGTATGTATGCAGGTGTGCACCATGGTGTGGACATGGGATGTCGTGGGCACAGTGGACACTGGACCTACACAGACAGTGGTGCACACAGGCACACACACACACTCACACACAACACACACACACAGGCATGACACACACCAGTACCACCAGGACCATGGCAGGATGTCATGGGTCAGTGTGCACTGCAGCCTGTGCACGGGCACAGCAGACACTGAATGCACTCATCATGCCCATGACACATGGCACAACAGTGGCACACACTAGACACGCAGGTGGAACTGCACAGGTAGCACAGGGTGGTGCCAGGGCTGCAGTGGGGTGTGCTCACACACACCGCCCCAGGCACCACTGGCAGGGTGTCTGGTACACACAGGTGTGACATGCCCCACCACAGGACTGGGGACATGGGCATCACAGGGCGCACCCCGCCACCATGGACACATGGGCGCCCTCTGCCATGATGGGTGGTGGTGGGTGTGCCACCACCAGCCACAGGGGTGTAGCCATCAACCCAGCAGGGTGCTGCACCGAGACCATGAACAAGTGCTCAGTGGCATTTCTGACCCACAGCCAACATCCATGCCATGGACACTGGGCATGGAGGTGAGTGGCTACAGCATCAGCTGCAGGGGGTCCACTTGGTGTCACTGCTGGGGTGTGCAGGACATGCTTCTGGGCATGTGACTGGCTGTCTGATGTCCATAGCATGCAACAGAGCCTGACACTGCCTCCACAGCAGCTCAATCTGCTCCAGTGCTGTGGTCATGCCCACCTGCATGAGGTGTGCCTCTGTCAACATCTGTGCACACCATGCAGCCACGGACTTATGCTCCTGTACTATCACAGTCCAGTGGCTATGGAACTCCACACGTATGGCCTAATGCCCCTCCACAGCCACCCGCAGGAGGGCAAGGTAGGCCTCCATGTTGTCAGTGGTGAGGCTTCACTGTGGCATCACGTCAAGAGCAGGGGATGGAACAGCCTGTCCGGTGCATACATGGGTAGTGGTTGCATTATGGCAGGCTGCAGCATGAGTGAGCCATGGCCATGCACTGCCACTGAATGCCCATCCTTGGTGTGCTCCTGGTCCAATGAAGCAGGTGCGTGCACCACAGCACCCTGCCCAGATGCCACTGACGTCACTGACACTGCACATAGCATCAGTGCAGAGGCCATGGCACCCACCACAGTGGGCAGCTGTGTCACAGCTGGATCACGCACAGTGGGGATGTCAGTGTCAAATGGGGCCATGTGCCCAAGCACCTGCGTGCTGCATGTACCCCTGTTGGCCATGTCCCTGCTGGTGTCTGTGGCACTGATGTCCATGGTGGTGCCAAGACACCCCCGTGTGCGAGTGGCGAGCATGAGGAGGGCATCCTCAATGTCCACTGCATCATCACTAACATCATCAGAGAACTCAGACAGGCACCCCAGCTATGCGACGTCCCCACTGGCAGTCATGTCAGCATTGGCCGAGGTGGCCATGGGGCCCGCCTGCGCTGGGGCTGTGACCGCTGTGTCAGATGCGGAGGATGGTCCAGGAATGGAGCCATCCACAGTGTTACCATCAGCCCTGTGCAACAGATTTGCATCATCGCCCACAAGGACGTCATGGGCAGTCATGGCCACGACTGCACCTGTGAGGTGTGATGGTGCTGTGGAAAGAAGAAGGGAGAACATGGTTAATGCACAGTACACACAGTTGACATCAGTTATGCATCCCTGTACAAGGCCATCTGCATGGCACCAGGTGTGTGCATGCCTGTCCACAGCTGGGCCATGCCACACCAACACTACACAGGACATGCAACTGGCATGACTGTCACTGTCCCATAATGCACACTGTGTGGCATAGGTGGAATGTGCCACATGACTGTGCAGCAGACAGGTGTCCCCCTGGTGCAGTGGCATGGTTGCTGTGGCATCGCTAAGCATGTTGCATCTGGCCAGGGGCAACAGTCCACATGGCACAGTGCCTGGAAATACAGTGACAGTGCACAGCACACAGGGACAGGCATGGCAGCTGTGGCACACATGGGGCCAGGCACACCAAAGACACACAGATACTCAGTGCTGCGATGGCTGCCTGTCTGGAAGCCACCACCTGGGACACCATGCACAGCGAACCTGGCAATGGTGGCAGCCAATAGTGCCTCATTCAGGCTGAGCCTGAGCTCTGTGCCCAGTCCACCACCAGTCTGCCTGAGGGATGCTGCTATGCTGGCCATCTTCTCTTGCCCTCCTGTGCCCATCATTCCAATGCTTCCAGCATTCCTGGGGTATTCTGTTGTAGGGGGGCCATGGCATTGACCTGCTAGGCAACCTCCTCCCATCCCTCTGCCCATGGGGTCCAGCTGCTACCCCTGCCGGTGAGGACATCCAGGCACAGGTTGCATGTCTCAATCAAAGCCTTCTCCTCATCCTTAGTGAAGTTTGGCCCACACTTGGCTGTGGCACTATTGCCTTCCATCATACTGGTCTCTGTGGGGGAAAGCATACAGTTATTATCCATGCCCATAGGGTACGCCAGTTCCCATGGCTGACTGGCTGTGTGTTGTGCGTGCCACTGTGAGCACCTCGGCCGTTGACATGTGGGGGCATGGGGGGGGCCCTGCATGTGCGCAGCCAGGCACAGTGGGCAGTTCCCCATGGGACTGTGTCCAATGTGTATGGTGCAATCACCATGTACGGCCACCCTTCCACAGCAGGAGCAGTGGTGCTGCCCTCTCAGGGATGTATGCAGTGCTGGTGGCCATGGACACGCAGTACCACCACAGCAGTCTGGGTGCATCTGCATTGGGCCCCATGTCCATCCATGGTATTACCCTTACTACACCAGTGTGGACGTTGGGGGATCAGGTACAGGACAATCAGTCACAGTCTGTGGACCAGCAGGGTGCAGTCAGTAGCATCACAACAGTGGCAACGTGTCTGCACATGCGATGCTGTGTGTCTGTGACAGTCCTGTAGCACAATGCTGTATCCAACACACATGGCCTGTGACACCCCTTCAAATGTGAATGCCCACAGTTCGGAATCATTCCCTTCATAGCTGCTGTAGACCCTGTGAGAATAGCTGTGTACTCACCTGCAAGGCTGTGAATCCTGTCAGTCACCTAATCTCAGCCTGCTGAATTGGGAGCATTTATGGTTCAGGGCATGCAAATGAGGTCTGGGCCTGAGATAATGAGATGCTTATCAGCTGAGATGCCCATGCATGTGAAATGAAGCTGCTCTGGGTGCATTGTCTATGAATTGCATAATTGCTCCCAGCTCATCTCCTTAACGTAGGCGCATCATTTGGAGTTGCTATCCTGATATGAATTGCCTCCCTGGGCGCATCGCAGCGTATTCAAATCATGTACCTGTATCGTTGGCATTTCACATGGCGATAAGCTGCACATGCACCTACAGTGGTTGCAGTAGTGCAGCACCCTGTATGCAACTGTCAGGGCTATGCAATGCGCGACTGTAGGGCTCCTGAACATCGCACTGTGCATCTCATCACATTGTCCTCTCACCTGTATGACCCATGCATCAGTGGCTGGTGCCATACATCCCTGATCATGCGGTATGTGTGATTGATGTCTGAGGCGCATGCTGTGCAATGCGCATCACATATGCGTGACATGGATGTGGCCCTGCCATGCCCTAGCAGTCCACATTGCGCATGCGTGGGTGTGCTCCATCAGGCCAATCGCGCTTCACACCACTGTGTGCGGTGCTCTGCATGTGTCCACCACAGTCGCACATGGCGCATATCGTGGCCCACATCGTGCTTCTCACACTTGCACGATTGTGTGGTATTGCATGCCAGAATGCCTAGGGCAGGGAGGGTGGCACCACGGGCCATGAACTGGTCCCAGGTGGAGCTGCTGCACCTGGTAACACTGGTGCTGCCTGTGGAGGGGCATTTGTTTGGAAAGGAGGACCTACATGTGCACAGGGTGGCTATGTGGGCCTCCATCACCAGTCAGCTGATATGGCGCTCAGGGGTGCCACAGACTGGGGAGCATTGCAGGCATTGGTACAGCAACCTCAAGAGGTGGGACAGGGGTAGGCTGCAGAGGCTGTGCCAACGTGCATGCTGGGGTGCACTACCATGGCCAGGTAGGCATTGTGCTTCCAGATGTTCCTCTGGCACAGGCTGGCTGTGTGCATCACTGCCCACAAGGAGCACTCACATGGGTCACACACATCCTGCATACATGGCTGTACCTGCACATGCCCACTGATGAGAAGAAAAAAATGTACGAGCACACCTGCGGTTTTTGAAAGCTATATTAGCTTGCTTTTATTGCCAGAATATCCATGGCCAGTAACCCTGTGCTTCAGCTAAATTGCCTTCAAGGGGGTTTTTCCCACTGATGCCCTGTCCTGTGTGGCACTCAGTGTGGGCATTGTTTGGTGCTGTGTATGTGTGCAGGGCACTGTGGATTGCCCAGCAGGATGCCACCATGTGTTGCAAGCACACTGGACAGCAAATTGGGGGGGGTGGGCACTGTGGATGTGCAGAACAGTTGCCTGGTGGAGCGGCCCTTGCTGTGGCTGTGGATGGCTGTCCCTGCACCGCATGTGCACACTGGTGTTGTGGTGTGGTTCTGGCAACTCTGTGTTGATTCATAGCACTCTCTGACTGCTGCATTTTGCAGGGCCAGAGACCAGGTGGTGAGTCACAGAGGCAGCTAAGCAATGTGGGAGGGATGTAGCCAGTGCCAGGCGTGGTGCCCATGCAGGGGCAGGTAGGTGCTGCTGTCTGCTGTTGCAACATTTCTGCTGGTGTGGGCTATTGCTTGGTGGGAGTGGTGTCTATGGTATGGTCCTTAGTGTGTTTCCTCTGTCATTGTTGTAGGTCTCCAGGATCACCATGCTGTGGTCGGGGGTGGCGGTGGTGCAGCCAGCGTACAGGACCTGGATCATTGGATATGGCACGCACTTCGGCCCGTGTACCAGATGGTGGACAGGCTGACTTCAACCCTGAGGGCATTGGGCACCTCCTTCCTGCACACAGCCATGTGGGATGGGGTGCAGGTACACAGCCACGTTAGTGGCCCACTGCCATACATCTGGCTCTATATCTACATTATAGCCCTGTTTCTGTTCCTTCCTACCTCCTGCTGTTTATCGCTGACAGTCCCACCTTGCTCCTTTGTTTTCTGATTCTTGTATATAGTTCTTGTGTGTGTTTGCTGTTTTGTATTGTTTGGAATATTCTCTTTTATACTTTTATAAATCATTCTAACATCTGAACCTGTGTTTGTGTGGTTTTACTGTTCCACCTTCCTGTGTGTGTGGTGCCATGGTTGTGTCCCATATGCCCATCCCCCCCATGGCTGTGTGTGCATGCAGCGTGTGAGTTGTGCAACCTCCCTTTCCATGCCCCCCCTCCGTGTGGTGCTGCTGTTGCCCATGTGGTCTGCATGGCTCACTGTCCAGTGGCTCTTGTCACTGCCCCTGGTCCCTGTGTGTGCATTACATGTGTCACGCATACATTGCACCGCTGTCCATTTGCTGTGTACCTGTGTGCTGTTCCTGTGCTTTGGGTGGTGGCTTGTCTGTCTGGTGCTGTGGTGCCTCATTCACCCAGTTGCTGGTTCGCTCTACACCTCCCAGTGCCCTGCACTACCTCAGTGCTGGACACATGCAGTGTTTGTGCTGTCCATGGCCTACACCCTGCCTTGTGCCTTTCAGCTCTGTTCTGTACTGCATTGTCTGCTGTGGTGTCCCCCTTATGTGTGCCTGCCCCAGCACTTGTGTGTCATAGCCATGGGCTCCACTGTTCTTGTCTCCCTGTCATGGTTCCATGTCCCTTTGGCCCACTGTTGTGCTTTTGCCTCACTGGCTTGTCACTGTCCCATTGGCCCTCTGTCCCTCACTCCAGTGTTTGGGCGCATTGGCCCTGTTGCTCTCTCTTGCCTTCCTGACTTGCTTGCTTTGCTCTGAGTTGCTCCCTTGTGTGGCTTAGTGCATCCAGGATGTGCTGGTACATCTCCTGTTGTGGCGTACTGTTTCTGAGTGTTTCATAGTGGGGTTGTGCATGGTGTATCCCATGTCGCATGCCTCTGTGGATCGCTGTGTTTCTGCTTGATGCATCCTGTTTGCACCGGTGCATCTGAGTTGCATTCAGCGCATCTCTTTTGTTAATCTTGCCCACACACTGTTCAGACCTCACAGGGTCTTTTCCAAGAAAAGGGGCACCAGAATAAAAAAGAATACAGACACAGAGCAGTGGCCATTAAAAGGGACTCATCAGCTGGCTAGTAAGCCTTTCCTACAGACAATTTATTCAGCTTGCCAGCTAAGAATACTTTTCTCTTTCTTTTTGACCCCAAAGGGACCTTTCACATAAAGGGGAAAACAGGGGTAATTAGGAGGAACATAGAGCAGCATCAAGAAAAGTGAAAGTTGTGCCACTCTGCGTCCTAAACCTGGATCAATGCTGGATTTTACTTTATTTCTTCAGAGCAGAAATCGGCAGATTAGCTCAAGTTTCTGCCACTCCATGAGACACTTCTTTATTTTAATAAAATAAACACTGTCAGGGAAGCCAAACTGGGTTCACAGAGTCACGGTGTGGCTGGCAGCACTGAAAGGGAAAGTGCCAGCCGCTCCATAATATACCATATTTTTGCTACTTTCCAGACAGAGTAATAACACAAAACTGCTTTTACATATTTTAAAACATCAGAGGCAACAATGGGGGGTTGCAGGGTGGCTTATTTAAATGGCAAAATAATACTCCTAGCCACTCTGAATTTTAAATGGACACTTTGCCTGTTAGTATAACTTCTATTTAGCATTTCCAAAAGTCTTTCTATCTAATAAAACAATCCCCCCAACATACTAAGAAACATTCTATGAATTCTATGCATTTATAAGTACCTACTTCCATTCTTTAAGCACGGAATAAGGACTTGGCACTTTACTTATTCCTTCCTTTACCAAGGGGGGGGGGTTAAACCTTAGATAGGGGTCACCCTCACACACATTCCCCTGCTCAAGAGGGCAACCATCCTATGGTTGTCTAAACTTTCTTACATACCCTAAGGGATGTGGTGGAACTCTGGCCAACCCTCACCATAGAGCTTCGCCCCAGGGTCCCTTAACTCTGCTATACTCTGCACTGCCTAACATACAATGATTTTGAAATATAGCAATTCATTTATAACTCTACCCTGAGGCTAACAATAATTCAGCATACAGTATCATTTAACAATGCCTACTGTATTCAGTTTCTAACAGCAATACTGGTTACACCATAAGCATAATACTCTGGATAGTAGCACTGGATTCTTTCATATGCCACAGCAGGCACCTTTTTAAATATAGTGCACCTTCTGATATTCTACTGGAGTTCAAATTATGTAACCTTCCTATACCTGGACCAAAAGAAGGAAAAGGAATAAAATCAACAGAGGAGAGGAGAGGAATTTGCCTGAAGGTGACCAACCTATCAGACTTGAAATGATGAAACTGATAGAGAACAGGATAGAAAAATCTGTCATAATAGAAATTTATTATAAACATAACAAAAGATGGTCCATTATTTTGTGTCAGGAAGTATCTACCTTCCCTTTCTCTGGCAGGGGATGGAGCTATGGCCTGACCTCTCAATAGTCTCCATCTCAGGGTCCCTTAAATCAAAACACTTTTCTAAGCATTTCTAAAAAACAGATTCATTCCACTTATCACACTATATAAACCTGAGACATATCACTGCATATCATAGGGGAAGTTATCCACAGCAGTTTTATGCTGACTGCTGTCTTCCTTTACCTAGCTGGTCATTCAAATACTCCAGTGCTGCAACTTTTCTACTTGGTATAAAATACACCCCGTCTTTATATTCATTTAAATATTTCCTGATTCATATATCATATTAAGTGTATTCTTATGCTATTTTCCCAAATCCATTGTATACACTTCTACACCCGAGTGAAAACCTTTTAAGCCCCCAAACTTTGAGTCCTCCCATCCCAGATGGGTCTCAACAGACACCTTACAGGTAACTTTAGGAATTTCTAATGCTGAATGCAGAGTGCCAAATCTCTGGGGTGACGTGATATATATAAACATATTGTTGTACTGTATGGGCAGATGCTGGCTATCACCTGATACCTTCTGTCCTATGTGGGTGTCTTCCCCTTCTCCATTGGTGCCATATATTTTTGTCCTCCCTCTTTTGCGTTACACCTCCTATGAGTCTGTCAGGTACCTCATGGTACACAGCATTGGTTTTTAAATAGGCTAACAACTGCCAGTACATCTTTGGCCAATAATAACTCTGTGTTAATTTTCCAAGATCTTCACCTTGGTTCAGGGGTCTAGAGTATCTGGAGCAAGCAGTCTCCAATATTTCCCTTTTATAGGCTAGGGGTACCACTACTCTAGCATTCACTTTGCCAGAACAAGGGTTATGCCTCATGTGGTAGAGAACTCCTTGTCTCCTTTTTTACCACCGTAGCCTGACTCCTATACAACCATTGACTGGTCTCCCCTCCCTAACCTTGATGTATTCCCCTAAATGGGTAACTTCAGGGTCCCTCCCCTATAACTCTTCCCAATCAGGTTCAGGAGAACATTCTGATTTTATGGTAGGGGGTTCACAGCATAGAAAAGTCCCTTCAGCCTTATTGGCCTCTTCCAAGTTGATTGGAGTCTTCACCACAGAAGGCACATGGTCAGGCACAGTCTTACCTGTGGAATTCTCCTCTCATGGATCCTCCTCCTCCAAGTAACAGCTGAGAAAATTAGCAACTATGGCAACAAAGGTTCTATCCGGGGGTCCTCCTACTCTAGATCTCATTGCTCCAGGTTCTCTGCTGCTTCCACCAATTCCTCTAATCTGGAAATCTCCAGCAGCATCTGGTAATGATGCTCAGACTCTTTCCAGCACTGGTCCACCTCCAGTCATTTTCCACTGAACCAATTCACCATACGCATCAGCTCCACCACCCGATCTCCGTACTTCTTCCATGGTGGCTCGCCCAGTTCATCAACTCCATCTAAGCTCCTCATCTCTGGCACCATGCAATGCTGCCATTATCCTCTTGGTACCAGGTCTAGTACCTCTGACTGAGCTCTCCATTGTATCCTGCAGATGCTCAGCCAAATCCCACTTCTAACACCAAATGTGGATGGGCGTAGGTAATCAGGATAACATAACAAGGTAGACTCAGGATTCAGCACATGAAACATGTCAAATGCATTTATCTTTTAATTTTTGCATCACAAAATGGAAGACTATATATACAGAAATCATAAAATAAAGAGGAGTTAGTTCACTCAGGCAGAATAAACTAAAAATAGAAAAGACCACCGCTTTTCCTCAGCAGGGTCGCAAGGCTTTTCTTCAGCCCAACCAATAATAGCTAGTGTGAGTCCAAACCACTTGGAAGTCTTTCTCCTACCTCCATCTGCTGCTACTGACTCCACTAGTTCCATAATGCCTCTAGTGGCAGGCTTTCATACATTTTGTTGGAGTCACCTGACCTGGCACTTATCTAATATACAGAAATAAAACTATCTGGGTTAGCCCACATCACCAGGTGACCCACCATTCTCTTTAGGTAAAGCAAAAGTGTTTGAGTTAGTGTACAGTATATCAAAATAAAGGTAGAAAGTCTTAGATAAAGGCTGCTATAACTCCATAAATGCTTAACAACTTAGTAATTAAGCCATAGTCCCTCCTATATTCACTGTGAATGACAGTTTTAATTACATAAAAGGAGACTGTAGAGGGTGCTGCTCCCCTATAGAAAATAATACA
Organism: Neoceratodus forsteri; assembly: GCA_016271365.2. Taxonomy (NCBI): domain Eukaryota; kingdom Metazoa; phylum Chordata; order Ceratodontiformes; family Ceratodontidae; genus Neoceratodus; species Neoceratodus forsteri. The sequence continues at coordinate 277,911,288 of CM057449.1, forward strand.
CAGTCCTGGAGCCAGGTAAGCCACACAGCTTTTTTTTCTATCCTGGCTTACTTTCATAGTAACAGAGCCTTTAACTACTTGTAGCATGAGGGGGATTCTGCTTACTAGGACTCATATATGTTCTTGTTCATACCCTAAAGACTTTCTGTGTACCCCATTCTTTCTTCTGGGTACTAGGGCAAAACAAACAGTATTTTTATTTTCCATTTTACCTTTTCTTAAATTTTAGTTTGATACATATCTAGTCCTATTTCCCTATGCTGTCCTTATTACTAAGGCTTTTCTACATTGCTTAGCCCTCTTCAGTGCTCTGATAGCTGAAACTTCATGCAGTCAGCAAATATTTCATTTTGGCCTATTCCATTTTCCTTTTCTTTCAGCCATCATCCAAATGGATGGATTATTTTCTTTTCAGTCGCTATCTAAGTGGCTCTTGTGGAGCAGACACCTCAAAATCATGTAGGGACTTTCCTGTCCCTTTTTAAGTCTCTAGTCCCCTTTTGTTTTCGAAGCATGGGACTGCTTTCATAACAACAGTAGAAATTACTGCCACCCCACTAGAACAGCACTCCACAGCGTGCTAGTGAGACAGAGCAAGAGCATGAGCAAGTGTGCTCTTCTTTCTTCTAGGCTCATAACACTTTTCAGACCCCACAGAGTCTTTTCCAAGAAAAGAGGCACCAGAATAAAAAAGAATAGAGACACGGAGCAGTGGCAATTAAAAGGAACATATTGCCACCCCATGCTAATCCTGGCTAGATACAGGATTTTCTTCATGTTTTAAAGCAGCCCTTTCTCAGCTGCAACATTTCTTTGCAAGTTAGGCCACTCTGTTTCATTCATCGGCTACCTGGCAGGTCTTTTCAACAGATACTTTATTCTGTCAGCCGGCTAAGACTATTTTACTCTTTCTTTTTTACCCCAAAGGGTCCTTTCACATAAAGGGGTAATCAGGAGAAACATGGAGCGGCATCACGAAAAGTGAAAGTATTGCCATTCTACGTCCTAAACCTCGATCGCTGCAGGATTTTATTTTATTTCTTCAGAGCAGCAGCTGGCAGATTAGCTCAAGTTCTGCTGCTCTGTGTGACACTTTTTATTTAAATAAAATAAACACTCTTGTGGAAACCAAATTAGGTTCACAGAGTCACAGAGTGGCGGGCAGCACTGAAAGGGAAAGTGCCAGCTGCTCTGTGATATACCATATTTTCACTACTTTCAAGACAGTGCAATAGCACAAAAATGCTTTTACATCTTTTAAAACAGCAGAGGCAATAATGGGGGTGTTGCAGAGTGGCTTGTTTAAATGGCAATGTAATACTCTCATTCACTCTGTATTTTAAATGGAAACTCAGCCTGTCAGTATAACTTCCATTTGGCATTTCCAGAAATCATTCTATCAAAAAAACAACCTCCCCACCCAATATATTAAGAAACATTCTTGAATTCTATGCATTTATAAGTACCTACTTCCATTCTTTAAGGACAGAATAAGAACTTGGAACTTTAATTATTCATTCCTTTACCGGGGGGGGGGGGGCCTTGGACAGGGGTCTCCCTGTCAAAGATTTGAAAGCAGTGTAATAAAGCAGACTGTGGTGGTAGCAACCTTCATGGCGTTAGACAACATGCCACTCTTGCAATGCAGAGTGTAGCAGGGTTGCACACAGGAGAACACGTTACTCTTTCTACTGACAGAAATTGATGAGTGACTGCACCCCCTGTCCCTGAAAGCTGGCTTCATAGCTAGTGATAATGGATCAAACATTGTGAAATGTATCAGAAATGGTGGCTCTGTGCGAGTTCCCTGCATGGCCCACTGTTTTAATCTGGTGGTAGAGGAGTTTCTGCAGTATCTGGAAGCAAAGCAAATGCTGACTGTTGCACGCTGCATCTGTGCCCACTTTTGCATGGTCTGGAAAGGCCTGTGACCAACTTAGGCAGCTGCAGATTCAAAACAGCCTCCCTCAGTACTGCCTGAAGCTTGAAATTTTCATGAGATGGAACTCGATACTTTACATGGCACAGTGATTGTACAAGCAGTACAAGGCAATCTCAGAGTACCTATTTATGCACAATAGCCTGACAGTTCAGGGGCCTCAATGTCTATGACAAGTGAACAGTGGTGACTAATGGGTTCAATACTAATGTTGAGGCCGTTTGAACATGCCACACAGGCAGTGAGTGGTGACAATGCATCCATTAGTCAAGTCATTCCACTTCTCCAAGTGTGAAGGCAGACTTTGTTGAATCTGCAGCTTAGCGTAGATGTTGCCAGAGATAGATCAAGCTGTGCATTACAGAAACCCATACTATATTAGTCAACAAATAACATATCACCAGTATTCAGTAATCTCCAGAATTTGGAATATCCACAATGCTGGACCCATGCTACAAAGGTTGCATTGCATCCATGCTTGAGGAGGGCAAGATCAGGTTTGAAATCTGACTGAACAGCTTGTCCCATTAGTTCATGGCCTGGCAGTATGTCTAGAGAGCAGAGTAACAAGCTGTGAATGAGCTTGGTACATCCAGCAGACCAAAGCTGGGCTTGATTCTCACATTCTCCACTTTCATACTGTGACTCTGAGCAAGTCACTTAACTGTCCTGCGCTCCCATGTAGCCCCTGAAAATAGGCACTTGTGCCTAGTGGGCCTAACCTGGTTAACAAAGGCTAAAAATAAAATAAAAAATAAATGGGTCATAGCAGTCACATGCAAAGTTCTGCAAACCACAGCATAATAAGGTTGAAGGTCACTGTGGATCAAGTACATCCAGTAAGGTGGCTAAGGGGCAAAGGGTGGTGTCAGCTGCACAGTTTTCCATTAGTCCACTTTGGGGGTGCCTTGCCCAAGTCATAATTTGTGACCTAGATGAATCTTGTGAACAGGTGGACAATTCATTGGGAATGCATGCATGGCTGAGGCTTAGTTGGCAGAAAATAGGCATCTGAAAATAATGGACAATTCCTTGGTGTACTGGAGTGGCAAGGTGACTGAATGGCCAGTGCTGACATCAGTAGCACTGAAGTACCTGACCTGCCCACTCTCCAGTGTAAGTGTGGAGAGGGTATTTAGTTCTGTCAGGGCCACAGTGCGTGACCGTCATACAGTACTAACTTATCACCTACAGATGTCAGCATGTTGAAATGTATCAAAATGAATGAAGGGCACATACCAAGTAGGAGAAGCACATCTCTGTTTGTACCCAGTCATGATGCTGATGCTGCTGCTGATGGTGAAAAAGCGGAGCCATCCTGGTGGAAGCGTCAAATGCTGTACCACTGATGTTGATTACATAGCCACGGAAAATAATTCCCAAGTGGGTACAGCTCCGGGCCTGAGGACTGTGAGGACTGATTCCTCCGTGATGATGATGCATAGGATGTTGGTGGTAAGGTACAAGGTAAAACTTATCAGGGTGAATGCTGTCTTATTACCTTAAAGGTGCAATGACAAATCTTTTTTTTAAAAGAGGAGGAGGGGTAGCTCTATACATAAGGGAAGGGATTAAAGCTACAGAACTAAAAAGTAAAGGGGGAGGACAAGAGGCACTCTGGGTCATCTTGGAGAAAGGGAATGGCATCACAATCCTCACAGGGGTTGTATACAGACCTCCGTCTCAAGGTGAGGAAATGGACAAGAAAATGATAGAGGACATTCTCAAAATGGCTGAAAAGGGGGAGATAGTGTTGATGGGGGACCTGAATATGCCAGATGCTAACTGGATGACATGTACTGCAGCCACATCCAAGAGCAGGGACATTCTCGATGCCCTGAAGGGGTCAGGCCTTAGACAGCTAGTGTTAGAACCCACTTGGGAGGGAGCACTACTAGACCTGGTACTCTCAAATGGAGAGAGTATCACAAAGTTAGAAGTCAGTGGACATCTGGGAACAAGTGACCACCGCACAGTGTGCTTCACAATGAGCATAACCATGGAGATAAGCCATACAAAAACAAGGATACTGGACTTTAGAAGGGCTGACTTTGGCAAAACGGGTGAATACCTGAAAAATGCACTAGCAAATGGACAAAAAGGAGAGGTGGAAGAATAGTGGAGAAAAATCAAAACTGCCATCATAGAGGCAACAAGCCTTTGTGTGAAACAAAGAAAGAAAACAAAGAGGAGTAAAAACCACTATGGTTCTCAAAAGATGTGGCAGGGAAGGTTAAGGAGAAAAAGGCTGCATTCAAAAAGTATAAGGAATCACAGAAGGAGCACGACAGGGAACTGTATCAATTAAAGCAGAAAGAAGTGGGGAAGGCAGTCAGAATAGCAAAGGCCCAAACCCAAGGAAAAAATAGCCAACTCAGTTAAGAAGGGGGATAAAACCTTTTATAGGTACATTAGGGAGCATAGAAAGGTTAAGGAAGGGATAGTGAAGATTAATAAAGGAGAGGGGAGGTGGGCACAGGGAGACAGTAAAAAGGCAGAGATACTGAATGAATGCTTTTGCTCAGTATTCACAAAAGAAGATGAAGAGGAGTTACCTAAACCAGACAAAAGAAGCACTCTGGGTAGGGGGGATTGACACCAGTCCATTCATGAAGAAAGAGTCCTGAAAGAACTCCTAAAACTCAAGGTGGACAAAGCAATGGGACCTGACGGGATTCACCCCAGAATCCTAAAAAAACTAAGGGAGGACCTAGTGACACCACTGACACCACTGACCACACTTTTTAACAAATCATGGTAGGATGGGGTGGATGAGGGCAGATGTGATTCCCCTTCACAAAAGTGGGAACAAGGCAGAAGCAGGAAACTACAGACCTGTAAGTTTGACCTCAGTGGTAGGGAAAATGATGGAATCACTTCTGAAAGAAAGAATTGTTGAGCACCTAGAGGCTAGCAGGGCACAGGACCCAAAGCAGCATGGATTTACAGCAGAAAGGTCATGTCAGACGAATCTAATTGATTTCTTTGACTTGGTGACCAAAGTAATAGACCAGGGAGGGGCTGTGAATATGGTCTACCTAGACTTTAGCAAGGCATTTGACACAGTCCCGCACAAAAGGTTAATAATCAAGTTAGCCAGCCTGGGAGTGGGTCCCAGGGTGGTAGCCTGGGTAGCAAACTGGCTGCACAACAGGACACAGAAGGTAATAGTGAATGGAACACATTCAAGAAAGGGGGGTTACTAGTGGAGTACCTCAGGGCTCAGTACTGGGTCCAGTCCTCTTTAACATCTTTATAGGTGACACTGCAGAGGGTCTGAGGAAAGGTATGCCTCTTTGCAGATGACACAAAGATCTGTAACAGAGTTGATACACAGAGGGTAGAAAAGATGAGAAGGGACTTGGCAAGGTTGGTTGAATGGTCAGACATATGGCAACTTAGATTCAATGCAAAAAAGTGCAAAGTAATGCACCTGGGAAACAAAAACCCAGGAGAAGAGTACACAATAGCAGGGGAGATACTAACAACAAAAATGGAAAGGGAACTGGGGGTACTCATATCAGATGACCTAAAGGTGGGTAAGCAATGTGAGAAGTTGGTAAGGAGAGCCAGGGGGATACTGGGATGCACAGGAAGGGGCATCACAAGTAGAAAAAGGGAAGTGGTTATTCCTATACAGACAGTTGGTGAGACCCCATCTGGAGTACTGTACAGTTTGGAGACCCCATCTACGCAAGGATATAGACAGGATGGAAGCAGTCCAGAGGAGGGCAACTAAATGGTGCTGGGTCTGCAGCACAAACCATAAAGAGAGACTGAGAGAGGCTTAATATGTATACCCTTGATGAGAAAAGGAGGATGGGGCGACATGATAGAAACTTCAGGTACCTCAAGGGTATCAACAAGTCCAGGAAGGTAACATCTTTCAGAAAAGAGATGTGCAGAACAAGGGGGCACAATTTAAAGATAGAGGGGGACTGACTCAGGGTAATGTGAGGAAATTTTTTCACTGAGAGAGTGGTGGATACATGGAACCGCCTTCCTGGGAGGTCAAGGTCTAAAAACAGTGGGGGAATTCACATGCATGGACAGACATAAGACAATTATAGTGGGGGGTTGCAGGCAGTAGGCTGTTGGTTAACTAGAATCTGCAGCTTATCCAGTAGGTAGGGAAATGGGCAGACTGGGTGGGCCAAGTGGTCCTTATCTTCCATCAAAGTCTATGTTTCTGTTTCTATGTAATTTTGAGATCAGTCTACTGAAATCAGTTACTTGGCTAAACACCGTGATGTAAATGTGCGTCATGGGTCAAATAAGTTGTTATATTTCCACAATATTGTGCTTTGCTTCTGAAATGTTTGATTATGTAGCAGTCCCATTTGTGCCATGCGGTCATTCAAGCTGACAGGAGCTGTGACATCAGTACCTCTGTAGCCTGGACTGCTGAGAAAACTTAGTGGACCTTGCCAAAAGCAGCTGTCATCTGAATGCTGTCAACTTATCATTTTTAGGTAATTTTCTTACGTGATGTCAGTCAATATCTCAATACGTGAATAAAATCTGTTTGATGCAAATGACAGTGTACTTTTCTTTTTGTCTGCCATGAAGCCTGTGATTGAGTTCTCTGTTCGTGTCACAGAGTTGGAGTGTGAGCTGCTATTGTAGTCTTGGTTTTCTCTCCTACCCATGTAACAGCTGGTATCATGTGTTTGTTTAAATTCACACTTTTGCATCTTCTTTTTTACTGACTGATCCTTATACTGTGTTTTGTGGAACAACATTACCATCTGCAAACTTTGGAAAGGTCTCAAAGCTAGTTACAGCTAGTTACAGTACATCAGAGCTCATATGTGTGACTACTGGAGTCGATGGTAATGTAATCCATTAAAGTCCAATAAAGTCCATTGAAAACAATGACTTCACATTACTTCGCCTTCCCAAACCACTACTCCACCAATTCTTAAGGCAAAGTACATTGAAAACAATGTACTCCACCTCACTTTACCTTGTTTTTAAGCTCTAAAGGCAAATTTTGGATTTATTCATGGGATTTCAGGTCACATGCGCTCTAAATTGTTCTGAACAGCCTCAGTCTGGGGTAATGTGTGTATGAAGCTGTAGGAGAGAATCTGCTTTGAGAGCTCTGTGATTCAAACCTTCTAAAAGCTGTTAAAAAAGCCTTTTGGGGTCATTTGTTTTGCTGAAACTTTAGTTCATCGATTATGGGAAACCCTCCTGTGCTTATATCATCCAGTGTTTATTGTTTGTGTGTGGATTTTGAACGTTAATGTACAATATTCAGTCTGTGTATTGAGAGACAGTGGAAGTGTGCTTTGGGGAGGGGCGTATCTGTAGTGTAGGTAGACTAACTTGGAGAAAAAGACAGCTTTCTCTTTTGGTGATATTTTTCTTGTATAACTGTGTTAATGTAGACACAGTAATATTTTCAATAATTCTTGCCATTTTTTTGCTGATTGTGTAGCAGTGCATAATTTTAGTTTGTTTAAAATATGTGGTTATATTACTGAAGTTTTCAATTTGCTACGCATTACTTCGTGTGTATGTGAGTATGCGTGTGACGCGTATCATCAAATCAGACACCTTTTATTGTGCCACATAATTTCAGCAATGTGAATCTGCTATGCTATCCACTGCAGCTGTGTCAATTTTGTACTTCTTTGTGGTATCTTTACTAGTACTAGTACTAGTACTAGTACTAGTACTAGTGACTGTTACTGCAGAAGTTAAGCTAGCCCTGGTAAGAAGAAATGCAGGTAATGGGGTACAGGCAAAGCGAGTAAGCATTAAGCATGCAATACTTGAAACAAGATCCTATTTTGTTAAGGAAAAAAGCTGGGGCAAAAGAAGGAGGAAACCACTTTGGTTCTCAAAAACAGTAACAGAAAAGGTGAGAGCCAAAGGGTTGGCATTCAGGAAACGCAGCAGGATGAAGATAAGGAGGCATACCAAACTTCTCTAAGGGAAGCAGGGAAGGCAGTAATGTAGGCAAAGTCCCAAACTGATGAAACACTAGCACGAATAGTAAAAGAAGGAGACAAGACTATTTATAGATACCTTTCTGAAAGGAGAAAGTCCATAGGGGTATTGCTAAGATCAAAGGGGATAAGGGGGAGTATGTGGAGGAGGACCAAGGAAAATCATCTATCCTAATAGAAGGTAGGGAATGGCCCACAGCGCAACATCATGGACACAGGGGGGAGGGAGGTGTGCACTAGTCCCTTCACAAAAGAAAGAGTCCTACAAGAGCTCACTAAGCTCAGGGTGGATAAGGCAAATGTACCTGATGGCATGCATCCCAGGTTACTAAAGAAGTGAAGGGTGGAACTAGCAGAGCCAGTAGCAGAACTGTTTAGTGAGTCTCTGAGCACAGAAGAGGCACCAGAAGACTGGAGAAGGGCTCATGTGATCCTACTTCACAAGAGTGGCAGCAAAGAGGAGGCAGGAAACTACAGACCAGTCAGTCTTACCTCAGTAGTGAGCAAGATTATGGAGGCACTCGTTAAGGAAAGGATAGTGCAACACCTGGAATTCAAAGGAACACAGGATCCAAGACAGCATTGGTTTACAACAGGAAGGTCCTGTCAAACTAATCTCATAGATTTCTTTGGCTGGGTAACCAGAGTGGTGGACAAAGGGGGTGCAGTTGATGTCACCTGCCTTGACTTCAGCAAAGCTTTTGATACCGTTCTACATAGAAGATTGATTAATAAGCTGGGTAAAATCAGGGTGGATCAGAAGTTGGCAACTGGGTGGCAAACTGGTTGGTGGGCAGAAAACATAGAGTGGTGGTAAACAGTCTACAGTCAGAAGCAGTGCTGGGTAAGTTACTTTTAAAAAGTAATCAGTTATTAGACACTGGGCAAGAAATGTAATCAGTTACAGTAACTGATTACGTGGACATAAAAAATAATCAGTAACTGTTACTGTAACGCATGTAACTTTTCATATGGCTTTATATTACTTTTGAGAAGACAACCATTTTTATGCATGAAACATATTTATGAGCTCAGGAAACTCCAAAAATTCATGAAAAATGAACTGAAATAGATTCAGCCCCTAGGCTGCATGCTTCCCCCTTCCAGAGGGGAAATTTCTATGAGCACACCAGTTGGACTAGTGACAGATGATGTCAGGCTACTGCATTTTCTCACTCACTAGCTCTGATGGCAAGCTAGGCACCTGGGCCACTTCTGGCAAAGCCCATATGCCTGTCCCCCTGGGCTACTGGCACTGTCTGGGTAACTATATGCCACCTAATGTGCATGACAAGCTTATGGCTGCTGTGAATTTTCTTATTTGTTATTGCTATTGACTGTGTTTTGTTCTTGTTTTTTGATGTGGAACCTTTGTAAAAGTGCATTGGCTGAAATGTATCTTCTGAAATCATAATAGATAAATAACCCCTTAACCCTGTATGATGTCCGTGAAGCTTTTGCATCCATTGAGGGCTCTAAAATGTGGGATTATCCCAGAGTTCAATTTAAATACATAGCAATGGGTGAACAATGTGACACTGAGTCAAGTCACTTCATCTTCTGGTGCTATGGTCCCTGTCTTCTCAAGGGTGATATTAAGAATGAATAAAAGCCATATCTAGGCAGGCCACTAGTACAAACAAAACACATGCATCACAGCTGATGGAATTAATTCCCAAGAATAGACATTTTAAAATTGTAACAACTAAAGTTCTCAGGAGTAGGAACAGTTTTGCTTGCAAATGTACATTCATTCGCAGCATACCAGGAATCCTGGCAGGGCCGCTGGTGGACATGTTCAGCGGACGTGTTCAGCAACTCCCTGAGGACTGGATGCATGCCTCAGGACTGGAGGATGGCTCACTCAGTGCTCATCCATAAAAGTGGGCCACAGAATGAGCCAGGGAACTATAGGCCAGTCAGTCTCACTGCCATCTTGGGGAAGTTCATGGAGTCTGTCCTCATGGAGACACTGGTAGCCTTTCAGTAGACTGGACTCCAGGACAGCAAGCAGCATGGGTGTGTCTCGTGTAGATCCTGCCAGAAAAACATGATTGACTTCTATGAGGGTAACAAGATCAATTGACAGGTGTCAGGCAGTGGATGTCCTTTACTTGGACTTCAGCAATGCCTTGGATTCAGTGCCACATGGGAGGCTAGTTAGCAAACTGGGTCATCTTGAGGTAGGGGAGATGATGGTAGAATGGATCAGAAATTGGCTGTGGGATAGGCAACAGAGGGTTGTGGTAAGCAGGAAACTCTCATCTCCAAGGGCTGTAACAAGCAGAGTTCCACAGGGCTCAGTGCTAGGTCCAGTGTTGTTTGACATCTTTATTGACAACATCGATGAATACTAAAGCAGTAGATAAGGCTAGAAGGATATTGGGGTGTATTAGTAGGGGTATCACAAGCCATAAGAGGGATGTAATAATCCCTCTTTACAAGGCACTGGTTAGGCCCCATCTGGAGTACTGCATGCAGTACTGGTGGCCATACTTTCACAAGGACATTAACAAAATGGAGGCAGTTCAGGGAAGGGCAACCAAAATGGTGCAGGGACTGCATCAGAAAATATATGAGAACAGATTAACGGAGGTCAATATGTATACCTTAGAGCAAAGGAGGGAGAGAGGTGATATGATCGAAACATTCAAACATCTTAAGAGCATTAACATGGTGAAAGAGTCTAACATGTTTCAATATAAGAAAAATATCAGGACAAGAGAACACAACATGAGATTAGATGGAAGGATGTTTAAGGGGTAATGTGAGCAAGTTCTTTTTCACAGAAAGTGTGGTGGATGCATGGAACGGCCTACCTCAGAAAGTGGTGGATATGAATACAGTGCAGGGCTTCAAACAGGCATGGGATAAGCATAAGGGAGCAATACAGAGGAGTATGAATAGATAGGCCATTGGCAGAGTAAAGACCTATGGCACACTCATAAGGTAGAAATAATGGGCAGATTGAATGGGTCTTGTGGTCCGTTAACGTCTATGTTTCTATCACAGATGGGTTAGCAAAAAGATAAGCCTATTTGCAGATGACAGAAAGATTAGTGCAGTGGTGGAAAGCACATAGGGGTGACTAGGACTGCAGGAGAGCCTGGATAAACTCAAACACTGGTCGGGCACATGGCAGCTGGGTTTCAATGCAAAGACATGCAAGGTTTTGCACATGGGAGCTAGAAACCAAATGGTTGGCTTCAGGCTGGGGGGGGATACAGTTATCCACTATGGAAGAGGAGAAAGATCTTGGGGTGGTGGTCACAGGGCAAATGAACCATTCAGTGCAGTGCAGGAGGGCAGCAGCTAAGACTAATAAGATGTTGGTGTGTATTGCCAGGGGAATTAACTCATGGAGGAGGGAGGGAGGTTATCTTACTACTGTACAGGTCACTAGTCAGACTGAGCCTGGAGTGCTGTGTGCAGTTCTTTTGGCCCTACTTAAAGAAGGATGTAAAGTTGCTGGAGAGGGTCCAGTGCAGAGCCACCAGTATGATCACAAGAATGGAGGACAGTACCTATGAGGATAGACTGAGGCTGCTCAGCATGTACTCCCTGGAGGATAGGAGGGACAGAGGGGATATGATAGAAGCCTTCAAGTATATGAGGGTAATAAACAGGGTTAGTGGAGGTCACATGAGGCAGCGCTCCTAATGGCAGCTTAATTCATAGCTCTCCTCTCTCAACCAGCTAAATCAAATATATACCGACTTCGATAATATTATTTTCAAAGCATTTTTGCCTACCATAGTTCTCTAAAGGCCAGCAACACCTTATATCAGCGTTCGAGTGGTTTTCAAATTAATTACGCCAAGGTGTGGCGAAGATTATGGAGGCTGAGATGAAGACCATCGGGGCCAGGCACACGCCCAACAGTACTCCAGAGAAAGCGCGTAAGTCAAGAACCCTGCCTATGGTTCGGGTGCTAAATCTGGCTCCTCAATAGTACCTCTTCCAACCCGCCACAGAGGATCGTTTCTCCAGGAGCTGATTCCGTTTGAGAAACTCTACAGGATAGCTCTTCGAGCTGAAGTCCATGCGTGAATGACCTTGCTTCGCTAACTACCCGAGTAGGGCGACTCTGGAGTTCGAACCAGCTCCTTGGCGTCATGGAAGGCCAAATGTGAACCCGAGATTGTTATGCTTAAGCAACAAATCGCTAAACTGAAATTAAAGACAGAAGACCTTGAGGGACGTAGCAGGAGGAACAATATACTGATTCTGGGTCTACCAGAGGCGGAGGAAGGGCCAGATATCCAGTCTTTGTGCAAAAGCTCCTGACCAAGATTGTTGGTCCTCGCCTATCAATCCCTCCTACCACATTGAGCGAGCTCATAGATCCTCAAGCCTAAACCTCTGCCCGTTCCTCTCCCAGACCCATAATAATCAAGCTGCTTAGCTACCTTGAAATGCAACACATTCTGAGCAAAGTTAAAAGCCACAAGCGGTCCTGTGGGAGAATCATACTCTGAGAATCACTCAAGATCTACCATTAGAAACCCGACAGAGGAGACGAGAATTCCACCCGATAGTGACCAAGCTGATAGCTGCGGGTTTAGATTCCGTATGAACTACCCAGCCAGGCTGCAAGTCCAACTCGATAATGCCTGGCACTCTTTCGAGAATCCGGAACAAGCCAAAAGAGAACTTTCTCAGAGACTTCCTGATTTGTTTAAATCTGGCTGACTGGTGTATGTTAAAACTAGGTTAAAGTCTGCTTACCTCTGTTGAGTGATTTTGTGCTGGTTGCATGAGTGCAATACTGTTTTTTTTTTTTGCAAGCTGGGATTGGGTTGGTGGGGTGGCGGGGCTGGCTGGCCCTCCGTGGTGGTTGGGGCAGAGATGCTCGTCTGGGCTTGGATGTGGCCTATGTTTTAGATGCCTGAGGCCTCTGTCTCATGGCCTGAGAAGGTGGGATAGGATCCTTATTTCCACTTTTGGTTTCCGGCGGTTAGCTTGCCGACGGACCAGTTGGGTCCCTACCAGTTTCCCTCCCCTTCCTCTTCCTGCTAGGCGATGGTCTGCTCGTTTACATCAAGTTTTTTTTTTTTTTTGCTCCTGATTCCGATACAAACTGATTGGAGTGACCGCTGCAGTGGCCAGCTGGCGTAATCTTTTCCCACCACGGTGATTTGTTCCAAGTTCTGGTAGGACTGTTTAATGTCTTGAAGTCGTGAGTTTTTGAAGTTTTGAATCTTTGTAGATTGTATACCGAATGTTGGTTAGGGTTTAGTGATTCTGTTTAGTAATTACCTCTTGCTGGGGGAGGACGGGACTGGTGAGCCTCAAGGAAGCTGTCTTGTAGCCTGAACTGGGAGGGGGGACAGCAGTACCCTGGTTCTTGTTTCTTTTCTGCCCTATGATGCCTTTGCCTTGTTTATTGTACTATGTCAACAGGGGCACCAAGCAGGGAATTCCTATAGTTAGAAGTGGGTCTGCTAGTCCCAGGGACCGGTCCCTATCCAGGACACATAGATGTATGTCCATGTTTCTCTGATTTTAAAGGGACGGTTTGTAAATAGTTTTTGGGGGATCACAGTGTTACTCAGAGTACTTGACATTTAGGTGGGCGGGGAAGGGGGGTACGTTTTAATTTTTGGTTTAGTCACCACTAGGAATTTTTTCTCTAGATTGAGAACTCACATTGCTCAGTCATATTTAAGTCTGTTGGTGACTTGGTCAGTTACTGAAGGTTATTTTATTAGGGGCTTTGGAGAGGGAGGGAGCCTCGGAGAGTTTCAATCCCTATGGATTTTATTAACGTTGGGCAAACTTGGTGTAATCCTCATGATACTATCTGCACTGGAGGGACTGAGTTCATATGTCCTGCTCAATCTTGTATTACTCAGTATGGCGGCAAGAATGATTAAAATTGCAAGTTGGAATGTTAGAGGCATCAGTGATCCTCTTAAAAGACAGCAGGTGTTTCTGAATTGCTCCCTTTTAAATGTGGACATAGTTTTCATGCAGGAAACCCACTTGGCTGCCTCAGAGACTAGGAGACTACGCAGGCTAGGGTTCACCCAAATTTTCACTGCTTCTGGCTCGCAAGCTAGTAGGGGGGTAGCAATAATAATTAAACATCACGTCAGATTTGTAGCAGAGGACAGTATAACTGACCAAGAGGGTAGATATGTATTGGTCAAGGGCCAGCTTGATAATAGTAGCGTGGTTCTAGGGGCGATTTACGCCCCAGTAGGTGGTGACCCGTCCTTCTTAATGTCCCTAGCAGATAACCTGAGCAGATTTCTGCCTTCCCTCCTCATCCTTTGGGGCGACTGTAATGTGGCTCCCTCCAGTGAGTCAGATAAAACTTATAGACTGATAAAACCAATGTCCCCTGCCCAACATGCCCTTTCTGATTTCACACACTTACTGGGACTGTGTGACCCCTGGCGCTCCTTAACCCCTGACAACCAACTCTATTCCTTTTTACTCCCAGGTACACCAAACTTGGTCAGGGTGACTATATTTAATTAGCTCTTCTTTAATGAGCTGCTACCACCAAAATGGGTATAGAACCAATAGTTGTCTCGGACCACTCCTTGGTGGGTCAAGATTTCCCTGGGTATTCAGGGACAAAGGGACACGTCTTGGAAACTTAATACGCAAATCCTGAAGGATGACCATTCAGTTTCCCAAATCAAGGACACGATTCTTTTGTACTTAGACCTGAACCAAGGTTCTGTACACCAAGATGATATACTTTAGTGTTCCTTCAAATGTTTCATTACAGGGGAACTTATCAAGATTGCTGCCACTAGGAAAAAGGTAAGGGAGTCCAAAATTAATTCACTATCTAGTCTGCTGAGGGCAGCCGAAGACAACCTTCTCCTTTCCAACTCCCCAGCAAACCTAACTGCTCTTATTAAACTCAGGAACGAATACAATAACCTGACATGGGAAAAAGCTGAATATGCTTTGTTTAAGACTAGGACTAGATATATTGATCAGGGTGAAAGACCGGGTCGATTGCTAGCTCTTAGGCTGAAAGAGATGAAAGTTCCCGTATAATCCCGGCTCTCAAATCTTAGGACGGTACCACTAAGACGCTACCCAGGGATATTGCCCAAATTTTCGAGTCCTTCTATACTGATATTTATAGTAAGAGCTCAGCTCCATCACATTCCCAGTGGATAGAGCACTTCCTAGATGGTATCAAACTCCCTTCCCTCCAGATACACCACTGTGATATTCTGTCAGCTCCCATCACTCTAGGTGAAGTAGAAGAGGCAATCAATGAATTACCATTAGGAAAAGCCCCCGGGCCTGATGGCTTTCCCTCAAATTTTTATAAGGTTTTTTGTAAAGAGCTATCCCCTCTACTCCTTAAGCTATACGAACATATGTTCTCTGTGGAAGTGATAGACCCCTCTCTCTTAGAAGCTACAATAATTTTAATTCCTAAACCTGATAAACCCTTAATAGATCCAGCCAGTTACCGTCCAATATCGCTCTTAAATTATGATATCAAAATCTTATCTAAAATTCTATCGCTCAGAATTAAAAGATTCGGCAGCACTTAAGCTGAGCCCGGAACAGGCTGGCTTTATCCAGGGTAGATCATCCGCCGATCATTTGAGAACCTTAGCTCATGTCTTTCAAGCGGCCCACACTTCACTAGATCCCATGGCCCTAGTTGCTCTTGATGCAGAAAAAGCCTTTGACCAAGTGAATTGGGAATTTTTGTGGGCCACTCTAAAGAGAATGGGCTTCCCTGACTCTTTTATTCATAAGATAATGGCAATCTACAATTCCCCCTCGGCAAAAGTCTACTGTAACGGGGTTTTTTCTTCCAGATTTCCTTTATGTGCTGGCACACGTCAAGGTTGTCCCCTTCCCCCTACCTCTTTAACCTATACCTAAAACCTCTACTTATTAGTATTAAAAGTTCATCATGAGTCACAGGCTGTACCATCGCTCAATTTCCCTGACTGTATCGGTTTTTGCAGATGACATCCTGCTACACCTTACCAACCCCGAATCATCCTTAACACAAGTACTAAAAATTATCGACCATTTTGGCCAGGTTTCTAACTATAGGTTGAATGTTTCTAAATCAGTTATTTTTCCGTTAAACTCTTTTACCTTTAAATCAGATTTCACACAGTTCGGTATGAAATGGTACCCGGTCTCATTTAAATACTTGGGTATACATGTGGCCCGGGAGGTGGAAACAGTCAAGAAACTTAATTTAGATAACACATTAACGAGAATTCAGAGGGACTTGGACTGTTGGCAAAAATTGCCACTAACCATATGGGGGCGAATCAGCATCATTAAAATGAACATCCTACCCTGGTTATTTTACCCCCTGAATCTCCTTAATATATGGCTACCCAAGCAATTCTTCAGTCAAGTAAACTCACTGCTATCTAACTTTATTTGGAATGGGAAACAACCTCGTAGAGCCTTTCTTAAACTCAGCGCACCTAGAGACAAGGGTGGTCTTCGTCTACCAAATTTCTTGCTATATTACTGGGCTAGTCACCTAAACAGAATAGGTAAGTGGTCCACCGCACAGTCTAACATGCCTCAACCAATCTGGCTACAGCTTGAACTAAGTCTATTGGACCAGTTCAACTTACCCCCGCATTTTTTGGCACCCTTTCGCTATGCTACCCCAGCCATTCAAGACTCATATTGGTCTCTCTATTAAAATTCTTTCTCAGTGTTGGAATTTTTCAACATATCCTAACCAAGGATTCAGCACAACCTCTCATGCTAATCCAATATCAAAATTGGAGGTAGGTGGCTAACCTCTGAGTGGCTCCCACAATTACACAATCTACCGGTGGAGTCTCTGTATGAGCAAGGCTCACTCCTTAAGTCGGACAGAATCTTGACGTCCCTTAACATCCCCCAGAAGCATATCTTCAAAGTTTATCAATTGAGACACCTCATACACAAAATTTTTGGGCCTGTTCACTTCCCTTCCAAAATTAGGCCATTCTTAGAGAAAACACAAGATGCGGCCGGTAAGCCCAGAGGTATATCCAACATATACAATAAATTGTTAGATGACCTTTTCCCTGATTCTCTGGATGGTTCCACAATCTGGTTACTCCCCAACTTGAGCTCCACCCTATCATGGGACTCAATCTGGAAGGATGTGTACCGTTACTTATCCCAAGATAATCATAGATTGATCCAATATTATATTT
The DNA here is from genome assembly GCA_016271365.2 of Neoceratodus forsteri. Taxonomy (NCBI): domain Eukaryota; kingdom Metazoa; phylum Chordata; order Ceratodontiformes; family Ceratodontidae; genus Neoceratodus; species Neoceratodus forsteri. The sequence goes on from CM057449.1 coordinate 277,928,354, forward strand.
TAAATAATCTCTACTATATTCCAGTTAAGTTGGTCAAATTTGGCAAGCTTAAGTCGAATATATGTTCGAGATGTGGAGCCGCTGAAGGGAACTTGTTGCATATCCTCTGGGACTGCAATAGAGTGGCACGATTATGGAATATAGTATGAGACAGTTTAGATCCACTTTTGGGGCTCAAAGATCTATTCACCTTAGAAATATGTATCTTGGGTGTTTACTCAAACAATTTGGTGAAGGAACGCAGATACCACATGGCTCTCATCTCATAGTTATCAAAAAGCTGGTCCTCAGGCACTGGATGGATCAGGATATCATTACCTATCAGGAATGGCTTAAGGAGATGTCCCACTGCTTCAATACTGAGACACTTATAGCTAGCTCTAGACATAATCTGGCATCTTTTAATCGAAATGGGAAAATTAAATGCGCCTACCTAAATTAACCCTAATATATGTAGTCCCTTAGGTAACTGTTGTTGCATTGCTATACAGCGTAATCAGGTTCCCAATCTTAGTACTCCTCCTTTGTGACCCGACATCTCCTTTAGCTATGAAACTCTCCGGGAGGGTGGAGAGGAGAGGGGGGTGTTGGTGTTGTTGTGATTGTTTTTATTGTCCCTGTCTATTTCAATGTGATTGTACACATTTACATGTGCTATATTCTGGACTTGGTTATTATACGATCAGACAACCTTCACTTTATGTACCTTGTGTTTTCTTTTATATATAAAACTCAATAAACTTGAATTTCAAAAAAAAAAAAACAGGGTTAGTACAGAAGATATATTCAGAGTAAAGGAAGGAAGGAAGAAACCCTGGGGGGCACAGTCAAAGACTGGAAGGGAGGAGGTTTAAGAGGGGAAATGAGAAGACACTACTTCACAGAAATGGTGGTGGATGGGAGGAATGCACTGCCAGAGGAGGTGGTAATGTCAAAGTCGGTGGGCAGTTTTAAGAGAGGGTGGGACTGGGTTAGGGGTAAGGTCACTACCGCATGGTGGGGGGCAGCTGCAGAGTAAAACACTGATAGGTGCACCCTTGAGTAAATAAGATACAGAACTAAAAAGTAAAGGGGGAGGACAAGAGGCACTCTGGGTCACCTTGGAGACAGGGAATGGCATCACAATCCGCACAGGGGTTGTATACAAACCCCGGTCTCAAGGGGAGGAAATAGACAACAAAATGATAGAGGACATTCTCAAAATGGCTGAAAAAGAGGAGTTACTGTTGATGGGGGACCTGAATATGCCAGATGTTAACTGGATAACATGTACTGCAGCCACATCCAGGAGCAGGGTCATTTTCAATGCCCTGAAGGGAGGAGGCCTTAGACAGCTAGTGTTGGAACCCACTCGGGAGGGAGCAATACTAGACCTGGTACTCTCAAATGGAGAGAGGATCACAAATTTAGTAGTCAGTAGACATCTGGGAACAAGCCACCACTGCACAGTGTGCTTCACAATGAGCACAACCATGGAGATAAGCAATACAAAAACAAGGATACTGGACTTTAGAAGGGCTGACTTTGGCAAAATGGGTGAATACCTGAAGAATGCACTAGCAAATGAACCAAAAAGGAGGGGTGGAAGAACAATGGAGAAAATCAAAACTGCCATCATAGAGGCAACAAGCCTTGTGTGAAACAAATAAAAGAAAACAAAGCGGAGTAAAAACCATCTATGGTTCTCAAAAAGAGGTGGAGGGATGGTTAAGGAGAAAAGGCTGCATTCAAAAGTATAAGGAATCACAGAAGGAGCACGACAGGAACTGTATCAATTAAAGCAGAAAGAAGTGGGAAGGCAGTCAGACTAGCAAAGGCCCAAACCGAGGAAAAATAGCCAACTCAGTTAAGAAGGGGAATAAAACCTTTTATAGGTACATTAGGGAGCATAGAAAGGTTAAGGAAGGGATAGTGAAGATTAATAAAGGAGAGGGGAGGTGGGCAGAGGGAGACAGTGAAAAGGCAGAGATACTGAATGAATACTTTTGCTCAGTATTCACAAAAGCAGATGAGGAGGAGTTACCTAAACCAGACTCTGGGTAGGGGGGTTGACATCAGTCCATTCACGAAGAAAGAGTCCTGAAAGAACTCCTAAAACTCAAGGTGGACAAAGCAATGGGGCCTGACTGGATTCACCCCAGAATCCTAAAAGAACTAAGGGAGGACCTAGTGACACCACTGACCACGCTTTTTAACAAATCATGGCAGGATGGGGCGGTACCTGAGGACTGGAGGATGGCAGATGTGATTCTCCTTCACAAAAGTGGGAGCAAGGAAGAAGCAGGAAACTACAGACCTGTAAGTTTTGACCTCAGTGGTAGGGAAAATGATGAATCACTTCTGAAAGAAAAAATTGTTGAGTACCTAAAAGCCAGCGGGGCACAGGACCTTGCCGCGGATTTACAGCAGGAAGGTCATGTCAGATGAATCTAATTGATTTCTTTGACTTAGTGACCAAAGTAATAGACCAGGGAGGAGCTGTGGATACGGCCTACCTAGACTTTAGCAAGGCATTTGACACAGTCCCGCACAAAAGATTAATAATCAAGTTAGCCAGCCTGGGAGTGGGTCCCAGGGTGGTAGCCTTGGTAGCAAACTGGCTGCACAACAGGACATAGAAGGTAATAGTGAATGGAACACATTCCGAAGAAAGGGGGGTTACTAGTGGAGTACCTGAGGGCTCAGTACTAGGTCCAGTCCTCTCTAACATCTTTATAGGTGACATTGCAGAGGGTCTGGAGGGAAAGGTATGCCTCTTTGCAGATGACACAAAGATCTGCAACAGAGTTGATACTCAAGAGGGGGTAGAAAAGATGAGAAGGGACTTGGCAAGGTTGGAGGAATGGTCAGACATATGGCAACTTAGATTCAATGCAAAGAAGTGCAAAGTAATGCACCTGGGAAACAAAAACCCAGGAGAAGAGAACACAATAGCAGGGGAGGTTCTAACAACAACAAAAATGGAAAGGGACCTGGGGTAGTCATAGCAGATGACCTAAAGGTGGGTAAGCAATGTGAAAAGTTGGTAAGGAGAGCCAGGGGGATACTGGGATGCATAGGAAGGGGCATCACAAGTAGAAAAAGGGAAGTGGTTATCCCTCTATACAGACAGTTGGTGAGACCCCATCGGGAGTACTTTGTGCAGTTTTGGAGACCTCATCTACGCAAGGACATAGACAGGATGGAAGCAGTCCAGAGGAGGGCAACTAAAATGGTGCTGGGTCTGCAGCACAAACCATATGAAGAGAGACTGAGAGAGCTTAATATGTATACTCTTGATGAAAGGAGGGACAGGGGGGACATGATAGAAACGTTCAAGTACCTCAAAGGAATCAACAAAGTCCAGGAGGGTAGCATCTTTCAGAAAAAGAGATGTGTAAGAACAAGGGGGCACAATTTAAAGATAGAGGGGGGACAGCTCAGGGGTAATGTGAGGAAATTTTTTTTCATGGAGAGAGTGGCAGATACATGGAACAGCCTTCCTGAGGACGTCGTTGGGTCTAAAACAGTGGGGGAATTCAAACATGCATGGGACAGACACAAGGCAATTATAGTGGGGGGTTGCAGGAAGTAGGTTGTTGGTTAACTAGAATCTGCAGCTTATCCAGTAGGTAGGGAAATGGGCAGACTGGGTGGGTCAAGTGGTCCTTATCTTCCATCAAAGTCTATGTATTTATATTTCTATACTCTAGAGCCTGTATCTTCTGGCATTTTTCATATGTTTGTAAAGACATTCAAACAGTGTCAGTGACAAACATTAAGGGTTTGGTCACACTGTGGCTTTTAAAACATTTTAAGAGTGCTAAAATGGTTTAAAATGTATTAACCCAGTTTGTAGCCATACAGCAGTCTTTGTTAAAATGTTTTTAAAAAATGTGCTTTAACAATACTATAGACCTAGGCGTTATCACGGTTTTTGGAATATTTTAACAGTAACACTTTTTTTTTCATTAATGTGTCCACCAAGTGTGTGTAGCCATGAGCTGCCAGCTCCTGGATAACCTTTACCTTTTGCCGTGATGCACAGGGATTTCGAAACCATGAAGTGTGAAGTGTACAGTGTGTGGGGGTGTATGAAGTAGCCGCTGTCTTCCCTCACTCACATGAGGAGAAATATAATTGACAGAAAACCATGTTGGATCATTCA